>CM039679.1:272852820-274194741 GCA_022537955.1 Schmidtea mediterranea
ATTGTAGTTTAAAATATATGTTGGAATAACGCTTTCTTATTTTTAAATCAACGACATTGTTTAGTGATTCCTAGAATCAATTTGAAAGTTACATTTCTTTTGTTCCAGTATTCAAGAGAATGATTTGAGAATTGTGAAAGAGATATAGGAATTCAATGAATGAAAAACTATCAATGAATTGGCTTTGTCGGATATAAATACTGAGGTTTAAATATATATGTCAAATATGCAATTTCATGTAAATTGAATTACCATCCCTTATCTCCATTCTTGGTTCTTTCAAAGTGTAGATTGAATGAATTAATTAATATCAGTGAACACAATTGTTGGCTGAATTTTGTGTTTAATAGTGGATTTCAAGTCCTATTGAAATTGTGTTTACACCGAATATATACCGAATTTATAACAAGCAGGCTATACCCGCATATTTTCCGGTTTATCGTTTATATGCTATATATATTTCAAATTTTTCCACCGGATTTAGCTTTCCTTAAATTCACTGATATTAATAAATTCATTAAGTCGACACTTATCAAGATACTTGATAATGAAGATAAGAGGTAGTCATTCAATTTATATGAAAATTTACTAAAGTTTTGTTGAAATTTCGAATTTTATAATAAATTTGAAATTTATAAAACAGAATTTATAATTTTTTAAAGGTAATGAATTAGTTTGTAAATAGCAATTTACATCGATATAGTTTGAATTTCAATTCCATCTGATGATGATAGTGATCCTGTGGAAATATATGAGCCGTTTATTTTCAAAGTGGCACAAGTCACTTTTTCAAAAAAATCAAGTTATTGATAACAATGATTACACTGTAAAGGTATCTCTTCATTTGAGAAATAATTTAAACCAATTGTGTTGAAAACTATTGAGATATTTTGGAAAATAGTTTTGATAGTTAACGGTATAACAAACATGTTTATTTTGAAAGTAGCGTAAGTGGCTGTATTAATAAAATTAATTGCGGGCCTTAGCGGAAAAGAATTAAAATTTGTTTTATTGAAAGTGAGATGTGAAGTGTGTGTGAAGTATTGTTTTAACTTATTTTCAGTATTTTTTAACCTTTTCAGGCTTAGTGGTTCCGCTGTTGAATATATTTTTATAAGTCTTATAAAAATATGTCCACGGATCACAACTAATAACGATCAGTCGAACAGCACATACTGTAAACGAATGCTACTTTACAATGAATCTACCGCGCCAAACGAATCAAAAGATCTTCCAAATAAAATTGCAAATAATATCTTGTCGGTTGCATGCGTCATATTTATCGGTGGTTCCAGAGCGCGATGACTAAGCCGCACAGATTAAAAATATATATTTCTCACTTAGTGAGAAAGAATTTTGTCTGTCCAGTTAAAGTTAAGTTGCTTTTGTAAGATGTTATCAGACAGTGAATCAGGTATAACATACTTATTTTAGTTATGGAATTATGTGACTTTCAATGCACATTATTATTTTATAGAAATATACCCTGTAATGCGAAAAATCATAAATCGCAGAAAAATACATGTGAAAGTGACTTCATCAGATGAAGAAGCAACTTCTATTAAAAAGAGGAAGCAGAAACGAAAACAATTATACTCAAAACAAAATACTTGTTCCGAGGACTTAATCATTCCTATTACTGACGAAGATTAAATTGCACTGCTGTATTTTTATAAGCAATATGTTATAATTATGAATTATTTATACTTATGTGTCAAATGTACTAATTAATATATTTTTTTATGAATATTAAAATAAAAAATGCTTGAAAAACGTGACATAAAATATTATATATGTAATTTATTCATCAATTTTCTTAAATAATTGTACTTTCAAAACAATACTTCAGTAAAATACATCAAACAAAACTATTTTCAACTACAAAATTTCTTGTCATACTAAATATCTTCGTTGCACAATTATCTTGAACAAGTATTATAATTAATGATAATGATAATTATGAATGATAATGAACTCTATGAGACAATTTTATTATAGAAAATAAATAAAAAATATAACTCTTTTTTGAATATCACAAAATTATGAATGCTTTTAAATGTGAAACTGTACGAGTGTTAAGCTATGATTTCCCCCGAATTTCGACACATCGAACTCAAAGAGATCACGACCATCACTGACCGATTAATTAAATTATTTATTTATTAATAATCTACAAGTATTTTAGATAATTTTTATGGATAAAGGTGAATTAAAAATTGTACAATTTTCGTTGAAATTTATTGTTTAAATATTCCAAAAAAACTATTTTCAACTACAAAATTTCTTGTCATACTATATAATCTTCGTTGCACAATTATCTTGAACAGGTATTATAATTAATGATAATTATAATTAATGATAATGATAATTATGAATAATAATGAACTCTATGAGACAATTTTATTATAGAAAATAAACATTTTTAAATTTTCAGAATTAAAGAAAATATTTCCATAAATTTATTGAATATTAATTTTTAAAAACTTATTTAATTAGAAAACTTCATCACTCATCTTATTCCATCTTTGGTATGAAATATGTCTATTTTCTTATGCGTTCATTTTTAACTTCTAAATGTATTATATACAGCTCAATTCAATAAATAAAAAGTCTTGGAGGTTTTCAGTGTTTTCATTTCTATCTCACATATCACTAATTTTTGTATTGCTGGTGTAGGTAACCCTCTGAATTTGTAGAATAACTTCATAGCTCCAGTAATATTTAGAATAAGCGGTATAATTTCTTCTTGTCCCGATTTAACCACTCAGTTTTCGTTAAAGGAATCTTGAACATCGTACATCTTTCCTCCGCTTCTTGTTTCCAAACTGTTAACTCTTTGATATAATATTACATATAATGGTCAATTTTAAGTGCTAAGAAATCACTTCTTGTCTTGTATACTAAATTCAATTGGCAATATAATCTAATTTCCCATTCGTCAAACCTAATTCGTTAAAAAGACTGTGCCGAAAATTTGTGAATATCAATAAACATCTGATTCATAGTCAAATAAAAAAACATCTTCATATCATTGCAAAATGAAAAGCAATCAGAGTTTAAAAGTAGAAAAAGTACTTTAAATATTATTATTATTATTATTTATATTATCATTATTATTTATAATAATTATTATGATTTATAATTATTATCATAAAATAGATTTTAAAAACTTACTTTAGCTTTAGGAGACCACGTGAAAGCTTGAATAGTCACATCTAACCGCTGTAATAAAGTTTGCCTCCGCAAACTATAGGTATTGTTCATGTTGTTAATAATGAAATCCACTTGATTCCAATGATTTTCGTAAAATTTTTTATTAGAATCTAAAAGTGACTTGCCTAAAAAATATTTTGGTACTAACGACATCTTTTCTTTCACCTAACCGAGTTAAATAAAATTCGGAATAGAAAAAGATCACCCACTGCTGTAGTTAATTTTGAGAAAAATAAATTAGTGTTCATATTGTCTGGTGGACGACCAATACCTAGTGAGATTAATGCTGGTTTCATGATAGATGTCAAATTATTGTTTTCTGTGACCTTTTCAACAGAATTTGTAAGACACAGATTATTAGGATCTTTTGTGGCGAT
This sequence comes from Schmidtea mediterranea, assembly GCA_022537955.1. Classification (NCBI taxonomy): domain Eukaryota; kingdom Metazoa; phylum Platyhelminthes; order Tricladida; family Dugesiidae; genus Schmidtea; species Schmidtea mediterranea. Next base: position 272,856,411 of record CM039679.1, read on the forward strand.
AATTTTGGCTGCCGCAAGTTCAGATAGAAAAAACCCTACGAAAATAGGTAGATTGAATTTAGAAATAAAATACATAAATATGAATCAAGATATCTAGAGTAGTTTTAGATTATAAAACTCTAAATTTCACCAAATATTTCTCTTCATTTTCAAATGGCATTATATTTATTAAAAAATATTTAAAGTAAAGATTTAAGTAAAAATTTCGATGTTTTTTTGTATTCACGAATTTTCCCCACAGCCTTATAAAATCAGAAAAAAATAATTTATTTTTATATTTACACAATTATTTCTTTTCATTTTCAAATAACATCATGGCGATATCTTTAGTAATTAATAGTAAAATAATTATTAATAACTATTTGAAAATTAAAATAAATCATTGGTGAAAAGTAAAAGAAGTTCTTTTATTACTATTATTGCTCATGCCAATCACCGAACTGGTAATTCTAATATTTAAATTAAATTCAACCAATATAGCAAATAAGATAAATAAAAAATATTAAATTAATTAATTTTTTCTGATTTTAATTCTTGAATAATGAGCATTATCGGTTGAAAAATGCTGTGCCGAAAATTCGTGAATATCAAAAAACATCGATATTTTTACTTATTCATAGTCAAATATTTTTAATAAATATAATGTCATTAATTTTTAGATTATAATTAAGTTAATGTCTATTGAATTTGTCTTAATTTTAGGTCTTTTATGAAATTATACAAATGATAACGTTGTCAAATAAAATGTCTAGATGCTAACAATCATAAGTGCATTTGATTTTTTTGTTAGAAAAGCGCACAACATGTTACATTTACACACATATACCAATCCAAATTAAACACTAATCAAAAAAATTTGTAATTAATCTAATCCATAAAATTTACCAGTGTATTTATTTACGAAGTAAATTTGTTTAATATGATACTATGAATGACCATGAAAAGGCTAGAAATTTAAATGAATTTAAATGTAAACAAGCCAATAATTACTCTCTAATTTTACCTTTAAACAATACACAAAACAAATTCCGTCGAAAATTAAGTTTTATAAATCAAATGTTTTAAAATAAACAATATTAAAATTGTCAATTAATTTTTAATAGAATTTATTTAATTATTAACATAAAAAAACTAATGAATAATTAATTTGAAGGAAAATTTACTAATAAATTGCTGATAATATTGAAACATGATAATGCCACTTACATTTTAGTAAAATACTGATAAAATCAATAACTTTCATCATTTTCGTGCAAATAAAGATTTTATTTTCTTACAAACAATCTCACCTATAAAACTCCCTATATGTCATTACTATAGTACTAATAATAGAAACATCAATTGAAGATTGCATAAAATATCTTTTTTAGTGATAACAATACAATAATTTATTTCTTTAAAAAGTTGATTTATTCTTTTAACTATCAATTTTTGTTATTTTCCTTTTAGAATATAGAACCTAAGACTACACCCCATTTCTTATTTAATATATAAACTTAAGTTCATATATCATATATAAAAATAAAATGTCTGGAAAAGCAGGTAAAGCTTTAAAAAAGAGCCAATCAAAAACTAGAAGTTTAAGAGCTGGACTTCAATTTCCAATTGCTAAAATTCATCGTAAAAGTAATTTTGCTAAAAGAATTGGAACTGGAAGACCTGTTTATATGGCTGTAGCTTTAGAATATTTAGCTGCTAAAGTTCTAGAATTAGCGGGCAATTCTGACAGAGATAATAAAAAATCTAGAATTATTCCACGTCACTTGCAATTAGCAATCAGATACGATGAGAAATCGAACAAATTACTTGGATAAGTCACCATTTCAATCTTATCAAAGAAAGCAGAGGAAAAAAAATTAATAAATGATTATATAAATATAAAAATTCCAAGTGTTTCTGTGAATAGAATTTCAAGTGAAATTGAATTTGCATATTGATCCTCATGGCGCAATTCGATAATAACGTGGTGAAATTATGTTACAGAAAATACATATTTTATTCAGGCCCGGATCCAATAAGTGTGGGCCCTATTGGATTTTTTAAATATATAAGTCAAATGTCATGAATCATAATATTGGTATACTTCCACATACATTAAAAGATAAAAATGCATAAAATACAAAAACAATTACATTTTATTGAATATAAATTTACATCATAGAATATGAATATATGAATCTACATATTTCTAAGTTTTTGTTCTGTAAATTCTTCTAAAATAGTTCGAAAATCCAATTTCCTTACTTCTTCACTTTCAATCAACATAATTGCTAAACTATTTAATCTACCCTGAGTCATTGTCGATCGCAGATATTTTATTATTAATTTAGCCTGGAAAATGATCTCTCTCCAGAAGCAACGCTCACTGGAATTGCTAAATATATTCGGAGAGCCATAAACAAGTTTAAAAATACCATTCTTTGTCATTTTCCGATAAAAATTGGAACATTTTAAATGGATTTTCAAAAAATTCTGATGCAAGGATAGATTTTAAAGCTTCCATTTCTTCAACTAACACTTTTACATCTATATTAGCTTTTTTTCTGTGAACCTAGAATCTAATTTAGCTGTATGTTTTTGAATTGTTTCTTATTCCATAATTTGAAATTTTCTTAGAAACCTAAATTTTTGAAATTTCAATTGTTCAAAACGATCTTTAAGTGATTCTGTAATCAATAAAACAAAATTAAAAATATATATATTGTATGCGTTTATCGGATCTACAATAGGCTCATCGTCGACTTCATAATTGAAAGGTTTTTTCTTTTCCGAAGCATTTTATTTCGAAATACTGTAAATATTTCCAAATATTCTGCAAGAGTTTTGCTTGAACTAAAACTTGTTTGAATCAAGTATGTCTGTAGTCGCTTAACCATTTTAAAAGTTTTTCAAATGAAGAACATTCAATGGATATATCTACATCAATTTCTTGCTTACATAACTGACTTGGAACAGTAAATCGTACCAAAAAACCAGTGACACTAAAAAATTAGAGCCTTTTATTGCATTTCCAAGAGATTCTGCCTAGCTTTTAATTTGTGGATCTTCGGGAACTTTTGATGTTTCAAAAAGAGCATCATAAAATTCACCTATTTGGTATCTCACTGCTTTTACGCTTTGAATGCGACATCCCCACCTAGTATCGTAAAGAGGCTTCACGGAAAGTTCTTCTAAATATTTAAGAAGTACTAACCATCTTTTTGAAGATGTCGAAAACAAAACATATAGACCAGTATTTCTCAAAGTGGGCGATAACGCCCCCTTGTGGGCGTTTGAGACATGGAGGGGGGCGTTAAAGGGCCCATAAAAAATGGGGGCGTTGACCTGGGTTAAGAAGACGATGGTAGATTTGTAATTTCATTTACTTTATATTTTAAATTTCACTAAAATTAAAACCTAAATACTAACGAATACAATACTAAATACTAATAATACAATAACGAATAATTAGTTTATATTTCTACCCTGTATGATGGTATAAAAACTTGAAATACTTAACATAGATTTTGTAGGATAGTCCGCACACCGTACGCAATCAAGTTGTAACAAGTTTCTGTTAAATAACACTATTGGAGCAATCCGGTAGCAATTGTTCTGTACCATTAAAATTTATTTACATGTAATACATTTTGTATATTATACAATTAAATAATCTTTAGGGGGCGGTGGCAAATCAAATTGTGTCTTAAGGGGACGATGGTTAAAAAAAGCTTGAGAAGCAATGATACAGACGTTGGAGAATACCAAATGTTAAACATTCTGGGCGAATTTTTGCTACATCTTCAAATACTAGATTATAATTGTGTCAAACGCGAGTAAAAAATGCCCTTGGATTTTCTTTTAAGAGTCTAGCTTGAACACTGGAGACTTTGCCCTTCATATTCGAACCATTGTCATATTCTTGTCTTCTTATGTTGTAGATGTCAAGCCCTAAACTATGAATTTCTTTAATACAAAAAAAAATTTCTCATGCGCTGCTCTCTACATGTATAAATTTGATAAATTGTTAATGGAATATATACCGATATTCGAAACTGGTAATGTTCCATTGAATCATATCTGATGAGAAATTTGTCCATTGATAACTGACATCTGGAGTACAATCCAGATTCACAGCAAAATATTTTCCATACTTTATTCTATCAATAATTTTAATATTTTTAATTTGTTGCCTATTAAGTTTATTATTTCATTTTGTATTGTTTTGCTTAAATAACTTTGGTATATTTGTTTTGTGGCGATTCTTTGTATATGATCCTGCATCACTGGATCAAATTTTCCAAGTAATTCAAATAGAAAATTTCCATTTAATGCATCGACCTAGGTTTTCGATACTTTCGTTCAGCCAAAAACTGAACTACAGAAAATAATCTTTCAAATAACTTATACAAACGAACTTTTTCTTGGTTCAACAACTTCTGTTGAACATTATCTATTGTTTTCTCAGCAGAAAGTCTTTTTTGAAGCTCTGTACATTTTAACATAGATATCAAATGATTTTTTGATTTTTCACCTGTATAATCTATATATATATGTATGTTTCGGCCAAATAATGTTGATAATTTTTATCTTTTTTGTAAAATTTTTTTGAAATTTTTATACCGCTCATCTAAATCAATTTGTGATAATAGTATTTTATTTCTTTACATTATAATCTTATAATATAAAGACATACATTATTTATAAAAGTACCTATGAAGTAAAAAATTTATTATATGTTTATAAAATTGTGTAAGTTGTAGGATGTAGGCATTCACTTTATGGTCGCAATACATTTTAACTTGTAAAAACCTGCAATATACCAGTATCATCTTGTTACAAGCATACGCGCAGTGAAAATTCTTGTCAATTTTTGTCTCAGAGCTTCGCGAACTTGCACTGACTTGTTCAATTCGTCACTCTATAAATACGAATGTGAGACAAATACGTTTATTCGTTTCTTGAATCTTGAAAAGGAAAGTGCTAAGAAAATATTTTAAAAAATATAAACTAGTAGTTTATCACACAGATTATAGTGAATCCATGTTATTTTGTTTGAGTGCCGGAGAAAAGTAAATACATTATGTCTTATTTAAATAGATTAATTTTGCCTACAGATGATTGATGCGATGTTCGAATCTAAAAAGAAATGTAGACAGTACAGTGTTGATTATTTGAAGCTTGGCTTCATTCCATCAATGTCGGACAAACAATTGCCTATATGCCTTTTATGCAACAAAGTTTTGGGCAATGACGCTATGAAGTCAACTAAGCTGCTGGATCATCTTAGAAGATGTCACCCTAATAAAACAGATAAAGATTTGAAATACTTTCAAACACTCAAAGATAAACTTCAGAAGAGACCCACGCTGGGACGTCACAAAGAAACAATGATGGTTTGCGGGCGTCTTACAATGTCTCGATACTTATAGCAAAATCCGGAAAACCGCATACTATCGAAGAGAAGTTAATTTTTCCAGTCGATGAAGAGGTTTTAAAAACTATTTTACACACAAGAACTGTTCTTTGAAAACCGACACTAAAGATGAATCAATATTTCATGTTTTGATGGATTACTTCATTGAAAAAGCAATCCTTTTATCAAATATAATATCAGTAGCTACAGATGGAGCACCTGCCATGATTGGAAGTTATCGTGGATTTATAGGCTATTTACAGCAAAATGTCCCAGGGGTGTTAGCAATACATTGCGTCAACCATCGACAACATTTAGTTGCTAAAAATTTCAGTGTTAGATTACATGAATCACTTCAATTAGTCATTGATACAGTAAACCGAATCCGAAGTAACGCGGTGAATACGCTGTTATTTGCGCAGTTATGTGAAGAAAATGACGAACACCTTCATCAATTACTCCTTCACACTGAAGTACGCTGGCTGTCGAAAGGATTATGTTGGACAAGATTTTTTGCACTTTTTGAGACTATTTTAGAATTTCTGGATACAAAAGATAAAATTTTAAAAGATGAGGTGGAAAAAAAACATTGCCTATTTAAAAGATTTGTTTACAAAATTTAATATAGTTAATTTGCAGTTACAAGGCGACAGTCTAAATTTGATTAAAACAAAGTCCATCTTATCAGTGTTTCTTGCCACAGTTAAACTAATGAAGCAAAATATTGGACGGGGCGAATTTTCCCAGTTCCACCAATTTGTCACAGACAAACTGCCAGGAAGAAGAAACTAGATTTGAGGATGTTTTGACTATTGTAATACCACCGTGGATAATTAGCCCATATGGTGACATAGAAGAAACAAATGTCATAATACAAGAGGAACTGATTGAAATAAGTACAAATGAAGAACTTAAAGTTCAGTTTAAGCACGGATATCAGCCCTTCTGGCTGCAAAAAAACATACCCGTTACATATCCCGTATTATGGAATATAGCAAGGAAATTTTTAATTTCCTTTCCATCGTCATACCTAGTGGAAAGGTGGTACAGCGCTGTTACCAATCTCCTAACGAAAAAAAAGAAACAGACTGGACATCATTAGCCGAAGAGATTTAAGATTAAACCTTACAAAATTGACGCCAAATGTTGATAATTTATTATTAAAACATCAAGTTCATTCTTCCCACTAAAAACCTTTACTTATTGCTTAGTTTATTTTATGTTACGTTTATTTTATTTAACAGATACAAAATTTTATTTTAAGTAGTTTTTAATTTAAATTCAATTAATAAATGTATAAAACTTAACATGTGTTTTTAACACTAAGCTTCACTATAATTAGGAATGTACAAAAAATCAGTATCATGTAAGTAGTGGGTCTACCAAAAACCGAAAAACATGGCAAGGGGTCTAGGACACAAAAAAGTTTGGGAACCTCTGATTTAACAGGTTAACAGTTTATGGAAAGTTTAAAAAATGATTCATTGATTATTGTACTAAACTTTACGCGTTAAACGGAAAATAGAAATACGGCAACTTTAATGTCAAAATGGTTACTAAATTGCAAAAAAACTATGACCGATTAGTTAATATACAATTTCATTATTAACGTAATGTGGCATTTTTTTGCTCGATTTCCGTTGGCTTTTAAACAATATACTAATTCAAAATCCGCAAAACGAGAAAATGAATGTTATGAGTTCAGATGTTTCAAGACTAAAAGAACGTTTGAATTAAAATTTTTGAAATAAAATTAAAAATGTCCATTTAATAAATTCACAAATTAGTTTTAGCCATTTCAATAATTTTAGCTTATCACTAAATATATAAAAATCGATCCTTGAAATAGTGAGCCAATTAAATGTTTTTCGGTTAATTTTAATATCTATTTAAAATAATTTATTTATAAGTAGTTTATTATTAGTAGTTTACTAAATAGCATTAAAATTATAATAATAAATTTATTATATCCAGGTGGCAATTAATTTTGTTTATTATAATTAATATTCCATTCTATAATTATTATAAAAAAATTTCTCAAGAATAACCTATGATTTATACACTACATTTCTTAAAAAATTAACTTTTGATTCCGCTAATATTTTTATCATTCATTAAATAATATAAATTATTAGAAAATATGTAAGCCAATAATTACTCAATAATAAGACAATGGAATCTTCAGTAGAAAACCTACTCTCCATGTCACCTTCGAGTAAAACTACATATGGACAACCTGATTTACAAATTTAATAATAAAAGTTGATTTTATTATAAATTACCCATCTCTCTTAGAAGTCCACTAATTTCAATGTATAATGACATTTTTTCTGATTCATCTAAATGAAACTAAGTTAGAAGTACTCAAATTTTAAATAATACCAATAATTTCAGTAAGAATTGTTTCAAAATTATAAAATTTATTGAGCTCATTGCTTATAAATGAAAGAACTTTGGAAAGTGAGATTATATTTGAGGAAAATGAAAAATCACCACTTGAAATATCTATCAGGAAATTATGGCTAAAATAAGATCTTTAAAATTATCAAAAAAACAAAGTTTTACTTTATATTTTTCCAGATATTCAAAATCATTGCATTCATATTTGATTGATAATTTGGTGGAACTACGGATTTAAACAAACTTCGTTGTTATTTGCAAATATTAGAATGTGACATTTAAATTTATTTACAAATTAATTATGTTTACTTATAAATTTCTTCTGAAAAAATTTGATTTAAAAATATAAGTAAAGATTCTAATTTTTGCCGCATTTGGTTTTCTGAAATTTTGTGGCAATCTAAAGAGTTTTGCAATATTAAGAATACTTGTATAAAAATTTGATTCTATGAGTGTCTTTGTCCTAACTTTAAAATGTTATTTCAATTTATTTCAATCAGATTTGTTTAACTTGACGAAATATGAAAGTAGGCCATTTTCTTTGATCCTTCTTTTTCGATCTGCTAATTTGAATTTTAAAATGGCTTTCTGTAAATCATAAATTGCTGTTTCCAAGCATTCCTGCATAAGAGTATACTTTTCAATTATTTTTAGTGCATTTTCAAAAGCATCATTAGTTACTCTCTGTGGTCTGTTCATTTGATGGAGAAGAATCAGATTCAATAACAAGCTGTTGTTCGTTAGTTGTGGCCTTCTCTGATACTATCTCTATATCATCTGTTTCTCGAAGTATTTCATCGTTTTCTGTGTAACCAAGATAATAAAATTGTTCAGCGCTCAAGGAATCATAAACTTTTGCATCCTCAACAAAATCTTTAATGCAATTTTCTAAAATGATCATAGAATCATCAAAATAAGTGTTTTCTAGCAGTCTTTTGTATCGAGATGTTTAAAACAGTTCTTTATAGTGGCCGGAGTTACTTTATCCCAAGGCATATCAGAAAAAATAATTGCATCTTTCAAATTGATTTCTTTGTAGGCTTTATAGACTTTTGTTCCCGATTCGAAAATTGTCAAAAATTTTGAAAGCTTTAAATGATTGAATTTAACTTTAAAGTATTGTATAATTCCTCTGTCCATTGGCTGTAGCTGTCCATTGGTATTTTTTGGTAGATACATAAGATCAATATTAGAAACTTTTCCAGTCACATTATGAGCTAGACAGTTACCGATCAGTAAGAGAATCTTTTTATTTAATTGTCTTTAAGCCATTTTTGAAAGATCTCAGAAGTCATCCATGCTCTCTTTGAATTGGTATATGAAGCATGCTTTTTCTGATCAAACCTTGCAAAACATCGATGTTTTTCAAATTTACCTATGAGTAAAGGCTTCAATTTGTGAGTTCCAGTAAAGTTTGAACATAAATCAATAAATACTCGGTCCTTCAAATTTTTGAAACCAGATCGAGCATTTTGACATACTGTTTTTGAAGGTATAAGTTTGTAAAATATACCTGTTTCATCCATATTATAAACACATTCTTTGTCATATCCTTTAAGCTTTGATTGAAAGTCTGTCAGAAAATCAGATGTATCAAATGGTTCAGTCATGAATGTTTCGCCATGCAGTTTTATCAATTGAAAAGAATGTCGTTTTTTAAATTTCTGTAGCCAGCCATATAAACATTTGAATTTTGTCATGTTCAGTTACAAGCCCAGCTTTTTGGCATTCTCAAGAAGGAGCTTATCGTTTAGTATAGCTCCTTTTGATTCCATTTTATCTAGATATTCTTTCATTTGATCATCAATTACATTGAATTTTAATTTTCTAGTTTTCTTCAAAGGCACTGGCGTAATTGGCAGATTTAATTCTATATTACTAGAATGTTTTAATATATGACTTACAGTTCTTCGTTTGACTGCAGTTTTGAACTTGTGAGCAAAATATTCTGCAATTCGCTGCATAGTGGTACCTGGATTATTTTTCTTTTAATTTATCATCTCAGCTTTCTGTTCCAAAGTTAAAACCGTGTTTTTCTTCGTTGGCATTATTACTGAAGGGAAATCTTTTGGCAAAATAAAGAATTGGCAAAATTTCTAAGACTTACTTTTTAAAAATAGAATATTATAAAAAAATTTGGCAAAAAATAGAATCTTTACTGTATATGTAATTTGATAGAAAATTACTTAATTTAAATATATTATATTTAGTTAAAAATAAATAAACACTATTTTAAATCTTTCTAAATAACCAAATTCAAAAGATTTTTAGTGAAATTAATGTTTGTTGGGCATTAACTAAAGATTTTTAAAAATAATTTCGATTGGCACGACAGCACATAAAAACTAGTATCGGTAAAAACAAATTGATGAAAAGATGACCAATTAACAGCACCAGCTCTGATCGCTCTATGGAGGTATTGGGCCAAGACTAAGTGACCCTGAGATTTGTTCTAATGAATCGAAAGCAAACATAACTGGTTAGATTTAAAATAAACCTACTAAACACCCTATAATCTGAGCACAATACAAGTAAATATAAAATCAAGACACACAAAGTAAAAATAAAATATTGTTGGGTTTTTGTCGAAAGTCTCTGAAAGGTCTGGCTTCTTGGTGTCCTTATTTAATCAATTCAATTAATCCAACACAATAAGGTTTATTTCTAATATATATTACAATTACATTTGAAATCTTGATTCTAAACTTTCAAATTATAGATTCAGTTCACAATACCTTAATCTGCTCAAATTCACACAAATCACTGCATAGGGATACGTCTGCCAAAGAAAGATGCCCTTGCCTGTGCGCAAAACTTGAATTTGTTTGTCTGACATTAAATTATACTTTCTGATATTCTTTCTCAATTACCCTTCTATTACCTTCGTTCAGCTTTTGACAAAATATTCTCTTCGGTCTCACTGGCGATTTTGTTTCTCCTTTTATACCAATCTCATAATTAAGTTATTTGCAAATCAAATTGATTTTGGCATTTTTAGATATCTTTCTCTCTTAAACTAAATTGGATTTTACTTCAGGGCTCCCGGGGTTTCCATCTAACTCATTTATTTACGATAATTACATTGGGGCCGGGTGACCCTTTTATCGATGGTTTCCTTCGTCACCCAATTTTTGTTTGTTGTAATTAAATAATTTTGTTGACGGCCCGGGTTTCTCACACTGCTCGGGTTTTCTGTTGGCTCGAACTTCCCATTAGCCAATTAATTTTTAACTAAATTCTATTTTTATTAAATATTTTCTTCTGTGGTACCCCAATCGATTTAATTCTATTATATTTGGATTCGTCTCGTCATTTGGCATCCGCCTATACCCATTTCACCCACTAAACCTTTATTTTAAAAATTTTAATTAGTTTTTCAACTTTAATTATTATTTTGGATATCAATGTTTTTATTAACTTTCCTTTTTGTTTTTGTAAATTTTGTTAAACCTCAACAATATATACAAAATGCATCAAGAACCGCACGGCATTCACATAGAAAACAACATAATAACAAGAAAATGTGACTAAAAAGTAACAATTGTTATAAAAACAGAAAATTAACGAATAAAACGAATAAAATATAATATATTTTAGTTACAAAAATTCGATTAAAAAATCAAAGAAATAAATTGTCGATTAATTTAAGTGTTGGGCTAAGACTAATTAGCCCTGAGATTTATTCTAATTAATAGAAATAACCTGCAAACACAGCAGTACTAATTCAAAATAAACCTATAAAACACCAATGAAGCACCCTAAATCTGAGAAAATATAATTAATTATGAAATCAAGAGACACAAAAGTAAAATACTATAGATATAAATATCCACCAAGAACCGCACGAAATATACACAAAAATAACATGAATTTGACCGAAAATCGACAACTTTTAGAAAAACAGAAAATTAGCTAATAAATGTAATAAAAATAAAATGATTTTGATTAAAGGAATTTGATTAAAAAAATAAATTGTCGATTTAATCAAGAAATAATAAAAATAGACAAATAATGTCAAGGTCAAATTTTGTTTTATCAAAGTAAAAATAACACACAAGGTTAGGGTCACAGAATAGGTATACATACCAATTCATTTTACAGAAATCAATTACTTTTTCCTTGGGAAAATCAGGTTTTGCCTAGCAAAAATCATCTATTCAGCGTGAAACGCTCCAAAATTTTTCGAAATTGAGACCAACTTTCTACGACAAGTATTCAAGTAAACTTCAAGTAAGTCCTTACTAGAACGTGCCCTCTATAAGTGTGATGTGAATGTGTAGTATCAAATGTATCGAATGCTTTATGAAAACCAATTATATATTATAATGATAAACTAGTTTTCTCCTTGTCGAAATTTTCCCGCCCTATAGATAAAACATATTGCAAGACAATAAAATCTTACATAACTATCGAACTGTGTAAGTGAGGTTTCTCCACCTATAGTTTGTGCCCATGAAGGCCCAGTCTTGCGTAACGACAGACCCTAACGTCAATTATATAACTTATAGGAGCAGTGTAAAGATTAATGACCAGTCTTCTGGCTGGCTCTCCTTCACCAATCTCCCGAAAAACCAATCTAAAATGCTGATTACATGCCAGTAAAACTTTATAACACCGAATAGTTCAGTTGGCACTCATAAAATCCTAACATAGACACATATTAACATAAGATCAATTTAACAGGAAAGTGGGAGGGGAGATCTTTCGAAATCATTGCAATACAAAAAATTTGAAGTAGTTATAAAATGTCGTCGTCTGAAACTATAAATAAAACTTGGGTACTCTGAGGAATACATCAGTAAAATAATCTAAGAAGTTCGTGTAGCACTCAAAAAATAATTGGGATAACCAACGAAATATATTAAACTTCTTAAATAAACATCTTTAAAGTTGTAAGTTAGTTATGTTTTATTAAAATATTAACCCTGTTATTACTGAATTCCAGAAACTATTCTGCCACTCAACTGTTAAACTCTAGTTATTATTAGATTCTAACAGAACAATAGGTTTAATTTCAAAGAATCGTAAAGTACAAAACGACAACCCATAATAGAGATAACTGAGATCTTATAATGGCAGGCAAGAACAAACCCATAGGATTATTTTATTCTCTCAGTAATTAGCAATTAGGGGCATTAATGAATTGTGACGACAGCATCGAGATAATTGTGATTTAGCCTAATATAATGACTCGTACTCAACACAACTATATACAAATCAAGCTTTATTATAAACAAGGAAATCATAAAATGCAATACAATAGTGACCATAGTGGATCGATTCGCATTTTAACCATGAAATTTTCTTTGATTTGAACATGGACGCAACCTAAAATAATAACATGTGAATAAATCTACTTCAATTAAAACCAAGAACCTCTGTTAAAACGATGTCATACAGAATTATTGCAGCAATCTAGAACTAATTGGTAAATGATCAAAACATAAGTTTGCGAGAAATTCTGAATCCAACAAAATTGCGTTACAAAGCTGGATGGATCCAAGTGACCAACCGTTGCTACTTGCCACAAACACTTTTATTGGTACCGAAAAATGAAGCTCGAAGTCGTTCCTATAAACGAGGAAATCGTTCATTTCACTAACAGAAATTTAATATGATTACCGAGCGCGTTGGAATTATAAATCCCTCACAACGAATAGTCGACAAAACCACAGGCATCGGTAACATCTAGTCGCAAACAGATTAACCAAAATCCATTAGGAAATTTTGCAGTGATCGGAATATAAATATGAAATCTAATACAAACAGCACAAATAATTAAATATAAACCAAGTAGAATAATAACCAGATCGAATATATAAAAGTATAAACAATTAAATAAGTGAGCGGATGTGAGTCAGTAATCTAACAATCACTACCTTCCCAAAACTGTATAGTTGAAAAATAAACAAATTAGCGGGAGGAACATAAGCAGCGCATAAATTTTCCAGGAAGCTTGACTAAGCTATCTCCAATAAATAATTAATATTTGTATTAGACAACAAATTATTAAATTCTTCTTGGGAGGGAATCTTTAATAAAGAACTTTGATAAGGTTTGTGAAAAAATAGAAATTATTTGCAACTAAATATCCTGTTTTTGGCAAGAATAAACACTCACATTGTACTTCCCAGGTGTCGAAGTAATATTTAAAAATTGTTTTACGATGGCATAATACAATCCTATTTCTAATTACAGATCCTTTTACTTTTAACATGATTATTGAATTTTAAAATTATCATTAGTAAAAGACAAACCTGCCTCGTCATAGGAGTGGTGACTTATGTATCCGTTACGAATAATATAAATACTAACAGCTTCATGACTACTAATAATTATTCAACAATCATCGGAGATAAATCATAAGAAATCGCCAAAGCCAACATCAACCATGGAACCCTTGCGTGATCGGATTACAAGAAGACTCACGGACGGTGACTCAGGTCGCACGCTCGACCGTAAACCGATCCTCAATAACAACAGATACATGTTTACAGGGTAATTGATGCTAATAAATTTATAAATTACAATATAAACGATCATCGATGTAAAAAATTAATCCAAACGACTATAATGAGTATTAACGAGAGTCACATAAATATACATTTACACCGTGAGAGCAATGAACGGACATTTCCGACCACTGATATGATTGATAGCATAAACATCTTGTAGGGGTAAAACGTAACACCAAATTCCACCACATTGCTGATCATGTAAAATTCAATTTCTCGCTGAGGATTCATAGTAAATTACTTAATATTTAGTTAGATGATGTCAACGCCCACAGCGAACGATCATGGAAAGATGATTCCCGAATTACCATGAAATCCTGGATGGCTATTGCACACGGAGTATTATTATTGCTAAATCTAGAAAATTCAAGAAAAGTCCAAGTTAATCAAAAAATTACAACTTAGTTTGGCATTCACATAACAAGCGTAAAATTCTAATTTTTATTCACTTAACAATGGAACAACAGTGTTTGACAACTACTTCCTTATTGTCCTTAATGAATTTTTTTATTTTCATATTTTTCTCAAATTTAGATGGCTATGATACCAGACATGGACAGTCCTGGAAAGATGATACGCGATAAAATTTCCAACTCGAGAGGCTGCGAAATTTCACCAGGATTTATGGGATTCAAGATATTCCTTATCCACAGCTGGTGAATGTAAATTGGCCAATGCGTTCTACGACACGTGATGACGAAGTGGAGTTGTCCAGCGTGGCGAAAAAGCGCGAGCCCGGCCGAAATCCGGCTCGTCAACGGGCCGCGTTTACGTTGTTCCGATTCGAAGACCTCGGAAGAAAGATTTTATGGAGAATGCTTATGGAACGTCGCCACATGGCTCGTGTTGATTGAGATATCGCTTCAGGAGTGGCTAAGCAATTCCGTACCGGGTTTCATTTGAGCTCGATGATCCAGCGTTGTCGGAGATGGAGCAACAGACGAGTTGGTGGTAGCAAGCGGCCTAGTCCATTTTTCGTTATTGGAACGAGTCAGAGAGGATACAATCCAGCGATCATTATTATGCCTGTCAGTATCCGCAGAGACGGTCTTAGGCTCCACCAGGCAGTTCCAGACTATATTTCGATCGACGGTGACTCAAAAGAGATGGAAGAAGTAGCATGTGTTGGGCAAAAACTAAATCAGATTATTTTTGTTTGACCAGCACGATAACGCCTGTGTGTTTTGAGCGGAAAACTTAAAAAATTTAGCAAAAAATAGGAAATACAAAGAAAAATAAAATAAATAAAAATTCATGATTTTGGAATATTCTAGAAAATTCCTTTGTTTAACCGTATCAAAACACACACGCGAGAAATCGTGGAATATAAGGCAGTGCTGGGCAGACAAATTTCACTACTTTTTATTATTTACTAGGACGTTTTATTTTTTAACAGTGCAATTTTATTACCTTTACGTACTTTTGCAATTATTCTTACGAATACTTCAAAAGTTCTTATTGTTATTGCTCGAAAATTTGTATTAATGTCGAAGTTACGAGTAATGATTTTTTTTGAATTTTTATTTATTATGTTAATGCATAATTTGTCATTTATTTCTCGCATTTTATTGATTTAATTATAATATATTAATCACCATTTTGACTCTTTTCTTTTATTTTTATTAACCCATACAATATTTATTTATGACTTAAGTAATTTATATATGAAGAGTTTTTGTTCATGATCGAACCCCATCTCGATGGAGCGGCATCATTAAATTTCATTTTAAATATACAAGACAGTAAAATTATTATTTTTTATACTGACTGCGCGTAGAGATTGCTGTGAGGGCGGTTGATCAGAACAGCTCAGTTTTTCCCCCGGTAACCCCAACCCCCACTCGTCATTATAACCGAGGAAGGCCATGGGGAAGATTTAAAATTATTTAACATAAAAATAAAAATAAAAAAACGACTAGATAGGGAAAAGAAAAAGCCAAACTAAAGAAGATGGAACGACTACAGAGACATTGAATTAAATAATATTAAAAAGTTTTGGAAAATTCGTAAAGCTGAATTTGACATAATTAAAGACTTAATACAAAGGATTAAAATCTCAACCACAGTAAAAATCTTCATTCCTTTCGACCTCGCAGAATATCTTCAGATAACCGTCGTTTAGATACCTATTTAATTTATATTGATATCATGCCATAATTGTCCAAGTAATGTTACTACTTCACTCCAATATTAATAAAACTGTATGTCGATAACAAGAAAATACCTCTGATCCAACCCCAGTAATTTTAAATTAAATAATTGTTAAGACAATCCATCCCTTAAAAAGAAAGATCCTAGTAAATTGATTTCAGAAAAAGTCAACTACATTAGTACTACTTACAAAAATAATAAAAAAAAAATTTTATAAAAGAAAAACCCATTTTATTTATGAACCATAGTAATACTACTTATAAAACTAAACCAGCAGGAAGTATTTAACCCCAAATTAAATCTGATATTACTATTAGCCTTATTATTAATCTTATTTAAATTAATATTATTATTACTACTAGCGTTATCATTGTAGTTATCGTAATTATAATTACCCAACATTAATTTTATCAATAAGAAATCATCGTACTTATTGGTATAAAAATAAGGAAAATAAATAAACTATAAAATTATTCAGAAAAGACATTAAAAACCACTAACAATTTATTTAATAAAAATTGCGGTAACGAGAAAAAAAATCCCATTAAAAAATTTACCATTGTCAAGAAGAAAATTCCAAACGAAAATAAAATTCCCAAATTGCAAAAATGCTTGAATAGTTGAATCTGAAAGATCTATCAAACAAAATCAAAAAAAGTAAGTGCGGATACCAAAAGATACCATCCAGGGGGATCCAATCGTCCAAGAAAAAAAAATTATAAAAAATATTAGCTAAAAACGATATTATAGAATTCCAAAATTGTTTAATCTGTTATCATGGTAACAAGTGACAAGCAAATCTAGATAATGAGATATATACTCGAATTTCTCCTTAACCATGGGCTTTCAGGGGTTGAAATGGACACATGTAATTTCAAATAATAAATTATTGGTTATAGTAACGTTATTATAGTAAATAAGTTGAAATTTCCTAAAATTCTATATCATAATTTTGGTGGGTTTCTGGGTGGCGATATTTAAACTATATGGTTGTTACCCAGACAACCCCATATAAATGTTCTTTCGCTTACCACTCGGCACCCGTTGCTAAGCAACGTTGGAACTGTGTTCGAGTGGGTAGATCGTCCGCAAAAAGTGAGCGCTATCACTATAATTGACCGAACGATCTCTGGGTCTAACGAGCTGTCGATAGAAGACCTGTGCTCGCTTTTGATTTTTTAGGTCCCCTTATGCCGTTAATGTCATCATTCGTATTCATAATTCTCGTGTAAACTTCCCATTCATGCAGTGCAATGTCCTCATGCTACTTCTACGAATTAACACTTATCGAATTCTTTAAATAACATTTAAGTAACAACCAATATATATTTTACAAACGAAACAACACATTTCGACACGTCAATTACGTGTTGTTTAATAATCGAGCGGCTCGGCGCTTAGCCCGCTCTTTACGTCCGGTTCGATAACCACTAGCCTTCGGTGTAGTCTTTGGATCTGTCGTTGTCTCTCGGTTGGCTAGTTGGGCAGGAGCAAAAACGAGGGGATGTCACTGCTGCTCCTTCTTGGCAGGCTGACAATGTTACCTCTAGCCCATTTATCTGGGTCCTCAGGCTTTGATTTAATTGCCTTTCTTCCGTCCAGCCCTTTTGTGCTGCCGTGAGCCTTTGATAAAGCAACTTTGCTTTTTTTGGTTCTATCTAGGTGGCTTTTGTTTGTTGGATTTCTTTTGACAACTGAATAATCTGCTCGTAGAAATTCTTGTTAATACTACGTGCGTGTTCCAACTCCTTCTGTAGAATTTTTAGTGATTCCATATCTGTAAATAATGATATTAATCCTTGTCTACCAATCTTAAATCATTTAACTGATCATACAAACATTAGTATTATTAAACCAAAAAAAAAATTGAAGAAAATGGAAAAATCAACTAATCCTTTATTCAATTAAATATTAATTTCACTAAATACTATCAAGCTTTTATAGTCTATAATCAAGTTATTGTTGAAAGTGGGGAATTCTGTGATACCCATCATCGCATTCCTCGGCGGCCGGCTGAGCATAAGGGCGCTCACGATATACATATACCGGTTGTTTCGTGTTTCTTGTGCGGTTGGAGCGGGACCTCGGAGGAATGGCAACATGTATGCTGGTAGAGCTAACCTTCCTCCGTTCGTCAACACCATTGCGAGTGGGGCTACGCGGCGGTGTGTAGTTGTCGGTATCCGCGATCCTGCGGGCCGCGATATCTTCTTCTACATTCGCCAGATATTGCCTGGCTCTGACCACTTGGAAATCGACCTGGCGCTGGTGGTCCTCGAGACGTGAAAGGAGAAATCGGGCCTGATCGCGAATTTCCTGGGCCGGGTTTCGGCCCGATTCTCGTTTTATCGCTACGAACGGTAACTCAACCATTTTTGTTTGACGTGAGGTGTTCGGTTGGAATTCTCTCGGCTGGGATACGGTAAAGCCCGCATCCCACATAGCCTGTCGCCATCGATCAGCGGCTTGTGCGGAAATCGGATAATGACACTTGATTCCCCTGAATGAAAAATCCAATCAAATTTTTTCGAAAAAATAAAATTGTTCATGGTTGGGCTGTTCAATAGTTATTCAGGTGCACGTCATTAGGAGTTTTGTGGGTTTCGTGTAATGATGTCGAAAAATTCCTTTACCGATCTGTGTAGTGGGGTCGTCAGGAGTGCCGAACCGATCATTTATTTCCCCTGCTTTGAGTGCCAGAACTACCCGAACTGTCATGCCGTGAAAAGATCGTTTATTCCCCTTAATTTGGTCTCATTTAATATTTTTCGGGGATCATCCACCCTCAACAAAAATCTAATTGTATCCTACTAATTAATTGATTCTACATTAAAATAACAAGAATACGAAATAGTTTATGATTGGCATGAAAAATATAACCCCACTTGTCGGACATGTATTATTAGAGGAAACCTGTGACTTGTCATTTTAAATTATCAGATACTGCCATACCTTTTATTCCCTTTAACAAAAAAAATCTCATATAAATTTAATAAATTTATTAAAGTAAGATTGGAAAATTGTAATATGTTTATAATCATAGGGATCTTTAATTATTAAAAATACAGATATAAATATATTCTATCTGATTCTCAATGACAATTAAAATATATTTGATTTATAAGACGCGCTCAAAATTAACTAATTTTTAAATAAAACCTAAATTAAAATTTATCTCACTTAATATTGCTGCTAAATTACGGGTTTGACTCGACAAACACACAAAATAAAACGATGTCGATTAATTAAAAGAGTTTGTCCTATCCCCCTTAAAATACTAACGAAAATTGGGCATGACCCTTGGAGTAACGTGGTTTGATTGTAAGAGAAAACGAAAATTCTTCTCACGCTGCTTAGATGAGCGGTTGTTCGCCTTGATGGACATAATCATAAATAAATTTTTAAATAAATGTTTTATTATTTATTAATAACTAAAGAATTTGTTTTAATTAATATTTTCATAAAAACCACTTATTCAAAGAATGTTTAAAATAATGCAATAAAAATGATCAAAACAAAAAGGAAATTTGCAGACAAAACAAAACAAAAGACTGTAAATCCAACATACGCTATAAAATGAAATTGAATGAAATCTGGCGGGGTGAAACATCGAATATGACCCATTCTCTGCCATGAAACGAACAAAAGATTCGGTGAAAAATTTTTTGCACAAAGGTTTCTAAGGTCATATTTCGATAAGAATCCGCGGAAATCGCTGTTAGGTAGGTCATTTATATATTTAAAGAAATTAACAATGAACATTAATTTACTTGGGACATCTACGTCGAAATCCAGCGAGGTAATTCCGGTTGTGGATCGTATCGAGGCGTTCATATCCAATTGATTTGACTGGCGTTGCATTGTAAGAAATTTTTTGCTGAACTGACTATTTCGATTTAGTCATATCCATATATTGGCTAGGTAGGAATGCATGCCGCTGCCGTTGAGTGCTCGTGCATGCAGACATCATTCGCTATGGTGTCTAGATGGTGAGAAAATATTAGCTATTCTCGTGCGGACGCTATTCTAAAGGTCGAGGCGTGAATTTGTGATATCTGTCTACGACATTCCGGCACACCGATTTCTCGTCTGGTAATTGACATTTTGTTTAAATAGAATCGACAATCTCAACAGATGCTCACAATTTTCAACGTGTCATAGTAAGTTTAAATTCGTAATTACTCTATCTCAAATTTTCTTTTACTTAGATGGTAAACGATTCTAGCGAGGCTCTCTATGCTCGGAAGTATTTATTCAAGACTGGAGTTTTCGGGTTGGGAATCTTTATTCAGGATTTTTAATCTCTAGTGGAGAAATATCGGTGGAAGAAAGATTTTATTTCCTGTTATCGTAGAATTTGGGCAGGATTATTTTCGAAATAAATGTTTCTCAAGGGGTGGTTTGTGACTGAATTTTGTTTGTGATGAGTAAGTACGAGTACATTATTTTAGTGAGGATGCGTGAGGATGTCGTTGGCAGCAATGGTACCTATCTACTCCAGTGATTCCTTGTAACGAGATCAGATCTGGCTTATCTTTACTCGATGGATATTGGTTCTACCGCAACGTTTTGGTTGCGTCATCATGATTTTTGTCAGACGATCATTTTATTTTTGTTGTTAATCAGAAAATTTTTCTCTTAATTATTGGAATTTGGTTTATTGGAGAAGATTTTATTAAATTTTTTGTCTTACCTTGGCAACTTATGATGAATCGCATTATCTCTCGGTACTTATCGTGAATGTTTTTGAATTTTCGTCACCATTTTAAGTGGTTGCAGGATCTCAATTAACTGGTTGTTCTATTAAAAGTTTGATTAGGCTTTAAGCTATCTAAATTTAATTTGATTTGGAGACGTTAAATCGAGGGCTCCTACATATTGATTTCCTAATCACATTAATTTACGTTCCTATAATTTTGGGTATTGCCTAGACAAACGATGATATTTAATTTATTGATTTCACTGCAGCTACGCCATGGTATGGAATTTTCAAGCCATTGTATTTACGTCATTAGTTTTTGGTTCGATTTCGTTGATCTTAACTTTATAGTTGTAGACATTGTATCTGGAAACCGTGGCGATTAAGGTCTTTTCTACTTTTCCCTCCTTAGTAATTTTATTTGATCCCAAAACTTATACTAACAACTACCGCATTTATTTTATGAAATTTTATTGGCTTTAAAACATATTGTCTGGGGCTTACACTCCCTAAATTATTTTACTGTTTACTTTAAAAATTGTTGATTCTCAATGTTATTTTAGGGTCAATTTTAGTCTTCACTCAAGTAAATTTCGACTCTCTACATTATATCGGGGTGGATATTCAGCTAGTTTATTAATTTTAGTACGAAATAACGTCTCAAAATCTATAATTTAAAGTTCATTAATCTTCTATTAGAGTAAATATATCAAAGTTCATAACAACAATTTCAATTTTCTTTTATAATTTCCCCGTCACCTTCATTTGAATTGTCCTTAGGCGCATTGTGTTTATATTATAGTTAATGAGTGCCCACTGGACTACTCGTGTGATAATTTTTAGCCGTATGTGAATATAATTTTATGTCGAGTTTATGGAATTTGGAAGACGAGGGAACAGCCAAAAGACTATTTCCTCTTCCCCCTCTTTCCTTATACGGGATGATATTGACGTCCCGGCTTCTGCGTTCCGCACACCGGGGCCTTCACGGGCACGAATCATGGGCGATTTTCCACGCACTTACACGAATTCGAATAGCATGTTGGATTTTAATATCTTGTAGTGTGTTTCGACTGTGGGCCGGAAAAATTTCGACAATATAAAACAAATTTTTATGCTATATAAATATTTTATTAAAAGAAAAAAATATAATTTACCCGACACATTCATAAAACAAGCATAAACACACCGCTCCCCCCACGCCGACACCCAAGTAGACCTCCATTGAGGTTGCGAGGTGGAGAGAGTTTTCAAATAAAACTCTCACTTACATCGAATATTCAAAATACTTTCAAGTTTTAGAAAAAACTGATTTAAGATTAGTTAAAACGATTTTAACGTTTAAAATTGTGTAAAAATGAATCGGTATATATACCTTTTGTACGACCCTAACCTTGCGTGTTCTTTTTGATTTAGTGAAACAAAATTTGACCTTGGAATTTTCTGGTATATTCTAATCTTTTAATTTTATTATTTTGAAATTTTATTTGACAATTTTTTCTTTAGATTTTTAATTGAATTATTTCTAATTCAAATTATTTGATTTTTATTTCATTTTCATGAAATTTCGCATTTTTTAATAAATTGTCAAATTTCGGTCAAAATCGTTGGGTTTTCGTGTTATGTTTATATTTATTTTGTGTGTGTATCTTGTTGCACTTTGTTATTATTTTAATAATTTTTTTGTGTTTATAATTTTATATTTAATTGTTTTCTTCCTCGCATTTTTATAGGGTTAATTGGTGTTTTAATAGGTTTGAATTTAAATCTGCATGTTATATTTGCATGTGTGTTACCGATTCATTTAAACATTTACAAGGCCGTCTGTGTTCTGGCCCAACAATTTAAAGTAAATGATTTTAATTTTAATCTTAAAAAATTAAATCTTTAAGATTTATTTAGAAAATTTGGAGTGAATTTTATCATTTTAAGAAATAAAAATTGCTAATATTAATTATTATTATCGTAGATAAAATATTGGTAGATATTATGAAATTAGTTATTATTGTTATTGCTAATATTAATTATTGACAAATATAATTACTGTTATTATTTTTATCATTATCTATTGAGACTTATGGTGGGTTTCTGGGTTTTGACATTTTTAAACTATATGGTTGTTACCCATACAACCCCATGTAAATATTTTTTGCTTACCACTCGGCACCCGTTGCTAGGCAACGTTGGAACTGTGTTCGAGTGGGTAGATCATCCGCAAAAAGTGAGCGTTATTGCTGATGCTATAATTGACCGGATGATCTCTGGGTTCAACGAGCCGCCGATAGAAGGCCTGCGCTCGATTTAGATTCTTAGGTCCCTTACCAAAGGTAATTTTCATGTTGGTAATTGTTAGATGACGAAGGAAAACCACTAGACACCTCGTACTGACAAAGTACTACAGGACAGGGCCCAGCAAATATAGAATCAACATTTACGCAGAAGAACGATCATAAAAAAATTCCAAATCAGAACGAGGAAAAGCAGACAATCAACATCAAAGATAATTCTACAATTGACAATCATCTATTCTATTGCTATCTAGTTGAATCCATTCATTTAGACAATTTCATCTATTCCATTACCTGTTTGACAATTATTTAAGCATTTGTAAATAATGATTTATCTGTGTATTTTATTCATTGTAAAGGGTGTAATTCATTTTAACTATTAAATTCATTTTTGTTATTCGTTTTTGTGCAACTCAATAAAATAAAATGGTAAAATCACTAGTATTATTATTATTAATATTAGTACAGATAATCGTGTTAATTATTATTATTATTATTACTATTATTGTTATTATTATTAAAATTTTACTAATCAACTGTTTTTTTAAAAAACAGCTTTTTTCAAAACAGCTGTGATTATTCGATTGAAGTGTTCTTAAAAAAAAATTAAATCGTTTAGCATTTGAAAAAATAAATAATATAAGTATGCTCTTATAGCATTTGAAAAATAAAACCCATAATAAAATTTAGTATATATACTGAAGCTAAAGCTCAGTATATTCATTTAAAAATATTGCGACATATTTTCTTTTAGAGTTAATCTCGAAAAAGAACCTAAAATCGGAGCAGAGCTCAACAAATCATTTTTTGCATAACAAACACAACACGCATATATAACATTTAACAGACACAAAGTTAAGCAAGCATTGTTTAGAATCGAATATTGTATCGTGTGAAAATTTGTTTGAAATCGAATATTATATTTGGTAATTTTTATTCAATAAATCTTTTATAATAAATCTGTGTTTTCTTTTACTAAAGTTATATATATACTAATACCAGTGCACGTTGAGATCTTAATAGTGAGACCTCAACATAATTACTACTGATTTCAACTTCGGAATATTTTGATTGAGTTGGGTCGGATAACACTGTGAACTATTATTTATACCATTTATTAAATAACACAATATAAGGTTCGCAATTTGAATCACATTCTTCCACTTTGAGCCGCCCGACGTTTTGCGCGCTCAGCCCTTCCTGGCCGGTGCTTATTGGGTCTGTCCTTGGATGTTGCCGGAGGTATCGTGTCTCGATAGGCCAACTGTGCCAGGGCGAAGACTAGTGGATACGTTACTGCGGCCCCTTCTTGACACGCCGACAGTGCTGTTCCAGGCCCTTGATTTGTGTCATCAGATATTGCGTCAGTTGCCGTTCACCAGCCCATCCCTTTTGGGCGGCTTCCATCTTTTGATAAATCGTCCTCATCCTTTTCGGTTCGATCCAGGTCCCTTTGACCTGCTGGATCTCCCGAGAAATCTGTAGCAGCTGCTCCTGTAGACTCCGATTGGTAGCCCGGGCCTTGTCCAGTTCTTGTTTCAAGATGGGAAATTGACGCCATTCTATTTCTACAAATAATGAACTTTAATCAAGTTAATTTCTACAGGTATGGGAGTTTACTATTGATTTTCTTATTACTGGGTCGTCGTAGGGTAGTTAGGGTTTTCCGTTTGAATTATCGCCAAACGGATGTGCAATTATTGTCAAACCTTACATAATGCAAAAGTATACGACTTGTTTGCATAAGTTAAGCAAAGAAAGCTTGAAATGAAAATTGACACGATTTATTTCATAAACAAAATTCATGTAAGTTATGTGTTTAATAAATGACTACAGAGTTTCTACTTCCTCTTCGTAGTAAATGGCTCTCTGGCATATGGATGGTCTCGATGAATTCCGATGAACTCCCTTTCCTTCCGCATCTCCCTCGCAGGATGCGTCTTGGGATTACCACTTTTATATCAATCATTCGTTCCTGGAGCTTGGGGTCATCTAACTCATACGACACGTTATATCGCGAGGCATACCCGTCAGTACTGGGTATCCTGCCCGCCGCGATATTTGCATTGACTCTATGTAGGTACTGCTTGGCTTTCTCTATTTGTCTATTCGTCTCTGCCTGGTGGGTCTCGAGGCGCGCCAGTAGGTATTCGGCCTGGCCTCTTATCTCCCTAGCCGGGTTGCGTCCCGGTTCTCTCTTGATCGCTATGTACGGCCAATCCACCTCGTCGGAATCTCTCTGCGTGCCATCTCGGATTTCGCGTACCGGGGAGATAGAAAATCCCGCGTCCCACATCGCCTGTCTGCATCAGGCAGCCGAGTGAGGGGGAAACGGGCGATTACACGGGATGCGTCAATCCACGAGTCGCCTACAAAACAATAAAATTATCATTTACAAATTGATGTCTGTCGTGTTATTCATTTTTGTAGTCTAGTTTCGGGCAGGGTAGGTTAACGCGACTTATGCGGGGCATTCTGCGTCAGGGATCAAAAACTCTTGCCATGGGTCACGTAACGGTTTCCAAATTTTCACAGTTCATTGGTAGTGGTCCGGAGTTCGTCAACAACATTATTTCATGGGCGCCTCCTTGAGGTTTACTCCTCCAGCGATCTCGTTTCAGGTTTGTAGTTAACTATTGATAATCAATTTTATTAATTTTATGCATTAATCAAACTATGCTCTGCCCGAAATTTACTCTGGTGATGATGTTTAAATTTCCCATTTTTATCTTTATAAACGATTATGATTATATTCCTTTAATTCAAGAGAAAATTTATTTTTATATTTAACGCTTTTTTCCTATAGCTCCAAAGAGTTACGCTAGGTGAGAATTATTTGAATACTTCCTACTAGATCCTACTAGAGATCTAAATCGACTAATCATAATTTCATGATTACTATTAGTTTGAGGTTAGAACACCTGGCTACTTATTCCCTCGTGTTTGAGCATAATCTATTCTCCTCGTAACCATCTGAGTGCGTATTCATTGATTATCGGTTATATGAAACTATCCATCAACATGTAATTCATTTATTACGGTGTAATTTATGGACGGCGCTTTAACCAGCGAGATTTGAGATCCTAATGAAGGTTTTAGCTTAATCCTTTCAGTTTTCAATTTCGGCTGTAACTCGATCGAATAATCCGGGTTCAATTGTAGTAGTAATTTACTTGTCCTCCTTGAGTTCACTAAATATCTACATTACTTATGCTAATAATCTACTTTACTTTAGTTTAATAATTGCTTAGTTTAATCTAAATAGAGTTTCGAATGGATAATTAATTTGACTCTACAGGTAATTAATAATTGTCGGATTCAAAACGTTACTAATACTTTTACATAGATATATTTTAATCATAATCGTTAATTTATCAAGGTTCAATTTACTCATAAATAATAATAAATTAACAAACGTTTAGGTTAATCATACTGATGGTTTAGCAAATCTACTTTAAGTACGATAGTAATTTACTTTATTTTTTCCTTTCCCATTATACTCAAAAATTGAAAAAAAAAGCCCAAGTTCAAAGGAAAATGTATTTAACACCATTGAGGATCTGCCTGAGGCGACTCCTGACCTTTACCAACGACTTGCAAATATCTGGTCGGGTGTCCGTGTTCACTGGGGCTATTTAACTAATGGTTGGTGATTTGGTAACTGATTGAGTGGGTAAGCCGCATTACATTCTCTTTCCTATTTTTATTATTTATTTAGTCGTAGGATATATTAACATTTATCGAAAACAATACGAATTGACTGATTCAACCAGTGTATTTATGATATTTAACAATAAACTGTCACGGTTTTCTGATTAGGCTCATTAGCGGTTGTTTCCGGGAATGGTTCGCTGGTGGGGTCATGTTTGCACTAAGACTCGGAAAATATATTAATATTAAGATAACGATAACTTGGAGAATTACCTGAAGGTGAAGGTCCGCTGACGCTCGCAGTGTTGGGTTCCTCGTACCCGTGGTACTCTCTGGAAGTTTGTGCTTGTTTTCGGGACATGTCAGTAATGAATTGAAATGAACGATTTTCACCCGAGCCAGTTCTTATACTGGATTGTATGTCTACTGGTGCAGGAATTTGTGACCTGTGCACACCTCAACAGCAGTTGGCTAATACCTCACCAGTTGTCGTCAGTTGTGACACACTATGCATCGATTTTCGTCAGATTGCTTATCGTGACATTTCAAAAAATGTCATTTTCATTCCCTCTCCTGTGGCCTTATTTATGGTTTAGAATTCTTTTGAACCATGACAATTGCCTACTGACAAAAAAAATCAACCGTCGAGAATTTTCCAGATTAAGGGCACTATTTTATTTAGCTAGTTTGTTATTATCCGATTTATGAAATTGATAAATTTTTATGTATCTTTGCGCTTTCTTTTTGAAGATCATTATAGTTTACAAAATTGATTTCACCTAGGAAATGGTTATTTGGGGTTTTCATTAATTTTAGATAATTGCTTTATCAATCCGGTTAGCTCGGGTACTAGTCTCATGTAGACTCTTTACATTTTTATTTCATCAATGATAATGATCCTAGATTTTATTTTTATCAAAACTCTTATATTTCGATCATAACATTTCGAGATTTTAGTTCTATCAACAAGCTCTTTAATGACTTTAGAAATTTTGTAAGCATATTTACGTTTTGATCATAGCATCTCGAGGTTTAATTTATTTAACTACTCCTTTACTAATTTTGCAAAAACTTCATATTCTGGTCATAGTGTTTCGAGATTTTAGTTTTATTTAACATCTATATATTTCGATCATATTTATTTACTAATTTTAGCAAAATTCTTTATATTTCAACACATTCATTTACTGATTTTAGTAAAACTTCTTTATTAATTCGAACATAGCATTTTAGTTTCCTTAACAAGTTTCTCAATACTTTTAGCAAACTTCTTTATATTTTGAGCATAGCAACGATTTTACTATTGAAAATCCCGTCACCTTCCCTTAATTGATCCTAGGCGCGTTTGTGATCATATTATAGTTAGTGAGTACCCACTGGACTACTCGGTGTTTGAATATTAGCCGTGTGTGAAAATATTTTAGGTCGAATTTATGGGAATGAGTGCCGACGAAACAGCCAAAAGACTATTTCCCCTTCACCCTTTTCACTTATACAGAATAATATTGACGTTTCAGCTCCTGCGTTCTCACGCCGGAGTCTTCAGGGGCACGAATTATTGGCGATTGTACACGCACTTACACAATTCGATTGTATGTTTGATTTTAATTACTTGTAAGATGTTTCGGCTGTGGGCCGGAAAAATTTCGACTAAAAGAATCTATTTGTTTAGATAAATATATATTTCCACATAATACATCGTAGTTGTCATTACTAATCTTCGTGCATAATACATCATAACTCTCTCCCCACGCCGACGCCCAGGCAGAGCTTATTCGAGGTTGCCAGGACGCGACGTGGAGAGAGTTTTCGAACATCCTATCACTCATATTTAAGTTTCTGACTTCAAGATTTCCAAACTGGTTAAAACTGCTTCAGATAAAAAACCGATTTTTTCAGATTAAAATTGATTAAAAGGAATCGGTATTTATACCTATTGTACGACCCTAACCTTGCGTGTTAATTTTGATTTAGTAAAACAAAATTTGACATTGTGATTTTCTAGTATATTCTATTCCTAATTTTATTATTTTGTAATTTAATTTGACAATTTTTCTTTTAAATTGTTTCCAATTCAAATTATTTGATTTTTATTCCATTTTCATGGAATTTCGCATTTTTTGGTAAATTGTCAAATTTCGGTCAAATTGTTAGGTTTTCGTGTTATTTTTATTTTTTGTTATTATTTTAATTTTTTTTGTCTTTTATAATTTTATATTTAATTGTTTTCTTTCTCGTATTTTAGCAAGGTTAGTTAATGTTTTAATAGGTTCGATTTTAAATCTGCATGTTATATTTGCGCGTGTATTAACGATTCATTTAAACAATTTACAAGGCCGTTTATGTACTGGCCAAACACTTATTATCCGTATTATCATCACTGAAATTTGTAGTAGCTAGGGTCACCAGGAGTTATCATTATCATGCTACGGTTTTTATGGTTTCCGGATGACTATTACCTTTCCCCCCCCCACCTTAACCCATGCTGAGTCCAACGAAATTCGCCATCACATAGTGACCCACGAACTCTCATGCCACTAATATCGATACGAGGACCATGACCCCACATAGGGCCACTCCTGGATGATTTGATAAGCGACCCTGGAACATATTAACCCTGAAGATAATTTGCCATTTTATCCTATAAACTTAAATCTTATAATAGTGATTACCTAGTTCCACCTGATTAGTAATTAAACTCTGTCTTTCATATTAGTGGAAAATCACCAAGCAGATTTCGAGAAGATGTCGCCCGATATCATGAAGAGGCGATGAGTCAGTCTAGGCGGGCGGAGTCCCTCGTGCGGCATATGCGACGCATGGAGGTGACATGGATCCGGCCAGATGAAGCCAAGAAGCTTCACCAACAGCTGGCCCAAGATAAAAAAATATATGAGGAGCTACCTTGACCCGCTCCCTCAAGGTCAAGATTCGACAACAGGCCTGTACTATAGCGTCCTTGGAGACTAAACTCCAGATCCATACGGATTTGACTTTGCAACCCTCGTACGCCAAAACAGAACTGTTTCCGGCAACCAATGTGACCCAAATAGAGGAAAGGGTTACTACCTCGGCAACTCCTCCAGAGCCGTTCTCCGCAACGGACACGCCGACTCGAAAACGAGCAAGCCCGAAAACGGAAACTCGAGAAAGCTCGCCTGATGGGGCAATTATCCCGTATAATTGACCCATGTATCTTGTGATCGTGTATTTATTGTTAAATATTAATTGCGAATAAATGTATTAATTTAATTTCACTTCAAGTGTTCACATTGTTTTAAGACTATTGGTAATAGAGTGAGAATAGGACCTTAACGATTAGGACAACAAACCTTCTACGGTAGTCCGTGAACCAAAGGGGGCTAGGGCATTAGCAGTTCTTGTAGAAGAGCTCACATTTTGCTAACCTTCCACCTATTAGTGCACCAACGTCACTTGTGACGGGTGACTAGTGGTAATAATTTGTTATGCGCGTATTGTATGGGGTTGTGGCATTCCCTAGATTACTTGTGTAAATTTTCCCCCTAAGTACATGACTGGATGCAATTTTTTGTATATTAATTTTAAATATAACATTTTGATTTCTAATTTGTCGATTCTGTTAATAAATGAATACTCGGAGATTTATTGGACAATAGAACCTACGGGATGAATAAATGGTTAATTACACAAACTTTCGCTATTGGTGGGTTTCGTTATTTGTTTAAATCGTCCTACTGTTGCCCCAGTAACGCCATACAAATGTTACTTCGACTACCACTCGGCACCCGTTGCTAGCAACGTTGGAAATGTGTTCGAGTGGGTGGATTGTCCGCAAAAAGTGAGTACTATTTCTAATACTGTAATTGCTCGGACAATCCTCGGGTTCAACGAGCTGTCGATGAAAGACCTGTGCTCGCTTTACTCTGTCCCCTGTGTGAGAAAGTTCAAAATCAGACTCTAGGTTGATCGATAGAACTGGAACAATGTTTCGATGATACGGTGTGCGTACTCACGATGATAGCCTCATATAAGTCATATCTTGTGACCTGTTACTTGGGATTTGTTTAACAATGAATACAAATTTATTTATTCAAACAAGAAATGATTAAAAAATGTATACAATATCAGTAAGTTAGTACGATTGGCTCGGCAGATGTGCGGCCCGGCGTCGAGCACGTTCCTTGCGTCCCGGCCGACGATTACTTGATGGGACGGTTGATGGATTTGCAGTCTGCGCGACATTGTTGAGGGGATCCCGGTACGCCAACTGCGAAGGGGCGAAGATAAGCGGATAAGTTACCGCTTCCCCTTCCCGACTGGCTGCCAAGGCGACTTCTAATCCCCTGATTTGTGTCCGGAGACTCTGGTTGAGTTGTCGCTCCTCCGCCCAACCATTTTGAGC
The DNA here is from genome assembly GCA_022537955.1 of Schmidtea mediterranea. Classification (NCBI taxonomy): domain Eukaryota; kingdom Metazoa; phylum Platyhelminthes; order Tricladida; family Dugesiidae; genus Schmidtea; species Schmidtea mediterranea. The sequence continues at coordinate 272,887,894 of CM039679.1, forward strand.
GGCAGTGAGCCTGAGATAGAGAGCCTTCGTCTTCTTCGGGTCCGTCCAGGTTGACTTGATCTGCTGAGCTTCTCGAGTTACTTGAACTATCTGGTCGAGAAGGTTCGCGTTTGTACGTCTAGCATGGGTAAGTTCAGTTTGCAATAGTTGAGTAGATGTCATCGCTACAATAGAAATCTTTTAATTTCTTGATTAACTCAAATAAATCAAAATTCTGTTTACTATAAACATAAGTTACGAGAATGAGTTTACAAACAAAGAAAAATAAAACGAACAACATTTTTAATTTTTAATAAAACTAATGACACAAATTGTTGTCTGTGCTTCCTTTGTCCGAGGAGTCAGGGTTCCTCGAAAAATCTCCTGACTCCTTCCTCCAGGGAGTAGCCTGGGATGACAGCCACTGGTCGCCTGGTATTGCGGACCGGTCGGGTCGGATAAGTGTCGGCGATGCGCCCGACGGAGATGTCCTCTTCGACATTGGCTAGGTACATCCTGGCCTTAACTACGTTCATGTCGACCTGCTCTTGTATCTTTTCCCAATTGGCGAGAAGGTTCCGGGCGTGGTCTCGGATCTCCTCCGCAGGGTATTGCTGGTTAACCCGCTCATTCGCCCAACGGGGGTCGTTCTCCATGCCCAGCATCTGCAAGGCGGTCAGATGTGGTCTCTTGGGTTGAGGCTCCTCGAGGCTTGTTGTCGGTCGTGCTCGCTTCCAAGCCCGGCGCCATTCTTCTGCCACATGGGCGGGAATCCACTCGAGAGGCATTGGCTCTTCTAAAATATCATTATAGTTAGGTGAATAGGCATACGTATTTTCAAAGCAACTTATATTTATCGTCAGAGGCGTATTAACGACGAAACAGTGTTTGTCGTCGAATAAGTATTGTGAATGAATAATTTACGCTATTCTCATGGTGTAATAAAGGGTTGAAGACAAATATCGATTTATTTATGCCCCGCACAAGTGTCTATAGGGCTATCCAAGTCGTCTGTGGCAATTTAATAACTGGCAACTTAGGGTTCATGAGGACACAAAAGTTTAGTTGTCAGTCTAAAGTTTAGGTAAGGGAGACATTGATTGCTTTAAAAATTTACACTATGAACACTAAGTCCATTTAACATTTATATAATGAAAATAATTCCTTATTCATAATTTAATGAGATAAAGTGCATATTGAAATTCATGGAACCCGGAATAATTATTACTGGTTATCTAGAAGATTATCGCAATTACGGATCGAAACCTTTACTAAAGTAACAATAAAATTTTAAACTGTGATAATTAGCAACCTTTAATCTACGCGGTGTCTACAATTTTTGATTTATAGTTCGCAAAATGATGACAATTCTTTATGAAATAACATAATCTTTAATTCTAATATTCCTAAATACTCCTGATTATCTATTTTAAGATTCGTGGGGAGCAAAATTAACCCTTAGTTTAAAATTTGTGGAATCAGGTACCTGAATTTTTTGATATAGGAATACTATCGATTTCATTTTAAGTAATTAATTTTAACTTATAAACGAATTTACGAAAAAATATAATGGCCGTTCCCCCTTTATCAAAGATTTATAAATTAGGAAAATAATTAAAATGAAATTTTATAAACTACCTTGGATTGGCGAACTTGATTCCCTTAGTATTTTCCCTTCTATTGTTCGATTTATATTCCAACGATAATAATAATTGAGAATCAATAACTGTCTAGATAGAAATCCAACCATATAAATTAAGGTAAATGCGTGCGCTTCCGCTGTGATACAGCACATTCGTATGTAAAAATTGTTTACGGTGATCCAATCTCGAAGATCAGAATAATTTATGAATTAGAATTCATGATTTTCCGGTTGGTCATAGCCTTTATTGATTTTTCAGGTTGGTTTTAATTTTGATTTGTTTGCAATTAATATTTTCATTTTATTAGTATGCTATCCAACTTTACTTATTTTTCCTACATGTATGGGATGAGCGTGGCGATGGGAAATTCAGGTAGGTTTATTCTCTTCGATTGTACCATCACCAATCTATTTTAGGGAATTATGAGGTTGGTTCAGATTTGGTGCATTATGGATTTATAGACGATTTTTTTTTAAGTTTGGGGAGGCTTATCAATCTGAACGCTATTCTGAATGTGCGTTTCGATCGGATTTCGTATCTATGCTTTGGAATTTGTTATCAATTTTAGTTTTCGAGTAGGTTAGTGATTCAATTACTTTACATGATTTTTACCGAAATGTTAGGGATGCTCTATAGCTCTGTCAATGACTTTTGGAGAATACAATTTTGTTTGCTCGATGGATTTTTGTGATTTAAGGCATCATATTTTATTACATTTATACTGCTGGACTTCTGCTATGGGTTCAATTATTAATCGGGCGGTTTGTTGAAAAATATATTTAAAATGCGTTTGCTATACTTGGGGAATGTATTCTAATCTAAAGTTTGTACAAATTCGCTATCGTAGATTCAGGGCAAATCAGCGATAAGCTTACTATTATGTATTTAATCAATTTATGGAAAATTTTGTAATGTCAATATAAGTTTATGGTCTTTCTCTTTAATTTTACATCGATTTTAAATTTATAGGGCAATAGTCGCGCCGAATCTCGAATTTAGGATTAATTTCTGTATTTTTTCCGTAGTTTATATAATAATGATTAACACAAAAACATTTTGGGCAAGTTAAATTTGTTAAGTTAATTCGATTCATATGAACGATTTCATTTTATTTCATATTAACGATTTCGTATTAATTTATTTTATTTCATATCAACGATTTCGTATTAATTTATTCCCAGTACCCTTTCACTTTAATAAGCCTTAAACGCATTTTTTGTTCATATTATATTTAATGAGTGCCCACTGGACTACTCGGTGTGATGATTTTGAGCCGTGTGTAGAATAATTTAGGTCGAATTTACAGAAAGCGAGAAGCGAGGAAGTAGCCAAAAGACTTCTTCCTTATTTCTCGTTTCTTCTATACGGGATAATATTGACGTTCTAACCCCTGCGTTCCGCACGCTGGGTCTTCACGGGCACAGATCATTGGCGATATTCCACGCGCTTACACGAGTCTGAGTTATATGTTGATTTTACTGACTTGCGATGGGTTTTGGCTGTGGGCCGGAAAAATTTCGACAAAATAATGATTTAATTACATGAAAACAGATTTTAACGTGATAAATATTTATTAATATATATTAAAAGCAAAATACAAAATTACTTGACCATAACAATCCATTCCATTAAAATGTTCATAAAAATACATCTCCCCCACACGCCGACATCCAAGCAGAGCTCTATCGAGGTTGCGAGGATGGGACGTGGAGAGAGTTCCAAATAAAACTACTTCTCACCTAAAAATTCGAATAGATTTTCAAATAAATTTTGATTCAAAAATGGTTTCGAAAAACGGTTTTTGGTTTCAAAAATGGTTTCAAAAATGGTTAAATTTTATGTGAAAATGCATCGGTATTTATACCTATTTTCTGTCCCTAACCTCGCGTGTTAATTTTGATGTAGTAAAACAAAATTCAACCTTGTTATTTTCTAGTGTATTCTATTCTTTATTTTTATTATTTTTTAATTTATTTTAATAATTTTTTATTTAGAATTTTTATTGAATTATTTCTAATTCATGAACTTTCATGAACTTTTATTAATTTATCAAATTTTTTCGAATTTGTTGGGTTTTCATGTTATGTTTGTTTTTGTATCGTGCGGATCTTGTTGCATTTTGTTATTATTTTAATTTATTTTTATGTTTATTATTTTATATTTAATTCTCTTTTTGTTTTTTCTCATATTTGGTAGGGTTTAATTGGTGTTTTAATAGGTTTATTTTAAATTTGCTTGTTATGTTTGCATGTGTGTTAACGATTCATTTAAACATTTTCCAAGTCCGTATGTGTCCTGGCCCAACACTATGTTTAAGGTAGTCACGATCCAAACCAGAAATCATTAGACACCAAAGTCGTTAAAAATGCAAACAATATAGCATTACACAGACACTTCTTTAGGTACGTAAACAATTAACGATTAAATAGTATATAGAGTACAAATAGTTGAGAATATGATATAGAGTATCATGCACGATAAAGATAAGGGTAGAAGTGGGTTTAGTGATTAAATCAGGAGAGAGAATTCAGAAAATTAGAGAGTAGTACAAATGATTTAATTTCTTTATTTTCTAGATATGGAGATGATTAACTATATTGGGAATGGATTGAATAAGTTGAGGCGAGAGAACTCGGAACTCCAATCAGCAACTGCTCCAAATGAGCCACGAGATTCAAGTGGTGAAGGCAACCTTGGTAAAGCACACTCGGTTCAAACAGGTCTACTAGAGGTTGAATGGGGCTCTTTTATTAATTGAATAAGAAATAAATTTTTGGAATATGAGTTCTTTTAATGCAAATGTTATTCAAATTAATTTAGAAGATGTTTTAGCAATTTCTAACAACTACCATAAGCCTTCCAACACAACTCGGTGAACCCAGCGTAAGACCGTTGTCCTTGAAGAGGGGTTCACCATTGGCGGTCTCACAACTAAGGTCACACTACCAACATTGATTAGAAACGAGTAACCAGTTGGTGGGCGTGAAAATTGTATTTTGGGTTAAAGGATCACTGACCACGAACCCACCAGAAGAATTTTAGCGCCCTTTTTATATAATTTAAAACATAAATTTATATACATGAAAGCTCATTTAGACTTTAAAAAATGAAACATTCAAAAGATCAATTTTAAGTCCAGGTGAAATAAAATTTATCAGCAAACATCATATTGATGCGGATGAATCAATTCAAATAACATATCAAGATGTTAACAATTTATATGGAAGGGTTTTATCTCAGAAACTTCCTGTTAAAAAGTTCAGATGGTTAGAAGATTAAAAGGATAATATTATTAAAAGACGTGTGATGAGTTAGATCGAGGATTTTACACTGGAACTGGAGTACACATAACTACCTACTTCCAGATGCCAAACCTTAAACCTCTTTGAAATTTCCGAAACAAAACTCAAATGCCAAACCAAGCAAGAACAGATGTCGATGAGAAAATGGGAGCCGAAAACGCCTTATTTACAACAAATCTAACTAGCTTGAAGAACCCGGTAAACGCACAATCAGCGTCATCCTCAAATCAGACCCGACCTAGCGATTTCAGCAAATGATATTCTAGGTGATATTCTAGGATTGCAGTAAATTTTCTCTTCTTTATATTCTCGTAAAGAATCCACTTTTCATTTTCAGTAATCAGATTATCCAAAAACAGATAAATATTATTTCTAATGGGATGTGATGAACATATTCTTATGCGACCAGGCAAGTTTTTTACAGTTGAATCGTGTAGGATCCAAACGACCCAAGTGCTTCAATGTGATCTCTATCAATTGTATGAGAAATTCTGAGTTTTCCCAATTTTTGATATTGTTAAATGTGGATTATACTTCAACAAACTGCAAAACTTCAATATCGATCTTGGATGGTCGTCCAGGTCAAATTTCTTCTAGGCTCAGTTCTGTGGAAAGAAATTTTCTAAAAAATCTTTGACAAGAACGAAATACTGCACAAATATTTTGTATAAACTAAACCACAGAGCATACGACTGGGTTGTTATTATTTGTCGGTGATTTTTGAGCTACCACCAATTACAGATCTGACTCCGAGCGTGTCTTATTAATAACAAATTGACGAATTGTAATGACGTAAAACTTTATTGATTATCACAATTGATTACAACGGAGATATTAATTTTGGGTGCTTATTACAACCCTTCGGTAGGAATAGCACAATAACAATACCCTGAGAACACTACCATTTGACTACTACTAGTGACCGAAAATCTGCCCCAATTGATCTGGTTGCTTTCTTGGATTGATTTGGGTTTTTAATTACTTCGGACTATTATATCAATTTCCAATCATTTATCTTTTTTCTTGCTATTTCTTCTCCCTTCTATTTTCTCTGCTTTGTACTAGTTTGTGCCTTGCTTTTATAATTCACCATCTAGTGACAACTATCTAGATATATTCGTTTTGACGATACCATCTCTCAGCTTCCCAATATCCTTTTTTCTGTTAGGCCAGCTCAAGGTGACATAACATGAAAACAAACAACAAGACGAATCAAAATGGGATATAAAACACTAAATAAACATCCCAAAATCTGAGAAAAAAATTTAAATCAATAAACATAAAATTATATAAATTGCACCAAGAACCGCATAAAATTTATATAGGCATAGCTTGATAACAAAGAAATTAGACCAAAAAATTCAGCTATTTATAAAATGCTATTTTGCAAAAAGGTTGAAGAAAATAATATGATAATGGAAAATTTTAGTTTTAATTGTAATAGATAAATTAGCTGAATAAAATAAAAGAAAACTATATTTAAAAATCTTAGAGTAAAATTTCTTTAGTCACCTTAATGCGGACACACAAAAACACACCAGCTAGCAGAAGTATAGATTTCACTGGATTTTAATCACTTTTTGACTGGTAAAGTCTATTTCCTGGTAACAACTGAACACTCGAAAATTTTTTCTTGAAAGCATCGTGACACCAACCAAACTTACTAAGCCCGCTACTTGGTAAGTTGTTTTTAATGGATTGTCTAAATGAATATGTGTAGTCATTAATGCGTTGATGAAATAATTATATGCTTATTTTAACTAGTTATTGGTTATTAGTCATGTCGAATTGAGGATCCACAAATAGGTCATGGAGATTACCAACCCTCCACCAGCAAATAAATTACACTAAACTAATTAGTTAATTAGGCTATGAATAGTCGATGAAGCGAATGAGTGAAGCAAGGAGTTTTGATGAACATCGATTAGTGAGAAAGTATCTGTAACGAAATCGCATGAAACTCGTGAGGATTAAGAATGACCGAATTATAGGGTTCTACGCCAGTCGAATATCAAAGCACGATGGATACTCGTAGGCGATTTATTAACCTCCCCACAGTGAATTACTCAGCATTAGTCACCACAGAAACGGAACTACAAGGACTAGTTGAGTTTATTAAATTAAGAAAAAAAATATAGTAGAGCTATCTAAATTTTGGTGGGTATGGTCCAAAGAGAATAAATTTAATCATGAGTATTGCCAGCTTTAATACTATTTTGAGCTGGTTCAGCTGATCCACGATATCTTGCCCGATATCTTCTGCATTCACTTGTCTCGAAAAACACTATCAATAGTGAAACAAAAGTATTATTTGGATGTTATGGAAAAGTATGTCAGACAATGTTGCCATAGTTGCGTATTAATCTTAACTAGACGAAACACGGGAATTAAAATGAAGATTACTCTAAACCTTATGTTCGTACCAGAGCGCCAAAAAGTGAAGAGGAACAAAATTAAAATTATTAAGGATTGTGTTGATGCATATATAAATAAAAATGACGATATGAATGCAGATGATTCAAGTACCGATTCAAGCGATATTAATACCAAATCTAGCTCATTTCAGATAAAAAAAACAAGGATACAATGAACTACATTGATAAACTAGAAATTTTTATGATTAATGAATGCTCAGTAAACTTGGGATTGATTGAAGAGTTAAGAAAGCAGTCAAGAAAACAAAAAATATCTGACTACTTTAGTAAATAAAAAACTGATCAATTGAACAATTTTAATTTTTGAACACTAATTTTTCGGTCCCTTAGTGTTCAGATCAAACATGTATGCTAAAATTGTTTCAGGTGTATACTGTCCTAATTCATTAGTAAAAAAAATCCGTATATTATTTTGGAAAAATTCAATTTGTTTAAGAGGGCGAAAATAAGCCTCAAATATTAACTTTTCGACAGTTTTATTCAAAACTAGTGTTTGTAAAAATCAAATATTATCAACGTTACCTATTTTCAGACTTATGAAAACTAATATTTCTGGAAGACGAACTTGTCTAAATTCCGTCACAATGTTCAAAATAAATAGCTACTTGAGTCAAACCAATTTATTTAAACCCCACCCTCAGCCAATGAAATCAACTTTTCGTATATCAATAGACCTATTCAGAATAATAAAACAATGTCATTAACAATCACCGATAATGAATTCACATGTGCAACATTATTCGATACTATCATTACTAAAACTATATCTGTGGTGATTCTCATTATCATTGTTCTATAAGAACACGATAAACGAAATACCACAGCAACTACCAAGTAGAACTGAAGACCCAAAGTTATTAACAATTACAAAGGAAATTTCATCAAGAGAAATGAATCTGGAAGAAATTTGAGATAAAATTTTATTAACTGACCCGAAATACTGGACTTCGGAAAAAGGGAAAATGGTACCACTGGCAGTCACAATGGTACCAGGTACCACCTGGAGTCCACCCAAAGCGACTCGAAATCTGTACCAGAAAATCTCGCGTCTCTCCAGGGCCAGAGACGACCTCGTTATTGAGAATCGGAGTCAGCGCATCACCATCGCTGAGCAGAGCGCTGCACTCCGACAAATCTTCACCGAGAACGAGCTCCGAGCTCGCCTATCGAGCCGCGGCTGGGCTCAAGAAATTGATATCATCCCGGTCTAACACCTTCCCATCAATCCAGGATCCACACCGTCAGTTGGACCACCCCTGAGCGGAACGACGGAAAGTCGAACTGGAGTACAAAGACGACGACCAAACCGAAATCGCCGCCGTCGCGAGAGGCGAATATGTTGCGAGCCAATGAGAGAGCCAGAGAGTCGGCCTACACGGAATTCGATTTTCCGGAGATGGACCCGGACATAATATATGCCTTTGGCCACCTATCCGCCACCTCCGCCAGTGTACATCGATCTGGTAGCGGATGAAATCGAGACTTCCAACATGAATCGCATCTTGGAGGATCTTCAACTCACGCCCGACGAGATCGTTGTCCTGACTGGGCAAGTACCATCAAATACTCGTTCGGAGGAAGAACCATCGACTTTAGTACAGGAAAATCTCAGCCCAGCTACGTCGAGTCCAAATCGATGTCTACCGGTTGATATCGATTTAGAAGATTAAATCACCGGCCTGGACGAACTAATTGATCCAACGACATCTTGAATACCACTTACTTCATGACATTCTTACGATACTTTGTGATTGATCTTGTACAATATATTTTAGTAATAATCTTATAATAAATGATTTAATTCTGTTGTAACATTAAATTTTTGTATTTTGATTCAATTGAGTTAAGGATAGATAACGGTAAACAGTTTGTTACTTAAATGTGGTATGAATCCAAAGATAAATATTCGCCGAAGGGAAACTAATAAAATAATGTACAACGAATATTCTCACAATCCTTTTCCCAAATCTCACAACTCAGAATTGCCTTGAACGTAGTGAAATCAGTGTAGAATGCGTGAGACCTTCTATCGGCAGCGAGGAACTGGGGAACGAAGGTTGTTCGGGGAGTAGTATTGGAAGCAATGCTCACCTACTCGAATGGCTTTCGGTTGCTACGCACAGTACCAACATGGTTTCGGCCATGGGTGCGTATCAGTGAACTAAAATCATGGGGTGTGCGCAAAAATGTGACCCTAGAATAAGATGAAGAATGCTAGCGACGAGTAGTGTCTAGTGGCATTTTATGAAAGTTTCCCGTACACCAACAATTATTATGATTATAATCACATCTATCATTATTTTTATTGTCGTGCATAATAAATAAATAAATAAAATAAAAGTATAATTTCTTTTTTTAATATAAGTATACATTAGGGTGGAGCTTAAATAATTAAAAAAAAATAAAATGTCATTTTTGAAAGTTTTACCAACTAATATATTCCTTATACTATATAAACACCGTATAAAAGTTTGAGCAATGAATTCTTATGTTTAGGTGTAGCTCAAGCGCCTCAAAGATTAATAAAGGTTTTGAAAATTCAGCAAATTATGAATAGTTATTTTAACGAACAGTCAACACAGTGTTTATTTTTCAACACAAAAACACAGTATTAGTGAATTGTTTGTTCAAGTTTTGAGTTTACAGTATCAGTTCGCCCAACATCCACAAATCCTGAACGGGTGTTTTCGACTTCGTCAAACTTTAGCCGAAGATTAAGATCCCGTCTTAGTGATCATTCCTTTCATTGTTTGGTATTTTAGAAATATTATCGAATAAATAATTAAAATAAAATTGATATATTTGTATCTTTTGAGTTGGTTGGTTTGCTGGTGGAAAATTTCAAGTAGTCCTAAGTTGATCAACTCTACGACACAGGGATTTCGCAATGAAGAAATTTTTCGTCCAGTCTACGCATCGCTATCCTAGAGAACCGATATTGCGCTCAGGTTTAGATCCAGTTTTTGTTGTGTTTGAAGGTTTGAATAAAAAGAAGACAAGGATAATTTAATGTGAGTCAATAATAATATTATTCTTAGCATACCAGAATGGAGATCTCCGGTTGGGAGAAATTGTGCAGACTAACATGTTATTTATTGATATATGCCAGCCGTTTGTAATAATACGAAAGTTGTCTAGCAACAGGTAAAAGGTGGGTAGAAACACAATATTGTATGCATGGGTTATGTTGGATCAGATTGTTGTTGACGACTCAGGATTATGAATCCCAACAACACCCAAAGTTAATGAAATTATACTAAAATGTTTAAATTTTGAGCTAGTTTCTGTATATGAGCAGTTATAATGGGCTTTTGTTAGAAATGTTAAAAGAATAACTAAAATATCCAAAATAGTCATAAAACTGAATAAAGAATAATGGCCCATTTTAGTTAGAAACAGAGTGACCCAAACACTTAAGAGTGGATATAAGGGTAAATATTAAAAATCTAATCTGTTAAGAATTTAAATAATAAAGAATTCGCAAAATAAAGTTGTTTGAATATCCTCAGATCAGCAGATTTTCAAAAGACAGAAATTTGTTATTGCAATAAATGCTTTTAATCAATGGATGTTCTTACTTTTTTTATTAACAAGGCAAAGGATTTGTATTCAGAATTAAAAATAATTAGATATTATTTTAAATTATTAAATGAAAACTTTAATAAATATTATATTGTTCTCCTGGAGTTAAGTAAAATAATAGGCAAAGTAAAGAACATAACGAAACAAGTTGTAATCAAGAAATCCTAATTTTCGATTTATTTATATTCGAGCAGACTGGTAACCAGTTACCCGTTCACGACATAATTTTTATAATAAATTGCACTAACCTGTAACATCGTGTACTTTGTTAATGCGGGAAGACATAGATTACAGTAAGCGATCAGCGTGCATGGTGCCGAAAAACAGTAGTTAACAACTGATTCACAATTCTTATACACTATATAACCGAGACCAAACTGCTGAATATGACAGTCAATATATCACTGTGGACACAAGAACGAAGAATAAAAAGATGTTGGACATTGCTCGGAAAAATGAGTACTCTAATTTTAATAACAATGTTAACGATTTTAAACCTGCTTTATTACCAGTACCTACTCAATCGAAGTATGTTGATCGTATGTTGACGTGTTTGATTCTTGAATTTATAATGATAATAGAATGCTTATCTAGTAATGGTTTATACTGACTAGCACAAACTTTAAGTCCTTCAGGTAACATTAATGTGAATGTAAATAAGGGTTCGCAATCCCGGGATCAGGAAATCCAGCATAATTTCCCCATCTCGAAATCCCGAGATTAGTTTAAAACCATCCAGGGATTTCAGGATTATAGTAATTTTGGTATGATTTGAAGTATTGAGAGAAATGCATATCAATATATGTAGTATTTATTATCTAATTCATTCCTTAATTGTTTTTGGTACAATTATTTTGATTATTATTGATTTTGTTTAGATTTGTATTTTTCTATAATTCAAACTAGTGATATCAGAATTTAAAATTTTTTTGAATTTATCTAAATGGATTTCCCGTGGTAACCTGTAGTGATGGATAGATTTGACTATTTTAATTTAAAAAGAGTTTCCATATAGGTTGACAAAGAAATAAAGCGCAAATAATGGAACATTAAAATCCGATGTTCAAAATTATTACTTATAACTAACCGAGGGTGTATACATGAAACTGGTAAGGAGTAATGTATGTTCGAATATTGGAAATAAAATAGTGATAGAGATAACAACGATAATTAGATAACGTAAGACCTTCTATCGGCAGTGTAGGACCCGTAAGAGAAGATACTAGGAGGAGTTCCAGATATGGAGCTCACCTGCTCATGGATCTTCAGCTGCTATATATTACCAACATGGGCTTGCTCATGGGTATATAATGGTAGGGATTAAAATTGTGGGAGGCATTTCTGGGTGAGGCAGTGTAGACCCTAAAGTAAAAACGAAGCCAACTCGAGGAGAGTTAATTCAAACAAAAGTTAATTTCCATCAAGTACACCAACACTATGTACAATAATCCCTCGCTACTTAGCGGTTTCACTCTATTGCAATTTTTTTAAATGTATTCAAATGTATTGAATCTGCTAATGACGAGGGAGGAAGAAGCAGCCAAGATTTCCTGGAGGTCAAGTTGGCCTTACACTTAAGCGTATATTGCAAGTGATGAGAACTAGAAAGGAAGCACGAGACATGGTTGGTGAATTTTACCAACAAATTATGCGAAGATTGCGGTTTCAGAATGCACTTGATGCTGTGATAGGAACTTATAAAAGTCTCCTCACGCCTATAAAATGAAAGTGCCAGCAATTGCCTATCACGATATTCTTCAACCGTGGAACAAGACAACCAATACCTATGTCTATTCAGTGGAAGAAGATTGGATAATTTCTGTCATGTTCAATGTATTTTTATTAGTTATTTCAATCAGTCTCTTGGCATAGAAAATCGTATCATTGGGGTTCCTCGTATTTAAATGTTTTGCAGCATACCAAATCGATCGTTCTGTATCTGTAAATGCAACATAGTTGTGCATTGTGCGGTTTCATTGATCATTAACAATAGTTTCCGCTTTTCGATGTTCAAATACACCAACACATGAATAGGTAGTACTCAAATCAATACCGAATTCGCTACAAGACATTTTTCAATAATTGAGAGTAAAATCAAAAAATAAATTGAGATTAAATTACAAATACTTATTTGAAATATAGTTCCAAAATAATTCAAATAAAACGTAGAAAATTTATAAAAACATCCAAGTTCAAATTTAAATTAAACTTTACAAAATTTCATAGAATTAATTCCACAATTTTTAATAATTTACAAAAAAAATCATATTCGAAGCATAATTTTCAAAAACACTAAAAATGATATTGCTTTGTGCCTGTGTGCGCACCCAAACAATCAAGCAACTACAATCGCGAAAACAAACGCAAGAACGAAATCAACCAAAGACAACAACGCACCTGATGAAGATACCGTAATGCATGTAATTCATGTCTTATTTTCTATCGTTTTTTCTAATCCATTATGTATGTAATAATGGGTATTATATACTAGTATAATAACTAGTATGTTAATATTTATGTCTTATTTAAGGTGTCATAAATAGGCATTCTATGCTCTGACTACGAAAATATTCAATATGGAACGGATCATTCACGATAAACGAGGGATTATTGTATATAAAAATTTAATGTAATATAAGTAGTGGTGTCGAAATAAAGACAGAAACGTAACTGATGATACTGGTGTTGACCTTTCATAAAAATCCAAGTCGCGAAAGTGTTAAATTCTACATTAGTTGCAATAAATAAATAGTTTTTTACAATAAACACATTATTAATACAAGTTTATTAAAGAAATTAATTCATTTTCAATTTTTTAGGCTTTGACGGTTCAATTTCTCTTTCAAAGTCTTCAACTCTTCCGCCTTTGTCGGACAAAGGACCAATAATAAATTTTCTTAATTTGTCAACACCGGGATTCGTAGCAACAATTTTGCTAACGGTATTATTTAGGGTAACTGGAAAATCTCTAACTGCAAGCAAGTCAATTAGATTGACATTGGTATTCAACGCAATTTCGGATTTAGTAAGATCATTTATCTCATTTATTTGACTCTATAAAATTATTCGGTTTCAGTAAAATTAAGAGACGCTGAGATTGAGAAATTTTTTTTCTTGTTTTTTATTTTAAAATTAATAATTTTGTTATTTATAATAAAATATCTTACTTTAGCTTTGGATGATAAAATGTTGACAGTTAATTCAAGACGTTTCCTATGGGTTTCACCTCGCAAGCGATATTCGCTATTAAGGATGTCTATTAGATGTTCAACGTTACCCCATTGTCGATCAGTAAGAACTAAGCTGGATGGTAGCAAGGAATTTTCAATAAAATATTTAGGAATCGTTAATAATCTCTCGTTGACCTAGTTTTTAAATTAATAAGGTTTTATTTAAACTGTGTTACAGCTGAAAAAAGCTTTGAAAACATTGAAAAAGTGTCCATGTTCGATGAGTTTTGAATGTCAAGAGTATTGAAGACAGGCTTCAATATTCCAGTCAATTCAGATTCGACTGAACTAGATATAAATAGAAAAGAACCATTTGTATTTTGTACAGACATTATTTTTGCCGCTGCTAATTCAGTTGATAAATATCCTTAAATGAGAAAGTTAATAATCTATTAAAATATTAATGGAAATCATAAATCGGTTTAAATATATAAGTGAGTACATGATACAGATTCACGTAATGGAGATCCATATATTTTTTAGATCGACTCAATTGTTAAATCGAGGATCAATTTCGCTATTTAATAATATGAAAGTAAATAAAAACGTTTAAATATATAAATGGGAATTTTTTTAATTTTTAAGTTTTCAATAATTTTCAGAAATATGAAGAATACGTGTAAACAACCTTAGTTCTTGAGCAGATTATTGTTGATCAAAATTGTAAATTTAAGAAGTCAGAATATTAAGGTACCCAGATTATATATATCAGATAGAATTAAACAATTATCATATGAAAAGAACATTGAAATTGTTGGATCAGGACGCTGGGTTGATGGATTTATGAATAAGCTTAATTTTTCATTATGGCTAACTGGATGCCAATTGTTACAAAGGGCTTTTGATTATATGAAACATCTATCCAAGCGACTCCCACATATATCCATTAAGAAAACTATATCCCCAGTACTTTGATGATAGAAGAACCAAAACAAATAATAAATGAAGGAGGCACTCTGTAATGAAAGTACTGGGTTTTCTGTGGTGAGAATAACAGTGGCATTTTTTGTGTGGGATTATGATAAGAAAGCTCCGCCGTTAGTTATACATAAAGGCAAGGCCAATGGACTTGTTACGTGTCAAAATGGACCCATTCTGCTTGCTACCAAATAAAGAAATCGATAAATTAAGACCCAAAAAACAAACAAACTGCTTTTGAAACATATTTAATGAAAATATTTGTCGACTGTATAGCAGAACGGGCATTTTCAATATGTAAACAACTTTAGTCATGCTATAAAATACAATGCATTTGGTTTATCAAATATTCAAGGATAACTCGTTAGGAACAACTGGCAATTTATGCACTTGTTCTTAAATATAAATATTGATTGTTAAGAAGGTAATTTATTGTACGTACATATCATCAGACACTTTAATGGTTTCTAAAATGTTATTCTTCAAATACATCACAATCAGTATGTGGTGATCAGCCAATGAGACTGCACTATTTGGATGCCGTCTCATTGGCTCTTCTTTTTGTGTTCCATCTTCTTTTATAATAGGGAATTTTCCCACTTTTTTTCATTTTTAAAAAATGTTTTTTTTGATTACTGTTTTCTCCAGCTTTATTGAGTTAACCACTTATCCGTCGGAAAAAACAAGGAAATAAGAAATGCAAGTATGGAGAAAGTTGGAAACACTGTTAAAAATTGATCCCAATGTAGAATGTGCTCTTAAATTCCAAAGATACACGCAAAAACCTTGTAACAGCTTGAAGAAATATACAAAGAATTTTAGATAAAACCAGATTTCATAATAAAAAAATTACTCCAGTAAAAGTTACTTCTAATAATTTTTGGGTGCGCAAAAAAAATATTGAGCAAAAAAGGTATTTAAAAAAATTGATTTTTGACAAGTTTAGAATTTTATAAATTTATGAAGCCAAATATTTTTTTCATATTTTAAAATAAAATTTGAAAAATTTCTGTGTGCAATGGAATAAATTAACTTGCGTAATTACGCACGTGCCCAGCCTAAAGGTAAAACTGATGTTTCTACTAATTATGGAATTGAACTTATGTAGGCACAAACTCAAACAAATTTCTTCTCACCGGTATTAGGCTTTTATTGTTATAGGAAACGTGGTAAATCAAATTTTAAAAAATAATTTTAACAACTTTATTTTGTATTGGTATCATGTAAGCTACATGGATATAAATAAAGATTTGGTTTCAACTTAATATATAATCTATTTACCTGTATTTCCCCTCCCCTGCAAATTCGTCGAATTGAAAATAATTTTGATTTTCGTCGTATAAAGTTTCAAATACCCCCTTTTGTGAACCTATCCAAATAAAACTATATATTTGAAGCCTTTATACCTAGCAACTTTGGATTGGGCGGTTATGTCGAGACGGGATTGTTACAGCACCATAATAACACAAACCAATATTGATTATAACATTTTTTATCTAGTTTTCTTAACGTGTAATTTTTTGTACAATTCTATAAATAATTTGTTGTTTATTCATACAAACACTATTATTGCATTTAAATCATTTGAATTATAAATGTTTCAGTTAATTGAAATAATTTGAAATTTTAATCTAGTTACCATCGCGATTACACGTAAAAGTTGAAACTATTTCTTTGTCAGTTATAATAATTTTTAAATTATAAATCATATTTGTGTTGCTATTTTAACTGGAGATTTAAAAAAAATCATATAAAGTAAGTTCAACTAAACATTTTTGTGATTTATCACATTATTTATTATAAGTTTTTATTTTACTTTTAGAAAATGAAGAGACAAAATGTATTAACCACATATTTTTAAAAAAAAATTAGACATCAGTAAATGATGATAAGAGTCATTTTAAGTTCGTCGTAGGCCCTAGGTACTTTTGCATATTTGCATTTGTAGTAAGCCTCAAATCGATTTAAATTTAAAACTCTCAACTAATAAAATATGTAAATTGTAAACATATTTACAGTATTTTTGGATGGTATTGTTTTTTGAAACATTTTTGATTTGAAACATAATATGTATGAACGCATCCAGGTTTTGATATTACTAATCACAATTTCTTTTAGTACAATGATTTCATAACTAATTATTTTCCGGTTTTCCAATATTTCGTAAAGTTAAATATTTAAAATAAAAATACATTTATATTTGTCTTAATGTTTACCAATTAGTAATTTTTCAATCAGTACTGGTAATTACAAATAATTTAAATTTGAGAAACCATGTCTCGTGGATACCATAGAAAACACGAGGCTGGATCTGATTGGTCGTCTGAATTAGAGATAGTTGCATCTCCATAAAATTTATAGGAACCAACATTAGAAATTTCATGTTCCCAAAATGACATCACTAACAATTTACCGAACTGTTGGAATGCGAATTATTTGTTACAATTTTAAAATATATATAATGGTTTATTTGTAGTTAATCAGAAGTTGGGATGTAAGTATTTTTCAAAATTGGATTCAAATTTTATACCTAAAGAATGGAAAGATTGTAAAGTAACAACATCGGGATAAAACAAAATTGTGCAACAAGCGTCCTTAAGAGAAAAAAAGAGCGACAATTTTGAATCGAAAGCACACGAACTAGCTGTTGAACAAAAAAATCCTTTAAAAGCGAATTTTGACAACATGCAACGATGAGCGAAAAATTTATTAATTATACTTTTAAAATGTTAAACTCTGTTTTACAGCCTAGTAAAAAGAAACCGTTTTCATACCAAGAAAGTAAAATAGAGCTTCAGGTAAAAAATGGTTTGGATATGAGAATTGGACTTCATTCACGAGTGTTGGTACCAAGATTTGGTTCATGCAGCTTAGAAAGGGACGAGGGAAAATTTAGTTCAATTGATTATATGTAGATAAAATTAGGAGTAACAAAATTTAGTAACAAAACAAGATCATGCCGATTTAGCAGGCCGTCTCTCGATACCCGCTATGGCGTCAGTTACGAGAAACCCGGCAATGCCTTACTAATCAAATCGAAATTTGAACAACACGTAAGCTCTCTGATTAATTGACGATATTGATTATAATATTTCAGTCAGTGATTTCTTTAATTACTTTGCCAACTTTCAATGTGATTTAAATACATCCTCACTGTTTTTCTTTCACTTTGATAACGCTTTTATCCATATATTACGAAAGAAATTTTTACTTCAATTATTGAGCAGAATTTTAAAATGTGCATTATTATTGACATTTTAATGAATTTAATAGGATTCTGTTCTTCACTGGAGTTAGTGAATTTAACAAATGTTATTATTTGGTATTGTCTTAATCACCAGCTGCAACTTGTTTTAAATGATTCCATAAACAACATCAAACAAATTAATCATTTTAAAGTGTTTATGGACAGAATTTATCTAAAATCTAAATATAGAGAATACAGCGAAAACCAAGTAGCTATTTGGAAATATTTAAAATTTAATTAAATTATAGTAATATTTATGTATGAATTTTATAATGTTTTATTTTGTAATACTAAGTTTCTATTTTAAGTAAACAAGTTTTTTTGAATTAATAAATAAATGTATAGTTTTCGTGTTTATCTTTATTTTACTTCGATTTTAAATTTTTTTCCTAGCGTATAAATATAATAGGTAAAAATCAAATTGACGAATCAAAACATAAATATCATTTACATATATATCCAAATTATTTAGAAAATATATAAGCTAATAAAAGTATGGTGATAAAATTCATTTCAATTTTTTAGTTAGTATAATCGTCTGTATAATAGAGTTTGAATAATATTAAAATTATTTAATTAATAATTATTTTTAATTGTTAATATTTACTTATTAAGAGTTGGCGGGGTTCAACAGAAATAAATCTGTCCATAATTGAACCTTCTAATAAAACAGAATATGGACATCCTTTTAAAAAATAAAATATTATTATTACAAGAAAACCAAAAACCTAGTTCTTTCAGAAACTCATTTATATCAACAGTTAATGATAATAAGTTAGATTCATCTAAAAAAATTCATATCATCCTATTTATTGATAAAATAAAACTAACCATTAATAATTGAGATAAAGTTTTGCAAACCATAAAAAGACTGTAGCTCTCTGGATAGAAATGAAAGCATTTTCGAAAACGCCAACAAATTGCTATCACATGCTAAGTCATTTTGAAATTCAGTGCTAAAATAAAGTAATAAAATTATTTTATTAATAAAATTACACCACTTTGAACTTATAAAACTAGCTATAAAATTTGCTTTCATTTTTAATTTTGAATTCTTAATATGGCTTATTTAAACAAAGTTCTCTTAGAAGATTCACTGAGTTTCTATTTAATTTAGAAACTTTAAAATCTCAATCTATAACCAAATATTTTTTGGAAAATAAAGCCATGACTATTAAACGATAATGAACTATACAATAATAATAATTATTTGATAACTATGTTTTTATTGAAAAGATGATTATTTTGTAAGCGAACCAAACAAACTGAAAGTTGTATATAATCATCAAATAAAGCACGAATATTATTAAGAAACATACATAAAACCATAAAGGACATAAAAATAAATGAAATAAAAACATAAAGCAAGAGGTTCGGCAAGATATTAAGCAAAAAGATAATATGCGAAAATAAAAACATTGAATCAGATTCGAAAGATCTGGATAGCATCAAAAAATAAATAAAAGAAAAAAACAAATAAATAAAAAAATGAAAATTTAAATTATTGCAAAATATGAGAGATTTCATCATAATAATAAAAGTGAAAAGTTGTAAAAAAATTAATACGAAAAAACTTAGAAAATAAAGGGAAAATACAGACTAACCGTATCATTCAAAGATGAGGAAAATTACTAAGTTAATGCTAAAGCTTCAAAATTGTTTTAATTCATAAGCAAATGCACACAAAAATACAGTCAGAAAATAGTGTTAAGTACTAATAGGTGTGAAATTAAATTAAATATAAAACTAAGGTCTATTAGATCCTTATTTATTACGCGTACAATAAGATGTAACCTTTAGATACTCGTCGAAAAATGACGTTGGTAATGTGTACTAGTAGGTGGAATGTTATAGAAGATGAGTCTCTCTGCAAAGACTGATAATATCCTACCATTGCCCTTGGTTCCATGAGCTGTAGCAGAAGACTTCGTGCTCTATTTTACCTGTCCCTCATCTCTGTCAACTAATTATCCTAGCAAATCCTAATTTAGTGTAAATACGTCAAAATGATAACAATATTATTAGACAAAATAAACAAAAACATTTCAACAAAAATCACATTGAATACTTGGTCTGGTTCAAGTTAATATACCGATATCTCCGGTCATAAAACGCTAGCTTTCAACGCATGACCCTTTTAATTTGCTCTCTTTCGTGTTTGTCTGGGCGAGATTTTTGCCGGTTTCTAGCAGCTTTCGGTTCCGTTGTAGCGACTTTGGATGTGGCCGTCGACAATTCGACATCTTTTTCCATGACATTTCTTATGACTATGTCCCTTTGTTTGATCGAGAGTTTACCGCCCGCATCTTCCGAGTCTGGATTCGATCTCGTCTTTCAATTATAGTTGTGCAATTTACTTGTTTTTCTCTTGTATCGTGTGATTCGCTTGATCCAGTAGCTCATGATCTTTTTGTAATTTTTCCCGCAGCTCTTTCAATTCTTTTCGCATTTCATGCACTTCTTCGGGCCTCACCAAAGTCTGCTCCACGCGTCGGCATCTACGCACTAAGGCTTCTGCTCTCTGATTCTGAGTGATTGCTTCATCGTGATATTTGGTGACATTTCTTCGAAATTGTTCGGATCAACCTATGTGTTGATTTACTACTATATAATTTATGTTTATTTTAACTTTTAGCTGTTTCGGTTACAAAATTTTTATAATTTATTTAACAAAGTAAAAAAATGTTACGCAAGGTAAGGGGAGCATGATGAAGATTGTGACACAAAGTTATGGGGAATTTTTTAAAAGTATCTACGACAATACTGAAATCCATCAATCCAGAATCGATGCGATGACAGGATT
Source organism: Schmidtea mediterranea (assembly GCA_022537955.1). Classification (NCBI taxonomy): domain Eukaryota; kingdom Metazoa; phylum Platyhelminthes; order Tricladida; family Dugesiidae; genus Schmidtea; species Schmidtea mediterranea. The sequence continues at coordinate 272,909,033 of CM039679.1, forward strand.
GTCGAAGAAACCGTATCATTTATGTTCAATTTTCTTTTTCCTTTAATGCTATTGAACTATTAATAAAATACTTTAAGATGTGCCTATTTAAAATAAAGCGATCTTAAATATAGGCTATCTTTGGAATTATGTAGTGATAATAGTACTATAAATAATGAAGAATAGTGGAGAATAATTATGTAAGCAACAACGATAGTCATATTAATGATTATCAAAATTAACAATTCTAGGACCAACACTAACATCAATAACAATAATAATAAGGATAATAATAATAAAGAGTAGCATTAATAACACCAATATTAGTCGAATTTTCACCTCATATGACATCTTCCTTAATCAAGTACCGATTTGAATCTAGTCAGATTCAAATTACCGCTAATTTCTATTAAATTCATGACCCAATCTGGTCATCATCCCAAAATCATCACACAGCGATTTTGTAATCCATATGAAAAATGATTGCCATATTGATCTGACTTGTAGATTTTTTAGATGGGAAATTTTATAAGGATTTTACGTGTCCAAATTGGATTTAATTCGGTGAACTGCATTTTATTTTGTTATCAAAAATAAAGATTTTCATAAAAGCAAGTTTTTGTTTTTATTTATTCTTACATCATATAATCGCTTTACTTTTAATTTTTCAGTAATTTAGCACAAAATCAATTCTTTAAACGTCATTTAAAGAAACATTGAATTAGCAAATTAAACTCTTCATAAATAAAACCAACAGATGATAAAGCTTTTGACGAACCCGACCTTTTAAGTAACTTAATTTTCAAACGATTGTCGACTCTTTTTGTGATTTTCCATTCTCATCCCTGTTCTATGCTTAAATGTTCCTTTGAATTACTGTGTATAGGGTTAGGGATATATAAAATAAAAATTTTGAAAATGTACTGATTTTTGCTCGCCCAATGCTGCCTTATATACCACGATTTTCGTAGGTGTTTATTTTGATCCAGTAAAACAGAAATTTTTAATTTTTAATTTAAAATATATTATTTTCTAATTTTTTGATTTTTATTATTATTTTTCGAGTTTTAGGTAATCAAACTCGATTCTATTTTAATTATTTTTTTCTTTAAATTTGATCTTTTTTGTCGATAAATTTAGTGTTTATTATTACTGCTCAAAAGTATATAGTTGTTATTGTGCTGGATAAACAATGATGAGGACTATTATCAGTTTTTGCCCAACAATAGGTATAAATAACAATGGTGAATTTGACGATAAAAACCATAATTCGACAAATATGTATTTTTTGCAAAATTCATATGCATTTTGAACAAATTGTATTTCATCACGAAAAGAACGTCAGCTGACATTAAGTGAAACTCACGAACTCCAAAAACTCTATTATTAACAGAAACCTTGCCAAAAAATAAGTTATTATCATTGAAGAAGCTTATAGTAAATTATTGAAAGGTCAAAATTGTTGGGGTTAACAAAGTTCACAAAAGTAAAATGAAAAATCAATAAAACCATTGATATTCGAAATAATAATTAAAAAGACAAAATCAATTAAAATTTTAAAATAAATATTTATCTGGGGAAACGGGTATGAGCGGATGCCAAATGAAGAGACGAATCCAAATATAATAAAATCGATTGGGGGTCCCCCAGAAGGAAATATTTAATAAAAATAGAAATTAATTAAAAGTTAATTGGCTAATGGGAAACCCGAGCTAATGGGAAGTCCGAGCCAACAGAAAACCTGAACAGTGTGAGAAACCCGGAACGCCAGCAAATTTTCTAATTACAGAAAACGAAATTGATTGGCAAAGGAAACCCGGGATAAAAGGGTTAATTAATGTAATAAATTAATTAATGTGATAGATAATTAATGTAAATCCCGGGAGTCCAGAAATAACTAATTTGGGTTTGGACAGAGAGATTTCAAAAATGCCAAAACCAATTTAGTTTGAGGGTGACTTGATTTGGGAGATGAATATAAAAGGAAAAGCGAGATCAAAAAATTGCCAGTTGGTCGAAGAGAATATTTCAGAGAGCGGAGAAAAAGAGGTAATAAGCTTAAAGATAAATCAACCAGCCGAACAAATTAAATTTTTGCCCACCAGACAGGGCATCTCCCTTTGGAAGACGTATCCCTACGCAGTGAAATATTGTAAAATCGTGTATAGTAATTGTTTAGAGTATTGTGAATTGAATCGATTTTTGTGAAAGTTGTGAATAAAGTTGTGATACATAAATTGGAAATAAATCTTATTGTGTTGGGTTAATTGAATTTATTAAAGAAGGACACCAAGGAGTCAGACCTAAGCACCGACTTTTTATATAAAAGCCTAACAAAATCATAATATGAATCGTAAAAGAAGACCCTTATAATTAGAAAGAAACTTTTGGAAAACCTATCTAGAAGTGGTAAAATTTTGTTGATTGATAATAATGTGTTTCATTTATGTCACCATGGTGTAACTATTATGAATGGTATTTAATCTAATTATTTTTTATTTAAACTTTTTTCATTTTATATAACCACATTTGTTTTAAACATTTTATATTATACACATTGCAAGAACTCACATAGACACATCTACCTTCAGAACGTTGGGCAGCTGAGCCTCAATTCTGAAATTTCTCTGTGCTAGATATGGTCCAAGTCATTGGTCGGCAACTTATCGAGAACCGCCAGAACAGACCTCTTATGGAAAAACTAAATCATTTAACGACTAAAACCATGAAGTTCAGTGAATCCTTGTGAGGGCCATTTCGGAAGTTATATACATTTTTGATTTCTGTTTTCGCATAGTTATTGTCACCCCTGTCTTTTACCAGCATGTGAAAACTGTGCAGGATAATCATCAAACACAACAAGCAGAACAGAGTTTTGTAAAAAGTATTAAATAATAAAGAGTAGTAAAAGAAACAAGCTTATAGTAGAATATGAGAAAATGTTGGAAGGCTAGTGTAATTTAGTTTTATACAAAACTATTGAAATTTCGAAGAATCGTATATACATGAGATTATACAGCATCAGCAAAAAACTGATTACTTACTGTGATAATTCTTTGTTTCGTCACAGTACCAAGATTGCGAAGGATTAAACTGTATTTTTGCTCGGTAGAGAAATGGATTTTATAGATTGGCTAACTGTATATTTGATAAACTGTATTTGATTTACACCTGATTCGATTCATTAAAAACTTCTATAATACAAGTTTTAATGAACAACCAAATAGAATTATGGTTAACTTTATGAATTAGCCATTTTTAAAATGGCTAACAGGTAAATTTTTTTAATAAAGTATATATTTAAGGCTTGAATTATGATCTCGTAAAGTTATGAGATCATTATTCAAGCTCTTAAATAATACTTTTAATCATCATTTATTTTTAATTCAGTTTTAATTAATTTTTTAGGATTTTTTTAGGAATTTATGCCAATTTATTGGAATTATTATACTATAAATGTGTTGGGTTATTATTATTGTAAGTCGGTCACCTCTGACTCCTCGTGTCCTTTTCCCAATCAAATAAGCAAACCCAACACAGAATAATTTTATTTGCACTTTATCACAATACAGATCAATCCGTTTGTTTCAATTATTGTTATCACACTTTCACTAATTGATTTGCACCCTCTGACAATTGTATGAGCCTGTTTATCTGAGGGTAGGTTGTCCAAGGGAGAACCACCCTTTCTGATAGATAACTTTGACTTTTTTACTTGGATTTGGATTCCTCGACTAACCTAGTTACTGCTATTTCCCGTTGATTCACTCTGCTCTTTCGTATCTGTTTATAATAACTTTCGTTTCTTGTCTGGTGAACACTGTCCCTTTCGTGTTTTTCCCTCTTTCTTTTATACTCCTGCTCAGACTGTTTTGCGACGATTGTCAACAATGTTTTCTGCATTATTAAATTATCAAGAATAATTACTTTCCAGTCCGGCATTTGTCAACAACGTTTGGTCCATTACCAAATTGCCAATTATGAATTAACTGCCTCTCCGTAACTTATGCTGGTGTACTGGGTGTAATTAATTTGTTTAAATCTGTGTAAAGCTTATTCAAACCTATTTCCCTCTATCAAAATACCTTCTTTTCCTAGGGTCTATGCTGTCTCACCCAGACGCCCCACAATTTTAATCTTACCACTATATACCCATGAGCAAGCTCATGTTGGTACTGTATATAGCAGCTGAAAATTCATGAGCAGGTGAGCTCTATTTCTAGAACTACTCCTCATGATATTTTCACTTTCGGGTTCCTGACTGCCGATGGAAGGTCTTACGTCTCTTTCTATCTATACGCTTGTTCATACTCATCTATTTCTACAATTCCTATATCAATTTGTCATCATTACTGTTTATTTATTAAAATATTTTTCAAAAATTTGGGCAGCGTTCCGCCCTTATTTTATGGAAAATTCCTTGTTTCATACAAACGTTAGCCAATGGTAAATTGAAATCAATGCATTATTATAATGTCATTATTTTAGTCCAACAACTCATCTTTACTTTCCTATGGTCGCCACAGTTACCACCATTCGTAAATCTCTATATTATCTTCTCACAGATCTATGCCAAAATGCATCATTTTATTTAATTTTCCACCACGATGATTATCAAACAATGTACGTGATTTAACCCTACTTTATACCTTCGTTGACTTAAATTTCTATCACTAGTCGTACCCTTGATAATATAATAATCGGCAGGAATTAAATTAAAAATTCAATTTTCCTACTTAAACATTTACATAAATGTTATCCCCTTAATTATGGCGATCTTCCCGAATATTAATTTTTACCGTTCCGACCAACATTGAAATGGCCGCCCCGGTGAAGTACGACGGCGTCCTACTCCGCGGTCAGTGTGACAAGACCTGACCATGCCGGCAGACACCGAAGGGTGGTTAGCGACAAGGCAACACATCAACATTCCTCAAAATCAACTGAGGAAATTGAATATTGCCCTACCACTTTCCACAAACTAATATAAGTGAAATGAATATAAATAAGTTAAGGGGACCTGCCGAGCGATGCCAAAAGACATTGCGGCCATCCAGAATAAGTTAAATTAAATAAAACATTAACATAGAAAAATATATTTCTACAAAAAACAATACTTACGATCGACAAGTTTGTCAGTCAAGCATACCAATTTGAAAAATTGTCATACATCGGCATAAACAGTGAAGTCTAAAAATTTTGTGTCTACAAAATTTTCTCTACAAATGTCTAAAAATTTTGTGTCTACAAAATTTTCTAAAAGTCTAAAAATTTTGTGTCAACAAAATGTCTACCAATGTCTAAAAATTATGAAAATGACTGCTGTATATATAGTCATTTCATGCCTGGATGCGACCAATCAGAGTATTTTGAGCCTTTTTCGGCTATTTTTCGGGGGGTTTTATTGCTTTAATTTTATTTTAAATATTTTATTTTTCTCCTTATTTTTCTCTATTTTTTGATATTATTTTCTCAATATTTCGTAAATTTTTCTTTTTTATTATTTAACCATTCTTTATGATTGTTTCTCTTTTTACCCTTTGATATTTAAATTTTTGGTCGCCGCTTCCGCCTATGTATTTTCTAAACCTTCTTTTGCAAGGTTTTGGCGGTTTTATTTTTTGGTTTTGTGTTTCTTTCTGCATCTGTAGGCTTTTCAATGATTTTAATTAATATTTGTTTTATTTAATTTTGTTATGTTTTTATTTTGTTTTATTTAATGTTTTATTTTATTTTTGATTTCTGCTTGCGGTACGTGCTTATGTTACAGCAGCCATATTGATAATTTTCAAACCTCCTTAATTATTTTGTTTTAATTTACACAATTTTTCCATTTTTGTTTAAATTATGGCTTATAGCCCAACAAACCACTCCCGGGGCCGTTTAAATTGCGCCCCGCAATTTCTCGGTCTAGGCCAACATTGGTCTAGCCGCCACATTCACATACTTAATACATACGCATATAGAGCTAATACTTTTACGCATTCATGAAACAGAGTAATGTCAATTTACAAGCTTCAAGCAGAAACCACATAAGGCGGTAGGTAATATACATCGAACATTTTTATATCACAGTTAGAATGCACGCATTTACATAATAATAGTAGTTATAGTTATTGTCACTTTGGCTTGCGATCAATCTATGTAGTTGGGATTAGGGATGTCATCTTCATTTGGTGTCTTTGATTGGTTCTCGACTGTTGGGTTTGAATTGGAAGAATTGGTTCTTTTATTGTTGTGATATTGGGTTTTTGCTTTTAAATTCTCTTGAATTTGATTGTTTGATTTGGGTTTTCTTTAGACTTGCAGCTTCTTTGCATTGGCAGCTTTCAACTGGTTTTTACGATTCGATAGATAGTTACGAAGATTAGGATAAGGATTGCACTGGTTTCAACGACTACCAAGCTTTGTAGGAAAGTTTCGAGATTGGTTAGTGTTCGATTTTTCTTTGATTGGGTGGGATTGCACTGATTTCAACGACTACCAGGCTTTGTAGGAAAGTTTCGAGATTGGTTAATGTTTGAGTTTTCTTTGATTGGGTGAGTAGGAGAGGTTGTTGTAATTGATAAGAGTTCTTCGAGATTGGTTAATTGTTCTGGTTAGCTGTGGATTGATGTTTCTTCAAGGGTGTTTTCTTCACTCATTGAATTTGTATTTGAATAAGTTCTTGTTTCAGGGTTTCGATTCTTACAGGGCTTCTATTTGGTTTCGATTTTGTATTGTCGCTCTGGATCTTTTCTGGTTAAAAAGTTGAATTGATGACGAAGGTAAGGGTAACAACGAGGGTAAGTTTGAGCCACTGTTTCATTTGTTTTATTTACACTTGGATTTTTTGATTGTTATTTTAGCGATGAGTTGTTTTCTCGCTCATGTAGGTTTACTTACATTTCTGCTTTAGCAGTTGACTTGTTATTATTTTGTTTTCGGGTATCGTTGCGATAATGTTGTCTTTTCCCTCCATCGCTCTCTTCTGTCTTTCATTGTCTTCTAGCGCTTGAATTCATTGGTTGAGTTTAAATGGCTTTCAGTATTGTTTAATCGCTCGCCTTTCAAATTTTCTGTATGCCCGATTTAATTTTTTTTTTTTTTTTCCTCCTATATTTCCTTTGGAATCTTTTTACTACCGTTTGGTAATCGTCTTCCAATACATTTTTTGCTCATTTCATGACTAATTCTCTCTTTAGTTCCTCTATTTTTGTTCCCATTTTTGGTTTATATCCAATTGTCGTCTCAGCCATTCATTTTCCTCCTCTACATTTTCTCGCTAGTTACTCAATATCTGACACTCTCCCTTAGCGCCTTTATCAGGTTCCTCTACTGAAACTATTGACTCTTGATTTTGTCTATTTCTTGTGCTTGTTGTTCCATTGCTATTTTCAGGTTTTCCATCTGCTCCTCTTGTTTGCTGATTTAAGTTTCTACTATCTCTTCGATTTTGCATTATACTGGCTTTCAACCCTCGTTTAACACTTCAATTTTTATTGGTTTTGTGTACAATCTTTCGTTATCAACGGTCTCGCTGATTATTTTCTGTTATTTTTATTAGATTTCTGAAAGTTTTTTTTTTTGATTTTGTTCGTTGTTATCTTTTTATGATTTTTTTTTCTAGTTTTTATCATTTTTGTTTTTTGATTACATTTCGTTTTTCGTTTTATCTACACTGTCTCTATTCACAATTTCTATTTACACTTTACACACACTCCTTCTTTTTACACACACGTTTTTTTATATCTTTCAACATTTTTTATCCTTTGATGTCCTTTGGGGTTGTGGTGTCTGTATTAATAGAATCCAGATTACTGTGGGGTGTGCTCACGAATTCGTTTATTCTAGCTTGTTACGTCCTTGAGATACTTAGTTCCTCATTCAATAAATATGATAGCTGGTTGACTTATTCCATTAGGTCTACTACTTCTACTTCCAATATTCTTGTATTTTCTCGGATCTTTAATCTTTCGATCTCTGTTTGCATATCTTTCACTTTCGATTGGATTTTTTTTTTCGCTTTCCCGTAACGTTTTATGTTTGTGCAGCGCGATTCTCTTCCCTTCTTTCTTGTAAATTAAGTTTCGTTTGAAAATTTTTTCTACCTGTTCCCACATCCTCCAATCATCAAAGATGTCCATTTCTGTCTTAAATCTTTTAGTTCTTTTTACTGTTGCGTGGTACTTTTGCTTCCATGATTTTGCCTGCTTCTTTAGTCCATTTACCATTTCTCACACTTTTCAATCACTTTCGACCACTCGGTCACTTGAAATATCTGTTCCTTTTTGGTGCGGTATAACTCTTCTCGTACTCTGATCTCGCTTCTAACTTGTTCTACTTGAGCTTCAAGTTCTTCTTTCTGCTTTCTTTCCCAATCGGCTTGGCATTGATGGTAAGTGGCCTTTGCTACCTGCTAAGATATTTGACCCTTTTTTTTTTTCAATTAATCGTTGGTTTAAGTCATCTACTTTGTCTTTTAGCTGGTCATCACTTCTGTTTAATAACTCCAACATTATGTTTTCGTGACTAGTTTTTATCTTCGGGTCTTCCGCTTGGGTTCGTAGTTCTCTTATTTTTTCTATCTTTCGGTTAAGCATCTGGCGTATGCGACATCTATGACTTTGCTTGGATACTCTATTTGTTTATTTGTTTAGTTTATTCGATTCTGCTTCTACCCAATTCATACACTTCATTTTCTAATTGGTTGTCGTTTCTGTTTACCAATTCTAACAATATTTTTCCATGGTTTATTTTTATTTTATTTTATTTTTGTTCCTAATATATTTCGTAAATTTCTCTCACTTATTTTAATTATTCATTTTTTTTTCTGACCTCACTTCCCATCCTTCAGCTCGCTCTTTATATTGCTTAGTTTCCTCCTTTTGCGCTTTCAGCTTTTGGTTTGACAGGTTTGATATTTTCTCCTTTTCGGCTTCTTGTTTCATTTTCTCTTTTATCACTCTTTTGAACTCTTCTATTTCTTTTTCATATACCTTTTTTTAGTTCGTCTTTATGTGGTTCATTTGTTTCGTTTTAAGGTTTCTTTTTGTCTTCTTCGGTGTTTCTTTGTCATTGTTGTCACATTTATTCGAACTTTCTCATCTCTGTTTTATTTTATTCACTATTTTCATCTCTCCGTTTTTTATCAGTATCGTTCTGTTCGTTTTATTAACTTCATCATCATCAATATTGTGAGGTCTGCTCTTACTTCGATAATTATTTCTCTGATATTCATTTTCTATAATTATACTTTACAATTAGTTTTATCATTAACGGTGGTTATCATTTTAATTTTACGCATCTGTATTTTAGTGTTTTATGGGTTCTACTTTTACATTATATACATATATATATTTATATACAATTTTCACTCCTCGGCGTACTCGATCGGTTATCCATATGTTCACATGCTCTTCCACAGTATCTTACAAATGTTAAGACATTTCCTCTTTTGGTGACTTTACGTCGAATCCCAATTTCTTCACTGGGAATTCTGTTTTCTTTTTGTTACACTTTTCCTAGTGCTCGTTTAACTCTACTTCCTCTTCTATTACACATTGATTTGGTTATAACCCCTTGAACTTTTCGCAGACTTTCTTTTTATTTTATTCACATTTTCCTTTTGTATCTGCTTCCAGGTTCATGTTATAGTGCAATATTCTCATTTTACTTTCCATTCCTCACAGATTTTCTCATGTTGTTTTTCCGTTCACTTTGTTTATTAATTGTTGATATCTTTTGAAAGATTCTCTTTTATACTAGTATTTGCCCACATGTTCTATTGCATTTTAATTTTTCATTTTCAATCGCATGATTGATTCGGACAGTTTATCTTCATTGCTAATATCTCTTTAATGGTTGCCCGATCTTCCTGCGTTTCTTTTATTGATTTTATTCCTACTTCTCCACAATCCGGATATATATTCTGTTTGTCGCGACTCATTTAACAATTCTGTAAACGATCAACGTCGAAATCTCGCATCTAACTTTGTTAGCGGTGGTTTTCGGTTTATTTCGATTATCTCATTGATTTCCGTTATACTTGTTACTCGATAATATACTTTTATTTATTTATTTTTTATTTTTTTTTGTAATTTCTTTTCTACATCTATACATTGAAGCTTTACGTATATATATATATATATTTTATTTATTTATTTGTTTTTATTTTTTTATTTTTTTTATTTTTATTTTTTTTTTTACATTTAGCTTTTTCGTATTTATACATGTTTCGACACTACTCTATTCTATGATACTTGATGAGTCGGACTCTTGTATCTCTTTCTCTTAATTCGATAACCATTAAGTTCATTGTTCATGGTCTTCTACTTCCAAAGGTTGTATTAACCTTTGAATTTCGTTTCTTTGCCTATGATTCTGCGTTTGTAGCTTTTCAATTTATCTTTCCCCTTTAGTAATTTTTTCTCTGTTGTTCTTCAATGTTCAACATATGATAATAATTCGTATTTAACACTTCTCTCAGAATCATCTGACTGTCTGGCATTGTTCTTGTAGTAGGTTTCCTGTATTGTTAACGTAATTCTCTGCTGTTTCCACATCTCAGTTACCGCTTCTCCGTTTACGCCTCCTTGATAGTTTTGATTCATTTTCCTTTATTTTTATACTCACCATTCTCTTTCTCATCTAATTTTAAACGTTAAAAAAAATTTGTAGGGTTATATATTATACATACCGCTTTTATAATACTTATATACATATATTTATACAATATATACACTCATATACCCATTAATTATACTGATTGTAATTTAGGAGGGGTTCTGACTTGTTGAACCACCTCATTCCACCGCTTCTGTTTGCACAGTTTATTTTCGCATTAAAATATTTCCATTTTAGCTTCTAGTATTCGTTCTCGCAATTTTGACTCTCAGCCGAATTTTCCCAATTTTAGCCAATTTCTTTGATTTCGTTTTTGAGTTCCTCAGTTTTTATTTATGGGGTTTCCCATTTGCCCTTCTTTATCGGTTGTTTTTTATTGTTTTTCTTCTTTCATCACATATTGATTTATTGTTGTTACTTTTGTTACTTCTATTGGTTTTTCTATTTTTCTCTATCTGTAGGTTTCCTCGCGTTTCCTTTGTCATCCAGTAATTCATTAACGATTTTAGTCCATGTCTTTGTTTTTGATTTTCTTGTTCTAATATTAACTCTTGACATATTTTGTTTCTTCTTTCGTCTCGTTCAATTCTTGCTATACATATTTGATTTATCGTCTGACCGTTGATGTTGACATTTTGCATATAATTCGTTCTTATACTTTCTCTTTCCCTCAATCGTTGCTTGGATATGGTTAATCTCTAAGTTATTAGTATCATTGATAACGTCATGATATTATTTTTCCAATTTATTTCTACTTCAGGTAGGCATATAGTGCGTTTTCCATATTTCGTCTTTTTGTTTTCGTTTTTGTTGTTTCTGTTGTTTTTATTGTTGTTACCCCCGTTAGCTTTCTTTTCCTTGCCATTTCCTTTCTTTTCGTTGTTTCTTTTCTCGTTGTTGTTTTATTGTTGATTGTCATTGTCTTCATCGTTAGGCGTATCTTCCTCGGTCTTCGCAAAAATGTCGTCCTCGACATTGATTTTTCTAATCAATTTATTTTCATGCTATCAAAATTCTATCTTCGGTTAGGACTGCTTTTTCACTTTTCACTTTTTTTCAAAAATTTTTTTTTTTTAAACTACATATACACCAATACTCGGTTATGTCTACATTAAAATCTATATCTACATCTAATTTTATTTTTGTTACTTCTATTTTATTTACTTATACATAGATTTCTTCATAGACTTTGATACTACTTTAACGTATATACATTTCTTTTTGAACCTTTTCGTCTACACTTCACTGTTTATCTCCATTTTATTCGCCATATCCCTTTTAATCTTCTTCATCTTTGCCACTTTTGTACATCCAATCAATATTTCGCATTTTTGTGTTTCTCCTTCATATCGTTTATTTTTAATTCTGATAACATTACCTCTTCCTTCAGTCTGAGTACTGTTGACATTAATGTTTCACTCTCTCTTTATTTGTTTTCTGCTACTTGCTTCCACATTATAATTTTTTTTCATCCTGATTAGTTACTTTTACAATCAATTCCCTTATTATTCTAATTTGTTCTATAACTTGCCTTCTTGATTTGCGTATGGGTTAATTTCCGGCTGTTTATTCGGTCCATTCTTTTGCCTTTCTTTATTTGTAAATTGTTGTCTTGTTATTATAGTTGATTGATACTTCTCTATTTTAGACTGACAAATTCTTTTCTTTACATACATTTGATTGTTCTGTTATCTATTATGTCTTTGTAGCAGTTTTCTCAATTTATCTTTCGTATTTGGGCAGCTGTTCGCTAAATGTTCTTCTTTGTTACATTCGTAACATAACTTTGCACAATACCGCTAATTTTTCATGTGTCCATTTCTTTGATCATTTCGACTTATTTCATCTCTATAATATTTGCATTCATTGTGACCTTGTCGTCGGCATTTATTACAGTATTTCACAGCGTTATCATAAGTTTTATATGCTGGTTTGAATTCGGTTTCATTTCTCCTTTTCTTCTTGGTTCGGTTTATTTTTTCGATTTCGGTAGTTTCATGTATTCCTTTTGCATTCTCTTCATTGACGTTCATTTTCTTTTCGTTTTTCTCGTTTATTAGCAATTTAGAGTTCTTTTGTGACATTATATTTCCGAATTGATTTATTATTTAGTCATTTCTCTTTACATCATTTCCGTTGTTGTTTCATTTTGATCCTCATGATTTAATTTCACGTTTTCCATTCTTTCGATGATCTCACTCTCAATTCTTGTTTGTGGAATTCTTTGTACGCTTGGTTCATTATTATTAATTACTCTCATAATATTGATTTTCAGTGCCCCATTCCATCGTTTTTCTCCACATTTAGTTAGTTTATTTTTTACTTGGCTATCATTGTTCGTTAACTTCATAATATCATCTTTCAACAACTCCTCTTTTCTTCTTCTCCAACGTTCTTCTTCTATACGTGCTTGAAATGTTCTTATCTCATTGTATCTTTTTATGCTTCTAGTGCTTCTGCAATCTGTAACGTGTTCCAGTCTTGCTGATGTTTTATTCACATACATTCTATCCGATGTCTTGTGGATACACTTCGTAGTACCTTTATTTCTGGTTGTTGATTCCTTTCTTCGTGGAGCTGATTATTGGTCAAATAGCTACACATTCTTGTAGGTATGTCTATCTCATTTTGCATCTCGGTTAATTTTCTTGCTGGTGCTTTTGTGTTGTTATTTTCTTCCTGATTTCTTCTTGTTGGACACGTAGCTGCAAGGTGATTTTCTTGTTCACATTGAAAACATCTCTTAGGTATTCTGCATCTTGTTGCGGTATGCCTAGTTTTCCACAATTCCAAAAATTCACGTTGCCCATGACATTCACTAGATCTGTGGCCTGATCTTAGACAGTAATCACAATATGTTTCAGAGTTCCCATTATTCATCGTCGTTTTCGAATCTTGTCTTATTGTTTCATTTCTTGATTGACTTGGTTACAATTGATGCTGGATTATTGGCCTGTTTGAAGTCGATATTGGGTTGTTGGATTGGTTACTGTTGATGCTGGATTATTGGCCTGTTTGATTGATTTACCTGAATAGAAAAATATCGCCTCTTCACTGTTTATTATACATTTATAAATCATACATCAAAATGATTACATAGTATAGCACTTTAACCGTCGTTTTCCCTGCGTTATTAATTTTAATTCCACCCAACAGTATTTAGTTTATAGTTGCGTTTAAAATATTATTTATTCCCTCAAAACTTTCTTTACTCATTTGTTTTTTATCAATGTTAACTTATCCTCGTTTCTCAGGATTCCTATATTGTCAGTCACTTCCAATATTTATTATTTTAATTTTATTCACAGCTATAATAATTCATATCCCCAGGTTTTATTGCATTGTTGTTATAACTCAAATACGTGTTATTTATTTCTTTTGATTTTATTTTACGACAATTGTTAACTATCTACATGTCGTAAGAATTATCTATATTTAACAAATCATTCGGCAATGTTGCTTTCCACGCTATTTTACTCCCCATAATTTTTTTATTCCGTTCAAATCCCGATTCCCATTTTCCATTTATTTTATTTTTATTCATATCACGCTCCGCATTCCTTTCTATTTATCTCTATATCATTTATTTCACCCCTTTTTCTCCTTATCTTTTATCGTTTATCTATCTCAGTTTTGTTTTAATCTCATCTGTTTGCAATCTCAATCATTTATTTATCATTTCGTTTTCTCATTTTAAATTCTCCGCTTTCCGTCATTTATTGTCGATGATTATCGTTGGCTGGGTCATTTTCGTTTTCTTACTTCTTTCTTTATCTTTAATAATCATCATTTGCATAACTTTTAAACACATAACTCTCGTGCACGGATGTTTCCTTGTTCTTTATTACACTAATTTCTTTCGAATTTCTTCAGCCTGAACTTTTTCCTTTGGCCTTTTTCTTTATTTGAGAACTACGCTCTTTAACCACTCGAGAATTATGCTCCGTTAATATGATTGAGAACTATGCTCCTGTAATACGAATGAGAACTATGCTCCTGAAATGAGATCTTGCTCCTGAATGAGAACTAATGCTCCCTGAATGAGAACTATGCTCCTGATTTGGAGATCTATGCTCCTGATGAGATCTATGCTCTGAATGAGGAACTATGCTCCTTGAATGAGATTAAATGCTCCCTGATGAGATCTATGCTCCTGAATGAGAGCTATGCTCCTGAATGAGGAATCATGCTCTTGATGAGATCTATGCCTCCTGAATGAGATCTATGCTCCTGAATGAGAACTATGCTCCTGAAATGAGATCTATGTCCTGAATGAGAAACTATGCTCCTGAATGAGAACTATGCTCCTGAACTGAGAACTATTTTTTCTAATTTTATCTCCCGCCGGCTTTCATTAACTTTCGTTGTCTGATTTTTCCTCCTCCCCATAACTTTTCTTGAGCTCGTTATTATATTTTCTAATTATTTTTCTTTAATTTTCTTCCTTCAAGCTTTCCGTCTCATATTTTTCAACTTTCACTTTTTAAATTCTGTTTTTCTTTTAAGCGCGTTTCTTTTTTGTGCTTCTTCCGAGAGTTTCACCTACCCCAAATTAAAAACATAAAACGGATTTGTTGTCCACTACTGCAAGGTAAGGTGATCAGCCCAACCACAGTAGCTTCTCACTTGGCCCAAACTATCCGGAAGGTCGGTCATATACTTCTCTTCTGGGTGATCGGTTATTCCCTCCCGATTTTGGCTTTTTAATCGTACTACCCGAAGATAGCTCAAAAAGTGTTTTTATCCCTTTTCCAACTCATATTCTGGATGACCGGCGCTTTTACTTTTACTTTCTCATTCCATTAGCTTTCCTACTTTTAATTATAATATTCTATTTTTATATATAGACGATATAGGCCCTGGAAGGTCAACTACTAAATATTGATTATTCAACTACATTTTTCATAAAACTTGACTATTTATTTTTTTCATGTTATTATTACAAAGTACCCAAGTTTCATTGTCTCAGCACATTTGTCGACAGTAACTGAAGTGACCACAGGGGAGCATAAAACACTTATATTCTCACTTATTTGAATTAATGCAACATTTGTGTAAGTAATTCTACTTCTTTATGATCTTTATCCTTAACCACGTATGGTATTTTGTTTGACTTATTATTCTTATCGCGTGATATTGAATATTTGAGGTTCGACGTTATTTACTATTTCTCTGTACCATTGATATTGGTTTTGTTCTCCCTGGTTGTCTTTCACATACCTCCTCTTTTCGATATTTTCCGATTTCAATTTATGATTTTGATATTTATTAAGTATCCGTTATTATACATTAAATATATTATTATTCCCAGTTCAATTTCTCAAACTTGCTATTATTATGGTTATATTTTTATTTCACTTTCTCGATATTTTATTTATTAATTTTCTTTATTACTTGAATTACTTTCCCCAGTATGAACGCTGTTTCACGACTTCGATATATTCTTACCATTTTTGTGTTATTCATTATCTTATTAGTTTCATTTTATCGCTCAACCTTGATCACATCCACTCCTACCTCGTGATTTTGTTGTTCTCTATTGTCACTGAATGCTAATTTATTTATACTTTTTATTTCAAATTTTTCCACAAATTTTTTCTATTTCCAATGCATTTACACCTTTGCCATTAATTAGTTGTCATCCATGATTACTTTCACTCTATTTATTACTTTATATATTATCAAAGATTATTATTCTCTTTTCATTTCGTTTGTCGATATTCACGTTTCTTATCTGATTCAATCATCATTCGATAGTAATGTTGTTTTCCATTCCTTTATTTTCTATATCCATTTGTTATGTCATTCGCTTGTTTTCGTCCTCAACTGTTCAATATTGTTTGTTTTTATTGTTTCAAACACCTTTGACATTCGATATTTTGTCGTAATTCACTGCCATTACATTTTCATTTTATTTTGTTCATTGTATTAATAACTTTCATTATTTCCTCATTGATGATTTTATTGTTTTGTATTTTTTTTAACATTAAATTTGATCTTCACTATTATAATTTTTGTTTGACCATTTATGACGGTTCAGTATATATTCTTTAGAAATATCAAGTTTAAATATTGTCCAATGTATTCCTCGTTATGCGTTTCGGGTATTAATTCGTTGTTTAGCTGATTTTATTTTTTGACTATTTTTTGTTGTCTCCACGTTATAATTTATCCATGAATGTTTTTTAAGTGTTTTAAGCCCTTTATTTTCATTTTTCGAATTCCAATGAACTTTTAATTTATCGAAATTGGTTTTCTTCCATTCGTCTGGTGTTTATGCATGCTTTAACTGCTTTGCACTCTTCGAATCTTTTCTCTTTTAACTGCGTTTGACTTTATTCGCTTTAATTGTTCTGTGATGTTTATTTTCTTATAATTTTGAAATTGATTCACGATCTTTCTGTTATTTATTGTCCTGTGGCATTTTCGCCTACTCAACGCTTATGTCTTTCCTTTCAATCTGTACTTCAACTTTCTATATTTATTGTTACTCGTTCTCATTTATACATTGTTTCGATATTTATTCATCTTTGGTATTTTTCGCTTATTCAACTTTCGGTTTTATAAAGTTTCCTTTGCTCTTATTCTTTTCACATATCACCTTCATTGAATCTAATTATTCTTTTTTATTCTTCTTATTTATCTCTTTCATATCATTTTGATATTTCGCTTTTAACTTTGTTGAAATTCATTTTTCTGTGATATTTTTCACTGTCTTTCTATTCCGTCATCCAGTTTTTTTTTACTCTTAATAATATTTTCATTTATTTTCGTTTTATTGCTATTATTTCACGTCGGTTTAATTCTTATTGTTATGGTTGTCTTTTTATAATTTTTTACTGTTATTTTGATTATTTTTTTTTTTTGACACCATCATTCCACATTCTCACTCCATATTTTTAATTTTACTTCATTATAAACTCCCAGTACCATTCATCATTCTATTTATAATACATTCTCATACAATGCTTCTACCTCAATCATTCCCTAATTTTCACAATAATTCAGGTTACCTTTAATCCCATTGCTTTATACTTATAAATATTTGCGTACAATGTAAATAATTCTATCATACACAAAAAAGCTCAAAATAAATTTTTGTACAATTATTATTACCATTATACTATCCCTATCATTTGATTTATTATCATTATGTATTACCATCATTAACGTTACATTATTTTATTTTCCAAAAATTATTATTATTTTTTATTATTATTTTTTTTATTATTATTATTATTATTACTACTAAATATAATCATCATTATTCAATTACCATTATGTATTATTACTACTATATTATTTATTATTAATTATTATTATTATGTATTTTATTATTATTTTATTATTTTTTTATTATTATTATCTTTAGCTCCATTCCATCTCACACTTTTCAAATCACTTTCGACCATCGTTCACTTGAAAATCTGTTCCTTTATGGTGCGGTAAACTTCTTCTCTACTTGATCTCGCTTCTAACTTTTCTACTTGAGCTTTCAAGTTTCTTCTTCTGCTTTCTTTCCCAATCGGCTTGGCATTGATGTAAGTGGCCTTTGCTTACCTGCTAAATATTGACCCTTTTTTTTCAATTAATCGTTGGTTTAAGTCATCTACTTTGTCTTTTAGCTCGGTCATCAGCTTCTGTGTAATAACTCCAAACATTTAATGTTTTCGTGACTGTTTTATCTTCGGGTCTTCCGCTTGGGTTGTTCTGTTCTCTTATTTTTTCTATCTTTCGTTAAGCATTGGCGTATGCGACATCATGACTTTGCTTGGATACTCTATTTGTTTATTTGTTTAGTTTATTCATTCTGCTTCTACCCAATTCTACACTTCATTTCTAAGGCTTGTCGTCTATGTTTACCAATATCTAACATATTTTTCCAGGTTTAATTTTTATTATTTTATTTGTTCCTAATATATTTCGTAAATTTCTCTCCTTATTTTAATTATTCATTTTTTTACCTCACCTTCCCATCCTTCAGCTCGCTCATTTATATTGCTTAGCTCCTCCTTTTGCGGCTTTCAGCTTTTGTTTGACAGGTTTGATATTTCTCCTTTTCGGCTTCTTGTTATCATTTTCTCTTTTATCACTCTCTTGAAACTCTTCTATTTCTTTTTCATTTACTTTTTTAGTCGTCTTATGTGGTTCATTGTTTCGTTTTAACGGTCTTTTTGTCTTCTTCGGTGTTTCTTTGTCATGTTGTCACATTTATTCGAGCTTTTCTCTCTTTTTTATTCACTTATTTCTCATCCTCCGTTTTTTATCAGTATCGTTCTGTTCGTTTTATTAACTTCATCATCATCAATATGTGAGCTGCTTTACTTCGATAATTTATTTCTCTGATATTCATTCTATAATTAACTTTACAATTAGTTTTATTCATAACAGGTGGTTATCATTTTAAATACGCATTGTATTTAGTTTTATGGGTTCTACTTTTACATTATATACAATAATTATTATATACAATTTTCACTCCTCGGCGTACTCGATCGGTATCACATATGTTCACATCTCTTCCCACAGTATCTTACAAGATGTTAAGACATTTCCTCTTTTTGCTTTACGTCGAATCCCAATTCTTCACTGGGAATCTGTTCTATTTTACACTTTCCTAGTGCTCGCTAACTCTACTCCTCTCTATTAACATTGATTTGGTTATAACCCTTGAACTTCGCAGACTTTCTTTTTATTTTATTCACATTTCCATTTTGTATCTGTTCCAGTTCATTTCTAGTGCACAATATTCTCATTTACTTCCATCCTCACAGATTTTCTCATTTGTTCGTCACTTTGTTTATTAATTGTTATATCTTTTGAAAGATTCTCTTTTACTAGATTGCCACTGTTCATGCATTTTAATTTTCATTTTCAATCGCATGATGATTCGGACAGTTTATCTTCATGCTAATATCTCTAATGGATTGCCCGATCTCCTGCGTTCTTTTATTGATTTTATTCCTACTTCTCCACATCCGGATAATTTATAGTTAGACTTATAATTGCACTCTGTAACATATATATCCACATTATGGTTGTCGCGACTTCTTAACAATCTGTAAAGATCCATCATCGAAATCTCGCATCCTAACTTGTTTGCGGCGCTTTTCGGTTATTTCGATTACCTCATTGATTTCCGTTACTGTTACTACCGATAATATACTTTTATTTTATTTATTTTTCGTAATTTCTTTTCTACTTCTATCAATGAAGCTTACGTATTTTTTCTACTATTATACATTTAGTCTTTTTGCATCCTATACTTGTTTTCGCCACTACTCTATTCTTATATACTGATGAGTCGGGACTCTTGTATCTCTTTCTCTTAATCGATAACCATTAAGTTCATTGGTCATGGTCTCTCTACTTTCCAAAGGTTGTATTAACCTTTGAATTTCGTTTCTTTGCCTATGATTTGCGTTTGTAGCTTTTCAATTTATCTTTCCCTTTAGTATTTTCTCTGTTTTCTCAATGTTTCACATATGATAATAATTCGTATTTAACCTTCTCTCAGAATCATCTGCTGTCTGGCATTTTCTTGTAGTAGGTTTCCTGTATGTTACTAATTCCTGCTGTTTCCACATCTCAGTTACCGCCTTCTCCGTTACGCCTCCTTGATAGTTTTGATTCATTTTCCTTTATTTTTGATACTCACCATTCTCTTTTCTCATCTAATTTAAACGTTAAAAAAAATTTGTAGGTTATATATTTATACATACCGCTTTGATAATACTTATACATATATTTATACATATAATCACTCATATACCCATTAAATTATACTGATGTAATTTAGAGGTTCTGACTTGTTGAACCAACCCCTCATTCCACCGACGGCTTCTTTTGCCACAGTTTATTTTCGCATTAAAAAATTAAAATTCCATTTAGTTCTAGTATTCGTTCTCGCAATTTTGACTCTCAGCCGAAATTTTCCCAATTTTAGCCAATTCTTTTGATTCGTTTTGAGTCCCAGTTTTTATTGGGTTTCCCATTTGCCCTTCTGTTTCGGTTGTTTATTGTTTTTTCTTTCATCACTATTGATTATTGTTGTTACTTTACTTCTATTGTTTCTATTTTTCTATCTGTAGGTTTCCTCGCGTTTCCTTTTCATCCAGTAATTCATTAACGATAGTCCATGTCTTTGTTTGATTTCTTGTTCTAATATTAACTTCTGACATATTTGTTTCTTCTTTCGTCTCGTTCAATTTTGCTATTACATATTTGATTTATCGTCTGACGTTGATGTGAACATTTTTGCATATAATTCGTTCTTATTACTTTCTCTTCCCTCATCGTTGCTTGGATATGGTTAATCTCTAAGTTATTTATATCATTGATAACGTCATGATATTATTTCCGAATTTATTTTCTACTTCCAGGTAGGCATAAGTGGCGTTTTCCATATGTCGTCGTTTGTTTTCGTTTTTTGTTTTTCTGTTGTTTTATGTTGTTTACCCCCGTTAGCTTTTCTTTTCCTTGCCTTTCCTTCTTTCGTTGTTTCTTTCTCGTGTTGTTTTTTGTGATTTCATTGTCTTCATCGTTAGGCGTTATCTTCCTCGGTCTTCGCAAAAAGTCGTTCCTCGACATGATTTTCTAATCAATTTATTTTCATGCTATCAAAATTCTGATCCGTTAGGACTGCTTTTCATTTTCACTTTTTTCAAAAATTTTTTTTTTTAAACTACATACACCAATACTCGGTTATGTCTACATTAAAATCATATCTACTCTAATTTATTTTTGTTACTTCTATTTATTTACTTATAACATAATTCTTCATAGACTTTGATACTCTTTAACGTAATATACTTTCTTTTTAACCTTTTCGTCTACACTTCCGTTCATCATCCATTTTATTCGCCATATCCTTAATCTTCTTCATCTTGCCACTTTGTAATCCAATCAATATTCGCATTTTGTGTTTCTCCATCATATCGTTTATTTAATTCTTGATTAACAACCTCTTCCTTCACGCTGAGTACTGTTGACATTAATGTTTTCACTCTCTCTTATTGTTTTCTGCTACTTGCTTCCACATATAATTTTTCATCCTGATTAGTTACTTTTACAATCAATTCCCCTTATTATTCTAATTTTTTCTATAACTTGCCTTCTTGATTGCGTATGGGTTAATTCCGGTCTGTTTATTCGGTCGCATCTTTGCCTTTCTTTATTGTAAATTGTTTTTGTATTATAGTTGATGTACTTCTCTATTTTAACTGCACAAATTCTTCTTTACATACATTTGATTGTTCTGTTATTATTATTCTTGTGGAGCAGTTTCTCAATTTATCTTTCGTATTGGGCAGCTTTCGTAAATGTTCTTCTATTTACATTTCGTAACATACTTTGCCACAATACCGCTAATTTTCATGTGTCCTTTCTTGATCATTTCACTTATTTCTCTCTTAATATTTTGCATTTCATTGGGACCTGTCGCTCGGCATTTATTACAGTATTTCACACGTTATCATCAAGTTTAATGCTGGTTTGAATTCGTTCATTTCTCCTTTCTTCTTGCGTTCCGGTTTATTTTTCGATTTCGTAGTTTCATGTATTCCTTTGCATTCTCTTCATTGACGTCATTTATCTTTCGTTTTCTCGTTTATTAGCAATTTAGCAAGTTCTTGACAATTATATTCCGAATTATTTATTATTAGTCATTTCTCTTTACATTCATTCCGTGTTGTTCATTTTGATCCTCATGATTTAATTTCACGTTTCCCATTCTTTCGATGATCTCACTCTCAATTCTTGTTTGTGGGAAATCTTTGTACCTTGGTTCATTATTATTAATTACTCTCATAATATTGGATTTTCAGTGCCCCATTCCTCGTTTTTCTCCACATTACGTTAGTTTATTTTTTACTGGCTATCATTGTTCGTTACCTTCATAATGATTCATCTTTCAACAACTCTCTTCTTCTTCTCCAACGTCTCTTCTATACGTGCTTGAAATGTTCATTACTCATTGTATCTTTTGTCTCTTCTGTGCTTCTGCATCTGTAACGTGTTCCAGTCTTTGCTGATGTTATTCACATACATTTCTATCCCAGTCTTGTGGGATACACTTCGTAGTACCTTTTATTTCTGGTGTTGAATTCCTTTCTTTCGTGAGCTGGATTATTGGTCAAATAGCTACACATTCTTAGTAGGTATGTCTATTCATTTTGCATCTCGCGTATTTCTTGCTGGTGCTTTTGTGTTGTTATTTCATTCCTGATTTCTTCTTGTTGACACGTAGCTGCAGGTGATTTTTGTTCACATTGAAAACCATCTCTTAGGTATTCTGATCTTGTTGCGGTATGCCCTAGTTTTCCACATTCCAAAATTCACGTGCCCATGACATTCACTAGATCGCTGATCTAGACAAATCACAATATGTTTCAGAGTTCCCATTATTCATCGTCGTCGTTTTCGAATCATTGTCTATTTGTTTCATTTCTTGATTGACTTGGTTACACCAATTGATGTGGATTATGGCCTGTTTGAAGCGATATTGGGTGTGATGTTACTGTTATGCTGGATTGATTGGCCTGTTTGATGATTTACCTGAATTAGGAAAAATATCCCCTCTCACGTTATCTATAACATTTATAAATCCATACATCAAAATATTACATAGTATAGCACTTTACCGTTCGTTTTTCCCTGCGTTAATTAATTTTAATTTCCACCCAACAGTATTTAGTTTTATAGTTGCGTTTAAAATTATATTTTTCCCTCAACTTCATTTACTCATTGTTTTTATCAATTGTAACTTATCCTCGTTTCAGGATCTATATTGTCAGTCAACTTCCAATTTTATATTTTAATTTTATCTCACAGCTATAATAATTCATCCCCAGGTTTTATTCTCATTGTTGTTATAACTCAAATACGTGTTATTTATTTCTTGATTTATTTACGACAATTGCTTACTTATCTACATGGTCGTAAGAATTATCTATTTTAACAATAATTCATTCGGCAATGTCTCCACGCTATTTTACTCCCCATAATTTTTTATTCGTTCCAAATCCCGATCCATTTTCCATTTATTTTATTTTATTCATATCACGCTCCGCATTCCTTTCTATTATCTCAATCATTTATTTCAACCCTTCTCCTTATCTTTTATCGTTTATCTATCTCAGTTTTGTTTAATCTCATCTGCGTTTGTCTAATCTCATCTTTTATTTTATCATTTCGTTTCTCATTTTTTAAATCTCCGCTTTCCAGTCCATTTATGTCGATGCATTATGTTGGCTGGGTCATTTTCTTCTACCTTCTTTCTTTATCTTTATAATTCATCATTGCTATAACTTTTAAACACATTAACTCCTCGTGCACGATGTTCCTGTTCTTATTTACCACTAATTTTCGATTCTTCAGCTGAATTTTCCTTTGCCCCTTTTCTTTATTGAGAACTACGCTCTTTAACCGACTCGAGAATTTATGCTCCGTTAATATGATTGAGAACTATCTCCTGAATACGAATGAGACTGCCTGAATGAATCTATGCTCCTGAATGAAACTATGCCTCCTGAATTGAGAACTATGCTCCTGATGAGATCTTGTTCCTGAATGAGATCTATGCTCTGAATGAGAACTATGCTCCTAGAATGAGATCTATGCTCCTGATGAGATCTATTGCTCCTGAATGAGAACTATGCCTCCTGAATGAGATCTATGCTCTGAATGAGATCTATGCTCCTGAATGAGATTCTATGCTCCTGAATAGGAACTATGCTCCTGAATGAGATCTATTCCTGAATGAGAACTACTGCTTCCTGAATGAGAACTAGCTCCATGAGAACTATTTTTTTCTAATTTTATCTCCCGCCGGCTTCATATAACTTTCGTGTCTGATTTCCTCTCCATACTTTCTTGAGCTCGTTATTTATTTTCTAATTTTATTTCCTTTATTTTCTTCTCAACTTTCGTCCATTTTTCAACTTCACTTTATTCTGTGCTTTTCTTTTAAGGCGCGCTTCTTTTGCTTCTCCGAGAGGTTTTCACCTACCCCCCAATATTAAAAACATAAAACGGCTTTAGTTGATCCATACTGCACGGTAAGGTGATCAGCCCAACCACATAGCTTCTCAACTTGAGCAAACCTATCCGGAGTCGTCATAACATTCTCTTCTGTTGATCGGTTATTCCCTTCCCGATTTGGCTTTTATTGTACTACCCGAAGAAATAGCATAACCAAAAAAGTTTTTATCCCTTTTCAACTCTATTCTGGATGACGGGCGCTTTTACTTAACTTCTCCATTTCATTACTTTCTCGTGTTTACATATAAAATTCATATTATATATAGAGATATAGGCCTGGAAAGGTCACACATTGGTTCTAGCCGCACATTCACCTTACTTAATAACAACGATTATAGAGCTAATACTTTTAATCGCGATTCATGAACAGAGTTAATTGTCAATTTACAGCTTAAAAGCAGGAAACAACGCATAAGGGCGGTTAGGTAATATACATCGAACATTTTTATATCACTTAGAATGCACGCATTTACATACATATTAGTAGTTATAGTTAATTGTCACATGGCTTGCGTATATCTATGTAGTTGGGATTAGGGATGTCATCTTCATTTAGGTGTCTTTGATTGGTTCTCGACTGGTTGGGTTTGAATTGGAAAGACATTGCGTTCTTTTATTTGTTGTGATTATTGGGTTTTTGCTTTTAAATTCTCTTGGAATTTGATTGTTTGATTTGGGTTTCTTTGACTTTTGCAGCTTCTTTGATTGGCAGCTTTCAACTGGTTTTTACGATCGTAGATGTTACGAAATTAGGATAGGATTGCACTGGTTTCAACGACTTACCAGCTTTGTAGGAAGTTTGGATTGGTTGTGTTCGTTTTTTCTTTGATTGGGATGGATTGCACTGGATTCTCAACGGACTACCAGCTTGTAGGAAAGTTTCGAGATGAGTTAATGTTTGAGTTTTCTTGATGAGTGAGTAGGAGAGGTTGTTGAATTGATAAGAGTTCTTCGAGATTGGTTAATTGTTTTCTTTTGTGGGGGTTTAGGCTGTGGTATGATGTCTTCAAGGGTATGTTTTCTTCACTATTGAATTTGTATTTGAATAATTCTTGTTTTTGCAGGGTTTCGACTTCTTACAGGGCTTCTATTTGGTTTCGATTTTGTATTGTCGCTCTGGAATCTTTTCTGGTTAAAAAGTTGAATTGATGACGAATGTTAAGGGTAACAAACGAGGGTACAGTTTGAGCACTGTTTCATTTGTTTTATTTACACTTGGATTTTTTGGATTGTTATTTATGCGATGAGTTGTTTTCTCGCTCATGTAGGTTTTATTACATTTCTGCTTTAGCAGTTGACTTGTTATATTTTGTATCGCGGATATCGTTGCGATAATGTTGTCTTTTCCCTCCATCGCTCTCTTTGTCTTTCATTGTCTTCTAGCGCTGGAATTCAATTGGGTTGAGTTTTAAATGGCTTTCAGTTATTAGTTTATCGCTTATCGCTTTCAAATTTTTCTGTATGCCCGATTTAATTTTTTTTTTTTTTCCTCCTATATTTCTTTGGATCTTCTTTACTTACGTTTTGGTAATCGGTCTTCAATTACATTTTTTGCTCATTTCATGACTATATTCTCTTCTTAGTTCCTCTATTTTTGTTCATTTTTGGTTTATATCCCATTGTCGTCTCAGCCATTCATTTTTCTCCTCTACATTTTCCTCGCTAGTTACTCAAATCTGACACTCTCCTTAGCGCTTTATCAGGTTCCTCTACTGAAACTATTTGACTCTTGATTTTGTCTATTTCTGTGCTTGTTTCCATTGTATTTTCAGAGTTTTCCATCTGCTCCTCTTGTTTGCTGATTTAAGTTTTCTACTATCTCTTCGATTTTGCATTATACTGGCTTTCAACCTCGTTTAACACTTCATTTTATTTGGTTTTGTGTACAATCTTTCGTTATCAACGGTTCGCTTCATTATTCTGTTATTTTTATAGATTTTGAAAGTTTTTTTTTTGATTTTGTTCGTTTGTTTTCTTTTTTATGATTTTTTTTTCTAGTTTTTATCATTTTTGTTTTTTGATTACATTTCGTTTTCGTATCTACACTGTCTCTATTCAAATTTCTATTTACACTTTACACACACTCTTCTTTATTACACACACGTTTGTATATCTGTTCACATTTTTTATCCTTTGATGATCCTTTGGGTTGTTGGATGTCTGTATTAAATTTAGAATCCAATTACTGTGGAGGGTGTGTCACGGAATTCGTTTATTCTAGCTTGTTACGTCCTGAGATACTTAGTTCCTCATTCAATACATATGATTAGACTGGTTGACTTATTCCATTAGGTCTACTACATTCTACTAGTCCAATATTCTTGTATTTTTGATCTCGGGTTAATCTTTCGATCTCTTTTGCAGTATCTTTCAC
The DNA here is from genome assembly GCA_022537955.1 of Schmidtea mediterranea. NCBI lineage: Eukaryota > Metazoa > Platyhelminthes > Tricladida > Dugesiidae > Schmidtea > Schmidtea mediterranea. Next base: position 272,936,031 of record CM039679.1, read on the forward strand.
TTTCGATTGGATGTTTTTTTTTCGCTTTCCCCGTACGTTTTCTGGTTTGTGCAGCGCAAGTCTCTTTGTTCGCTCATTACTTGTAAACCATTATAGTCTCGTTCCGCATATTCTAATCTTTGTCTTTCTATTTCGATTTGTAGATCACTTTGTTTCTTTATCCTCGTTGATTTTTCTCACTATTGGTTTGCATTTTTTTTTCATTCTGGTTGGCTTGATAGTGGTGAATTTTCTAAGATTTCTCTTCCCTTACTTTCTTGGTAAATTAAGTTTCATTTGAAAATTTCTTCTATCTGTTCCCACATCCTCCAATCATCAAAGATGTCCATTTTTGTCTTAAATCTTTTAGTTCTTTTTACTGTTGTCTTGACGTGGTACTTTTGCTCCATGATTTTGCCTGCTTCTTTAGCTCCATTACATTTAACACTTTCAAATCACTTTCGACCACTTTCGGTCAACTTGAAAATAACTGTTTCCTTTTTGGTGCGTATAAACTTCTTCTCGTACTCTGATTCTTCGCTTTCTAAAACTGTGTTCTACTGAGCTTCAAGTTTTCTTTCTTGCTTCTTTCCCAATCGGCTTGGCATTGATGGTAAGTGGCCTTTGCTACCTTGCTAAGATATTTGACCCTTTTTTTTTTTTCAATTAATCGTTGGTTTTAAGTCATTCTACTTTGTCTTTTAGCTTGGTCATCACTTTGTTTAATTAAACTCAACATTATGTTTTCGTGATGTTTTTATCTTCGGTCTCCGCCTTGGGTTCGTAGTTCTCTTTATTTTTTCTATCTTTCGGTTGAAGCATCTGGCGTATGCGACATCTATGACTTTGCTTGGATACTCTATTTTGTTTTATTTGTTTTAGTTTATTCGATTCTGCTTCTACCCAATTCATACACTTCATTTTCTAATTGGGTTGTGTTATCTGTTTCCAATTCTAACAATATTTTTTCCATGGTATTTTTTATTTTATTTTTATTTTTGTTCTAATATATTTCGTAAATTTCTCTCACTTATTTAATTATTCATTTTTTTTTCTGACCTCACTTCCCATCCTTCAGCTCGCTCAATTTATATTGCTTTAGTTCTTCCTCCTTTTGGCCGCTTTCAGCTTTTGGTTTGACAGGTTTGATTATTTTCTCCTCTTTTCGGTTTCTTGTTTCATTTTTCTCTTTTATCACTTCTTTGAACTCTTTATTTTCTTTCAATTACCTTTTTTTAGTTTCGTCTTTATGTGGTTAATTTGTTTCGTTTTAAGGTTTCTTTTTGTTTTCTTCGGTGTTTCTTTTGTCATGTTTGTCACTATTATTCGAGCTTTCTCATCTCTGTTTTATTTTATCACTATTTCATTCTCCGTTTATTCGTATCGTTCTGTTCGTTTTATTAACGTTCACATCATCAATTTGTGAGGTCTGTCTTACTTCCGATTAATTATTTCTCTGATATTCATTTTTCTATAATGATACTTTACAATTAGTTATCTATTAACGGTGGTTATAATTTTAATTTTACGCATCTGCCTATTCTAGTGTCTTTATGGGTTCTACTTTTACCATTTATATACATATATATATTTATATACAATTTACTCCTCGGCGTACTCGATCGGTTATCCAATTATTGTTCACAATCGCCTCTTCCACAGTATCTTACAAATGTTAAGACTTCTCTTCTTGGTGATTTACGTCGAATTCCAATTTTCTTCACTGCGGAATTCTGTTTTCTTTTGTTACACCTCTTTCCTTTAGCTGCTCGTTTTAACTTGTCTACTTCCTCTTCTATTACACATTGATTTGGTTATAACCCCTTGAACTTTTCGCAGACTTTCTTTTTATTTTTATTCAACATTTTCCTTTTGTATCTGCTTCCAGGTTCATGTATATTAGCTGCATCATTCTCATTTTACTTTCCATATCCTCAAACAGTTTTCTCATGTTGTTTTTCCGTTCACTTTGTTTATTAATTTGTTGATATTCTTTTGGAAAGATTCTTTTAACTAGTATTGCCACATGTTCTGTATTGCATTTTTATTTTTCATTTCATCGGCATGATTGATTCGGACAGTTTATCTTCATGCTGTAATCATCTTCTTTAATGGTTGCGATTCTTCTTGCGTTTCTTTTATTGATTTTATTCCTAACTTCTCCACAATCCGGATATATATTCTGTTTGTCGCGACTCATTTAACATTCTTGTAAACGATCAACGTCGAAATCTTCGCATTAACTTTGTTAGCGGGTGGTTTTCGGTGATTTTATTTCAGATTATCTCATTTGATTTCCGTTTACTTGTTACTCAGATAATATACTTTTATTTATTTATTTTTTATTTTTTTTTTTGTACATTTCTTTTTTTACATCTATACATTGAAAGCTTTACGTATATATATATATTATATTTTATTTATTTAATTTGTTTTATTTCATTTTTTATTTTTTATTTTTTTTATTTTTTTTACATTTAGCTTTTCGTATTTTACATGTTTCGCCACACTTCTAATTCTATGATATTTATGAGTCGGACTCTTTGTATCTCTTTCTCTTAATTCGATAACCATTAAGTTCATTGTTTCATGGTCTTCTACTTCCAAAGTTGTATTAACCTTGATTTCGTTTCTTTGCCTTATGATTCTGCGTTTGTAAGCTTTTTCAATTTATCTTTCCCCTTTAGTAATTTTTCTCTGTTGTTTCTATACAATGCATTCAACATTAATTGATAATAATTGTATTTAACACTTCTCTTTCAGAATCATTGACTGTTGGCATTGTTCTTGTAGTAGGTTTCCTGTATTGTTAACGTAATTCTCTGCTGTTTCCACATTCTCAGCTTACCGCTTCTCCGTTTTAACGCCTCCCTTTGATGATTTTGATTCATTTTCCTTTATTTTTATACTCACCATTCTCTTTTCTCATCTAATTTTAAAACGTTTAAAAAAAAATTTGTAGGTTATATATTCATCATACCGCTTTTTACATAACTTATATACATATATTTATACATTATATACACTCATATACCCATTAATTATACTGAATTTGTAATTAGGGAGGGGTTTCTGACTTGTTGAACACCTATTCCCACCGCTTTCTGTTTGCACAGTTTATTTTTCGCATTAAAATTCATTTTAGCTATCTAGTATTCGGTTTGCGCAATTTGACTCTCAGCCGAGAATTCCCAATTCTAGCCAATTTTCTTGATTTCGTTTTTGAGTTCTCAGTTTCTATTTATGGGGTTTCACCATTTGCCCTTCTTTATCGGTTGTTTTTTTATTTTTTCTTTTCATCACATATTGATTTATTGGTTGTTACTTTTTGTTACTTCTATTGGTTTTCTTTTTTCTCGGTATCTGTAGTTTCTCGCGTTTCCTTGTCATCCAGTAATTCATTAACGATTTTAGGTCATGTCTTTGTTTTTGATTTTCTTGTTCTAATATTACTCTTGACATATTTTGTCTTCTTTCCGTCTCGTTCAATTTTGCTTATACATATTTGATTATGTCTGACCGTTGTTGATGTGACATTTTGCATATATTCGGTTCTTATTTACTTTCTTTTCCTCAATCGTTGCTTGGATATGGTTAATATTCTCTAAGTTTATTAGTAATCATTGATAACGGTCATGATATTATTTTCCATTTATTTCTACTTAGGTAGGGCATATATATGTGCGTTTTCCACTATTTCGTCTTTTTGTTTTCGTTTTTGTTGTTTTCTGTTGTTTTTATTGTTGTGTCCCCGTTAGCTTTCTTTCCTTGCCATTTCCTTTCTTTTCGTTGTTTCTTTTCTCCGTTGTTGTTTTATTGTATTGTCTTGTTTCATCGTTAGGCGTATCTTCCTCGGTCTTCGCAAAAAATGTCGTTCCTCGACATTGATTTTCTAAATCAATTTATTTCATGCTATAAATTCTATCTTTCGGTTAGGACTGCTTTTTTCATTTTCACTTTTTTTCAAAATTTTTTTTTGTTTAAACTAACATATACACCAATACTCGGTTATGTCTACATTAAATCGTTAATTCTTACATCTAATTTTATTTTTTGTTAACTTCTATTTTATTTACTTATACATAGATTTCTTCCATAGACTTTGATCACTTTATTAACGTATATACATTTCTTTTTTGAACTTTTCGTTCTACACTTCACTGTTTATCTCCATTTTTATTTCGCCATATCCCTTTTAATCTTCTTCATCTTTGCCACTTTTGTTAATCCAATCATATTTCACATTTTTGTTTTCCTTCATTATCGTTTATTTTTATTCTTGATAACATTACCTTTCCTTCAGTCTGAGTTATGTTGACATTAATGTTTCACTCTCTCTTTATTTGTTTTTCTTGCTACTTGCTTCCACATTATAATTTTTTTTCATCCTGATTAGTTACTTTTTACAATCAATTCCCTTATTATTCTAATTTGTTCTATAACTTGCCTTCTTGATTTGGCGTATGGGTTAATTTCCGGCTGTTTTATTCGGTCCATTCTTTTGCCTTTCTTTATTTGTAAATTGTTGTCTTGTTATTATAGTTGATTGATACTTCTCTATTTTAGACTTGACAAATTCTTTTCTTTACATACATTTGATTGTTCTGTTATCTATTATGTCTTTGTAGCAGTTTTTCTCAATTTATCTTTCGTATTTGGGCAGCTGTTCGCTAAATGTTCTTCTTTGTTACATTCGTAACATAACTTTGCACAATACCGCTAATTTTTCATGTGTCCATTTCTTTGATCATTTCGACTTATTTCATCTCTAATAATATTTGCATTCATTGTGACCTTGTCGTCGGCATTTATTACAGTATTTCACAGCGTTATCATAAGTTTTATATGCTGGTTTGAATTCGGTTTCATTTCTCCTTTTCTTCTTGGTTCGGTTTATTTTTTCGATTTCGGTAGTTTCATGTATTCCTTTTGCATTCTCTTCATTGACGTTCATTTTCTTTTCGTTTTTCTCGTTTATTAGCAATTTAGAGTTCTTTTGTGACATTATATTTCCGAATTGATTTATTATTTAGTCATTTCTCTTTACATCATTTCCGTTGTTGTTTCATTTTGATCCTCATGATTTAATTTCACGTTTTCCATTCTTTCGATGATCTCACTCTCAATTCTTGTTTGTGGAATTCTTTGTACGCTTGGTTCATTATTATTAATTACTCTCATAATATTGATTTTCAGTGCCCCATTCCATCGTTTTTCTCCACATTTAGTTAGTTTATTTTTTACTTGGCTATCATTGTTCGTTAACTTCATAATATCATCTTTCAACAACTCCTCTTTTCTTCTTCTCCAACGTTCTTCTTCTATACGTGCTTGAAATGTTCTTATCTCATTGTATCTTTTTTCTGCTTCTAGTGCTTCTGCAATCTGTAACGTGTTCCAGTCTTGCTGATGTTTTATTCACATACATTCTATCCGATGTCTTGTGGATACACTTCGTAGTACCTTTATTTCTGGTTGTTGATTCCTTTCTTCGTGGAGCTGATTATTGGTCAAATAGCTACACATTCTTGTAGGTATGTCTATCTCATTTTGCATCTCGGTTAATTTTCTTGCTGGTGCTTTTGTGTTGTTATTTTCTTCCTGATTTCTTCTTGTTGGACACGTAGCTGCAAGGTGATTTTCTTGTTCACATTGAAAACATCTCTTAGGTATTCTGCATCTTGTTGCGGTATGCCCTAGTTTTCCACAATTCCAAAATTCACGTTGCCCATGACATTCACTAGATCTGTGGCCTGATCTTAGACAGTAATCACAATATGTTTCAGAGTTCCCATTATTCATCGTCGTTTTCGAATCTTGTCTTATTGTTTCATTTCTTGATTGACTTGGTTACAATTGATGCTGGATTATTGGCCTGTTTGAAGTCGATATTGGGTTGTTGGATTGGTTACTGTTGATGCTGGATTATTGGCCTGTTTGATTGATTTACCTGAATAGAAAAATATCGCCTCTTCACTGTTTATTATACATTTATAAATCATACATCAAAATGATTACATAGTATAGCACTTTACCGTTCGTTTTCCCTGCGTTATTAATTTTAATTCCACCCAACAGTATTTAGTTTATAGTTGCGTTTAAAATATTATTTATTCCCTCAAAACTTTCTTTACTCATTTGTTTTTTATCAATGTTAACTTATCCTCGTTTCTCAGGATTCCTATATTGTCAGTCACTTCCAATTTTATTATTTTAATTTTATTCACAGCTATAATAATTCATATCCCCAGGTTTTATTGCATTGTTGTTATAACTCAAATACGTGTTATTTATTTCTTTTGATTTTATTTTACGACAATTGTTAACTATCTACATGGTCGTAAGAATTATCTATATTTAACAAATCATTCGGCAATGTTGCTTTCCACGCTATTTTACTCCCCATAATTTTTTATTCCGTTCAAATCCCGATTCCCATTTTCCATTTATTTTATTTTTATTCATATCACGCTCCGCATTCCTTTCTATTTATCTCTATATCATTTTATTTCACCCTTTTTCTCCTTATCTTTTATCGTTTTATCTATCTCAGTTTTGTTTTAATCTCATCTGGTTTGTCTAATCTCATCTTTTATTTTATCATTTCGTTTTCTCATTTTAAATTCTCCGCTTTCCGTCATTTATTGTCGATGATTATCGTTGGCTGGGTCATTTTCGTTTTCTTACTTCTTTCTTTATCTTTATAATCATCATTTGCTATAACTTTTAAACACATAACTCCTCGTGCACGGATGTTTCCTTGTTCTTTATTACACTAATTTCTTCGATTTCTTCAGCTGAATTTTCCTTTGGCCCTTTTCTTTATTTGAGAACTACGCTCTTTAACCTACTCGAGAATTATGCTCCGTTAATATGATTGAGAACTATGCTCCTGTAATACGAATGAGAACTATGCTCCTGAATGAGATCTATGCTCCTGAATGAGAACTATGCTCCTGAATGAGAACTATGCTCCTGAATGAGAATCTATGCTCCTGAATGAGATCTATGCTCCTGAATGAGAACTATGCTCCTGAATGAGATCTATGCTCCTGAATGAGATCTATGCTCCTGAATGAGAACTATGCTCCTGAATGAGATCTATGCTCTTGAATGAGATCTATGCTCCTGAATGAGATCTATGCTCCTGAATGAGAACTATGCTCCTGAATGAGATCTATGCTCCTGAATGAGAACTATGCTCCTGAATGAGAACTATGCTCCTGAATGAGAACTATTTTTTCTAATTTTATCTCCCGCCGGCTTCATTAACTTTCGTTGTCTGATTTTCCTCTCCATACTTTTCTTGAGCTCGTTATTTATTTTCTAATTATTATTTCTTTAATTTTCTTCTTCAACTTTCGTCTCATTTTTCAACTTCACTTTTTATTCTGTTGTTTTCTTTTAAGCGCGCTTTCTTTTTTGCTTCTTCCGAGAGTTTTTCACCTACCCCCCAAATTAAAAACATAAAACGGCTTTGTTGATCCACTACTGCAACGGTAAGGTGATCAGCCCAACCACAGTAGCTTCTCAACTTGGCAAACCTATCCGGAAGGTCGTCATATACTTCTCTTCTGGGTGATCGGTTATTCCCTCCCGATTTGGCTTTTAATCGTACTACCCGAAGATAGCTCAAAAAGTGTTTTTATCCCTTTTCAACTCTATTCTGGATGACCGGGCGCTTTTACTTTTAACTTTCTCCATTCATTACTTTCCTACTTTTACATATAAATATTCATATTTTATATATAGAGATATAGGCGCTGGAAAGGTCAACTACTAAATATTGATTAATTCAACTACATTTATTCATAAAACTTGACTATTTATTTTTTTCAATGTTATTATTACAAAGTACCCAAGTTTTCATTGTCTCAGCACATTGTCGACAGTAACTGAAGTGACCACAGGGGAGCATAAACACTTATATTCTCACTTTATTTGAATAATGCAACATTTGTGTAAGTATTCTACTTCTTTATGAATCTTATCCTTAACCACGTATGGTATTTGTTTGACTTATTATTCTATCGCGTGATATTGCATATTTAGGTCGACGTTATTTACTATTTCTCTGTACCATTGATATTTGGTCTTTGTTCTCCCTGGTTGTCTTTTCACATACCTCCTCTTTTCGATATTTTCCGATTTCAATTTATGATTTTTGATATTATTAAGTATCCGTTATTATGACATTCAAATATTATTATTATTCCCAGTTCAATTTCTCAAACTTGCTATTAATTATGGTTAGTATTTTTATTTCACCCTTTTCGATATTTATTTATTTATTTTCTTTATTACTTGAATTACTTTCCAGTATGAACGCTGTTCAACGACCTTCGATATATTCTTACCATTTTGGTGTTATTCATTATCTTAATGGTTTCATTTTAATGCTCCAACCTTGATTCACATCCACTCTACCTCGTGATTTTGTTGTTCTCTATTGTCACTGAATGCTAATTTATTTATACTTTTATTCAAATTTTTCCACAATATTTTTCGCTATTTCCAATGCATTTACATTTGCCATTATTAGTTGTCATCATGATTACTTTCACTCTATTTATTACTTTATATATTACTCAAAGATTATTATTCTCTTTTCATTTCGTTTGTCGATATTCACGTTCTTTCTGATTCAATCTCATTCGATAAATGTGTTTCCATTCTTTATTTTCTATATCCATTTGTTATGTCATTCGCTGTTTTCGTCCCTCAACTGTTCAATATTGTTTGTTTTTATTGTTTCAACACTTTGACATTCGATATTTTGTCGTAATTCACTGCCATTACTTTTCATTTTATTTGTTCATTGTATTATAACTTTCATATTTCCTCATTGATGATTTTATTGTTTTGTATTTTATTTTAACATTTTACTTTGAATCTTCACTATTATAATTTTTGTTTGACATTTATGCGGTTCAGTATATATTCTAGCAATATCAGTTTAAATATTGTCCAATGTATTCCTCGTTATGCGTCTCGGGTATTATTCGTTGTTTAGCTGATTTTATTTTTTGACTATTTTTTGTTGTCTCCACGTTATAATTTATCCATGATGTTTTTAAGTGTTTCTAAGCCTTTGATTTTTCATTTTTCGATTCCCAATAACTTTTAATTTATCGAAATTGTTTTCTTCCATTCGTCTGTGTTTCTGCATGCATTTAACTGCTTTGCACTCTTCAATCTTTTCTCTTTACTGCGTTTGACTTTATTCGCTTTAATTGTCTCTGTGATGTTATTTCTTATCTTTTGAAATTGATTCACGATCTTTCTGTTATTTATTGTCCTTGCATTTTCGCTACTCAACGCTTATGTCTTTCCTTTCAATCTGTACTTCAACTTTCTATATTTTATTGTTACTCGTTCTTCATTATACATTGTTTCGATATTTATTCATTTTGTATTTTTCGTTATTCAACTTTCGGTTTATAAAGTTATTCTTTGCCTCTTATTCTTCACATATCATCATTGAATCTAATTATTCTTTTTTATTCTTCTTATTTATTCTCTTTCATATCATTTTGATATTTCGCTTTTAACTGTTGTTGAAATTCATTTTTCTGTGATATTTTTCACTGTCTTTCTATTCCGTCATCAGTTTACTCTTAATAACTATTTTCATTTATTTATCGTTTTATTGCTATTATTTTCACGTCGGTTTAATTCTTATTGTTATGGTTGTCTTTTTATATATTTTTTCTGTTATTTTGATTATTTTTTTTTTGACACCATCATTCCACATTCTCACTCCATATTTTTACTTCATTAAACTCCATACCATTCAATCATTCTATTTTATATACATTCATCATACAATGCTTCTACCTCATCATTCCTAATTTTCACCAATAATTCAGGTTACCTATCCATGCTTTTATACTCTATAAATATTTGCGTACAATGTAATAATTCTATCATACAACAAAAGCTCAAAAAATAAAATTTTTGTACAATTATTATTACCATTATTACTATCCCTATCATTATGATTATTATCATTATTATTACCATCATTACTGTTACTATTATTATTATTATTATTATTATTATTATTATTATTATTATTATTATTATTATTATTATTATTACTACTAATATAATCATCATTATTACAATTACCATTACTGTAATTATTACTACTAATATTATTATTATTATTATTATTATTATTATTATTATTATTATTATTATTATTATTATTATTATTATTATTATTATTATTATTATTATTATTATTATTATTATTATTATTATTATTATTATTATTATAAATTAAGAAGTAAAAAATAAATATAATTCAAGAAAGATAATTAATAAATATTAGTATTATTTTAAGATAAATTCCTTATTACAAATTATTATTATAATTAAACAAATTAGGTTGATGAGCATTCTATCATATTCTAAATTCTAGTAGACAATTAGAAAAAAAAAGCAGCACACAAATTTGCAGAATATTGATTATTATTATAAATACTTTCCAATTTCCATGGATATAATCTTTTCAATGAAATGAAACTCTCTGTTATTTCTTAAATTTTTCTTGGTTTTCATCTTTCTAATTGACATTGTTTTCAATCCCGGCTGAGCCCCCAAAAATCATGCTGGTGTACTGGGTGTAATTAATTTGTTTAAATCTGTGTAAAGCTTATTCAAACCTATTTCCCTCTATCAAAATACCTTCTTTTCCTAGGGTCTATGCTGTCTCACCCAGACGCCCCACAATTTTAATCTTACCACTATATACCCATGAGCAAGCTCATGTTGGTACTGTATATAGCAGCTGAAAATTCATGAGCAGGTGAGCTCTATTTCTAGAACTACTCCTCATGATATTTTCACTTTCGGGTTCCTGACTGCCGATGGAAGGTCTTACGTCTCTTTCTATCTATACGCTTGTTCATACTCATCTATTTCTACAATTCCTATATCAATTTGTCATCATTACTGTTTATTTATTAAAATATTTTTCAAAAATTTGGGCAGCGTTCCGCCCTTATTTTATGGAAAATTCCTTGTTTCATACAAACGTTAGCCAATGGTAAATTGAAATCAATGCATTATTATAATGTCATTATTTTAGTCCAACAACTCATCTTTACTTTCCTATGGTCGCCACAGTTACCACCATTCGTAAATCTCTATATTATCTTCTCACAGATCTATGCCAAAATGCATCATTTTATTTTAATTTTCCACCACGATGATTATCAAACAATGTACGTGATTTAACCCTACTTTATACCTTCGTTGACTTAAATTTCTATCACTAGTCGTACCCTTGATAATATAATAATCGGCAGGAATTAAATTAAAAATTCAATTTTCCTACTTAAACATTTACATAAATGTTATCCCCTTAATTATGGCGATCTTCCCGAATATTAATTTTTACCGTTCCGACCAACATTGAAATGGCCGCCCCGGTGAAGTACGACGGCGTCCTACTCCGCGGTCAGTGTGACAAGACCTGACCATGCCGGCAGACACCGAAGGGTGGTTAGCGACAAGGCAACACATCAACATTCCTCAAAATCAACTGAGGAAATTGAATATTGCCCTACCACTTTCCACAAACTAATATAAGTGAAATGAATATAAATAAGTTAAGGGGGACCTGCCGAGCGATGCCAAAAGACATTGTGGCCATCCAGAATAAGTTAAATTAAATAAAACATTAACATAGAAAAATATATTTCTACAAAAAACAATACTTACGATCGACAAGTTTGTCAGTCAAGCATACCAATTTGAAAAATTGTCATACATCGGCATAAACAGTGAAGTCTAAAAATTTTGTGTCTACAAAATTTTCTCTACAAATGTCTAAAAATTTTGTGTCTACAAAATTTTCTAAAAGTCTAAAAATTTTGTGTCAACAAAATGTCTACCAATGTCTAAAAATTATGAAAATGACTGCTGTATATATAGTCATTTCATGCCTGGATGCGACCAATCAGAGTATTTTGAGCCTTTTTCGGCTATTTTTCGGGGGGTTTTATTGCTTTAATTTTATTTTAAATATTTTATTTTTCTCCTTATTTTTCTCTATTTTTTGATATTATTTTCTCAATATTTCGTAAATTTTTCTTTTTATTATTTAACCATTCTTTATGATTGTTTCTCTTTTTACCCTTTGATATTTAAATTTTTGGTCGCCGCTTCCGCCTATGTATTTTCTAAACCTTCTTTTGCAAGGTTTTGGCGGTTTTATTTTTTGGTTTTGTGTTTCTTTCTGCATCTGTAGGCTTTTCAATGATTTTAATTAATATTTGTTTTATTTAATTTTGTTATGTTTTTATTTTGTTTTATTTAATGTTTTATTTTATTTTTGATTTCTGCTTGCGGTACGTGCTTATGTTACAGCAGCCATATTGATAATTTTCAAACCTCCTTAATTATTTTGTTTTAATTTACACAATTTTTCCATTTTTGTTTAAATTATGGCTTATAGCCCAACACTTAGCGGCGCCCACTCAATGTTGTTTAGGCTAATTTATTATTCCGTCTGTGCGCCGGGTTTTCCTCATCTCTCGGGTTTTCCTCAGCTCTCGGGTTTTCCGTATCTCTCGGGTTTTCCATTGCCTCGGGCTTCCCATTAGTAATTAATTTTGCTTAATTAATTTCCTTTTTATATTATATTATTTTCTAGGGACCCCTCACTAAATTTTTATTATTATTTCTGGACTCGTCTCTCAATTCGGCGTTCAACCATACCAATTTCCCCCGATCAATATTACTTTTGAATTTTTATAAAATTTTTAATTAATATTGCACTTTTATCATTTTTGTGTTTTATCGATTTTACTGTGCTTTTTCTTAATACCCCAACATATCTCCCCCCTTTAATAAAGATTCGCCCTCGAATCTATTCATTTGAAAATATCAAAATTTAAAATTTTGGTTTTTATTCTATATTACTGTTTTTGTTTATTTTCGTGTATTTTAGTATTTTATTTTATTATTATTTATTTATTTATTTTTTTTTTATTTATTTCTTAAATTTTATTATCTAATTTTTTCTTGCTATGTAATTTTTTAATAATGATAAATAAGCTTTATAATAATAATAATAATAATAACAATAATAATAATAATAATAATAATAATAATAATAATAATAATAATAATAATAATAATAATAATAATAACAGAAATGGATCAAGTGCAGATCTGAATCAATTATACAATTTCTCAGTGAATTATCGATGCTACTCGACAATCAATCAATCTCATAAATTCCAGAACGCAAGTTAATAATAATAATAATAAAGGCAATAATAATGTAATTAGCTTGAGGCTAAATAATTTATAATAATAATAATAGTAATGATAATAATTTAATTAGCCAGAGGTTAAATTTATAATAATGATAATAATGATAATATTATTAGCCATAGGCTAAATTAGATTATTTTCTGTCGCCAGTTGACAACTGGTCTGAACTGGAAATTTCCAGCAACCAATGGGACAGATCAAACTGACAGATCAAACTATTATATGGCCAATGCAACAACCAACAAATCAAAATGTTGCATTATAATGGAATTATCCAAAACACTCTGTTCGATTTGGACCTATCCATAAAAGTTGCTGATCGTTCGTGCAATTCTCATTTTAAACCTATGCTATAGCAGATTCAGGTTGTCCACACATGCTACATCCACTGTTTTATAATTCCTCTGATGCAAAATGTATTAAATGTGCAAAACAATTCGATTCAGGTTGTTCATACATGTTATATCCAATGTTCTATAATTCCTCCGATGCAAAATTTATAAAATGTGCAACGTGCTAGAACTTTTCCAAAACATTTGAATCCGCTGGTCACACTCACACATTAGATGAAGTATCAAACACATTCCATTGGGGTTTCGATTCAAACTACTGGAGACCACTGTTACAGCTACATTGATCCAGAAAACGGCACCGCGGAAATGCCAAACTATACGGAACCAACTCCACAGAAATGGCAACGACGAAACGCCAAATGACACGAAACCAATCTTGAATAAAATGAAGTACTGGATCATAAAGGGAAGAGTTAAGTTTGTAAACTGTTGATATATTATTCTTAATAATTATTTCAAAGTTGATTTATTTATTTTGTTGATATATTATTTTTAATTATAAAATATTTATTTCAAAATTGATTTATTTATTTTGTTGATATGATAAATAATTATTATAAGTTATATTAATACGTTCCACTCCTCCTGCTGGTTACGCCAGGCTGCAGGCATGGGGAATGGTTCTTCTTGTGAGTCTCAGATCCCGAAGTTCGAGATCCGAGGCTTTCGAGAACTGATAATAATATTAAAATAATAATTTGAATAATAATATTGGCAAATTTATTTATTTTTTTTTTGTATGGGACGACATAAATCAAAAGACGAGATTTATTAAATTAATATTTTATAAATAATAATATAAATAACATTAATTTATTTCATTTCAAGTTTCAGTGTTTTTGATCCACATTTATAGTGAATGACCGTTTTCTTTTTCTTGTATGTAAGCTGGTTTATTACGATAGTTTCTTCACTATCGACTTCCAATGAATTCAATGGAGTTTTTCTCTTTCTGCTCCTCGGCGAGATACTTGACCAAGGCTCGAATATTGGTTGGATTTGATAAATTTGTTCGTGGATTATCAAACCCAAACTCTCCTCAATTGTTTCGATCGTCTCTTCTATGGCCCATTTTAATTGAATAGTTTGAATTTCACCATCAGTTTCCATATCCTCTGCTGATGTGAGGTCAATTTCTTCTGCAATTCTAGTCATTGCTGTTGAAGCGGTGTTATGAAGCTTTTGATATTCTTCCAACGAATATTTTCTTGACGGTTGCTTTTTTGGTATTTCTACATCATCAATCCACAGTTTCTCAATTTGTAAATATATTCTTCTTATGTTCTTTACATCTTCGAGGGCTGAGTGTATGCCCACCTGCATTTGGTCTCCAAACATCTCCTGGACAACCGTTTTCAATTTGAAAAATTCTCCTCTTCTGGAAATTCCAACCTTTTCCAATGCTTGTGCTGTTGCCAAGTCGCGAATGCCATGCAACTGGTCTATCCAAAGTTTTAAATATTGTATTTCCGCATGAAGATCGTGGCCAATTAATATTTTTCCAACTACTAAATTTTGAACTTCCTTCATAATTGCATATTGGTCATTTTGATTCCTACTTGCCACTTCTGTTATCCCATGGATTTGCGAATTAAAATGCCGCAATCTCCCTCTTGGAGTTAGGTAGACATCCTTTATTGTCTTGCCATAATAATTCATTATCGCAATAGATAGCGGTACCATCTGATTGGTTTCTGATGTCCCATATTCCGCATCGATAAACAAGATCTTATTTCTTATCTCTTCTTGACCCATTTGTTTTCTTAAAAATGACATCCTTTTCTTTAGCATTTGTTCAGTGATTGTTAACAATTTCTCATCCACAGGTAGTGTTGATATAAGCTGCGGTATTTCTTGAGCTTCATTTTTAATTCTGATTTCGAATACAACCAGAGCATTTTCATTTGCTGCTCTCAACCTTTTGGTCATTGCTTCTTTCTGCATTTTCCATGACGATGCTTGATGCATTTCCCACCATATTTTCTGATTGTCATCGATCATTTCAACATTTCCTTTGACAATGTGGAGCATGAATTCTTCCTTTTTCGTTATATTTATTCCATCGGCTAATTTAATTCCCGATTGCCTATTCACTCTGAATATTTGAATCTTCATTTTTCTATCATCTATTCTCAGGTAATTTGGGATCTGCACATTTTCCTCGATGATGTATGGATTCCGTCCAACATTGTTTCTGTGTAGCTTGAGGTAGCTATCATAAATTGTCCTTGCCATTGAATTTGTTGCATTGCTAAAACATAGTTCGTTAATTTATTTCAATTTTAAAAGTTGTCGCTAGAGTCAAGGTTGAGTACCCTACGGATACTGCCTTAACTAGTAGCGGTATAAATAATAATATTAATAAAAAAATTAATTACCTATTTTAATTTGAATTTTTATACTATTTTTATTTACTTTTTTAATCCTTATATACCCCTTAATAAATTTTCTTTGCCCCCAAAATTTCTACCTGCGCAAATTTTGCTTCCCCTTCTTTGCTCTCAACTGCCAATCAGATTCATCAATGATTAAAAGGTGCAAATCTTTACATTATTCAAAATAAAAAGTTAATACTTATACTGTACTACTACATTATCATAATTGCATGCAAAATAAATGTATCTCACTACACGATTGTCTCCTCATAGACAATCCAAGGTCTTTGGGCCATGGATTGACGCTCAAGTTGTTGCTTTAGTTTCCGAAGATATACTAGCGATGCGAGAAGAAAAATGATGGAGAATGATATCACACTGATTGTACAGATCGATAAAATTACAATTATGGTTTCATTGTTATCAGATGAAGATGATGTAGTGTTATTCTCACGAATTTGCACATTAGCCATATATTTGTTGAACGAAGGTAACATTGTTTTTTGTTTTCGAATATTTACATTAGAGATATGAAAATAATTGGTGTTCTTTATGAGTCCCGTTGAATTATATCCAACTCGAATGAATCTCGTTTCAACAAAAATGATTTCCCAGGGATTGAAATTTGATATGCGTTTGTAATACTTGATTTTTATCATTACCACTTTTGATTTAGATCGTATTTGCTGAAAATTTAACATTTTAAAGGTAAAGTTACTTGTTAACGTGGCTTGAATTTTCCCATGATAATAGATCATAACTTTTTCATTCATACCTGAATGCCGTGAAGTATTTAGTTTTTGGTCAACTAGCTGTAAATGAACTCGATTTGTTTCGTTTTGCAACAAAAGTGATTTCCGACTAAGATAGATCTTGACCCACCGGTCATTACTCTCTGTGCCATTATCGTGCAATACTTTTTCGTAGTAATGAACTGCGATATCGTAGGTATGATGCAGTTTTAGATTCGCATAATGCACGAAAGACCTTCTAACATTCAACGTATCGATTGTATAATTCTGAAAAATTATTTTCACTTGTTGGGAATTTCGGGTTCCCAATATATATTGATTCCATTCAGCACTGGTTCTATGGAAACGTAGTTATTTAATGTTTTTGTCCATATTTCAATCTTAATCAGGTTCATTATTTATTACCATTTATTTGGGGTTGTACTTGTTTTATTAACCATGGGTATTCATAATTTATTGTTAGTTGACGATCTACATAAGTATTTTTATTAAAATTCAACTTCACTGGTGGTTCAAAATAATTCAGTAAATTACTTATTTCTATTTCTTCGGTCGGTGCACAACGATAGATCCATACCATCTGGGTACATGTGGCATAAATATCAACTTTTTCCATTAACGGGATCCTTTTAATGGCGTAATTTGGAAACGATGGAGTCGCATTCGACCCTAACACATTGATTATCATGAGTGTTGTAACGAACAAAGTTTTGTTGATATATCCCAATGGTGAGCGATTTTTTGCTGTCTTTTGTTTGAGCACGTTTTTGTCTTTAGATCTCAATTGATACTTAGTGTCTTCTGCAACTGGCACCTTTTTACATCGATTAGCATGAACGATAATTGTTCCTGCCTTTTTATTATTTTGTGGACGTAATTTTAGATTAGTTTCAGTGGTATCACATACAACGTATGGTCCTTTGAATGGTCTCTGTAATTTTGGTGATAAACCCTTCACTGGTTCTGGTTTATGTACATACACTAAATCTCCTACCTCAATATTGTGAGCATGTGCTCGTTTATCATAGCACTCTTTATACGCTTCTTGACTATGTCTTATTTTAAGTCCAGCTTGAGTCCATACCGATTGAAGTCTTTCTTGCATAATTACTTTGTAATCAGATATATCCATGTACTGTGAGATAGGTGCTTGAAATTTTAAATCAACCGGCATGTTGTTCCGCCGTAAATACATGAGATAGAAAGGTGTTTCACCGGTACTCTCATTCACTGCATTTCTATACGCAAATAAGCATGGCTTGATAAACAAATCCCAATCTTTCTGTTTTCTATTTACGTAGGATGATATCATATTGATTAATGTTTCGTTAAATCTTTCAACTAGACCATCCGTTTGTGGATGATAAGGCGATGTACTTAGTTTCAGTATCCCGAATAATTCCGTGATTGAGATAAACAGTTCACTTTGGAAATTCGTTCCTTGATCAGTAAGTAATTTCTTCGGTGCTCCATATCGAAAAATAATATTTTCTACAAATATCTTTGCAACTGTTTCCGCTTTTTGATTTTGCATTGCATATGCTTCAGGCCATTTAGTTAGATAATCACAGAACACAATGATATACTTGTTGCCATTAATTGTTTCAGGTAACGGACCAACAATGTCCATTGCAGTAATTTCCATCGGCGCTCCGGGCACTGGCATAGGTTTCAAAGGTACTTTTATTTTCTTTCCTGTATTTCGCCTGGTTAAGCACACTTCACAAGTATGACACCATTTTCTGACATCTGATTCAATAGTGTCCCAATAATATTTTTGTTTCAATCTTGATAATGTTTTCCGAGCGGATAAATGTCCACCTAGTGCTCCATCATGATATATTAACATTAACGTTGTTCGATGTTTGGTTGGAACCACAATTAATAAGTTTTCATTTTTTACACATTTTAACAAACCATCGTGAATGATATATTTATGTTTTTCGTCAACTACATGTTTCCAGTCACTTTCCTTTTTGATCGTGACTGCATGTTTCCGCAATTGATTTAATTCATTATCCTTTTCCTGATCTTTTTGCAGTTCCTGCAAATTATTAGCGGTTTTGATTGCCATAAATATTGTATTATTATAATTCATTTCATTATTCTTACTCTCATTATTTACAGGAATTCTCGATAGCGTATCCGCATTTCCATTTGATTTGCCTGTTCGATATTTAATTTCGAAATCATATTCTTGTAGGGCTATTGACCATCGGATCAGTTTGCTGGCGGAATCCCTGTGTTTCATCAACCATTGTAACGGATTATGATCAGTAAACACAACAAATTTTCTGCCAACTAAATACTGTCTAAACGTTGCTATACCGTAAACCAATGCCAATGTTTCTTTCTCAATTGTAGAATAATTCTTTTCATGTGGCTTTAACGTTCTACTGGCATATGCTATTACGTGATCTTTCTCACCTTCGACTTGTTGTCCTAATACTGCACCCAATGCAAAATTACTTGCATCTGTCATTAAAATGAATGGTATTCTAAAATTTGGGCATCTCAGTATAGGTTTTTTAATCAAGCTTTCTTTAAGTAATTCGAATGCTTCTTGTTGCGCTTTTCCCCATTTAAATTGAGTCTGCTTTTTTAATAATACATTTAAGGGTTGTGCTACATGAGAAAGCTTTTAATGAATTTTCTATAATAACTGGCTAAGCCGAGAAATTGTCGAACTTGGTCTACATTTTCAGGATTGGGTATTCTTTAATTTTTCTCACATTTTCTGGGTTTGGTTGCAATCCATTTCGAGAAATAATATGACCTACATAAACTACTTCCGATTTTCCCATTCACATTTAGAGGTTTTATTTTTAGATTAGCCTTTAATAATCTTCTAAATACAGTTTCCACATCTTTCAGATGTTCTTTAAAAGTATTTGAAAATATTATTATGTCATCAATGTAGACTAATGCATGTGGGATATCCCGTAAAACAAAATTCATACCTCGCTGGAACGTAGCAGGTGCTCCAGTTAATCCAAACGGTAACACATTAAATTCATACAATCCTTTACCATCAGAAAAGCCGTTTTTCTTCGATCTTCTTCCTTCACTTTAAATTGATTGTAACCTTTGTTAAGATCGATTACTGTGAAAAATTGTACTTCTCCCATTTGATCAAACATTTCTTGTGGAACTGGAATAGGATATGTATCCTTTCGCGTAACTTGATTTAATTTCCGATAATCAACACAAAATCGCAGATCGCCGTCTTTCTTTTTAACAACTACTATTGACGATGAAAATGGTGAAGAACTATCTCGTATTATTTTAAACTCTTTCATTGCTTTTATCTGCCTATCACTTTCCTCTTGATGTATATATGGAATTCTATACGGTTTCAATTTAATCGGAGTTTCATCAAGTAATGGTATCTCATGTTCAATTACTTGGGTGAGTCCCAAATCGTACTCGTGTTTTGCAAACACCATTTTATATTTCCTTAATAACTCTGTGAATTCCTGTTTTTGTGATTCTGTTAAATCATTACTAATGACTTGTGGCTCTTTGTAAATTTTAATATTTCTGGGTAATTTTGGGGTTTTCTCTATTTCAAACTTCGTTAGTTTTCCCAGTTTGGTTTTCGGTTTCATTTGGATGGGTTTTGTGTTTTGATTCACTATTCTCACTGGCACTGTTTGGTCTTTGACCTTTACCACTTCATCACACATTGGAATTTCGTATTTTTCTATTAGCTTCTCATTTGGTTCAAATATGCACTCGTCATCGGACACATCTAACACATCTGCATAATATATTATCTCACTTCTTGCTGGTAATTCTAGAGTCTGATTTAAAAATACCTCTCTCACCTTACGTCCTTTTTCATCTGTTTGTCCTTTCATTAATCTCCCAGTTTTTAGATCAAGAGAAATTCCTTGTAGTTGTTCCATTACATCCATACCAATTAAACATCCGACAGGACTATTTCTCATCACTGACACATAATGCACTAATTTGTGATCACCAATAATTAATTCAGCTTTTAATTTCCCAATTATACTTAAAACATTGTGCGACATTGACCTTATTACTTTACTTGTTGGTTTCATCTTTGATTTCTCTTCCATTGTCAACAAATCATCTGATACTATAGTATTACTGGAACCTGAATCTAATAAGGCTTCCACTTTTCTTCCATTAAACAGAATGTTTATTCGAGGCTGTTTGCCTTTATTTCCTAACGTCATCATTGCATAACTGCATGGTAATCCGAGCATGTTTTTCCGTTCAATTTCAGCGCTCGTGGGTTTAATGTTATCTAATTCAAACTGAATATGTTCTACCGGTTTCATTTCTTTCAGTTTTTCAGTTGGATACTTTGGTGCCGTTGGCAAAAACGTTGGTGTATACCACTTTGAAAGCGTTTCAATTCCGCTAAGTTTTGGCATAGGTTCTAATAAAAATTGTAGCTCTGGCTTTTTCTCACTCTTCATAATTCCTTTTTGGAAATATCTTTGCTCCTTTTTATTATCATTGATGTCATCATTATTATCATTATTGTGTTCACTTGCTGCACATAGAGACACTTCACTTTTTTGATCGGTTTTCAGTTGTGCCCTCACATTGGCCATTTCTCTATATTGATGATGAGTAATGAAAAATCTCGCTAAAAGTGGAAAACAACCGATAATCATTTTCCATGACCATCCGGATATTGCGTATATTCTATGAGCCGATAATATTTGTGACATTATTACCTTTATTGTTATAATTATAACATAGAATCCGATTAATCCTGCGCATGCTTGTCCTAGAAACATGAATTTCCCCCAGATCTTTTTCATCGTTTTATATGTTGCCTTTCTAAAGTGATCTGGTGTTAGAAGATATTCATAATTGACTTTACCTTCCCCGTTAGGCAAAATTGTATCAATCATTTCTGAGATTACACGTTCCTTTTTTGACGGAAATAACAAGTTTCTTTGAGCTTCTTCGATATCCTCACTTGCATAGAAACCCATTTGTGCCATTTTATTTAGGGATGTGAAATTTACTAGATATTCTAGATTTGTTAATTCTAATGTATCCGGAGTTCTCACTCCTCGGTAATCTGGTAATGCTATCCATGAATCCTGTGCTAAGCGATACAACGGAGCAAGTAATCTATTACATTGAAGAATCTTTGGCTTAGTATGCTCTTCAAGTAATATTCTTGTTATGGGTTCCATAAATCGCATTTTTCCGTTTATGCTCACCGGCAATTCATTTGTACATTTTTCGTATTTCATAATTTTAACTGTAACTGCTTTGCATTTGTAGCTATATAGGGCCTCTCCGAAGATTCTGGCAAATACACCATTTTCTGATATTAACATAGGTGCTACTAAGTTTGGATTCGTAACCGCCATTGCCATCCTGTTTCTAAGTATTTCTTTATTCAATTTACAATCATTTAGAATCATTTCCCGATATATGCTCTCCATAATGTTTTGACTAAAATGGTACAAATAATCAATTTTATTGTTAAAATAGTGAGTAAGTTTAATATCATTTGTATGTATTTTAGTTTTCGCCTCCTGCACCATCATTTTTGATACGTAAACACCTCTGTAGTTTGTTGCATAAACCATTTGCCCGCATTTATTAGTAGCCTCCTTTTTTATAAAACGCATACCATCTGTTGGTAATGTCGACATTAATACTGGTGTGGTTTTCCTCGTCCATACTGGAGTTGACCTAATTGTGCTATTTGATTTATAATTTATATTGAAATTATCGGGGCTTTCTCTAAATTGTTCTCCACTTAACTCTTTGAAAGTCATAGTTTTCAAATGCGCTAAATTACATACATCAGTTTTAACATCAAATACTAAAATGGATTCTCCTGTTTGGCAATTGCTTTGTCTCATATTGCAAAACGGATGCGTTTGAAGTTTTCCTGTTTCATCATCAAAAACTCCTTCAAATTCTCTCAATTCTGTCAAATATTCTTCAATCACCACTGATTGTTTAATAATTTTTTCATTTACTTTATATGGTTCTCCTTCGCACGTTCCATCTTGTTGTATTACTCCCTTTACAACAACTGTCTCTCTTATTCTGTGATTTACTTTGGCTTTTAATTTAATTTCCGGATTAATTTTTAACTCCTCTGTTTGAAACGCAGCTAAGCAGTTTTCTGGCATTACCTCTACTGGTCGTGGAATAGCGTGCATTTTTATCAATGATGTGTGGCTCCATTTACCACAGAAAAATACAAAAGTAGTTCGCTTCGCAATACATTCTCTAACTTTGGCTCGCCGCAGATCAGATTCCTGATACACATAATATTTTACATCATTTTCTACTTTTAATTTCTTTGGGTATGCATCCGGACATTCTGCCATGTCCACAACCGAATAAATTTTCCCCATTTCTGTTTGGGAACAATCGTAAGCTGTCATACCTGTAGCTTGTGTAGTTATTGTACAAAAAATAAAGAGCATAACTATTGCCCATGGAAATATCATCTTTTTTCTTAGCTTCGGGCTATCCTTTCCATTTAACGGTTTGTATGGTAATTTTTTTTCATCACTTTCATTTACTGTAAGATCATTATTCAACTTCTTCCAACCTCCATTATTTTTGACCCACTTCATAAAATATTCATTTGAGATTCGTGCTGCTACATCTATCAAATTTTCCAAATTATCCGTTTCTGCTATCACATGAGCTCCAATTTCTAAGGCCATATATGTTAAACTAGTTAACATTACTTCTTTGTCAATTCCATTTTTAATCAAATTTCCAATTAGTTTCTTATCACAAAAGTTATCATTTTCTCCAAATCTTTGCACAACACCTGGAAGTCTGTTTTTCATTTCAGTTACTATATTTCCTAACTCATACTCTACATCCATTTTTATTTCAAACATCGGATATACTGCTTTAATCAAGCCCATTAAGATTATTTTTGTTTCATCAACTTCCTGTTCCATTCTCACTAAACTCCGCTTTATCTCATATTAAGTTCTAGGTTTCCTAACAATTATTTCACTATTTATTTCACCTCTTGGTGCCTCAAACCTTTCTTGTTTCTCAACATGTTCTACCTGAATTTTATTATTCAATTCATTTTCTTCCTTATCACTGACAATTTCATCTACTTCTGTTTCTACGTTATCTTCCTCTATATCTGTATTTGAATTCTCCGAATTATCCACTGAATCTACTTTCTGTTCCTTTATTGCTACTACACAATTTACTAAATACCCTGCCCTTCCATCAGCATCTAGGTATCCGTTTTCATCTAATTCCTGTGGCTTAAATCCACAATCATATAAATATTCATCATCATCTAACTCTTCATCTTTGAACATCAATACAATAATTCCATCTTTTCCTATTTGGTTTGCAACTCTTTTTCTTAACTTCTGAACCTTTGTACACCAATGTTCCTCTATATACTCTGTTTTTCTCCAATCTTCATAATCTATTGCTATAATAAATGGTTTTAATTCCATTCTAGTTTCTCTTAATTCTCTACCAAATCTTCGCATTAAACATTTCAATTTTTCTCCATACCTCGATTTATCATATAAATATGGTCGTATTATGTTTACTATTTCTAGTTTAGCATTTTCCTCTAGTTCTGTTTTATCAATTAACTTTAATTTCTCCGTAATTTTAACTCCATCCCACTCACTTAAAGCATCTCTTAAGTCTCCTATTAGTTCTTGTGAATCAC
This sequence comes from Schmidtea mediterranea, assembly GCA_022537955.1. Taxonomy (NCBI): domain Eukaryota; kingdom Metazoa; phylum Platyhelminthes; order Tricladida; family Dugesiidae; genus Schmidtea; species Schmidtea mediterranea. The sequence goes on from CM039679.1 coordinate 272,960,464, forward strand.
TTTTTTCCACTACTTCTTCCCTAATCATGCTCGCAACCTGCAATTTATTTTTATTTCCAGGTATAAAACCACAATCTATTAAAAATTCATCATCTTCTAAATACCTATTCTTAAATTTCACCTTTATTATCTGTCTTCCATTATTCTCTTTTAATCTCTCTTTTAAATCTTTAACATAATCCCCAATTTCACAACGAATACAGATCACACTATTTCTACTTTCATCTACAACATCAATAAAAATAAAATCTAACCATTTATTTTCTCTGAAAGCTTTCCCAAATATCTTCATCATATTTGTTATTTCATCTCTATCTTTTAGATTTACCTCATAATGATCAGCACATAGTTCAATTACATTTTTCAATTTTTGTACACTCAGTGACATTTGACTCAATTCCAATAACGATGTCATTATTTTAGACGTTTCCGCTGCCCTCGATTCGATTAATTTATTAATCCTCGATATAATCATTATTGCCTTTTCGCTTTGCAAATCATCTTTAATCATCATTCTTTTCAGCTCTGTATCTGATGCTTCTGATTGCAACTCATACATCATGTGGTTATCTGTCTCTTCATCAGATTCAAACTTGCATATTAAACGATCCAATCGTCGACTCATTTGTTTCACTTCGTCTTCAATTCTATTATTATAATTATCTGGCTGCACAAAAGCAACGTTGTCTGCTTGTGATTTATCACTTTGGAATCTAATTTTCTTTAAGATTGGCTTTTGAAATCTCACATTATTCCTGGGACATGACCTCGCCATATGCCCATAACCTCTACATGAATGACATTGAATTCGGCCTTGTAAATTAACTCTATCTCTTTGAGGTGACGGTGAAGTTGATGGAGATCTTGATCTTGCGAAACAGTTCCGTGATACATGCCCTCTCTTTCCACAATTATAGCACTGTATATTATCATTAATTCGCTGACTATTAGTGCTCATTTTATTAAAACTTTTCCCACCATTGCTTTTCAACCAATTTGGCCACATCCTTTTTGGACTTTGTTGCTCTTCATCTTTAAACCAACATTGACTATTACTATGTCCCTTTCTTTGGCAATGATCACACTGGACAGGACTTGGACTTCTTTGAGTATTATTTTTAAACCAGCATTGATTTATATTATGTCCCAATTTCTGACAATCACTACACTGAACTGGTCTTTCTCTCTCCTCATTTGAACTATTTGTAGATTTCCTTGGCTCAAACTTTACTCTAAATTTTGGTGATGGACTGGTGGATTTCTGGAATAAATTATTTTTGATTGGCGATATTGATCTGTCTCTAGATTCATTAATAGTTGTAAAAGATTCTGCTTTTGGTTGAGTAGTTTTCAAATTCAATTCAATTTTCATAGCCTTTTTAATTAGCTCATCAAGATTGTTGAAATCTACATAGCATAGGGCCTTTTTAATTTCTTTTCTGACTCCTGTCAAAAATTGGTCTTGCAACAATTCCTTCACTTGCTTCGCCACATCAATTTGTTCAGGTTTAATCTCAAAAGCTTTCTCTGCAAGGGTTGTCAAATGATAAGCAAATTCACTTACTGACTCGTCTGGTCTCTGCACTCGATTGTAGAACTTTTGGCGCATTATTCGTTTAATATCACCACCAATTAATTTCGCTGCTAAGGCATCTTTCAACTTGGTCCAATCATTGGCAATGAGTCTTTTATCAATTTGTTGCCAAGCCTCTCTCGCTGCTCCTTTTAAATATAATGGTAACCGTTGCACCATAATCGATTGGCTCCATCCGTAAGCAGTGGCATACATGTAGTAATCAGCCATAAAATCAACAAATTCGACAGGATCTCCTCCATATTGCTGAACTGGTAGTTTCTGACAACTTGCATAATCATTACTAAGAGTAGTAGACATATTTGCTTGGATATTAGATACAGGGGTTGTCATAGTCGACACTGGGGTTTGATCATTATTATTGGAATTGCTCGCCATTATTTCTGATTGCTTCTGGTTTCTCAAATTATAAAATCTTTTTTGTACAACTTTTTCTCGTCTGAATTTTAAAATGTTACAATTATTAATATTACCTTTTGTTTTAATTTTGGACTTTATTCTATACTAATTTTCTTTATAAATTCTGGCGTACAAAGTTTCTCGATAATTTGAAAGTTTTCTTTTAATTCAATAATTTATTTTCTTTTCAGTTTATTTTTGCTCTGACACTCTTCTCTTTTTTTTTTCAATTTTCCTCTTTTTACACAATTCAATTATTTTCAGCACTATTTTCCGCCGACTTTCGATCACGTCGTCTCTTTTTAACAATTCAATTATTTTCAACACTATTTTCGCCGACTTTTGATCACGTCGGGCACCAAAATGTTGGGTTATTATTATTGTAAGTCGGTCACCTCTGACTCCTCGTGTCCTTTTCCAATCAAATAAGCAAACCCAACACAGAATAATTTTATTTGCACTTTATCACAATACAGATCAATCCGTTTGTTTCAATTATTGTTATCACACTTTCACTAATTGATTTGCACCCTCTGACAATTGTATGAGCCTGTTTATCTGAGGGTAGGTTGTCCAAGGGAGAACCACCCTTTCTGATAGATAACTTTGACTTTTTTACTTGGATTTGGATTCCTCGACTAACCTAGTTACTGCTATTTCCCGTTGATTCACTCTGCTCTTTCGTATCTGTTTATAATAACTTTCGTTTCTTGTCTGGTGAACACTGTCCCTTTCGTGTTTTTCCCTCTTTCTTTTATACTCCTGCTCAGACTGTTTTGCGACGATTGTCAACAATGTTTTCTGCATTATTAAATTATCAAGAATAATTACTTTCCAGTCCGGCATTTGTCAACAACGTTTGGTCCATTACCAAATTGCCAATTATGAATTAACTGCCTCTCCGTAACTTAGCGGCGCCCACTCAATGTTGTTTAGGCTAATTTATTATTCCGTCTGTGCGCCGGGTTTTCCTCATCTCTCGGGTTTTCCTCAGCTCTCGGGTTTTCCGTATCTCTCGGGTTTCCCATTGCCTCGGGCTTCCCATTGCCTCGGGCTTCCCATTAGTAATTAATTTTGCTTAATTAATTTCCTTTTTATATTATATTATTTTCTAGGGACCCCTCACTAAATTTTTATTATTATTTCTGGACTCGTCTCTCAATTCGGCGTTCAACCATACCAATTTCCCCCGATCAATATTACTTTTGAATTTTTATAAAATTTTTAATTAATATTGCACTTTTATCATTTTTGTGTTTTATCGATTTTACTGTGCTTTTTCTTAATACCCCAACAAATGTAAGTCAGATTAATTGACAAATAAATTTTATTAAAATACAATTCAATCTCCAAATATTTCAATCTTCTTGCAGCATTTTGGAAAAAATCGCCGAATGTGAAAAAAATATTTTTTAAGATTTTTGTATTCTTCTTTTCTTAGCTCGATTTCCAGAGCCTCATTGATTACATCGAATCTACTAGGGAAGGACATTGAGCTGAATCCATTTTTTCTTGCGATAGTCTTCCGTATGCTTAACTTAATTTTGCTGAAGACACTTTCGATTGGATTCAGGAACGGACTGTATGGTGGTAAATATTCTATAAAGTTATTTGCTGATAATGCTCCTCCGTGAATGGATGCATTATCGTTAATAATGTGATATCCATCTCCATTCAATTTGGACGTAAGTTCGTTCAGGAAAATCTGAAATGTTTCCTTTTTGAATGATCCTACAATCAATTTGTTGTGAATTGGCCCTTTTACTCCAATTGCCAAAGCCAGTGACATATTTGGTCCACGATTACTTGGAACTGTCGAATATATTCTTTTCCCTTTCTTTTTCCTTCCATATGTTTGGCTTGTCCAAGTGTTGAAGCCACATTCGTCGACATATATAAGTTTTTTGTCGTGCCAAGCTTCTTCTTGGAATCGCGTCACATACTGCATTCGCATTTCCAGTACGCGATCCGAGTTTCGTGCGGCGATACTTGGCTTCACTTTTTTATATGTGATAAGTTGGTTTCTTAAATATGTACAAATTGTGCCCTTGGATGCTCTACAATTTCTTTGCAACAAGAAATTTCGCATTTCCTCGAGACTTGCATAAAAGTTATTTTCCACATAATCTAATAATTCATTTCCGTTTTCTTCAGAAATTCGTTTTTCATGGCCCCCTCTTCTTCCTTTTGAAACAATGGCAAAATTTTTATATTTGTAGATTATTGTTTTTATGGATGATTTTGAAAATCCTAATAATTGCCCAAATGTGTAAAAATCTTCGCCATTTTCCATGGCATTGATAATCCTAATTTTGTCTATTTCTGTAATTCTATAAAAATATTATTTTTAGACTTAAGTTATTAAAACGTACCTTTTCCTTTTTTTTCTCAATTCCACATTTGAGGGTCCTGGTTCGATACATTCAGATAAATTGCAAAAGCTGTAAAAAAATTAGTTTATTTTAACTTTAAGATAAATCTTGCCTTTTTAATTCTTCTCCGCAAAAAGGTAAAGTTGCAACAGATATTTCTGAAATATCTGAAAAGCTGTAAATATAATAAATTGATTTAATTTAAATGAAAGATCTTACCAATTTATTTCATCATTTTCTCGGAAACTCAATGTAGAATCATCCGAGTTTTCATAAAAAATTTTATTCACCATTTATAAAAAAAATGTCTAAAATGTTACTAAAAATAGTTTTATATAGAGTTTTTAATGAATTGAACATTTCTACATTTTGAAAGTTTGCATGCATTATTTACTATGTATTATGTGTTTATGTTTAAAAAAAAATTTTCTTCAATTTCCTTCCTTCCTATAATATAAGTTTTTATTCAGTTGAACAAATTACATGCAGACACGGGTAAGTATGTATGTTCCTATATTATAACTTTATTGATTTTTTCATTTTATTATAGGAGTTTTTAATGAATTGAAGCAGGCGTATCTAAACTTTGTAGGATAAAATAAAATTTGGGATCGACTGTAAAAATCGTAAAAACCATATAAATTTAATATAAAAGAATTTTGAAGAATTTTGAAATATTAAAATATTCCCTTTCTTTTCAGTTGATTGGATAAAATTTCTATTATTTCTATTCATTTGTATTTCATTGAAGAATTGAAAATTATAAATGTTTTGTTTGATTAAAGAATGCATATTAAAACAAAAATGCTGATTTTTGATTTCATTTGCTACATTTTTATAATTAAGTTTAGTTTTGCAGAAAATTTTGTGAGTAGTTTCAAAAAAATGTCGATTCCGTCTTGTGTAATAGACATGATAAATACCAAAACTCACCAACTAAACCGGTTTGGAAGTGTTCCTTGCTCTTTGATATGTAACTCAGATTTGCACTGTGCCGGATTCATTGTTAATGGAAATTCGTGTATAATTTTTATCAATGAAGTGATTTTATCACAATCTCAAAGCTGTTCTTCATCGTCTGTAATATTTTATCGAAAGGTTTTCCAAAATAAAATGGAAGATTTTCTAGCGGTAAAATATTATTTTTCCTTGTTGACAATTATAAATGGAGCGAATGCGAATTCAATTTGTCAAAATAACAACGGAATATTGGCTGAAGTCGAAACATCGGCTGCATTCAACAAAGTAAAAGGGATGTGTTTAGTCGAAAGTTGGGTAGGAGGATATCAAATTCCTGGATCTGTTGGGGCCAATGGATGGGTTTGGAAGTCTTCTAATAGACCTATCAATATGACTTATTTTAGTGATGGAAAGCCTGATCTACTTGATCTCAGTAAAAATCAAACCACAATGTTACTATCGGGTTTGAATAATAATTTCAACACGGCCACTCTTTTGTATGTTATTTGTGAACTTGATCTTTTCAAGTCATATTCTTCACCTGTATGAAACGCGTCAAAATAAATAAATTCTTCATTATTTGATTTTAATTTTTTATATCTACTAATTTTACTTCTAACAATAAAGTATAAAACGGTGATTCCATGGTAGCAGCATAAATAAATATCAGATAAGTGAATAATAAGGTAAGCCCTTGCTGCAGAGTAATTATTATATTGTTGAAAAAAGTTTCGATTATTAAATAATTTCTAATAATAAAGCATATTATAAACATTTTATGAGAAACAGAATTTCAGGATAAAATAATTTCAAAATTTCAAAAACTCTACTAGAAGCTATGATTCAGGATAAAATATTGAATATCTCTAATTATAATTCACTTAATCCTTCTAGATAATAGAAGATTGGGTTTCGTTATAGGAAAATTTAAGGATGAAAAGGAATCCTATAAGAAAATTGGATGTTTCTTCGACCGATACTTAATAGTATTTTAGGAGGACCGAAATAAAATATAAAAGCTAAAGGTATCAATCATACCTTTGAGGTTTTAACAAGTTAGATATAATTAAAGCCATACAATCAAGACTAGGATCAAAGAATCACCAGTTGTACACATTTAAAACGACAATAGTAACTCTAACAAATATAGCGATAAAAGGGTTTTGGTAGAGTAGTACAAAGATTCATGACGACGATAATACGTTTTAATAATAGTTTGATAAATGTATGTTGTGTGAAACAAATGAGTGTCAATCCAATGACTTCAAAAAAAACTATTATTCTTGCAAAAGTTTGTTTTTAAATCCTTTCTGAATTTAATAGCAAGTCTCATATCTCCGTTTTGTGGTAATTAAGATTTATTTAAATCAAAGTCAGGAGCCGAAATAAATGTAAAGAATGTGTATTTTTTCTTGAAACATACTGTATTGAATCCACAATTAAAATTATTGTCTAAATAACCCATATTTCAAAATATAGATTGCATATATGATTTTTGATTAATTTAATGAAGTTAAGCTTAAACAGTGGTTTCCAACCTTTCTGATGCTGTGACCCCTTTATAACATTTGCCAAATTGTGGCGACCCCAACAATAAAATTAATAGGGTTGCTCCTCAGTAACTGCATATTTGCAGATAACTATTATGTTTTTGATTTCTAAATATCTGATTTTATTTATATTTTATACTTTATACTATAAAGTCAGAGTAGGAGTATCGCTTAAATTTAAAATGATAGTAAGAAACCACTGACTATCATTTACAAACTATTTTCAGAATGTCCCAGGCGACCACTGGCAAATTGTCACGGGACCCACAGGTTTGGAACCACTGGGCTAAAACGTTCAAATTTGAGCTAGTTTCTGCACATGAATCATTATATTGGCTTCTGTTTGAAATGTTACAAGAATCAAATTTGGCAAACATTTATCCACAAATATTTGTTCTTTAAAAAATAAAGATGAATTTTTGCTTTTTGCAAATGTAACAATTTCTACTGATTATTAAACTTGTACACTTTAAACCATCAATATTGTATCCACTAACAGAGATTTCGTTGATGAACCGATAACATTTGTATCCAAACAAAAGTTTGAGTTTGATATTTTTTACGAATGAGTACATTAACTCTTAGAAGGAAATATTTCGGCTAGTACATGAAATCTAGTTTTAATTAGGAATACAACGAAAACCATCTCGAAAAACCAATCCATTTGTTCGAAATCCTTTAGTTCCATAACCAATTGTGCAAGGCAAACATTCTTTGTATCTCCACTATAGTTTAAAATCTTTTCAATCAAAAGTTTGTGTGCATATGTATTATTACCAACTTCAATTTTGATATTATTAAAATCGAGAATTACAGCTTTAAATACAGTATAAAACATAAAATTACTTGATAGTACATCTACACCATCTGATAGGTCTTTCATTCAAATCTAAATATTCAGTCTGTAAACCAATAATAAAAAATTCAACATCATTTCTCGAATCAGTAATTGAATTCATAAGAAATACATCTTCAAATTTTCCATTTTCAATTTCTACCTGGGAGATGGACAATCAAAAATACCCAACTCAGTTTTGCAGCACATCATCACTTTCGAATATTGTTTCACAATCTTTCCATCTTTTGTTTATACGAGATATTCGTCTTTTATTCAGAATTTGTGTTGGTGGTAGCAGTGAAAATTTCTCAGTTTCATTTGGCTTAGAATTTTTGCAACACTAGGTATTAATTTTTCATTTTTTGTTATTTCAATGTTGGCAGTATCTTTTAATCTTTCATTATCAGATCTTTTGTTGTTTTCATACCAAAATAATTCGAAGTCCTTACCCCTAAATTTTTCACAGCCAACCAGAACCATATTGTTTACCAACTTAATTTGATAATTCACCGCCATTTTGTCTACCACTATAAAAGAGAAACAATGTCACGACTGGTCAAATGTAAAGTAAAATGAGTTTTTGAATCTTTGGAAAGTTTTATCAATTTTTTTCAATCATCATGTATATTACTTTCTATATAGTTTGTTCATGATGTTGAAACAGATAAATACTTAGGATGTGAATCACTTCATCTTGTTTGTATTTCTCAATCTATACGGATTTCAATTGCGGAAAGCTAACATCCCCAACAAATAGATTCAACAATATTAATATATATGAACATATACTGATGAAGTTTGATTTTTTCGTTTTTATATTTCTTCGTTAACTTGTCAATTTTGTAAATATATTCCTTTTATTAATACTAATGTTTTTACTAGATTTTTGTCAAATTTAACTTGACTTATATTAGATTTCAGTTAACTAAGCTTCTCCTTTTTAATACGTTTGATATAAAATTTTCAAATTCAATGTTATAAGCAACAACTATGTGTACACTACCTAATGCAGAACAACTTGATAAATTAAAAATATATTCGGTCAGTTTTCGCCCCATCTAAATGAAGAATTTGCCTTGGTTTGATTTTTATAAAGCCATAAACATTATACGTTAGTGTGACATACAAAGGTTTTGCTCATAGTAGATTCAATTTGGAAATGAGGTAAAATCTGAAATTAATGTTAGTTTCTTAGTAATTAATTACAAAGAAAATGTCAGCATTTATTAATTTACAAATACATCATTTCACAAATAAACAGTTTTCAAAAGTCTAATTTTAAACAAGATTTATTAAAAATGATCTGCTTCTAACACAATGAAAAAGAATGAAATTAAAAAATTAAAAAAAATAGAAACTAAAATCATTTTCCCCCTTCAAAAAATATAATGTCCAATTCTTTGCGCCTTCAGCCAGTGCATGAGTTGAATAAAATGGTAACTCATGTCATCCATGACATATTCCCTTTCAATTAGAGAGGACATTTCCTCACAACAAAAAAAGTCCTTACTCACGAAAGACACCATTGCTTGATGGGCCGTCAGGTCCCGATAAAGACTCTTATGATATTCACGTATCAACTTATTAATATTTGCAATAGCCAACCCGAACTGGCCGTGATTATAATCGAAATAAATTTCCATTAAAGTGTCATTATTTTTATTAGGCGCCACTGACGACAGATTTCGTCGAAGTATTATTTTGCATCGGAATGTTCTTTCGATTCGAATAAAACGAGAATCTATTTTTCGCTTACTTATTCCGGGAATTAAATCATCATTCAACCACAGAGAGTAATAAAGGATTTTCGGTGTTTCGCGGATAGTATCCTTTAAACTTCTCGCCCGAGGAGACACAAATTTATAATAATTCCATACAAGATCTTTAGAAATTTCTCTTATTTCTTGCACAGTTAAGGTAGACTGGTTCAATTCGTGAGTAATAAGAATGAAAAGATTTTTCAGTAGTTCTTTCGATAATCTCGAGTTGTATTCCTGAATGGCGGGCAATGCTAATAATCTCATTATATTATAAGCCTCAACTTTGACTATGGTAAACATAAAATGGGATTGAGTTGCATGAAAAATACATAAATCAGTTGCTAAATAAACAAAATTATCTCTAAGTGATGTCGCAATGTCTTCCCACTGAGAATCGGATCCACACAAATTGTCAATATATAATCGTTTTTCCAACCATGGACATGGTGGATCGAAGACTGGCCGATGAATCTTTGGTATAGATTCAATAGCTTTCAAAAATGTGTTTTCTTGACCTCCTACTTTTTTAACCGGTTTTACTGGATCAACTTTATTTTTGGAAGAGCTCCCTTCAGGAAGGCTTCCGAATTTCAATCTGTAATTTGGATCTATTTTCTTTCCATAAGTGATTTGTTTAAGTGTATACATCTGATAAACTTCGTCGACATTGATAATCGGATCTATGGCAGAAATTCCAGTGAAATTACTGTTTTGATCTATGATAGAAGGAAATAGAAAATTGGTATTTAGAACTTTTTCGAAATCGTAATTCATTTCAATTTTATAATATCGCATTTCGTTGTTCATATCCATCACCGATAATGTATTGTCAGCACAGCTGACCTCGTTTGTTCTGATATTTAAATCTGGAGGAATGGAAATCATTTTTTTGAAAATTAAATGATGGATATTTGTATAAATTTAATTTTCATATAGGTTAAAGAAATATGTTAATTGATTTTATTTATATTTTAATTAAATTAAATTATTGTATTTTATTTTTGATAAATAAATGTATAAGTTCAAAAATTTCATTTATTTTAATTCAGAAAAAAGATCGAAAGTCAATAAAAGCAAAGCCGAAAATTTGTGTTTTATATAGAATTTATTTTTGATCTTTTGTCAAAATGAAAATATTTGAAACATCATCAGAGAAAACAGTATTAATTTCAAATTTAATAGTTATTAGTTTTAATATTATGTCAAATTATTTTTTAAATTATAAGCAATCATGGTACTATGACCCTAATGTATGATGACACATGTTGGTGTGTGTGCTAAGAAGATATATTTGAGTTTGAAATAATAGTTCTTCATTTCTAAATTATGTAAATGGAAAGTAGTATAAATAGTGTTTTGATTTGAGTTTAAAGATTAGAAAATAAATATTTCAATAACATGTTGCCTTTTAATAACTGTAATTTTATGTTTATTGATGTCATGAAATTTATTTTTCAATAATTATTTCATTGATTTATCATAGAATTTTCTCATTTTTATTTAACAATATTATACCTTTATATAGTGCTTACAATATTTAATTTATATACCTTTATATATTTAATTTAACTTATTCAGATAACAAATAATTGTTTTCTCTAAAAACATTCCTCACTATGTCATTTCGCAAGTTGATTCTACTAACAACCCTAGACTAGAAGAAACGCAAAACCTTGGTATCAAATTCTCCGTGACAAACTGACCAACAAACGAATACAGTGTTCAACCGATCAAATCAGCTTTATAGTATTTATTTTGAATATATTTTTGATGTTATTGTTGTGTCCCGATACTTTATTTTCTTAAATAAATTTCGTTGCAATTTTGATGATCATTTTAGAGAGAATAAAGTGGCTGCTTTATTTGGAAATGTACAAAAGCTTCTATTTGTAATTTGCACTTGTTCTGAATCGATCGAATTGATTTCTTTTCATTAAATATCGATTAATGTTATGCTGATTTATATTGATTACATAAAAATAATAATTTATATTCATTACATATCTTGTATGATTCTTTAATTTAGTTAATTGTAATAATTAATAACGAAAACATAAACATATAATTTAAAAAATAAAAATTTAGCAACTTAAATACCGAAAATTAATATCTAACATGTTTGTTTTAAATAATAAAAGATAAACTTGTGATTAATAATTAATCTTAAAACATTTTATTTTCAATTATTAATTATTTCATTTGTTATTGAATATCCGTCATTTTATGTTAATTCCGCCATGTAATTTTAATTATTTCATAAGTGATTTTAATTTAAATTTTTTCTAACATACTCAAAAATACTAAAACAATATTTTATTTAAAATAATTAAAGGTATCCAACCCAGGCTTTTATTTAAACAAAGTTAGCCATTTTTTCAATAATGTTACCAGAGGTTATTATGTTACCTTTTTAATTAAAGGACTGGACGCTCCTTTCAATTTTGATATTTAATAACAAATTATCACTCAGACAAAACCATAAAATATTATTCTAAAAATGAATAACATTACATAATTAAAAGGAAATTGTTACATGTTACAATTTATTTATTTTTGAAACAATAATGAATACAAAACGGTCAGACATTAATTACTTAAATTATTGTTAACTTCACATTTCATAACAAAAATTATAACAACATTATGTTTAAATTTGCTTTATTAATAAAAGCTCCAAAATTTCAGAGACCTTCCAAAGTCACAATTCCTATAAATGACTTTATTAGCTTGATAAAAAAATATTTAATCATCACAAAAATTACTTATTTGGTTCCATTTGAATGAAATCTTAATTCATGAAATAATATAACTACATAGTTGATAATTTTTCATTCACTTGGAATTTTTGAGGATAAAAAGTAATTGTGGTGGAACATGAAGCTGGTGTGACTGTTGTAAATTGAACAATAATGTTAATTGCTGCGATGAATGTCTTGACTGATTTATGAGTTTTAATATGACATTCATAGTGCCCAAATACTGATTCGTCATTTATTGGAACTTGAATTGTGTCAGTTTTTGAAATTGTTCTGCCTTGGTAATATTTCTTGTGAATCAATCCATTTATTATAAGCTTCTCGGAAGCTAGGATCTGAATTCGAATGTGCTAAAACTAGTATGAAATAAAGTAGAAAGTATGAAATAAAGATTGAATTTTGATATGAAACATTGGCGATGCATGGTTGATGATATTTAAGAGTTGGTATATTTTAAAAATTAAAAATGTGGCGAAGTTAAAAAGTTATAATAGTAGTGGGATTGTGGCCAGCTGAGACAAAGACATATACCCCCCGGCAAAAATTTTTCCTTTCTAAGTTTAAAAGTACAAATTTTTGTATGACAAAGACAATGACTCATCAAAAAGTTTTTCAAGGTCATTAAAACAAAGAGCATGACTCATTCAAGGTCATTGGATGACTCATCATATTTTTTCAAGGTCATTCAAAAGTAGGTCAAGGTCATATTATTTTAAAAAAAATTTTAATTTTAAATTACTACTTATAAAAATAAGTAGTGTTTTAATTATTAATATTTTTTAATTTTAATTCTATTACTTATTTCTATAAGTAATGTTTTAACTATTAATATTGTTTAATTATTATTATTATTATTATTATTATTATTAATATTATTATTATTACTTATTTTTATTTTTAATATGATTATTAATATGATTATTATTATTATTATTATTATTATTTTTATTTTTAATATGATTATTAATATGATTATTGATATTATTATTATTATGATTACTTATTATTATTATTATTACTTATTATTATTATTTTTATTATTATTAACATTATTATTAATATGATTATTTTTATTATTATTACTTATTATTAATAATATCATTACTTATAATAAAAACAACTACATAAAACTTTTATTATAAATAAATAATTTTATTATTACTTATTATTATTATTACTCATTTTATTATTAATATGATTATTTCAATTATTATTAATATGATTATTATTATCATTATTATTATTATTATTATTATTATTATTATTAATATCACTACTTTTAATAAAAACAACTAATTACTACTAATAAATACACATAAAATATATTTCCAAATATAAAAAACAAATATAAAGTTATATTTCGCGTTTCTTCACGCTGGGACTTTGCCATGAAAATATAATATAATATTAATAATAATAAAATTATTATAAAAATGAAAATTATAACAAATTTCCATAATAAAATTATAACAAATTTCATAATAAAAATTCATAATAAAAACTATTACAAGTTTTCCAAATAAATAATTAAAAAGTTAACAAAAAATGTGTTTTAAAAATATTTATTTTATTCTCATCGTTAAAACTTAGACCGCCGAAAAGCTGCCCATCATCTTCACTGAATTCTGTAGCATCGTCAAAACTGAGGCTCGAACCACCGAAAAGCGGCTCATCCAATAAATCTTGTCTATTCACTATTACTTTATCACTATCTATGGCAGCAACCCCAAAATAATGCCCAAATGCGATACTGGTAATTTTCCCCACTCATAATCGCTTATCATCGTTATTACTCAAAGCGATTTTACTATTTTTAAATGTATACAGCTGTTGGTTCCGCGTCCCTATCCTACTTTGAGGCACTGTGGATACTACGTTCTTATTGTAGCAATCCAAATACGACTGATGTTTGATGTCAGTCCCCAACAACTTCAACCCCTTAGCCCTCACTGTGTCGGATTGACCTAATAAACTATAGCACTTGGGTCTTAAGAAAACCCACTCCTTATACCCGAGACCTTTACTTTCATCTTTAAATTTTCCTATCACTGAATCTAGTTTCCTCAAGTATAAGGGATGTGCCGGGTCGAATTTTGAGGTATCTAAAAGGTTGTCTCTTATCATTGCCGGCAAAAGAATGTCAAGCTTACAGTGCTTAACCTCAAGGAAAAACGAATCAGTGTCACCGGCAACGATATTAATATCACAGTCAAATTCGGATTTATATTTTGCCAATTCATTATATTGTAATTGGTACATCCGCAGCTTAGACAGGTTTAGCACTGATTGGCTGATGTAGCTAGGCCTGTCTAAACATATAGAGTCTTTGTTCAGATGAGCAGCAATCAAATCATTCACTATTTTAATGGACTTTTTGAAAGTCAGTTTTGAAGCATATACAATCATCTTTTCATCTGAATTGCATAGCCTCAAATTCATCCGTTTTTTCAAATTCTCAACGGACTTCCCATATAGACTATTATTAAATAATTTTTATAAATCTCTATGAAGCTCGCACTTTGAGTTTGAGCGTAAATCCGTATTTCTCTGTATATAACCTTTAAAAATAGGGGCTTGCTTAAATTTAATTGCTCTATGAATACACTCAACTTCCGCACCCAATTATACAGCTTGAGAAGTCTCCAGTGAAGAACATGGTTCTTCTTACTGTAATGCGTGAGCATTAACTTCTCAACTTTTGAATTGGGCGGACACATGTTTTTCGGAGCAAGCGGAAAGTCATTCAAATACTGATGCACACGCTCAGCAATATTGATGTCAACTTCCATTGTATAGCCATACGGAAGGAATTCAATATTTGCATTCACACATTCACTCAGCACATCATTCAGATTATCATGCACCCAAACAAAATCACCATACGAAAGGTTTTGGCTAAGTGCCCAACCATATAAATTATTAATGTCAATATACAAGAGTTCTGTATCTTCAGAACTTGCAACATAATGCTTGTTAACAAATGTTAACCCACCCCGTATTCCACCCTCATAGAAATTAAACATTTCCATGTCCTGCAGAAGTTCTACGGGCTCCTTTAATTTCCATAAAAATCCAGAGGTTCTAAACCATTGTAAGCAATAGCCTTTGCGCGAAATTGCTGAAAATAGTCTGCAAGAGGAATACGTCTAATTTTAGGTAAGTTAACATATAGTCTAACTTTGTAGTGCAATTTTGCTGTGTCCAAATTAGTAGCGTATTCATCATCAGATACAGAAGCCCATTTTGGAGGTAGTTTGTAAGTCGATTCAAGGACCTCTAGTGATATTGCAAAATCATAAGGAAAGATACCCTTTACCTTAAAAATAAGACCATCAAAAGCAGAACAAGTTAGAGGTAGATCAGTTAGAGTTTTCACAGCCTTAGCTAAAGAGCAATTTAATAATTGCATACTATCTATAAATCTAACAGCCAATTTCTTAATATTTACAATTAACGAGATGAATTTTTCAGTGGTGGTAGGAATGATATTTAATTTCCAAGATGGAAATTCATTCAAACCATACTTTAAAATGTGATGAAGGTCATACCCTCTCAAATTATGAAACACAATGGGTAACTGTTTACTTATTTTCCTATTAATGTTACAGTTACGACAGGCAGCATCAAGATACTGACTGTAAAATGATCATGGTCCTTAACCTTATTTCTAATTAAATTTTTACAAAGATAGCAAGTTCTACATGCAATGAACTGCTGTTCCTCATTAGAAGTAAGATTATTCATAGGTTTTTTACCATGATTTTCATAATACGGTAGGATAATTGTGACAGCAATTTCCTCTACTTTCTTTAAAAATTCCAAAACACATTCCAAGCCTATAAAATTGAAATATTGAGTTGTGTTTGTATAATTATTTATTAATAATAAGCCTGCTGATATCGGCATGTGTATTTGGTGATGTTTTATATCTTTAGGCAAAACAGTCTCAAAATCCGCATAAATTAATCATTTTAGAGTAGTTTTTAAATATCAAGTTTTTATTTTCAGGGAGCGTGTATAGGGTTGTTCCTATTTGATTTTTAGCGCACAAATCAACATGTGCCTTAAAAGTTTTATCATAACAAAAACCGTTTAAACAATGAGGACACCATTTTACGTGAATTCTGGTGTTACATTCACTACTAGAATGGCAATTCATTAGTTTATTCAAATTAAAAATGGCGGTATAATGATAATTATCACCGTCCTGTAATAATAAAAGATTAATTGGGTTACCGCCGATAACCTTTGTTCGATGAATTAAGACAAGGTGAGGATGGTGAGGTACGTAATCAATATCATTAAATTGTTTAGAAGGGGTGGTGTTATATTCAAAAAAATTGATTGCCAAATTTAACTCGCTATTGTTTCTCTCAAATTTCGGATGTTACAGAGTCTCATTGGACAATCAGTAATTGGATCGTAATTTAATTCATCCATAAAAGTAGTGTAAGAAAAAACACTCTCTCTATGCATTAAAACTATATCACGCTTTAAAATTGCTAATACACTATATATAAAACATGAATAATCTGTGTTTTTAACATTTACAATAGCCTTTTTACCTACTAAAGATTCAGGTGTAGGGATAAAACTATGTCCAGCTAATCGACTTATCGGATAATATGTTGTTAAAATAAAATCGATTTCACGAATCTTAACTACGCGCCACCCACTTCCCAAATATGTGAATTTTTCGATTTTCTCATTTAATCGTTTTACCCCATCAGCAAGAAAACTATCGGAGAAGACACTTGCGTTATTAGAAAAGAAATTATCTTTTATTTGCCCATCTTTTTCGAATTGAATGAGAGCTGTAAACTGGAATTTTACAGAACCCATTTTTTTATTTCATTTTTTAATTTATTTATAAGTTTATCTGTTAGGGCGATTTGATTAAGGTTTTGATTTTCTAAATCAAATCGAATATTTTTACGGGAACCCCTTAAGTCAATCTCTATTTCAGGTTCATCGTTTACATTTATTTCATTATTTACCAAACCCCCTATTTGATAATTTTCAGATTCGTCATCACTAATGATGATTTCAATTTTTTTAATATTAGCAGGGATACACGGCACGATTTTATCAGCAGGTCTTTTTGATTTTTTATTATTTGTTTTAATATTTATGTTTTTAGTAACATTTGTATTATTATTTGTTTTATTATTTATGTTTTTAGTGACATTTGTATTATTTTTTATTTGTATTATTTGTATTATTATTATTATTATTATTAACATTTTTCTCATTAATCATTTGAAATAATGTCTTTTTATTAATTTTAAATTAATTTAAATTTGTAGAGTGTTCCTTATAAAACTCTAGATATTCAATATCATGGGCGGTATTGCATTTAGGGCAAATAAAAAAGTCAGTGCCATAGAATCTATGACCATAGTAAAGTTTCATAGTCTTATGACATTTCGAATTATGCCCAATTGCAGATTGGCAATAGTTTTTATATAATCGACCTGAGGAATATATAAGTTATTATCAAATGTTTATTATTATTTAAATCATATATGAATCAAATAATAATATACAAATGATGATAATTATTAACTATGGGAATATTTTAATAAAAATTAATAATTCAATTTATAAAGCATATCATAAAAATTAATTAAAATCAGATTTTTCAAATCAATAGATTTCTTTAAAAAATTCAATTCATAAAAATAATTCAATAAATCAGATATTTCAATTCGATAGATTTCTTTAAATAATTCATAAAAAATAAATAAGATATTTCAATTCGATAGATTTCTTTAAATAATTCATAAAAATAATTCAATAAATCAGATATTTCAATTCGATAGATTTCTTTAAATAATTCATAAAAAATTAATCAGATATTTTAATTCAATAGATTTCCTTAAATAATTCATAAAAATAATTCAATTCATAAAAAATAAATCAGATATTTCAAGTCGATAGATTTCTTTAAATAATTCAATTCATAAAAATAAATCATATATTTTAATTCGATAGATTTCTTTAAATATTTCAATTCATAAAAAATAATATCAGATATTAGTAATATTTCTATTCTTATTATAAATTAATGATATTTAAAGTATTATATTAATTATAATACTTTACATATTATTAACTTATATCTAAAAGTATTCATTAAAAATATTTAAAAAATAATGAAAATCTTACATTTTTCATGATAAATCTCGTCCACCAGCATATATTCCCCAGAAACTGGAGCATCCACAGAAATGTGGGCATTGGTGTCATCCACAGAAATGTGGGCATCAGTCCCAGAAACGTAGGTTTCAGTCCCAGAAATGTAGGTTTCATCCAAATCTACTGTATTATCTAAAATAATAATTATATTTAAAAATAAAATAAAAATTTACCGATATCAATAACTTTATTAAAATCATTTGTTTCGTCATCCTCTATAATAATGACTTAATTTTCTAAAATAATTGTTAAATAAATCAAAATTAATTTAAAATTTACCTGTATCATCATCGATAATGATAACTTCATTTGCAGCATCTAACTGATCTTGCAATTCGGTTATCGAAAACCAATCTAAAATAATAATAATAATAATAAAAAATAATTTACCTGTCTCATTCGTCAATAGAGTTCTTAAAATATTCTTGTTATTCATTTTGAAATTTTTGAAATAATTGTGACAAATTTGGAAATTGTCAATGTTCATAAAGAGAATCAAATTTTCAGGATTTATCAATCACATTTAAGCAATACATACATATAGGTGAGAGATTTTTACACATGAAGTTAGGCATGTTTTCTTTGTAAAACACATGCAGTCTATACCGTGTAGGCATGTGTTCTTTGTTAATCACATACAAACAAAAGTATGTATGTGTTTTCTTTGTAAATCACATACAGTCTATACCATGTATGCATGTGTTCCTTGTTACTAATCACGAACTTATCATGTGATGACCATGCATTCTAAATCATGTGATGATCATGCACTGTCTTTGTTATCACGCGTTAGATTAATTAAATATTAATTAAACACATAATAATAATAATAATAATAATAATAATAATAATAATAATAATAATAATAATAATAATAATAATAAAATATAACAAAAACATTAATAAATTTATTAAAAATCAAATCGCTTGGATAATAACCAAGCTAAACAATTTTGACCACATGTTAAGGTCCATGGTTTTTGATACATAGTTTTATTATACATAATAGGTTTACCCATTGTTCGCAGTTTCGAAATCAATAAAGCCGGATAATAAAAACCCATAGGATAAAATACAAATATCTTGCTAGGTTTCATATATATTGCTAACCAATGTTCTCCACTGAGATGAGACGATTGAGTATTGACGATTATTGCTTGATTATCATGTAAATATGTAATTTAATCAAGAGGAAATACCCCTAGAAATTCATGTCCTAGTATTTGTTTTCTAATTCGATAGATCTGACCAGAACTACATCAATAATATTAATAATACATTTAAAAACTTACTCCATGACAAATTATCATAAATTATCTATACATTTATACTATTCAAACCAACATTTTCAAACCAACAATGTTTGAACTCTGTTCAAACTAGTACGGTTCTGTTTGCTGTTATTTGAACCTCATTTTCAAATACACCATATATTACAACATGTACCGGTTCAGTTGTAGCTTTAGCAAACTTTATATCTAATCGTAAATTTCCATTTTGAGGTAATTGACTCTGAAATATAGTTCCATGTCCTTTCATTCGTTTGTTTATATGTTTATGATGTCTTTTACGTTTTTGAGCCGGTGCTGGTGCTGGTTCTTGTTTTTGAAACATACCTGCAACACTAGGTAGAACTTTCCTTAACTCGGATAATGCATTTGATTTCAGAGATGGTAATATTTTCTGCTCATTCATTATCACTACCAAGGCGTTTAAGAATAGGAAGTGCAAATCTACCAATTGTTCTCAACCATCCAGATCCATACTGTTTACCAATAAAATATGGTAATTCGCCACCACTTTGGCTACCACTATACATACTAATAATATCGTTATTGGTCATCTAATTTACGAAAATATAATGTCAAATGAGTTTTTGTATCTCTACTAAATTCAATAAACTTAACGCTATCATCACGAATATTTATTTCTATATTGTTTATACATGATGTTGATACCGGTAAGTACATGGAATTATCGATATTTATATTGACAACTTCATCCTGGTTATGTTTATCAACCCAAACAGATTTCAATAGAGGAACCAAAGAATCACCAACAATTATAGGATCGATGATGTTAGTATATATGAACATTTGTCTATGAAGTTTTATTATTTTTGGTTTGCGTACACCAAAAGCACTTGCCCTATATGTTTGCTTATCTAATCCCAATGTATTAGTCAAATTTTTATCAAATGTAACTTCACAAATGTTATTATTCAAACTGAATTTGCATATTCCATCTTTAACAAATTCAATAGTTTTAAATATATGTAAACAATTGAATGAAATATATTTATGTAATTCTTCAATTGTTTCAAAATATAAATCTTTAGTAAATATAAATGTATTTTCCACCTCATTAATATATGATACAGTTATTGTGATGTGTTTATTCACAGGGCCTACATCAATAAATGTTTTGAAACGTATTAGGTATCCAGTACCAGGAACAACTATGTTAAGCTTATCACTACCCATTCGCTTGGCATCCTCAATACTTTCAAACTTTATTGTAAATCGACTAAAATCACAACTAACATTCAATCCATCTTTGAAAAACATGCCACTATTTTCATCTAAAATCTGATTCGGAATATAAAAATATCGATCAATATTATTGATTGAAAAAATACCACTAAATGTTTTGGGAACACGCTTCTTGTAACCGATTTTACAATGGTTATAAAATTGGAATGTATTGTACACAAATGTAAAGTCTTGCAAAGCAACTTCCCAATTTCCATGTAAATAAATGGGATTTTGAAGATCAACCATAAATTTACTTGCTTGATTTTCGGATGGATTAGTGGGAAACGATTGCTCTGTAAAATAGTATAGAAACTTGTTTTACTAGGTCTTTTGATGATATTCATGAGGGTTTTTGATATCCATGCCATTTGACATAGTATTGTTTATCCTTACCACTATTTTAGTTTTCAATATTTTCTGAATTTTGAACACTGTAGGTTTCGAAATAACTTGTAATTCCTGTTCATAGAATTTCCCTTGTATTACATTGTTATCACTATCTTTAATAACATACATTACAGGACTCTGTTTAGTATTAATTTTAGTAATTCGAAATACCTCATCACTCCAATTACTATCTTTGATGAAAGGTGAACCAAATATTTACTAATTCTAACGTGATCACCAACTTTATATTTAGGTTTTGTAATAGTAACTTTTTTAGACTGTACTCGTGTTTTTGAGCTGATATCTACGGGTCTCAAACCATTCAGACCTCGATGTGATGAATTATTATAACTAACTAATATTTTCGGTAATACTTTTATCCATATTTTATTACCTTGATGCACGAAATATTTCTTCAATCTATCTATCAATGTCCGGTACAATCTTTCAACATGAGCGGCTTTGTATTGAGAATGTACAGAATAATGATTTATTTCGAGACGATCCAGAATTTGCTTAACTTTACTATTGTAAAACTCCTTGCCTAAAATAATAATAATAATAATAATAATAATAATAATATCTACATCAGTTTGCAAATTGTCACGATGCCCATTTTTAAATAAAATATTAATTGCTTTAGATATTTCCTCTGCAGATTTTTTCTTTGTTGGTATACCTCGATCAAAACAACTGAAAACATCGATACATGTTAAAAATATATTTATAACCCTTGTTAATCTTCGAATACGGTATCATCTCCATCAAATCCATTTGCCATAAATCGTTAATACCGAATGTCTTAACTGCTCTTGTTGGAAATCTTTTCCGCATCGGTTTGTTTAAACTGTACGCAAGCTGATCTGACAACTACTTTTGCGTTTCCTTTTTCGAATTTGGGACTCTTTTTTTTAACTTTGCCACTCCACCGAAACCTTCTTCGTTTTCTGGGTTCGTCCAAATCTTCTCCATTACAACAAGATGATTTAAATTTTAATTAACATTATGTAATTATTGCCCCGTCGTTTATTGTAATCCACCTAATAATGATATTGCTAATGGTAATATAGCGCCGATAAAACCGCCTTGTTGTTTATATATAATTTTTCTCATTTGCTTACGATTTTTGTCATTTACTAGCAATAACAAAGGCTTACGGTGTTTATTCAATACTAGTTTTTTATATTTACTGATTTTAATCTTACCTCTGACTACTTTTAGAAGAATTTTGAGTAAATCATCGACAACAAAATTTGGAAATGACTGTAAAATAGACATTATTTTCATACCCAAAGCCTTTAACCATGCATTAAAATATGGGAAACTCCTATGATTTTTTACAATTTTAACAACTTAATTTTTACTCCTTTTAATAATGTTTTCGAAATTAGATTCATTGCGGGAAAATTCTCAGTTATTAGTTTTTTAGATGGTGTATAACTAGTCTTTGGTGGAACTGTGTTCTTTATTTTCTTTTTAATACTTTGTCTAAGTTTTCGGACATTTTTAAGTCTGGATTTCATAAACATTTTTACATGTAAATGTTTTCAACTTTGTTTATAAACCATGGCACCTTCTTTATTGAAAATATCTGTTTTTACCCGTAAATCGTCATTGCATTGTTGTGTGAAATCAAGAAATATATATCCATGTGGTGATTTTGTAGCATCTTGAAATGCACTGATGAGAAAATTACGATTATTAAGGTATGCTTGTCGAGCAAGAAAATCAATAACTGTTGCATCTCTAGAATTCTTGAAAATAACTAGATTTTGAACATTTAAATTTCTTGTTCGATGTGCGCCACCCTGATGAAATAGATTTTGAGTAATAAAGATCACAGTAACACCAACATGTCTACTGATTTTTGTGAATAAATTATTAAAATCCTTTTCTTTATTAGCTTCCTGATACAAATCATCGAAAATAATTACATCACCTTTTCTTAATCGACTTGACCAGTTTTAATCGAAACCCTTTACTATTTTCATGTTTTTCAATTTACCGAAAATATCTTGAGTTAATCCATGTCCTTCATCTGCACCCCTATGCCAATAAATCTTGTTGAATTTTGTTTGAAATAAATTAGATTTCAGTAATTTACACACAAACATAGTTTTACCACTACCACATGGGCCGACGATTTGATATGCCGCATCATTTCTTAATTCCATTATTAAATTATATAATTATAAGTTTTTGTTTATATTATATGATTTAATGAACTCTTTCTAAAAATCACAGCAAATTGTTGATAGGAGTGGAAAATATCCTATAATATTTTTCAAATCCAGCAAATGCAGAATCATGGGATGCAAGAAACCTTTAGACGTCAATAAATTACAATATAGAATAAAGGATATTAAAATACAGTTAATTACGGTTACCATGGATATGGGACAATCTATCAATCTATACAACATGTCAACAAAATGTCTTTGTATGTTCGAGCCAGAATTGTTTCCTGCACTGAGGCTTTTAAAATACAATCCAATGTGTGTTAATGTGTTTCCCAGTGGGAAAATAGTCATAATAGGGTTGCGAAATCTAGAGTACAAAAATATTGTTACAGGCATACAAAATGAAATCACGAGATTGGTCGACATCTGATTAGCTAATGATTGATTAAGACAACTTGCTTATTCATTTTATTTCATTTTTTGATAATATTATGCCGAAGAAAAATTCAATGAATGAAAGTTATGGCAAATTTATTATTTTTTATTTTATTATTATTATTATTTATTTAGAAAAATATGTCCCTATGGTAATTGAACAAATTATTTACTATTACCCTCAAATGAAGGAAATTTTGAGGAATAAGGAGCCATCAATGGTTGAACAGTCAATATATGAAGAAACAAGAATCATGATTTCTGAGCTGATTAATCAAGGTCTATGGGACAAAAAAATAAACCGATTGGCGACTGAAATGGAAACAGAATACTCTTGTATTCTGGGTTGCAGCTGTTGCAATTTTCGGTACCAACGGTACGTGGAATAGTGCCTGGTTAAATCCGTAAGGAATTGTTGAAGATTCAGCTTTTAAGGCAATAAATATTTAGAATCTGATTTTGTTTTGTTTTATTGGTTATATTTGTTAGTAATAAATTATAGTTTTATTTGGTGGTAACAATAATAATAATAATAATAATAATAATAATAATAATGTTGAGGTCTGTAAATTAAAATTAAAAATTTAAATAAAATTTAGGATAATAATTCAAATGGAAAGTAAGCGAAGAAAAAAGGCAAATAAAAGCGGGATCGTGCACAGAATTAATAGTAAATGAAAGTGCGATGGAAACAGTATTAGAAAATGCAAAAAGCAATTACGAAAGGCGAGAATCCGGAAATCCGAGAAAAATCAATAAATGGAAAAATCATCGAAATCGAATGGGAAAAACGGGACAGTTATAGATTAGCTAATGGTCAACAAGATGACGGTTAGGGATTTATCAGAAAAGGGTTAGAAAGGGTTGAAAAACATTCAAATGTATGAAAACAGAAAACGTTAATTAATTAATTAATTGGCTAATGGAAAACCCGAGCTAATGGGAAACCCGAGCCAATGGAGAACCCGAGAGATGAAGGAAACCCGAGCTGGGTAAACAAGAAGAAAGGCAAACAAAAGGAAGATTTGGGCCCATTAGCTTGACATAATGATTAATGGGAAAAGAGTAAGGAGAAGATAGCGCGCGTAGGAAGACCGGTAGGGCCATTAATTATCTAGATTCGTTGGACCATTATGGATGACAGCCGAAGCAAACACGTAGGAGAAAATGTCAAACGAAAGATTGGCTCGGCAATAACCATTTGTCATCTTGATTTCGAGGAGTATATAAGCAAAGGGAAAATCAGAGAAAATCGGCATTCTGCCTCAGCTAGGGTTCGAAGAATCAGACGATAAGAAAAGGGATAAGCGAATTAGGGAAGTAGGGAAAAGAAGAAATAGAATTAAGAATACGGAAAGGCGAAAAGGGATCAAACCAAACAGAAACCGAGGAAAACGAGAGTCAACAGAACTAAAGGATCAAAAGGTGAATATTGTTTGTTTGCAAAGCATCAACGCCGAGCAGAGAATCGTATAAACTTTGATTGGTTATTGGAGCGTGATAATAAATTGTAAACCTGTTGTTTCAATATACGTTGGGTCGTTCATTGTTTTAATTTAAAGAACACCAGGAGTCAGAGAGAACCGACTTGAAATAATCCAAAACCCAACATATATTCTGGTGAGCCCGACGTGATTGAAAGTCGGCGGAAAATTATTGAAAGTTAGTGGAAAAATAATTATTGAAAAAAAAAATAGTACCGACGTGATAGCAAGTCGGCGGAAAATTATTGAAAGTTAGTGGAAAAATAATTATTGAAAAAAAAGAAAAAAAAAAAAAAATATATAGTACCGACGTGATTGAAAGTCGGAGGGAAATTATTGGAAGCTAGTGAAAAAGGAATTATAAAAAGAATTAGTACTGACGTGAGTGAAAGTCGGCTTAGAAGTTTGAAAATAGTATTAACGAGATTATAAAAGGCTATTATTGGGAGATTTAAAAGAAGTTGAAAAGTAATTTTAAATTATTGTTTAACGCTTGAAGTTTAGCTCAAAGTGAACCGATACAACCTCAGAAGTCAGAAACAAGTCCAAATGGCAAATGATAATGCTGTTATGCCTCTCAATAGAGAGATAATTGATTTCGCAAGTTGTCAGAAATTACCCGTCAATCAATATGGGGGAGACCCTGTTGAATTTGCAGATTTCATGGGAGATTATTATATGTACGCCTCAGCATACGGATGGACACAAGCCATTATGGTTCAGAGATTCCCACTCTATCTGAAGGGTGCGGCAAGAGAAGCCTGGCAGCAAGTCGACAAACGAAATGTTGGCAATGATTGGACAAAATTGAAGGATGCAATGGCACTGAAACTGGTTGGTGGAGATATCAAAAGAATCATGCGACAGAAATTTTATAATCGAGTTCAAGGTCCAGATGAATCGGTCAGTGAGTTTGCTTATCATCTGACCACTTTAGCAGATAAAGCCTTCGAAGTCAAACCCGATCAAGTAGATATGGCCAAGCAGGTTAAAGAGCTGTTAGAAGATCAGTTTATAACCGGAGTCCACTCCGAAATCAAAAAGGCCCTATGTTATGTGGATTTTTCCAATTTCGATGAGCTCGTGAAGAAAGCCATGAAGATAGAGCTGAATTTAAAAAGTGCAAAAAGATCAGATGCTTTTGGAGTTAATGTGGAGAGGCGTGAGCGGTCAATTACGCCTGTGAGAGCACCATGGGATGAAAAGAAAATAAATCAAATCAGTAGTCCAATTTTAAGACCAAATACGAGATTTCAAGCCGGTAGATCAGCGATGAGTGTACAATCAAATGGACAGGTAAATAATCCTCAATGCGAACATTGCAAAAAGTCTGGACACTACTCAAATCAATGTTGGTTCAAATATGGGAAAAATCCCAGCCCTAACAAGAGATTTACAGAAAACAAAAGGATCAGCAGTGATGTCGAATGCTATCGATGCGGAAAGAAAGGGCATATTAGCAGAAACTGTTTTACCAGATCAAGATCATCGTCAGCGTCACCTTCACCACAAAGGGACAAAGTGAATACAAATGGACAGATACAATGTCATTCGTGCAAGGGATACGGCCACATGGCGCGATCATGCCCAAGGAACTCAGAGAGATTCAGCAGACCTATTTTAAAGAAATCAATCAGATTCCAAGAAGATATGCCAAACACCAGTAACATGACATATGCTCAGAGAGAGGAATTTCAAGACAAAATGGAAAAGGAATTTCGAGAAATGCGACAGAAGCTGAACAAACTAGTGGCTAAATTCGAATCAGATGAAGAAACTGAATCTCATATGATAATTAGAACCGTGTCAGAAGGTGAGGGAAAACCTGCCCGAAAGTGCGAAAGATCGCATCAGATGAGAATCCGACTGCACTGTTAGCCCGAGTTGAAAAATTGCTTGAGAAAATGGAAACTGACAACTCCCAGTTGAAACGATGGATCGCAGAACTCAGTGTGATGTCACTAACCCAAAGCGAACTAAAGAGAGCCATAAATTTATGTGCAAAGTTATTCAAAGGAAACAGAGATGATGAGATACTTAAGCAAATGCAAAAGTTCGGCAAGGCTTTGCGGTCAACAAGGGATTTAGATGATATCATAGTGGAAACGACGGGACTTGATAATGTGAAGTGCCAATTCCGTGTAAAGGCCTACGGACAAATCAAAGACCTAAAGGAGCGAATACTGCGTCAATACAGTGGATGGCAAGTGCAACTAAAATTTGAGAATCGATGTCTGGAAGACGAGGAGTACTTAGTAGATTGCGGTCTGATACCAGGCTGGAAAAATAAAGTAAAAGTTGTTAATGCTGTTAATACTTTGAATTCAGACAGACAAAATTGGGAAAAGATTCTAGCAGATTTACAGGATACCCTGTATGCAGGGAATAGAGATAAAATTAATGCGAGTATCGACTTCATAATGAGCATCGAAATGGATCGAGACATGAAAGAAGGGTTGTTTGAATGCATCGTACCGTATACGAATAAACCGACGAGTTATCAGGCAAAGTTAAAAGAGGTAATTCGAAAACTAGGACATGATTATGAGGCGGCAGACGATAGTGCGAAGTCTTTGATAATAGCGTTAAATATTGCGGATCAAAGGATTGAATATTATCAGGAACATTGGAGTGTAAAAGCAAAGAAAATACGACAAAAAGCAGCGGAGATATTAGGTAATGACGGAATTATCGTGTTGACGTTCAAAGGACGAGAATTGGATGATGACGAATATTTGTTAAACTACGGATGTAACCCAAATTGTATTAATAATGTGTACGCAACAAACAAAGTGGTGAAATGGAAGAAGATGCAGTAATAGTACCGTTTTGGCCTCTGTATGAGGAAGTGGACAATGATAATGTAGAGATTAAAACTGAAGTTGTAGATGACCCAGGAGAAATTGATCAAGAAATTAATGAATTGCAGAGATTAGAACAATGGAAAATGAGGAAATGAGATCAGAAAATGAAGTTACAAGGGATGTTGAGGAAAGGAGCACCGATAATAGGATACTACCGAGCATAGATGAGATGAAAAGTGAAGAGAACTTTGTTGAGACGAAAAATGACATTGCGATATGTGGGATAAAACAGAATGATGCGGAAATTGAATCTGTGAGTTTAGAGGAATCAAGCGAAACTGAGCGTTTAGATGAATCAAGCGAAACTGAGCGAATATTAAAAAGTTTAGTAACGGAATTGTATTTGTTAGATGAAACTGAAACAGAAGATGATATTTCGAAGGGGAGAAAAGAGTTGTAAAAAGATTGGCAACGGAATTAAAGAGGAGATTACCGTCGATAATTAAAAGAAATTATGAAGAAAAGGAATTTTGTGAGGAAGCAGTAATTGAGGACTTAACACGAACTGAGTTAGATCGAGATGTAATATTGACAGTGCTAGCCTATATAATATTGGAGATTGGTACTTATGGTTATCTGGAAAGTGACAATTCAAAATCATTGATAAAGAAAGCTACTGAAATGACGAATAAATATTTGATGAAGTGGATCGCAAACAATGGCGGATGGGAAGAGTTAATACAAAAGGCTGAGAGCCCAAAAACAGAGACAGTGAGGAAAAAGGGAAAACTTGCATTTCCATGGTTGATAATTCCTATTATTATGTTATTGGGAATAATAAATACGACGAATTCATTGGTGGCATATGACTGCTCCAAACCGAAATGGGAAGAGTATACTCGTTGGTAAACGTAGCAGAGTGTTCGGATGCATATCCAGTAAAATTTAAAGTGACAAATCCAGTAAAATATCATGTATATCAAGAATCGGGGTTTCGAAGATCAAAGGTGAGAGAGTGTACAGTGAAACGAACTACTTTTGTATTTTATTGTGGAAAATGGAGCCACTCATCGATGGTGAAAATGCAATCGATACCTAGACCGATAGAAATAATTCCGGAGAATTGTTTGGCAGCCTTTCAAACAGGACAGTTGAAAATTAATGCAGATATCAAACTACAAGCAAAGCTTAACCACAAAATCCGTGAGACTGTAACCGTGCGAGGGATAATAAAGTCGAATGGTGATTGCCAAGGAGAGCCATACAAAGTAGACGATGCTATAATTGACAAAGCCGTGGTTGTAGAAGAGTACATGTCAGAATTAAGAGAATTTGATGGATCATTTGATGATGATACTGGTAACTACAAACACATCCATTCTGCAACATGAAACAATCTAGCTGTCAGACAGGAGAATCAATTTTGGTGTACGATGTCGATACCAAAAAGTGCAATTTAGTGCAATTGAAGTCAATGAGTTTTAAAGAAATAACGGGAGAACAGATCAGGGAAAAGCCCGAGAAAATAAGAATGGATCCAGCAACGAGTACAACAACAAGAATCACACCTCTACGGATGAAAGATACTCCAACAGTGTTAATGTCAACCTCAGAGGAAGACGGGATGCGATTCCTGAGAAAGAAACTAAAACAAAGTGTGGACAAAATGTCTATGAGACAAATTATAAAGGTATATATGTATCTCAGAAAATGATTATAGAAGCCCAAACAAACATACATGCCGGAGATATCAAGTTGACAAATTACTTTAATAACAAAATAGATTATTTATTTCACTTTGGTCAAAATACTGTTGAAAATGTGTACCGAGAAGTTATTATAAATGATTGCAATCTCAACAAAGAAATACTCCGAAATCGGATGGCAATGGCTATAACCAATCCTAATTTGGTAGCACCAATGTTAATTGCAGAAAATGGGGTGTTTGCCAGAATTTTCGGTGAAGCACTATATAGCTATAAATGTAAAGCGGTACCAGTTAAACTGACAAAGTATGACCAATGCACCAACGAGTTACCAGTGAATTTAAATGGAAAGTTGCGATTTATGGAGCCTGTAACACGAATCTTACTGGAAGAGGACGTGAAACCGAAAGTATTACAGTGTAATAGATTGTTGGCACCACTATACAGACTAACACCAGAATCTTGGATTGCATTACCAGATCATCGAGAAGTAAAGACACCGGAAAACTTAGAATTGACAGAATTACAATATCTGGTAAATTTTACGTCATTAGAGAAATTATCGCAAAGTGGAATTTACTCGAACGAAGACATTGAGGAAGCTCGCAGAAACTTGTTATTTCCATCAAAGAAAGAAAGAGTAATAATGGAGATGGCAGATACAATTCTCCCAAGCGGAAGTGGGAAGGTAAATTACGAGTATTTGTTAACTCCAGATCATTACAAGAAAGCGACGTATAATACAATGAAAAAGATCTGGGGAAAGTTTATGTTCATTGGACAAGCGTGTGCCGGATTGATTGGAATTTATGTAATATGTGTTGTAATCAAAGTAATAATATCGCAAGTCCTATCAACACACAGATTATACGCGATCACAGGTTGGTCGTGGAAATTAGTAATTGGTTGCATACCATTATTGGCTAGATTCTTCATTACTCATCATCAATATCAGGAGTTGGAGATACTCAAAGCGCGAATATTAAAGAAGAAAAAGGTGAGCTACGCTAGTACAACCCCTTCAAGGGACGAGAATAATGACAATGACAACGAGGGTGATAATGCACCGTTATATGTTGACAATCAAGAACTAAGTGGAACGAATAAAGAAGCGTTGAGAACCTATCAAATCTTAAAAGAGCCACTGTTAAATGCGAGTAGCGTAGACACGTTTACAAAATTGTGTATACCAAAATCGTTTATGCAACCAGCACCAGTATATCCAGTTGATCGATTACGAGAGATGAAACCAGTAGAAAATATCGCATTACAATGTGAAGGAATGGTAGGAGAGAGAATCGAGCCTTCTAGCGCAGAGATCGAGAGAAAGAATATGTTAGGCTTACCATGCAACTACTCAATGATGACATTAACAAAAAGAGGAAAGCAACCCCGAATATTTATACAAATGAACAAACATAAAGTAGAAGCTTTGGTTGATTCGGGATCTAGTCACACAATAATATCGGAAAATGTATTAAACGTGAAGGAGAAAATGCAAATAAAGCCTACCGACGAAATAGTGAGGTCATTATCAAAAAATGAATTAAACATAATTGGACAACTTAACGTCATATTCCATATTGGAGACCGAATAATAGTGCACAATACGCTCATAATGAAGGGAAGCCCAGTACGATGTCTGATCGGTATGGATATATTAGAGCAGCTGGACGGAGTCTCACTTGATTTAAAGACAGGTAATTTGATAGCAGGAGAAACAGGAAAAATAATTCACAGGGCAGGTGAAGTGTTTGTGAATCAGACATACCCCTTAAGGTCCAAGCAGAATAAAGTAACGGGTCAAACAAAATTGAAACAGAAATTCACGAAAAATCCAACACCAGTCAGCTACCTCAATAAGATATTATATGTAGCAATAATGCTGATGTTAGTAACAGTTGCGAGCGGCAAAAAGATTGACTTACCATATGCGGTAAGCAAAATCCGAGGAATGGAGAAAATACATATATATTCCACTCTAACAAATATAGT
Organism: Schmidtea mediterranea; assembly: GCA_022537955.1. Taxonomy (NCBI): domain Eukaryota; kingdom Metazoa; phylum Platyhelminthes; order Tricladida; family Dugesiidae; genus Schmidtea; species Schmidtea mediterranea. The sequence goes on from CM039679.1 coordinate 272,992,416, forward strand.
ATGGAGCTGTAAATGCGAGATCGCAGACCAAATAGAAATTATTGATTTACTAGACAATACGGCACTAGTGGCAGAACTGAATTATGATAAAGATATATTTGCGGTACGAAAGTTAAAGCCAAATTTCAAATACCAATGGCTGTTGAGACAGAACATGTCAAAGTGGTACACGCAAATTCCGATAGAAGTGCACACAAAAGAGATGCGAAACTTGATCGAAATAGAACCAGAGATAAATGGAATCAATATATATTGGAAGCCAGTGGACTTGGTGAAAGTGCGAATCACATTTCAAGGGTTAAATGTCGACACCCTTAACTCGCGAAAATCAGTTATCCGCTACGAGAAATTGAAAATGAATCAAAATTATTCAGTTAATGCAAACTACTACGAGAACATATGCCTCGAAAATGGAACGGTAGTGAGAAACCAATGGTCACGATTTAAGAGTGAGACCCAGTCTATCTATCTCAGAGACGAGTCAAATCGTATAACCCTGAGTGTTGGAAATGGACCGGTAACGATATATAGAAAATCAGGAAAGGATGAAAGAGTTGTTATTATCTACAAACAAAAACCCTGACTATATTAGATGCCGGTAATCATTTTTTTACACTTTACACTTCTGATTTAGAGACGGCATGGGAATTAACAGTTAAATATCAGCGATGGATAACCGAACCAGGCGGATGGCAAACAGTTTTCGTGGAAGTCAAGACAATCAATGAATCGAAACGAAAATCAGATACAACCACACCACCTTTCCAATTACCGACCCAAGAGACGACAAAACCTAACTCAAATAAACTAATGATGATGAATTCGGATTTGACAGTCAACTATTGTGAATATCTCATTTACATTTTAATAACAGGTTTTCTCATCTTATCAATAACATTCATAATCATCACCATTTTGATATGTGTAAAGAAGAGACAACTAACTATCCTTCAACCACCATCATATTCATATTATGAGACAAGACTATAAATTGTGATCTGCATGAATAGAGTATAAAATATATTACATTTATATTAACAATGTGCATGTTTTATAAGTACCATAGGATGAACGGTGTAATTTGTTTGAGATTCGAAGCGAGGTGTTGATGCTTTGCGAATAGAGAGTGATACAAAAAAAAAAAATTACTATCATTTAATTTCAGAGAATGCAAGAAGCCTCGGAGATGTCATGCAAAGAGTGTAAAACAAGTACGCAAGAACTAAAGCAAAAGTTTCGTAGCATGCAGGGCAGAATAACAGATTTGGAGGAAGAAAACTTCCGTCTGAAAAGGCGGTTGGACCGTTTGGAAATCTTATTGTTTCAACACGAGGCCGATTTCGCGATGTTTCGAATGAGAGTAGAAGAAATAGAGGAATCGGAAGACGATGGTGAGATAAATCAATTAGACTAAAAAATAAATTATTTAAACGGACCCAGTTAGTGTTTTTTTCGTCCTCGGAAAAAAAATAATAGTAAATAAATATAAGTAAATTAACAAATAATCAAATAAATAAACAAATTGATATGAATAAATAATTAAAAAAGTGATAAATTAAATAAATGAATAATAGATAAAAAAAATGAACAAAAGCAAATAGAATAACTCAAATAAATGTTGCAAATAATGAAATGATACCTTAAATGAACAGTAGAAATAAATAATATTAAAGGGCTGAGTAGTAATGAATGAATTAGCATAACTATATAACAATGGGTAACCTACTGGGGCGAGAGAACAAAATTATAAATAAGTAAGGAATAATTTCACATTAGTAGTAACAAAGACTAATCGCGAAGAGGGACACAATTACCCCACACTTTCTAGCATAAATTAAAAACAAAGGTATGCTGAACATTTATTCAAAGTTTTATTCGTTTTTATTCATCATCAGAGTCCAACAGAACGGACTTTGGATGCCACAGTCCATTCCCTGCGTACATTGCAAGGCGGGCGTCCTTCAAACCTACTGCCTGTATCCACACAGGCAAAGGTACGTTTCAATCCCTTTCGGCGCGGTGGCAAAGGGACCCTGAAAAAGAAATTTAAAAAACCTGGTAGTATGGCAGTCAAATAACCATTGCATAACATCGAGATGCTCAAACTTAGGTTCTGGGACCTAAAATAGTAAGGGTTGAAAAGAAAAATGAAATAAATACTGTGTAAAATTCCGTACCATGGCGCCCTCGACAAATAATTAGTGCAGGCAAGTAATTGATTTTAAGAATTACATAATAAATTAATAAGTATAAATACGGCTAAAATTGTCAGAAAAATACGAGTAGCTGTAATTAGAGGTTTGCTTTTAGTATAAATACAAAATCAGAAAATCAAAAATATATGACCCAACACATGAGTGTGGTATAGGTAGTTGCATAAACAAATTAACGACCTAAAATTAAACAGTAAATAAGTTAATTTAATAAGTATCAATAAGTTAATTTAATAAGCAACACGAGCACTTGCAATCACCGGGGTTTGGCTACCCTGGACAGCGATTGCAAGTGTTCGGTTACTATGAGGGTAGTTGAGGACAGCATGGTCACAAAAACAAAAAACAAGTAATCACTTACGTCCATAGTAATTGAGGGATGGCGTTACTAAAATTCAAAAAAAAAAAAAAAAATATATGAAAAAAATAAAATACAAAATGCTTACTTCAAGATTGGCAAGACAAAACTAACGAAAAGTGGTAAAGCAGACACTTATATAGAACGCTTATCAGTACAGGCTACGTTAACAAACCACAGGGTAATTAATTAGAAAGCTTATCAGCACGGGCTACGTTAAGAAACCACAGGGTAATTAATTAGAAAGCTTATCAGCACGGGCTACGTCAAGAAACCACAGGGTAATTAATTATAGAGCCTATCAGTATCAGCTACGTCAAAAACCGCAGGACGAGTAAAAAATTCATTCGGAATATTAATGTTCACCTTATCAGGCTGAGTAAACAAAGTAATATCATGAGTCGGTCGGTGCGGGGAGATTACCTTTTTACCATGCTGCGAGCGAAATAAACTAATAAGTTATTAATAACGAAAATTATTTTTAAATATTAATAATAATGGTAATACCTATCATCGGAGAGGGCGCAAGATCGGTGTTTGCCATAGGCGTCATTTACTCTAGGTATGCCACTAACGACAAAGTAACTGACATTTTCAGTTTAAAGTATTACCGTACAATATACATTGTTTATAAATGTTTTAAATCGTCCAAAAAAAAAATATTTAAAAAAAAAACTGAACAAAATCTAAGCTGAAATTTCTAAAAGTAAAGAATTTAAACTAATATTGCAGCGAATAATACACAAGACTTAAATTGTAATTTATTAGAATTAATACAATAAGTTAGAATCATAAATTAAATTAAATATCTTACTAATGAAACAAGTTCTCCGTAATTTATTAGAATTAATACAATAAGTTAGAATCATAAATTAAATTAAATATCTTACTAATGAAACAAGTTCTCCTTTTTCCATTAAGAATCATAAATTAAATTAAATATCTCACTAATGAAACAAGTTCTCCTTTTTCCATTATTTCTTTAAGTTTATTTCCTCTTTCTGAGCCTGATTCTACTTCGTCTCGTAATAAGTCACCGCTGGACAAATGATTAAAACCATATTTATTAACTATTTTTTTCACATTGGGTTCCTTTTCCACTTCCCGGACCACCTAGATTTGATTAATATTAACGAGATTTATTTTTAAAATCAATTAATTGATCGTCTTTACAACACGACTATAGCAACACATAGCAGCACATAGCAACCGCACACCTTCCTTTTCCACTTCCCGGACCATATTAACAAGTTAAATTTGAAACTGTGAGTTAGTTTAATACATTTAAGAATAACTTTACCAACTACTGTAGGTTCTAGATCAATGAAAACCGCGCGTGGGACGTGCTTCCCAGTCCCTGTTTCACTGAAGAAAGTGTTAAAAGAATCATCACCTCCTCCAACAGTTTTATCACTAGGCATCTGTCCATCTGGTTGTATACCGTGTTCCAGACAATACAACTCCCAGCAAGCATTACCCATTTGAACTCCAGCTTGACCCACACGTATGCTAATGCATTCTCTCTAGATAACATTTAAAAAAAAAAAAAAAAAAAAATTAATCATATAAATTACCACCATTATTAATAATTTGTTAAAAAATTCGTTCTAACTTTAAAACCGTACAAAATGGCCACGAATCGAACAAATTTCCTTAAATAGTCTTTGCCTTTTATTACATGCCGACCTAGTTATGATCCAATCAGGGATTTGATTTCCTACCCTGTGCATAACTTGTCCCAGTAGATAAAGTGAAATAAAAACCAACACCTTGTTACAAAGAAAATCCAATTAATAATATTTTCGTCCTGGCGATACTGTATAATATCCGACGGATTACGCGACCTGAACTAACTGTTTGAGAATATGAGTCTGTTTCAGCTCAGTTATCGAGAATAGATTTCATTGCACGACGGCATAAGTTCATATTGAAAAATTTATTATCCACAATTTTATTCGACTGAGATGAGAAGGAAAAATATCACAGCCATGATTAGGTAGGAAATATTCTGCAGCTTGTATTTATTTACAAATATCACAGCCATATTTAGGTAGGAAATATTCTGCAGCGTGTATTTATTTTCACCAATCATTTTCTACCATTATCACTGGGAATCTGAAAATAGGTTATTCTCTCACAATGTCTAGCTAAATATTTCTCTCCATCATACACACATATTCACACACACACACAAATATTTGTGTATATTCATCCATCTCAGTTCTAATCGATCGATTTGCTTATTGTCGGCTCAACCTGTGTGTGTGCGCGTGCACACGCACAACAATTTGGTATGCTGGTTCACAATAAATGTGCATGTGTATTGATGAATGAACAAAATGGATGGAATGGCATCTAGTTCCATGTGCATTAGCATTTAGTGAGCTGCTTATTCCATTATTATTATTATTATTGTTATTATTATTATTATTATTATTATTATTATTATTATTATTATTATTATTATTATTATTATTATTAATATTATTATTGTTATTGTTATTGTTATTATTATTATTATTGTTATTGTTATTGTTATTATTATTATTATTATTATATGATATGATGCGATGCTAGACATCAACTACTACTATTTATGAATTAATCTAGTAGTAGTAATATGCTGTAGAACAGCTCTCAATTTATCCAATACAAATACACACATACATACACACACACACGTATATATATATATATGTGTGTATATATACACCAACTCACGTGTTCCACTGCCGATGTCGTCGTCGTCGTCGTCGTCACGTGCTGCCACTGCTGCCGCCGCTGCTGCTACTATTCACTGAACTCTCAATTTAAGGACAACAAATCACTGCCTATAAACAATGTATTTATATATGAGTATTTCATTTTGCTATCAGTTTGAATTTTATTCCTTTCAAACAAAAATTCTTTAATTCTGCTCTGACTTTGCAATCCTGTAATCACAGACGGTTTAATATTTATTTCTGGAAGGTTTTTGACTGCCAGATGATGCTTATGAATGGTGATGACGTGATATATGCTTGATATTCTCTACCGATTTCCACTCAACTCCATATTGCCAACGATAATAGCGGGGTTTAAGTTTCCATTAAAGGTAAAAAGAATTCCATTTGCATTGGCTTACTGGATTTATTATATTAAATTTATAAAACATTTTACCTTTTACAAGATAGATGGTTCATGCATGAAAATGAAATCAATAAAAACAACTCAATTATCTGATATTAAACATGATCAGCTAGATATTAAAAATTTTGCACTATAAAAAACTTTAAACTTCGGTTTTCGATTCATAAAACATCAATTTTAAGTTAATTTTTAATTAACAAAACAATTTTAGAGTAACAAAATATTGGATAATTTTTCTACATTAAAGTTTGAAAATTGTCAAAAATTAAAACAGATATGAGTCAAACTTAAGCCTTCATTTCATTTGGTCTTGAAAAGATTAAAATTTATTGATACGCTATGCGCCATCAAAATTATAATAATAATAGTGATAATAATACATAATCACAGCAAAACATAGATTTCGAGGACGAAAAAATTTTTTTAAGGGGGGAGATATGTTGAGGTCTGTAAATTAAAATTAAAAATTTAAATAAAATTTAGGATAATAATTCAAATGGAAAGTAAGCGAAGAAAAAAGGCAAATAAAAGCGGGATCGTGCACAGAATTAATAGTAAATGAAAGTGCGATGGAAACAGTATTAGAAAATGCAAAAAGCAATTACGAAAGGCGAGAATCCGGAAATCCGAGAAAAATCAATAAATGGAAAAATCATCGAAATCGAATGGGAAAAACGGGACAGTTATAGATTAGCTAATGGTCAACAAGATGACGGTTAGGGATTTATCAGAAAAGGGTTAGAAAGGGTTGAAAAACATTCAAATGTATGAAAACAGAAAACGTTAATTAATTAATTAATTGGCTAATGGAAAACCCGAGCTAATGGGAAACCCGAGCCAATGGAGAACCCGAGAGATGAAGGAAACCCGAGCTGGGTAAACAAGAAGAAAGGCAAACAAAAGGAAGATTTGGGCCCATTAGCTTGACATAATGATTAATGGGAAAAGAGTAAGGAGAAGATAGCGCGCGTAGGAAGACCGGTAGGGCCATTAATTATCTAGATTCGTTGGACCATTATGGATGACAGCCGAAGCAAACACGTAGGAGAAAATGTCAAACGAAAGATTGGCTCGGCAATAACCATTTGTCATCTTGATTTCGAGGAGTATATAAGCAAAGGGAAAATCAGAGAAAATCGGCATTCTGCCTCAGCTAGGGTTCGAAGAATCAGACGATAAGAAAAGGGATAAGCGAATTAGGGAAGTAGGGAAAAGAAGAAATAGAATTAAGAATACGGAAAGGCGAAAAGGGATCAAACCAAACAGAAACCGAGGAAAACGAGAGTCAACAGAACTAAAGGATCAAAAGGTGAATATTGTTTGTTTGCAAAGCATCAACGCCGAGCAGAGAATCGTATAAACTTTGATTGGTTATTGGAGCGTGATAATAAATTGTAAACCTGTTGTTTCAATATACGTTGGGTCGTTCATTGTTTTAATTTAAAGAACACCAGGAGTCAGAGAGAACCGACTTGAAATAATCCAAAACCCAACAATAATAATAATAATAATAATAATAATAATAATAATAATAACAAGAATAATAATAGAATAATAACTCGTAATAATCATATGAAACACGTGACATTAATAATAATCATATAAAGAAATTTATATAGGTGAAAGATTTTGATGTATGTAAAAGCCTAAAAGTATGTATGTGTTTTCTTTGTAATTCACATACAAACTCAATGTATGTGATTTCTTTGTAAATCACATACAGTCTTGAGCGTGTATGCATGCAGTCACGCACTTATCATGCACTATGATCATGTGATCATTAGCTTTGTTATAATTAATAATAGAAATATGCATGATTCTGATTGGTTAATCAGTATCTGTCAAAGGTATAAAAGCTCGTCACCACCTTATAAATATCATAAATCAAACATGACCAAGCAAATCAATGCTATCAGTGTCCAACCAGTTCAGATGTTCCACAATTATAAAAAGTATTTTTTAAAGGAACCTATCAATATGCAATTGGCAAATCCAGTCAAACTCAATAGAACTCAATTTCAATCTCTCGCTGGTACTCTCTCAATGTTAGATATCAAGGATATTGATACGGTTTTCAAAAAGATCAATTCTAATTTAAAATGCAATGAAAATGCTTTCTTCACCAGTCAACATACCAGATATTATGATATATTTACAGAAATAGGTTTCAAAGAACAGGAAAACTGGTATTTAACAATAGCAATCCAAGGATATAAAGCTGATCAAAATGATGTGCTTTCTCCAATCTGGAAAATTGTTACTGCTAAACTTTCACAATTATTTTAATGTATATTTTAGTGTTTAATAAATGTATTAATGTTTTTTTCTATAAATGTTTTATTCTATAAACAAAATTATAATTAGTTTTAAAATAGTCTAAAAAATGATATCTAAAAAAGGTAAAATATAAAATATAAAATAATTAATTAATTTTTGTTTAGAATATTTAATAAACTTTTTGTTTGATAAACTCGAAGAAATAACCGGTGTAAAAATTAGAAATATGTTGACTCTAGTTAAAGCATTGAGTAAAGAAGATTCATGTTGTGATTCAGAATGTCAGAGTTATGATGAAGAAATTTTTAATTATACTGAAATTATTAACGATACTGAAGATACAGAAATTATTAATGATACCGAAATTATTAATGATACTGAAATTATTAATGATGAAGAAACCCCAATTTTAATTGAGCCTAACGAATTTAAGACTTGTGTTGACCATGTTATAGAAAATATTATGATAGAATATTGTGGTGATGAAGAATGTACATGTAATAATCAATAAATCTTTTAAAATGTAGTTTTTTATTAATAATAATAAAATAACAAAGAAATATTTATTAAAATTTATGATAAACTTTATTACATTTATATAAAACCGATGCTCCAGTTAACAGTTTTAATAAAAATTTACAGTTTGCGATATAAATAATTTACCTCTATAGACCATTGGAAATAATTTTCATAGACGGATCCAGATTTTAAAATCATATGTTTCATATACATTAATCCTACGATTATTCGCATCCATTTATTATTTTCATCAAACATGTAACTAAATTTAGATTGGAATGTCTTCTTTCTCTCCAATGTTGGCAAATTGAAATTTTTTTCATAATCAAAAAGGATGTCTTCTACGATTTTCTCGGTACGGTTTACCCTGAATTTTATGTTTTTAATGATATCATCTTCTCTATTATTAGAAACCAGCTCATTCAACAAAGTTATAAAAAATTTAGTTTCTGGTATTTTATAAAAATATTTGAAAGTGTAAGCTTATTTATACTATATTCGACCAATCAGAAACATGCATGAACATTAAGAAGTTGCAATATTAAGAAAATATGTAAAAATATATATTGGAAATGACAATGATGATTTGTTGCACTGTTAACATTAATTCTTTGGTAACTGGTTGTTGAACTTCTTTCATAATACGATTGAACTGATCAGATGTTTTATTAGAATAAAATTTTATACTATATTGAACTTGATTCATCATTTTTTCATTAAGTTTACGATTTTCATTCAATTCTAATATTAATTTTCTAAATTCATTTTTGATAATACCAATGGTCTTATTCAGATATAGATTATTATCATATAATTCGTTTTCAGCTCTTTTTAAAATATCATATGTGAGTTCAAATCGGACTTTTAAATTACTCATTCTTTCAGATAATCTTTTGACTGGAGTTTTCAAATATCTAGGCCTATCTATCATATACAAAATATCCATCAATACTGCTGTATCAGGACATACACATCTTGTTGAATTTTTACATTGAACTGTTACAACAATTGAGTTAGCCATATTAAAAACTAATATTATTATTAAAATTTCTTTAATCATTTTCAAAAACTATATAAATTAATATTTATTGTTTATAGCTAAAGATTTGTGTGTGTTTAACTTCTCATTGGTTTAAATTAGTATAAAAGTAATTGTTATTTCAATTTTTATCATTAAAATGAATGTACCGAGCGCAGTTCAAGCTATGAATGAAATTAAACATTATGGTAATTTATTATTACTATTATTATTATTAACTATTTTTAGATGAGTATTTTAAAGTTATCAAAGAATGTCTGGACTTCTATTATCCCAATATACATGAAATATTGAAGGATAAGCCAGCATCAATAATCCCAGACTTGGTCTTTAATCATACATCAATATGGATATTTTCCGTAATCGACGAGTTCCTATGGGATTTCGAACAAAACAAAATGTCAAAAGATATGGAACATGAATATCCATGTTGTGATGTATGTCATTGCTGCGCTGCCCGATATCGGAAGTATGTGGAATGGGCTTTGAATAAAGCTCTTCGACAATATTACTATAGTCGAATTATTTCTTTTAATAAAAATTTTATATAGTTGTTTTTATTATATATTAAATATAAAAATAAGTAATAATAATAATAATAATAATAATAATAATAATAATAATAATAATAATAATTATAATAATAATTTAACAATATTAATAGTTAAAACATTACTTATAAAAATAAGTAATAGAATTAAAATTAAAAAATATTAATAATTAAAACACTACTTATTTTTATAAGTAGTAATATAAAATTTTAATTTTTTTTTAAATAATATGACCTTGACCTACTTTTGAGTGACCTTGAAAATATATGATGAGTCATCCAATGACCTTGAACGAGTCATGCTCTTTGTTTAAATGACCTTGAGATTTTTTGATGAGTCATTGTCTTGTCCTACAAAAATTTGTACTTTTAAACTTAGAAAAAAATTTTGCCGGGAGGCATGTCTTTGTCCCAGCGGGATACAAATTTAATTGACTCATATTAAATATCAATTCAGCTATCCAAAAACTATATACTTTGACATTTTACTCTGAGATTAATATATGTATGTGTGTTACAGCACAGAACTTTGTTAATTTAACTAATTGTTTAATTAAATATATATTTCTGGCTAGAGAGAGTAGTAATTTTATTCAATTAAATATTTTCAATAAAGGTTTGATACATTGTTTTCCTAAATGTTTCATCGTCTTTATCAAAATGTTTAATCATTATATTTAATAATTTAAAGATATAAATAAAATCAGAAGATTTCAGAAGATTTCAGAAGATTTACAAATAAATTATCGGACTGTTGCCTCAATTATTAATATCTACAAAACTACCGGGCGAATATTATGCTTATATTTTATCAATTTTTTAATGTGTTTTTTGATTTTACAATTTACTATTTGAAGGATTTCAAATTATTAAATTAAATGATTAAACATTTTGATAAAGATGATAAAACATCTTGGAAAACCCTGTAATAAAATTATATTTCAAATATATATTAAAAATGCTTAATTGAATAAAATTTTCCTATTCCTAGTAGCCAGTAATATATACCTCACCCATAGCCCATCCAGCAAGGCGCTTAAGTGGAAAAATTCTCGAATCAGTCGAAAAAGAATTCGATGACCTAACCAATAAAAGAATTTTGTCAGAGAATAAGTGTGACTGGGTCTCACTGTTAGTGACTGTAAAAAAAGATGGTACCATCCTTCCATCTGAAAACTATTGACTTCTCAACTCAGTCACAAAAACAGATAAATACCCATTACCCAGAATAAATGATATTTTCGACAAGATAGGAAGAAGTAAAATATCGACTTGGAAAAAATATATCCCCAGATACCAATCGAAGAGTCACACCATTTTAACCGCTATAGTCACACCATTTTAACGGTTCCAATATCTCAAAATGCCTCTTGATTTGAAAAATGCGTAACAAACCTTTAAAAGATTCATGGAAAAAATCTTAAATTCATTAAAGGAATTCTATCGGTCTTATATGGAGGACATCGTAATCGTCTCGAAATCAAAGGATGAGCATAGCAATCATCTGAAATAATTCGCAAAACTCTAGTAAATGAAAATTTATCCTGGAATGAAGATAAATGCTACACAGCAAAAAATAAAGTCAAATTCTTGATTTTATTATCTCATACTTGTGAATCTCCCCGCAACCCGATAAAATGAATTAATCTCATCCTTTCCGAAATCAAATGACACTAAGTTATTCAACAGATTTATTGGTGAGGTAACATGTTATCATTGCTTAATTCAAAATTTAACAGAAATAATGGTTCCATTTCAAGACTTAGTCGCATGCAGAACAAAAGAAAAGTGTAAATAGATGTGGACTAAACAACACACTCCACGTTTTGAAATGAAAAAGAATAAACTTCAAAAAATCACATAGATGAGTTCACATGATTCACAGAAAGCATTTATTTTATGCGCCGACGCTTCTAACATTTGAGTTGATGCCAGCTTTAATCACAGAACTGATAAAGCAAATTTGTTCACATCAACATCTTCTCCAGAAAACTGAACAAGACCAAAGACAAATACTCCACCTTGAATAGGAAGCTCATGGCTGTATATCTGGCTATCAACATTTTTGGGCACTACTTATTTGGCAATATTTTCGAGCTACTAACCGACCACAAACCACTGATCCACGTTATTATTATGAATTATCCTTCTAATAAACAATTGATGTGGATAAAATTTGTCAATCAGTTCGACGTTAAAATCAACTACATTACGGACAAATTCAATTTAGTTGCAGACTTTTTATCGAGACAAATGAGCTTGGATGACGATTGATTTACAATTTTGAGCATTCCATCTTTGCCCTTAACTAAAACAGAAATTATTCAGAAGAACCAGGAACCAGCATTCTCAAAAATCATCAAAGCATCACTCTCTATACGACCCAAAATAAAAGATGATGGTATACTGATAGATGTGACAACTGACCCACTCAAAATTATATTAACAGAAGCTCACCAATTCAGAGAATTTCAACGAATCCTAAGATTGAACGCAACGATAAAGCTGATATCATCTAAATACGTGGGCCCTGTATGAGGGCTCAAACTAAGATATGGAACAGATCGTGCAGAAATAGTCAAATAAACAAAATAATCCGGCATACAAAATCAGGTCTTAAAGAACTTCCTGGAACTCAGGAAATTTGACAATGTTGAACAGTAAACCCTAGTAAACAATAAAACGTACATTCTCACCATGATTAACTGGTACTCGTCTTCACCATAGGCCATTTCAATATCGAACTTGACAAGTAGGCCAATCGCAAACACGGTAGAAAATGAATCCCATTATGAAGTTCCTGAAATCATTATCATAGACAACGCGAAGCAATTAATATATTAATATATTGTATTAATATATTGTCTAGATAAAACACAACACATTTAAAAATCAATCCTTTTAATAGTCTTTCCTTTTGCAATGGTTTATTTTGGTAAGAAGAATTAAAATACCTGTATTTTGCGTAAACACTTTGACGAATTAACTGACCATTTATGGGTTTCTATTTTTAAAAGCATAGGAATATGTTTGTTTTTTGCCGACGAAGATGAAAGATTATGCGAAAAAAATTCATTACGGTTAACAAAAATATATTTGAATGAGAATCTTTTTTTTGCTTAACAGAAAATTGATGGCAAAATGAATGCAAATGATGAATAAATTTGGATGACTTTGATGATGAATGCTGACAAATTTAAAAAGTAATAAATAAATTTGAAGGATGAAGAGGAAAATGGGTGTTAGTTCAGGCAAAACGTGTGATGGAGATAAAAATTGTAATATTATTTACAAATAATTATTTAGAAAATTAGTAATTGTGTTAGAAAACTAATAATCAGTAGACCTTAATTGAGGATAAAACAGTGATCAAAAATGGATAATAAACACTATGACAATTATATCGTGTGTTTTTATCAGTGCCGTACTATCGCAAGTGCAACATGCGCAATCGCACTGGGCCCCCAAAAATTAAAAACATTAAAAACTTTTCTATAACAGAAATATACCACGAATTGAAAGACAAAAATAAATCTAGTTGACTACTATTATTTTTTTGAAACAAAAAAATCAGTTGTTTTTTGCTACCGCAATACTGTCAGTTGAAAATGCAACAGTCAAAACAATTGATTACAATGATATAATCGATGAAACTGCTAGCAAAAGAGCTAGAAAAATCGGTTTAAAATATTATTGTATTTTTTTGAAATTAAAATTAATAATAATAAATTCAATAAAATTAAAAAAAGGTTTATAAGTGCCTACAGAGCCCCCCAAAAGTTACAGCACAGCGCTGGTAAAGTGCAGACCCATCTCTAAGATATTCCCACTCGAAGATAAAGTTGTTGGTGTTGACGATGTCAAGGGGGGAGGATGTTGAGAATTTGGTTTGTTTGTTCCCTTAGCCCCAATGTAGTTTAGTAACTTGGAGAATCGATTCAAAATTTGAGTCATTTCTCCAAGTAACAGCAATAATTAAAAATACAAGAAAATGAGAGAATAAAACAATGAAATTAAGAAACGTTAGAATTATAAAAACTTTTGAAAAAAGAAAAATTAATTATTTATTAAAAAAGACTTAAAACTGTTGTTTAAGTCGTGCTAACTAAATTTAGTGATTTGAAAATATATATTTTTGAAATTGTCATTCTTTGAAATTTTAATTATTCTAGAATTAGTTAATCTTTTGGGTTTTATTTTAATTATGCAAAATTTGGATAGCAGTATTTATGATCATTACCACAAATCATTTTCGTTACAGTCAAGTTATTTTAAAGATGACTAGGAATGGTGTAATAATAATTATAGTGACAATCATCAAAATATGGAAACTAATGATCTTTCTTACAGTAATATCCCAAAATCAGTGGACCAATAATAACAGAATATCGATCTCACGGAAGACTCTATGTATCCCTTCATTAAGCCACTCTCAAATATCAATTAATAACAAAAATAGAGTACCCGTTATCGAAAAGAAAATCTGTATTACAATTGCGAACTCACCAGAATTTTGTAAAAATCTTCAAGAAAAGAATCGGAACTGTGATTTGGATCAGAAAGACATCGATTTTATTGAGGAAACAAGAAATATATTTAAATTGCCATATGATTATCGCGGATGGACCAATGAAAACATTGAGAACTGGCTTTATTGGATTCACCATAAATTATGATTCAAATCTCCAAAACTATCCAAAGAAATAATCGACCTTGCTTGACGAATTATAGTTGGTACACAAAATGAACAAGATTATCTTCTCATTGGATCAGTGACTGTACCAAATAATTATAATCGTTTCGAATCCAGACATTATGATGCTGAGAAAGATGAGTTTGGAGGATATGGTTTATTTACTGCTCATACAGATATTAATATTAAAATTAATCATGATGGATATATAAATCGGGCTAGATATCTACCTCAATGTCCTAACGTAATTGCAACTAAATCATCTAATGGCTATTTGTTTGATTATACTAGATATCCCAGCAAGCCAGCTCAAATTGGCAAATGTAAACCCGATCTCTTTCTTCAAGGACACTCAGGAAGGTTTTGGATTTCTTGGATTATCAAAAACGCTGGTGTATGACTTAGTTCTGCAGTGAATGGAACAATTCAATTGTTGGAAATAATTAATTAATTGTACTCCAGAAAATAAAATGGAATTCTTCAGTTTGTCCTGTCTTGACTTTCCTACTAAAGAATTAATTTAATTATTCTATGATTCCTTACTTTAATAAATGTCTCTACAATATTCTACCCTCAAGCTTTGCCCGTCTTTACCTGAGGCAAAATTCCGATTGTTCTGGGTTGAAGTTTCTTTTTATAGTAAAACTACTCTTATTGATTAATGATGTTTCCACTAAGTCATCTCTATTTGACAAAATTTGCCTAGCGGCTTTTTTCATTGTCAAAGAAAATGATTAATTGTCCCACAGTGTGTTTTTCTTGTAATAATCTTTTTTCCCATTATTCATGTTGTCATGATAAAGTTTTACTGAAATCCATTTTGTTTACTTAACTCGGGTTTTCTTTAATTAATTATTTAAAGATTTTCTGTTTTAAACTTTTTCTTGCTTTTTCACCATTTCTGAACACATTCTTATGAATCCATTCTCGCCATGATCTCTTCTGCACCTGAATCAGTTTTCAAATTTGTAATCGATAATTTGCTGTCTTCTAATAGTTTCTCTCTTTTCGATATTCTCTTTAAAATATCTTATAACCATCTAAAATAATTTTAAATTGATAACCGTAACAAAATGAAGGTTGTTTAATTTGATGGTAGTTAACTATTCCGTCTTTGCCAAGTTAATCTGTGATATGGTGTCTAGGTACTTTTTTGTTGCCTTGAAGGAGACACAGATGACTCTTGTGACGCAAACAAGTATACAGCATGTTTTTCAGACACATTTGGTCACCTCTTATCAGTCTTCTTCAGGTTAGAAATCGCAATAACGTTAACTGAAAAAAAGAATATTTAAACAAATTAACCAATAATAACCGCAATCAAATATGAATTTTCTTTTCAATAACGGGGCATAATAAATTGGTAGATGTGGTTGCAATGGGTTCTCCATTGGCTCTTACAATCGCTTCTATTTTTATGTCTTGTTTGTAAAAAATAATTTCATCTTACAATTTGACTAAACCAATTGTGTATTACTTTTTTTTGATTTTTGAGAGTCGTGAGCATGTAAATATTTACTTGGATTTTTTGAACAGTTTACATATAAATATTAAATCTAAGCGTGAAGAGGATAAAATGTCGTTAATTGCTTTTTTTAGATTTGCTTATTCAACGGAAAGAAAAGCCTATCAAACAGAAATATACAGAAAGGCGACTAATAATGGTTTGTATACTACGCTTGAGAGCTTTTGTGACTTTAAATACAATCGAAATATGGTAAAGGGATTAGTATTTTATGCATGGTCTTTATCTTCCATGTTTGTCAAATGAGAAAAAAGTGTGTATTCTTTGTTTGCGTTACTACTTAAAAATGGATATTCTAAATCTGACAAAAGTAAATGTGTGTTGAATTCCCATGATTTTTGTACTGATTTGTATGGAGGTGTTGGGCCAGCACACCACTAGCCTTGAGAATTGTTTAAATGCATCAGTAATACAGCACGAAAACCCAGCACCAAGATAACTTAAAATACAATATACAACACCAATTAAACACTTTAAAATCTGAGAGAATATAAATAAATATAAAATCAAAGACATAAAAATAAAATTAAAATAATAACAAAATGCACCAAGATTCGCACGATACCTACACAAATATAACAAGAAAACACAACAAATTCGACGAAATTGAAAAAATTAATAAAAGTTCATTAAAATGAAATTTAAATCGAAAAATTTGAATTAGTAATAATTCAATAAAAATCTTAAATAAAAAATTATAAAAATAAATCAAAAAATAATAAAATTAACGAATAGAATTTACTAGAAAATAACAAGGTCGAATTTTGTTTTACTGCATCAAATTTCACACGCGAGAAAAATAGGTATAAATACCGATGTGTTTTCACAAATTTTCAGTCTTATTTTGCGGAGAAAATTTCATTATAGAATTGTATAACTGGTTGTATGGCTGGTTGAGAGCCGTGCATTCAGGCAATTAACACGGGTAAGTGTTTTGCCTGAACACGATCACTCTCAACTAGTGCAATATTATTAGTTGATTTTTTTTTCGAAGAGAATTGATGGGTAATTTTTCAATTGAATTTATGTATGACTTTTCAGATCGAATTAATGAATGATTTTTGTTTTGCAAATTGAAGTTATGGATAATTTTGTTTTTCCAATTGAATTTATGGATGATTTTTTGAATCAAATTTGTGGGTAATTTTTCAATTGAATTTATGGATGATTTTTCAGAATGATTTATCGAATTAAATTTGTGGGATTTTCGAAGTAAATTTTATGGAATGGATACAATGAATTTCAAATGTATGTAGCCGATGTAATATGCTGAATAAATATTTTATATCTACAGCCTTAGTGCATCGAAACTTTTATTCCAAATGCTATGGTAAAATATTATTTGTTATTCTTTTTTTTCGGCCCACAGCCAACACATAACGCAAGAAAGCAAAATCTACATAGTACAGATTTGTGTAAGAGCGTGGAAAATCGCCAATGATATGTACCCGTGAAGGCTCAGCGTGCGGAACGCAGGAGTTGGAACGTCAATATTATCCGTATATAGGGGAAATTGGAGGGTAAATGAGTAGTTTATTGGCTACTCCTTCACCATCCGTTTTCTGAAATATTGACATAAAATTTTTAACAACAATCGGCTCAAAATCTCTAACACCGAGTAGTCCAGTGGGCACTCATCAACTATGAAATGAACATAAATAGATCTTAAGGACAAAAAGAGGGAATGGGTAGTGGGGAAAATTGCGAAATCGTTGCAACAGTTAAAATGAACAGCCATCGGAAAAAGATTAATCCGAACGACCAAAATAATGAAAAATAATGTTTTTAAATAAGAATTAAATTAATTAATTTGAGTTGAGGCGGAAAATATGGGCGGGACGCTGCTCAAATTTTCCGAACTAATTCAAATACTTAACAAAAATAGTAACATAAAAATGGAACGTGTAAAATAAGGGCGGAACGCTGCTCAAATTTTCCGAGTCAATGAAAATACTTTGTCGAAAACTGTAAAATAGGGATGAACCGTAAAATAAGGGCGGAACGCTGCTAAAATTTTCGAATTTACAAAAATACTTTATCAAAAACCGAAAGATACAGAAGGATTACAACTAAATTTTTATATAAGAAAAATATTTCTTAAAGCTGAGGAATAAGGACGAATCCCTACACAAAAATTTGTTAATAATATTGATATAATTGTAATAATAATAACAATAATAATAATAATAATAATAATAATAATAATAATAATAATAATAATAACAATAATAATAATAATAATAATTATGATAATAATAATAGTAGTAATAATCATAGTAGTAATAACAATACATATAATGGTAGTTATAGTAGTAACAATTAGGAAAGGTAATATATATAATAGTAACAATGATAATGCTAGTAATAATAATGGGAAACATTGTAGTTATGATAGGATAAGAGTAAGAGAACTAGTGTGTGAATACTTAACCTAACCAAGGTGTACCGACCAAAGAATAATCTTCGACATGGACAACGATAAGAAGGACTATGGGAATGGACATAACAATGAATGATATGAAAGTATAGGTTAACAGTTGAAAGAGATAGGAGAATAATGGGACCTAAGAATCAAAAGCGAGCACGGGTCTTCTATCGACAGCTCGTTGGACCCAGAGATCGTTCGATCAATTATAGCATTAGCAATAACGCTCACTTTTTGCGGACGATCTACCCACTCGAACACAGTTCCAACGTTGCTTAGCAACGGGTGCCGAGTGGTAAGCGAAAGAATATTTGTATGGGGTTGTCTGGGTAACAACCATATAGTTTCAAAATATCAAAACCCAGAAACCCACCAGAGGTAATATTTTTATTGACTCAGAAATTAGTTAGTTGTCTAGTTTGGAAGGTAAACAAATTTGATCTAATCACATGGAACCGAAATATGTGTTTGTATTGCTTATTCCGAGGGTTTCCATGAACTTAAGCATAAGATCCTCAGTCTCAGTTTATGATTGATTTTAACGTCTTGCAAAATCAGTAGTATGCTTACCAATAGGTCTCCAACTCCAGTAGGTCTATGTTTTTAACTCGTTTATCAATTTGCATGTAATATGTGTAATGCCACATACATTGGAGAAATTGCCCGTCCTCTCTGCACTCGAGTTCTTGACCGTTGTGGACTGAATGGATTGACTCACATTAGCGATCATTTTAGGAAATGTAAGAGTAAGCAAATATTTATATCTGATTTTAAGATAATTGCGAAAAATCTGAGTAATTATTGCGAACGGATAACTTGTGAGTCGTTGTTGATAAGAGATTTAAATCCTATAATTAATGTTGAAAATGCTCGGTCTACAGGCATTTTGAATGTATTTGAATAATTGAATGTAATTTACATTTTTGGTATAATTTTTTGTTTTATAAAACCTTTTTTTTAAAGGAATGATAATTTTTGTGTTTTTAAAAAAAATTAATTTACAAGTTTACTTTCTTAAAATTGAAATAGTTTTGTATTTTTTGATACAATTTGATTGCGATTATTATTGGTTAATTTGTTTAAATTTTCTTATTTTCATTCAGTTATTTTTAATCTGTTTTCTATACTGATAAACGTCTGAAATATACAGTGAAATGTTATATAGAATATATAGTTGGTGATTTTCAATTATTATTGTTATTATTATGATGACCACATAGATGACCAAACTAAAATATTGGCTTTATGGTTCATAATTATTGCCCATTAGCAATATTTCCATCCAGACCCATGAATAGTGTCATCATGACTTAAAATTTTCAAGGTTATCATACATATTTTTTAACCATTAGTAATAATAAGTCCAGCCAGATCCATTAAAGCATACCTTTCTTAATTTTTTAACGATTCATACGCAAACATGTATCCTTCTATATCCTTCCAAACCCATTAATCAAGTCATTAAATCATGTCTATATTTTGTTAATAAGTAAAACATAAACCCTTGTCCATTCCGCCCACACTAAAATTGGCTTTTTTGTACTATACACTTAGATTTTGACCCCTTTCGACAAAAATATAGGTCAAAGTACCCTTAAATTATACTTTTCCTGAATTCTGACTCAATGAAATTCGTAGACTTTTGTATCTGGAAATTCTGAATCGACACAACTAGCTCATATCATAACTACGATGATCTAAGGCAGCGGTTTTCAACCTTTATTTTCATTGTACCACCATGTAAGAAATTTTAATGTCGCCGTACTACCAGCAAAAGCCAAATCAAAAACAACATAATTTATAATTATAATACCCACTATTGATTATTACTGACTTGAATCTTAGACTTAGAATTAGTTTTTATTAGACAGTTAGTGGACATTACTCATTTAAAACAAGACGCATGATGGACGATTATAATCTTTGAAATTAATATGGTAAAAATGTTAATTTTTAAGTTTTTTAGAATTTATATATTTTTTCACGTACCACTTAGCGACATCTAGCGTACCATCGGTTGAAAACCGCTGATCTAAGGAACTCTGAAATATTCATTTCTCCAGTTACCCTTGTTTCTTTTTTTAAATAACTTTAATGCACCGATACTCACTGAAACATCCGGAAATGTGCCAGTGCAGAAGCATAAATCAAAGGCCGTGTTGAAATAATAATTTCTTGGGAACTGATGAGCCAGTATTTTCCAGAATCGGTTCAATTTTCCGCTATGAAATTTTACACAAGTGTTCGATGCATTTTCCTTATTATAATATACTGAAATTTCAATGAAAAAACAACATCTAAAAAAAATTCATCTATTTTAGGACATTTATTTTCTGTCCATTACACAATAATGGAATGATTTACGAAATTGATTGTTCTATTTCAATATTAAATATTAAACTATTAATTTGCTTATCTCTATTTTTATAATTACGCTAGATTAGAATTGCCTATTTCATTAATATATAAACTATGATTGGCGATTAACATTTCTAGTCAACAAAACAATCGAATCGATTTTTTTTTAATTAAATTCATCCAATCAAATAACAACAAGACAAACGAATGTGAAATATATTAAATTGTACAATTTTCATAACTTAACTTTAAGGTGAGATCAAATGCTAAAGATTTATAAGACAAATAAAATAGAGAGAAAACATTGATTATAATAGGCATTATTCGAATTTGGTTTTGCCTTTACTTTGTCTTTCCAGCTTTTCGATACTGATAAATACCCAACTCAATAAAGCGAAATATCCTGATGGTACAATCATCTAAAACAGAATGTTAATACAAGTAATATTTTACCCATTTTTATTTTTACCGCCATATAGTCATCAAGCCGAAACTGACTGGCTGCAGTTAATAGCATTAGCAACATCAAACCGAGACAGGCAATTTTTCGCGATGCCGCACCACCGACAATAAGGGTAGTGCCTAAAACCAGTTCAATGACACCGATACTTTGCATATAAACATATGGAGGAGGATTTACACCAATAAGTTGAAGGGGTGAAACTTGAGTAAAATTTTTGAAAGTTTTTAACTATATTTTGTAAGAAATTATAAATATTTAATATTAAAGACAATGAATATACCATTTCTTTATACAAGTTAGCATTCACTTTTACTGTTTTCATCATACCAGGTATGATAAATAATAAACCCATAACAACTGAAGATATCCTAGTACCTAATTTCGTAGACATTGTTTTGAGTATTAAAATTTTAAATTTTCTTTTAATTGTAAAATATAAGTAAAAATTATAAAATATAATATTCAAATTTGTAAAATAATGTGTATTTCTAATTTATAAAGTTAAACAAATATATTTCATTAACTGTATATAATAAATATATAACTTAAATATTTATTATAACTTACATATTTTTAATTAATTTGTTTAAAATATTATTTTGAAAATATAATAAAATATATTTTTATCTCTTATTGTAAGGATTAAGTTTATTTATAAATGTATTATCTATTAATTTACTGTTTATTAAAAATAAATATTATATATGTAAAACATAGTTGCTAATAATATTAATTATTTAAAAGCTAATATAATTATAATAAAAGTTTTTAATATAAAATAATAGAATGCTTATAAAAAAATAGTTTTAATAGTTTCATCTTGTCAGGCAATAACTAAATAACAGCGAATGACACAAACAAGCATGGAGCGACAAACCAAAATTTTAAAAGAGAATGACTCATCAAAATAACTGATGAGGACCGAAAAAGAATCAAAAAAAATCCAAAAAGAACAACATAAATATCAAAATTGAGAAAAAATTAAATTTTACGGCTAGTGGGGAACAGAATATAGTGGAGTGTGTAGCTGGTCCTGGGAAAGAATTAAAAGTAATATAAAACGAAAAATAAATATGGAAGAATAAAAATTTGTATGAAAACCTAAGAAAAAAGAAGGATAAATATAGACTAAAGACAAAATAAATAAATGAAAATTCTCTGATAAGTAGATTTCGGTAACAATCGATGCAATGTTAAAAAATATATACTAGTAATAAAAATGGATTTATTGAAGAAAGTATATAATACACTTAGCTGAACATAAATCTTACGTTACAAAAAAATGATAATTAGTGGGTTAATGTTCCGTGACCTTGCCAACCAATGTATGCACTATTAATTCATCCTACCCGCTTGTTACCCGTAGGTAGTGATTGTTTGTGATGCAACAATGGGTTGTTAGTCCGCCAAAGGTGAGCTTCTTCACAGAGACTACTCGTACCCGAACTCACATAAGTCTTGACAGTTGCCGTTAGTAGACCTATGTTGGTTCTTTGTCTTTGACCCCCTTACTCTTGTCATTCTTGTCTTTTTCTTTCATTATCGTACCTAGTAATGTGTGCGTAATAACCTTGACTCAGAGCAACATAATTTTGAAAGTATAATTGATTTGTTCATAAATCACTGATAAAGTCATCAATATTTTTATTCAAATATCAAAAAAATAACAAAGGTTAGTTTTTAATTTCCTATAATCTCATGGCATTCAAATTTTCATGTTTCTGTTCATAGTATCCGTCTTCGTGTCCATTCAAACTTGCCTGGTCGTTCGCGAATTCGATCGGAATATTTTGTCATTGTGGGAGGCGTTCTTTCTCAATGAGTTACCTGTCCGTTTTGAGTCAATGGATCTGGATGCGTTGTGCTTGTAATTTTGCTTCTCTTCTTTTTTTTTATACTGATGAAATTGTGTGATTTGTCAATAGGGCTTCTTAGCTCAACTGGGGTCGATCCAGGTAGCTTTTACTTCGTAGGTTTCCGGAATCGCCTGTAAAAGTTTATGTTGTCACTTGTTGTCCTGTTGCCGTTTGCCCATTTCGTTTCCAATGTCTTGTATTGCTTCCATGCCTTAATAACTTTAAATTAATACCATTATTGACATTTATAATCCAATGGTAAATTTGATGCTTAGATATTAATAATGCCTACAATACAAAATGCAGCATTATGACTCAAGGAATGAAAGAATGGAAGTAGAAAATAATTATTGGCAAGAGACATATGAAGAAACTAACTGAATTAATAGGCAAATTGAAGCAAAACAAACACAAAAGTTTAAAACATCAAAAGTTATTGTATTCAATGTGGAAGACAAAATTTAGAATAATATGTTTATCATATTTGAAGTTTAATAAATAAACCCATTTAAAGTCTAATTCATAAAGTAAATATCAAGAAGCCAGATCATGAATAATTCTGTAGGGATGTAGCAAATAATCACACAAAAGACGTGAATATTTCTGGATTAGACAATGGACCAGTTAAAAACGTTACTTAGAGCCCAATACAAAGAACTTATTGGTGGGTTTTGGGTGTTGATATTTTGAAACTATATGGTTGATACCCAGACAACTCCATACAAATATCCTTTCGCTTACCACTCGGCACCCGTTGCTAAGCAACGTTGGAACTGTGTTCGAGTGGGTAGATCGTCCGCAAAAAGTGAGCGCTATTACTAATGCTATAATTGACCGAACGATCCAGGGGTCCAACGAGTTGCCGATAGAATGCCTGTGCTCGATTTCGATTTTTAGGTCCCATTATTCTCCTATCTCTGTCAAATGTTAACCTATACTCTCATATCATTCATTGTTATGTCCATTCCCATAGTCCTTCTTATCGTTGTCCGTGTTGATGATTATTCTTTGGCTTGTGCACCCTTTGTTATGTTAAATATTCACACAGTATCTCTCTTACTCTTATCCCTATTATAACCACAATGTTCCCTATTACGTATTATTGCTTGCCTTATCGTTGATACTATTATATGTATTACCTTTATTAATTGTTACTACTATTACCTTTATTATTATTTTTATTACTATATAATTACCATTACATTTATTATATTACCACTATTATCATTATTACTATTATTATTATCATTATTATTACTATTATTATTACTATTATTACTATTATCCTGATTATTATAATTATTATTATTATTATTATTATTATTATTATTATTATAATAATTACCATTATCCTTACTATTATCATTATTATTATCAAGTTTTTACTAGGGATCCTTCATTATTCCTCCGCTTTATAAAATATTTTTCTTGTATAAAAATTTAGTTGTAATCCATCTGTATTTTTTCCGGTTTTCGATAAAGTATTTATGTTAATTCGAAAAATTTTGCAGCGTTCCGCCCTTATTTTACGGGTTTATCCTTATTCTGTAGTTTTCGATAAAGTATTTTCATCGATTCGGAAAATTTGAGCAGCGTTCCGCCCTTATTTTACGCGTTCCACTTTTACTTTACTATTTTCAATAAGTATTTTAATTACTTCGGAAAATTTGATCAGCGATCCGCCCTTATTTTTTGATTCCAAGAGAATATAATACTAACAATTGAACAATATTCCATTTTTACTTTACTATTTTCTATAAGTATTTTGATTGATTCGGAAAATTTGAGCAGCGTTCCGCCCTTATTTTACAGTTTTTATGATAAATGTTTTAACTATTTCCAAAAATTTGCGCAGCGTTTTGCCCATATTTTCCGTTTCAATTTAACATAATTTATTTAATTCTTATTTAAAAACATTATTTTTCATGATTTTGGTCGTTCGGATTAATCTTTTTCCGATGGCTATTCATTTTAACTGTTGCAACGATTTCGCAATTTTCCCCGCTACCCATTCACTCTCTTTGTCCTTAAGTTCTATGTATGTTCATACTATATTTAATGAGTGCCCACTGGACTACTTGGTGTTAGATATTTTGTTAAAATTTATGTCAATTTTTTAGGAAACGGATGATGAAGGAGCAGCCAACGGACTACTCATTTACCCTCCAATTTCCCCTATGTACGGATAATATTGACGTTCCAGCTCCTGCGTTCCTCACGCCGGAGCCTTCACGAGCACGAACTATTGGCGATTGTACACGCACTTACACAGTTCGATAGTGTGTTTTATTTTATTAACTTGTAGTATGTTTTGGCTGTGGCCCTAAAAAGAAAATAAATGAATAAATTTTACCATGGTATTTGGAATAAAAGTTTCAACGCACTAAGGCTATAGATAGAAAATATTTATTCAGCATATTACATCGGCCACACACGGCAATTCGTAATGCATAAAAACCTTGTGAGCATATCGTAAATACAATTTGAAATTCATTGAGTCCGTTCCATAAAATTTGATTCGAAAATTCCATAAATTTGATTCGAAAAATCATCCATAAATTCGATTCGAAAAATCATCCATAAATCCAATTTGAAAAATCATCCATAAATCCAATTTGAAAAATCATCTACAAAATCAATTTGAAAAAATCACCCATAAATTCAATTGGAAAATCATCCATCAATTCCTTTCGAAAATTCATTTAATAATATTACAATAGTTGAGAGTGGTCGTTTTCAGGCAAAACACTTCCCGTGTTAATTGCCTGAATGCACGGCTCTCAACCAGTTATACACACCGATTAACTCTCTGCAATGAAATTCTTTCTCCGAAAAATAAGACTGAAAATTTGTGAAAACACATCAGTATTTATACCTACAATTTGGCCTTAACCTTGCGTGTTAATTTTATTGCGATTAAACAAAATTCGACCTTGAAATTATTTGTGTTATCTAAATTAAATATTTATTTATTTCTTAATTTAAATTGGTAATTTATTTTTAACATTTTTAAATAAATTTATTAAGCTAAAAATATTTTATTTTTATTCATTAAATTCATTAAAATTTTCTTTTATATAAATGGTCATTTTACGGTCGAATTTTCTTGTTATTATGTTATTTTTTATGTAAATTTCGTGCGGTTCTTGATGCATATTGTATTTATTTTATTTTACTTTTATGGTTTTGATTTTATATTTATTTATATTTCCTCAGATTTTAAAATGTTTAGTTGGTGTTATATATTGTATTTTAAGTTATCTTGGTGCTGGGTTTTTGTGCTGTATTACTGAAGCATTTAAACAATTCTCAAGGCTATTTGTGTGCTGGCCCAACATTATTATAAATCAGCCGAATTTGGAAAAATAAAATCCCAAGATCAAACTAAAGATTTATAAATCTGTGATAGATCTGGAATAGATCAACACGTTAATACACACTAAATAAGAATAAAAAAAGGTTGGAACTCCAGCAACTCGGAAAATTATTAAAGATGATGAATAACATCCAACGGTAGATACTGCATCACTGAAGGCCAAGAAACAAACCAATTGATTTCACTTTGAGTAATGAAAGTACTCGAATTTCAACTGAAAATAAAAGCTTTTGTGACAAGTGCTTAACGCGTGAATATGTGAACATTTACAGTTTTAGAAGGATTTTTACCAGATTAAGCTAATTTTAAATAAATCTGAAGAAAATTATTTCTTAACATACTTTATCTGGTTCAATAAACAAATTATAATTAAATAAATTATGAATTATAAAATTTGAAGTGAAAATTATTATTATATACAATTAAATTAAATATTGTTTACACACAAACTATATTTTGAAGAAAAAATAAAGTCTTTTAAAACCTTTGTTAATTTACGAACTTGTTTTAACTTATTAAATAACATAAACCTAGACCTAGATAGTATTTAATTACAAAATTGTTGTATTTAATTATAAAATATTTTGATTTAAATATATATTACTGTTAGCAAAATATTTATGCAAAACTATTTAACTTACACTACTTCAAGCAAAACACCTATTGTGGCATGTGCAATTAGTTCATGTGGTTACTATTTAGCTTTTAATTCTGATTCTCAGACGTTGAAAATTGTGTGTTTAAAGTCTATCAGGTTAGTCTGGTTATATTATAAATATAAATAAATTGAAATCCACAACGAAATTTATAAATCTTGCCACTTTAAGTATTATTTTATTTTTCAAAATTCTAAATAAATTTGTAACTAAAATCTATATTAAAGGGAAAAATTTAACTTCATATAATTGCTTTCGAATGAAATCTTTAAATCTCCAATGCAACTTTTCTTACAAAGTGCAGTACACCATATATTTTTGGAAGCATATTTTATTTGGTGCCTGGCAGTTTTCCAACAGTTCTCCTAGATCTTGTTGGTAGTTCATCAGCTATAAAGCATCAAAAACACTGCCAACCAAAATAAAGCTTGAAAAAAATCTCCATCAACATTATAGTTAATAACAGTTATTTAAAAATCTTAGATTTAAGAAGGCGAACCTTATCAAGCCCAAATGGTTTGCAATCGATTCAAAAATAGAAACAAGTAAAATCTCGGATATGATTTTTGATAAGAGTGACATGAAATATTTAATCAGAGAAGCAGATTACAAAAAATTAAAATATAATCATAGACTGGAGATTCATTTAATTTTCGCGAGCAATTTTTGTAAAATTTTTAGTCACAAAAAATTTGTAAAAGTAATTTTTAATTTAAATTTCTGAATTCTATGGAGTTTGCAGGTTTGCTTTGCGAATTTCGATGGAGTAAATTTTATATTTTTTTATAAATAAAAATATTGGAAAACTTATATTTCAAAATTAAATCAAGATTCAATCAATTAAAAACGATAATTAAAATGAAAAATATCCTTTATATCAGTTCTTTCCAACCTTTTCATCGCCAGAGATCGATCAACGTTTGATAATTTTACCAAGGCCCTTTGAAGGGGGATTTTATTGTTTATATTTTAGATTGTTTTGATTTAATAATTTTAATTTAAATGTGCCATCAAAGTAAAATACAATAACACACCATTT
This sequence comes from Schmidtea mediterranea, assembly GCA_022537955.1. Taxonomy (NCBI): domain Eukaryota; kingdom Metazoa; phylum Platyhelminthes; order Tricladida; family Dugesiidae; genus Schmidtea; species Schmidtea mediterranea. The sequence goes on from CM039679.1 coordinate 273,020,892, forward strand.
ATTTCGCCACCCGGGGTTTGGGGACCACTGGTTTATATTATATACTATTTTGAATTATTTTTCTGTAAAATTTCTAATCCTCTTCAATCGGTGGTCCGAATTTATTACTTGTGCCTATTTTATTTTTTTAATTTCACTAAGTTCTATGAAGTCGACTAATAATATAGGTATCGATACCAGATAAATTTATTTCCGTAAAAATTGTTTTTGTATGTAGAATTTTGATTTTTTGATCAAAAAAAACAATTTAGTATTCGATTGACAATATTGACACCGTATTGAAAATCACGTATGTCAGATATTTCCCCAACAAAAACATGTTTTATCTACAAGGAAATTGTAGGTGGGGAAGACTTAATCATTTAAAATGTTGGTTTACATTAAAATTTTATCGTAAGTGTGAATTTATTATATTTTTTGTACAGAAAACACGTATTAGTACGAGAATATAAGATGAGAACAGAATGAAAAAGTTCGACAAAATGTTATTATAAACTTGCTACATCAAGCATTTTTTAACTCAAGCAATTATCGCGGACAAAACTTAATTTGGGTGGGATATCTTATAGGCAGAATATTAACAAATTCATTTGAAATTACAATCTGAGAGAATTAAAATTTACATTATTACAATTGTAAATAAAAGTCGAAATCAGCATTCAATTAATTCATGAGATTAAATTTATTAAGTTTTTTAAAGCACAAGAGCAAAACACATTTGGACGGTTTAGTATTATTTAATATCAGGACCATACATAAATGACGTCACGCACCCGGGGGTTAAATATTAGTGATGATGTGTGAGAATGACCTGATATGACGTCATACCAGGTTTAAGTATAATTGAAAAGCAATATAATCTTTATTGGGCACAATTAACTGTCAACTGCCCAACAAGAATTATAATAATTTAAACTATAGAGAAAAATCAAATTGCTAAATTATGTAAAGATTACAAGTCTATTAATGTGTTTATAATAGATATAACAATTATACATATTAATTATACTATTTGTGTTCGCATACCATTTATTCTAACCACTGTAGTTATTGCAAAAACGCTGTAATTTCGTTTATTTATATTCCTTTCGGACTATATCTATGCTTTGTTTTATTTATCAAAACACTTTTAAAAGTCTGTTGAATAAAATAAATAGCATAGCCTACAACTATAATCTGAAAACAATGATAAACGAAATTGTAAATGAAAGCAGATCAAAAGTGAAAAGTTCAAAGATTTTAATGATGAAATCTACAATTTAACACCGACAATGATGAAAATTTACTTGAGTGATTTATAACGAATTTCAGTCATATAAGTGTATTCCACATAATAAAAAATAAAATGAATGACAAAGTTTATACAAACAAAATCACGATAATGCTTTATTTTAGATTTGGAATCCAGACATTTCTCCAGAAACTTTTCCAATTTTTTTTAATTATATAAAGGATTATAAGCATTCCATAGAAATTAGATTATTATTTTCATTTATTACATTATATATCATTGCTAATGCATCTGTATAATTGTATAGGTTTTTATTTAGAAATTGCTCAAGTATTTATGTTTTACATTAATATTACAGCCTCATGTGGCTCTTTAGCATCATCCAAGTGGCTACCATCGATTCTCATTAAATGATATGGATTAAAGTTATTTAAAAATATATATATTTTAAAAATTAAAACACATGAAATATTAAAATTGCATTGATTGAAATATTCTACGACTTTTTTGCTTTCTGATGTAATTTTCAAGAATTTTCAAATTCAATTTGATTGATATTTTACCGTTAAAATGTAAAACTCTTGAGTTCGTTAAAGTGTTTCATTTGATAAGGGATATTTATTATTCTCTATTGATTATGGGTCTCCAAAATTTAAGTTAATGAATTATGGCACCAGTCGGAGTAAAGTCTGGCCACCTCTGTTATATAGCAATAAATATGCAATTTAATATATTTTAAAAATAATTCAAAATCTTAGTATTAGCGACTAAGACAATTGATTTTAGATTCGTTACACAAACCTATGCAGCTATTTTAAATTACATAATCAGAAAAATTATTGGAATAAGTATTTTGAAAGCAGAAAAATGGCTGACAGGCTCAAAGAGAATTTTTGGTTTATTGATGATGAAGTTAATATTCTATGGAAGGATTACAAGAAACAGACATAAGTTATGAAGAACCAAGAAATTGGTTTATCGACACTTTCACGCTACGGAAATCAATTATCGATAAAATTTATGAATTAGCTTATGCGAAAGAAAAACAAAATGAGCGCTTTACAAAGTTTGAATTGAGAGTAAAACCCTGTTTAATTAAGTTCTTAATTGTGGGATTTCAAACGAGGAAATTGTTGGATGCATGCCATTAAATTGTGTTCACAATGATCGATTAAAAGAAAACTTGTTGTCGAAGTCAGATATCTCAAGAGAAGAAATGAGAATAGCTCCTGGGATCTTTGAAGACATATCCTGAATCTATCAAATTGTCGATAAAATTAATGAACTGGTAAAATGAGCATATTCTAGTGTTTTTCAAAGTAAATGCACACAATTGGTAGTTAATTCGCAAAAGAGGAGGTTTCCACTAAATATCAATGATTTTAGGTCTTTATACCTAAACTAGCCATTTCAAACAAATTGACAAATTCGCGTGGGTAGACCGATATTAGAACATCATATAAAGAAAAATAAATTACACTGTATTCTAAGAATAATTGCCAGAAAGTAAAACCGATGTTGTGAAATACCAAGAATGTTTTGAATATCGATGATACACAATTGGAGATACAGAAATTTAAAGTACTAAATGAGTTTAGTTCATCTTATTAAAATCAATCAAATGGACTATTCGGACAGTACGGAATATGATTGTGACTTCATTGAAAAGAGGATGTTAAGGAAACAATTGATGCTACGACAATTGGTGCTGTTAGCCATAATTGAGTTTTGTTTGAATACAACAATAAATAGTTCCACAGGATTTTCACCTTTTGAGATTTATGGTAGAAAAAATGATTGAAAATATTATTAAAATAGAATACAATAAATTTTTTAAAGTTCATCTTTATTTTCGAGTTTCAAAATCTTTACAAAAATGGAGATTCTAAAATTTTCTTTTAAAAAATTCTGGCACCAAAACGTTAAAAGTAACATCTGTGTAAAAATCACTCAAGTTTATTTATTTTAAACTTATTATATAATGCATTGTGTTTTGAAATTCGGCTCTTAAAAAAAAGTGAATATTTCTGTTCAATTTTAATAAGACATTATCTGGGAACAAAACCACTTTTAGTAAAAATAAACAAAATTCCATTGAAAATATTACTCAGCTGGTTTAAATGCCGACTATGTTTGAACGCATTCATGCGAAGGGCCGATCTGACATGTGTCCAAGCATTTAAAACCTTTTTAGAGATGATGCGTTTTATTTCAACTGTTATCTGCAGTAATTTTTTTCATAGAGGCGTGAACCACTTCGTAATTAAGTTTGTGGCCCGCATTTAATTAAAAAGATATTACAAATTTATCTAAAAATAGTTTTTGAAAAATTTACAAATTCGATTTTTTTTATTGGCTATAAAAGCGAAATTAATGTGACTAAAATAAATATATAATTGCCGTTTCAGGCTGCCATTAGGTTCTGCATATTTCTTTTGTACCAAGGTAATATCCCAAACGATCAAGGGCCCTTTTTTATTTTTATAGCAACGTTGTATTATTTCAATTATTAATATTAGTAGGTATTTCATTATTTTTTTATCAATATTTTGGAGGAGGAGTTTACCAGGTAAGGATAATTTGGCACCATCATATACTTTCAATTAATTAATTGAAATAAATACATTTATATTCAAATTTTCCTATTTAAACCAATTAATTTTTCCAGGTCTACAAAACTTGATAAAAATGAAACAAATCTAAACGATTGTCTCCCAATTTTATTTGAATCCAAAATGGGTTCACAGATCCGTTGTTTAGATTTTGGGCGTGGCAATGTCAGTAACAATAGATTACCACATAGATCAAGTAAAAGGCGAATAACCTATCCAGTGATGGACAATGCTTGTTTATTAGCAGTCGGTTTGAAATCTGGCCAAGTAAAGATCTATTCTTTATTGCCAAGCTCATACTATGATGGTTCTCAACCTCTGGTGGAAAACGGAGGTATGTCATTGGCTTAGTCTCTTCCATTTGATTTATTTCAAATTTAACCAGTTATTATCGAATATTTCTTAATATTATTAATGGTTTAATTTAAAAAAGATCTGGACATGTATATCATTTGTTACTTTGAGTACTCAATTCAAAGAATTTGAATAACTTTTCAATGAAAAGTTTCCATCGCAGCCTTCAAGTTTTCATTTCTGAGTTTAGAGTTACGCCTCTTAATTTTTACTTAATTTTTTATTATACATAATTTGATATATATTTTTAGCATTTTTACGATAATGCTATAAATTACAGCAGCCTTCAAGTTTTCATTTCTGAGTTTAGAGTTACGCCTCTTAATTTTTACTTAATTTTTTATTATACATAATTTGATATATATTTTAGCATTTTTACGATAATGCTATAAATTACAACGTATAAATTTATAATATATCAGCTAAAATTTTGATTTTCTTCATAATGAATCTATTAATCGTTTCTAATTCTCATAAATAAGGCAATATGTAACATAGAAAACTCCAGCTGGATTGCGTTTGGATCTCGTTTATCAATTTACATGTTATTGGTGTAATGCCACATAATGTAGAGAGATTCCGTAATCCTTCGACTCAAATTCCTGAACATTGTCGACTGAATGTATACCAATTGCCATATCAATGCAATGAAGATCACTGGCATATCATCAAGAAAACTGTTATTTCTGTAGTTTGAATGTAATAAATGTTTCTACTGAACACATATAAAAGTTATTTTATTCAACTATAAATTGAACACGTAGGACAGCACGCGGTTGTTTTCGCCATTTTGAGGATTGACTTTATTATATATAGTCAGTGGCAATTTCGCATCTCCTTCAAAGTTTCAGTCAACGAATCAATTAAATCTCGGGCACGTAAAACATCAAGGAGGTTTTTTGAAAAATTTGGCTCCAAAGTAAAAACAAATGGAGCACGGAAACTTGACAATGCAAATATTCAAATCGAGTTAAACTTGCTGTTAACAATCGAGCTTTGCTGGATGCAGTAATATCTTTCCAGTCGAAAAATTTGACCAAGAATTTCAACAATAGTTTCAAGCGGCTACAAAAGTCACTTATAGGTCCGATTCGCTTCGCCCATCGCGTTTCGCACAATTTTCTAATTCTCCTTTCGTAAATTGAATCAACTACTATCCTGTGTTTTGCAAAAGCAGTTATAAATGAAATTTGATGTTGCCTACTTTTTCACAAGAATTCAATAAATCATTTTTTTCTTGTTTGTTTTATGATGAGTAATATGTACACAAAAATAAGGACAGTCTTATTTTGACTATTTTAGTTTCAAGAAAGTTATTTCAATAGGACAGCAAGAACTGAAGTGGGGAGACGACGGAAAGTCTCCTGGTGTGAGGGATTACACCTAAAATTGATCTTATAATCTTCCTCTTATAATTTGTAAACTCATCCAAGTACGGCAATGCCAACACAAATTAAGGCTCAGCATTCTTATTGGGATTCCAATCGCCTTGATTGTTTATTTATCAGTATAAAATTACATATATTGATTTGTAAGTGACATTTGCATTGTTAATACAATTAATCAGCAAATTATGCCACTTTTCGTTATAACTCTAGTGATATGATTAATTTGATAAAATACATGTTAAAAATGCACAAAAATTCCAAACAGTAAATTCTTTTTATAAAGTGAATGCCGCATTTTTTCTAAACAATAAAATGGTTGAGGTTTAGTCACGATATTTATTTGAAAATCGATTTTTTAAAATAAATAATTAAAAATAAATATTTTAATCTATATTCCATTTCATTGGTCGATAATTCCAGGGTTTGTTTATTTTTAATATTTAATGTCTTTGTCCTTTTATTTTGAATTATATTTTGATTTTTTACAGTTATAAAAAATAAGGATTTCACATATTAACCCTTTCATTAATTAAGTGTAAACTTGCTGTATTTTTTCCCCAGTGTTTCAATGAAAACAAACAAAATGATCACATCTCTTCTAAAGAGTTAAAGTGAGCAATTATTGTAAATTTGATTTTGTAAATAAATGTCATTTGAAAAATTGTCACTAATAATAATAATAATAATAATAATAATAATAATAATAATAATAATAATAATAATAATAATAATAATAATAATAATAATAATAATAATAATAATAATAATAATAATAATAATAATAATAATAATAATAATAATAATAATAATAATAATAATAATAATAATAATAATAATAATAATAATAATAATAATAATAATAATAATAATAATAATAATAAATAATAATAATAATAATAATAATAATAATAATAATAATAATAATAATAATAATAATAATAATAATAATAATAATAATAATAATAAAACCAAATTGAAGAGCATTTGATAATCGAAAATTATTTCATCAATGTAATAATTACTTTGCAGCAAGGGCTTATTTTATTATTTACTTAGGGGGATGATGTCACATTAATAAAAGAGGGAGGGGGTCACACATTTGTGACAAAGGGGAGGGGAATGTTTAAGAACTGTGACGTCACTTTAAATTTTGTATTTTTTCAAAATAATTTTATACTAATTTCAGCTTTCCAGGGCCTCCTTTTTAATACATGTTTTCTCATACACTAAATACATACTAAAATGTCGATAAAGTGATTTGAAACATGTTTATTTTCAAATATGAAATACGGCTTTTTAGGGGGGACCAAAGATTTGTGACGCCGCATTTGAAGAAGGGTTTAACGTTTCGTGACGACGTGTGACTAGGGGGTAGAAAGGGGTAAAAAACGGCCTAAATCGCGTGATATCATTTATGGACGGCCCCTTATCAAATAATAATAATATTATAAGGACTTTTTTTGTTTTTCACCTCTGATTTCTTTTTATTTATAAAATACATTGTATTTTCTACAAAATTTGACTAAGAATCATATTTATTTATGGTATTCACGAATTTTCGGCACAGCCTTTTTCACATTGATAATAATAAAATAAATAAATCATAAAAATATAATGAAAATAATAATAAAAATAGAAAAAATAATATATTAATCTCAACTGAAAAATTAATGTAAATAATTAAAAATTTCGTAAATAATTTATTATTTTTAAATTTCCAATTCATAAACAAAATTCCTATCCAGGTTGGATATAAGTAAAGTATTTTATAACCGACTGAATTGTATAAGACATGCAGTTCAAATTTGATAAACATTATTGCGCACTGTAATCTGGATCCTAACTATCCTAAAATCCCATATTTCCTTATTAATTGACTGAAAATATTTGATGGTTAACATATATTACAATGTAAAATAAACAATTCATTGACATAATCTTATTGAATACATATCGGCACGGCTCTAGTTCACCAGGGTTGATTGAATCTACGTGGAATGGTTTTGATATAGCCACAGTTCTCAAATACTTCAATAGAAAACTATTTTATTTTCCATCTTATAGTTTATTAATGTTGTAAATTCTAGTGTAGTTTTGTACTCACCAGGTTCAGGAGGGCCGGGATAATATGAAACATTATTGAAATCGTTGCTCTTTTTTGTGAAAGTCTTAAAATTTTTATAACTTACGAAAAGGAAAACAAATTCATTCTATTAAGAACTAAATAGTAAAATTAATAGACTTAGTCTCTTTGAAATTGTTCAAACTCCTACATAAACTATCAGTTCTACTGTTAACTACAACTTTTCTAATAACAGAAAAGGTGCCGAGAATAAGAAGCTAACATTTTTCATTATTTGCCAACATAACAAAATCCTGAAGAGGTTATTAAATTATTCATAATTTTTAAATTATTTCCGTTCATATTTCTATTATAATTTCCACCCGCAAACTCTTTTAATTTTTCTTATTATATTATCCATTTCCATTTCATTAATTTCGGTATTTGTTGCGTGGCAATTATTTCCAGGAAAACTACACTCTAAAACACGAGATATATTCACCGGGAGACTATTTCTTTGAGCAGGTTCTCCACAATGAGCTTAAAATCTAAAATTATCTTTTAAAGGAAAGTTTTTTACCAGCCATTTTAAGCCGGATAGCTCGTATATCCGTACTTTTAAGTACTTATGCATTAAAGAAGTTGCCTCCATTATTAAACCCGCAATTATAAATGTTTATTTGTCTAATTCTGTTGAATCCACTCCAACAATAGTTATTAACGTCTTCATTCCCCATGTTCATCAATTATCATAAGCAGTTCCAACCTTATATTCTTTAGGTTTATCAATTCCATTTTTTGTTAGATTAATTTTTTGTTTGATTAAACTCATTTCTTATTGGAGTATTTAATTTTTTTATTACCGAGTTAACCCTTAATTGCATTATTTTTTTTAATGATTTTGAATAAAATAAAATAACGTTCCTTTGACTGAATATATTATTATAAAAATAATTTAATATCAAAAAATATCAAAAAATATTTTACGTATTTCACATATTTTTTTGAGGGAATATAAATATAAATAAAATCATTAGACATTTTACATACATTTATTAATAAAAAACAACACAAAAATTAAAAGAAACATTCTACATACTTATCATATATTTACAAAAAATTAAAACATAAATATTTACTGGTGGAAATTTAAAAAGCAATTTTTATCCTTAGTTAGACCTTACATTTATTGCATTTAAAATGTGAAAACCCCATGCATCCGAGTAATTTACATCTTTGGCGTGGGTTTTCATATATTACCCAATGGGCAATTTTGTCTGTTCGAACATCCAACGGTGGAACACAAGCAGTTGGTCCTTTGTGATTTTTGTTTTCAAGACCCTGTTGAATACTATTTGGTCTTCCTCTTTTGCCATTTTGTGTACCAATGCGGCATATACATTTGGCAATTTCTACTCTAAATTCCCAGAGCATCATTCGACTTTGTTCGCCCGTTTTTTCAAAAGTGGCACGGCGGAACAGCAACCATGCATTAATGGTTATAATATAAATCAAGTGGCAAAATATCCTGAAGTACCACTTTTTTGATATTAGTGGAATCCGGTATCTTCCCACAAATATGTTTATTATATTTTTTGATTATATTAGGTCAATCTATTATTATGCTTTCTTTCTTTTTTCTGTCGTATCTTTTTACAGTGCCATTAGGAAGTTCTCTCACCTTTGTGAACAATAGAGTTACAACTTTGTTATCAAACCACCCCACATTGGTTACATCAACCCCATCAATAGATGCCAATAATTCTTCGGAGCTTCATCGAGGAAGTTTCTTCATTTGGGATTCTTCCATCAATTTGCAATTAGGAATTCTATTTCTCCGTACAGTTTCCAGCATATAAATTATAAAAATTATCGCAATAAAGAGTGAAATTTTCATGTTTTTTATACACCTAGCAAGATGTACGACTACATTGGAACTTGCCCCAAGTTCAGGCTCGTCATCTTTTCTTTTTGTGTAGTGATTTTTGGTCCCTTTGTAAATTTCAAAATTATAGGCAAAACCTGCAGTGCTACACAAAACAAATAATTTAAAACCCCATTTATTGTGCTTCATAGGCAAATATTATTTTAATTGATGCCGTACTTTGGTCGCACAGATTTGCTCGTCAATTGAAAGACGGTCTTCTTGGGGGATAGAACCAAATTTTGTCTTAATTTGAAGATTTTGCCAAATTGGGTGATGACCTCGATCCAGCATCTTAGTATTATCGCTAAAATGCAGAGTATTTTTTTATCTGCTCAAATTTATTTATCGACATGGAGTTGCTTACATCTTCTATGCCGATATCTTCCCTCCAGTAACATCTTGTTCTTTGTAATCTTACCACTGACATGTATTCACAAATTCCTATGAATCTTTTAATATCATTGATGTTATAACTGGTTGCCTTATTAGGATATTTCTGTGTCCCATACAAATTTGTTTCATCATAAATGATTTGCAGAAATTCATCGTCCAAAAAATATGCAAAATATTTATATGGTGTATCCAACGATAATATTTGTGATGGCAGCTTTGACGATCCTTTAAAATTTAGATCACCTTTATCCACACTCTTTATCCACTCTTTGTCCACAATATGTTCCTGTGAACAACTTTTTTTGGATGAAATATTAATCTCTCCCTTTTCGATAGATTGAAAACTGATTGGCTGGTTTTATTCATCTTCTTGTTGAATATCAACAGTGTCATTCACCGATTCCCTAGTTTCCAAATCTAAGAGATTTATTTCAATTTCAGTATCTGAACAAGATAAAGCATACAGCTCATCTTTACTATCAACAAATGTCTCCATTATCTATTTTTCTGTTAGGGCTCATGTATACCTTTCTTTTTATAAGACATTCTAAAATGAAAATAAAAACATAAAACTATATTCTTGGATGGGAATAATGTATAAAAGGTAATGCTCCAAATTTAATATTTTAGCCACCGCTACACGATGTAGTAAATTTGCTACAAACATAAAATGAATGATTGCATTGAAGAAATCAATCATTATTCATTTAGGTTAAAAATGAAAAAATACATACAAATACAGAATAATTTTATAACTGTCAAAATCAGGCGAAAACTTCTCAAAATTCAAATTACAACAGACTAAAACACACTCAACTGTCGATGTCGCCAAGAGTGAATTTTAGGTTAGTATATTGAGACTTGTGGCACATATAGCGGTCACTTTATGAACTAAATCCGTCAAACAGCTTTGTAACTCACAAGCAACACTATGAAATGGTTAGTTCTTATTTATTTTAGGCGATCTAAACGTGAAATTCCGGTAAGTAGCAAATTTGCTACACAATTTCTAATTATAAGACACCTCAAAGAAGTTAATTACCTCAATTATAGCCTTTTAAATTTTATGAATTACATTTTACGATCAGATTATATTACTAGAATAAAATTAAAATGATCTTACATAGTCAGTCAATCAGGCTGTTGTATAAAAATATTAGTCGTACAGTTTTTTTCATTACAATTTCAAATTGTTTAATTAAACTTGATATTTTAATCTAAATTCGTGACATCATGGCTATTGTTTTAGAGGTCAATTTCACATTGTTGTCGTTTTAATGTTGACAATGTGATTTATTATTATTATTATTATTATTATTATTATTATTATTATTATTATTATTATTATTATTATTATTATTATTATTATTATTATTATTAATATTAATTAATTAATTCCAAATTAAATGTCGGATATCTCATACCTACTAATGTTTAACTGTATTTTAATAATTTTTAGCTTTTCCCTCTCTTTGTACATATTAAACTGTACATTCAATAAGAATTGTATTTTTCTAAATTAACATAAGAACAAATCAGGTAAAATATATTTTAGTACGTCGATGTTCTGCTGAGTTTATGAGAAAAATATATTTCGGGAAATAATAATAAATTTATTAAAATAAAAAATATATCGTATTTTTAAGCATATAACGTGCAGGTCTAACTAACACTTTCAAATAAACAGCGAATATTTACTAAACCAGTAAAAAAGAATTGATTATACTATAAGAGCTGTTATAAGGTATGTTAAATTAGGTTGAAAAATTTAACATATATGAGACATAATTTTTAGAAGGTAAAATATGCGTTATCTACAGGGTGTTTTATAAGTAGTCAGTATATTAACATAATCTATTAACCAAAAGTCAATGTTTTTAAAAATACATGAAAGTACTTAAATGGATATAAAACTCATGTATTCACGATTAAGTCTAGAAGATTGAATCAAAATAATTCAATTACATGCCAAATTTGGAAATTCCGACGTCAATGGAAAATTCAATTCCCTAGTGAGTATCCACAAGCTAAAACTATACGATATTTATACGATACACGTACAAATCCCGGTTACACAAAAGGCATAATCGAATCTTACTTCTAGAAAAATGTGAACACTCACATTTACTGGCCATGCTCACAAACTTTCTTTGGGCAAAAAATAAGGTGCAAGGATATATACTTTCAACTGAATGCAGCATAAGCTCAGTATGTCACAATGTATCGACAAGAAGTTACCTGAATTGGTAGACGTGGTCAATCGAGTTGCCAGCACATTCTCATAACTTAGTTCTCTGCGATTTCTTTATTTGGAGCTACCTGAAGGATATTATATATAAAGAGAAAGTAGCTACAATTGAAGAGCTTTGGGAATATATTACTATATTATGCACAGAGATATCAACCAAAATTTACGACAATGCATGCGAAAGTGTAATCCAAAGAATAAAGAACTGTCGTGATGAGAGTTGATGTTAATAGGAATATTTCTTTGTATTAATAAATTTATACATAATTATAATATAAAAACTATATTTGACACATTAAGTCTATTGTACTCCTGAGATATTTGAAAATAAATGCACATTTACTACTCATGAAACATTCTTTATATATTTCAATCGTGTGTATTATCTGTATTTTAATTAACATTAAATCAAAAACAACAACAATATTTGAACTTATTTGAATTTATTGTGACTTATCAATAAAATAATCTCCATTGTCTTCTATATTTAAAATAGAAACACAATAATTCATTATATAAATTTGTATTTTTTAAATTAAAATATTAAATTTTTAGAACTCCAAGTGTAATAATATTGTAAAAGATAAAAAACTTCATGCAGGAACAGGAATATGTAAAATACGTATACAACACCGAGCTCGGGGAAATTTTTTTCGGGCCCCAAAATATAAACAAAACAATATTATTTACTTTTATCTCGCATACATATTACATATTTTATAATAATACTTTCCGCGCTTTCTTACTAGCAAACATTTTAATGATATCATCAAAATTTATCTGTCGAGATAACTTACTTTCTATGTCAATGCAGCATTTCACTAAATAATCTTAATCTTATGTATTGCTATAAAAATAATATGCCCCTGATAATTAAAAAACGACGCGATGGACGCTAGGGCCCCGTGAAAATGTCTCGGAAGTCCGGGCCCCTTATTACTTCGGGCCCAGGAAATTTTATCCCGTTCTCCACCTCTCGACGGAAATTTTTTGTTGCGTTTTTATGTTACTTTTATTTAATTTATATTTTAATTTTTATTATGATATGATATATGAAAATAAATATTTAATATATAACTTTTCTTGGTAAATCAGATGAATTTATTTAAAGAAAAATGCTTCGTTTGAATGGGTAAATTTTTTTTTTAGTTCTACAACTTGGGTCATAGCTTGTTGACTGGATCATAAAATGTGAATTTGTTTAAAATTAAAGAAATGAATTCATCATGGGATTCAATTATAACTGAAATTATTACTTAAATTTATTTCGCAAATTAATAATTTTTATTTTCACTATTTATTTACAAAATATTTATAAATTAATTTTAATCCAATACCTTGTGTTTTACTAAAATTTAAAAAATTAAAAAAAAAATTTTAAATACAAATCTAAATTTGGTTATTTAAAGTTTATTTGGATTCATATTTTCAGACTGCTATAAGCAAATAGTGTCAGATAAATATCATCTATGTAAACACCGAAAGAAAGACATAGTGATATATATCGTTTTTTAGTTGTTGCACAATTGACCTAGTATATATTTAGGTAACGCTAAATTGATGTTACATAACCATTATGAAGACATGGCCACAGTTTCATTTTCTCTTGATGGGTCTTTGAGACTTGCATCAATAAGTATTGACGGAAAGTTGTGCCTATGGGATATGTGGGATGATGGAAACATGTATAAATCTATTATTATTCCAAATAGTTTCCGGCCAAGTTGTTGTGCGTGGGGGAATAAAAGCAAACAAGTACTCTAAAACATTGTAGGTTTTCTAATTTGCTACATGCTTGTTTCTGTAGATCTGTGTTGGTGGAAGCATCGGAAAGTGCCATATTTATCAATCAGAAAAGCCTTGTTTAATGGTAGCAACATTAGCTCAAGTTCATTACAATGATATTAGTGCTTGTAAATATTCTTCAGATGATTCACTTTTAGGAACTTCTTCATTCGATACCAGCATTGTGATCTGGTGTGCTGGTACATACAAGCCGATGCTTCAAATATGGTATATATATATATATATATTCTTTTTACCATTTATAAATTGGAAATGCCTGTATTGTTATGATTGATTTGTTTTATAATTTTTTTTTGTGTTATTCCTGTCAATGGTAGTTATATTAGTTATCCGGTTTAAAGTTTTGTTGATCAATTCTGCCATTGAAAACAGGAAATGTGTTCTGATTGGTTAGTTGGGACATGGTAGAATATATTGGTGAAAATTTCGGCAGTTATAAAATTAATAATGTTGTGATTGCATAAAATTACAAAAATAAATTTAGATGTATACAAATTCAAATGCAAAGCAGGTAAAACTCTTTAAATTAAGAATATAGTTAATAATTAATGAAAATCAAACATAAATATTTTGCGAAGGAATAGGTTTAAGTGGGTAGCCAATAAAAAAGTGTAAGACAAATATAGTAAATAAAAATTGATGGGGTGATGGTGCTTGGGTAAAAGCATTGCAAAATAAAACTAATTACTTTATTAATTAATTATTCATAAAATATTGTGGATAATCCTCAATCGGTAAAGCGCAGTAGCTGTGTATTAGATTAAATTATAATCTTGGCTTGGCTATGATTTTCGCTATTAGATTAATAATTACAGTTTTATGAACCGCTATTTCGGCAATGACCAACCAATTTAGAGCACTAATTGATGCATCAATTCACGATATTTGGTTATCTATCAAATAGTATAAAATCATAGGAGAAAAATATTGAGAAACTAGAATAGCGACAAGCCAAAATTTAGAGAGAAATGAGGAATTAGAGAGAAACCTTACATATAAGTCATAGTTTCGCCCAGTGCATCAACCGTTTAAAATGTCATTTGATTGGTTACCCTTGGTAAACTTACTTAATTCAATTTAGTGAATTTGTTGTGTAAAAGAAAATAAACTTTCAATTTCTAAAATGTTTCTTCGAGAACTTATAAACCCAAAGTTGGAATTTTAGTCTAGTTAAGCGGAAAAGGTGATTTTTATAGACAAAGAGATTTAATTTTAACAGGAGCTGTAATGGGATTTGTAAATTGTTACATTTTATAAGTTATTTTTTACACCTTATCATCACTAGAGATTTTATATTAATAAAGTTTCCACTTTTCCGACAAGTTTACTAGTTTAAATGATTGATATTTAATATTTTACATGTTATGCTAATTCCTTAAAAACTTATTTCTTCTATAATTGTTGTTTCTTCACTAAATCTTCACTAAAACTATTATTTGTTCCAAGGCAAACTGGATTAAAACCATCTTTAATATTCATGGGTGGAGCTCACAATAAATATATTCGCGATTTTGCTTTCTCACCGGACTGTGTAAATCTTGTATCGGTATCTGATGACAAGTAAGTTCTTTTTTATTTTCTTAATTCGGATATTAGTTATGTAAATTATCACTATTAATATTTTCATTTTGATTTTACAGGTTTTGAATTCTTAGTATTATTAGTACAATAGTACAATTTTTATAATCCCGCTTTTAAGAAAGTTAAAAAATGATAAGTAGAAAAAGTAAAGCTCCACAAATTTTTTAAACTTTTTATTAACTTTCAATTATTATAAAAATAACATATTTCTATTCTTTATTTTTATTAGACTACATATTCTATTTTAACACAGATTTTCGCACTGCAATTTTAAAGTGTTATTTAAATTACACTTGCATGAAACTGCATCAAAAATTTTATAGACGAAATTTAAAAAGCATAAATGAAATTCTAAAGATAATGAATTCACGTGGATAATGAATTTGTTCTTTAATGTATTGTCTTTCTAACCATAAAAATGTATTGTGAATATGACGAACAAGTTGTCTGCTTTTAGCAGTTTCAATTTGGAATAGTGTATCAATAGTTTCACACACTAATTGTTGTCAAAAAACTTAGAATATCCATTCTTATGGAGTAAATTAATCAAGTTGTGTGTACAACTATTTTACAAAGCACAGTATAATGTTAGGTGTAACATGCCAGAAGATTTGTTAAAATTTATTTACAAATTTTGAGTGCACTAAATGATTTAAACTCATCGGAATTAGAAGGAATTAACAAAATTAACAGTTGAAGTACTGAGTCGCCAAAATGCTAATTTATTAATGAGCGAGTTAGTTTTTGGATTCCGCACTTATTATTATGTAATTACTAGGGCAACCAAAAATATGCATTAGCATGTTTTTTTCTGAATCATATTTAGAAAACTAGCACGATATCAATCCATTTTAAGAAAAGCTATGCCCTTTAATCCTTATTTTTTGGGGCATATTTTTGCATAAAATAATTTTTAAAGGCATATTTTAGTAAAAAAAGTTGTTTTTAATAGTATTTTTTTCGAAATAATACACTAATTATTGCCAGTTTTTTATACAGTATATTAAATAATGTGTTTTATAGTGTACATTTTAGCTGGGTTTTATAAAAGATGTATTGACTTAAGTTTGAAGGGGATCCCCGGTTATTATTAAATTTTTAAAAATAAAACTTCTTAGTTATTGCAAAAGTTACTTAATATACAACATTAAATTATAAGTTGCTATTTAAATAAATTTAATTTTCGTAAGATATGCTGAGGGCAGAGTAATTCGTATCTAACAGATTGAAGCGGTATGTAAGCGAATTTCCAGATTTCAAAACTGATGGAAAGATTATTTTTTGTAAAGTGTTTAAGTTGGTGTCAGCAGAAAAAATATTTACGATAAAACAGCACCTCGCTAAACATATCAAGCTTACTGAAAGAAATGTAGCAATACAAATATTTTACCCAAAAATAACTCATTTGACTTACATTGTTCATGGACTAAAATGAGTGTGTGAGCAAATACGAAGCCTTATACTAACGTTGATAGGTTAATTGCAAATGTAAAAAAAGTATTTTTAAAGGCTCCGCCTAGAGTAGAGGTCCACAACCAATAACTACACGATGGTGACTTGACTTACAGACGTAAATTACTATGCAAATCACTATGAGAAGATTGTGAGAATATTTGATGTGTTAGACAATGAGGAAGCAGCCTCAATCAAAATTTCACAACATATACGTGACAGCACAGTAAAAGCTGATTTAATTGTTATTGCATCAAATTATGGATTTCTTGAAGCATCAATAACAAAACTGGAAACACCTGGAGTAGAACTTTCTGCACAGATCAAAGTCGTAACAGACGCTATGGGAGCCATTAGCGTCGTATAAGGTAATACAGTCGACATTATTAAAAAAAAGTACTACTGTAATCTAAAAAACTGTGGTTTAGCTTTAATGAGGAATATGTCAGCAATTGTGGCTGGTGGTATATCCGTCACAGCAACAGAAAAGTATACCTGTAATGAAACTTTAGCTTTTAAATGTGCGCCAATTACTTCAGTTGATGTCGAACGAAGTTTTTCGATCTATAAGAACGTTTTACGATCAAACAGACAAAGCTTCCTGTTTGAAAATTTAAGCGAAATGTTTGTCATATTTTGAAATAATAATTTAAATTAATTTTGTTCTTAATTAATAAATATTTATTTTTAAAATTTGTCACCTTGAATTTTTATGACATTTTAGTTCTCTTTTTTAAATCTAATTTTTGAATAAAATACAAATAAATATGTATATTTAATGAATATTCATTTTTAAATCTCTTTAGTGATTTATTTTTATTTGTTAGGTTTTCAGATTTTTGAAGCAAAATAAAATTTTGTAAAAAATTTTCGGTTTTATAAAGCATATTTTTAATGTTTAAAATTGTTTTTTAAAGGCATATTTTAAGCGCTTAAAACCACTTTTAAAGAGCATGTTTTTAGTTGCCCTAGTAATTACTAATAAACCTATAAGTTAAATCATTTTATTGAAGTGGTTTAGTGCCTGACAACTGAATTATCGAAATATATTCCAAAAATATGTTTTTAACAACTGGTGTTCTTTTAGTGACAAAAGCTTCAATGCAATATAAAAACGTTTCTTTTTTAAAAAAAGGCACAAAACTTAATTATTTAAATTATATATAAGCGAAATCTGCGGATGACTTAATTAAATTATTTCAATAATTTAAATTCTGTTATTTATTAATTGTATTTTATTGCATTTTATATTTTTTATAATTAATGTAATACGTAATAAAAATTACTTTTATTTGTTTATAAAGTAATTAAATTTTTTTTATTTATATATTTAAGTTATGGTTTTTATTTTGTTTTTAAAAAATTTTCTGAAAGAAACATGATTTTTTTAAAAAACCAAAAAAGTCTGAACTTTTCAAAATCATCACAATATTCTACTTCTGAATATAAAGTTTTCTTTTGTTATAGGTTATTTATCCTAACATAATCATAGATTCTTTACAAACAAAAATTTTGACATCTCATAATTAATTATCTGTAATTCCATATTAATAATAAACTACCGACATTAATATAATTTTTCATATATTATTTTCGAACCAAATAGATCTCTAGATTTCTAGGTCTTGGTATAATCTAATCATTCTATATTTAACATGACAATCAAACCACGCGCTATTCAAAATGTAAGCATTGTACCCTCCTCTGTCTCCAAATGTTTAAAATAAAGTTTAATATTTATATTAAAATGAAATTCCAATCTCCGAACTCTATTTAATTGTAATTATAACAAATAATGAAATAGGATCAACATACAATTACTAATAGAGTTTGGTTTAATTAATTTCACTGTTTATTTAACTTCATAATGACACAAATTACTAAAAATTAATATTAGATAAGCTTTGCATTTTGGTACCACTTTTCACACATGGGAGATAAATTGGTTTTACTGTAGCTAGGGCAGGTCTAACCTACTCTCACCCTATGGATTGTATCACTATCTCACCCCGCTATAATATTACAACTTCATTTTCATTAGTAGTGGATTAAGGGATGTGTTGATCGTAAATCTTCAATTTTTATTATATTACTTATAATAGCTTATAAAAATGGCATTGTTAGAAGACTTTGGAGACATAATATTTATTACATAAATCACACCTTTGACATTCAGACATATTACATAATCTTCAGTCATACAAATTCAACATACACATACATACATATTATATTATTAAGAATCGCTATTATTTACTGTTATCCAACAGACATTATATGTAATATATTCAATGATATTTAACCACCTCCTTAGATAAGGTCTGGCTAATTCAAATTATCCCATGAGCCGCACATATATATAGTATATATGTAATTGTTTGGAGTTAAAAATTTTAAACACAAAAATCATTATTAAGTTTTCAATCATAAATTAACAATAAAACAGTTCAACATATAAACTAAACGTAAGTATTATTTTAATAATGATAATGATAACAATCAATGAAACAATCGAATATTTATTCAGGAAGATATTTGTTTTTATTTTATTTTACTTAGCTTTTCAAGACGATCTCAATAGTTGTATGTGCACATCGTAGTTGTTTCAGGTTTTTGTAACGATTAAATTTCCATAAAGCCATAACAATATCGCAAAATAATTTTGTGAAATTGTGTTAATCTCTCAGGCCGTAAAATTATACGCGGCGGTTCACGGGTTGGTCACTACTGTTCTAGATGTTACTGAGGTTAAATATTTAAAGTTGAGAATTATTATTCGTTTTACGGGTTTTACGCAATTATAGCCGGAAATGGTGTGTGAGGACTGCAATTATTTTGCAGTTATAGTAACCAAAGTGCCTATGTGATTTAATAATATATTTAGCATTTACAAAATTTACTTTAAACATTTTAAAGGTATTTAGATTTGTGCATATTTCATTATGAGTAAAGAGCAATTGGAAATGTTTATTCCTAGACACTATTGTAAGGAAGGCTTAGTGTCACTGACAATACTAAAAATATGATATTAAAAGCGTGAACTTTGTTTAAATTAGCATAGCTTAGGGTTGGTTTAAGAAGTCTTCTTAAGATATAGTTTTTGAAAGAAACAAATTGTTTTAATCTATGGAATCCAATTATAGAAATGATGGAAATGTACTTTGTTGAGTAAACTGTTTTTAATTTAATATTAATGTTATTCGTTAAGTTGAAAAATGCTATTTTTGTGTTATTTCAATATTTATTAAAAAAATACCCTCGTAAAATAACTCAAATATGTAAACAAAGTGTTGGCAGCATGTGACATATGGTAAAGGTCATTTGGCTACTTAATTATACTGTCATACGTACAGTTGAAGCATTCATTTTTCACATCATCTTATCTGATAGTTTTCATATTATACTTTCACTTCATTCAATTAGAATTTTCATTTTCATTTTGTATATAATTTTTGCACTGTCAAGATTGTTACTTTTTTCGATCTAGTTCGATATAATTGTGTGTAATCAATCATGCACATATAATATATAGATCGCTTCATTCTCTTTTATCTCCACTATCTCTTGTACCAAACTTGACTTTCGTGAGAAACCAATGTAGTTCCAATTCATCCATTTGTGTTTCTCTCAATTTACCTAATCATTTGCTTAGATGAAGGACCCACGTTATCTCACATTTAACATTAAAATTCATGTTTTTGGTATCCTTTACACGTATATCCGGACTTTATACAAATTAACATATTCGATCGTTTTAAAAAATTTCATTGCTACAAACCCTGTGACTTCTTAGACTTACGCCGTCTTAATGCTTGTTTCGAATTTTACCTTTCTCGCCCATATACTTAAGTCTCTATTTTAATATGATTTAGGATATTTCCTTGATCCGTTATTTGCTGTGATACCTCACGCTGATCAGAATCAGTGAAAATTTGAGTAAATTTGTCTCTTATAACATATGTCAGCACTTGGTGACAATCTTGTAATAGACTTTACCGTCGCATCATATGCACTATTTTCCCATTAAACTCAGCAAAAATGTAAATTATTTGAAGACTAGAACATTTTCATTGTCAAATATTTGAATTTGAAAGTAGATACTTTTGGAAACTGGTTTTCTTGTCACTATTTATGAAAAACGTATTCCTTCTTACTAAACGTTTATCTCCAACTGCTATAGACTGTATTATACTGATTTACAACCGAAAAATTTATCCATAAAAAAATAATACGCAAGTAGAATATTTTATGCTGACTTGGGAATTTTTTTAATTCAAAAATTCCTTAACTCCGAAGAATAAGAAAGATAAAGCCAAATCAGATTTCTCGTTCCGTGCGCTGTAAATTGATTGGTTGGATACTTTCAATGCCGTTTGTTTAAATCTTTAATGTGTTAAAAATACGATAGGTCATTTTTTCTTTTTTTGGGACATAATTTTAAATTCTGGTATAAATTCTTTTTTTCACTATTCAATTAATCCTATCAATTTTTTCCCATAAATAGAAGCATTTTATGTAGTGAATAACTTTATTTCTAAGATTATTTGTTTTAATCTGTAAATGAAAAATAAACAAGCATGAGCTGGCGGTTATTATTATTATTAATTATATATAATCGTTATGATAATTTTTCCTATTTTAAAGAATTCTATCACCAATAATGTTTGCTATTTAAAAATAAGTAATGTTTTATTTGAGTACATTTGATTACATAATTGTGCATGTTGACGCATTGACTAAATTGTGCAGTAAACAGATTGATCATAAGTGGACATTGATTTATTTACAGTTAAACGTTGGGAATTTTTAATTGATATTGTCGAATTGACTATAATGTGATTTTAGTTCAAATGCTTAATCCTCATCATTTACAGCATTATTCGAATGTGGAATCTCGAAGATACAGCATCACCGGTAGATCAAATCACTGTACCATTTACCGGAAGAAAACTCATTTTGAGCTGTGTAAAATTTACTCCAGATGGAACAAAATGTTTAGTTTGGTAAGTTTCAATGTGTAAACATTACATAAATTGACGCAGAGTGATGTTAAAGACTCGTTTGCCTTTCACTGAATTGAATGCCCTCCATTACCAAACTAGAAATAAATTCAAAATGATTACCAATTAACAAACAATATTTGTATGAAAAACTCATTATTACAATGAATTAGCAACCAACATATTGTTTTTATGCATTTTATAAATAATGATATTTGGTTGAATCCTCTTCATCAAATTTTCCATGTTTGCCAACTCTTTACTGTGAACATATCCCTTCAAACTTCTCAAAAAATTTAGACAAATAATTATATTTTTAAACAACTTTTCAACGGCTTTCGGTCTACTTCTATCTTCATAAATTAGATTTCCATGTTGTCTCTCAACTTATCCAATAACCTTATATTTCCTATGAGTTGGACCGCTAATATTTTCATAATAATTCCGCAAATTAACCAGACAAATAATAGAAATGATTTAATTAATTCGATTCAACTAAATCACGAGTTATAATTTATAACAATCTAATTTTGAAAAACTGAAAAATATAAATTGTGTTTATTTTTACATGCATTAACTACACTGCTTTTGAAATTTTACTTTGTCGCCTTACAAGATTACCCTTTTCCGATTGACCAATACTGGTCACAAAGATGTCAAAGATAGATTAAGCCGGTCTAATTGTTCACAATGAATGCCTGTTGTAACAGTCTGGCAATGTTGCATGAACTCATAATGAATTATACCACCGCAATCCCATCAAACTCATTAGAGATCCTTTTTTAAATGTCATTCAGTTCTAAATGTCGAAATCGACTTTTGTCCAGGAACAAACCATTGTTTTTTCCGTTTAAAAAATCCACTTTTTAAAATCAAAAACAACGTGATGCATTTTTTATATGGTTAAGAAAACTTTAGAAATTGTTCGTCGCTGTCCAATGTTATTTTTGGAAAGATTGCGAGGAGGCCGAATTCCTTACCTTACAAATCTCATTTGACCCTTTCCGAAAAATCATATATACTTTTACATGGGTTATACTCAACTAATGATATAAGCCAGTAAGAATCCAGATTTGATGACCAGAAAAATCAAAACCATCAGATGCAAACTTTCTAAACCAACTTTGGAATTTGTTGATCTTTAATACATCACCCTAAGTTGCACAGATACTTCAGGTGTCCTCAGTTGGATTCATTCCTTGTCAAAACAAGATATCCATGCAATGTCATAAATGCAATGCTCTACAATCTAAAAATTTTTAAATTTAGATCTTAAAAATAATTCATTACTTGAACTTTATTTTTTTATAAAACGAATGTTTAAAAAGTTGTTAAACAATACTTGTTTCTGTGTTGAAAAATATTTGTTTGATTTAAACTAAGGGCAATATCATAAATTTGTATATTGAAACAAGAATGGGGAAATTATTTAATTTTGAAAGTCAAGTAAAGGAATTTCAAAGGAAAATATTGTTTCCAATCCAAATTTAGGTATTATTATTATTATTATTATTATTATTATTATTATTATTATTATTATTATTATTATTATTATTATTATTATTATTATTATTATTATTATTATTATTATTATTATTATTATTATTATTATTATTATTATTATTATTATTATTATTATTATTATTATTATTATTATTATTATTATTATTATTAATTATTATTATTATTATATTATTATTATTATTATTATTATTATTTATTATTATTATTATTATTATTATTATTATTATTATTATTATTATTATTATTATTATTATTATTATTATTATTATTATATATTATTATTATTATTATTATTATATTATTATTATTATTATTATTATTATTATTATTATTATTATTATTATTATTATTATTATTATTATTATTATTATTATTATTATTATTATTATTATTATTATTATTATTATTATTATTATTATATTATTATTATTATTATTATTATTATTATTATTATTATTATTATTATTATTATTATTATTATTATTATTTTTTTTATTATTATTATTATTATTATTATTAAAAGATAACGCCAATAAAAAACCTTTCGTACGATATATTTCGATAGCACAGCTATCATCTTCAGGTACTCAAAACCAACTAAAAATATTATGAATTAACATTTAATTTAAACAAATTATTTTTTATTAATTTAATTTTTTAATAAATAAATATTTTTAAAAATATATTTTAAATTAATTTTAAATTTAAAATTTTTTTACTTATCTAATTTTTAAAAATTAATGTAATTTAAAATTTTCAATTATTTTAATAATATTAAAAAAACAAACATGATTTAACATACATAAACTATTTAAAAACATTCAAACATTTGTAGTCACAACACTCTGCACATTAATCTTTGGATCCAATGACCTTATCAGCAATGCTTCACATATCACTCGTTCCCAATAACTATTAAAACTTCTCAACATTTTTATTGTTGATGATAAAAGAAACTGTTGATAAATTGATTAAAAATCCTAAGGATCCATGTTGTGGAAAGTCTGAATGTAATTTGTCGGATGGGTGTGAATTGAATGTTGATCTGGGTGATGGTAAAAATGGATATAAAAAAATTGAGCCTAAATATGTGTTAGTATTGCCGTACTCTGAAGGCTTTACAAATTATAAGAGGAAGTTGGGTAAACTGATAGGAAATTTAGAGTATAAGATCGTCTCTAATTCGTGTAAGGTACGCAATATGTTTATTAATAAATCAAAAACTCCGGTTGGATTGTGTTCTGATCTCGTTTATCAATTTACATGTAATGGGTGTAATGCCACATACATTGGAGAGACTTCCCGTCATCTCTGTACTCGAGTTCTAGAGCATTGTCGATTGAAGGGTTTGACCAATATTAGTGAACACAATAGAGGCTGTAAAAGTGATATCGGAATGTCTGATTTTAGAATTTTGTTGAGAAGTTTTAATAGTTATTGGGAACGAGTGATATGTGAAGCATTGCTGATAAGGTCATTGGATCCAAAGATTAATGTGCAGAGTGTTGTGACTACGAATGTTTTGAATGTTTTTAAATAGTTTACGTATGTTAAATCATGTTTGTTTTTTAATATTATTAAAATAATTGAAAATTTTAAATTACATTAATTTTTAAAAATTAGAATATAAGTAAAAAAATTTAAAATTTAAAATTAATTTAAAATATATTTTTAAAAATATTTATTTATTAAAAAATTAAATTAATAAAAAATAATTTGTTTAAATTAAATGTTAATTCATAATATTTTTAGTTGGTTTTGAGTACCTGAAGATGATAGCTGTGCTATCGAAATATATCGTACGAAAGGTTTTTTATTGGCGTTATCTTTTAATTAAATCGTTGCCAAATTTATTTAATTATTATTTTTATTATTATTATTATTATTATTATTATTATTATTATTATTATTATTATTATTATTATTATTATTATTATTATTAATTATTGTTTATGATTTCAATGTGATTTTTGTGTTGTCTGTGATCATAAATTTTTACAATATTTTGAATTGTATTTTGTCATTAGTGACTTCTATCAGATAATTTTATTTCATTACTTTAATTTTATTACCATCTCATACATGTTAGACACATAATAATTGTCATAAATCGAAACCAAAAGTTAAACTTTTTTGTTTATTTTTCAAATCAAAACTCCCCAACTATGAAGATTAGTGAAATGAAATTTTACAGTATCTCTAGAAGATATAATTAAATTATACAAATATCTATTAATAATGATTTGATATAATAAACGAATGAATCTTTATTTTCCATTAATGCAACTAAAAATCAAAGTGTAATTACGCATTTGAAGCTTTTCAGAAAATTTCTAACTTTTAAAAATATTTCCAATGAATCAATAAATATTTATTAAGACATTTAGATTAAAACAAATCGAAGAAATCTTTTAATTCTTGACTTTATATATATATATAATTTTGTATATTGAACAATTATAGATTATGGTAAAACGTTTTATTTTATTGATATACTATAAATGCGTTAGGTGAAATTAAAATTTAAAAATAATTAAAAAAACTAATCTCAAAATAATAATATGAAAAAATGTTATTAAATTTAGCACATCTGACGGAAAAGTTTTGTTCTTCAATTCCAAAAACACTGCAGACTCATTGTCTGTTTTATGCCGCAAATCTGTACGAGAGAAATTAGTGGTTCAGTTGCACAATCTTACCACCAACGATTTCAATGACCATCAGCAAACTGAACCGAAACCGTTATCCTTAATAGAAATGCAAACGCCTAGCAATCGTCGACGAAGCATGTCGGATGTATTTTCAGCGAAAGAAAACAGACAATCTATTAATTTCAATCACGTTGTCAATGAATTGCCGATTCCTGGAATGCTGAAATCGTACTTACAATATGGACTGAACAGTTCAAAGTTGGTAGAAAATATTGACCCTAGACCAGTGAGAATGCAAAGTTCCAGAAATATGTCCATCTACTGATATTGTTGTTGATCTGAATTTGTTTTTTTCATGAATTACATTTTGTCATTGATTCATTTTCTTTATTTTTTTCTTTATTGTTAATATTATTAAATGAAGAAGAACCAGAATCATATTATTTTGTATCCCATTAAGTTTTTGTTTTAATCACAAATAACAAATTAAATTAATTGGAATAATTCTAAATTTAGTAGTCATTTAAGAAAAGTTTTAGAATTACATTTAGGATATTTTTAGTATTAATCAAACTTTTCAGTATGTTCTTTAGAATATTGCTAGAGGGAGCAGAGTCAGTCTTCCTATCCACTGGTAACCTATTAGTTAAAATTTCAAAACTAATTCTCATTTTAGGTCAAAATCGACATTCTGATACTTACCTCCATAAAGTACAAATATCTCATTGTCATTTATTAGATTCTCTAATACTTAATGGTTTTACGTTTTTCTTTAGATCTTCTCTTTCAATTTTTTATGCAATTATACTACCCTGACTTTCAGTCTCACTTTGCTTTTTGACTTTGTCAAATATTTACTCCAATTATTCTATATTCGTTTAAATTATTATTTTTAAAATGTAAGCGACTTGTCAAACACAAAAACGATTTTTAATACAATTTTAAAATTCATTTTTAAAAATTTGATTTATTAAATGTAAACAACTAAACAATAAATTTTTATAATATAAATATTCAATTATTACCATAGCTGCCATATATTTAATAAAAATGTTATAAATAAACAATAATATAAACAAAAGTATGCTTGTCGTTATTTTTGAAGAAAACTCTAAATTTTGTTGGGCTATAATTTAAACAAAAATGAGAAAATTGCGTAAATTAAAATAAAATATTTAATCTCGTTTGGAAATTATCAATATGGCTGCTGTAACATAAGCACACACCGCAAGCAAAAAACAAAATAAAATAAAAACATCAATTAAAACAAATTAAAAAATAACATAATTAATTAAAAACAAATATTAATAAATTTCGCATACAAGTGCATACAGAAATATAAAACATAAAAACCTCCTATAACCTTGCAAATTAAAGTTTAGAAGATACACAGGTGGAAGTGACGACCAGGATAAAAGAGCTAAAAGAGTAACATTCAGCGAGAATAAAAAATGTAAATTTAAAGAACAATAATATTAAACAATAATATTAAAACAATAATATTAAAACAATAATATTAAAAAATAAAGAAAAATAAATAGAAAAAGATAAAAATATTAAAATAAATAAAAACCATTAAAAACCGAAAAATGGCCGAAAAAGGTTTTAAATTCGGTGATTGGTCGCACCCAGGCATGAAAACCCTATACAGCAGCCACTTTCATAATTATCATATTTATTATTGTACTTAAAACTTGAAAGGAATTTAAATTTGAATTTTGAAACTCGTAAGTGGTTTTTTTGATATATGCCAAATATATTTTATGTTAATTGTTTTTAATTTTTTATTATGTACGGCCGCGATACTTTTAGTATTCGTGACAGGTCCCCCTTAAATCTTTATATATATATATATATATATATTAGAGTGTTTAGTTGATGTTGTATGTTGTATTTTAAGTTATCTTGGTGCTGGGTTTTCGTGCTATATTACTGATACATTTAAACAATTTTCAAGGCCATTTGTGTTCTGACCAAAGACAAATGTGTAAAATGTGAAGCATTGTTGATAAGTTCATTGGATCCAAAGTTTAATGTGCAGAATTTCATGAGTTCGAGTGTTTTTAAATACAGGTCAAATCTTGGTATAAAAAATACCGAAGTAACAAAATTTCCAGTATACTTTGTCCCCGAGAAACTTCCATACAAATGTACTGAACCAAAATTCATTAAAATAAAGGCCTATCTCAGTAAAAACAAAGTTTTTGTCTCAGAGCTTTAGAATTTACTTTTAACTTAACTCAACAATTTTGTGAAATCAGTTTTTATTAGACTTTTGGTGACGTAACACGTGTTTGTACGTGATTGCATTACATTTCAGTGATTTTAAACTTTCTATAACATTTTATGGTTTTTGTGTTTATTAAAATGGAGCGAATACGACGAAAATTCACTTTGAACTAGAAAGTAAGCATTTTGGATTAGACAGATGCGGGTAAAAAGAAAAGTGAGTTTACCAAGAAATATGACATTGCTCCTTCAACTATGGCCACATTTTTCAAAGATAAGAAAGAAAATCGAATAGCAAATAAGAGAATATTCAATGGGCCACAAAGAAAGAAGATGCGAAAAGTATTAAACGATAATTTTGATAAAGCTACATTCTCGTGACTTCAGGGTGATTGGTCATGAAATCTTCATGTAACCATTAGTTTGACTCAGGAGTACACTTTTGTATGGTTGCTTGTCATAATTCTCTGAATTCGGTAACACGAATTTTAAGTATGACAAAACATTTTGTTCAGTCCCGTTATCGAGATTTAACCCGTAATATTGAGATAAATCAAAATGTTGGTTTCTTAAATGAAAATAATTTTGTATATTAATTCAAAAACTTTAAAATTTATTTTCATTAAAATATTATTTTAAAAATTAATTTGAATAGTTCAAAATTTAAAATAATAATAAAAATAATAATAATAATAATAATAATAATAATAATAATAATAATAATAATAATAATAATAATAAGAAATAAAGTAAAATTACAGAATTATATTTCAAATTTAAAAAATTAAATTTAAAATAATTGATAATGGCAATTCTATGCTTACATATAAAATTTCAATTAGACTTTTGCTTATACACCAAGCCACACTGAGACAAATCACCAATGTTCAAGAGCTATGTGCTATTATTTGAAGGGCCAACGTGTTTCAGTTCATTAGGCATCTTGAAATTTTGTTGATCCTCAAACTTGTAGAGAAGACTCTGTTTAGGATTTTTTCGATGTTATTATTATTATTATTATTGTTAGAGTTATAAGTCTAAGATTATTTGTAAAGTCTGGAAGCATATAACAAAAGTTACCAAAGAAAATTGAAAAGCGTAAAATTTCAAAAATTGCAGAAAATCAACCAATTATCTAATTTGAATTTGAAAAACGAGTTAGATAGAGAAATAGTAATCGTAAAGATTATGATGATAATGAATTTATCAGAATACGTTCAGAAAGATTCGAAAAGCAAGGAAATATATAAAAACAGAAAGTCATTAATGAATTTATTAATTAATTAAGTAAAACCCAAGTTGACTAAACAACTAGTAAAGAAAACAAAAGGAATTATAAAGACTATTATCAGGACAGCATGATTGATGAAACGAAGAGAAAAAAGATTATTTCGAAGAAAGCGCATATTAGGTCATAAAAAGAGATCATGAAAGATTGTCAAGCAGAAACGATTTGATTTGAGAATCAGCAATCAAATAGATCATACTACTTTTGGGGTTAACAAAGTTCACAAAAGTAAAGTGGGAAATCAATAAAAACATTGATATTCGAAATAATAAATAAAAAGGCAAAACCAATTAAAATTTTAAAATAAATATTTATCATGGGAAACGGGTATTGGCGGATGCCAAATGAAGAGACGAATCCAAATATAAATTAATGGGATAAATAATTAATGTAAATCCCGGGAGCCCAGAAATAACTAATTTGGTTTTGGACAGAGAGATGTCAAAAATGCCAAAATCAATTTAGTTTGAGGGTGACTTGATTTGGGAGATGAATATAAAAGGAAAAGGTAGATCAACAAAATTGCCAGTTGGTCGAAGAGAATATTTCAGAGAGCGGAGCAAAGGAAATAATAAGATTAAAGATAAATCAATCAACAAGACAAGTTAAATTCTTGCGCACCAGACAGGGACATCTCCCTTTGGAAGACGTATCCCTACACATTGAAATATTGTGAAATCGTGCAGAGTAATTGTGTAGAGTATTGTGAATTGAATCGATTTTTGTGAAAGTTGTGAATAAAGTTGTGATATATAAATTGGAAATAAATCTTATTGTGTTGGACTAATTGAATTGATTAAAGAAGGACACCAAGGAGTCAGATCTAAGCACCGACCTTCTATAGAAAAGCCCAACACTACTATATTAAGCAAGTCAAAATTGAAAACTATCGGCATTTTATGAAATTTTTAAAGTAGGGAATCAGGAAAATAAAAAGGAATTTGTTAGTAATAAAGTCAGAGCAGGATCAAACTTGTAAAGGATATTATTGTGATAAATGCACGAAGCCAAACGCGATTATTGATAAGGTGATTATTATTATTATTATTATTATTATTATTATTATTATTATTACTATTATTATCGAGTTATAATTTTATTTGGTTCGGTAGGAAGTGCTTGCTCTGACTCCACGTGTTCTTTAAATAATACTGAAATAACACAGGAAAACCTTTATTTGATACCAACAATTTCACAAATATTTAAATGTTTCTTTTACAATATTGACAGGAATCAACATGGGAAGTCGCCTTTTAATTAATCTACAAAAATAGCCTCGACACAAGTCTGACTATTTTTCTTTTTCAATCTCAGGAACTCGTTCTGTTACCCAATAAATCTTTTTAAGTTTTCTTATGGTGGCAATTTTTTCTGAAATATTTGTGTCCCTGTTGTTGATTTGAGATTCCCTAATAAAGAGGTATGATGGTATCTACCATGATTTCAAGTGAAAAGAGGTTCAAGATAAAGATTCATCTTATTGTCTTGCCTTAAAACCAAACTTTGCAAACTTATTTGATGTCCAGTGCATCAGGATAAGTGTATAACAGTGTTAATTTGATACTGTTTTTACACTTACCTGGCGCTCAGAGAAATCTGAGTGCCTACCGGCATAGTACTGATGAGAGCCATTAGCTCGAAACTAGTATACTATTGGGAAATGTATCACTTAATGTATCGTAAAAAAAATTATAATATTTATGTAAAAAAGTTAAAAAAGTTAGGTAAAAGTATTTAAATATTTTTTAAGTGTTTATTAGAAAATTAAATTAATATAAAAAAATAATTTGTTTAAATTATAAGTTAGTTCATATTATTTTTAGTTGGTTTTATTGTGCCTGAAGATGACAGTCAAACTGTCGAAATATATCGTACGAAGAATTTTTTATTGGCGTTTTCTTTTAATTATTAATATTATTTGTTTTAATAAAGTAGTTTTTTTAATCAAGATGGAGATCAAACTTGAAACGAAATTTATCTGAAAATCTTTGTTTCTGGCTTGTTTACAGAAACAAATTGTCGACAACTTTCAAAACTATTTTAACGAGATTCAAACAAATTAATGGACAATATTCAAAATCGTTAGCAAATTTTGACTGCTGGGAAAAAATTTAAGTTTTAATTATCAAAAATTAGTTTCCCGACTTTATTGTTGTGATTGTTATTTAGTTAAATATTTTTTTGTGGTTATTATGTTTTTGGGATTGTTAGTGTTAGCAATCAGACTTATAAATGGTAAATATTATCACTTGTGTTAATAATTTTACTGGTATTTTTAAAAACTGATAATTCGTTATTTTTTAAAATTTTACCGGTAATTTTTAGTATTAATAATTAAAATATTTATTAAAAAATATAAAAACCAGCTAAATGAATATATTATTCAGGTGTAAGAATGATTATGGGCTTCAGTATATTTTGAAGTTAAATTTTGATAGTGGTGACGGGAGACCCTTTAGATGTAACCAAAACAAACAACTAATAAATAAAATACTACACAAAATTAATGTCGTATATTAAAAGATATATTAGAGAATCTATTTATTAAAATAATATTAAAATATTAATTCATAAAATGTCTTTACTTAGTCTCAATCTCATGCTCCACTGCTCATGTAGCACAAATTGCTTCTCTCAGGAAACACTTTATGTCAAGAGGTCTATCATTTATACTGGATTTGTACATTGTTAACCAGTGGGGAGAAAGCTCTTTCTGACTCTAAAATATTTTGGCGAACTGTTGAAATATATTTCAGGACTTGAGATGTCTTTCGATCAATGATCTCTTTATCTGTATTTATATAAATTTAGGTTTGAATAACGAATTTTAGTTTTTCTTTCGTTGGCAGCCCTGGATATGTTTCTGAAGTTGATGGAATCGCATATTCAGAAGTTAATTCTATTTCATCACACACTACTTCAGATTCAGTATCAATAGTTTCAGAATCGCTTTTTGAAAAGTTTGAATTATTTCTACAATTTTATTTGGTATAACTAATTCATAGGTGTTTAGAGATAGTCACCATGTTTGCAGCAATAATATCATATTCATTTCCATCTCTATTACTCTTAACAAAGTCAAGTTCATATGAATTTTATTCAACACAATATAACTGCGCTTTACATGGAGCAATATTTAAACAATTATGTTGAAGGCAATTCTTATTTAATTCTGACATTGATCTAATTGATGGTTAAATGTGAAATATAATTTAGAGTTAATATAATATATTTATCAATTTACATATGTTTACAAATTTATTAGAAACACTTTATTATGTTTATTAGTAATTTTTTTCATTTTTATTTCAAACTGAATTCTACCCTTTCAGATAACACTTTAAATTTATATTTAAAATTTATTTAAAAATGTTTTGAACACTAATAGAAAATTACAAAGTAGAAATAACAACATTTATATGAATGATAAAAGTTCCATTCTTGCGCGTTTCTTTGCGCAATTATTTAAAACAAAATTTTTGTCATAAACATTTTAATTTTTTTTATGATAATTTACATTTTCGGAATTTATTTATATTAATAATATTGATCAAACTAGTTTTTAGAAAATTAAACTTTAATTTTAATGAAATTTAATTTTTTTTGTAAGTTTTCGTGGTCTCCAGAATTCTCGTATCAAATCATCAAATTGTAAAATGACGGACGAAATTAAACTCAATATTGCGGCTGTCCATCCCATGTAATAGACATAGTAGAACTTCAAAACTTTTATGCCCAAAAGCATTTCCAATCCCGTTGGGTATAGAAGGATTCCTAAAAGGCAACTTAAACCTGAAAATATTCAACAAAATCATTTAGCGACCCAATTTAAATAGAAATATCGAATAAATTGTGTTACCTGATAATAAAACCATTTCACCTGCCGAATGAAACATAAAAATCCTTTTTCTTAATTGCCCAGAAAATAATCCAAGAAGGCATAATAAAACCCCTATAAAGTTTAGCACTATTGAAGATATCAAAACTCCAGAAACGGTTTGCAAAACAACTATGAAAATAAATAATAAAATAAAATAAAATTTATTTATAAATACATTGTTTGTCTAATGAATTGGAAGTGAGTCGTGTCAACATAATACTACAAGTATTCTGACTGCATATCCGCCAAAGACCTAACGTATAATTCATTTCGTCTAAAAATTAAATTTAGTAATAACAGGGATATTAAACTTAAAAAAAAACTTCCAATAACCTTTCAGATTTTTATTTACAATTTTTAATTATACAAAGTAAAACTTTGTGTACAGAAATGCGATTGTCTAAGTAAAGATAAATGTTTTTGTTTGAAAAAAAACATTTTTAAATATTTTGTTTAAATTAAATATATTTAATGACTTTTGTTTAAATTTATCTTTTAATTTAGAATATTAAAACAACTGACGCGTAGTAATTATTAATATCGATGGTACTGCTGATCATAATTCTGATTACTTTGATCTAAGATACTTTAACATACTTTAATATATGATATTAAATAAAATATATGTTAATATAGTAACTTAACATAAATAGATCTTTCAACTATTAATCACACTTGTAACATTTAAATTATATTATTTGTAAGTTAGAGTTTTGAAACATTTTACAAAGATAAAAACTATTTTAAAGATGCTGATGTATTTATTAATTCGGCAAGGCTCAAAGTAAAATTTAAAAAATGGCATAATTTCAAAATCAAGTAAATAAAAGTATATTTCAAAGTTGAAAAAGACAGAAATTTGATACACCGCGACAGTATCAATTAAACTGTTTTCAAAACGTATCAATAATAGATTTATTTGTGACTTTGATGAAAGGGAGATGTGCATAAAACAGAAGTAAAAATTCTGCCTCTAATTAAATTTTGCACGAATGTAACATCAAAGTTCCACAAAACACTCGTCCAGTGATTTTGTAAATGGATTGGAAATTGCGTAACATACTCATTCTGGACTTCACAATTAAGTACAACGAGATGTGTCGGAAGACGCATATATAAATTTTTATCTAATCTCAACAATTACATTATTATTATTTCCGTATATAGCATTTAACAAAGATTATGATGGAAGACTGAAGATGAGGATAATTTCCTCTAAATATATTTCTTTAATTTGACTTTTTTTTGGAGTTTTTATTAATAATAACGGGCCATCGTTTTTTCGATATATATATATATATATATATATATAAAACAATTAATAGTTATAATGAAAGAAAATTGATTAGCTTACTATTGTAGCAATTGACCCAGTCATTCATAACAATAAAAGAAAGCTCAATACCAAAAGATATAATAGAAATCAGTGATCCGATCCACCGTAGAATATTGAAAGTCCTTGAATTCCAATATTTTAACAGGCGTTTCTGATTCTCAAATGATAATTTATGTAAAATATGTGATTTTTCATGCTGTTTTCTAGCCGTTTCATAAGTACTTCTTGAGTTTGTCACTCTCTTATTTACATTGTCTTCGTCCATTTTAAATACAGCCGATTCAATTCTGGCCTTAACAATGTGTTTTGGAATCTGATCTAATTCTGGGTTACATTTTTCATTATTCATGGTATTCATATAAATCCGTCGATTCTGATTCCACATCCACCAACTTGATTTCGGAAGTGAACTTTGTCGACGCTTGCGTAACACAAAATTTGACCCGTTTATATTCAATTCAGCTGAGGTTTGGGGCTTATCTAAAAAACGTAGTATATAGAAAATTAATAAAAAAAGAATTAAATAAAAAGATTTTAAATTTTTCACAATCAGTTTACTTCCAAATTGCTTTATTATTCATATCGTAAAGAGAAAGCCTATCAAAAATCGCCGTTCTCAAGTTCTTTATCATTGTCGAGAATTGAATAATATTAGTAAGCATAATTTTGTGTTTGCGTTTCTATTGTCGTATTTGAAGTGGTACACGAAAACATTGTACGTAAATAAAATAAATGTGAATTGAGGTTATGTAAAAATGGAAAACTATTAAATTTATTAAAAAAACCTTTTAAAATTTATTAAGATATTTGAGAATTTTAAAAATAAATCTTTTTTTAAAAATTAATAAATTAATTGGTTTGTGATTTTTTTTATTAAAGTGTTTTGGGATTATCAAGTAACGATCAGACAACTAGCGGGTGCCGTATAAGTCTCCAAAGATTCAATAGGAAAATTGTTACAGAATTATTTACGATTATTCCGTGTTTAGTAAATTGAAAAAAATTCTCAGATGGCAACATTTCATGAATGCAGATAGTTTACAAGATGTAGTTGATAACATTTTTGAACGGTTTCCACTTTCATTTTACCATAGTGCATTTGAGACACTACCTGTAAGTTGGCAAATGGTTAAAGAAGTAGTGATGTAGTAATGCTTCGATAACGATTTAACTTTAAGTAACATTGTTTACCCTATATCACTTGTTATTTTTCAATATAATTGAATTCTTAAGATAAAAGATGAAGGGGCTCTATATTCCTTGAATTTACCAATAACTTCATAATCATTAAGATATGTAGTGGTATACCTAACCGAAATTTCAATAGTATTAATCTTTTATATTGGTGAACGGTAAACATATATAGACATTTTCAAATTGTTTGTGAAAATAATAATCTCCTTAATAATTTCTTTAACTTTGATATTGTATAATTCTTTACCCAAATCTTTTTGATGTTCCATTTTTACACATTGTTTTAATTGTAACGGTTTTAATTTTTATACTTCGTTATGATTGTTATTGATCGGGAAAATCTACTGAAAACATTGGAATATACCAAAATATATACTTGTAGGCCTTTTCGAACATGGAATCATTTTCATCAAATCCATGATATGCATTATCATATGGTTTATATGCATCTGATAAATCCTTTCAATTTTAGACATTATCCCAGTTGATCAAATATCCAATTTTGCTTCAACTTTATTTTAAAAGTCACAACATATTTTTGTTGAAAATATTGGTTCACAAGCGTAAGTCATAATGCCATTGTGAGTGAAGTCCATGAAAATATATTCTTGTGAATTTTTGTGTCACATCTTGAAATTATTCAGTCATAGAATTGAGATTATAAGGATTATTAACATTATCATTAATCCAATTTTTTTAAAAGCAAAAAATAAGTTTTTAGTTATTAAATACAGTAACACCTTTATGTTTAGTTAAGTTTGTAAATAATATTTTAAAATCCTTTTTATTAGCTTCATCATACAAATCATTAATAATCACCCCCCCCTTGTCGTTTTAATCTTACAAAATCGATCTTGGGTGATAATGTGCTCATCATCAGCACCTTTATGTCAATAATTCTATTTAAACTTTAACTTAACCAACCAAGATTGTAATAGCTGGCAAACAAACATAATTTTTCCATTCCCACTTAATAATTATTATTAATTATATAAAACAGTATTTCATAAATATGTGTTCCAATCAGTGGCGGAACTTCAAAATTTGGCCCGCTTCTACAAAAGATTTTTTAAAAATTTAATAAAAAAAATGTTACACATATTAATTAGATATTTATTTCATATATCCTACTTCAAAATAAAAATTAAATTAAAATAACATAAAAATAAAACTAAATTGTGAAATCTTTTCTCTTTAATTTCATATTGGTAATATGATTTATTTATTTAATTAATATTTTCTCTTGCTAATAACAACTGGTGATGTAGTCGTGACTTATCTATTTTTTAAATAAAAAAATTACATACTGAGTCGGATAATGAAAAATCGGAAATATTAGTTTTAATTTTTTACAATTTCAGGGCTGGGACCCGAGGGCTCCATAAATTCTCGGGGCCCTGTGCCAAGGCACAATTGACACAATGGATAATCCGGCCCTGGACCGTTTGTAAACGTTGGTTAGATACATTATTCTCACTGGCAATTTTTATGGCATGGAAAATTTATTTCTCTTCTTTTCGAATTAATAAATAATCATTATTAAGCTATAATACTATGAACATAGTAAGAATTTAGATATAAAATGTAATCTACACTATATATTTATCTAAAATATGAAATTGACATATGTCATGCTGAGTTTCATTTCTAGCCTAACTGTGCTAGTTTCAATTTTCTTATTTTTGTTATGCTCAAAATCACAGGCTTAGATTTGACAGACTAGTGGTTCTTGCATGGACAGCTATACGCGGAAATGTCAAAGGTGACCGATCCACCAATATGTTTCATCATCACCGATGATCAACAAGACACTAAAAATATTGTAGCCAAGTATTGAAATCAATTTGTAATGTCAAATGAAAAACCTTTTTTTATAATAAATAAAGAATGATTTTGAAGCTAATTTTTTTCAAATAATAATAAATAAGAAAAATAAAACTATTTTTAATT
This sequence comes from Schmidtea mediterranea, assembly GCA_022537955.1. Classification (NCBI taxonomy): domain Eukaryota; kingdom Metazoa; phylum Platyhelminthes; order Tricladida; family Dugesiidae; genus Schmidtea; species Schmidtea mediterranea. The sequence goes on from CM039679.1 coordinate 273,058,998, forward strand.
TAAATAAGATGCCAATTAAAGGTAAAGAATAATACTAATAATAAATAATAATATTAATAATAATAATAATAATAATAATAATAATAATAATAATAATAATAATAATAATCTTAACCCCAGTAAATTCTGTAAAAACGGTAAATATACAAAGTATGTTTTCAAAACAGATACATATTGTATACTGAGATGTAAAAACCAGGGACAAATGAAAATTTACAATACAAGATTTATGATTTAGAAATTCAGTCAATTACAGAAATAACAGCATTAATATTTATATTATCAAGAAAAATGGCTATTTTGTGTATGAATCTCAAATCTTATCAACTTTGAGATATCACCATTATGCGTAAACACACACACACATATATATATATATTTATTATTTGACCGATTGAAGTATTCTCCGATTGTCCCGATTTCCGATTGTGCCCATTGTGAGAAGTACCGATTGTAATTCCGATACCGATTGTGTATAAATTTTAATTTTTGTTAACTATTCGACTTTTTAAACGCGACTTGTCATAATAGCATTTTTTATTGAGAGTGAAATATCATTATTAGAGTTATTCCAAATATAATCAAGCAAATTGAAGTATCATAATTCTGTGTCGGAATAAAACAACAAAATGATCAAAGCCTATCAATACAAACAAAATAAGGTAATTAAAGCCTTTAGATCAAACTATTCTACGAGACGTCAATGCTGAATAGAGTAGAGAATTAAGTTACAATAAATAATGTAGAATTTTTTAATTTCTTTTTGCCTTCTCAATGAGTAAATGCGATTTGAATAGACATTTCATTACAAAATCATCCTGAGACACATTGAGCAGCTGAAATCTGGCGTGATTTAACGAAAACTAAATTTGAATTATTTATTGTTCTATTTTTCCTCATATTTTCAATAGATTTATTAATAAATGATTAATTTCAGATACTGGCCACAAAGGACAGTGCCATAAAGGGAGATAGTGTTTACTTTTTCCAAGGGTAACCCAAATCTAATTGAATGAGGAATCTTAAAAAAAGTATCTAATACATTTTCATTACTATAAAATAACAAATTTGTTTGCTTGATATAGATAAGGGAAATGAAGAGTCTGTTAAAACAGCTATAATTCAACATGTGGTCTTTTATTGAGGATATATCAAAAAAGTTTATTCAACATGATTCTTTTATTTACGTCAGTTTGAAATTCTTTTCAACAAACTTCACTTTTTGCTCCTAATTTCTGGTACCATTTTCTTCGAGCACATGGATTCAAGATTTCTCATCTCCAGTAATGTGGGAAGATATCAAAGTGTGGAGCTCACTCAAATTATTGTAAAAAACATTTATTTGCATATTTTAACCTTAATTTGAAGCTGTCTCTATTTATAATCTACCAGTAAGTTTCTCAGCTGCTGTACTAGAGTCATTCAATTTATTCGAATAAACAAAATATGTTTATTATATTTATTTATGTTGTTTTCCTCATTTTACTATACTATTAAAAGACGTATTTGGTGAGTTGTAGAGGAAGATATACGTAGTAAGCTTTCTGCTTTGGATCACAAGGAAAGTATACTTTTCACATTCTTGTTTAAATAATAAATTTTATTTTAATTCTTACTGTTGCTAGAGCTAGTTAAAAACATTTAACTATTATTTCAAAATATACCAATGTTTCAAACAACTTTTGAACTCTTGAAATATTTAACTTTTCTGACGACATGTTTAATTAGAATATTTCTCCAGAAATATGTGCACATTTATTTTAATAAATTAATATATAGTTACACTGATACCTCGATACGGGTTTGTTTTGGAATAAATCCAATTTGGTATACTTTCTATTGAGACAAGAATAAGTTTGCTTGGCATACGACCTTTGTTTAAGATACGATTTGAGTGCTAGAAATTGCACGAGTCAAAATGAGGAATGACACTTCAAGCTACTTATGGTTACCTCCATCGCGACAAATTTATATTTTATAAAAATTTGAAAAATTTTTAATAATTATATATAATTAATAATTTTAAATTCAAACAAAATACTTAAAATATAATCAAAAAACATTAATAAATCTAATATATAAAAGCGCTAATAAAATACCCAGTCGGAAATCTGAATTTCTTCATCATTTATAATTAAAGTTGGGCCATAATTCTCGGAAAATTCAAAACATTTTACATTTGTTATTTTATTTTCAATATCTAATTTCTCAGTTTTATTTTTGGATTTTTCAAAGATTTCTTTTTCATTAGCTAATGCTTTTATTAATAATTTTCGTTTATTTTCTACTGAAGATTCTCGTTTATTTTCTGGTGTTGGAGAATTGCTTTCACTGGTAATGAAGTTATATTTTCTTTTCCGTGTGATTTTATCATCTGATCTGTATTGAAATTCATTTTTGTTTTCATTAAATGAACTTTCAACTTTGCGTTGTTTAATTGAATTCAATCTCTCAGATAAAAGCTTTTCTTCCTCTATCCCATTCATATACTTTCTTTGTTTATATTTATACGAACAGTCTTTCTTACTTCTATATTTTCCTCCTGCATATTTATGACTCTCTGTACTCACGAGCTTTCTCTTTTCATATCTGTTAAATTCTTTTTCATTTTCACCTAAATACTTTCTTTTTCTATTTTTATGAATATCACTATTTATATATTCAGCTGTATTGTATTTCATGTTTTAGATAATTTTAAATATTTCAAATGAAGAATTATAAATAGTAGAAATTATGTTTTATATTTTAATAATTTTATTTTCTATTGGTCAATTAATTTATATTTTAATTTCATTTAATTTTATAAATGAAAAAAGCTTCGTAGCCCACAACCGCAGTTCATTTAACCTGTGAAAATTAAAGCCAACCATCCTACAAAATAGTGTAGCCCACAACCTAACTTTTCCCCCCACTAAGGGAGCTGTAGTTCTGGGCTACATGTTTGAGTGGGTTACTATATATCTACTGTGAATTATTATTTTATCATAAAAAATCTCATTATTTTTATTATTGTAGGAAAACTTAAGTTTTGTAAAGTTATATAGCACAATTTGTATAAATAACGCTATTTTGGTGTAACGTTACAAATTATATTTTGCAACAATACTTTTTCGTTTAATAAAACTTAAAAATTGTAGCAAAGGCATATAATTCTAATATTAAATTATTTATTTAATTTCTTAATGAATGTCCTAATTACATGAGAATTTATATGTAAATTTAAATCCGTTGTTCCTTTACATGCCTAACAATATTACTCACTGTCATTAAATGGAGTATTGCTTTCATAAGGGGCAATCAAAAAGCGATCAATGGTTTTTTTAGTCAGTCTTTCAATAAAAGGTTTAGAGGATCAAATTATTATTCAAAAGAAATACGAGCTTGTGTATTTTTTTGTTAGGTTTTTCAAACGTAGATCAGCATCAGAAATAGAAATTACTACAAAATAATGCAAAAATAACGTTTATATATTTAAGGGTTAAAAAAAGGAAAATATTTTCTCTAATTTTGAAAGTAAAATTGACGCAACAGTTAGGTCCAAAGATGATCCCATAGCTACGCCATCAATTTGATAATACAAATCGGCATTGAAAAGAAACGCAATATTAAAGGTGGTATATCTCAAAATTCATCCAAAATATTGTTTTTCTATATTTAACAACAAATATTAATCTTCTCATCTAGTTACATCGAAATATACCATATAATAAGAGGAATCAATAGTTTGTTTTTTATAAAATCAAAAATTTAAAAAATTTCCGACACTCATAATAATTAAAAATCAAAGGTATTAACAAGGAATCAAGAACCTTACAATCTTATGTCTTCTGAACTAACTAATACTTGCAGTTGTAGACCCAACTTCATATAGTTGTTTACCAAGATCTCAATTTAAATTTATTTTGTTTGTCTGCGCTTTTATATTCTTTATACTATTAATTTTCCTCTCTAGACTTTCCAAATTTGGTAAACAATTTATTGTTCACAATGTTAATTTCTGGTAACCTATTAACCTGAGATTCAGTTGGGTTCGCTATGATTCATGAGCTTACCAAAAATAATTGGATTAATTAATTAATTTGTTTTTAAGTTCCTGACCCTTCTAAAAACCTCTAATAAATTTACAATTTTTTTATTCGTACTCAAAATCTCATTTGTCACCAGTTACCACGTTTCCTTCCAAAAAATGTTTATTTTTACTTTTTTCAAGTTTTTAATTAGTTTTAATTGATTTTGATAATTTGTAATTTGTATAACTCCAACAATTTCTTAATTAGCAACATGAAGAAGTTGTCAAATAACCACAATATGGTTCAATCTTGGCCATAAACCGTTGGTCATTAATACGATGTTTAAATACATGTTTTTAGATTTATGTTACTAAGATTAACAAATTTGTTATCAACACACATTATAATGACAGACTGATGATGAGGATAATTTCCTTGAAATACATTTAATTTATTTGGCGTTCTAGTGTTTTTATTAATTTTAATATTTAATTTTTCACACATGCACAATAATTTATGTTTCCGTAAAATAATTTCCGATTAATAACGATTATGATTTCACACCAATTATATTTATGCACTAATTTCAACCAATAATCATCAGATCTATTAAAATGGATAATTACAGAAACGTATTAAATCAATTGTCTGATCCTATCAAGAAATACGTTCTTGAAAAGGCAGAAATTTGTCAACCGGATTCAATTTGTATTTGTGATGGTTCTGAAGAAGAAAACAATAAGATGATTGCTATTCTTTTGAAAGAAGGAGCAATTAGAAAATTGAAAAAATACGAAAATTGTTGGTCAGTTAGAACTGATCCTGCTGATGTAGCTCGAGTTGAGTCAAAAACATTCATTAGTACAAATAAAAAAGAAGATACCATTCCCGTAGTGAATAATGGAGTTTTAGGTTGTTTGGGAAATTGGATGGCACCTGATGTATTGAGAGACGAATTGCGTGAAAGATTTACTGGTTGCATGAAAGGAAGAGTTATGTATGTGATAGGGTTTAGTATGGGTCCAATTGGAGGAGAATTGTCAAAAATAGGAATTGAATTGACAGACTCTCCGTATGTTGTAATGAGTATGAGAATAATGACAAGGATCGGTAAAGACGTTTTGATGGGTTTAAGAAAAATAAAGATTTTGTTAGAGCAATTCACAGCTTTGGTGTTCCATTGCCAACAACGAAGAAAATCATCAATGGATGGCCATGTAATCCAGAGCAGACAATTATCGCCCATATTCCTGCTAAAAACGAAATCTGCAGTTTTGGAAGTGGATATGGTGGTAACTCGTTGTTGGGAAAGAAATGTTTCGCCTTGAGATTAGGGTCTATATTAGGTCATAAAGAAGGATGGTTTGCAGAACACATGCTAATTGTTGGTATTAGGGACAAGAATAATGTAAAACGATACATTGCTGCTGCATTTCCATCGGCTTGTGGTAAAACCAATCTTGCAATGTTACAATCAACCCTCCCTGGATATAAAATCGAGTGCGTTGGAGATGATATTGCTTGGATGAAATTCGATAGCAATGGAGACTTGAGAGCAATAAATCCAGAATCTGGATTTTTCGGTGTAGCTCCTGGAACGTCTTTCAAAACTAATCCAAACGCCATGCACTGTACTCAGAAAAACACAATATTTACAAATGTTGCAGAAACCAGCGATGGGGGATTTTTTTGGGAAGGAATGGAAGATGAAATCGATTTTAATTCTGTTAGAATCACAAATTGGCAAGGAAATGAGTGGAATAGAAACTGCAAAACAAAGGCTGCTCATCCGAATTCAAGATTTTGTACTCCTGCTTCACAATGTCCAATAATTGATAAGGATTGGGAATCGCCAAAAGGTGTGATAATCAGTGCAATTGTATTCGGTGGACGTCGTCCTGAAGGCGTTCCATTAATTTATGAATCATTCAATTGGGATCATGGAGTATTTGTTGGAGCTTCAATGAAATCCGAATCGACAGCAGCTGCTGAACACAAATCCAATGTCATAATGCACGACCCGTTTGCAATGAGACCATTTTTCGGTTATAACTTTGGAAATTACTTACAACACTGGCTGAGCTTTAGGGAGAAAGAGAATTTGAAATTACCACGAATTTATCACGTGAATTGGTTTCGAAAATCTAAAAGTACTGGGAAGTTTATTTGGCCAGGATTCGGAGACAACTGTCGAGTTCTTCAATGGATATTGAAACGATTGGATGGAACTGTCGGCTGTAGGACAACTGCCATTGGTAATTTACCGAATCCAACAGATATCAACATGGAAGGTTTAGATCAATCAAAAATCAATTTAGAAGAATTATTTAGTGTACCGAATCAATATTGGAAAGAAGAAGTCGAAAAAATAAAAAGATATTTTGAAGAACAAATTGGAGATTATCTTCCAATTAAAATCAAAGAACAAGTCTTAGAATTGGAAAAACGATTAAAACACACTAATATTTGAATTTTCGTAGAAATAAATCGAATGCATTAAAACAACATATTATAATATTCGTTGATAAAAATTTTATTAATTATGACTTAAAAAACACCTATTTCATTTAAATGAAATATAAATTTCATTCTTTTTTTTTAACTATATGGAAGGTTTTTGTTTTTGAGATCAATTTGGTATTTTATTCTTTGGAAAAGTTTCATGTTCTCGTTTTCATCTTGGTAATGTTATTATTATTATTATTATTATTATTATTATTATTATTATTATTATTATTATTATTATTATTATTATTATTATTATTATTATTATTATTATTATTATTATTATTATTATTATTATTATTATTATTATTATTATTATTATTATTATTATTATTATTATTATTATTATTATTATTATTATTATTATTATTATTATTATTATTATTATTAAAAGTCCTGAATAAATAAAGCGCATTTAAATTTAGACTTACCAATATTATAGGATAAGCTTTTATGGGTTTTGAGAGTATCGGACTGAGCCAGTGTAAAAGGGTAAAAGTTAAGGCGAGAGGGGAATTCGTCTTCATGAAATCCGTAATTTTCAAATTCAAATGAGTTCGGTTTCGAAGTTTCAGAATCAAATTTCACCATTTTAGGAAAGATTTTGGATTTCTATAAATGAATTATAAAACTGAAATTATTGCAAATAGTATTTTTAATGAAGTTTGTCAGTATAGTTTCAGGACAATTATAAAGACAAAAAATAAAAATATTTTTTTTGTTCACTTTTGATCTAATTTTTTAATATTTTACATTTCTTTATTTACACTATAGATCTATATATTATTATTAAACACAAATTTAATGCACTTTCTTTCATCAGTGTATTTTATAAATGCTTTTTATCAAGTTATATTTGTATTTTTTATAAAAAATTTTATATTTATATATTTATAAATTTAATTTTTGTGAATGATAATTAATTTAAAATCCACTCTACATCCCATTTTGAGCCCATAAAAGACTATACGTACTGTGTGAATGGGTCGGAGGTCTAAAATATTGAATTAAAAATAACTTAGTCATTTTCTAATTTGAAGTGACCATAAAAGTATGAGTGAAGAAATTACTGTTTGTTTTACTCTGTCAATGTCATAATTTCACAGATCGAATATGGAAGGGTAATAAAATTATTAGTTATGTAAAAAAACAGCAGTAAAATTCACGGGTTCTTGCAGTATACCAATAAGAAAAATGTTCCATCTTTATAAACTGTGAAAACCTAGGTAAATGATGAAAGAGGTCGATCACAGGGAATTTCTGACAATATGGACAAGAACTTGTTATAAATTGTGCAGGAGAAGAGAAGAATTAACATTTGCACATTATTCACCGTTTTAAACCGTATGGTGAAAAATGTACATATAGAGCTGAAGGCTTCAGATTTGCAAAAACCGTATTCAAGATTCAGGCCTCGTTTATTTCCCCAATGAAATTATGTGAAAACCACATCGACATTAATTGAGATTTACTAATAAAGAAAGAAACGACATCTGGATAAAGGATGAAGACGATTTCTTGTGGAATATTGTCATATGACATGAGACACAATTAAAACTTGTAGCTCTGAGTTTTATAGGAATCTTTCTGTGTGAGAATTATTTGACGAAAAGCAGTCAGTCAATATGAGATTAAGGAACTTCTCACCGTTTAACAACGGCCAAAAAGAAAAAGTACTTTTGCGTAACGTGCTTGCTTCTTCCGTGGCACCCTTTCCTCCCCCTGCTGAAGTAAGTTTCTGGCTATACCAATACGTAGAAATATAGCAGAAATTTCGTTTGAAAATATAAAATTTTGTTTGAATGTTTGAAGAAGTCATTAACAAGAAACTTAATGATTTTTTTCAAATCCAATCGACTAATTTAATAAAATAATATTCTGGCATTCATTAATAAATTTTTCATAAATATTGATAATAAAAAAAATATCATAAAAATCTTTTTCCTAAAATTGCTAAAAAAATATATAAATCACAACACTCACCATAATGCCAATCGATAAATTCCTCGCAGAATATTCGTAGACATTTGTGGAATTTCCCTTGATTAGGAATCGATAATCATAATTGAGTAGCAGATCTGATTCATTTGAAATTTCTAATAAGGAAATAAATCAATTTTGTTCTAGATTAAATTTTCTGTCAAATTTTGTTTAAATAATTATCACATTTTCTAGAATTTATTTATTTTATTACAATTAGAATTTTGCAAGCAGCTTTTCGTGTTGGGAAATATTTAGAAAATTAAGTGAATTTTTTTAACTGAATCCTTTTTTTTATGATGCTGCAATTTACAATAAATAAAATTTTGCAAATAATTGCCCGTAAAATATTTTACAACGATAATTGCATTTGCGTGCTTGCATAAAATATTATAAAATATTGAAATAGAAAAACCTTTTATAAGCTTCTCAAATTATTTTTCATTGTATTCAATTAATATAAATAATTAATATAAAAAATCATGATTAAATAATGATAAATTGTTAGTTTTGATAAAAAATATTTAACACTAAATTTGAAGATAATATAGTTCCGACATTGAGAATGTGCTTCGTCATTTCTGGAGTGAATGATTCCCATTTTCTAAGTCTGATGACCATCGAAAGTTAGCTCAAAAGATTGAAAACTAAGACAACGAAGTAGACCTTAACTCAAAATAGTACATGAATATGTATTGGAACTTGAAATTCTTCAGGCGGAAAGGGGCTAAAATCAAAGATATATGAACTTTTTTTAATTTTGAAGAATCTAATTAAAAATGTTAAAAAATAAAATTATTTATTATTTATATAAGTTTTAGCTAAAGTCCCTCGTCACATGTAGAATAATACTTAATCATAAACAAGTTGTTTCGATAAATGAGAAAGCAGTTGTAATACAATCTGAAGGTATTTTTAAACATTTTCCGTAAAATTAATATTTGGAGCTTTTGAAGTCAATTTTTTGGACAGATAATCTTTTTTGATATTTATAATTATTAACAACTTTCTGACAAAAGACAATATTCGGTAAATTTCCAGTCGAAATTTCTGCGGGATTATCAAAACCATTTAAGACAATTAATGTTTTGCGGCACTAGTTTTTATAAATTTGCTCACATTGTGGCTATTGTTACTTACTATTCGAAATCTAATAGTAGAAGGCTGAGGCGTATTTACTCCAAAATTGTAATACATTAAGAACTAATGATCTCTCCTTTTAATAGAATTGACCGTTTTTCTGTCTCCTTGGGAATGTCATTGGTTGTGTATTGAATTGTTTATTTTGTCTCGGTGCTCTATATCCATAAGTAATTCCCGTTTGACCCGTAGTTATATTTCATCTGTTGAGATTAGTGTAACATTCGCTCTCTTTATGTTCCCGAATATTACACCTACTACATTGAATCTTTGGACAGTCCCGTCTAATATGGATTTCGCCACCACAAGCAAAGCATTGAACTTTCCGTTTCATTTTACAGTTTCTACTGAAGTGCCCGAATGTGTGAAAGGATCAACATTCCACTGGCTTAAAGTACTTTCTATTATTTGGGTTCCAATTAACATCCCTTTTCAGTAGTACGTCTTTGTTATTCAGCCGATTAATCGTTTTGTTTATTTTCACTTTCTTTATCGTTGCTTTAATTTCATCTGAAATTTTCATCTCTTTCACATTTTGTTAGCAGGAATTTCTCAATCTCTTCTTTATTCAATTCGAGTGCAGCTAGCTTTTCGGCCATTGTCTTTATTTTCTGTATAAAAACCACTGACGACTCGCTCCTTTGTGTATATTCTAAACCTTCCATTAGATCGTCTATCAGCGATGTTGGATTTTTAAATGCTGCTCTCAGTTTTTCATTAAATGTTTTCCATTCAGCTGATTCGAAGTCTTCTCTTAAGTCGTTATTTATCATTTTGACAACAAGAATTGATTGCATTTCTATCGGGATTTTCACCATTTCAAAGAATCTTTGACATTCATTGATGAATTTCTCAATATCCTCTCATCTGGTAAGTCTTTCTGGTATCAATCTTTCAATTAAAATATCCGTTGTAATGAGCGCCATGTTAGTTGCAATTACACTACAATCGTTTTCTTCTGAAATCATATTTAATAATTAAAATTAAAATTCAACTAAAAATATATATTTCATAACATGATTATTTAAATAATCTTTATTTGTCAAATTATTTAAACATCTTTTCGAATCTTCGATAATTCTTTTAATGAACTATGATTCCAATCATACTTTTCAACATACTATATAATTTATATAAAATTATATTTAAAATTAAATTCATTCATTCTTAATATTAAAATTAACATAAAATTTCAAAATTTCAACAATCTTAAAATTACTTATTTCAATTAATTTTAAATTATTATACTCACATCTCACACAAGCCATTTTTGAAATGGTTACTACATAATCTGCCAAATAACTGCAGTTAGATACAAACTTATATTTTAGAAGTTGTTAATAAACTGAAACCGGTGCTGCACAAATAGCATTCGTCGTGCTTAGCCCGTCATTTCATCGCAATATTATTTAAGTGAAATTTCCACGAGTTCATTTATTAATTAATTGCGACTAATGGATATTTTGATAACCGACAACGTGTTGCATATGAATATGTTTTATTGTTTTAACAGAGTGAATTAGTTTAGAAGAGACCAAATGAATATTAATAATTTCAATTAATACAAGTGTTATTATTAAATGAATTTTGTCACAAAAACATATTCCTTTAAAGAGAACAGCCAGAAACATCGGTAGTAAACATAAATTCAAATATCTCGAAACTATACAATTAAAATAGCCGCAGCTGAACAGTGGACCTATCAAAGGTATAAAGGAAAAGTAATGGAAAAGTTGTTTCCGTTTATTCATTGCAATTGATCGACTCACTTTCTTATAGTTTTAAAATACTTTTTTCCGTAATTTAGTTTTCAAAGAAAAATAATTTATAATTTTTTTTACTATAGAAATAAATTTTCCTTTGGTTTTGCAATGAAAAAACCTTCATTGTGTCATTTCCATTGTTAAATATTTCCTAGAAAGTTAGAATGGGACATAATAAATATTTGTTAGAAATAAAGTCAACAGTAATCAGTTTTCTTCAGTAATTAATTAAATATTTAATATTTCATTTATTTACAATATGATTAAAGATCAAAATGTAAAAATCAACTTTTGATCTATTGTTAAAATGAAAATAAATGAAACATTATAAGAAAACAGTTATCAAAGTAAATAACAATAAAGGAATTTACTGATATTACTAACACTTTTAATTTAATAATATATAGTTAACCTTTTGATTGAAATTCACTTTATCTTTATATAACTTCAATGAAAAACAATTTTATTATAAATATATTTCAACGGTGACAGTTTTATTAATCGACAATCATATTTATTAATAATATGATTAGATTTGTTACTTAACAAATTTATTATTATTATTATTATTATTATTATTATTATTATTATTATTATTATTATTATTATTATTAATATTATTAATATTATTATTATTATTTATTATTATTATTATTATTATTATTATTATTTTTATTATTATTATTATTATTATTAGTATTTATTATTATTATTATTATTATTATTATAACGATTTTTTTTGTTTTTCACCTCTGATTTCTTTTATAAGTGACATAATATTTTCTACAAAATTTGACTATGAATCAAATTTATTTAAGGTATTCACAAATTTTCAGCACAGCCTTTCTCAAGTGATATTTAATATTATTATTATCATTATTATTATTATTATTATTATTATTATTATTATTATTATTATTATTATTATTATTATTATTATTATTATTATTATTATTTAGAAATTTATTTGAATATATTTTATAAATATTTATATATTACAAAATTAAATTAATAAAAAATAATTTGTTTAAATTAAATGTTAATTCATAATATTTTTAGTTGGTTTTGAGTACCTGAAGATGATAGTTATGCTATTCTAAATATATCGTACGAAAAGTTTTTTATTGGCGTTATATTTTAATTAAATCGTTGCCAAATTTATTTAATTATTAATTATTATTATTATTATTATTAATATTATTATTATTATTATTATTATTATTATTATTATTATTTTATTATTTTTATTATTATTATTATTATTATTATTATTATTATTATTATTATTATTATTATTATTATTATTATTATTATTATTATTATTATTATTATTATTATTATAAACTATATGATCTTGTCTTCAGTGAGAAATATAATCCTAAATAAATTCTTATTTTTAAAATTATTGCTTAATCAGTTACATAAAGAGATTTATGATAAAAATATTTTTGAGTAAAAGCTTTGACTTCCGAACAAAATAAACTCGGCTATTATAAAAAATCGGATATTGTAAAATTAGTGCGTAGAAATATCCGGAAGTTACTGTATTTAAAAAATTACAATTATCACAATATTTTAATTTCATTAAGTTTACGTAAATTTTATTTTATTCAAAATTCCAAGGTTTTATACATTTATACTTCTAAATTTTTTAAAAGATTTTTAATGAAAAATTATTACAACTAAATTATTTTAAAAATATTAAAAATGAAATTTCCAAATCGTTTTCAACATTTGTCAATTCAGTTTGATTCTAAAAATACATTTGAAAAATAATAAATAATAAATAATATTTAAATTACAGAAATTTTTAATTCTTTTGGCGTCTGACTATATTAAATGTATAAAATTAAAAATATTTGTTAATTTATTCATTAAATTAAGAGAATTTTTTACTCTCTAAAATAAGTCTAGCATAATTTAGATCGGCTTGGATTCATCACTGACAATGAGAGTTAAATCAAGCATAATTAATGTTCCTATGGTCATGTAGAAATTATTAATAAATTATTTCAACTCTCTTTTTTATGTTTTGTTTTCAATTAAGTACAATCTCTTTTTTCTCTCGTTGTCCCAGGAGAAATTATTTTTAAATTGGGTTTGAAATTAATATTCTTCAGTTCTATTGATTTTGTAACATTTTGTTTTATTATTATCAGTATTTATTGTTTAAAGACTTTAAAATAAACTTTTTAATTAAAACTTTTAAATTAAAAGTGTTTTTTAATTTTTAAATTTTTTTATAACAGTGATTTTAGAAAAGAAAATATTTTTAAGATTGTTTTTATAAAAAAAATCTATGAGAACTATTACAAAACAAACATTTATATGTAAATCGAAATCTATTGTTTATTATAATAATTGCTTATATGATTAAAACACAAGATATTTTTATATAATTTCTTAGACCAAAGTGAATATATTTTAAACATAAAAATTAATGGTATGATATTATTATATTTTAAATATTAAATAGGAAAATTAATTGCGAATAAAAAGGTCATTGTACAGAGTTACGTAATGAAATTAAGAGATTATAGAAATACGGAAATAATAAAAAATAAACTTTGTTTAAATAAAACTTCTGTATATCCATGTAACTAAATTCAATGAATAAAATATATTCGAGTAAATCATCCGAAACGATATTAGAAAGTGAAATACCTTTACTAGCTTCCGATGAGAAACACAGTAAAGGGAACTCAAAATCGAGTAAAGCTATATGTAAAATACAAAACACGCTAAAAAATATTCATTCGGACATAGACTCACTTTCACAACAGCTTGGAAAGATTCTATTTTATGCTGCAACAAGAAACATTTACGAATCTCACAGTTATTGGAGAACTTTGTCAACAAAACAATTTCCAAAGGATGAAAGCTTTGAAAATATAGAAATGTCAGTTAAAATTCAAGCAAAAAAACAATTTACCAACTCTCATTTGTTACGGCGTTCTCCCAGTGTAAATGACGGAGACTCAGTAACTGGAGAAAATGTAAAAAATAATGAAAATAATATAAAAAATAAAATACCTTCAATATACGTACCAGGTGTTTCAATGATAGAAAGGCTTGATAACGAGCAATCACAGATATTAAATAATCAGACTTCAGGGAAACCCTTTGTGGATCAAAATGATTTAGTAAAGAAAGTCTTTGATTTGTATGAGAAAATTGACAGAATCACTAAAGACTCTAAAGAATCAATAAAAATTAAATTTTTCAACAATCAGTTCAATGACATTCACTTCCCGATCAGTGCGGAAATGGAAGCGCTCCAATATGATTATTCCAAACGTAATTCTCTTGTACTTCATGAAGGATTCTATGATATTAAATAATATTATTAGATCGAGTAAAAATGAACATTTGCATGATACATTCATTTTATTAATCAATTTCTGCAATTAAAAAATCTGCTAATCTGTGAATATTTAATTAAACTGATTTTAAGGATTTGCATAATTAACAAATTAATAAGCTTTCGAACAAATTGCCTATCCAAATAGTCAAATATTTTAAAATAAATTGTTTAGTAATTTGATTTTTATTTTCATTGTTTTTCTTTACAAATGACAAATTAGGAAATTTTTCATATTCCAATTTGTTTAAATCAATCAAAAGACTGCATCTTCATTTAAACAATCAGAGCCATTTTAAGGTCTCTTGGCGTTTTAGGCAAGTATTTTATTGGCGCCATTTTTGTGTGAATTAAAAATTAATTGAACCTGCAAAATATGTTTTTAATTAAATGATAAATGATGGGCGATAAATAAATATAAAGGCCTGAAAATTTAAAAGTAAGTTGAATATTTGATGTTCGAGTCGACAAATTATATAAAGTAAAATTAATTATTATGAATTTTTTTAAAGTAATTATTTTGAAATAAATTTTAAAGTAAATAATAATCATAATAATAATAATAAACAATGATATTTTTCTGACGGAACGCAACGGAAGGCTTTATAACAGCTTTTATTTGTTATAATTTAAAATGTGATTTGCAAAAGTAACATTTTTGTGTTTTTTTGTCGTATTAAAAAGATAACTAAATATATCAATTACAAATAGCGGCCAGTAAACTTCCGCCTTTTTCAAGTGTGCTGAAAATTTGTGAATTTCAATTAAATATCTGATTCAGTCAAAAAATAAAAAATTAATTATGTCTTTGTTACGATGAGCAGATTACTGAGAAACATTACAATGTATTTTATAAACACTTTCTATGTAGATAAATACACAGTATCAGTAGAGTAAAACACTTCTATGTTAATTAATTAATTCTAGATATTTAATACATTCGCTAAGTAATTAATTAAAAACTATGTAAAATAAATAAATGCCAAGTCAAGAAAACAAGTTATAAGTAAAATAAAAAAACGATATGTCAATTAATAAAATCCATCAATAAATCTTAATTTTTTCTAAGATGTTCTTAGATCTTATTTTTTTTCGACAATTATTACAAACTTTCAATAAAGCGGTATGTTTTTCTACGTAAAGTCTTTATTTATTATAAACAAAATTAAAACAAATACTGAACTTATAATGGCTAATAATTTTGCAGAAGTTGAAGATTATCAGTCTGATCTTGAGTTTGACGTTGAAGTTACAAGTTTAAAGAAACTACGAGCCAAAAAAGTGTCCAAAGTTTGGACTCATGAAAAAGTATTTAAAAGTGCTGAAGAAGCAAAAAAATGCAATTAAAAAAGAGAAGATATGGAGTTACTCTTATTCCAACAAAACTGAAGAAGGTAAAAAAGTTTATTATCGATGCAATCAAGTTAAATTTAAAGGCAAGCAATGTGATTCTGCATTACATTTACTGCATTACATATGAATATGATGTGGCTTACGACACACAATACTTGGTATGAAGGATACATGCCCTTCACGCCAAGTACTAACAATAATCTAGAGTCAAATAATCGAGTTCTTAAAGACGAAGAAACTATTAGAGAACGCACGCCATTATCTAGATTTAGCAAACAAGCTTTAGATATTGTTAAAATGTGGTCACTAGCATATCCTCGAAGTCTGAAGGAGTTTATTACAAAACAATCAATCGACACAGCATTATGGACACAGTCTTATCAATGGGCTAAAGAAAGCAAAGCAATTCTTTCGGTGCCCCAAGAACAGTCGACAAACTACTATGTTTCAGCTAGTGACGCAACTATAACTCAAGAAGACATTGACAAAGTTGAAAAAATGCGCTGGACAACATTCGATCAATTTACGAAGCGAGCTTTTACTATCTAGCGCATTAATTTACCAAACAATAAAGCCAATTGGGCCGACGGTCAGTGCAATTGTCCAGCATTTTTAAAAAAATTTATTTGCAAGCATGTTGTTGGCATTTCAATCAGACTTAAATATTGCAAAGTACCGGCAGTAGCTAAGAATACTTCTATTGGAAGTAAACTACCAAGAGGAAGACCAACTAAAGCTAAAAAAGCCTTATTAAAACAATAATTTCAAATATTTTTATAATAGTCTTTGTGAAATAGTCTTTGTATTTTTATGGATTTTTTTATTGTGTCACTTTTTGTTTACTCTTATGAATTTTTCATTGTTTTACTTAGTTTTTGTATTTTTTTACTTATAAAAATTAAAAATATTACCTATAATAAAATAATTAAATATTTAATGAATTCTATTTTTTTACTTATATAATTAATATAATACTTAGCATTTTATAAATATTTACTTAGAAAAAAATACATAAAGGCACTAATAAAATACATAGCGTTTAGTAAAAAATATATAGCGAATAAATAGGAGCCATATATATTTATATAAAGGGTATGATTATTTCCCTTTTTTTCTCCTTCAAATGGCATAGACGCGAATGATGAATCTTTTGGTAAAAATCACTTATATAATAGTATTTATTAATTTTTTTTGAAAAACGTCCCCCACTGCTTGCAATAAAAACGTGTCCAATACATTTTGTGTACATAATCGATGATTTTTTTCAAAATATGTATAAAAAATATAATTATTTAATGCAAATAATAATAGCGTATATCTCATTAAACTTAAATTTGGAGTGTCAAATACAATGCTTTTTAGTGGGACGCGTCTTTGTCACTTAAGGTGGTAACTGTTTGTACGTGTCTGTAATTGAATTCGTTTGAGTGTATGTGTTCGTGTGCATATGTGTGTTAGTGTATATTAAGCCCATGATAATTTTCCTTTTCTCCTTCGTTAAATGGTATAGCCTCAAATGATGAACTTTCATACAATAATCATTTCTGTATTAATCTTTATTGAAATTTGACATAGAGACACCGCATTCGTTGACATTTCGTGTGATTTGACGACAATGCAATTCAACATGCATGCAGTACACGGTGGTAACAGCGTATATTGTACCAAACTGAATTTTGGAGTGTCAAATGAAAAGTTTTTTAGTTGGATGTATATGTGTCCGAGTGTATATATGCAAAGTACACCAAGCCAAGTTGAGATAAATCACCTATAATATAAAAAAAATTCAATAAATTTATAGCATATAAACACACCAACTCACCTTGAGGTTGCTTGTAAAATAGTCAATGAGACAAACCCTACACTATAGAAACAGAAAAAGTGACAGAGAAATAAAATAATGCACATTAACACAACCCATAATAAAACATGCATGCAAACTTTTAACATTTAGCCATCCTAAGTTGAAAAAAACCCTATCATAAATAATTTGATAGACATTTTTAAGATAATTTTAGAAAGAAAAATGGCGGAAAAATTTGTTAATTTAAATTTTGAGGTTTTTGCTAGGAAATTTCATGTAAATGAAGATGTATCTACATAAGATTTTACCCTTAAAACTAAAATTAATTTAATATTTCAGATATTTCTGTCGAAAAAAAGCAAAACCTGAAATCCGAAAAAAAGCATAAATTTTTAAATTATATTGGTAAGTTTTAAAAAATAATCATAAACCAAATTATTTTGTGTACATAATCGATGATTTTTTTCAACGTATCGGAAATAGAGGAGCATCTAGAGAATATGGACTCAGTGAAGCTAATGTAAGGCTTTGGAGAAAAAATAAAAATACTTTAAAAGAGTGCAGATCCTCTACAAAGGCCTCTGGCAGAGGTAGGAAATTATTTTTTCCTGATGTGGAGAAAAAATTAGTTGAATATGTTCATGAAAGGCGATTTTCAGGTTCCTCAATATCCACTGTAGAAGTTAGGTTGATATCTGATGTAGGGAATGAGGAAGATGAGATTGATGATATGGAAAATGAATTAATGTTTGGAGAAGTGGACGAGTCCATTGAGATTGAGAATTTGATGGAAAGTGAAGATGAAAATAATGGTCTCTGTAATGAAAAAAACATTCTGTAACTAAAAATAAACATTTTGTATTAATTTATACTTTATTTCCCTTGCCCATACCGGTTTTTCAAAACCTTTTCTGAGTAGGAAAAAATATTTCCTGTTATACCCATGTATAAGACGCACCACGATTATCATCCCCAAAAGTGATGAAAAAAAGCGTCTTATATTCGGATAATTACGGTAATAACAATTTATATGAAATAGTTGATCAAAGTTATATTTAAGAGCTTGAATTATGATCATATTTCCTTATGAAATCATAATTCAACTCTAAAAATTTAACTTTAAGTTATATAACTATATAAAAAATAACTTACTTAGCAGCCATTTAAAAAATGGCTGAAATGCATTTATTTTTTCACAAAATAAATTCCGCCAAGTTGAATTATGTATCAACTTGAATTATAGCGGAATTTATCTCAATGGGGCTTGGTGTAGTGGAAGGTGTACAACTTATTTTTAATACGTCACACATTGGCTTATCTACTTGTATGCATTGGTTTTTCAGTTTTCACTAATTCAGGAAAAATTGAATTTTTCTATAAAAGTAAGCAAACTGTCTTGAGAAAAGAGGAAAATGTGATAATAAAATATGGCAATTACCTAAATTATCCATTGAGAATTCATTTGCAAAGCTGTTTGATATTACAAACATGCTAGAAAATTGGTTTTATGGTGAAAATAAACAGTTTTATCAGCTTCAATTATCTTCAAATGGTAATAGTGATTATGGGACAGCAAAAGAGGTTTCAATTCACCCCTCTAAAAGAGAACGGTGTTTTGAGGAATCAAAAACGTCATTCGCACACATAAAAAGTACTAGTGAATCATCTGCAACGTCATCCGAAGAAGATGGATGGACTCCTTCACAGTCCCCTCCTCAAAAGCGTAGCCGTAATAGCACTACCAGCGCCGTCAATCTGGTAAGAGAAGAAAAATGATCAACAAAAAACGCATCCCAATTACTGCATATTTTAAAAATGATGACCATGATGTTCCTGCTCTATCGGAATCAGGTGTTTACAAGGCCATATATAAAGAGTCAAAGTCTTAGAATTAAATTTTGCATATTTCACTTTTAATTTTTTAAAAATATTTTAAATGTTAAAAACTTAATAAGATATTTTATATCTATTGCAAATACCGATCAAAAGACAAATCATCCAAAGTATTATCATTTATGTATAAAAATATGTTGAAAATTTTAAATATTATGAAAAATTCTAAGTTTAAAAATTTGCCAAATTTGATATACATATCGTACAATGAAAATATTTATGCCATTATAAGAAAATCTCTTCAAAATGGGTATGGACATAATTTTAAATATTAAAAGCTTAATAAAGATTTTCTACCATGTTTCAGTATTTAACTCTGTTGCAAAATAACTATCTTATTCTTAGTATTGGTTGAATAAACCATATTATATTATAATATAATTTGGTTTAATGCTCGTTTTTACATATTCATGTCAGCTTGAAACAAAACCAACTTATTTAAAAATCAAAACTATTTCGAATTGATTCAGATAAAAATTATCGTATTCTGCTACAAACATCGGAAATGGAAGAAATATCATAGATACACGATGTTCACACTACATTATCGTCAAGGGCAAAACTAGAGAATTATTATTGAAGAATCTTCTAATTAATAGATGTTGGAAAGTTTGTTTGCAGATCAAGCGAAAAAGTAAAATCACGATTTATTGATGGAGAAACGTCGACTATAACTAATCAAGATCATGTAATAGCTAAACCAGAAAATATTCCTATCATTGCTATTTCTCGACTCTATGCTAACCAAAACATTATCAGACTAGAAAAACAACAAAATCTTGATATTGAATGTTCAGTAACCAACGAATACAATGTTCAGTGGATCAAATAAAGATATTGGATTTGTTACAAATATACTTTCGACATTATTAGTATGTTCTACAGACTCAACTAATTTCATGTATAACAAATCTTATTATAATATTGTATTTTATAAATAATATATCAAAAAATAAAATGAAATCTGAAATATTAAAATTCCAAGCTTACAGAAAACGTTTAGGAAAATAATTTTGGTGACAAATGAATCTTGAAATATATATAAACTTGATATAAAATAAATGCTTCAAAATATAATAAAAAGAAATATAGTTAAATTATAAATGGTAAATCCTGAAGGAAAACAAATTGGATAATGTGTTTTTAGTAAACAATTTTTGCTTGTTTTAAATAATGAAAAATGAAATGTGAGTTGTGAAGAGTTAATTTGAAAAATAGAATTTCTTGATTAAGATTACAGTATTAATGTAAGAATAAATTATCGTTTTAAGTTGGACTCGAACTCTACATATATAAAAATATAATTGAACATAGTTGTTTTTTAATTGGCAATAACTGGTTATATAAATGAAATATAAATGAAACCTGGCCAGGTGATGAAGGTAATTGACGAGTGATTGAATTAGAAAAGATTAAAATATAAAAAAACCTGAATGAAAAACATTATTTTAAACAGGGTTCAATTATTATTGGCATTAAAGAAATAAAAAACAGTAGAAAATGTCTTTTTTGCATTAGAAAATTAAAAATTTAAATAAATAAAATTTGAATTGTTTATGCTTTATATAAATTTATCGTATTTGAAAAGATATTTTAACTCAATATTTACCCAGAAATTACTAAACAAATTAACTATTTATATTTTATAAAATATGTTATAAACCAAATATTTGTAATTATAATTTAAAATTATAATAAAAATATTTTTTTTTACTTTTATTCTTATCAAACTGCTTTTCATAAAACAAATAAAACTTAATGAAATAATTGGAAATATTTGTTCTTAATACTTGTTTATGATTAGCAATGAATTTCAATTTTCTAAGAATAAACGGTAAACAAATTACTACTACTACTAATAATAATAATAATAATAATAATAATAATAATAATAATAATAATAATAATAATAATAATAATAATAATAATAATAATAATAATAATAATAATAATAATAATAATAATAATAATAATAATAATAATAATAATAATAATAATAATAATAATAATAATAATAATAATAATAATAATAATAATAATAATAATAACAATCATAATCATAATAATATAATAATAATAATAATAATAATAATATAATAATAATATAATAATAATAATAATAATAATAATAATATAATAATAATAATAATAATTATAATAATAATAATAAAATAATAATAATAATAATAATAATAATAATAATAATAATAATAATAATAATAATAATAATAATATAATAATAATAATAATAATAATAATATAATAATAATAATAATAATAATAATAATAATAATAATAATAATAATAATAATAATAATAATAATAATAATAATAATAATAATAATAATAATAATAATAATAATAATAATAATAATAATAATAATAATAATAATAATAATAATAACAATCATAATCATAATAAGAGTAATAATAATAATAATAATAATAATAATAATAATAATAATAATAATAATAATAATAATAATAATAATAATAATAATAATAATAATAATAATAATAAGAATAATATCATAATAAGAGTAATAATAATAATAATAATAATAATAATAATAATAATAATAATAATAATAATAATAATAATAATAATAATTATAATAATAATAATAATAAAAGAAATAAATTACCAAAATATCCAGTCTGCCAGCTGGATTCCGTCATCATTAATATCCAATGTAGCTCCATAATTCTTTGAAAAATCAAAACCTTTTCCACTCGATTTCTCATTTTCAACATTTAATCTTTTAGTTTTTTTATCTATTCTAATTTTGATGAATTCTTTAGAGGATTCTATTGGTAATGATGTAAGGTAATTGTTTCTTTCTCTAAATTCTTCTTTATCTTCTAGAAATGATTTATCAATTGCTAGCGGTTTATTAGAACTTTCATTATCAAAATCTACTTTTTCTTTAAATTCTTCATTTACACAATCTCTATTGTCTAAGTGATATCTATTGTTTCTAGTATATTTTCTATTTTGATTTCTATTTATTCTTTTCACATATGCGCTCGATTCTGTCTCACTACTAAATTTTCTTTTTACTAAATTATTTTTATTTTTTTTTCATTATTTTCTTTGAGTGAGACTTGATCAGTTGTTATTGGTTTATTAAAACTACATTTATTAATATTTTCTTTTTCATTATTTTTTTCATTTACACAATTGTTTTCATTGTATCTGGAATCTCTATAGTCAATGCAATATCTATCGCATCGGGCATATTTTTTATTTACATTTATTTTTATTCTTTTCACATAGTTTTCAACTTCTCCTTCATTATTATATTTTCTTTTCCTGCTTTTATGAATATTCTCCTCTACATTCATATATCTGTGAGATTCCTCGTATCGGTAATTAGCTCTTTTGTATTCCATTTGTTAGTCAGTTTGGTTTTTAATCTCTCATTTTAAACAACGTTCATTGTTAAATTAATTTATTAAATTTTAATAAATTATTATTTTATTGGTTAATAAATTAATTTATTTGTATATAATGTTTAAATAAATGATAAAATCCGCCGTCTTTCAGTGATGATTTTGAAAAGTAAAGAATCACTGATGCTTTGAGCAAAATTATAGTAAAGCTTTATCTCCTCAAAGAATGAAACAGTTTATAATATAATAATTACTAAATTTGTATTCAATGAAAATAATGTCAAAGGTTACTATTGTTATTGCTAACTATCTCATTGTTCATCTTCAATAATGCAGTTTTTGACATTTTCAAATCAACTTCAATAAAACAAAACTGCAATAAAATGATTTTCATTTCATTTGTTAATTGGGAAATGTTTGATCTCGATTATCGTTTGATGAATCCGTGTATTAACATAATTTATCCACATTAATCACTATGTAAGTGTTACAGGTTTTCTTATTATTTTTGTTGAAAGGTTTACCACTGGAGAAGATTTGATACATTCCAATTTCCGTAGAATCAACATTGACATGTTTCATCAAATAATTTGTAGCTATTTTTAAAAGGATATCGTACGTTGAAGTTTTGAAATTCGTATAACCCAGATATTTAAATGATGAAATTATTAAAAATGAGAGTTGGTTAAAAGATGGTCACACACATTCTACATTCTGTAATAAATAAATGCCAACAGTGTTTTAGTATTGTTGAGGTCTCAACTTTCACTGGTGTTTCTTATATAAATGAAAACAAAGTCGCTTATATATAAATTTCTATTAAATAACAAAAAATCAATTACCGATAATAAATTCAAAACTTCGATTTCAAAAAACGATTTGATGTTTAATAAATGAATTTAATATTTAAATATTATTATTAATGAAGCTCTGATACATTACCAGTGGATGATTAACAAAGACATATGCCATTCAAATGCATCATTAACCAAAATACACACATACTTTATGTACAATATGATTTAGATTTTATAAGGCTTCTACCAAAAGCAATATAATTGAATCGTATTTTCAATCCTCTTTAACGAATTTTTCATTTGACGCCCAAAATGATTTTGAATTGTTTTTGTGTTGACTTTCGTGTGTTTATTCATTAAAAAAGATTTTATAAATTCGCCAAGATATTAATTATTAAAAATATTATTTCCCTATAATTTTAATGATTTCCCGAAAAAAATAAAATCTCAATTAAGACAAATAGAAAAAATAATAATTCAATTATTAGGTGAATAATTTGTATTAAATTATAATAATTTATTATTCTTCTTTTTTAATGTGAAATATATAGAAAATATTTAGGAAATGTTGATATAAAATAAATTTAAAAATCTTTGTCATGTAAAATGCGAGAAAGTATTCTTATCTGATCATGTACGGATTTCCACCTTATCTGTCACTTTAAATTGTTTTAAAATGATTTATTAAATGTCATTTCATTGGATTTAAAAAACTTTTTAAATTACCATTTCAACCTGGGCACAAATGGTAGTCTTTTCTAAACCCCTCATGAAAAATTATTATTTAACATGAGTGTTGAAGCTGGGAACTTTTTGTTATCTGTTTTCCAAAACAGTTTCATATGTTTGGAATAAGTGAATAAGTGAAAAAATATATTAAAATCTATAAATTTCGAAAATCAATTAATTCGACAAAATAAATTAAAATTTGAAAAAAAAGTGCAAAATTTAATTAAAAATTTAAAAAATTAAAAAATCAATATTTTTCGGTGATATACGGGCAGGTAGCCTATAAAATTTTAAAGACTAAAATAATAGTTTCAAATCGATTGCAAGTTTCTTGACAATGTTCTTACTTAAATATTAATTAAATTAAATAATTGTGGAAATTAAACGTTTTAGTTCAAAATCAAATAATAAAAAAATAGTTCGTGGCTTACAGCATTTATAAATCTTCTTATTCATTAGCGTCTTGAAAATGGTTTAATCATCTTGATTTGCCTTTATTGGCAACAAAAAAATATTTTTTCTGTGTAGACTTTCACTATACAAACATTATCCTCAAACTTTCCCTCGAAGATGATAACACTTTCTTGATTTTTTCTTTATTTCATTTCTATTTTGCATTGATCCCTATTTTCTTATTTATAAGCTTCAGAATTTTATAGAAAGAACAAAGATCTCTTCATTTCTCTTCTGTGGGACTTATTTTGGAGGCAAAATATTCAATTAAAAGGTTTTCTTTGGAAATTAATTATCTTTTATTCGAAAAATGTTTTAACGGAAAAAATTAAGTATTTCCATAACAATAACAAAAGAATCCCTTAAAAAAATTATTTGTAATTTTGTCTTTTTTGGAAAATCAGGTTTGTATCATTTTATTTCCAATTGTTGCATTTAAAATCAATGTTGTACGCAAGGGTTTGATTAGAGGGATAAAACCCCCCGAAATTTCAAATGGAACTAAAATTAAAAACTAGTTTTGTGTTGGGTGAAAATTGTATTAAATAAAATTTAAACATACTGTAAACTATTACCTTATTTCACTCTATGAAGGTAAGTTTTGGTAACTTACCAGTAATTGTAATTTGGTTAATTTAATTCAATTGGTTTAAATAATTTTTGGTAAATAATAAATTTAAATTTGTGTTTATTCTTGGATTTGATTTATTAAATAGATTTGATTTAATTAATGCATTTCATTTTAGAGTACTGAATATGAAGCAAATTAGTGATTACTTTTCAAATTTGGATACCACCAAAAATCAAAAAAGAATTTAGAAACATTTCCGAATGCTAGTAACGAGATTCTAGTAGCTTCAGTTTCTGAAAATGCAACAGTGATCGATGTGATAGAAGATAAACAAGCAGACACAAAAGAAAAAGAAAAACTAGTTATTTTAAATTCGTGCTTCGATTTTGTAGCTTTTGAATACAAACACAACTCTACTTATCTGGAAAAGTATAAGTTGTTGAAGAATGGCTGGGTACCGGATGCTAATTACCAATTCCCAGGGTGTGATCGTAACCTTAAATTTCAATATTAGTGTCTAGAAGAATTCAAATGGCTGGCTTACTCTCAAGCTCATGAAGGGGCATATTGTAAGTTTTGTAAGTTTTTTCAACCCGTTCTTCAGGTAAAGGTAAGCACTTAACTCTTGGAGTACTAGTAAACAAGTCTTTTGAAAATATATTGTCTAGGCAAACCGTATAAACCCTGACAGTGATTTATTTTACAAAAGAATATAAGTAGCAACCGATGCTACTGCAACGCAATATTGGAGACGCTAAGACATGTGGATTACCTAACAATCTCGCAGCCCAAGAATATTCCTGAAGAAACTAAAGGCAAATTGAATTATTATAATAGAAACTATTTCATTCTTAGATGAGATAAAGCTTTAATAAATCTTTGCGGGAAGCATCAGTTATTCTTCCTTTTCCTAAATCATCACTGAAAGACGGCGGATTTTATCATTTATTTAAACATTATATACAAATAAATTAATTTATTAACCAATAAAATAATAATTTATTAAAATTTAATAAATTAATTTAACAATGAACGTTGTTTAAAATGAGAGATTAAAAACCAAACCGACTAACAAATGGAATACAAAAGAGCTAATTACCGATACGAGGAATCTCACAGATATTCATAATATTCAGAATATTCATAAAAGCAGGAAAAGAAAATATAATAATGAAGGAAAAGTTGAAAACTATGTGAAAAGAATAAAAATAAATGTAAATAAAAAATATGCCCGATGCGATAGATATTGCATTGACTATAGAGATTCCAGATACAATGAAAACAATTGTGTAAATGAAAAAAATAATGAAAAAGAAAATATTAATAAATGTAGTTTTAATAAACCAATAACAACTGATCAAGTCTCACTCAAAGAAAATAATGAAAAAAAAATAAAAATAATTTAGTAAAAAGAAAATTTAGTAGTGAGACAGAATCGAGCGCATATGTGAAAAGAATAAATAGAAATCAAAATAGAAAATATACTAGATACGATAGATATCACTTAGACAATAGAGATTGTGTAAATGAAGAATTTAAAGAAAAAGTAGATTTTGATAATGAAAGTTCTAATAAACCGCCAGCAATTGATAAATCATTCCAAGAAGATAAAGAAGAATTTAGAGAAAGAAACAATTACCTTACATCATTACCAATAGAATTCTCTAAAGAATTCATCAAAATTAGAATAGATAAAAAAACTAAAAGATTAAATGTTGAAAATGAGAAATCGAGTGGAAAAGCTTTTGATTTTTCAAAGAATTACGGAGCTACATTGGATATTAATGATGACGGAATCCAGCTGGCAGACTGGATATTTTGGTAATTTATTTCTTTTATTATTATTATTATTATTATTATTATAATTATTATTATTATTATTATTATTATTATTATTATTATTACTCTTATTATGATTATGATTGTTATTATTATTATTATTATTATTATTATTATTATTATTATTATTATTATTATTATTATTATTATTATTATTATTATTATTATTATTATTATTATTATTATTATTATTATTATGATTATGATTGTTATTATTATTATTATTATTATTATTATTATTATTATTATTATTATTATTATTATTATTATTATTATTATTATTATTATTACTATTATAATTGTTATTTACATTTATTATTTATGTGTTTACCATTTTCATAAAATTATAAAATATTGAAGCAGTTAGATAAGAATAAAAGTAAAATAAAATATTTTGTATTATAATTTTTAATTATAATTATAAATATTTGCAAGTACTTTTAAGATTTGGTGAGATGTTATTTTAAATAAATTTTTTAAATAATCAAAAGTATTTTTTTAGATCTTTTATGTTTTCTTATTTAGTTTTTCTTATTTTCTTAATCTTATTTTCTTACAATTATCGCCTGCTAGGGTTCATATATGAAAAATATATAATATTTCATTTATATATTTTTCGAAACTTAGAGAAAACTATTTTTTATATGTATGTCAAAAAATAATTATACTGGTTAACTCAAATGTTTTGAAAACGGATCATGGGATAATATCAATATCCTTGCTGAGAAAAGAAAATTCTCCACCAAAACAAAACTTATTTTAATTATGATTGGACTTTCAATTTATTTTAGTGTAAAATATATTTTGAAAAATAATAATTGTTTTATGCTTTATTTTTATTAATTTTTGTAAATTACAAAACTTTTATTCTTTAATATTTATTTCATTACAATCACATTCATCATCGCCACATTTTGTGTTCATATCATTATTCAGATCCTCAGTCTCTTCGTCAGTTTTTTCCATGCTCATAGATTGATTATCATATTCTTCATCCCTCAATAGGTATTCATATATATTTATCCCAGTAATTTCTAGTATTTTTTCCGCCAAGTATTTTTTGAGAACATCTTAATAAAATAATAATAATATTAAATTAAATTAATATTTACCTTTTTCATTTAATTGTGACATTGCTGTGAAATTATAATTTTTATAATTATTATTATTATAATAATAATAATTATTATTATTATTTTTCATTATAATTTGTTTATACATAAATTGTTAATAAACATGTGATGTGCATTTCATGTGCATTTCATGTGCATATATCCTTGTTATTTAATGTGTCATTGTTAATATGTCTTTGTAACTATCATATGATGTTTATTCGTGTTATGTCTTTGTAACACCACAACTCGTGTATACATGATCTATCTCGAGTGTGATTGGTTGAAAATTAATTTATGCAATCTCATTGGATAATGACTAAAGTAATTTCTTTTTAAGTAAAAACATTAGGAAATTAATCACTTTTTAAAAACAAAATGTCGCAAATAAATCTATCAAATTTTTTAAAGAGAAATGGCGAGAAATCGCGAAAAAGTAAATTTATTATTTTTATTTAAATTAATTATAAATTAACATTTTTTTTATAAAAATCACAGGATTGTTTTATGACATTTTTAGTAACGAAATATCCTTATAAGATATGTGTAACTTTATTTTTATATTGATTTTATTATAATTTGTAAATTAATCTATTTGTAATATAGAATAGTTATTATATTATTTTAATATGAAATTATGAATTTAGATTTTTAGTTTTTAGATTTTTATACTATGCTATTTTATAATTTTTTTATTTTTAACGTATATTATTCTTAATATTATTTTAATAAATTAGCATATTTTATAAAAGATCAGAGAATAGTTTTATAACATTTTTTAGTAACGAAATATGTACAACTTAATGATTTTATAATGATTTGATTATAATTTGTAATAAAGTCATTATGAAATTATTGAATTGCAACTATTCAATTACCTAAAATGATAATTTAGAAAACATTACTGAAAAAAAATTTGTATATAATAATAATTAAAATAAAGTTATAATATTTGATGTATTAATAATAAATTTTTAAATGAAAATATATTAGACTTTACTTTGACAACAAATATGATAAATTAATCAAAATTAAATATGTTTTTTAAATTAAGGTTATATTTATCAAAATATTTGCACGTCAAAAATTCATGACGAAAAACAATGTCATTTTACAATGGAAAAATATTATTTAAAAAAATATTATTTATGCCTATTATGCGAAGCTTTATTCACTAGCCCTTACGAAATGTTTTATAATAACCAGAACACCTTACATCCTTTAAAACAGATAAAAATGAATTTTTTAAAAGAATTTTTAAAAGTAATAGGATAAATATTCAAAACAATAACATCATTGCTATAGATGATGATATTATTATAGTATCAGATGACGATATAGTAGAAGCGGTGGAAGCGGTAGAAGTGGTGGAATCAGAAGAAGCGGTGGAAGCGGTAGAAGTGGTGGAATCAGAAGAAGCGGTGGAAGCGGTAGAAGTGGTGGAATCAGAAGAAGCGGTGGAAGCGGTAGAAGATGATATACCTAAAGAAAAATTAGTTATTCAATCTGATTTAAAAAATTGTCATAGAATAATAACAATGACATTCAACAACATGAACGAGATAAATCCGCCTGAAATTCTTAAAAACAAATTATTATCAACAATAAATGAAATGAAATCTGTAAAAGTCCAATTCGGAATAGACACAGATATTGAAAAGGATGGAGAATACAAAACGTCACGATTTTCTAATAAAGCAGTGAATGTAACTCCAGATAATTTTCAAAAGTTTTTAGCAAACTGTATTGAAAATTTGCATGAAAAAATTCATATCAGGTCCGAACTTGGAAGTGGATGGCGACTGATAAGAATAATCGAAATAAATTTCAAAATTAACAAGGTTTCAGAAATCTCCAGATTGACTGGAAGAAGCTATATTCCAACCCCGAAAGTTTTAGCAAATAAAAATGCTATAATAAATGTGGTAAATGAGGACAATTTGTGTTTTGTTTACAGCGTACTAGCTAATTTGAAAAAAGATGTGATCATGGAAAATAACATAAATGTTCAAAATTATATACCATTTCTGTCAGAATTGGTTTACGATGAATCAAATATGCCGATTAAATTAAAGGATATTCCAAAATTCGAGAGGCAAAACGAAGGTATTGCAATCAATGTCCTCAAATATAAGGATAAAAATATGATTGATATCGACAATGTGGATATTATATTGAAACATCCTCATATTGATATAATACATCGGAGAAAAGTAACTGAAGTTACACCGATTTATTTGTTAGTACTGGAATCTAATGGTGAATACCATTATATAGCAGTTCAAGATTTGCAGAGATTAATGAACTGGAGAAAATCTCATTATTGCCCTGTACGTATCCAATGCATATGGTGTGAAACATTCTTAAATGGATTCAGAAGTCAAATAGCTTTTGACAGACATGTGGAATTATGCAGAAAAAACCAACTAGGAACAACATTGTACACGTTGTCCGAAAACAGTGACTTGGATTTTAATGACTGGTCAAAAATGGTAACTCCTCCATTTGTCATATATGCAGACTTTGAAGCGGTTTTGCCTCTGGATGAAAGAGATAATCAGAAACATTTACCGATTGCTACGAGCCTCTTACTGATAAATAATTTGACAGAGGCTACAAAGTATTTGCATTTTATCGGACCAAATTGTGTATACAGATTTCTGGTTGAAGTTGAAAATATTGTAGAAAATATTGTCAAAGTTTATTACAAGACAAGAGGACATGTCCAAATGAACTTGTTGTCAACCCAAAAGAAATTGGAGTTTAG
The DNA here is from genome assembly GCA_022537955.1 of Schmidtea mediterranea. NCBI lineage: Eukaryota > Metazoa > Platyhelminthes > Tricladida > Dugesiidae > Schmidtea > Schmidtea mediterranea. The sequence continues at coordinate 273,090,468 of CM039679.1, forward strand.
TTTAGCGGTCGATTGATACTTATGTAAAAGGCCAATGCCGGAGAAAGTGAGAGATCATGATTACTTTACAGGAAAATATCTCGGAGCTGCATGTAATTTATATAATAAACAGCGAAAAATACGAGAAAAATTACCTGTTGTATTTCATAATCTAAAATGTTATGATCTACATCAATATTGAAACACGGCCCTTATCAATTTCCTCATTGGAGTCTCAGTTGCATTCCAACAAGCACTGAGAAATTTTTAGGTCTAATAGTATGGTTGGGAAAATTTACTGTGAGATTTATTGACTCATATCAATTTGTCAATTCTTCATTGCACAACGCAGTAAAAACACTGACAGAATTACCGATAACTCGTTCTGTGTTTACTACTGTGGCAATTATTAACAACAAAGGCATATTTCATTATGATTTTGCCACTAGTCAGGATGTTTAAAAAACAACATATGAATTGCCTCCTATTTGGGAAGGTGTTACATATGAGGAGTATGAGTTAGCTCAACAAATATGGCAAGAAACGAGTTGCAAAAATCTGATGGATTATTTACAAATTTATTTAAAATTGGACGTGTTTTTGCTTGCCGATTTCTTCCAACAATTTCGAGCAAGATCAAAAGGTCATAATCATAAAGCACCTAAACCACGGATTCTAGTAAATTTTTATATTTATAATTATTGCTTAATAATTAATTATTTTTAATGTTTAATTATTTTTTGAATTATTTAATTATTTTAACCTTTATACAATTGACCAATCAGCGCTGATGGGGTATACCGAACAAGTACCACCAAGTGCAAGGCATTCTTGAAGATGCACAATAAAAATATAATTAGAAAGGTGCAAGAAGATCACCTCTCTTTCCAATTCAAATTTGGAATCATTTTGATCCTGCTGCGAAAAGTGTCCTAACCCTACAAATTGCTGCAAGGGCTTCACAACGCTTTAAATTCGCTTTTTTATTGTAGTCACCCAAGCATTTGGAACCTATTAGATGGATTTATGAGTGATATAGCTTGCCAGCGACTAATATTAGCTAATTTTCGAACAGATTGCCCTGAAATTGTAAAAAAGGTATTCAGGTCTTTGTAATCAAGTGGCAAGAGTTGTTCAGGACTATGAAAATAGAAAAGATAAATTGAATTTTTTATGTCGAATGGGCTACCTACAATAAATATATTTATATATATTACTAAATAATTAAATAATTAATAAATCGTTAAAAAAAATTATGTTTTGTTTTATCATAGTTGTGATTAATTATAATTCTGTTTTTTCATGGAATCCGTTTTAAATAACCTATGCAACCGAAAAGGACGGGCTTAGTTTATTAATTGCATAATATAACGAAACGTGCAATTTATATTATTTTCAATTTATGCCATCAACAAACCGTTGTTTTATAAACCACGAATCTGATTACCGAAATGGTAAGTTTCAATTGGTAAAAAAATATCAGAGGAAAATTTAGTTACACAATAAAAATTCTCTAGTCAGCAAGCATGAAGAGTCTGTCGCAGATAAGTGTAAGAAGGCGCTGAAATTTAGCAACCTCATCCCATAATGGCATCAAATAAAGAAATATCAAAAATAGAGAAAAGAAATTCGCTGAAATAAAGGAAATCCAGATCAAGCAAAAAGATTGTCAACAACTTTTTAGAGGGATCTATTATTTTACTCAATTTTTGTTTTGAGAATTTTTCAATATGCAAATCAATTTTATTTCATTAATAATGGATTACTAACATAATAAATGAATTTAATAATAAATTTTGAAGGCAATACTTATCTGGAATATGATTTTCTGTCTTCATTGCGACTGAAAGAAGATGGAAAATAATGGATTTGAAATTGCTATTCTGAAAAGATTCTCAAGATCTTTGAACTTGGAATTTCTATTCGTCAAAAGAAGCAATTTTGTTTCAATGAGGAAACTTTGACGCTTGAATTTAAAATGAAATGGTCGTGTATGACTCGATAGAATTTTCATTTGAATTCAAAGAGAGTTTCAAAGAAAATGATTAAAAAAATCGTGGTATATCAGGTGTAGCAAAACCATAATTGAGCTGACTATTTGTTATTTGTTTGATTATTGTGTCCCTCCACGTTCAGTCAGTTCTAATATGAACTTCTTCAGCTAAGATACAAAGATGATACAAAGGAAAACCTACGCTCCCCCATACTGAAAACTCTGGTTGGAGTGATGATCTTAAATTATTCTTTGAAATTTTTGAAATGTATAACTACTATTAAATGTAAGCTATATTTCTGTTGTGGATACCCGAATAATAAAATTAAATAATTAATAAAGTGAGGTGAATTAGTTGGGTCAAGATCTAGTACAAGATAAATCCTGTTACAGATTCTGAAAAACAGAAATGAGAAAATTTGAAAATGAAAATAAAATAACGAAAATCAGTAAAATAAAATAAAAAATAAACAAGTGCAAATTTAAAATGGAAACAAAAAATGGAATTTCTTAATCTCAATGATTTGAGTGAAAAATCGAGAAAATAAAAAAGATAAAAATTGTACAAAATAGTGCTTATCCTAACAACTATCGGAGATAGCTGCAGAATGGTGAATTGTCGAAAAATATTGGCTGCAACCAGAAAGATGCTTTTAGATAAGGAAATATAAAAGGTGAATACGGATTGAATTACGAGACGCAAAAATAAGGATAAATGTCTCAACTTGGTGTTTATTAAAACAAACTTATATTGAATAATATATATTATTCTAATTCGTGAATTTTGTTTTCTTTAAAAGGTGAGCGATGGTTTTGTAAAATTTTCGAAAAAGGCTATTTTCATTCATTTTTTCCAAAAGAGCTCATCGTTTCCAACTCCAGGCGTTTACATTTACTTTTAGGGTAGTTTACTCTTTCTACGTTTGTACTATTTATCTATAGTTTAATCTTTGTTTAACTGTACGTTTTGAAATTTACAACATGTTTGGACGAAAGAGAAGACCTTATATTATCAACGAGCCTGATTTACTCACAATTTTTAAATATTTACAAATAATAATATTTCATTTTAAAACATAAATAAATCAATAAAATTCTAAAAATCATTCATTTTTGTTCATTATTTTATTACGTATATCATTTGTTTTAAATGATAATAATAATTATTATTCTAATGAAATGTGAAATATGAAGGAAATGTTTACATAAATCTTTGATGTTTATGTAGGCCATTTAGAATTGTAAAAATCAGATACGGAATTACTAGATGATGATGATGAGTGAAATGTCAACATTTGTTATCTTAATTTATTTATTAGCAATTTATTAAATATTATTTTAATGGATTTTTGTTTATCTATATTGCATTTAAAATGTAACCTGAGAAATATTATAGAATTAACATATAAATTACACTTTATGAATCTCCATATCGTCCGGATATATTTATAGGCGTAAAATTGGATTGGCAAATGTAAGTACAGTATCCAAGTCACTTGATATTAGACCCCCCCGAATTCTGGGATCAAACATGAGAATTACCTTTCATTACAATAAAACATACAACTTTATAATAATGTTGTAGATTTATATTTTAATGTTGTAGTAAATTATTTATTGAAGTATTATAAAGCCAAAAATAAATTTCAACACTTTTTCGAATAAAACGATTTCGCCTTCAAATTTTTTCTTTTTTTTATTATGACTATTTAGCTTAAACTTTTTTTGAACTATAAATACAATAATTATACTGCTTTCACTTCTGGTGAAGTAAAAGGTTGCTGTGAAATTTTTTCTCTATTATTCAAATTTATTAACAAATAGACATTCACCAATTTTAGTGCTTAAATTTTGTAAATTTTACAACTTACTGTAAACTCCTTAGTGAGAGGTTTAAGGATCGAAGTCTGAAGGTCTTAGTTCTATTACAGGTATCTCTCCTATAACACGGTTGATAGGTTCTTATAATATGACGTGTTATGTGAAACCGTCCTATAGAAGACTAGAAGCTGGTAGAAAAAGAGGGTTAACGCTCCAAAAAAATATTTAAAAAAAAATATTTGCATTTTTACTTTTAAAAAAATAAACTTTCTCTTCGAAGGTGTTTTTCTATTTTTACCAGATGTAGTTTTGGGCTGAAATTTATTCTTGAAAAAATAGTCTTACTTAATAACAAAAAATTAACTTCTTATTAATTACCTAAAATAATTAATAATATCGATTTCTTTTAAATTAAAATTTATTTAAATATTTTTTGGTTTCCTATTTTACAATTTCACACAATAATTTTTTCTCCTTCACAATCTCTATTTGACAAAAATAGGGTCTGCAATTTTGCAACGGTCTCCACAAAATCACAAAATAGTTTACACAAAAAATATAATAAAACTTGCATTCTTGAAATAATAAAATCCGAGTATTCCTTGAAATGGATTTTATGTCAATAATATAATTTTCTAAAAAATCAAAAAAAAAACAAAATGGACTCCGATAGTCAAACTTGGCAGTGTATAAACAGAAAGTTTAAATAAACATATATATTTTCCATTTACAATAAATAAAATTCAAGCAATAACAGTTTTATCTTGGCTCCATATCTTACAGCCGGCACAATACCACGTTAAAAATAAACTGATGAGACCCAACGTCAATAATGTGCATGGCCAAACAATACAATTCATGACAATTGTTGGAGACTGGAGTTTATACAGTAACACATTTGTCGTTTCATCGTCTTTATAAAAGCATTGAAAATAGGTTCGGCGGTATAAGGATTCATTGAATGCCATTGCCCATCTGCGGTTGTCTTCTAGCAGTCCTAAACATGGCATTGTAGAGCACTGAAAAAACATTTTCATTAAATACAATAAAATAATTTTTAAATTAAAATTAACAAAATAGATATTTATTGTTTTAATGTTGCTTGAAATATTAAATGTGAATTTTGAATTCGAATTTATTAAACAATGTTTAAAATGAAAGACAGATTTTGGAACTAACATTAAAACAAACAAATGAATTAAAAGATTTTCAAATATAAAGTTATAAATGAAATGATTATGTGATAATTGAACAGTTTTAATGGTGATTTGTTGTTAAATATTTAATTAACAACAATTATTTGACAATAAATCAAGTAATTAATTACTAGTGAAATATTGTTTACAGGATTCATAAAACAAGGGACATATTACAATGTAAACAACATTAATCAAGCAACGAGGTTACAAATGTTTTTCCTGTTTTTGAAATTAAATTTCATTATTATTTAAGCAAAAGCACCGACACGCAAATCTGAAAACCCACTACAAAACTTTGGTTTAACAGCTACTAAAATAACTAAAAGATTATAAATATTACACTTTTTCTTTTAGAAAACATTAATATTTGCATTGAAAAAGGAAAATATTTTTTTATATTTGTTCTGTTTTACTATGAAACATTATGTGTTTAGATGTAAATGAAAGAGGAGTATTCATTTTGACATTTTCAAATTAATTGTACATATTTCTGTATTGAATTTACCAAATTTGTATTAAGCTCGTTTAACTCCTGTTGAAAATAATCCTGAAAATAATACCCAACTATATGCGGTTGGGTCTCAACTTTCAAAATTATATAATCCCTAGATAATTCGTAAAAAGACGTGAAAGAAGTTAATTTATTTTTTCAAATTTTAGATTTATTGGTTGAAAGAAACCAATACATCTAAGACCAGAGCAGTAATTCCACAATTACAAAATATATTTCTTATAATGTCAACTAGAAATCAAGCTAACAAATCCAATGAAACTTTGCAAAACTCCTTATCCATATCTTATGGCAACCTTGATAAATATAGATGTTGAGGTTTAAAAAATGTATTTATGAAAATCAATATCAATATTCATGTTACTACTACAGTGTTTTTCAATCTAGATTAAATGATGCTTTTCAAAAAGTAATTTTTGAAGAAGACGAAATGTCACATAGTATGTCACATCAAGGATTCAAAATTTGCTAGACTTTATTTACTATAATTGTAAATAAAAGTGAGCGATAAAATAAATGACGATGTTTATTAAGTGAGTGCTGAAAATAAAAACAGTTTTCAATGACTTGCTTTGCATACACGACTCATACCAAAATGTCGGCTCCTTATGAGTAGTTATTTATAAGGACATTTTTTGTTTTTCATCTCTGATTTCTTTTTATTTTTATTTATAAAAGACATTGTATTTTTTACACAATTTGACTATGAATCAGATTTATTTAATTTTTTAAAAAGTTTAGAGCAAATTCTATAAACGAAGATTTTAATAATTAATATTTTTATTATTAAAATTGAATTAAAAATTTAAAAATTCAGAAAAGATGAATTTGAGTTTCAGTTATTAAACTTATTTATTATTTTATTATTACTGAAACACTGTTTCAATATTCGATTAATTTATAAATATTGCGTTTCGGATCAACCGACAAATTCAAAATTAGTCAGCTTACAGTTGTCAGGATTTTACAAATTTATTATTAATTATTATTTATAAATATTTTTATTTATATTTTAAAAAAATTTGAGAAATTTTTAATAATTATATATAATTAATAATTTTAAATTCAAACAAAATACTTAAAATATAATCAAAAAACATTAATAAATCTAATATATAAAAGAGCTAATAAAATACCCAGTCGGAAATCTGAATTTCTTCATCATTTATAATTAAAGTTGGGCCATAATTCTCGGAAAATTCAAAACATTTTACATTTGTTATTTTATTTTCAATATCTAATTTCTCAGTTTTATTTTTGGATTTTTCAAAGATTTCTTTTTCATTAGCTAATGCTTTTATTAATAATTTTCGTTTATTTTCTTCTGACGATTCCCGTTTATTTTCTGGTGTTGGAGAATTGCTTTCACTGGTAATGAAGTTATATTTTCTTTTCCGTGTGATTTTATCATCTGATCTGTATTGAGATTCATTTTTGTTTTCATTAAATGAACTTTCAACTTTGCGTTGTTTAATTGAATTCAATCTCTCAGATAAAAGCTTTTCTTCTTCTATCTCATTCATATACTTTCTTTGTTTATATTTATACGAACAGTCTTTTGTATATGTATATTTTCTTTCCACATATTTATGACTCTCTGTACTCATGAGCTTTCTCTTTCCATATCTGTTAAATTCTTCTTCATTTTCACCTAAATACTTTCTTTTTCCATTTTTATGAATATCACTGTTTCTATATTCAGCTGTATTGTATTTCATGTCTTAGATAATTTTAGTTTTAAATATTTCAAAGAAAGAATTTTAAATGGTAAAAATAGGTAAATATATTTTAATTGTTCAAGTTTATATTGGTCAATTTTTTATTAATTTTAGTAAATGATTTCTTTTTTATTAAATTGTAGTAAGGATTATTAAAGCTCAATTTTAGTTATTGCAATTTAATTTAGTTTTCATTTTTTTCCATATTAGACTAATAAAAATTATATCAAAAATCAAATAAAAGTTAAATGAAACAAAAATTGAAACAAAAATATTATTTTGTCTTTATTGTAATTAGTTCCATGAGAAGTTTTGAAGTTGTTGCTAATATTATTATTTTTAGTATTTATTATTACTATTATTATTTTTATTATTATTATTATTATTATTATTATTATTATTATTATTATTATTATTATTATTATTATTATTATTATTATTATTATTATTATTATTATTATTATTATTATTATTTGCTAAATTTAAAACAGGTTCTTTCTTTAGTAATAAACTGTATTTTATTTGCCAATTTTTGATTCATGGAATTTCCGACTTGCACTTTTTCCAAGATACTTTAGTTACAGACCTTTTATTAGCCTTGAAGTATTCAAACTGTTAAATAAATAGGATTGTGTCATTAATTTGTGTATTTAAATGATAGCTAACATTCTTGAATCTTTATCGAGTATTATCTTTATTATTGAATCTTTTACATTCTCCAATACTGAATAATCCGCTAAAGGTTTGAATTTCATTTCATCACTACGACGAAGTATTCCACTAAAATAGTAAAAAAAATAGTAAAAATCGGTAAAAAGAATATTAGAAGTAAAAAGAAAACAAATTATTGTAAACTCATTTTCAAAAATAATTTTTTTATTATCTGAAATAATTTGATCCAGTCTAATAAAGCTGGTTGGAAATTTAATGATGGATCATAAATGCAGACAGAGTCATACAACCATAAAGATATGTAAATAAATGTTTGTTACAATAGTTTGATTGAGCTCCACATCAAAATTTTATAAATTAAATTTATTATTAAAATGAATGTAGAGAAAGAAATTATTTTTAAATATTTGTATTATTATTATTATTATTATTATTATTATTATTATTATTATTATTATTATTATTATTATTATTATTATTATTTTTATTATTATTATTATTATTATTATTATTAATATTATTATTATTATTATTATTTATTATTATTATTATTATTATTATTATTATTATTATTATTATTATTATCATTATTTTTATTATTAAAATAATTTTTAAAAATACTTTACTTATTTCCTTCGTGAACTGAGTAAATGCAAATATCTTTTTTCTCCTCGTGCTATTCACGATTTTTAAAATAATCTTGTTTAGAATATAATAAAAAATATAATAATCTAGCTGATATCCAGATTAAGCAAAATCAAATCAAAAATCTTAAAATGTATATTCATATTCATGGACATGGGGAGGGGTGGACAATGTTTGATTGCAATTTAAATTAGTTTTTATAACAATTCTGAATAGAACTATTTAGATTTAACTTTAGTTTTTGGATAAAAATTCGTTGTTTTTTAATATATTGCAATTTTAATCATAAATAATTGGAATTTTAATATTTTGATTTGATAAATTATTCGAGTGTAATTTAAAACGGTAAAAATATAAATGGAATAAGAAATATGTATTATTTAAAAACACTATTTCCCTTTTTTGAGATGTTGATGCAGTTTTTTTGTTATCTTAATGCAGTGGTCCTCAAACCTTTTCAACAAAGGGCCTGTTCACTGTCCCTCAGACAGTGTATGGCTATTTGATGAGTATGACTATGTTTTTCCATCTCTTGGTTAAATCGAGCAATTACTCCTTTATTAGACCCTAATATGCTAGGAGCACCATCAGTAGTCACACTGGCTAGTTTAGCCCAGTTCAGCTCCAAACCATTCACAGTTTGGTAAACCATTTCATAGATATCCTCTCCTGTAGTTGTTCCTTTGATGTTTTGCAGTGCAGAAAGCTGTTCTGTGATTTCGAAATAGTCATCGTTCCACGAATAAAAATTAGAAGTTGTGCAGAATCACGAAGATCACTACTTTCTTCGAGTACCAAGGAAAAATAGGAAAATATTTTTCCGGAGTTTTGTAAATGCTGATGCAAATTGTCTCCCATTTTTTCAATCCTTCTTGTAACTGTAGGTCCTGAAAGACTCACTTTACTAAATAAATCGGCGTTCTCTGGACACATCTCTTTGGCAACGGAAAGAAGGCATTTTTTAACAAATTAACCCTCCACAACTGGTTTGCAGGTGCACACTATTAGCTTAGCAACTTGAAAACTAAACAAATAATGACATTCTACTCTGAACTGAATAATTCAACAAAAATTAGTTTGTCACAATATTTTATTAATATTTTTAAACATTATTTCATGTACTTACATGAATTTCTTGTAACTACAAATTAGAATTTACCCGGCATTCCAGATAAATGTCTTCGGTGGGCATATGTGACCAACGGGCCGAAGTTGTAGGACCCCTGTTTTAATGTATCTTTAATTTTAACTTGTGTCCATTATATTGCAGTAACTAATTTACAAAAAATGATGAATTGTCATTCAAACAAATAATATATTGTATTTGAAGGAGTTGCGGATTAACGGACGGGCTGAACGGGCGACCGCCCGGGCGCCAAAATAAGAATTGAACAATATAAATAAATTCATATCAATAGCATATTTATAAAATAAAGGCATCTTATCTTCTGAAAAATAAACTGTAACCAAAGAATGTCAAATGAAAGTGTCAATGTATACGATTATTTATGAACTTTGTGCCGAAAAAAACCCGGGGCGGGGAGTAGCGAGAAAACTTCTTTGATAAGGGACATTGTTGATAAATACACTATTTGTAACCCCGCATATATTTCTTACGTGCTTTGTTTGTGACCAACTTCTGATCACTTGCTCTCCTTCTATTTGTTTATTTGCCTACAAGGAAAGTTAAAATGTGCAGGTCCGTTTACTTTGGAGATGCCACGAAGCGTCGTTAACTTAACCCTATATTACCAAGTGGTCGTTTGTTTGTTCACATCAGTTGTTTAAGAGTGCTCTAGCCGGTCGACGTCGAGAGTGACCACAGATATGATTATTCGAGCATTAGAGAGTATTAAAATTAAAAAAGGCGCATAAATGATGATCCATTTACTGCTTATATTTTTAAACTTTTAGCAATTTTTTCTTTTCCAATATTCCTCAAATAATTTCTAGAATTGACGTTAAACATTTATTTTATCCACGAAGTTGATTTATTACTTGAATAAAACAAAATAAAAATTTAAATATTTCAAAATGTTTAACGCCAATTCCACTGAATATTACAAAGCTAAAATATTATTATCGTTTTTTCGAAATTTTCAACTATATGAGCAGGAAATTGTTGTGCATCTTTTGAACCGGGTTGAACGCTCTTAAAAGTTTAATGGCGGCTCGAACGGATGGTGTTCGTTTACAATCTTTTCAAAACATTGCTGCAGGAAAGCATATCTCTATCTCTCATATGTTGGTGCCAAACATAGCAATAAAACAAAACATCTAGTTTATTTATCATATATGGTAAGGGCGCTGAAAGCTTTAAAAATGTAACCGTTTATAATAAACTTGTTTAAACGTGCTTAATTTCATTTAGTTTCTTCATCTGAAATTTATTTTAATAACATTGGTAAGTTTTACATTTTATAAAATTAAAATGCATGTACTACTTTTTAAAATTTATGCATAAATTTGGAATTTTCAACCTTAAAAATGTCAGATAAAAAATTATCTGGATCACAAAACTGTAAAAGAAAATTAGAAAGAGAAAAAGAATTTTCTAAAAGTGCAACATATCTATTCAACTTTCTGCAATCGAATGTATCTAATTCAGCATTGGTTAACAATGCTTTTGGAGAAGGCACATCACAAAATGAAAATGTTGAATATTTGAGTGCTATTAACTCAAACGAAACTAAAGAATCATCATTTCATTTGCCAGATGTTAGAGAAATGATAACTGTCGAAAAATTGACAAATACTGAAGAAAATGTAGGCTATATTTCTAAAAGTATTTTTCATTATAATGATCCAGTTACATGGTATTTTTCTTTGGCCTCAGCTTTTCGCGATTCAAATTTTTTCATCAAGTTTACTAGAAGATACAAATGTCAACATTTTGATTTCATTTATCCTAGACATTCAAATAATCGATGTATTACAAATTTCGGATCAACTGTGTTTATCTGCCCAACGGGCAGATTAAAATAGTTGATATTTTAATTGATATTTTAATTGATATATTAATCCTAATGAGTTTAGAAGAATTAGAAGAAAGAATAATAATGAATCAATTAGAGTTTTTAAGTTACCTAATGGAGAAAAATCTTATTAAAAAAGAATTTAAATGTGATCAATGCAGCCAGTTTATGATTTTAATTGAATCTAGTGATTTTATTGATAAATTTTGCTGGCGATGTAAAAATAACAATTGTCCTTCTATGAGAAAAAGAATCTCCATAAAAAAGGGAAGTTTTTTTAATGATTTTAAGACTAATTTGAAAAGTAATTTTAAAATTATAATGAAATATTCAGTTTAACAACTGTTATGTTCAATTGATTCTTATATGTCTTGCGATTATTCTGTATCTCTTAAGGTAATTAACAAAATTATTGATAAAATTTGGAGTAATTATTCAGATGGACGAAACAATGCTCAATTACAAATGTAAGAGCCACAGAGGTCGTTCTCCTGGGAATAAGTCTGATGCTCTAGTTATTGTGGAATGTGGAGAGAAAATAAGTAGAGCCTTTGCAAGAATAATCCCAAAGAAGGAATCATCTACAATAATTCCTATAATTTGTGAGAATGTAATAAGTGGTTCAAGAATTTTTACTGATGAACATAAGAACGGGTTTATCCACAATACTGTATGTCATAAATACGAATTCGTGAATAAAGAAACAGGCGCACATACTCAATTTGTTGAGTCATTTAATAATATAATTAAACTTGAAATAAAAAAAGAAAAGGAATCAGAACTGATAAAAGACAAAGGTTTCTCAATGAAATGTGCTGGAGATTTAATAATAAAGTTAGAAGATTTGAGAAAATTCTTGACTTAATAAAAATAGTTAACTAATTTTTTTATTTGTTCTAAACTTTTACTTTTATATCATTTATAATTTATTTTTAAATTTTAATTTAATTTTGAGCAGATAAAAAAAGATGATATCAATTTGGGCAGATAAAAATAGTTGATCCCAAATTTCATGTATTATAGAATAAAAGAAAATGTGGAAAAATATTTAAAAAGGTGGATTGCCGATTCAGTGAGAGCGAATAAGGTAGATTGTATTCGCTGTAAATTATTTTATTCTAATAACATCACATCAGCGTTGGGAACAAATGTCCTTTTCAATTGGAAGCATTTAAATGACTATCTAAAAAAACACGAAATATAAAAAATCATTTAAAGTGGATTGAAACAATCGCGAGATTCCACAAAAATAAACCAATTGACAAAGAATTGCAGTCGATGATTGGTAAAGAAAAAGAACATTGGAAAAATGTGATGAATAGGGTCTACAATATTGTATTATTTTTATCAACGAATAATTTGGCTTTCCATGGATCTTCAGATTAGCTATTTACTAAAAATAATAGAAAAGTATTAGGGCTACTAGAATAATTAAGTAAACCTGATGTAGCCATGCACGAATATGTACAACGCATTCTATCTCACGAAACACGAGTAACTTACTTAAGACAATTCGAAACGAAATAATTAATTTTTTGGCATCATCTGTTCGCGAAAATATAATGAAGCGAACCTATTTGGCAAAATATTTTTCTATTATACTAGATTGTACACCAGATATTAGCCAAAAAGAGCAATTCTCTGTGACATTGCGATTTGTAGATTTAACTGAATCTATTGTAGTAGTTCAGGAACATTTTATTTCTTTCTACGAAATTGATGAATCTATTGGTGAATATTTATGTGATAAAACTAAACAACTACTATTGGATTTAAAATGTAATATTAACGATATTTGAGGACAGGGTTATGAAAATGGCTCCAGCAGGCGAGGAAAAATAAAGGTGTACAAACACATTTGCTTCAAGAAAATCCACGATCATTTTACATGCATTTTGGTTGCCATTTATTAAATTAAGTTATAGGAGATGCTACAATGTCTTGTCCTCAAGCAATATACTTTTTAAGTGTCATACAACGATTATATACATTATTTTCGGAGTCTGTAGATAGATGGAAAATTTTAACATATATTGTTCCTAATTTCACTATTAAATCCGAGTGTAAAATTCGCCGGAAGAGTCGAATTGAATTGAATAAAATCTGTGAGGTTTCAAATAGTAGAAATTCATGGTACACTAATAATACTTCATGAAAATTCTGCTGATGCAGCGACTAAATATAAATGTTTAACATAATGTTTAAATATTTTAAAATAAATTTTATATTTTTTTCAAGGAGTTTGAAATTTCAATAGAAAATAAAAATTTTTGTTACATTGTCTCAAGGACCTCCGGAAAAGATTTTTATTTTAATTGTTTTATAATTAAATTTATATATCAAATAATTAGATTTTTATCTTATACTAATATTAAAATAAAATGAAAATGTAATCATGCAGATTTTTAGTTAAAACCTGAAAGAATTCTATAAATTTTTGGGTGCCATGGTCAGAATATTTCACAGAGAAATAGAGAATAAAATTGATGAATCCGATATTTGGTTATGCAAATTTTGTTCCGTGAGCTGACTTTGATTGAGAACAAATGAACCGTAAAGCAGAGCAATAATTTTCTGCACCGCTTTAATTCCCTGCTAATCGGGAAAATTAAAATTTGATATATTTCTTTAATATATTTCGAATTTAATAATATATTATTATTATTGTTATTGTTGGCATTATATTATTATTATTATTATTATTATTATTATTATTATTATTATTATTATTATTATTATTATTATTATTAATATTATTGTGAACTCTTAATAATTATCTTTATTTAATTGATAATTAAATAATAACTTTCCAGGAAGATATCTCTGTCGTGATATCTTAACTAATTAAATTCAGTATCTTTTATATGTGTATTTTGTTACTTTTAAAAATCATTTTTTCTGATAATAAATTGAAAAAGAAAATGTTTAATGAAAATAAAATAAATTTAAATTACATTATATTTATTAAAAATATTTTAAAAATAATTTATTTATTTCCAATCAGTTTAAAATTTGATTTAGCTTTACCTTGTCAACTTTGTGCTTGGAAAACGTTCGTAGATTGTCAAACAAATATCCGATTGTCAGTTGTTTTGAGTGGATTTTTTTATAGGAAACTTTGATAAATAAACAATAGAAAAAACTCGTTTCTTTTGTGCATTTGTTTTCGCATTTTTTCAAAATCATTTTCCCGATTTTCGACCCTTCAGTATAATGGCAAGTTGTATTAATGTACTTCTGTTCAGAGAGATACGGAATTACGACAAGATATAGGAGAATACATTCTATAATTAAACCGGCAGTGAAAAGGGTCGCGCTTGCAAGATAAGTCACTTTGCTGATCCCGTAATAGTTGCAAATCTTATCCAGAGCTTGCACAGTCATTGAAGATTTTAACTTGTCGTTTGTACAGTAGGAAATTTTGCACTGTCCCACTACGCAACAACTAGAATTGTGGAGTTCATGATCATTATTATTATGAGATGCACTAGCAAGAAATAATAATAATAATAATAATAATAATAATAATAATAATAATAATAATAATAATAATAATAATAATAATAATAATAATAATAATAATAATAATAATAATAATAATAATAATAATAATAATAATAATAATAATAATAATAATAATAATAATAATAATAATAATAATAATAAAATAAAATTTACCAATCTCTTAAAATTTCATGAAAACGAAGTAAATTTAGCTCGTGAAAATGGACTCAGTATTCTACAGTATCAACATTATCTCTTGCTTGCTGGTGTGTGAGTTTGAGGCTGACTTGCCCAGTGTTTTCCCAATGAAAATGGAAAGAGATTCTATTGGAGTAAAATGAATTTGATAAATATTCAATAGGAAAATATTAATTTGTTTTATAATAATTTGCAAATTACAATTTATTATGACGATTTTAACACTGAGTATATATTATTTATCATTGTCATTTATACAAAACGAACATTTTATTAATAATTATTACATGTCAGTTTTTTAAGAAACTTTTGATTCATTTATTGAAAATATTTTAAAATTTATAATAAAAACATTATAATTAAAGATTTTTAAAATTTAAATTTAAAATATTTTTAAAAACTAAAATATTTATTTATCAATTTAAAATTTAGAAAATTTCAAATTTTAACTTATATTTTAAGTTTTAAAAAAGTGCAAGAAAGTATGGTTTACAAAAAATATTGAATTAAGTTAACACTAGAACTACCGAGCCCGTCAAAATGACGGTTTTTTATATGGTAGAACTAAGTATATCAAATATGCTGGTAAATCGAGTATTAATTATGTGGCCCACTCCTCAAAATATATAAAAAAAACACAAAATTACATTTTAATTCTGTTTTAGTTTACAGGTACATTTTGCTTTTTATATTTATTTTGAATCCTTTAACTTTTCAAATATATGTATACCAAAATGTGCATATCAACCATCTTTGCACTTCTAGTTCTAAATAAAAGGTCATATATTTTGAAACTAAGAAAGGATTTTCTTATATACATATTTTAAGAAGTTATAAAAATTTATAATAATTTTGGCCTATTCTCCATTAAGAATTTGGAGGGATAAATTATATCTTGTTTTCCATCGATCAAGCCATTGTTTAAAATCTTATCCAAGAACTGTTGCAAAATTTTCTGCTTTGCTTGAAGAATAGAACCATTTTGGAACTGTAACTTTAATTTTTCTTTGAATCATTTATAAAAGCATTCATCGATTTTTTCATATTTTGAACCTCTGAGAAGCTTTCTTGCATGACTTTGATTGCTTGGTTCATATGCCTCTATAATTTTATCTTTTTCAAGCTAACACCATCTTTCTGTAGTGTTTCATGGAACCCTTGTTTGAATTGAAACTGGGATTTGCGACACCTTTTCCGATTCAATTCGTTTAATAATTTCTTATTTTTCTTCTAATGTTTCTGCGTTTTGTTTGGACAATTTATTTGATGGAAGTAAACAAAATTGATTTTAGTAAAATATTTAAATAAAGATAGAGTAAAGAACTCGTTAAAATGGGTTCGGAATCCAGAAAGCAACAAGCTAAAAGTTTTGATACAAAAATATGAAACAATATTGATGGCTTTGAAATTTGAACTGGATCAAATAAAAATATTAAGGCATGATATTACAGTTAAGAGATCACCGATGTTACAAAATCCTCGTAGCCAACCAATGAATTTGGAACATAGCATTGACGAATTAGTTGGGAAGTTAGTTGAAACTGGAGTGATAAGTCAATTCCAAACACCCGTGGAACTCTCCGCTAGTGATTGTTGGTGTGTGTATTTCAGACAAATTAACGCAGTTATAGAGAAATTTACATTCGCAATGCCAGATGTATATCAGTTGCTCGAATGCTTAGCTGATTCACAAATATCTTTGTAAAAAGATCTTTGACAGGCCTACTGTCAGATAGCATTAGATGCAAATTATAGAAAATTTTTAGTAATAAACAATGACAATTTTAGTTTTAATCGATTTCCTTTGGGTTTAGCAATAGCACCAGCCACATTCCAAACATTGATTCATGAACTTCTGGACGGTTTAATTTTCAACGGTGTTATTTTATTTCTTGACGATTTATTAGTATATGGAAAATCAGAGAAACAATATGATGAAATTCATGAAGAAGTTTTTAGATGTATTCTGAAGTCAGGATCCTTAAGAGATGAAGAGAAATTGGTTTGAATTTAAGAATTAAGCTACTCAGAATTTTATTGATAAAGCTAGAATAAATGTAGAGAAATCGTCAATAAAAGTAAGTTAGTTTGAAGGTCAAAAACGGAAGACTAGGTTTCAATTCGAATAGAACAAAAAAAGGCAGAAAAATGATTTTGAGTATGAAAGACCATTTCAACTAATCATATTCATCCCTCTTTATCAGGTAGAGCTCCAATAGTGACATATGAGGACTATGCTCCATCGATATTTGGCTTGAATAAAAAAGAGGAGAGGGTAAATTTTTTTTAATTATTTGTTTGAATGAACGAAAATTTTTTTTTTAATTATTTGTTTTAATTAATGAATTTTTATTTAATATAATTTTTTGTTTAAATATTCAAATTTTAAATTTAAAAAAAATTTTGATTCATAATAAAAAAGTCTAAGTATTTTTTCTTGATTAAAAAGCCTAAAAAAATAAAAATTGGCTTAAATCGCCTATGATTGGTCGTACTATAGTGAGGAGTATTTTCGAATAAAAATATCGAATAAAAAGCCTAAATACTTTTTCATACTTAAAAACCTATAAAAATAAAATTGGATTTAATCGCCTGTCGACTAAAAATCATGAATTTTTTTTATTTTATTTACTTTAATTATTTGTTTAAGTCAATAATATTATTTATTTATATTTTAATTATATTATTATTAATTTTAATCAAGTGAATTATTTATTTATTTTTAAATTATATTATTATTAAATTGTTTGTTTTAATGAAGTGAATTAAATAATTATTTTTTATTTTCATTTAATTATTTATTTAATATTATTATTTTATTTTATTATTATTAACATTTTTTTTAAAATTTATTTTTTATTTTTAAAATTTAATTGTAAGTCTAAGAATAATTTTTCAACGTAAAAAATTTAAATCATCGATAAATTTTGAATTGTAAAAATAACAAACTTTCAATCCATACAAATATTTTTATTGACAATAAAGATTAAATAAAAAAGATTAATTTTTATTTCAAATCAAAAATATCCAAGTAATATGCTTTACGCATTTCGGCCAACAATATATGGATTGTTTAGTCACGTTTGAAATCGTGGCAACATGGACATCCATTTGAACATGTTACTCTCATACTATATTTACAAACAATGCAATTTGCAACACATCGGTCACCAGATCCCTGAACATTGTCATAGTTACGGCTTACAATACCGGAGTAAATTTTGAATACCTTTATTCGATATTAGAAATTTTGTAATATCGGGATACCGGTATTAAAACCGGTATTATAAATGAAAAATTTGAAGTCATATTACTGTTTAAATCAGACAATATAACGACTTATTAACAAATATTCATGAAATCTAATAAATATTATTCTAAAATGAGTATATATTCTTTATTTTTTTACATATATGGTAGGAATAAACGGGTACAAAAAACGAAGAAAGTTTATTAATTATAAATTAAATTTATGTTAAATATGCATGTAATAGGCCCGCGAGGCATTATTTAATTAAAGAAGCAAAAAAAACATTAATTGAAAGCAGTTATAAAATATTTTATTGATAACTTGCATTTTCTTTATTAAAATATGCTCTCAAAAATCATAAACAATCAATAGATTCATCATCAAGCGAGGATCAAATTTTCGTGCAAATATAACCAGCCGCTGAAAATGCTCTTTCTGATTCTACACTAGTCGGCACTATTGTCATTAAAAAATCATACACATTTTGTAAATTTATTCCTTTGGTTCCCGTCTTTTCAAAAAATGTAATTTCATCTTCAATTTTTTGTTCTAAACTCTGAACTTTTTTACAAGCAAGCGCAGGCGAAGTATTTAATGTTTCTTCTATTGCTGTCTGTAGTTGTTTTTTCAAAGTTTTTATGCTTACCATATTATAATCTAACACCGTTTCACTACTTACTTTACAAGAAATTGGAAGGGATGTTTCTTGCACAACTTCCAAATCTTCTGTATCTTCAGGATTTTCATGTGTGAGTCGTTTTGTTAAGCTCACAATTTTTTTTATGATTGTAAATTTAGATACGCGTTTAAATACTTCTCCAACGTCTTGTACTCCCTTTTGCAGATACTGAAGTCCGTTCATCGTAGTAAAATTCGAGATTTTAATGCTTCTAATAATTCTAATGCAATTGCGGAATTTTGCTGCGAAAAAGTGTCTAGCATAAATGTTAAAGAAGCGACAGCCGTCAAAAGATTTTCATCTTTCCGGCATAGTGCGTCTACTGTTAATTTTACGGGAGTAAGAGCCGCAATAATTGAAGACGATAAATTAAATTCTTTGTCAGAAAAATGAATATCAGAACTAATGTCAATAAGAGCTTTTTGAATACAAAATTTAATATCTTCAAATTTTTGTAACATAGATAACATGCTGTTCCATCTTGTTTTACAATCTAAATTTAAAGCAGATTCTTTGCCTAGTTGTTCTTTTACATACTTTTGTAAATGTTTATCGTTTCTAGAAGGTGAATATTTGAATGTTTTTACGACATTCCGAATTTTTGAGACTAGAGATATTACGTTGATTTTTAGTAATACTAGCATATTCCTCTATAATGATTCCATTATCATTTTCTTCGACAATACCGTTGTCATTGTCATCAACGCTAATAATATCATCATCACCATTAATTAGCTCCACAAAATCAACATCCTCACTCAAGTTCGTGGGTAACTTATACAAAGCATCGGCAATCGCTAAATTTATGCAATGTGCCATACATTTTTGATGCTCAGCCTCAATAGTTTTTCCTAGTTTTACCATAATTGATGCACCATCAGTAATTACTCCAACTATATCTTTAGATATATCTAAATTAAAATCCCTTAATTTTTTTTCAACGAGGAATAAACATTTTTCGGCTGGAACGGATTCATAAGCGCGCACTAATCCGATATTCCACATCGTTTCTCCAACAGAATGTACATTGATATTTATATAGCGCCGATTACGAATAGACGTCCATTCGTCAAATGTGATACTGAAACGTTTCCCCTCGGATTTAAATTTAGAAATTTCTTGCACTGTTGACTGTTCAATAATTTTACTATATTCAAGTACCATATTTCTAATACTGACTGCTGATTTCGGTATATTTTTAAATCCTCTTGCCTTTAAACCTTCTCTTATGTCATGTGATTTTATAAAAATATTAAAAGACAAACCATCTCGAGCCGTCATTCTGGCCAGCACTTCAGAAAGTTGTTCGTTTTTATTATTCTTAAAATAGTTTGTTATCAACAATCTGGGGTGTTTAGAAACACATGATTCTACATTATTAGTAAATTCACATTTCTTTTTAAGATTTAGTCCATGTATTGTTTTTAAGTGGATATGAAGGCCACTTGTGGATCCTCCTGTGCACTTTATTTCTTTTCTGCTCTTTTTACATTTAGCGACCTGTCTTTTTTTTCAACTAAAAAATAATTCCAAACCGAAGCTTCGTACTGTCCCTTTCGATGCTCAGTAAATTTATTCATTTTTTAGGGGTGATAACAATTTATTTTTATCAATATTAATATTTAAAATATTACAATCCAACATACATAATGAAAATATATAGTAACTTATCGAATAATAAATATAGATTAATCAGTATTTAAATACGTTATGCTATTTTTAATTATTAGAAAAAAAGGAGAAAATATAAAATACAACCTTTATTGCAAATATTAAAGCTAATTTGTAAATTTATAGGATCTTAATCAAACTATTTTATATTTTCTTATTTTAACATATCATTTATTTGTCTAAACAGGACTCTTTTCTGGACATAAAGATAAACCATAAAAATCAGCTTAATATGCCCAGCAGCGCTATTACACGATCTTGACATAGACTGCTCAGCATATGTAATAAATGTACCCGATGTAGATTTTAATCCGACAACATTTTTTGTTTTCTTCCAAGAAAATTTTATTGTAAATTTTTGTGATTATTTTCCAATATAAAATAAAGCGCATTAATACCCATTTTATCAACTGTTATAATACCGAAATACAGCTGATACCGGTTTTCAATCCCGGTCAGAAAATTGTCCGGGATTCCGGTATTCGAGATCCCGGGATCCAGATATTGGAAGTCCTAGTCATAGTGAATCTCGAGAAGTTCTTCAATGTTAATCCCTGTGAAATGGTAAATTTTTGTTGCGAGAAACTCTGGTGCGCAATAATCCAACGTATTTTTAATTCTTGGATAAAGTTCCTGAATTTTCTTTAAAATTACTTCAAAGAGATAAACTAAATAATAAAATAAAATACATATTTAAATATACATGATTTACCTTTTGACATTTTGTAATACTTAATAAAAAATATCACTAACTTAAAAACATACAAATTTTAAACATCAACAAAATATACAAAAACAAAGTATATTTTCAAATAATTTATTCATTCAAAGTTCTTCATAATCGTCATATGACTTATGTTTTAAGTCAGTACCCTTCAATGTTATACCCTTAGCTTTGATACTTTCAACTTCAGACAAGAGGCTATAACATTTTGGACGAAGAAACACCCACTCCTTGTATTTAATTCCTTTATTCTCATCTTTGAACTTTCCAATGACAGAATCAAGGTTCCTACTATACAAGGGATGTTTTGGGTCATAATTAGAAGTGTCGAGGAGATTATCACGAACCATAGCAGATAAAAGAGTGTCTAACTTACAATTCTTAATTTCCAGAAAAAAGGAATCGGTGTCCCCAGCATATATATTAATTTCACAAGTGAATTCGTTTAGATATTTTTCTAACTCTATACATTGTAATTGATACATGGGTTGACTTAAAGCCCGTACGTAGAGATTATTGATATCAATGTAAAGCAGTTCGGTGTTGTCATCAGATACTACGTGATGTTTATTAACAAAGGTTAATCCACCACGGATTCCCCCTTCGAAAAAATTATACATCTCCATGTCAGTGAGAAGTTCAATTGGTTCGTCAAGAGTCATATGAGCCGATGCCCAAGACATACCAGGAATTCCATAAAAGTTAAGTGGTTCCAATCGGTTATGAGCTGAGGACTTTGAACGAAATTACTGGAAAAAGTCAGCCAAAAGAAAAACATCAAGTTTGAGGTAAACCATCATATAATCTAGTAAAGAGTTACAATTGGTTTCTTCCCAAATAGATTGAGCCTTACTATATTCGGCTTCAGTTACATCTTCCCAAATCGGTGGAAGTCCATATGTAGTTTCTAAAACTTCTTGAGAAGTTGCAAAGTTATAAGTATCGATAATACTACCTACAAATTCCGCACGAGTTAAAGGAAAAGTGGTCAATGTTTTAACTGCGTTACTTAATGAACTATTAATAAATTGACAAGAATCAATGAATTTTACAGTTAACCCACTGATTTTTGCTGACAAAGAAAGAAACTTTTCACTTGTTACAGGAATACAACTTATTTTCCACGTGTTAAAATCACTCATACCATACTTGAGGATATGGTGAAGATCATATCCTCTCAAATTATGAAAAACAACTGGAAATTCAAATCTTATTTAACGAGAAATATTACATTTAAAACAAGCTGCTCCCAAATATTTTCCAGTAAAGTGATCATGGTTCTTAACCGGTACTGATAAAATCTTATTACACAAATAACAACAAGTTGCCGAAGAAAACGAAAGAATGTCTGAGTCTGTTAATAAAATTTTCTTTTTATAATTATTCTGATAAAAGGGTAAAATAGTATTAAATGAAATATTATTTATTTCTTGTAGAAAATTAACTACACAATCATCACCCAGAAAACTCTTATAGGATTTTTCACCTGTAAAATAATTAATTAAAAGGAAACCGGCCGAAATCGGCATATGTATTTGAACATGTATGTCATCTGAAGGTAAGATAGCCTCAAAATCAGCATAAAGGATGAAAGGAGGAGTAACGGTTTTAGCCCAATTCTTAAATTCCAAGTTTTTATTTAAAGGTAATGTATAAAGAGTTGTGCCTAATTGATTTTTATCACACAACCCTTTATGTTTATTTAATGAAATTATATTGCGAAAACCATTTAGACATCGATGACACCATATACTTTGAACTCTAGTAACAGTAAAACAATGATTCCTATAATTTAAAAGCCTATCTAATTTAGTAACAACGATATAATGATAAAAATCAAGGCTTTCTAATAAAATTAAATTAATAGGTTGTCCCCCAACAACTTTAGAACGATGAATTATTTTGACATAAGTATGTTTGAAAACTTCAGGGTTAGAAAAATCATTAATTAAATTATTTTCATCATACGTAAGGACATTAATTGAAAGATTTGGATTTTTAGCTTCAAATTTTGGAATGTCACAAAGTTTCATAGGTAAGTCCGAAGGTGAAAAGTCAAGTTCAGATGTGTTGTAGCTAAAGGTTTCATTTCTATGATGGTTACTTATATTTTCATGATTTAAAATTGCTAAAATACTGTAAATGAAGCATTAATTTTCGGAATTAGCAACATATACAGTACAATGTTTATTTAATAAGGATAATGGTGTTGGAATAAATCCATGACCACTCAACCGATTTATTTGTGAAAACTTGGTAAGAACAAAATGAATTTCTTTTATTTCATTTATAACCCAGTTACTACCTTTATCATTAATTAATGTTATTTTTTCGTCAAGAAATGTCAAAGCCATCAATATTGTTTCATATTTTTGTATCAAAACTTTTAGCTTATTGCTTTCTGGATTCTGAACCAATTTTAACGAGTTCCTTACTCTATCTTTATCTAAATATTTTACTAAAATCAATTTTGTTTACTTCCATCAAATAAGTTGTCCAAACAAAACGCAGAAACATTAGAAGAAAAAATAAGATAAATAAATATTTTAGTTTTTAAACATATTTTAAATTTTAATTTTAAAAATCTTTAATTATAATGTGTTTATTATAAATTTTAAAATATTTTCAATAAATGAATCAAAAGTTTCGTAAATAACTGCCATGTAATAATTATTAATAAAATGTTCGTTTTGTAAATAAACTCGGTAAACCATTCAATTCTAACATTAGTTAATAAAGAAAAGAGAAATATAATCATTGACTGTCAATGCAAATCATCTGAGATTTATATCAAATCTGAGAATTATCAGGTTAATAATAATGATAATGATAATAATAATAATAATAATAATAATAATAATAATAATAATAATAATAATAATAATAATAATAATAATAACAATGATAATAATAATAATAATAATAATAATAATAATAATAATAATAATAATAATAATAATAATTCTACAACAGTCAAATAAAAAGACATTTCAAGCCCGACCCTTGAACCGATTCGTAGTGCATCCGTACAATTTCTTCAATGTTGATTCCTGTCATTTGATAGATGTATGTTGCCAAAAATCCAGGAAAACAATACCATAGTTTGTTCTTTATATTTGGAAATAGGTCTTCCATCTACATCAGAATGGTTTCGAACATGTACAAATGTTTCTGTTTTCAAAAAGCGAAAGCAATCAAGAAAACAATCAAAAAAACATTAATAATTAATAAAGTATTTTTATATAAATTTAATTAAATTGTTATTTCATATTTATTACAACTCATTCATTCGAAATCTATTATCCACCGAATAACAAAATGATACACATAAAAATAAACCCATAAAAATAAACACAAAACACATAAAATTAAACACAAAAACAAAATCATTTTTCAACTACAAAATTTATTAATAATAATCTTCTTTTTCTTCATCATTGTCAGATAACTGTACATCATTTGCACCCTTATGCCAATATAATTTTACACTACCATTTGGTCCTGAAATTTGATATACTGCATCATTTCTTCATTCCATTTTAATTTTAATTTGTTTATAATTTGAATGATACCAGAAAATGATTAGTAATATTAATTAGAGGAAGATGTCAAATAGACTGAATGAATTTCCCAACTGGAAAAACTCAACATGTTGTGGACAGAAGCGGAAAGTATCCTATCTCATTCTTCAAGAGTGGGAAATTCAGGATAATGGGTTGAAAGCCACCATTACCAGATTCAAGATTTGCAGATTCAATCATTAACTTTAACCATTGAAATTGGTTGTCAAATCAACTTATTCGAACCATAGTTATTTCCAGCATTGATTTGTGAATGTATTTGCAAGTTGTAGCCTTGGGGACTAAAACACTAAATTATAACAATCTTGTAACATAAATATTTAATTTTATAAAATCAAAAATTATAAATTTTGAAGCAAATGAAGAAATTCTAGATTATTGTGTTTAAATAGGCAGTTTTCCGAATTTATGTAATTTACGAAATCTAACTACCTTTCGGTATTTTAATTTACTATAGGTACTTTAATTTACACTTATCGAGAGTTAAAAAATAATTATTATATAATGACGTAATCAGGTAATCACTAACGTAATTAGTAACTACCTACTTAAAACAAAATACATAAAATATAATCAAAAAACATTAATAAATCTAATATATAAAAGCGCTAATAAAATACCCAGTCGGAAATCTGAATTCCTTCATCATTCATCATTTATAATTAAAGTTGGGCCATAATTCTCTGAAAATTCAAAACATTTTACATTTGTTATTTTATTTTCAATATCTAATTTCTCAGTTTTATTTTTGGATTTTTCAAAGATTTCTTTTTCATTAGCTAATGCTTTTATTAATAATTTTCGTTTATTTTCTACTGAAGATTCTCGTTTATTTTCTGGTGTTGGAGAATTGCTTTCACTGGTAATGAAGTTATATTTTCTTTTCCGTGTGATTTTATCATTTGATCTGTATTGAAATTCATTTTTGTTTTCATTAAATGAACTTTCAACTTTGCGTTGTTTAATTGAATTCAATCTCTCAGATAAAAGCTTTTCTTCCTCTATCTCATTCATATACTTTCTTTGTTTATATTTATACGAACAGTCTTTCTTACTTCTATATTTTTCTCCTGCATATTTATGACTCTCTGTACTTACGAGCTTTCTCTTTTCATATCTATTAAATTCTTCTTCATTTTCACCTAAATAATTTCTTTTTCTATTTTTATGAATATCACTATTTATATATTCAGCTGTACTGTATTTCATGTTTTAGATAATTTTAGTTTTAAATATTTCAAATGAAGAATTATAAATAGTAGATATTATGTTTTATATTTTAATAATTTTATTTTCTATTGGTCAATTAATTTATATTTTAATTTCATTTAATTTTATAAATGAAAAAAGCTTCGTAGCCCACAACCGCAGTTCATTTAACCTGTGAAAATTAAAGCCAACCATCCTACAAAATAGTGTAGCCCACAACCTAACTTTTCCCCCCACTAAGGGAGCTGTAGTTCTGGGCTACATGTTTGAGTGGGTTACTATATATCTACTGTGAATTATTATATTATCACAAAAAATCTCATTATTTTTATTATTGTAGGAAAACTTAAGAAACCATTTCATTGTGAAACGGATTCGTGTTTTTTTCATTGAAAGACCTGAACAAACATTCTTCATCTTCTTTCAAAATCATTTCTGATTCTTCAAAAATTATTTCTGATAAAGATTTCTGATTTCTGTTGTTTTTTAATTTTGTGAAAAATGACTTTTTTTTCGTTTTCAGTACCGATAGTATTTCGTTACCAAAATGCTTTTTGTTTTCTTTGATAGAAAAATTACAAAAATAATTTTCATCTGATTTTGAAAGATTCTGCGGTTCATCCTCCATTTGTTCCACTAGGGATTCATATTTGGGTTGGCTTTTTATACTTGAGATGAATAAATCTTTTTTATTGTTTTTTACAGATACATTTTTGTTGTGCAATGGCCTCGTGTTTTCTCTCATAAAAGGGTCAAGAGAATATTTTTCATTTGATTCGAAATTATTTTCTCTTTCAACAGACATGTCTTTATTAGAAGATTTCCACTTCGAATTTTTAATTAATTTCTTTATTTTAGAGGAAAAGTGTTTTTTCTCATTGTTTTGTAATTCTTCAAATTGACCGAAATTCTGATCTGCATTCTCTAGGCGTTCTTTCGGAAACCTTTCATTTAAGTCTCGATCTGAAAGATCGTTTTCGTTGATAACATTTTCAATAATCGTGGAATACATTTAAGCAATAAAATGATAATTGAGATTGGTTTAATATTCAAACAAATTGAATTGTGTAACAATTGCGTAATTATTACAGAAATCCTTTCAAACTGATTAACTCAAATTGGCATGAAGTAAATTTCTATTTATTTGAAAATATTACAGTTAAAAACGGTTTATTTTAAAAATAATTTTTTTTTATTTTTTACTCTAGTGGTCTTCAAGTGAAATTAACCCTTCATATATTTAAATGAGTGAATTCTTAAAATATTTTTCTTGTTAGGCTTCCTTAAATAATAAACGTGTCACTTTAATAATAATTGTTGAAATATTATTTATAAGTTGGTCAACCTCTGATTCCTCATTTTTCATTTTCTTAGGCAAAAAACAATACTTAACACAAATTACGTTAATTTATTTCTGTCAAACTCACAAACTATCACACTATTTGCACTTTTCTATCAGAAATTAATTTTTTTAGCATTTAAGTAGATATACAAATAAGCGATCGCCTTGTCTGTAACGTAAAGTTGATATAAATTTATACTTGAAGTTTGTTCCTTTGGCTTCACTGTCCTCTGGTCATATTTCTTCAGTAACTTAACTCAAATTACGTTAATTTTATTTCTATAAAACTCACAAACTATCACAAACTATATTTCTTCAGTCATTCAATTGATACTCTGTTTTTGACCGACTGGTGAAATTTTCTAATTTATATTTTCCTATAGAAAATACTGAGACCAAATATTGCATGCTATTTTATCGAGGAAATGTTTTTAGGTATTTTAATCGGTTGGCCATTCAAGCCAATTTTATTTTTATCTATTTTATCGAGTTAATATGAGTAGTATGATGTGTCACATCCAGCACACCCCCTCCACCCTGCTAGAAATTTTTTTAAAGTTTAAAAGTACAAGGTAACATTTTAAATAAAAAGAATGACTCATACAAGGTCATTGGATGAGTCATATTATTTTCTCAAGGTCATTCAAATTTTTCAAGGTCATTTTATTTTCAAAAATTTTTTAAACAGAATTTTCTACTTAATGTTATAAGTAGTGTTATAATAATTATTATTATTTTTATTATTATTACAAGTTATTATTTATTATATTATTATTATTATTATTATTATTATTATTATTATTATTATTATTATTATTATTATTACTATTGTTATTATTTTTATGTTTATTATTATTATTATTACAAAATTAATCCAGTAAAAATTATAACTCAATGAAATAAATACAACTGTATATAATAAAAATTAATTCAACAAAAGCAATAACATATTTCAATAACATATTGCTGGTGTACTGGGTGTAATTAATTTGTTTAAATCTGTGTAAAGCTTATTCAAACCTATTTCCCTCTATCAAAATACCTTCTTTTCCTAGGGTCTATGCTGTCTCACCCAGACGCACTATATACCCATGAGCAAGCTCATATTGGTACTGTATATAGCAGCTGAAAATTCATGAGCAGGTGAGCCCCGTTTCCAAGACTACTCCTTGTGATAATCTCGCTTATGGGTTCCTGACGGCCGATAGAAGGACTTACGTCTATTTCATTTATCTATTTCCCTCGATATTGGCACCCACTTTCCCATCTGTTATCATCGATTATATGTATACGTCCGAATCAGGATTCCCTTAAAGCTTAGTTTAATTTATTGGCGAGTTTTAGCACACCTTACTGCCGGAAATGTACTCCTTTGCGACCTGGCTGCTTATCTATCTTTGGTCCGTTAAATTTGATTAACATTAAATTTACATAATTAATAAATTAATTTTAACTTCTAAAATATAGGACATTTTCCAAAGAAAAATTGGATTTATAACTTTTGAAAAATTCTGATCCTTAAATTATCTAAAACTTCCGATTTACCTCTGAATTAATTATTAAAAGTTCGAAACAATATTGGTAACCTCGAATTTTGTTTTAATTTGGAAAATCTTTTCCTTAAGTAATTGGCGAAAATTTAAATTATTATATAATTAATTGTAATCGCTGTTAAATCAGCTGTTTTAAGTTTAAGCAAATTTCCTGAGCGCTTTTAAAGGAAAATAAATCCTCCTAATATTTACAATTTTCTTTTTATTCATTTTTATTCTTTCATTTCCCAACAGACTCTTTTTAAAAGCTTAAAAATCATTTTTACAATAATTATAATTATTTCCATTTTCAGTATTTCAAGTTAAATACCGCTTTTTAGTCATGCTATTCACATGCATCGAGCTTCATCAATCTTACTTTATACTCAGGCAAGCCTCCATACATCCTTTTCTCATATATTCTCAGACATATCGAAATTAATTAAGAAATTTAACGAATAATAACAGAAGAAAATTCTATTTCACGATGATGATATTTACAAAAGGAGAAAACAATAATTAAAGATAAATAATAAAATATAATCACAATATAAATTGATTTAAATTGTTATGGCAAGATGCAATTCCGTTTTCTACAGGATCCAGTTTCATTCGTCAATATCGACGGGAAAGATTCGCTTTCGGCTGATCTTCAGTTCGTTAGATCCGACCTGGGGAACTGAGTGGCAGAGCTCATCCCCAAAATCGTCCGTCCAATAACCGATAGAAGTGAAGGACTTGCGATTTGAGTCGGTTTCCGAAGTGTTAGTTGACTTGGAGGAAATCTTCATTTGAATTCGCAACTCGTCCGTTTCACCGGCGCAGATTTCGGTTGTATATTCTTCGACTTTTTTCGTTTCTAGTGGTTTTTCGACAGATTTGGCCAATTTCGATTGTTGTTCGGCAACTAGCATGGCCGCTTCTTCCAGAGTTTGCGCTGCGTTTTTCAATAGAGAAACCCCCTCAGCCCGACGTCGTTCACGGCGACGCCGATTTTTGCTGGGGTTGTGCTTCTTGCTGGTCTTCGGTGTTTGGGGAGGACCAGTTGTGGCCGTTTCGGGTACATGTTCGGCAGGGATTATATTTAGTTTGATCGCCAGATCACGGCCGGCTAATCGTTTTTTCAGTTCGGTTTCATTGAAAGAGGCTGTTAGGACGGCGCCCTGGTTGTTGATCACGATCCGCTGCGCTCGGTTCTCGGCAATGAGATCTTCGCGACACCTGGTTAGTCGGTGGATTTGGTTGTGGAGGGCTTTCACAGCCTCGGGGGCGAACCACGTACCGAGCGTGCGTTCGTGTTCTGCGACCAACTGGGCATATTTTCTCTGACATTCTTGGTGGGTGTTATCATTATTGTTGGGTTTTCCAGATTCCTGTGATGTTAGTTTTGGGATTTTATATGCGGCTTGCATGTTGTCAAAGATTTTCTTAAAAAACGAAAATAAAAGAAACTGAATGGGGATAATTTAGTATTAAGAAATTTTTACCAATTTAATAATAAAGATAATAAACGAAATAATTAATTAGAACGTCACCTCACACAATCCTGCACCAAACTCATATTTAATATTAATTTTTACGATGTCGGTTTTCGTGTAAATATTTATTTTTGATCTGCTGACAATAATTCTGTACAAAAGAAAAATGAAAAATATTGATGCTCCGGTCATTGCGATTCACGTTAAGATATTTTTTAATCTTTTCGTTTTGTTGAATTCGTTTCGGTTTATTGTGTTATATATTTATTCCTATACTTAACCCTAGTCGTCCCCTTTGTTATAATCGATTTCTCGACAGGCATTTAAAAAACAAATATTGCATCCCTACTTAGACATCTTACAAATGTCAACCCCTTAGGTATGGCGATCTACCCGCATTTTACTCATACCGCTCCGACCAACATTGAAAATGGCCGCCACGGTGAATTACGACGGTGTCATACCCCGTGATCAGTGCAAACGAGGCCTGACCAGACTAGGCAGACACCGAAGGGTGGATTGTGACCAAGCAACACATCAACGTCCTGCCAAATTAACGGCCGGAATTGAATGTTTACTTTGCCATTCTTCACGATTAGCATTATAAATAAATACAATTGAATTTAGGGGGACCTGTCGCAGATACTAAAAGGTATCGCGGCCATCCATGATAATGAAAAAAGAATTAATATAAAATTTAAAAAAATATATTTCATACAAAAACAAAAATAAACCAAAGTACTTACAATAAAGTTCAAAGTTTCAAATCAAAAATGAAATTTTATAAATTTTAAAGGTTAATAATTGTGACAATGGCTATTGTATTTATACTGTTTTCGTGCGTGTGTGCGACCAATCAGAGTATTTTGAGCCTTTTCGGCTATTTTTCGGGGTTTTTATTGTTTTAATTTTTATTTTAAATCTTTTTATTTTTCTCCTTATTTTTCTCTATTTTTTGATATTATTTTCTTAATATTTAGCAAATCTTTATTTTTTATTGTTTTTAACCATTCTTTTTGGTTGTTTCTCTTTTTACCCCTTTGATATTTTAATTTTGGTCGCCGCTTCCGCCTATGTGTTTTCTAAACCTTCTTTTGCAAGGTTTTGGCGGTTTTATATTTTTACTTTATTTTTCCATGTATATTGCATGCGGAATTTATTAATTATTTGTTTTACTTAATTATGTTATTTTTTATTTTGTTTTATTTAATGTTTTTATTATATTTTTAATTTCTGTTTGCGGTACGTGCTTATGTTACAGCAGCCATATTGATAATTTTCAAACCTCATTAATTATTTTGTTTTAATTTACACAATTTTTCATTTTGTTTAAATTATGGCTTATAGCCCAACAATATATACAACATGATAAATATTATTCCAACTAAAATAAGATAATAAAATAACTAAATATATACAAAGTTTTATTTTCCCAATATTTTCACCATCATCAATAAATATCTATAACGTCATCAAATGTCGCATTGAATTGTTGATCTCAAACTGCTTGATCTGGTTTAGGAATTATAATATTACTGCTAACATCAAGAACATCAACCTCTCTATGATGACCAAATGCAAAACTTGAGCGTTTCCCTACCTAAGCTCTCTTATCATCAAGGTTATTTAACGCGACTTTTGAATTGTTAAAGGTAAACAGCTGATAATTTCGATTGCCTATACTAGTTTGAGGTACCGACATAATAATGTTGTTATTATAATAATGTAAATAAGATTGGTGGTTAATGTCGAGCCCCAGTAATTTTACACCTTTATCTCGCATTGTTGACTTATTTACTAACAGGTTATAACATTTAAGGTTTTAAGAAACCCACTCACTGCATCCTAACCCTTTAATCTCATCCTTTAACTTGCCTATAACTGAGTCAAGTCGTCTAGAATATAAAAAATGAAAAGAATCATAATTTGAGGTGTCTAACAGGTCATCTGAAATCATCGCTGTTAATAATACATCTAATTGTAAATTTTTTATTTCTAAAAAGAGACCATCGGTATCAAATTCAATGTGTTCAGTGAATATCATAAGCGCTGAGTCCCATGATATACCCGGAATTCCATAAAAATGTAGAGGTTCAAGACCATTGTAAACAATAGCCTTGTCATGAAATGGTTGAAAGTAGTCCCCAAGGAAGAATACGTC
This sequence comes from Schmidtea mediterranea, assembly GCA_022537955.1. Classification (NCBI taxonomy): domain Eukaryota; kingdom Metazoa; phylum Platyhelminthes; order Tricladida; family Dugesiidae; genus Schmidtea; species Schmidtea mediterranea. The sequence goes on from CM039679.1 coordinate 273,123,310, forward strand.
AAGTTTAAGGTAAATTACCATATAATCATGCAAAGTCCTACAGTTTTGCTGCATTGATATTAGTTGCTCCCTATTGTTCTCATCTTCAGTTACCCCCTCCCAAATTGGAGGAAATTTACACATAGTCTCAAGAACTTCCTCAGAAATAGCGAAATTATACGGAAAAATACTTTTACAGTCAACTATAGAACCTTGTAAGACAGACGAAGTCAATTGAAGAGAAGTTAGTGTTTTCGCAGCCTTATCTAACGAACAATTAACAAATTGCATACTGCTGATAAAGCGAACAGTAATGTAAACAATTAAAGAAATAAGATATTTTCTGTTGAAGTATGTATGGTGTTTAAATCCCATGAAGGAAAGCAATCTAGACCATTTTTTCAAATATTGTGGAGGTCATACCCTCTTAAATTATGAAAAACAATACGTAGTAAGCGATATTACGATATTACGAGCATAAATCACAAAAGATGGGTGATGTGTTTGGAATAATTTAGAAATTCTAAAATTTTATTTTCGGGTAAAGTGAAAAGGGTTGTACTAGTCGGATTTTTAGATCATAATGCAACATGTGTATTGAATGCATTATCTAATTGAAACCCATTAATGCCATATCGACACCAATGGCATTTAATTTTGATATTACAATCAGGGTTTTGATGATAGTTCATTAATCTGTCAATATTGATCACTGCGGTAAAATGGTCATAAAATGATCATACTAATTTCTTTCTCTAAAATAATTTGATATATCTAATCGTAAATTTACATTTTGAAGTAATTGACTCTGATTTAAATTAAAATATGGGGCCAAAACAAATGTAAAAAATGGATATTTGCTTCATCAAGAGTTTAACAGCAATTAAGGTTTTTATCCAAACCGCCCATATTTCTCACTATACTCTACATATATGTAGCACAATAATTATCATTATCGAAATCCTGAGTACATGTTTCACTATAATCGCTATTTTTCGATTAATTTAACTATGTTACACCAAAGTGTTTGAAAATTGAGCTCGAAATTAAGTATGATCCATTATATTGAGATTCACTTGGTGGGCATTCTTTTATCTCCAAATATTTGTTCTGCACCTTTAGCAATTGCAAGTTGAACAATTTCCTTTGTTTTCAATGGATATATTGCATGCTTAGAATTAAGCCCTATTTGATGACGGGCTAATACAAAGAGATAAATACGAACTTTTCTTACCAATAGTTTTGCATTGACTAATTAAAGAATTGGTGCAGTGGTAGCACTTTTTAGTGATAATGCCGAATCAGATCTTTTCAATCTAATGCGTACATTAACACCTAGAAGTAAATAGTTCGGTTGATCCATAAACTCGAGTTGCAATGATGAGCACATAGTGAATAATTTCTAATCCTTAATCCACGTTTTCCTATCATCATCACTACCATAACCCATAGGAGTTAAACATGTATTTTTAGTGTCACTATTGTAATTTATAATAGTTTCTATATGTACTGTTACCACTCTCCATCTTGATATTATAAAATCCAATAACGGCATCTTTAAAAAGTGTATGAAACAGAAATTGTTTGGTATTACATCAGAAGGTTCACCCAAAGTTTTTATTTCTTTATCTACAACTTTGATCTGAACAGTATTGTTCAAATCTAAATATTCCTTTGGGAACCGGTAATATAAAATTCAATATCAGTTCTACTCTCCATAATAGAATTCATCGGAAATATTTCTTCAAAGGCAACCATTTCAATTACTGGCTGGGGAGGTGGTCTATCAAATAAACACAATTCAGATTTACCGCAAATAAATTTTGAAGTATAGTTCCATGTCCTTTCCATTCGTTTGTTTATATGTGACGACCGATGTTTTCTACGTTTATGAGCCGGTGTCGGTGCTTCCTGTTTTCGAAGCATACCCGCAACACCTGGTAGAACTTTCTCTAACTTGGATAAAGCATTTGATTTCAGAGATGGTAATATTTTCTGCTCATTCATTATCACGTCTTTAGCAGTTTTCATACCAAAACTACCAATGCGTTTAAGAATAGGAAGTGTGAATCTGACAATAGTTCTCAACCAGCCTGATTTGTACTGTATACCAATAAAATATGGCAATTCACCACCACTTTGGTTACCACTATATATACTAATAATATCGTTATTGGCCATCTAATTTACGAAAATGTAATGTCAAATGTGTTTTTGAATCTTTTGGAAAGTTAATAAGTTTTCCGATATCATCACAAATATTAATTTCTATATTGTTTTTGTAGGATGTTGATACCGGTAAGTACATGGGATTATCGATATTTATATTGATAACTTCGTCTTGGTCATGTTTATCAAACCAAGCAGATTTCAATAGAGGAACCAAAGAATCGCCAATAATTATAGGATCAATGATGTTAGTATATATTTGTCTATGAAGTTTAATTATTTTTGGTTTGCGTACACCAAAAGTACTTGCTCGATATGTTTGCTTATCTAATCACAATGTATTAGATAAATTTCTATCAAATGTTACTTCACAAATGTTTTTATTCAGACTGAATTTGCATAATCCATCTCTATCAATTTCAATAGTTTTAAATATATGTAAACAATTGAATGAAATATATTTATGTAACTCTTCAAGTGTTTCAATATATAAATCATTAGTAAACGTAAATGTATCTTCAATCTTATTAATATATGAAACAATTATTTTGATGTTTTCATTCACAGGGCCTATTTCAATAAAAGATTTGAAACGTAATAGGTATTCAGTACTAGTAACATTAATGTTAAGCTTTTCACTACGCATTCGTTTGTCATCACAAATATTTTCATGTTTTATTGTAAATGGACTATAATCACAACTAATATTCAATCCATCTTTGTAAAACATGTGACAATTTTCATCTAAAGTTTGATTCGGAATATGACAATATCGTTCAAGATAATTGTTGGAGTAAATACCGCTACATGTTATGGGAATACCACTCTTGTAATTGATTTTACATGACTATAAAATGGGAATGTATTGTACACAACTGTAAAGTCTTGCAAAGCAACTTCCCAATTTCCATGTAAATAAATATGATTTTGAAGATCAACCATAAATTTACTGTCTTGATTTTCTGGATATACTAGTGGACAACTATTGCTCGGTAAAATAGAATAGAAACTCACTTTACTAGGTCTTTTGATGATATCCATGAGGGATTTTGATATCCGTGCTATTGGACATTGTATTGTTTATTTTTACCAACAGTTTTAGTTTTCAATATTTTCTGAATTCTGAACACTATAGGTGTAAGAAAAACTTGTAATTCCTGTTCATAAAATTTCCCTTGTATTACATTGTTGTCACTGTCTTTAATAACATACATTACAGGACTCTGTTAAGTATTAATTTTTGCGATTCGAAATACTTCATTACTCCAATTACTATCGAAATTTTTGCTGAAAGGTGAAACAGATATTTTACTAATTCTAACGTGATCACCAACTTTATATTTTGGTTTTGTAATTTTTACTTTTTAGACCGTACTGATTTAACTATATTTTTCGATGTGATATCTATGAGTCTAAGACCATTCAGACCTCAATGTGATGAATTATTATAACTAACAAGTATTTTCAGGAATACATCTATCCATATTTTATTACCTTGATGCACGAAATATTTCTTCAATCTATCCTTCAATGTTCAGTTAAATTTTTCAACATGAGCGGCTTTGGATTGAGAATATGCAGAGTATTATTATTATTATTTTGAGACGATTCAGAAATTTGCTTAACTTTACTATTGTAAAATTCCTTTCCTATAATAATAATAATAATAATAATAATAATAATAATAATAATAATAATAATAATAATGATAATGATAATAATTATAATTAAAAGATAACACCAATAAAAAACTTTTCGTACGATATATTTCGATAGCATAGCTATCATCTTCAGGTACTCAAAACCAACTAAAAATATTATGAATTAACATTTAATTTAAACAAATTATTTTTTATTAATTTAATTTTTTTAATAAACAAATATTTATAAAATATATTCAATTCACTTTTAATTAATTTAAAATTTTAAAATTTTCACTTATATTCTAATGGCGGGAAGTCTCTCCAATGTATGTGGCATTACACCCATTACACGTAAATTGATAAACGAGATGATAATAATAATAATAATAATAGTAACAATAATAATAATAGTAACAATAATAAAAATAACTAAAAGATAACGCCAATAAAAAACTCTTCGTATGATATATTTCGACAGCATAACTGTCATTTTCAGGTACACAAAACCAATTAAAAATATTATGAATTAACTTTTAATTTAAACAAATTATTTTTTTTATATTAATTTAATTTTGTAATAAATAAACACTTAAAAAATATTCAAATACTTTTAACTAATTTTAAAATGTTATTAATATAAATATTATAATTTTTTATTTATATTATAATTTTTTTAAAAAATAATGTAATTTATAATTTAAATTATTTTAATAATATTAAAAAAGTTTTTTTAAAAATATACATAAACTTGATTTAACACACTTAAACTATTTAAAACCATTTAAAACATTCGTAGTCACAGCACTTTGCACATTTATCTTTGAATCCAATGACCTTATCAGCATCGCTTCACTTATCACGCGTTCACAATAATTATTAAAACTTTTCAACAAAATTCTAAAATCAGACATTTCTATTTCATTTTTACAGCCTCTATTGTGCTCACTAATATTGGTCAAACCCTTCAATCGATAATGCACTAGAACTAAAGTACAGAGATGACGGAAAGCCTCTCCAATGTATCTGGCATTACTTCCATTACATGTAAATTAATAAACGAGATCAGAACACAATCCAACCGGACTTTTTGATTTATTAATAAACATATTGCGTACCTTACACGAATTAGAGAGGATCTTATACTCTAAATTTGCCATCTGTTTAATTAACTTACTTTTATAATTTGTAAAAACCTTCAGAGTACTGCAATACTAACACATATTTAAGCTCAATCTTTTTATATCCATTTTTACTATTATTTAGATCAACACTCAATTCACACTCATTTGACATATTACACTCAGACTTTCCAAAACATGGATCCTTAGGATTTTTAATCAATTTGTCAACAGCCTTTTTATCATCAACAATAAAAATGATTTAGAATACCCATTCTTTATCAACAACTCAACCAATTTATCAACACTTTTTACCGAATTAGCAAAAGTAGAAAATAAAGACCATGAACGATAAATCAATCCTTTCACCATATTTCTCTTATACTTAAATTCACAAAAGCTTTCTGGAGAAGTAAAAAAACCAGTATCAGTTGGTTTTCTATAAATCTCTGTCTCACAGTGTTTATCTGTGCGTTGAATTAACAAATCTGAGAACGCAATCGATGACTTTCTCTCCGTTTCACATGTGAATGCAATGTTCTTATGTAAACTGTTCATAAAATGCAAAATCGGTTCTACATGTTTCTGGTTTTCAAATACAAGAAAAATATCATCCACATACCCTTTTATAAACAATGGGTTTCTCAAATTAGAAAGAAGGAGTTTTCTTTTCCAAACTAGCCAAAAATATTGATGCCATCGTTGGTGCTAAAGGGGAACCCATAGCGACTCCATCTATTTGTTGATGCCATTCATTATTGAAAAGAAAATTGACATTGGGAGTAGCGAATTCAAGAAGTTTGCGAAATGCCCTTCTATCCAAAATGTGGTATTCAGAATCATTTTCATCCCACAACCACAGCATAAGTCAATTGAATCAACCAGTGGTACATTTGTAAACAAACTGCAAACATCAAACGAAACCATAACATCATTCATACTTCGTTTTTGTAACTGTGCAATACAAGACACAAACTCAAAGCTATCCTTACATTCAAACTTTGATGTCATTAACGGTTTTAATAATCCATCTACAAACTTTGCTATTTTATACTGGGCAGTACCAACCATCGACAAAACTGGTCTCATAGGTACACCATCTTTATGGATTTTTCGAAGCCTATATAGTTTTGCTGGCTGCGATCCTATTGGGCATATAGACTTAATTTGGTAATTTCACAAACTGAGGAGAATTTAACAAATCATTCGACTTATTTACATACACATAATGGTCAAAAACAACTATCCTATTTCCTTTGTCAAACTTACAGATATTTAAATTTTTTTTAGCTGTTTTTTAAAGTTATAAAATTCCTAATATTCTGCTTTTTGTTTTTATCGATATACTCCATCGTACTTGCACTTAACGAGCTCTTCACATAATTACCATTAATGCCTTTCATCGATCACTTATGCTGTCAAAATATATCGTACGAAGAGGTTTTTATTGGCGTTATCTTTTAATTAAATTGTTGCCAAAATTGTTACCTAAATCGGTTTGCAAATTGTTCGGATAGTCTTCATTAAATATAATATTAATTGCTTTAGATATTTTCTCTGCAGATTTTGTCTTTGTTGGTACACAGCGGGCAAAACGACTGACAACATCAATACACGTTAAAATATATTTATAACATTTGTTAATTTTCGAATGCGGTATCATCTCCATCAAATCCATTTGCCATAAATCGTTAATACCGAATGTTTTATTAGCTCTTGTTGGAAATATTTTCCGCATTGGTTTGTTTAAACTGTATGTAAGCTGATCTGACAACCACTTTTGCGTTTCCTTTTTCAAATTTAGGACTCTTTTCTTTAACTTTGCCACTTCACCGAAACCTGCTTCGTCTTCTGGGTTTGTCCAAATCTTCTCCATTACAACAAGAATATTTAAATTTTAATTAAACATTAGGTAATGATTGGCCCATCGTTTATAGTAGACCACCTAATAATGATATTGCTAATAGTAACATTGCTCCGATAAAACCGCCTTGTTGTTTATATATAATTTTTCTCATTTGCTTACGATTTTTATTATTTACTGAGACATCAATGGCTTACGATGTTTATTCAACACAAGGGTTTTAGATTTACTGATTTTAATCTTGCCTCTGACTACTTTTAGTAGAACTTTTGAGTAAATCATCAACAACAAAATTTGGAAATGATTGGAAAATAGACATTCTTTTCATACTCGAAGCTTTTAACAATGCATTAAAATACGGAAAACTCCTATGATTCTTTACAATTTTAACTTTTTTACTCTTTTTCTTACTCCTTTTAATTGGTTTAAGATTTTTTGAAATTAGATTCATTGCGGGGAAATTCTCAGTTATTAGTTTACTATATGGGGTATAATAAGTTTTTGGACATTTCTAACCCTGGTTTTCACAAACAAATTTACATGTTATTGTTTTCAACTTTGTATATAAACCATGGCACCTTTGTTGAAAATGTCTGTTTTAACTCATAAATCATCATTGAATTGTTTTGTGAAATCAAGAAATATATATCCATGTGGTGAGTTTGTTGCGTCCTGAAATGAACTGATAAGAAAATATCGATTATTAGGGAAAGCTTGTCGTGCAAGAAAATCAATTACTGTTGCATATCTAGAATTCTTGAAAATAACTAAATATTAAACATTTAAATTACGTGTTCGATGTGCACCACCTTGATGAAATAGATGTTGAATTATAAAAATTACAGCAACACAAACATGTCGACTGATTTTTGTGAATAAATTATTGAAATCCTTTTCTTTATTAGCTTCCTGGTACAAATCATCGATAATGATGACATCATCTTTCCTTAATCGACTTGACCAGTTTTTATCAAATCCCTTTACTATTTTCATATTTTTCAATTTACAGAAATTATCTTGAGTCAATCCATTTTCTTCATCTGCACCCAATTCATCTGCACCCAATTCATCTGCACCCAATTCATCTGCAGCCAATAAATCTTGTTGAATTTTGTTTTGAATAAATTAGTTTTTAGTAATATGCACACAAACATAGTTTTACCACTACCACTTGGGCCGAACGCATTATTTCTTAATTTTATTATAAATTTATATAAATATAGTTTTGTTTATATTATACATTTTAATGAACTCTTTCTTAAATCGTATATAAAGATTAATATTTCTTTATTGTTTAATTATGTTATCAAATATAAATTATAAAGGAACTTTTGATGTATCAAAAATGACCTTTCCGAATGGTAAACCCCAGAAAATAGTTTATAGGAGTGGAAAATAACCTATAATATTTTTCAAATCCGGCATATGAGCTACAAGAAACCTTTATATAGTAATAAATTACAAATTAGAATAAAGGATATTAAAATTCATTCAATTACAGTTACCTCGGATATGGGACATTGTATCAATCTATACAACATATCAAAAAAATGTCTTTGTATGTTTGAACATGAATTATTTCCTGCACTGAGGATTTTAAAATACAACCCAATGTGTGTTAACGTCTTTGCAAGTGGGAAAGTAATCACATTAGGGTTGCGAAATTTAGAGTACAAAAATATTATTACAGGCATACACAATGAAATCATGGGATAGGTCGACACCTGATTGGCTTATGATTGATTAAAACGACCAGTTTAACATTTTAACATATAATTGTTTAACATATATAAAACCGATGACATCTATTTCACATTATGATAAAGCTTATTTTATTTACTTTATTTTTTAAATTAGGTTTTAGATGAATATGAAGCAATGCTCGTTGCGAGAATTAATTATTAATACTCGCAAGTTTAGGAAATTATCAAAAACAATGATCCGGCAATGATTCCCGAACTGATATTTAATGAGACCCGAATATCGATTTCGGATATAATCAATCAGGCTCTATGGGATGAGAAAAACAACAGATCGCTCAAGGAGTAGGAAACTGAATGCCCATGTTTTCTTATTGTAGCTACTGTAATTTTCGTTACCAGTGGTATGTAGAATGGTGTCTCGTGAAATCTTTCTGAAACCATTCGAAAATTGTAAATCGAGATTATGATAAAATTTTGGGTAAAATATAAAGTTTTTTAGTATTTGTTTGTTTTTGTTTTATATATTTTTTAATTTATAGTACTTAGAAATTTTTAATAGATAGTAATATTATTAGTGATAATATCTCATGATATAGTAATAATGATAATAATAACAATAATAATAAATTAATCACAGTAAAAGTTGAGGCTCAGGTTTTAATGATCAATATTTTAATACAAATTATCAGTATTTTATTATTATGATCAGTATTTTATTAATTTGATCAGTGTTTCGATAAAATGATCTGTATCAGTTGATCAGTAATTAATTCAATGTTTATGATCAGTATATTATTCCAATGATCAGTATTTTATTCTAATGATCAGTAATTTATTAGAATGACAAGCAAATTATTTTTTATGACCGTTATTTAATTTTATTTGACTAGTATTCTAATTAATTTGATTAGTAGTCAATTACTTATTCTTTTAAAAATAATTATTTGACTATTTAAAACGTTAACATTTTTAAATCTTAATAATTTTAACTTAAAAAAATTTATAACCATGTCTTCTCAAATCCCATTTTACGAATCTTCAGAATCAGAAGATAATTTCAAAATGAAATATATAAAGATAAGGAAAATATTAGCAGAGGTACCAATCGAATGAAGAAAGATCACGTGATTGGAAGTTTGAAATGACATATACAAACAAAGATAAAGCGATCGATTTCATTAAATCCGAAAATACTTGGAGTTATCATTATGAAAATAGAACTGTTGATTCTAATAAAGTTTATTATAGGTGTAACAAAGCAGAATAAGTGGAAAACAATGTCCAGCTGACATTTTACTTCAGACACACCTTAACAATTATTGCGTTGATTTATATCGAACTGAAGCAGATCACGTGCACGACAATCTATTAGATAATAATAGATTAACTGAAGAGATGAAAAAGAAATTAAGACGCTTAACGATTTAAAAATAAAACCAAAAGCAATATTGCAAAATCTTAGAGAAAAAGGCTAACATCCAAAAAACAAATCGCAAGTATCTAGCTATTTGAAAAATATTAAATAAATTGAAGTATGGATCAAGAAAAATCAGTCTTGGAGAACTTAAACAGTGGTGTATCGATCATAGTAATATGATACAATATGGTACACCTGAAGACGAAAATGAAAGTTGTTCTGCTGCATTCAGCATTTGATATGGCAATGAAGAAAACGAACAAGAAATGGAAACTGAAGATGAAGATAAAGAGGATGAATATAACTTCAGAGTTCTAATTTCTATGAAAAGACTTTTAAAATTAGCAAAAGAACTTAAAAAATCCACGATGATGTTACATATACGTTAAATTTGGAAAGCCTACTAGTTTTAATAATTGGTACAACCGATATGGACAGCCACTTTCATACCTTCGGTATCTTCGTGAGCTCTAATGAAAAAAACAAAAGATTTCATTTTTATATTTGAGTCACTTGTTAATTCGTTAAAAAATCTCGGTGAGAACATCCATTTTGATACTTTGATTTCAGGCGCTTCAAATTCAATCCGAAATGCTTTCAAAAATGTTTTTGAGAAGATTCAAACTTAATTACTTGTTGGGCCTATATGCGTCGTAATGTAGTCAAACATTTGCATTTAGTTGAACAAGAATTCAGAGAGGATATATTAAACTATATTTATCCTCTTCAGTCGGCTTCAAATAAGATTATCTTTGAAAAAGCTAAGCAATTATTTATTAAAAAATGGCTTCAAAAGAAACAAAATGATTTTATCTACTATATGAAGGAAATGTGGTTAACAACTCATCAGAATTGGTATGAAAGAGCACTCAGCAATAATCCATCAACCAGCAATGCGCTAGAATCATTTAATTTAATTATTAAAAAAGAAGATACTCTAAGAGAAAGATTTCCATTGTCGCGTTATTTTTTAACTTTGTCTCGATTCTGTTAAAAAATGGTCAAATCTTTATGAAAACAATGACAAGTATTCGTCGAATCTCCAACCATTGATCTAAAAATGGACATATTGTTACCATTGGGCCAAACGTAGTAAAATAATAAAATCTAATACTCTTTCCAATTGTGTAGTGTACTACTGTCCAGCAGTAAATGAATCAAAAGTATCAGAGGATCAGATAAAAAATGTGAAAGACATACGTTGGAATACATTTGATCGATTTAGAAAATGATCTTCGGTTGTGTGGATCGTAAATATTTTGTTAGATGGTGCCAAATGGAAGGAAGGAACATGTACTTGTCCATCTTTTTTAAAAGCATGTAATTGGTGTATCTATTCGTCTAAAGTATGTCAAGTCACCACCTGCTGCCAAACAAATACAAATCGGAGAGAAACGCCAGCGAGGAAGACCAAAGAAATCAACAAAAGCATTACTAGTAGATTAAATTAATTTTTTTAAAAGAAAGTTAATTTTAAATTTAAATAAAATAATCGATAAAACTAAAAACAAACTTTTAATACTGATTAATTTTGAATAATAAATTTTTAATATAATAAATTTTTGTTTGATCAAATTCAATTTTAATACTAATCATTTATTAATTTTTAACTGATTAAATAAAATTACTTTTAATTAAAAAGGTAATTTAATTAAAATATTGATAATTTTAATAAAACACTGATCAAAAACATTAAAAAATACTGATCATTTTTACTAAAATATTGATCATTTTATTTGTTGCCTAAAACTTAATAATTAAATATAGACTTTATATCGAAGTAATCACATCTTTATATCTTTATGCAATGTCGAAGCATTTAGAATGCAATATTTATGCACGATTCTGATTGGTCAATCAGTATCTAGCAGAAGTATAAAAATTCCTCACCACCTTATAAAGATCATAATTCAAAAATGACCAAAAAATAGTGAGCTTTACTAAAGAACTTGTCCAACCAGTTCAAATGTTCCACAATTATAAAATGTATTTTTTAAATGAAACTATCAACATTAGATTGGTGAATTTAATAAAACTCAATCGAACTCAATTTCAATCTCTCGCTGGGACACTCTCAATGATAGATATCAAGGATATTGATGCTGTTTTCAATAAGATGAATTCGAATTTAAAATGCAATCAAAATGCATTCTTCAACTGTCGATATACCAGATATTATGATGCATTTGCAGAAATAGGTTTCAAAGAACAGGAAAACTGGTATTTAACAATAACAATACAAGGATATAAAGCTGATCGAAATGATGTGCTTTCTCTAATCTCGAAAATTGCCACTGCTAGACTTTCACAATTATTTTAAGGTTTTGTGTATATATTTTAGTGAATGTTAATAAATGTATTTAATCAGATTTCGTTAGTTTTCATTATAATAATTACAAATATATTGCAACATATATGCAACCTATATGCAAGTTTAAAAATTCTATAAACAAAATTATAATTAGGTTTAAAATTGTTAAAAATGATGTCTGAAAAAGGTAAAATATTAAATATTAAATAATCAATTAATTTTCGTTTAGAATATTTAATAAACTTTTTGTTCGATAAACTCGAAGAAATAGCAGGTATAAAAATTAGAGATATTTTGACTCTAGTTGAACCATTGGGTAAAGAAGATTCTGGTTGTGATTTCGAATTTATTGAAGATAGTGACGATTAAGAAATTGTTAATGATGAAATTGATAATGATACGGAAATTGTTAATTATGAAGATACGAAAACCCTACTGAAAATTTAGAGGATGATAAGCCTAACAATTTTGAGACTTGTATTGATCATGTCGTGAAAAATGTAATAAAAAAGTATTGTGGAGATAAAGATTGTACATGTAATAATCAATAAATCTTAAAAGATTTTAGTTTTTATTAAAACCATAACAAAGACATTATATATTTATACATTTAATAAAATTTATGATAAACTTTATTGCAGAAATATATGACAGATGCTTCAGTTAATAGTTTTAATAAAAATTTACAATTTGAGATATAAATATCTGAACATTTAGCTTCTGTGGAAACTTGAATAATTGATACCCATCCACCTTTTGCTTCTACCCATGGATCGATTTTTGTCTCAATTACCTAAATAATGATAAAAATATTAATAACATATAGTAATATACCTCTATAGACCATTGGAAATAATTTTCATAGTCAGAGCTCGATTTTAAAATCATATGTTTCTTGTACATTAATCCGATGATTATTCGCATCTATTTATTATTCTCCAATGTTGGCAAATTGATAATTTTTCATGATCGAATAGGATCTCTTCTACGATTTTTTCTTTACGGTTGACCATGAATTTTATATTTTTTATGATATCATCATCATCTTCATTACTAGCAACCAGCTCATTCATCAAAGTTATAAAAAAATTAGTTTCTGGCATTTTAAAAAAGGTTTTGAGATGTAGACTCATGTATACTATAGTTTACCAATCAGAATCATGAATGGATATTGCATTTATGTTGCAATGTCTTTGTTATCAAGTAACAATCATAATACATTTATTTAAGAAAATAGTTTAAAATAAAAAATGGAAATATTGAGGATTTATTACCATTGTTTAGCGGTTGCGGGACTGTTACTTCTTTCATAATACGATTGAACTAATCATTTGTTTTATTGAAAAAAGTTCATTAATCATTTCTTCATAAAGCCTTCCATTTTCATTCAATTGTAATAATTATTTATTTGATTCATTTTTGATAATACCAATGCTTGTATTTAATTATAGAATATCGTAATATATTTTCTTTTGAGCGCTTTTAAAAGTCTCATATTTCACTTGAAATCTGTAGCCTAAATTTTCAATTTTTTCAGCTAATCCTTTTACAGGAATTTTCATATGTATCGGCCTATCTATCATATGTAATATATCCTTTAACACAGCGACACCTCCATCTTGTTTTATTTCGACCTTCCATGGTTATAACAAATGACTTGTTTGCATTAGTCACTATAAAATAACTAGCAATTATTATAATTATTAAAATCTCTTTAATCATTTCAAATCTCTCTAAATTATTATTTATTGTTTATAGCTAAAAGTGTGTGTGTAACTTAGTATTAAGCTGATTGTTATTTCGAATATAAAATAACTAACATCCATAATACATTTATTTAAGAAAATAGTTAAAAATAAATAATAGACATGTGAATATTGATTTCTTAATTCATTTTTGATAATACCAATGGTCTTATTTAGATATGGAATATCGTCATATATTTTGTTCCGAGCTCTTTTTAAAGTCTCATATGTCAATTCGGAATTCTAAATCACTCATTCTTTCAGATAATTTTTTCATTGGAGGCTGCAAAAATGTCTCATTTTATCTATCATATATAACATATCCATCAACACAGCAGTATCAGGACATACACATTTTGTTGAATTTTTATCTTCAACGGTTACAACACTTGAGTTAGCCAGTTTGCAATAACTAACAATTAATATTATTATTAAAATTTCTTTTATCATTTTCAAATCTCTATAAATTAATATTTATTGTTTATAGCTGTGTGTGTAACTTCTCATTGGTTAAAATTAGTATACAAATATTTGAAATTTCCATTGTAATCATAATATATGTTATTTTACCGAACGCAGTTCAAGCTAAGAACGAAATTGAGCACCGTGGTAAATAATTGTTATTATTATTATTATTTTACTTGTTTTGTAGATGAATATTTTGAAGTTATCAAAGAGCGTCTCGAGTTCTATTATCCAACTCTACATGAAATATTGAAGGACGAGGCAACATCAATGATTTCAGACTCGGTCTTCAATTAAACTAGAATATGGATATTCGATGTAATCTATGAATTTTTATGTGACATAGAATCAAACAGTATGGTAAAGGACATGGAACCCGAATATCTATGCATTGATGGATACCATTGATGCGCTGCTTGATATCGGCAGTATGTGTAATGGCTTTGATTAAAGCTCTTCGACAATATTACTATAGACGAATTTTTTCTATGTAATAAAAGTTTTTAATAATGATTTTATTTTTATTATATAGAAATAATAACTTGTAATAATAATAATGTTGGGGTATTACGAAAAAGCACGGTAAAATCAATAAAACACCAAAATGATAAAAGTGCAACATTAATTTAAAAATTTTACAAAAATTCGAAAGTAGTATTGATCGGGTGAAATTGGTAAGGTTGAACATCAAATTGAGAGACGAGTCCAGAAATAATAATAATAAAAATTTAGTGAGGGGTCCCTAAAAAATAATATAAGACAAAAAACAAATTAATTTTAAAAACTAAATTACTAATTGGAAGCCCGAGTCAATGGGTAATCCGAGGTAATGGGAAACTCGAGAAATATGGAAAACCAGGTGTGTAGACGGAATAATACAAATGGGTAAATTGGCCTAAACAATATTAAATGGCGCTACTGATCTATGGGGAGGTAATTATTTCCTAATTTGTAATTTAGTAATGGAGCAAACGTTGTTGACAAATGTTGGCTAAGGTGGTCTGTGGGAAGTAACTATTTTTAATAATTTAGTATGGCAGCAAATGTTGTTGACAATTGTCTGAAAAAAGTATGAGCAGGAGTATAAAAGGAAAAGGGGAAAACACGAAATGGCAAGTGGTCGAAGCAAACGAGTAGTCTAGTGAGGTCAGTAAAAGAGTCTGAACCCCAGTATATTCAAACGTTATCTATCAGTAAAGGTGATTATCCATTGGATAATCTATCTTAAGTTAATCAAATTTATTAGGTGATTGAAGGGTGCAAATAAATCACAAATTGTAATTACAAACGCTGAAATAAATCGAATTGAGTTGTAACTGTGGTTAAGTGCAAATAAAATTATTCTGTGTTGGGTTTACTTATTTGATTTGAAAAGGAACCGAATAGTCAGAGGGAACCGACTTTCAATAATAATAACCGAACAATAATAATAATAATAATAATAATAATAATAATAATATTAATAAATAATAATAATAATAATAATAATAATATTAATAATAATAATAACTTGTAATAATAATAAAAAAAATGATAATTATTATAAAACTAATTATAGCATTAAGTAGTAAATTTTATTTAAAAATTTTGAATGGCCTTGAAAAATTTGAATGATTTTGAAACATTTGAATAACCTTGATAAATAATGATGACTCATGGAATGACCTTTAAAAATTAAAATGACCTTGAATGAGTTATTGTCTTTGTTTAAAATTTGACCTTGTACTTTTAGACTTTGAAATTTTTTTTAGCAGGGGATGGTTGTCCTGGATGTGATATGTGATGGATGTGACACATCATACTACTAATATATTTGGGCTTTTTAATCGAAGAAATATTTTTATGCTTTTATCAAGAAAACATTTTAAGGCTTTTTATTGAGAAAATAATTTTAGGCTTTTTTACTCGGTATGCAATTCAAGGCAATTTTTTATCGAGAGTTCACAATACCCCTTGACGGCACACCATGTTCCAGATAACCATTTCTGTGTTTCCATCTTTGAATTTACTATTTCCTTTGCCAGTGTTTTACACCACCAAAAATAGTAGGATGTTTTAGGTCTGTCCATACTTTTTCGAGTTTTTTCACTGATTTTTTCTTTTGATTTTTGGTTAATGTTTCCTTCATTAATACAACAAGTTGTCAAAATAGTTAAATCTAAATTATGTTTATTCAGTAATGAATTCTTGGCTTCCATTAAAAGGTGAATGATAAAATTGCACTTATTGCAGATAATACTATTGGAATTACTGCCCCAAAAACTCCACCATTTTGTTTATTTATTATATTTAACATCAAACAACAATTGTTAGTGTTTAATAAAGATAAAAGAGATATTTTATGTTTTTTTAATACAAGTGTTTAGCTTTAGTAATGTTTGCATACCCATGAACTACATTAAAAATAACTTCAAGTAGATCATCTATAGCAAACAAAGTAAAATTTTGTAAAATATTCATTCTTTTATAATTAGGATCCTTCACCGAGGCATTAAAGTATAGCAGACTTCGTTCAATTTTCATCTTAAATATAGTTTTTATCTAGTTATTTTGTTTATATTGTAATCCACTTTTTATTTTTAACAATTTTCTTACTCGTTTTTATTAATTTACATTTAGTAATCATTTTCTTTGTAACTTTTTTCTTTGTTGATTTTTCGCGTTAAACAACCACTTTTTTAAAAGTCATTTTAAGTAATTATTTTCAGATTTAAACTTTGTTTATAAATTGTAGCACATTTTTCATTGAAAATATTAGTTCTAATACGTAAATCATCAGGATATTGTGGTGTAAAATCAAAGAATAAATATCCTTGGCGAACCTTTGTTGAATCTTGAATATTTCTATTATTTGGATAAGTTTGTTTAACAATAAAATCTATTATGGTAGCATCTCGTGGATTTTTAAATATCACTAAGTAATGCATATTTAAATTACGGGTTCTATTACCCCCCATTTATAAAACAATTTTAAAATAACAGTAACTTCAATATGTCGAGCTATTTTTGTAAATAAATTATTGAAATCCTTTTCTTTATTTGCTTCCTGATATAAGTCATCGATAATAAAAATATAACCTTGATTTAATGTAGATCAGAGCTTCTTAAACTTTTGTAATTCACGACCCCATTTATGATTGCGAGTTTCTTGACGACCCCATAGAAATATAAAAGAAAAATAAATTTATATTTTTTTAAAATTCCTATAACATCTTCTAATTCATAGTAAATGTTATTCAAGTTATTACAATACTCTTAATAGAAATGCAGGTACAAACAATCTTTCCGAACTAGAAGATTTTATGATATATTTATCTACGATAATCGTTATTTTATCTTTAAAACAATAATTTTACAAGTTAAAAAACATTTTCTGTTAAATTGTATTTTTATCTCTCGCGACTCCAGAATTTTGCTACGCGACCTCAAATGGGGTCGCGACTCATGGTTTAAGAAGCCCTGATGTAGATAATCAATTTTTATCAAATACTTTAATTATTGTCATTTTCAATTTATAGAATTGATTTTGAGTAAGTCCATGTTCTTTGTCAACTCCTCATACCAATATATTTTATTAAATTTTGATTTTAACATGTTCGATTGTAATAAATTACATACAAATAAAGATTTTCCACAACCTCTTGGTCCAACTATTTGATATATCAAATCATTTCTTAATTTCATTTTGTTATTAATCATTTTATTAATTGTTTATATTTGTTTTAATTTTAAGATTACTTGAATTTAAATTATTTGAAAATGTTTAGTAACATAAATTATAAAGGACGATATTAAATAACTGATATGAAATTCACGTTTGCAAAACCACTGCAAGTTGTACATCAATCAAGTTAGTATCCGATAATATTTTTAGATCGAGGAAATATCGGGTGATGGAATGATAGTAACCTTTAAAACGGGAAGATTTGAAATATATGATACATGATTTACAAATTCAAGCAATCACTGTTACAATCGATATTTGAAAATTTATTAAATCTATATGAACCACAAAGATAGGTGAATTGTATATCTGAACCAGAAATATTTCGGGATTATGTCTTCAAAAATAAAAAGCCATCATGTGCCAATATATTTTCAAGCCAGAAAGTAGTAATATTTGGAAATTTTTGGATTATAATAAATATGTGGAAAATAATACATCAGAAATAAATATGTTAATAAATATTTTGTTTGAATATGATTTATTTATTAATTATTAAAAATGTTTGCTATTATTATCTCTTTGAAGTTATTTTAAAGAAAATTCAGAAACTTTATCCAAGAATTAAAAATATGCTTGATTATTGCGCACTAGCTTCACTATGAAAACAATCAGGGATCTGGTAACCGATGTGTTGCAAATTGAATTGCATGTAAAGACTAAATGAGAGTAAATGTATGTCCATGTTACCCGGATTTCAAACGTGACCAAACAATCCATATATTGTTAGCCGAAAAAAAAATATTTAAAAAAATAAAATATAAAATAATTTTATTTAAAAAAATAAAAAATTAATTATTTATTTACTTAAATAAAACAAATAATTAAATTTTTAAAAAATTAAAAAAATAAATAAAATAAAAAAATTAATTTATTGAATTAATTAAAATAAACTATAAAAATCTTTAAACCCCTTATCTTCCCATCATTAAAATAAACATAGTGGAGGGAGTAGAGGTATTTTTTTAGCCAAGTATCCGAGTATTTTTTCATGTCACATATTCACGGAGTAATGATTTAATCCATTGATCACAAGGTAGATTGCTTGGACATGTGTCCAAGGGGCATAGTCCTCATTGCATAAAAAATACTTTGACTTTTTTTTATCAAGAATTTATTGATTTTTGATTCGAGGAAAAATACTTAGGGTTTCTTATCGATGAAATATTTTTAAGCTTTTAACCATAGGCGATTTAAGCCAATTTGTATTTTTTGGCTCTTTAAGTGTGAAAAAATACTTAGGATTTTATTTCGAAAAAATATTTATAGAATTTTTTTTCGAGATTTAATATAGATTTAAATAGCTTGTAAGTAGATATGAATGAATGATGTTGAAGTGCCTGCCTAATTTAATTTTTAATTAATTTTATTAAATTTTAATTTAATTACAGATGCGTTATTAAAAATAACAAATATTTATTTTTGTTTTAATTTTGAAACTTTTAACATGATCGCTACATTTCCCTTTCTAAAACATACCAACAACTCTTGAATATCATCAACCACTTATCCGCAATGTTTCACATCAAAATTCAATTTTGGACATTGCTACTTTGTTTCATACTAGTTTCAGCACATTCAGATTAAGCCATTCAAATTCAGATTCATGCTTCACAGAAGCTTTTAATAAATATATTGATTCTAAAGAAATATTACCAATGCAGAACAGTCTCGAAAACTGATAGAATTCAAGTATCAAAAATGACGAATCAGTATTTGGGAGCTATGAATGTTATTATACAACTTATATCAGTGAATACATTCATTGCATCGATCAACATTATTGTTCAATTCACAACAGCCACATCAGCCTCATATCACACCCTTTCCTCAAAGGTTCCGAGTGAATGAGAAATTCTCAAAACTATGTCAAGTCAATCATGAATTAAATACACCAAAATATCCTTGGTTTTTGTTTCTATTATATTTTGGATCTTATAATATCACAGTTAAAAATGATAAATTCTTCATTTATAATTAAAATATCTCAAAGTACTTTAATAAATATTTTATTTTTGTAAATTACTTTCAAATAATTCATTAAAATATAGAGGAAATGATTAAAATAAAAATTTGTTTTAATTATATATCCTTCAAATTCATAAAATCGAACTCAATGAATAAAAACAAATACTCACAAATTATTTCACGCTGACACCAAAAACGAAAGGTTTCCTCAATCCTCGGATGTAACAAATCTTTTGGATAATTTGAAATCGAATAAATTCAAAACTGTAGAAATGAAAACCTTTAGAAGTTCATTAACTACAAAAACCTTCAAAAAACTCTCACCAATTTCACCAAATTCACGATGAGAATGTCGAAGAATCCATTTTGAATGGACATGGAAATGATGCTGATGAAAATATTGATAGGAAAACAAAAACATTGGAGTATATATCAAATCTTTCAATGCCCCACAAACTTGACAAATTAAAACAAAAACCAAAAATTGAAACTTCAACACAATACTTCAACTGCATTAATTCTTTACAAAATAAAATCGTCGATTTAGATCAGAAAGTCCGGAAAATCGCTCAAAATTCTAAAGAATCATTAAAAAGTCGATTTTTCAATAACAGATTCCATGAAATTCACTTCCCAGTCGATATTGAACCGGAAACTTTTACTGTTGTTTATTCGAAACGAAAGTCTTTCAAAATTGGCGGAAACTAAATTACGCTTCAAACAATAATAAATCTGAGTTTTGATTTAATAAAATTCATTTATGATTAAAATAAAATATTTTTCAGATTTTTGAATCACAAAACTTTTCGATTAAAACAAGTTTATAAAATAGATGAAAAATTTTTTTCATTAATTTATATTGATTTATATTAAAACAAGTTTAGTAATTGTTACAAGAAAATTATTTTAGAAAATTAAAACTGGAAATAAATAATTAAGGTTGATTAGTTTTGAAAGAATCAAAATACTAAAACAGTTACAGAATATTAATTCAAAATTTTCCCTTAAAATCTTATAAATAATCTTTCATGTAATTTCAAAATGACCTCCTAGTCAAACTTAAATTCCATTATTCCATTAACTGCTTAGACTTTTCGTCTTTTACATCATGCATAGGAACACAACAACAATATCCAAAATATAATAGAAACAAAAACCAAGCATATTTTGGTGTATTTAATTCATGATTGACTTGACATAGTTTTGAGAATTTCTCATTCACTCGGAACCTTTGAGGAAAGGGTGTGATATGAGGCTGATGTGGCTGTTGTGAATTGAACAATAATGTTGATCGATGCAATGAATGTATTCACTGATATGAGTTGTATAATAACATTCATAGCTCCCAAATACTGATTCGTCATTTTTGGTACTTGAATTCTATCAGTTTTCGAGACTGTTCTGCATTGGTAATATTTCTTTAGAATCAATATATTTATTAAAAGCTTCTGTGAAGCATGAATCTGAATTTGAACGGCTTAATCTGAATGTGCTGAAACTAGTATGAAACAAAGTAGCAATGTCCAAAATTGAATTTTGATGTGAAACATTGCGGATAAGTGGTTGATGATATTCAAGAGTTGTTGGTATGTTTTAGAAAGGGAAATGTAGCGATCATGTTAAAAGTTTCAAAATTAAAACAAAAATAAATATTTGTTATTTTTAATAACGCATCTGTAATTAAATTAAAATTTAATAAAATTAAATAAAAATTAAATTTTCCAGGCACTACAGCATCATTTCTTCATATCAACATACAATCTTATTTTAAATTTCAAGTATTTCTTACAATAAAGTTAATTATATAATATATTTTTACTTTACTCATGTACACTGTGTAGCAAAATATAAAAGTTTTATCATCCGTAATGATTTTCAAGCCTTACAAAGTTAACATATAATTTTTAATATTAAATAATTTTTAAAGATTTTTAAACAATTTTTAAAATGTTTTAAATATTTTAAAGTTTTTTAATAACAAATAAAAATTATTTTAAAATTATTTAAAATATTTAGAATTATTTACAAATAACTAAAATATTTAAAAAATAATTAAAAATAATTTAAATTTATTTAAAACGTTTTTAACATAATTAAAAAATAACTAAAAAATTTTAAAAATAATTAAAATATTTAAAAAATAATTAAAATAATTTAAATTTATTTAAAACGTTTTTAACATAATTAAAAAATAACTAAAAAATTTTAAAATGATAAAAAAGTTATTTAAAAATATTCAAAAGCATTTTAAAAATATTTAAAAATTATTTAATATTAAAAATTATGTTTTTCGATAATTTATATTTGTTTTATTTATTTTACAGTTTATTTATTTTACACCACATTTTATTTTGAACTGTTTTTTCTAAGTAATGAGCAGTGGTTAGGCCATTACTGAAAAACACTGAGATATCAACTCATGTTAAAAAGTCCCGATAAAAATCACGTGTACATATTTCTCATATCTTTCAATATGTAAATTTAGTTTCTGAATATTTTAGGTCGAATAAGATTTTTTCGTTTAGACAAAATAAAGTCAAGTAAATTTTTCGCTAAATGAAATACACGGAAATAGTTTTGAAAAAGGTTTCGTTCGCAAATAAAAAAATGGGTGTTAAAAATCCAACATATAATTATTTAAAGAGAAAGACAAAAAGAGTACATAATAGATTGTCCTCCCCTCACGCATTACATAAGCTACATATAATGTTATGCGGTCCATGCATAAAAGAACATCAAAATATATATTTTATGACAAATAAATAGTGACAATATTTTTAAACATTTCAATATTTAAAAAGGATATAATGTTGCTTTACTAATAAAAAATTATTGAGAATTCCGTGTTTTAAAATGGATGAAATAAAATCTACAAATGGCGATCAAGTTAAAATTATTAATGCTGTTACAATGCATCAAGAAAAGAAATTATTACAAGAATCAATACCAAAAATGCACAAGATTTATTCAATTTCAATATTTGAAAATATGATTAACCCATTAACACACGTTTTTTTTATACAACGGCAAAAATAAATCTTTTTTTTATTTATTACCATTTTTATATTACCATTACGTTAGTATTTAGTAGACTGGCCGAGATATAATCGTTAGTGAATCTTAAATAAAACTATATATTTAGTGTACCCGAGTCTCTCTCGGGCATGCACACATTTGCCAGTAACACTTACCTGTGTTACTCTCAGGCATGTGCGTTAAGGGGTTAATGTTAATTGGCATGTTAAGTGTTGATTAGTAAATATCTTAATAGTTAGACAAATTCATCCAAATTTTATTGGCGAAGTTGATGTTATGAAGAGTAAGAGTAAGGTAGAGTAAGGAACGCGTTAAAATTGGTTCGGAATTCAGAAAGCAACAAGCTAAACGTTTTGATACAAAACTATGGAACAATATTGATGGCTTCGACATTTGAACTGGATCACACAAAAATATTAAGGCATGATATTACAGTTAAGAGGTCACCGAACATAACATTGATGAATTAGTCGGAAAGTTAGTTGAAACTGGAGTGATAAGTCAATTCCAAACACCCGTGGAACTCTCCGCTAGTGATTGTTGGTGTGTGTATTTCAGACAAATTAACGCATTTATAGAGAAATTTACATTTGCAATGCCAGATGTATATCAGTTGCTCGATTGCTTAGCTGATTCACAGATATCGTCGTAATAAGATCTTTGGCAGGCCTACTGTCAGGCAGCATTAGATGCAAATTATAGAAAATAAATGGCGTTTAGTAATGAAAAAGCACAATTTTATTTTAATCGAATTCCTTTGGGTTTAGCAATAGCACCAGCCACATTCCAAATATTGATTCATGAACTTCTGGACAGTTTAATTTTCAACGGTGTTATTTTATTTCTTGACGATTTATTAGTATATGGAAAATCAGAGAAACAATATGATGAAATTCATGAAGAAGTTTTAGGACGTATTCTGATGTCAAGATCCTTAAGAGATAAATGAAAAGAAATAAATTGGTTTGAATTGATATTAGGGATTGAATTTAAGATTAAAGCTATTCAGCAGAAATAGAGTATGGAAGAAAGATTAATATTCATTTCAAATTCAAAGTCCAAGAAACAAGTAATTCAGATTTAATAGATAAAGCTAGAATAAATGTAAAGAAAGGGTGAATAAAAGTAAGTAAGTTTGAAGGTCAAAAACAGAATACTAGGTTTTATTTCGATTAGAACAACACAAAGGCAGAAAAATTATTTTGAGTATGAAAGACAATTTCAAATATTCATATTCATCTCTCTTTATCAATAGAGCTCAGTGTTATTACTGGATAAAACAGCACAGAATCGAGTGGTTGTAGAAGTGGATAAAACCTAAAAGAAAGGAAAGTTTCGATATTATTTTAAAATGGATGAGATTAAACCTGCAACTAAATATATCATTCAAAATTATAAATTAATGAAAAAAATTTCATCATTTTTATAAACTTGTTTTAATCGAAAAGTTTTGTGATTCAAAAATCTGAAAAATATTTTATTTTAATCATAAATGAATTTTATTAAATCAAACTCAGATTTATTATTGTTTGAAGCGTAATTTAGTTTCCGCCAATTTTGAAAGACTTTCGTTTCGAATAAACAACAGTAAAAGTTTCCGGTTCAATATCGACTGGGAAGTGAATTTCATGGAATCTGTTATTGAAAAATCGACTTTTTAATGATTCTTTAGAATTTTGAGCGATTTTCCGGACTTTCTGATCTAAATCGACGATTTTATTTTGTAAAGAATTAATGCAGCTGAAGTCTTGTGTTGAAGTTTCAATTTTTGGTTTTTGTTTTAATTTGTCAAGTTTGTGGGGCATTGAAAGATTTGATATATACTCTAATGTTTTTGTTTTCCTATCAATATTTTCATCAGCATCATTTCCATGTCCATTCAAAATGGATTCTTCGACATTCTCATCGTGAATTTGGTGAAATTGGTGAGAGTCTTTGAAGGTTTTTGTAGTTAATGAACTTCTAAAGGTTTTCATTTCTACAGTTTTGAATTTATTCGATTTCAAATTATCCAAAAGATTTGTTACATCCGACGATTGAGGAAACCTTTCGTTTTTGGTGTCAGCGTGAAATAATTGTGAGTATTTGTTTTATTCATTGAGTTCGATTTTATGAATTTAAAGATACATTATTTAAACAATTTTTTATTTTAATCATTTCCTCTATATTTTAATTATAAATTACATCAATCTGATTTTACTGAATTATTAATAAAAATGGAAATTTAATTTTAAATAATGATATAATGCACAAAACAAGACATTTTCACTTGTATCTTTTGAAAATGTTAAATAAAATTCATTTTTAACTATTAAAATGTACTTTAAATTTTGTCATATTTATAAACATTTTGTCATAGAATAACACTATTATCATCAGTTTTTGAAAGTTAAATAAACAAATAAAGATATACACTTTTGTTTTTATTAAAAAAATATATTATTAATATTATTATTATTATTATTATATATTTTGTTATTCCTTATCTGATGTATTAATTTATACTGCCAAGGAATCACCGTTTTATTATTATTATTACTATTATTATTATTATTAATATTATTTTTTGTTAAGTCTATTCATCAACATCGAGCTATATATTTCATCCGTTTATTTTTCTTCAAACTAGAAATCGCTTATAATAATTAAATGAAATAATATTTTCTACAAAATTTGACTATGTATCAGATTTATTTAAGGTATTCAGTCAAATTTTGTAGAAAATATTATGTCACTTATAAAGAAATCAGAGGTGAAACTCAAAAAAAGTCCTTATAATAAATGAAAATAAGCAATATTCCAACTAAGTAATAATTAATCCATCCAAAACCTTGGCGAGATTTTATTTGTTAAAGTATTTATTAAAATAGTCCTAATAATGGATTAAAATCAGAATTGATAAAAATAAATTATTTGCAAAAATTGAAAACTTGTATTTATGTTGAATATTGATGGTAATCGCTTTCTACTTTTCCTCTGATTGCTTTTTCCTCCCCAGAAATGTTTTCAATAAATAACAAGATTTAAACAAAATTTTTAAACACTTTAAAATTTTATTTTCCAACATTCAAATATGAAGAAATCTGAACAAAAACACTTTATACACTGCGTTTAGATATTGTTTTTAAAGTTTATCTCAATCAGTTGCAAGCAGGAGAAAATTTAGAAAAAATATTTAAATGACTAATTTTATTCAAATTAAAATCTAAGTAGGGCTTGAAATCCTTTAATAAACACAATTTCAGAAACAATATTGTTCACTGATATTTCAATCTTATCACTCGACAGTTATCAAAACCTTGAGAACGTAGATGTCAATTATTCATTCAAATGTATGTGGGATTGTATCAATGATATATTTATTCATTACCAAGTTTTGAATACCCTCTTAGCAAGAATTGAAATTTACCAACAAACACGAGTTATAAATAATAACAGTGGTATACAGTGAGCTTATCAGTCCACATAACGCCACCACTCTCCAAAGACAAAGTCAAATAAGTAGGTCAAAGTCAAATTTTCAAGGTTTTATAACGAAATGATGAAGGTCACATGACGGAAAAGGTCAAGGTTATATTAATGACCAACACTTTGAATTTTTGTTTTAATGAAGACGCCATGTTTTTAAAAATATTTGCTTAAATGGTCGGATTTCAGTAAAATAACATCATTTGAAAATAATTTTGGACAAAGAACCCAGGTGTTTTTATTGAAAGAGTCAAGATGGTGTTTGATTTTGAACAAAAATTGGATTTCAGTCAAAACATAACATCTTTAGATGAATTAAATTTGATTCTAGTGTCAAAATATATGAATCAAGAATCAAAATGTGTCTATGTGGTCAAAAGGGTCAGGGTCGAATTTCGAACAAATAGTCAGTTTTCGACCAAACAACATAATTTTGCAAGAAAAGTCAACGTAAAATACAGTTTTATGAATCAAGGATCAAATCTACTGGGCTTAGAGGTGTCTGACTATAAATAGTTATTAAAGGGTAATTTTCGTTAAAACAGTTAAAAATATTTGAGTCTGGCTGGAATTAAAAATGAGCATGTTAATATGTGTTGAAAAAATGTTGCCTAATAATTGTTTTTGAGACCAAATTTATCTTTTTCATCAAATATTATCTTAAAAAGGATGCTGTTTGACTGAAACCCGACCATTTAAACAAAGTTACTTTTAAAAAATAGTGTCTAACTGTAATATTTTCAAATAAATAGAAATTTACTTCATGCCAATTTGAGTTAATCAGTTTGAAATGATTTCTGTAATAATTACGCAATTATTACACAATTCAATTTGTTTGAATATTAATTAATTCTCAATTACCATTTTATTGTTTAAATGTATTCCACGATTATTGAAAATGTTATCAACGAAAACGATCTTTCAGATCGAGACTTAAATGAAAGGTTTCCGAAAGAGCGCCTAGAGAATGCAGATCAGAATTTCGGTCAATTTGAAGAATTACAAAACAATGAAAAAAAACACTTTTCCTCTAAAATAAAGAAATTAATTAAAAATTCGAAGTGGAAATCTTTTAATAAAGACATGTCTGTTGAAAGAGAAAATAATTTCGAATCAAATGAAAAATATTCTCTTGACCCTTTCATGAGAGAAAACACGAGGCCATTGCACAACGAAAATGTATCTGCAGAAAGCAATAAAAAAGATTTATTTGTCTCAAGTATAAAAAGCCAACCCAAATATGAATCCCTAGTGGAACAAATGGAGGATGAACCGCAGAATCTTTCAAAATCAGATGAAAATTATTTTTGTAATTTTTCTGTCAAAGAATGCAAAAAGCATTTTGGTAACGAAATATTATCGGTACTGAAATCGAAAAAAAAATCATTTTTCACAAAATTAAAAAACAAAAAAAATCTGAAATCTTTATCAGGAATATGTTTTGAAGAAGCAGAAATGATTTTGAAGGAAGATGAAGAATGTTTGCTGGGCTCTTTCAATGAAGAAAGCAAAATGAAATGGTTTCTATAAAGAAATGACCGTAAAAGATTCATTTATCTCGAACATAAAATGCAAAACAAAATATGGATCAAAATATGGAACAAATAGACGATGAAGCTTTAAATATTTAAAGATGAGAGAAAGCTTTTTGTGATATGTTTTTGTATGAAAGCAAGAGTTTTACTCTGGAAACTCAGAAATGGGATCAAGTGAAAATATTGGCAAAAATGTATTTTAGGTCAAAAATGTTTTGTCAAACTTGAAATATAAAAAATAATGAAAAATTGTAACTTTGAGATTAAAATAATTTTAAAATGTTTTCGGAAAAAACTGAAAGATTTATCACTGTTAAATAAGATAATCACTTTTATAGTGAAATATTATTATTATTTATTGCAAATTTCTATTTCAAAAGGCGTGACAAAATTTAAATTTTATTTCTAAATAGTTTTTTTGGACTTTTCTAAAACTTTATTAATATAAGCATTGCACCATTGTTTTAATTATCATTTTAAATTAATAAAATACGTGTATGACTCCAATACGCTGAAATATTTTATAATTTTGATGAAATTCACTGTTATATTTTCTTGCCTAGTTGTTGCAATTTTAATTTAGCTTGATAATTTTTCTTAATTACTCAAAATATTTTCTACCTCTTTCGCTTAGTTGATTTGTTGATTCGAACCTGATTCAGTAAATATGACATTATCATTATTAATAATGATAATAACACATAATGCATAATAATAATAAGAAAAAGAAAAATAATAATAATAATAATAATAATAATAATAATAATAATAATAACAATAATAACAATAATAATAAACAATACAAATGATAATTAATAGGGGTGGCACTCTTTTTTTCAAAAAAGCACTCTTTCAAATTTATGGGTTAAAAATAGTAAATTTATAAATAAATTATATATAATAATATTAGACATCAAAGCACTAATGGATATTTATTTTAGCTTTTTATTATTTATCGTAGTTTTTCGATGTTAAATAGCACTTCAACAGATAATTGACGAGCGCTTAACAACAGAAAATCTGCAAAAATTACTATATTGACATTATAAATAAGATTAGTTAATTTATTTTATTAAAAAAATATTAATATATTTTCTTAAATATAGAAAAAATATAATATTTCTAATCGATTCCTTTTCTTTTGTTGAAATCTCCAAGTTTATTTTGAAAACAAAAAGCACTCCTTGCACTTTTCTTGAAAAGCACTTTTTTCCGATCCCTATTAATTATAATTATTATAATAATATTAATCACAATTATAATTAATAAATTTCATTATTTTGATGGGTTAACCTAGTAATTGTAATAATTTTATTATTATTATTATTAGTATTATTATTATTATTATTATTATTATTATTATTATTATTATTATTATTATTATGATTATTATTATTATTATTATTATTATTATTATTTTTATTATTATTATTATTATTATTTATTATTATTATTATAATTATTAATAATTGAAAAAATTGCAATATATATTTAGATTATTTATCAATCTACTTCATGCTAGAAATCATAATAACTAAATTAAAATAAGGAATATTCATATAAATAATTTAATAATGATGTTCTAAAATTGCATCAAAATCTTTCAAATAAAAATTTTTATTTAAATAAATCGTCTATTTGTTCCATGTTTAGATTCATATTTTGATTTGCTTTTTATATAAACGAGATAAATGAATCTTTTACATAATAAATTTAATTTTTAAACGGATTCGTGTTTACTTCATTGAAAGAACTCAAGCAAACATTCTTCATCGTCTTCCAAACCCATTTTTGATTTTTCAAAACCTTTTCCTGGTAAAGATTTCAGATTTCTTTTGTTTTTTAATTTTGTGAAAAATGATTTTTTTTTCGATTTCAGTACCGATAATATTTCGTTACCAAAATGCTTTTTGCATTCTTTGACAGAAAAATTACAAAAATAATTTTCATCTGATTTTGAAAGATTCTGCGGTTCATCCTCCATTTGTTCCACTAGGGATTCATATTTGGGTTGGCTTTTTATACTTGAGACAAATAAATCTTTTTTATTGCTTTCTGCAGATACATTTTCGTTGTGCAATGGCCTCGTGTTTTCTCTCATGAAAGGGTCAAGAGAATATTTTTCATTTGATTCGAAATTATTTTCTCTTTCAACAGACATGTCTTTATTAAAAGATTTCCACTTCGAATTTTTAATTAATTTCTTTATTTTAGAGGAAAAGTGTTTTTTTTCATTGTTTTGTAATTCTTCAAATTGACCGAAATTCTGATCTGCATTCTCTAGGCGCTCTTTCGGAAACCTTTCATTTAAGTCTCGATCTGAAAGATCGTTTTCGTTGATAACATTTTCAATAATCGTGGAATACATTTAAACAATAAAATGGTAATTGAGAATTAATTAATATTCAAACAAATTGAATTGTGTAATAATTGCGTAATTATTACAGAAATCATTTCAAACTGATTAACTCAAATTGGCATGAAGTAAATTTCTATTTATTTGAAAATATTACAGTTAGACACTATTTTTTAAAAGTAACTTTGTTTAAATGGTCGGGTTTCAGTCAAACAGCATCCTTTTTAAGATAATATTTGATGAAAAAGATAAATTTGGTCTCAAAAACAATTATTAGGCAACATTTTTTCAACACATATTAACATGCTCATTTTTAATTCCAGCCAGACTCAAATATTTTTAACTGTTTTAACGAAAATTACCCTTTAATAACTATTTAT
Organism: Schmidtea mediterranea; assembly: GCA_022537955.1. Lineage (NCBI taxonomy): Eukaryota > Metazoa > Platyhelminthes > Tricladida > Dugesiidae > Schmidtea > Schmidtea mediterranea. The sequence goes on from CM039679.1 coordinate 273,154,191, forward strand.
AGTCAGACACCTCTAAGCCCAGTAGATTTGATCCTTGATTCATAAAACTGTATTTTACGTTGACTTTTCTTGCAAAATTATGTTGTTTGGTCGAAAACTGACTATTTGTTCGAAATTCGACCCTGACCCTTTTGACCACATAGACACATTTTGATTCTTGATTCATATATTTTGACACTAGAATCAAATTTAATTCATCTAAAGATGTTATGTTTTGACTGAAATCCAATTTTTTGTTCAAAATCAAACACCATCTTGACTCTTTCAATAAAAACACCTGGGTTCTTTGTCCAAAATTATTTTCAAATGATGTTATTTTACTGAAATCCGACCATTTAAGCAAATATTTTTAAAAACATGGCGTCTTCATTAAAACAAAAATTCAAAGTGTTGGTCATTAATATAACCTTGACCTTTTCCGTCATGTGACCTTCATCATTTCGTTATAAAACCTTGAAAATTTGACTTTGACCTACTTATTTGACTTTGTCTTTGGAGAGTGGTGGCGTTATGTGGACTGATAAGCTCACTGTATACCACTGTTATTATTTATAACTCGTGTTTGTTGGTAAATTTCAATTCTTGCTAAGAGGGTATTCAAAACTTGGTAATGAATAAATATATCATTGATACAATCCCACATACATTTGAATGAATAATTGACATCTACGTTCTCAAGGTTTTGATAACTGTCGAGTGATAAGATTGAAATATCAGTGAACAATATTGTTTTCTGAAATTTGTGTTTATTAAAGGATTTCAAGCCCTACTTAGATTTTAATTTGAATAAAATTAGTCATTTAAATATTTTTTCTAAATTTTCTCCTGCTTGCGACTGATTGAGATAAACTTTAAAAACAATATCTAAACGCAGTGTTTAAAGTGTTTTTGTTCAGATTTCTTCATATTTGAATGTTGGAAAATAAAATTTTAAAGTGTTTAAAAATTTTGTTTAAATCTTGTTATTTATTGAAAACATTTCTGGGGAGGAAAAAGCAATCAGAGGAAAAGTAGAAAGCGATTACCATCAATATTCAACATAAATACAAGTTTTCAATTTTTGCAAATAATTTATTTTTATCAATTCTGATTTTAATCCATTATTAGGACTATTTTAATAAATACTTTAACAAATAAAATCTCGCCAAGGTTTTGGATGGATTAATTATTACTTAGTTGGAATATTGCTTATTTTCATTTATTATAAGGACAATTTTTGAGTTTCACCTCTGATTTCTTTATAAGTGACATAATATTTTCTACAAAATTTGACTTAATACCTTAAATAAATCTGATACATAGTCAAATTTTGTAGAAAATATTATTTTCATTTAGTTATTATAAGCGATTTCTAGTTTGAAGAAAAATAAACGGATGAAATATATAGCTCGATGTTGATGAATAGACTTAACAAAAAATAATATTAATAATAATAATAATAGTAATAATAATAATAAAACGGTGATTCCTTGGCAGTATAAATTAATACATCAGATAAGGAATAACAAAATATATAATAATAATAATAATAATATTAATAATATATTTTTTTAATAAAAACAAAAGTGTATATCTTTATTTGTTTATTTAACTTTCAAAAACTGATGATAATAGTGTTATTCTATGACAAAATGTTTATAAATATGACAAAATTTAAAGTACATTTTAATAGTTAAAAATGAATTTTATTTAACATTTTCAAAAGATACAAGTGAAAATGTCTTGTTTTGTGCATTATATCATTATTTTAAAATTAAATTTCCATTTTTTATTAATAATTCAGTAAAATCAGATTGATGTAATTTATAATTAAAATATAGAGGAAATGATTAAAATAAAAAATTGTTTAAATAATGTATCTTTAAATTCATAAAATCGAACTCAATGAATAAAACAAATACTCACAAATTATTTCACGCTGACACCAAAAACGAAAGGTTTCCTCAATCGTCGGATGTAACAAATCTTTTGGATAATTTGAAATCGAATAAATTCAAAACTGTAGAAATGAAAACCTTTAGAAGTTCATTAACTACAAAAACCTTCAAAGACTCTCACCAATTTCACCAAATTCACGATGAGAATGTCGAAGAATCCATTTTGAATGGACATGGAAACGATGCTGATGAAAATATTGATAGGAAAACAAAAACATTGGAGTACATATCAAATCTTTCAATGCCCCACAAACTTGACAAATTAAAACAAAAACCAAAAATTGAAACTTCAACACAAGACTTCAGCTGCATTAATTCTTTACAAAATAAAATCGTCGATTTAGATCAGAAAGTCCGGAAAATCGCTCAAAATTCTAAAGAATCATTAAAAAGTCGATTTTTCAATAACAGATTCCATGAAATTCACTTCCCAGTCGATATTGAACCGGAAACTTTTACTGTTGTTTATTCGAAACGAAAGTCTTTCAAAATTGGCGGAAACTAAATTACGCTTCAAACAATAATAAATCTGAGTTTTGATTTAATAAAATTCATTTATGATTAAAATAAAATATTTTTCAGATTTTTGAATCACAAAACTTTTCGATTAAAACAAGTTTATAAAAATGATGAAATTTTTTTCATTAATTTATAATTTTGAATGATATATTTAGTTGCAGGTTTAATCTCATCCATTTTAAAATAATATCGAAACTTTCCTTTCTTTTAGGTTTTATCCACTTCTACAACCACTCGATTCTGTGCTGTTTTATCCAGTAATAACACTGGAGCTCTATTGATAAAGAGAGATGAATATGAATATTTGAAATTGTCTTTCATACTCAAAATAATTTTTCTGCCTTTTGTGTTGTTCTAATCGAAATAAAACCTAGTTTTCTGTTTTTGACCTTCAAACTTACTTACTTTTATTCACCCTTTCTTTACATTTATTCTAGCTTTATCTATTAAATCTGAATTACTTGTTTCTTGGACTTTGAATTTGAAATGAATATTAATCTTTCTTCCATACTCTATTTCTGCTGAATAGCTTTAATCTTAAATTCAATCCCTAATATCAATTCAAACCAATTTATTTCTTTTCATTTATCTCTTAAGGATCTTGACATCAGAATACGTCCTAAAACTTCTTCATGAATTTCATCATATTGTTTCTCTGATTTTCCATATACTAATAAATCGTCAAGAAATAAAATAACACCGTTGAAAATTAAACTGTCCAGAAGTTCATGAATCAATATTTGGAATGTGGCTGGTGCTATTGCTAAACCCAAAGGAATTCGATTAAAATAAAATTGTGCTTTTTCATTACTAAACGCCATTTATTTTCTATAATTTGCATCTAATGCTGCCTGACAGTAGGCCTGCCAAAGATCTTATTACGACGATATCTGTGAATCAGCTAAGCAATCGAGCAACTGATATACATCTGGCATTGCAAATGTAAATTTCTCTATAAATGCGTTAATTTGTCTGAAATACACACACCAACAATCACTAGCGGAGAGTTCCACGGGTGTTTGGAATTGACTTATCACTCCAGTTTCAACTAACTTTCCGACTAATTCATCAATGTTATGTTCGGTGACCTCTTAACTGTAATATCATGCCTTAATATTTTTGTGTGATCCAGTTCAAATGTCGAAGCCATCAATATTGTTCCATAGTTTTGTATCAAAACGTTTAGCTTGTTGCTTTCTGAATTCCGAACCAATTTTAACGCGTTCCTTACTCTACCTTACTCTTACTCTTCATAACATCAACTTCGCCAATAAAATTTGGATGAATTTGTCTAACTATTAAGATATTTACTAATCAACACTTAACATGCCAATTAACATTAACCCCTTAACGCACATGCCTGAGAGTAACACAGGTAAGTGTTACTGGCAAATGTGTGCATGCCCGAGAGAGACTCGGGTACACTAAATATATAGTTTTATTTAAGATTCACTAACGATTATATCTCGGCCAGTCTACTAAATACTAACGTAATGGTAATATAAAAATGGTAATAAATAAAAAAAAGATTTATTTTTGCCGTTGTATAAAAAAAACGTGTGTTAATGGGTTAATCATATTTTCAAATATTGAAATTGAATAAATCTTGTGCATTTTTTGGTATTGATTCTTGTAATAATTTCTTTTCTTGATGCATTGTAACAGCATTAATAATTTTAACTTGATCGCCATTTGTAGATTTTATTTCATCCATTTTAAAACACGGAATTCTCAATAATTTTTTATTAGTAAAGCAACATTATATCCTTTTTAAATATTGAAATGTTTAAAAATATTGTCACTATTTATTTGTCATAAAATATATATTTTGATGTTCTTTTATGCATGGACCGCATAACATTATATGTAGCTTATGTAATGCGTGAGGGGAGGACAATCTATTATGTACTCTTTTTGTCTTTCTCTTTAAATAATTATATGTTGGATTTTTAACACCCATTTTTTTATTTGCGAACGAAACCTTTTTCAAAACTATTTCCGTGTATTTCATTTAGCGAAAAATTTACTTGACTTTATTTTGTCTAAACGAAAAAATCTTATTCGACCTAAAATATTCAGAAACTAAATTTACATATTGAAAGATATGAGAAATATGTACACGTGATTTTTATCGGGACTTTTTAACATGAGTTGATATCTCAGTGTTTTTCAGTAATGGCCTAACCACTGCTCATTACTTAGAAAAAACAGTTCAAAATAAAATGTGGTGTAAAATAAATAAACTGTAAAATAAATAAAACAAATATAAATTATCGAAAAACATAATTTTTAATATTAAATAATTTTTAAATATTTTTAAATAATTTTTAAAATATTTTTAAAATGCTTTTGAATATTTTTAAATAACTTTTTTATCATTTTTAAAATTTTTTAGTTATTTTTTAATTATGTTAAAAACGTTTTAAATAAATTTAAATTATTTTTAATTATTTTTTAAATATTTTAATTATTTTTTAAAATTTTTTAGTTATTTTTTAATTATGTTAAAAACGTTTTAAATAAATTTAAATTATTTTTAATTATTTTTTAAATATTTTAGTTATTTGTAAATAATTCTAAATATTTTAAATAATTTTAAAATAATTTTTATTTGTTATTAAAAAACTTTAAAATATTTAAAACATTTTAAAAATTGTTTAAAAATCTTTAAAAATTATTTAATATTAAAAATTATATGTTAACTTTGTAAGGCTTGAAAATCATTACGGATGATAAAACTTTTATATTTTGCTACACAGTGTCCATGAGTAAAGTAAAAATATATTATATAATTAACTTTATTGTAAGAAATACTTGAAATTTAAAATAAGATTGTATGTTGATATGAAGAAATGATGATTTAGAAAATGATCTTCGGTTGTGTGGATCGTAAATATTTTGTTAGATGGTGCCAAATGGAAGGAAGGAACATGTACTTGTCCATCTTTTTTAAAAGCATGTAATTGGTGTATCTATTCGTCTAAAGTATGTCAAGTCACCACCTGCTGCCAAACAAATACAAATCGGAGAGAAACGCCAGCGAGGAAGACCAAAGAAATCAACAAAAGCATTACTAGTAGATTAAATTAATTTTTTTAAAAGAAAGTTAATTTTAAATTTAAATAAAATAATCGATAAAACTAAAAAACAACTTTTAATACTGATTAATTTTGAATAATAAATTTTTAATATAATAAATTTTTGTTTGATCAAATTCAATTTTAATACTAATCATTTATTAATTTTTAACTGATTAAATAAAATTACTTTTAATTAAAAAGGTAATTTAATTAAAATATTGATAATTTTAATAAAACACTGATCAAAAACATTAAAAAATACTGATCATTTTTACTAAAATATTGATCATTTTATTTGTTGCCTAAAACTTAATAATTAAATATAGACTTTATATCGAAGTAATCACATCTTTATATCTTTATGCAATGTCGAAGCATTTAGAATGCAATATTTATGCACGATTCTGATTGGTCAATCAGTATCTAGCAGAAGTATAAAAATTCCTCACCACCTTATAAAGATCATAATTCAAAAAATGACCAAAAAATAGTGAGCTTTACTAAAGAACTTGTCCAACCAGTTCAAATGTTCCACAATTATAAAATGTATTTTTTAAATGAAACTATCAACATTAGATTGGTGAATTTAATAAAACTCAATCGAACTCAATTTCAATCTCTCGCTGGGACACTCTCAATGATAGATATCAAGGATATTGATGCTGTTTTCAATAAGATGAATTCGAATTTAAAATGCAATCAAAATGCATTCTTCAACTGTCGATATACCAGATATTATGATGCATTTGCAGAAATAGGTTTCAAAGAACAGGAAAACTGGTATTTAACAATAACAATACAAGGATATAAAGCTGATCGAAATGATGTGCTTTCTCTAATCTCGAAAATTGCCACTGCTAGACTTTCACAATTATTTTAAGGTTTTGTGTATATATTTTAGTGAATGTTAATAAATGTATTTAATCAGATTTCGTTAGTTTTCATTATAATAATTACAAATATATTGCAACATATATGCAACCTATATGCAAGTTTAAAAATTCTATAAACAAAATTATAATTAGGTTTAAAATTGTTAAAAATGATGTCTGAAAAAGGTAAAATATTAAATATTAAATAATCAATTAATTTTCGTTTAGAATATTTAATAAACTTTTTGTTCGATAAACTCGAAGAAATAGCAGGTATAAAAATTAGAGATATTTTGACTCTAGTTGAACCATTGGGTAAAGAAGATTCTGGTTGTGATTTCGAATTTATTGAAGATAGTGACGATTAAGAAATTGTTAATGATGAAATTGATAATGATACGGAAATTGTTAATTATGAAGATACGAAAACCCCTACTGAAAATTTAGAGGATGATAAGCCTAACAATTTTGAGACTTGTATTGATCATGTCGTGAAAAATGTAATAAAAAAGTATTGTGGAGATAAAGATTGTACATGTAATAATCAATAAATCTTAAAAGATTTTAGTTTTTATTAAAACCATAACAAAGACATTATATATTTATACATTTAATAAAATTTATGATAAACTTTATTGCAGAAATATATGACAGATGCTTCAGTTAATAGTTTTAATAAAAATTTACAATTTGAGATATAAATATCTGAACATTTAGCTTCTGTGGAAACTTGAATAATTGATACCCATCCACCTTTTGCTTCTACCCATGGATCGATTTTTGTCTCAATTACCTAAATAATGATAAAAATATTAATAACATATAGTAATATACCTCTATAGACCATTGGACATAATTTTCATAGTCAGAGCTCGATTTTAAAATCATATGTTTCTTGTACATTAATCCGATGATTATTCGCATCCATTTATTATTCTCCAATGTTGGCAAATTGATAATTTTTCATGATAGAATAGGATATCTTCTACGATTTTTTCTTTACGGTTGACCATGAATTTTATATTTTTTATGATATCATCATCATCTTCATTACAAGCAACCAGCTCATTCATCAAAGTTATAAAAAAATTAGTTTCTGGCATTTTAAAAAAGGTTTTGAGATGTAGACTCATGTATACTATAGTTTACCAATCAGAATCATGAATGGATATTGCATTTATGTTGCAATGTCTTTGTTATCAAGTAACAATCATAATACATTTATTTAAGAAAATAGTTTAAAATAAAAAATGGAAATATTGAGGATTTATTACCATTGTTTAGCGGTTGCGGGACTGTTACTTCTTTCATAATACGATTGAACTAATCATTTGTTTTATTGAAATAAGTTCATTAATCATTTCTTCATAAAGCCTTCCATTTTCATTCAATTGTAAAAATTATTTATTTGATTCATTTTTGATAATACCAATGCTTGTATTCAATTATAGAATATCGTAATATATTTTCTTTTGAGCGCTTTTAAAAGTCTCATATTTCACTTGAAATCTGTAGCCTAAATTTTCAATTTTTTCAGCTAATCCTTTTACAGGAATTTTCATATGTATCGGCCTATCTATCATATGTAATATATCCTTTAACACAGCGACACCTCCATCTTGTTTTATTTCGACCTTCCATGGTTATAACAAATGACTTGTTTGCATTAGTCACTATAAAATAACTAGCAATTATTATAATTATTAAAATCTCTTTAATCATTTCAAATCTCTCTAAATTATTATTTATTGTTTATAGCTAAAAGTGTGTGTGTAACTTAGTATTAAGCTGATTGTTATTTCGAATATAAAATAACTAACATCCATAATACATTTATTTAAGAAAATAGTTAAAAATAAATAATAGACATGTGAATATTGATTTCTTAATTCATTTTTGATAATACCAATGGTCTTATTTAGATATGGAATATCGTCATATATTTTGTTCCGAGCTCTTTTTAAAGTCTCATATGTCAATTCGGAATTCTAAATCACTCATTCTTTCAGATAATTTTTTCATTGGAGGCTGCAAAAATGTCTCATTTTATCTATCATATATAACATATCCATCAACACAGCAGTATCAGGACATACACATTTTGTTGAATTTTTATCTTCAACGGTTACAACACTTGAGTTAGCCAGTTTGCAATAACTAACAATTAATATTATTATTAAAATTTCTTTTATCATTTTCAAATCTCTATAAATTAATATTTATTGTTTATAGCTGTGTGTGTAACTTCTCATTGGTTAAAATTAGTATACAAATATTTGAAATTTCCATTGTAATCATAATATATGTTATTTTACCGAACGCAGTTCAAGCTAAGAACGAAATTGAGCACCGTGGTAAATAATTGTTATTATTATTATTATTTTACTTGTTTTGTAGATGAATATTTTGAAGTTATCAAAGAGCGTCTCGAGTTCTATTATCCAACTCTACATGAAATATTGAAGGACGAGGCAACATCAATGATTTCAGACTCGGTCTTCAATTAAACTAGAATATGGATATTCGATGTAATCTATGAATTTTTATGTGACATAGAATCAAACAGTATGGTAAAGGACATGGAACCCGAATATCTATGCATTGATGGATACCATTGATGCGCTGCTTGATATCGGCAGTATGTGTAATGGGCTTTGATTAAAGCTCTTCGACAATATTACTATAGACGAATTTTTTCTATGTAATAAAAGTTTTTAATAATGATTTTATTTTTATTATATAGAAATAATAACTTGTAATAATAATAATGTTGGGGTATTACGAAAAAGCACGGTAAAATCAATAAAACACCAAAATGATAAAAGTGCAACATTAATTTAAAAATTTTACAAAAATTCGAAAGTAGTATTGATCGGGTGAAATTGGTAAGGTTGAACATCAAATTGAGAGACGAGTCCAGAAATAATAATAATAAAAATTTAGTGAGGGGTCCCTAAAAAATAATATAAGACAAAAAACAAATTAATTTTAAAAACTAAATTACTAATTGGAAGCCCGAGTCAATGGGTAATCCGAGGTAATGGGAAACTCGAGAAATATGGAAAACCAGGTGTGTAGACGGAATAATACAAATGGGTAAATTGGCCTAAACAATATTAAATGGCGCTACTGATCTATGGGAGGTAATTATTTCCTAATTTGTAATTTAGTAATGGAGCAAACGTTGTTGACAAATGTTGGCTAAGGTGGTCTGTGGGAAGTAACTATTTTTAATAATTTAGTATGGCAGCAAATGTTGTTGACAATTGTCTGAAAAAAGTATGAGCAGGAGTATAAAAGGAAAAGGGGAAAACACGAAATGGCAAGTGGTCGAAGCAAACGAGTAGTCTAGTGAGGTCAGTAAAAGAGTCTGAACCCCAGTATATTCAAACGTTATCTATCAGTAAAGGTGATTATCCATTGGATAATCTATCTTAAGTTAATCAAATTTATTAGGTGATTGAAGGGTGCAAATAAATCACAAATTGTAATTACAAACGCTGAAATAAATCGAATTGAGTTGTAACTGTGGTTAAGTGCAAATAAAATTATTCTGTGTTGGGTTTACTTATTTGATTTGAAAAGGAACCGAATAGTCAGAGGGAACCGACTTTCAATAATAATAACCGAACAATAATAATAATAATAATAATAATAATAATAATATTAATAAATAATAATAATAATAATAATAATAATAATATTAATAATAATAATAACTTGTAATAATAATAAAAAAAATGATAATTATTATAAAACTAATTATAGCATTAAGTAGTAAATTTTATTTAAAAATTTTGAATGGCCTTGAAAAATTTGAATGATTTTGAAACATTTGAATAACCTTGATAAATAATGATGACTCATGGAATGACCTTTAAAAATTAAAATGACCTTGAATGAGTTATTGTCTTTGTTTAAAATTTGACCTTGTACTTTTAGACTTTGAAATTTTTTTTAGCAGGGGATGGTTGTCCTGGATGTGATATGTGATGGATGTGACACATCATACTACTAATATATTTGGGCTTTTTAATCGAAGAAATATTTTTATGCTTTTATCAAGAAAACATTTTAAGGCTTTTTATTGAGAAAATAATTTTAGGCTTTTTTACTCGGTATGCAATTCAAGGCAATTTTTTATCGAGAGTTCACAATACCCCTTGACGGCACACCATGTTCCCAGATAACCATTTCTGTGTTTCCATCTTTGAATTTACTATTTCCTTTGCCAGTGTTTTACACCACCAAAAATAGTAGGATGTTTTAGGTCTGTCCATACTTTTTCGAGTTTTTTCACTGATTTTTTCTTTTGATTTTTGGTTAATGTTTCCTTCATTAATACAACAAGTTGTCAAAATAGTTAAATCTAAATTATGTTTATTCAGTAATGAATTCTTGGCTTCCATTAAAAGGTGAATGATAAAATTGCACTTATTGCAGATAATACTATTGGAATTACTGCCCCAAAAACTCCACCATTTTGTTTATTTATTATATTTAACATCAAACAACAATTGTTAGTGTTTAATAAAGATAAAAGAGATATTTTATGTTTTTTTAATACAAGTGTTTAGCTTTAGTAATGTTTGCATACCCATGAACTACATTAAAAATAACTTCAAGTAGATCATCTATAGCAAACAAAGTAAAAAAAAAATAGAGCAATTTGGGGTGAACTATGCACTGAATCGACTACCACTAAATTTAAAGTGTGAATGTAACATGGAATGTAAAATGCACGGGAATTTTTATTTAAAATATGAAATTGAGCGCCATTTCTAATGCCTTTCATGTTAACATGCCATTTCATGATTCGCATTATTATAACTTTAGCCTCTGATGTTTTCAAATAATAATTAATTTTTCCCAGTGAATCAATGATCGCATTTGTATATTCAATTCCTGTTGAACCTTCAATCAGATGAAAACCAAGAAAACTTTCATTTATTTGAATTTCATTGATAGCATTCACATCAACATATCGAATTATCATTGGCATTTGTTCCTGGTGACTGATGTCTAGTGTACAATCAACAATTAATGAATAGTAATTAGATTTCTGCACCTTTTCAAAATTTTACTTCTGATGCAATTTCCAATTAAAGCCATAAGTTCATTCTGCATATCTTTTTTTTTTTTTTAGCTTGTTTTTTAGCTCATAATAATTGTTTCTCCATTACCAAATCGAACTCACCTGAAAATTCTAAAATTTTTAGAAAGTTTACATTATTTTCTTCATAAACTGTATCAGAAGAGCCTCTGAATGGCATATTTTGTTTTGACTTGTTAAAGAAATTAATCTTCCCAGCACCTTTTCCCAATGTCCCACCATAAGCCAAGAAAGACTAAACAACTTAGCGATGATTTCAACTGAAAGCGGCATTGCTAACAATTTAAATATTTCAGATTTACGTTTAAAGTTTGCAACATTGAAAGCCAGAAAAGTAGCATTTTCAAAATAAATACAGTATTATATTTCCCAAATTTCTTATTTTGTTACGGTTCGTTTTTGTACTATTATATTAAATATTTTAAAAAAATTTACAATTGTTTTTCAATGGAAATAATAAATATCTTTCTATCATGGGATCGATGGAATTCCAACGTGTCTTTATATCCATTTTTAATTCCAGTTCTTTGCTAAGTCGGATTTTTATCTTCTCTTGCAAAAAATCATTTTTCAATGGCGATAATCGAAAATATTTAATGACGTTGCAAAGGACTTGCAATTTCAAGAAAAAAATTGAATGACTATATACATCATTTTCAATTGGCTCGTTTATCTTCTCAATTGCTATATGGTCATCTGGTTCAACCGAATCACTATCATCAATGCCAGTGTCACTGTCATATTCTAAAATAATGTCTTCCTCATTTTCAATTGAACTCTGATCAGTTTCATCAACAGCAAAATATTTTTGGTAGAAAAACTTTGTCAGTGATAGATTTAATGCACGGTTTAAGCGTAATACCGATTCAACTGTACTTTCTCTATTATATTTTTTTATTACTGCCGCACCATCGTTGATTGAACATAAAATATCATAATCAAATTCTACGTTGAATTCATGTAATCGGTTTTTTATTATTGCCTGAATATTTTTTGCATCACATTTTCTAATGATTCTTGCTAAACCAAGATTGTAGTTTTCATTGTCATCATTCAAAATAATATTTCAATGTCTTCTATTTTTGATGCTTGTCCTTTCGTCTACAGAAAGCGAAATTTTACGTTGAATTCATGTAATCGGTTTTTTATTATTGCCTGAATATTTTTTGCATCACATTTTCTAATGATTCTTGCTAAACCAAGATTGTAGTTTTCATTGTCATCATTCAAAATAATATTTCAATATCTTCTATTTTTGATGCTTGTCCATTCGTCTACAGAAAGCGAAAATCGTTTTCCAATAGAAATTTTGGACTGTAATTGTTCTACAAGTTGTATTTTTATTTTTTCGTAATAACTTTTACCAATGATAATAATAATGGTAATGGTAATTGTAATGTTGGTGTAAGGGGAAAACTTAATCTAAAATATGTATCACTATAGTAGGTTATATTTTTCCCACCGCACATCACACAATTTTACATTTCACTGTCATGTACTCATGAGCGAGCCCATGTAGGTACTGTACATGACAGCTGGAGACTATTCAAGAAGGTGAGTACTGTTGAGGTTGTCGGTGAATTTGAATAAGATGTATTGTCAATCTGACTCTAAGCGTCCTTTTAAACAATAGTAATGAACTCCAAACGATATAAACTTTATTGATTAATACACTTTATCTCCTTTTTAAAATGACACAAAGAATTATCTGTTATAGTCACGACTTGGTGCTTATTACGACCCTTCGGGAAAAATAGCACTTTTCGGATCAATTGGATTTCACAATCACTTGACTACTGTGACGGGTTTCTGAGATCGGTAATTCTGATTTAGTTGCTTTGCTTTGACTTAACTTAATTTCTTTTTCAAATTTCTCTTTTCCTTGATTTCAACTTTTAGTTTTCTCCAAATTTCTCTTTAATACCTTTCTTCAAAATATTTCTGTAATTTTCTCCTTTCCAATTATTCGGCGAATTCTTCCCAATTTCTTTCTAATCTCTTTTTTCTTTTCTCTCCAACTGAGTTCCCTTTTTATACTCCGTTAATCAATAACTTTTACTGATGTCAAATAGAATTTCCAATATATTTTACCGCTAATTCCCTTTGGGCCTCTATAATCACTGGCAGCTGTCCAGATAGATCATTTTTTTAGAGATGCCCTTTCACGGATTCCCAAACAACTTTCCTTCCCTTATCTTGAAAGGGCTTTTGAGATAGCTAGCAAATTTTGCTTTTGCTTTTGTTTTCCTAAATTTGCACTTGTTAATTATAAATGACCTTCTTTTATTTAATTGTCGGTTTTTATTGATTTTCTCTTATTCCATTCTCGTTATTAGACATTTCTTTTTCATTCCCTCCAGAACCACATCTTAATCACTTATCATTGTTTCCTCCAATCATTTTACATGTTTTATATTATTTTATTCTATTATTTAGGTATCCTCAACAGTACCGTTTCCAGTATTACTCATTTATTGTTTAGCTCAAATGGGGCGATTAGTAATTGACAGATATGATGATGACTTAGATATTATTGATGACTTTCTATCTAAATCAGTAATCTTTGTAACCCTCTCAAAAAACGTAAAGGAATTTTTTGGGTAGTTTCCCTTAGCTCATAAATCTATTAATTGCAATCTATTTGTTAAACTTTATCTATTTTGTAAAATATTTGTTCTGTAAATTTGAATTATTGTAAACATTTAAAATTTTCTTTAATTAAATACATTTATTAAATGTCAGTTAATATTTATAGATTCGACTAAGTTGAGTCGGTCAAATAAATAGTGAGAGCAAAAACAATTAGGAAATTCGAATTAGTTTCCTAGTTTACGCCTTCAGACATTTGCTCTGATAAATGCTTTTCTTAATTAAGGTATTATTCATCGTAGTTTCTAGTAATTTGGCAGAGACTATCCTTCCCTACACTGTTTATTATGATTATGCACTCCCAAATTTTTATTCATTCATCGTCTAGTGTCGTTTGGCTCCTCAATTTGACTTTTTGTGAGGTAGGTCAGAATAAGTTACAATATTATATCTCGCATAAATGAATGAAGTATTATTGTTGAGTTATAATTTTACTTTGTGAAGTAGAACTGTTCGCTCTGACTCCGCGTGCTCTTTAAATGATACTGGAACAACTGAACACAGGAAAACTTTTATTCGATACCAACAATTTCACAACGATTCGAATGTTAGTTTTACAATAATGGCAGGAATCCCCACGGGAAGTCGTCTTTTCAATTAACTAATAAAATATCTTTGACAAGTCTGTCTAGTTCTTTTTCAATCTCACGAATCTTTTTAACTTTTCTGTTACTCGCAACTTTTCGAAATTATTTGTGTCTCCGTTGTTGATTTGAGACTCCCTTATATAGGGAATCTCTTCTCAAACAACTAATCTGATTTATGGCAATTTACATTGGACTCCAGGGGAACTTGTTAAACAATTTACTTTCATCTTTTGGCCGCTTCGGCCGTTCCCCAGGAGAAGCCTGCGAAAAAAATCACATTGGGGAATAATCAGTTCCCTTCGTAATTAAATTTATCCAAATCGGAGAATTTCTCCCTAATTTAATTTATTTGTTTTCGTCATTTTAATTAATTAATTAATTTGTATTTTTTTAATAACTTTTTCTAGGGTCCGAAATAAATTTTATATTATTATTTTTCATACTCGTATCGTCAATTGGCATCGGCACATACCCATTTCCCTCGGAAAATATTGATTTTAATTTTTTGATTATTTTTAATTAATTATTTTATTTTCCCAAATTTTTATTTATTATAATAATTTTTTTAAAAATCACCTAACCCCAACATTATTAAAAAACACAAAGTTTATAATTTGCACATCAAATGAAAACAATCAGATGCAGAGTTTAATAGTAAGCATATAATAATTTTATATAATAATTCGTTATAAACGTGTGGGAGTTTAGGTATTTAATTTAATTTAAATTAATTTTTTATGATTTATTTATCAACATTTCACGAACTTAGCAAGACATAGAAATAATCTTAACATTAGTACTTCCAATATTTTTCAAAATAACTTTCTTTAAAACTCCTAAAAAACTGCAAAACAATATCTTGTATTTAGTGAATATTAACATTAAATGTTTGGAAAAACTTTATAATTTGTTGATTTTATCTGATTTTTAGTTATAAACGTGTTAATAAGTCGGACTCGTGGTATTTCATTTTATGTTTTATTTTTAATATTTTTATATTTTAAAACTTAAAAATATTTTATATTTTTATATGTTAAAAACTAAGTTATAATTTTGAGTTATGGTAATTATGTTTTGTATTTAAATAATTTAATTGTAAGCATCAAAAATTAAAGGATGTCAAAGTTTTAAAATTTTATAAATTTTAATTATTTTTTGTAATTTAATTTATTTTGATGTTTTTGGTTCATTCTCGATTTTCCGTACACTCATTTTATTTCCTTTATTTTGTTGGGCCAGTACAAGATTTTGTTTAAATGGATTAGAAACAGCACGCAAACACAACATGCAAAATTTAAAATTGGACCCATGAACATCAATCAACCACCTAAAAATGCGAGAAAACACATAATTTAACATATAAAATAGAAAATATAAAATTAAATTAAAATATTAACAAACGCACCAAGATATGCACGAATTGACATAGAAATAACACGATAAGAAAAGATTTGACCGAAAAAGTGACAATTTACGGAAAATTAAAAGAGTTCATGAATAAATCGAACAAAAATAAATTAATTTTAATCAGAAATGATTGAAATTAAAAATTAATGAGTAAATTGTAAAAGAAATCGGAAAATAATAATAAATTAGATATATAATGGCAAGGTCAAATTTTGTTTTAACGCATAAAAATTAACATGCAAGGTTAGGGTCACAGAACAGGTATAAATACCAATCCATTTTCACAAAGTTTTAACCATATTTAAACCGGTTTTATAACCATACTTGTGTGCTTTTCACTCAGTGAATAGATTACTTTTCGCCAGAGCAATTTTATTCAAGGAGCAACTCTCGATAATATTTTTCATACTGCGAAATCAAGTAACTTAATGTAAGCTCTACTTGCTCGTATGTATGAGGACCTCTTGTCGGATGTTGATATGTATGAGTCGAACTATGAATGAACTATGATGAAATTGTTTCAACAAATATATGTATTATGAAAAACGAATCTTCAGTTTGTGTCGAAATTTTTCTGGCCCACAGCCACACATCACACAAGAAAGTTAAATCATAACACAACTAGTCACACTGTGTAAGTGCGGTTTCTCCGCCGATAGTGTGTGCCCGTGAGAGCTCTGTCGTGCGTAACGACGGATCTCAAACGTAAATATTCTATCCATTATGGGGGCGGTGGGAAGATTGAGAACTAGTCTTTTGGCTGGCTCTCTTTCACCCATCTCCCATAAAATCGACCTAAATATCAAATTACAAATCGGCTAAAATAATAACACAGAGTAGTCCAGTGGGTACTCGAAAAATCTAATATAAACACAAAAACCTTAGGACTAAATTCAGGCTCGGGTAGTGGGGATTTGAAACCGATGCGATGCAAATAAAATTTATTAACTAAATTGTGATTAATTTGATTTAAAGTAATTAAATCCATAACTTAAGCTCGACGCGATGTAAAGAAATTAATCTAAATAAAATGACGAAAGATAATTAAGTTCACGATAATCAAATTCCTGACTAAAATATTAATGCAATGAAAAGTAATAATTTTTCAATAAAATAATAGTAATGCCGTTGACTGATTAATCGAGATAAAATCATAGTTAAACTACTCTTGTAAGGCGATGAACTTAAATTAAATTGTGGTCAATGATTGAATTATCCTTTAATCCATCCGAGTTAATAAAATTCACGAACAAGAAACCAGAAAACCAGCGTACAGAAATTGAATCTTACCAAATGATGAACGACTAAATGATAGACGATGGAGTGGAAGTAGTAAATTCCCAGAGAAGAGTAGCGATGTGGGGTAGATTGAACTGACGTCTTGAAAATGATTAGTAATTAAACGGACAAATGGGAAACTAAATGAATAATTGAATCGGATTCTCTAACCCATTAAGGATTAGAGATGTGATTGATCGAACGCAGGATAATTCAATGATTGAATGAGTTAATTGACGCAATTAAACTATCGGGAATAACGAAAAGACTACAAAATAATACTAATAAATAGAACCCGACGTAAATATATTAACAAATTTATGAAAAAATCAAATAGTAATCATCATGATACAAGTAATTGTCCCAATGCGGTCAATAATAATCGAGCACCATAATAGGGATAAGCGACTAAACTGCCATAAATTAACACGAATCCACCTGATAACGTAGTTCACGACTAACGACACTAGAATTGATCGTCACGAACCGACTAGCAGAATAGCCTATACCAATGAATAGAGGTCAGATATTATGCACTAACGAGGCGCGATAAAATACATTACAAAACTATAAAAAGATAAAACAAGTTACTTAAATTAGCCGGAATGATTAAATAACAGCAAGCAACATAGTGCATAAAAATCCAAACGTTGAAAGTCATCGCATCACCCGTAGATTCTTCGTGAAAATAGGCACATCAAGTCATCTAGTATAATGGTTTTTCTCGATAAGCAGGCATAGTCAGATGATCCGTCGGGAATATCATCCCGAAATACCGGAGCTCAATCCGAATAGAATAGATTCAGAAATAGTTGATCGTAATTGAGGGAAATTCGTCCAGCGTTGAAGTAGTAGAAGAATCCATTTCACGAGTTGAATGCAACGTTAATACATTAATCCACCTTGAAAATCCACGACGAACTAATATGATTAAAATGCTGACATCGGTAAACAACACGTGAACCGATCATCCATCAGATTATTGACCAAGTAAGCAGAATATGAATTGTGACTTGTGAACTTTGGCCAAAAATCAGCCTGCAAGTATTAAATAAATAACAAAAAAACACAAATTGCTTACTCACCAGTGGATTAAGACAGGATCATAATTGAAATATGAAATCATTGATGAGCTGAACCGAATTAATTAAATACCAATAATAAAGTATAAATAAATAACAGACATTTTTATGAAATTTTTGACTTGAACACGTCACCATAAACCCTGGCCCTTATCTATAAAAGTACTGACAGAATCTTAAGTACCATCTTAAATCTTAAAAATGAATTCTTGATCGATGAACGCCGAACATGTTTACAAACGGACGAGGAATGCTACCCAGGTATGCCCTTCAAATAATGACACCTACATGTCAGGTGGGGAAGGGCAGCGAGATCGTAGAGGCCCATATGGCAGTTGGAATGATGAATCCCGAGTGACGCTCCAGATTCCGAGCGCTTCCGCCGCTCGATACCGCCAAATGCTGTGGGATAATGAATATCTTTTATCCACTTATGGAGATTCCAGTTGGCCGCGAAGATCAGAATATCAAGCCGAGGAGATCGAGCTGCCGAGCATCGCGATCAAGCGCGAGCCGGGCAAAGATCCAGCGCGAGCCGGGCAAAGATCCAGCGCGAGAAGCCCGCCAGCGAGCCGAATTCACGGCCATGAAAATTGAGGAGTTAGAGAGAAAATACCACCGGAAGGCAGTCCTAGCCAGACAACATAGCAAGTGGAGCTATCCCGAGTACCGACGGATTCCCGCCAGAATATGAAGTTTCGTTCGAGTTAGACGATCCGAGGTTGAAGTAGATGACGGCACCGACTAAACTGGTGCTTCCGGAAAAACTCATTCAGTCTACACTCCGGAATCGACTTGGATCCCGCCAAACGGGCGATCATACGTATGGTAGCAGACACCCCCAGTGGAATTCCAACAGCAAAGATCGAAGAGACGAACGTTTTAATAACCACCAATGAACCGGACAAATGTGTCGACTTAGTTTTTGATAGCAATAAATGTTTATGTTTCACGCATTATTCAGTCATTAGTCGTATAAATTAAATGCCTATGTTTTACGTATTATGAATATAAGTTTCTGATCTTCCTTTTCAATAAAAAGTATATAGAAAGAGGACTAACTCAAATTAATCGAGACGCATGAAAAATAGCCGTTAAGGTACCATGAGAAAAATCAAGGAAGAGGACCAAGCGAATTAAATTAACGTTGTAGATGATCAATCATTCAAATATTTTAATTTTAGAAATGGAAGCCACGAGAATAATACACCGAGAATTAAAGGAACTTAGACGGGAAAATCAACATCTGCACAAACAACTTCTGCAACAAGGTCGAGAATTGCAACAAGTGAAAGCCACTTGGGCCGAACCAGCGAGGATGAAAGCATTATGTTGGGCCAGAACGTAAACGGCCTTGAAAAATGTTTAAATGGATCAGAAACATACACGCAAAAATAACACGCAATTTAAATACCCACACTAAAACATCAAGTAAACCCATAAAATCTGAGAAATAAAAGAATTAAATATAAAATAATAAACATAAAAATAAATTAAAATATTAACAAAATGCACCAAGATCCGCACGATACTACACAAATATAACAAGAAAACACAACAAATTCGACGAAATTGAAAAAATTAATAAAAGTTCATTAAAATGAAATTTAAATCGAAAAATTTGAATTAGTAATAATTCAATAAAAATTATAAATAAAAAATTATAAAAATAAATAATAGAATTTGCTAGAAAATAACAAGGTCGAATTTTGTTTTACTGCATCAAATTTCACACGTCATACAAATAGGTATAAATACTGATCCATTTTCACATTTAACTGAACCATTTTTAGAAACCATTTTCAAACCATTTGAAATCGTTTGTAGACTATTTTGAAATCTTATTTTCAAATCGTTGTGAAACTATTTTAAAACCTTATTTTCAAGCTATTTGAACTAATTCAACTGATTTTAGGTGAGAAATATTTATGTTAGAGCCCTCTTTCCACATCACGTTCATAGCATCTCTGTAGAGCTCTGCTTGACGGCGACGTGGGGAGAGAGGCATTTATGCTTTCTGTTATGATATTTTATGCTATTGTATGAAAATTTTTGGAATGGTTATGAAGGGTAATTCTGTTATTTTGTCCTAACTAATAAATATTATTAAATGTATAAATTGTTTGATATATATTTCTTTTTAAACTAAATTAAAATGTCGAAATTTTTCCGGCCCACAGCCGACACATAACGCAAGTAAATAAAATCTACATAGTACAGAGGCATGTAAGTGCGTGGAAAATCGCCAATGATATGTACCCGTGAAGACTCAGCGTGCGCAACGCAGCGGTCGTAACGTCAATATTTATCCCTATAGCTGAAGCGAGAAGTAAGGAAGAAGTCTCTGGCTGCTTCCTCGTTTCTCAATTCTGTAAAATCGACCTAAATTTATATTACACACGGCTTAAAATCATCACACCGAGTAGTCCAGTGGGCACTCAATAAATATAATATGAACACAATATGCGTCTAAGGCCTATTAAAGGGAAAGGGTACTTGGGTTAAATTAACTGAAATCGTTGTTATAACTATTTTGGATTAACATTTTGAAATAAATAAAATTTATTGGGAATCATTGAACTCGATTAAATTGAAATTATTGATAAAAATTAAAATAACCATTGATTTTAGAAGTAAAGTGTTTTATGGCTAAAAATTAAAGTAAATATGGGGTAAAGATAATTTAATGATCGTAGATTATTGATTAAAATTAGGGTAATGACAAATAATTTCATCAATTAAATTATTATAATTCATTTCAATAAAAGTAATCTGATCTTTGAGTAAGAACGAGTAATGTATTGATCTAATCAACCCCCGATAGAAATGAAAGTAATTAAGAATCGAATTCATTGATTTCAAATAAAGAAATGTATCCATTAAACGTAAAATGATTCTCGAATGAAAGTATGGAACCCCTTAATTAAATTGTGGATTAAACGACACGTAATTCACTGTTAATTCAGTTTAATAAAATTGAAGAAGTGATTGAGTAAAATCAAGTGTTTAGATTAAATTATTGATTAAAAATGAAATGAATAAAAATAAATATATCGTTGCTTCAAGTAAATCTATTCATTGGTAACAATTAAATGAGTTTTTCGGGTAAATAGAAATATCTCATTGATCAAACTAAGTCAGATAATTATTGAGTAAGACCCATGTAAATTAGTTTTGGTAAAGTAAAGTATCGAATAGGAATAAATAATACAAGCTCCTTAATGACCTATGATTAGAGGATTAAAGATTAGAATTACAGATGGATTGAATAACCGTAAGACAGTTTCTTTAGTAAAAATCAAGTAATTTTCGATGTAAATTAAAGTAAAACTGGATGCACGGATTTAAAACTATTAGCATTAAAATAACTTTGTGGGCTAAAGTAATAGTTGATCCAAATAGCCTTAGGGAAGACTATTAGAAATTGGAATAACAGATGTCGATATTTATCGCTGATAATACACTCCCTTAATTCGAACTGGAATAACTCATAAATCTATAAAATAGGTTTCTTCAATTATCGTAAGTTCAGGATTTATAGCAAATTGATTAGCGGTAAAGTGAATGAATATTTCCGTAAATTAAATTAGTAAAATTGGAAAAATCAAAGTTTAAGACAAGAGTGAATTTATATTAATATCACATTAAATTCCACATAGCGAAGTTATTCCAACAGAAGGGTATCGCACCTATTTAGAAAACTCGGTAAGCGTAGAAGTCTTCCTAAAATTTGCTAATAAAGTACATTTAAACTAGTCAACGAAATAACTTACCGGAAATCGAGATAATCGAGTGTAGGCGAACATTTGACCAGTAATTCTGAAAATATGACACGAATAATACAATCACCGGATGTAAACAACGTAAATCACCTTTAGTCAACCGCTTAAGTTGTAATGGTAAAATCCGCCGGAAATCATTCGCCCACCAGGATACACCTACACGCGACCAAGTTATCTCGGATCAACATCCGGCCTAAATCTTAAAGTTCGAACAACGGTAATTAAAGTTAGTAAACAAACTTTAAATCAATGTACAGATTCCCTTAAATCAATGCACGAGTATCCGCCTACATGGAAAATTTTCATGTTAACGCATATATCGAATAAGTGAAACATCAGGTTACCCCATCCATATGTTTAATCATATACTTATATACCTTCCCTATAGAGGAGTGCACTTTAAAGGACCAGACCCACGAGGTAACCCAACCTGCTTACTAATATTCCATCGCGTAAAGGAAGGCAATGGTCACGTATATGACGCCCTTACTATTAACATAGACACAATTTACTTGCTAATAACTTAGAATGATAAGTCAAGCGAACTTAATGACAGTAATGTTTAGACATGTCACCCAAACGAACTACCCGTCGAGAGACCGCCAGACAGGAACAGACAGGAGTCCCGCCGACCACGAGGATACTCAACCAGTTACAACGATCATGTCTCTCGGAACGGCAATATCCAGCTGCGGAGACCTACCTGCACGCACAGGACCTCCTCACCCAATGGGAAAGGGTGCAGGAGCAGGTAGATTTACAGGTGGTTAAGGCAAGGATGTATCTTGCGAACGTGGTGGAAGACATCCTTGCCGGGCGGATTGCAGTCGCCTATCCACCTCACCCAGTTCGAGACACCAGAAGACCCTATACCGTTGAGGCTCTCAAACGAAGCCTGAAGAGATATTGCCCGGACGAGTAAACCAACAATGACCGACTTCATGTAGTAACTGATTGAAAATATTAGAACTTTACTTGTCATTTCTTTTCTTATAGCTAGAGTTATTCGTGTTTTGTTTAATGAAATAAACAATTTTATAACTTGATCAATAATAAATTAACATCATCTATTTGATTGTAGGAATGTCTTCCTTACAAATCTTACAATCTGAATTGAACCACGCGAGACAGACCAACGCGGAATTACACGCGCAGATTATTCAACTAACCCGCGAAATACAACAGATTAAAGCCACCTGGAGGGAACCAGAAAAGGTAAAAACACTGTACCACCGCCTGACCGCAGCACAGAAAGGCTGGACAGAGGAGCGGCAGCTCAACCAGAGCTTGCACACGCAAATTCGGGGACTCGAAGTCGCCCTAGCAGTCTGCCGGGAAGGGGAAGCGGTAACGTATCCGCTCGTCTTCGCCCCAACCCAGATGTCGCAGAAGAATACCCAACCAGTGGAACAATCCACCCTTCCAGTAAACAATCGTCGACCGGGACGTAAGGAACGGGCCCGACGTCGAGCAATCCAGCTTCAAAATCAGTAACCTGCGAACATTGTGCGCGTTGTTAATAAATAGAGTAGTCGTGTTCTTAATTTAATTTGTTCCGTTGATATATTTATATGCTAAACGTTTGCATCATGTTGCTCGATCTTAATTTCATCTCTCCGTAGGCAGATAAGAACCTAATCTTGAACGATTATGAGGGACAGAGCAAAGCGAGCACAGGTCTTCTATCGACAGCTCGTGAACCCGAGGGTTGTCCGAGCAACTACAGTACTAGCACATGGTACTCAATTTTTGCGGGCAATCCACCACTTGAACACATTACCAACGTTGCCTAGCAACGGGTGCCAAGTGGCGATTAGTATCATTTTGTATGGCGTTACTAGGGTCACCAGGAGGATAAGCAAGATTTGAAACCCTGTAACCCACCAATTATACCAGCGCCTCACTGCAGCCCAACAGGGCTGGAAAGAGGAAAGAGTGTTAAACCAGGCGCAGCGAACACAAATCAAGGGATTGGAGGTCGCCCTGTTGGCATGCCAGGAGGGAAGTGCAGTGACTTACCCTCTGGTATTCGCTCCGGCACAATTGGCCTGTCGCGACCAAGAAAAAGCTCAATCAACTAACAAGTAACCCCGATCGCACGCTCGACCAGGTCGAACTGAACGGTTGCGACGACGCGCCCAAGGAATAGCCAAATGAAATAACAAGCCCATGCTGGATGACAATTTAATTCATTTGATATTAAATAAAATCGTTTTAGTGTATTATGTTATCATTTGTAAGAAATGTAGGAAAGAGATATAATAGAGAGAGTAATAAAGGGACCTGAAATGGAAGACGGACATAGGCCATCTAACGGCAGTCCGCTGAACCCGACATAGGACTAACCCTTAGCAGTTCTGATATCGGAACTCACCTTTGGACATCCTGTGACCAGTGGTTACAGCACCAACGTTGCCTAGCAACGGGTAACCATTGGCGGGGCAAAACTATTTTGTATGTTTGGGGTGAAGGTCATCCACACCACCAACCCCACAATTTTATATCAACCCCAACAACTGTAACCTACTTAATTAGCGAAGCAGAACTCCAGTAATAAAAAATAGAGAACATAAAAATAAAATTAGTTTTTTAAATATTAAGTTAATTTTAAGTTAATATTAAGTTAAATATTAATTTATGAAAATTCCTGTTCAAATTCTAAAGATAAGTTATTAGAATTTTGTTTATATAATACTAAAATTTATAATGAATAAGTTTGTTGTACCAGGCGAAATAATTTGTTGTTATTTAGACAACATAATTTGTGGAACAGGTGTATATAATCATGAAAGAAATTTAATTGCGAAATCAGCTGGTTATCTCACTAAAGAAGATCAGCCTAATGGGAAAACAATTTACTCAGGTAACATTATGATTAACAATAATAATATTTATTTACCTTCAATAATTAAGTTTCACTTGTAAAATCAACTAAAACTCCTTATATCGATGCTGTTGTCTTAGCAAGGGTAATCCTTAGCATTAATATTTTTCTAAGTTTTATAAGCATTAATATTTTTAGGTAACTGGAATATCATCAACTTTGGTCCGCGCAGAAATCATCTGTGTAGAAGATCATCCTCTACAGCATACTTATAAAAGCGTATTAAGAAAAGAAGCAATACGCTCTTATTTAAGAGATCAAGCAGAACCAGCGAAGTCATTTGGACTCGGGGATATATTTAGGGCTAAAGTACTGAATATCACCGGTTCAAAGAGTGAAGGTGGATTTACTTATTTACTGAGCACTGCTGAGGCAAATTGTGGAGTCATTTATGCACTGGACGAATCTAGTCGATTGCCTCTTATTCCGATTTCAGAAACACAGATGTATTGCATTAAATCCGGGAAAGTTTTCTTGAGAATAGTAGCCGAAGTTAACAGAGATTTTATTAGTGAAATCACTAATGAAATATAAAAATTTTCTTTTGCTTTCTATTTATACATTTTTTTATTATTATATTACAAATTATCTACGTTAATGACAATTTGAATGTTTGTTATAGGTTGTAAAAATTATGTATTTTACTATAAATTACCACATTTTACTAATAATATGGCAAACTCCAAGATTGTGGTACAATGTCGCAAGTATTTCAAAATTTATTTTAATTAATTAATACTAGAATTAATTTTTTGTACTTAATTACAGATGATTCTATTATCTGGACATTTTGAAAAATAAAAAATTATAGTTAAATCAATCGACCGTCCATAAATAAGCCCGAAATTTTTCATTTCGATCGATACATGATTGACTAATAGAATTTGCTCAAGAAATATGTTATTTTGTATTGAATATACTCATACTCTATTATCTGGACAGGAAAATAAAAAGCCCGGTCCCGATATGTTCGAATAATCGAGAGACTACTATATATTTATAATTTTTTAAATATTTTTATTTATGCATTCTTGGTTTCGTGAAAATTCGGTTATATCTTATAAACGACAATTAGTTATAGTTATCCAAGTCGAATTCCGAAATTGTTGATAGATTTCAAAAATTTAGAAACCAAAATTGATTGAATTTATCTAATTTATAAAGCACTGGGCATATCTTACTTATCTTATAGACTGTTTTATATTTCTATTCTGCTGGGAGAATTTTCGTGGACAATTATACCAGTCGACTGTTCATTGACTTGTACACTTTTTGCAGTGGAAGTTAACAAAACCCAACATAAGAAACTTTTATTTATATTTACTACGATAAACAATCGTCGATATAATATTTCGCGATCTACAAATTGTCAATAGGGTTAAGGCAATCCATCGTAGGTTGAGCTTTTTGTACGCCTGTTAAGTTTAATTGGCTATTATTCGGTTTCACTCACTTTTAGGTTCACGGATACGCTTTTCATTACTCCGACTTGATTAGTCACTTTCGACTTTGTTTGCTGTTTTTCATACCTTTTTTTAGTCAAAAAAAACTAATCAGATTAAGATTCAACCAAATAATTATTTTGTTTTTAGCTACAAATTGGTTCGGCGACCTCGGAACTAATTATCTTTATTTATTTTATGATAGAATCGAGTTTTCCACATGCATCAAGTTTTCGATATGATTCGGGTTTTCTACATAATTTATAAATTATAAATATTTTTTATTTATTGAATATCCTTTTTTTGGGAACCCCCATTGATTTTATATTAGTATAGTTTTACGCGAGGGGGGTTATTGTGTTAAATCCCTCCCCAAAATTTTAAAAGGAACTAAAATTAAAAACTAGTTTGTTTTGGGTGAACATTGTATTGAGTTAAATAAAAAAATACTGTAAACTATAATTTTATTTCACTCTGGGATAATTTTTTGTAAATTACCGATTATAAAATCATTGAAACATTCATCCCTGACCGTAAACTGATAATTCAATTTTTATATACCAAATTACCTGTAAAAAAAAATCGGTAAATATAGCATTATTCTAATAGTTTCCAGTTTATAAGCGGTGTTTTCAAAGAAATTTCACTAGATATTGAAAACTATCCTAATGTATTATATTAGAAAACAATGAAGTATTTCTGGTATTACTGAAATTTGTCAATTACCGCTAATAATTGTTGTTTAGAAAGGAGCCTAATAAAATTTTAATAGTTTTAAATTTACATGTGCAATAAATAAATATAAAATCAATAAAACAGTTTAATGAAAATTTATTTTGAAAATCCCTCTCCCCGAATTTTTTTCTGTGTACTCCCATGGTTAGCAGAAAGGTTTAATGGCACACTTCTCACTAGATCCTGTAGTAGTACACGTGAATAGGTGCAAATTAACGGAACTGAAATACCGATGGAGCCAACTCATAAATACAATTTATGATCACAAAAAGGCTTAATGGTCAACAATCTTTCTAGCAGCCAACTGACATTAAAAGTAATACGCCAAATAACATCTTAATAAAAATTTGACCATATGAAATTAGCGGATTATATTTAAAAAGAATACCAAAAGACTTATACCCAGAATCACAAAACCTAGATTAATGAAAAATAAGGGAAATTGAACCACTAACGAATTTGAAAGAGGGACAACGCTAAATTCAGATACAATTTTTCGCACACAATGAAACACAGAGGCGGATATATCACAATTAAGATGTAAAAAATAAAAAATGTAAAACAATCGAAAATGTTATCACAAATACAACGCCAAAAATATTTAACCGAACCATGTCAACCACGATTATAAGCATAATAATCACTCAAATAACAACTCAAACAATAACAGAGGCTAAAACAACTTATAACAATGTAAAATCTGAAACACCGAGTCAACTTCAAGAGAAATTAACTAAACTGCTAACAGGAAACATATTTTCACAAACAATCTGAAAAAATTGAACCACGATGACCTTTTATGTAATATTATCCAGTAGCAAATTTAACCATAGTCATTAACGTATAAATTTACAAAAAATACAAGTGAAATCGGTAGTGGTATCAGCACCAATTGATCAGAAGCATACCAGGGAACTTACATTTTAACAATATTTACAAGGTCAATATACAACGCACACACTTATTTTAATTATCAAACTGATGAAATAGGGTCAATGCTATTAATAAACACTAAAATCCCATATATTAGTATTTATAATACTGCCTTTAATGGCACACTAAATATGCACAACAAACTTATGATTATATTTTATTTTTTAATTCGAAACCAGCACAATATCCGTTATGAATCAATTAAAATTTTAGATGCAGAACAATTTCAATACACAAAAAGTCAACCAAGAAAAACAACATAATAATACAAAAAGCATCACCTGTGCTTCTACAAAAATCTATGGAATAAAATGAGCAACAACGGTACAATATTCAGGATCAGAAGTTTCCCCAATCAAGTATGTATTCCGAACAATATGAATGTTATCACGATATAGATGAACAAGTAATCTATCTAATCAAGTTCAATGAAGCTTGACGATTAAAGCTCAGAGTTAATTGGAACCTTCGATAGATTTCGAAATAACAGAAAAGGATGGAAAGTACCTCACGATTTGAAAAAACTGAAGTTTTAATTTGCAAGCAGAGAAGCCTTCCTATAACAATCATCAAATGTTCGCTGACTCCACGTGCTCTTTAAACACCAATGAAGTAGCTCAACACAGAAATATTTTTAATTGATAAAAAACTTTCACAACAGCTTACAAATTTCAATTTATATTTCAATTAATGCTAACTGAATAATGGAATTAAATTTGTTGAAAATTTTCATCATCCCTAGTAATCTGCTGCAAGGAGTTCTTAAATCTAATATATGCATTAATTATTTTCCAAAGACATTTCACATGACATTTCATTATATGATAACACATTTACATATAAATGAGAATATTAGAAAGGAACACGGGTAGTGACTGAAACCGCTGGGATGCCCAAAGCACTTGGATCCCCTTCCTTCGTGGAGACACCTTCACATACAATAGAAAAATATTGCTATCAAATAAACAAAAAAACAAGTTTATTATAAATCAAAGCATTAAAAAATCACAATTAATAATTGCTAAGCCATGCTAAATTATTATTGAAATAAAAAAAATTCCGCGAAAAAAATTTCCTAAAAATCTTCGGCACACGAAGTGACCAACTTTCCTCCAACAATTTTAGTTTTGAATTGTTCCGGGAGAGCCATTTCTATCTAGAATGAGTCAGATGGTAAATTTCCATTGATAATCTGATTATAATATAAATATATACTATTTCTCCATCCTCCTTAGGTACGACGATGTTCATTTCCGATGATTTAGCTGACACAATTTCCGCACCAAGTGATTCTTTGCTTAAATAAATTTGAGCGCCGTCAGTTTTATCGATGTTCACAGTTGGAAGAACTCCGAGGGTCTTGAAAGAATAACCGGAGATAAATTACAATTATTACGTGGATAAACACAAAAACAACACACCTGTGCTTGTACGCTCTTACAATTGACGATATCCAATGAAGATATAAGCCCATCAAATACGAGAGCAGATTTTGTGCAATTGTCTATTATTAGTTACACAAATTAAATAAGAGTATCAAATGAAACAACTATCAATGAGAAAGTAATCAGGAAGTATCAAGAATCAATCAAAAAGTTCTTTTCTTAAATATTAACATATTTTAGACGGGCAATTAGAAACAGAAAAAAAGCATATAAAATATTCGCTGTCGGTTAAATCTTCTGGTAGATTTCTCCTTGTAAGTGAAATCATTTTCATCTAATCGATAATTCCATTGTAAAAATCTTTTGTTAACATCTTACATTTTAAAACGTAATTTCTGACTATAGCTAGAGGTGCTTTTTGTTACCAGACCTTTTTACACTTTAAAAAGTGGAAGTATTGGTTTTAAACGGGAAAATGTGCAAATAAGTTCTAATTACGAATACGTGTAATATGACTGTAACTTTTGATATAATATTATCAAAAAATTCTATTGATTTGGGAGTGCAAAAACGTGCTAATGATTAAAACATGTAGCATTGATGAGATTTTTGATTATTATAATTTTAATATAAATTTTCATTCGACAAAAGAAATATTTTACGGTTAAAAAGACTGAATAAATGGAATTTATTTTTTTGTTTAAATTAAGCGATATTTTAATTTTTTAAATTAAGTGATATTTTAATTTTTTTAATTAAGTGATATTTTATTTAATTTTGAATATTTTATAATTTTCATTCAATTTTTAACGAATTTGTTATCGATAAAAAACAATTAATATTTAAATTAAATCTATTTTTATTTGTTTAAATCAAGTGATTATTTTTTTCTTATAAATTCTCATTCGATTAAAAGAAATATTTTACCGATAAAAAAACAATGATTAAATGAAATTTATTTTTTTTATTTAATTTTAAATATTTTATAATTTTCATTCAATTTTTAACGAATTTAATCTATTTTTTATCATTTACCTTTCATTCAATTAAAACAAAATTTCACCGTTATAAAACACTAAATAATTTTCAAGCGTAAAAATATTTTTTTTGATTTTATGGTATTTTTCAATAGTTAATTTTTAGATCAATTCCAAAATAAATGATCTTCATTGGGTAATATTTATCCTCTGCCCAGAGCCATAATTTTATAACATCCTACATTTGTATTTTGGTACCCACAATGACATACCAAATCTTTTTTTATATTGTGTGATACAATCCTGTTGGATAATTAAAGAATATGTTTCAATTAATTAAATTAATCTATTACACAATATTATGTAAAAATCGTAATTTGAAGATCAGAGGTTATTTATCATGTATGATGACGGTGTTTGAACGTATGTCTGTGTATTCTGTATCAATAATTTAAATTTTTCGCTTGAAAAATCTAGAAAAGATATGAAAGAATGTGATAGCAATTATGTAGACAACGGCATTCTTATTATTTTTGCCGAAATAGATTTTTGAAAATCTCAAAACCACGCGCTATAAAACAAAAAAGTAAAATTTCACTTAAAAATCAATATTTGCGCACTTTTGAATTATTTTCTAAAATTGCACTTTTAAATCAATAAAAATTTTAAAAATCAATAATATCCGTTATGGGTTTT
Source organism: Schmidtea mediterranea (assembly GCA_022537955.1). Lineage (NCBI taxonomy): Eukaryota > Metazoa > Platyhelminthes > Tricladida > Dugesiidae > Schmidtea > Schmidtea mediterranea. The sequence goes on from CM039679.1 coordinate 273,185,549, forward strand.
CAGTAGGCGGATTGGTTGCTAACCAGTGCGTGGTAAGTAAGGGTGGCTCACATCTACCTACTTCTGTATCAGATTTGTCGCCATAACAAATATTGTGCACTTATGTCTCTTTTTAACAGCAGCAAAACGGTTTACCATTATCTATTCCAAAACATTCACCTAATCACACAATTAATAAAAAATTGCAGCTTTAAAATAATGCAAGAAAAGAGATGTCAAGGAGTTATGGAAATGTACAATAAAACGCCACTAGAAACCGAGATGTTCGGACAGTGTGAAAAATCACTGCAAATGGTTAACTTTAAATTACTATTATTTTGTTACTTTTTTATTCTAATAATAGAGATCTCTATGGTAACACAAATTTCGCTATAGAAACAGTAAATCTCACCCATAACTATTGAATTGATCTTTCCTTTAACGGTAATAACGCTGTTGTCACATTTGAAAATGTATAATGTCTGCTTGATTGAGGTGTCGGACAACACGATATCCTTTTTATTGTGGAAATATTCCACTGTCCATTTATTTCCATCTAATCTCATTTCTGCGGGTTTGTTTGGAGTTGATTTTTGTCCATGTCCCGGTTTGACAGCCACTTCAGGTTTAGTCTTTGCCGGAACAGTAGAGCCGGCTCTTAGATTTGGATTTTTGTGAGTTTTCATGTCATCAGTTACTTTCTTGAGTCCCCTAGTCACACCGGATCCTTTATTGATGTCTGAGAATAAAACCAAATGTGTATCGGCAGATCCATCGTTCTGAGATTGGAATTTAAGCAAACTATATTAACAAAACTTCATTATACTGATGGTTTGGGAGCCATTGGTGGCGGTGCAGGAGGTAAACATGTCATTGGTTTTGGTAGAGAACCCTCACCACTCCAAGTCAATCCGGTTGTATAATGCTTCTTTACAAACGCTTGCAATTGTGTGAACACAGCCATCCAGGCTTTAGTCCAATCAACATGAATTACATTTCTAGAAAGTTTAATGTCTGAATAAGAGAAAACAAAAATGGACAATTAGAAAATCCTTATTGAAAAAAATCAATATGATTATGACTTATAATTTGTTATGCCAGGCGTCATCGATTGCGTTATAAATATCAGAAGCAGCATCATTGGTGTAGAGTGCAAACATATCGATCCTTTTTCAGCAAAACGGACAGAGATGTGTGAGAAGATGAAAAAGATTTAATAGAGAATATCGGTTGATTAGACACATTACAGAAACTATATTCCTGAGTGTGCTCAATTGTCAACCAAGTAGATTTTCAATCTGCAGCAAGCTGAGCTGAGAAAATGATACATGTGAATTTCATTTTTCTTAACAGTTTGCTTTGTGAGTTATTTTTGTATATGGTGTTCGCAAAATTTTCCATAAAAAGGCATCCATGCGCTATCATTAAAAAAGCAATAGTTAAAAGAGCAGTGTCGCAAAAGAAGTGATATAGAGAAATCTGTATCATTGTACAACTCAGTACAAACATTTACAGTGTAAAATCAATCCCAATAAATGGCAAGTAGCAAAAAACACGAAAGCACTTCTAACTCCAGAGCTTAAGAATGTCGATAGAGTATATGACGAACTTGGAAATGGCTGTTTAATCACATGAATATTTGAGAATATTACTGGCGTAAATTTGGAAAAATAAATCAAATATTGTAAATTGAAAATTTCAGTTTAAACCAAAATTACACTGAGCCGATAATCGAATGTAACAAAGGTCAATTAGAGAATGCAACTATTTATACAATGGTAAACAAATTGTTTATGAAATATAAATACAATTAAACAGTTTCAAAAGTCAGTTTTTATTATTATTAATGGATTATTATTGGATGATCGAAAATATATTTTCTGAATATTAACAACATATTGCTGTTCATATAGCTAAATATTCGTATAATGCTGACAATTATTTAGATTGAAATGAGACATTTTTAAGCTGTGAGTTCAGCTGCGGAATAACTGTAAATTTTTAGTTAACCTTTATCATCGGATTTATTCATTCCTTATTTCAAATGTCGGTTTTAGTGTTTTCTCATTGCAGCAACTAATCAGTTTGTGAAACATTCCTTATACACTTATTTCTTTTCTGTGACATTCGGACATTCTCAATATATTATATCATTCTCTACATCCTTATCACTGTATCTTTATTCTTTTCGTGCATTGGGATCTCGCGTGGTTTATTTTCGGAAAATTTCAACATTCTATTTGCCTCCATTGTATATATCTGTTGTTACCGTTTGTAGTTTATCCAAACTTCACAGCATTGACTTGTTCAATAACAATTTGCTTACTTAACAGCTGTCTTTATCTTCTCAGCAGTTTTCAGATTATTTATTTTAGTATATTGCTCCCTCTCAACACATCATTATATGTAATTGTTTTTACTCCCTTTTTCAAGAATTTAAATGTTTATTTCATTATATTTCTTTTCGATTTTAGAGAGAAGTAATTCCTATATTTCTATCTTTCGTTGAGTGATAAATTTAATCTTTTTTAAAACCGATTGATTATTGATTGTATATTAGTAATAGCATAAAATTGCACGAGTAATGAATAAAATCCTACATCTAGAGAAAAGGTTCAATAAACATAGGAAAACTTAAATTGAATTGAAATTTCGATAATTATTGGGAAAGAATTTTATGATTAAGCATTAATGATTAAATGCCAATGAGCTTCGATAGATATCCGATCGACAACTGACTTTTAAAGGATCTGATAGCATTGAACCTGGAGTCATATCAGATTAAACCAGATTCAATACTGATTAATCAATACATACATAAAGTTTCAATATCGATTTAAAAAAAATTCCCAATTTTTCTTGAAACGCCTTTATCAACATTTAGTTCTTATAAAATCACAACTTACTCTATTTTTTTCCATACATCTCTTTTCTCTCTTAAAATTTAACACTTGACAAAATATTGACTAAGATAAAAAGTGGAAGATAAATCAATAATGAAAATATAAATATTTTAATTATATTTAGTTTGTTTTTTAATAAAATATTTATCAATATTATAAAGAAAAGTTGACTGTATATTCTCATTATCTGAAATTTTATTTTGGAACCCAAAAATTTTATCCTAAAAACCATCTCAAAACATGTTATGGAAAACTGAGATTTAATTTATAATAATTTACTTTTCTTTGAAATCTATAATAACTCTATTAGTATAGAATTGGCTGGCATCTTGCATTTCTTTGACAAATGGGCAAGGTGCAGGACTCTGAAAACATTAATATTTAAACTGAGCCTTGTTGGAAATAATTATTTTTACTACTCCAACCCAACCTAAAACCGGAATACCTTCACTCACAGCACTTAAATGATTAAAAAATTCGCTGCGACGATTGGATTCTCGAAAATTCTATTTTTATTAAAATATCAAAATTGAGAACAAAATGTCAAAAGAAATCTGACTGTAATACTACCAATAGCGTCAGAAATAGGTTTGAGTAATGTTGCAATGCTGAATCCGCGGGTTTACCACATGTCGTAGTTTTTTTCAAAAATTCCAATTGAGCGGAAAATGCTTTTTCTACAAGCGCAGCCTGAAAACAAGTGCGATAACAGAAAGTTTCATTTACCAAGTTGCTATTACTATCAATCTCCAAACATTAACACGTTGAGTGCCGCAAAATTATAGAAATTTTAATAAAATATCTTTTTCGAGTTTTTCATTCAAAAGTAATAAGATGAAAATACATTTTATCTGTTAATCAGCATTCGTGTCATGCGGCCATAAGAACCCAATTATTTTATTTGTGCTGCACGAGAAGCATTTGTCTCAGGTTAAAATGAATTATGCGAGGCTTTACACATTCACAATTAAAGTAAAGCAACTATAAAGTAATATCTTATGAAGAGGGAAATTGATGAAACTATAGGAGGATTATTATTTTTAAGATAAAGATCCGTTTAACACCGACTACACAGCAACTTCTTGGACAAGAACTCATTTAAGTGGAACACTTAAAAAAATCGCAAATACAACCCCGAAGATGTTATTGTTGTACAACTAAACAACGGTAATATTATTGACAGGGAAAGTAACAGTAGTTTGTAATCTTTAAGTGGAAAATTAAGAAAAAAAACAGTACGAAAATTTAGAATTGTAGATTGCTACAATTACTGATAATTCATTATGCCTTTTTGACCATTACAATCCTTCTTTGGAACGGGGTATAAAATGGTATAGGAAACTTGACAGCTATAAATTTATGGGTCGACGATAGTAGATGATTATATTACATTTTCTGATGTAAAAAATTGAATGACAAAATTCAAACAGAAACTGTGTAATGAACTTTGACAATCAACAACTTTACTACAGAAAATCCAGAAGAAAACTATTTTACAAATATAATGTTATAAAAAATATTTGCAACAGATCTGGAATGACAAGACACAAGAGCAACTAATACAAAATTATAATACTCAGCGTATAACAAATACTACAGTTCTAATTGTTTTTGTGGTAAATAAAGTCACAAAATAGACAAAACCCTTTTTTATATTTTCTCACTACATGTTATTTTTTTCTATAAAAATATAATTATGTATTTTATGCGCTCAGTTTGTTTATAATATTTGTCTATAATAACTGTTATTTACTTTCTTTTACTACAATTTATGTGCAAAATATTTGCAGGCCATGCTTTGTGAAGTTTCATATAACTTACATGTAAATGAGACGTTTTTGGTATGCGGTTTCATGGGGTGGCCTTTATGTGTGAAACAAACCCCGCCAACTGGCAATCAACGTGTTAAAATTAATAAATTACAATTTATTATTAATTTAGTTAAACTTACAATGAACAGAATTCTAAATTTAAATAATTTTTATGTTTTATTTTTTAATAAAATATAGTTAGTTTGTGATGAAATCAGGTGGTCACAATTTCCAATTGGCATTTTAAAATGATAATAATATTCACGTCATATTTTTAAGTAAGTTATTGTAAATAAATTAGACAATTCAAGATAAACGTGTAATTCTGAACGAGTTTAATTATTGATGTGCGAGTAACTAACAAGCATGTGTGCATGCATCGAGCGATGTTTATATTTTTCTACTTATAAAAATATTGTAATAACTCCAATGAAAATTGTATATTAAATATTAAATTTCGATGTAAGATATTTGCTAAGAAACTTAAATGATTCAAAACTTTGAGAATAAGATGTATTTATATTTTTTCAACTTCATCCTCTTCTTTCGGGGCTGATTTAACTACATTTCGAAATGCTGTCTTTTCATCCTCCGAGAAAGATTTAATGTGGTTAAACCATCTTAAATCATGAAAATAGCAATTTTTATTGAAGCATCAGGATTATCCATCCCGTAAATTTGTTTTTGTAATATATAATTAATGTAACTATTATTAAAAAGCGAATCGTTCGATTTGTTTGCCCTAATGAAAATTGCATTATTGCAGCAGCTGAAACCTAATATTAAGGAATTAGTTTCGGCAAAACGTTGCCAGGTATCCAGCCTGTAATGCTTATTAATTGCGTGTAGTGTTTATTACATACTGTAAAACAGACGTGTCAAACATGCAATCAAAACAGTGCAGAATGTATTGTAGTACCCAGTTTTGTTGTTTATTGACAAAACTTACATATATTTAACTTATAAAAGACAATATTATATCTTGTGTTTTAATAATAAATGTTTTAAACTTAGTAATTTTTTGTGCGGCCCTTCACAAGTCAAAAAATGTCAATGCGGTCCAAGCAGTAGGTTGGAGTTTGACAGGCCTGGTTTACGAGACAGAAAAGTTTTGGTACCTATACTATAAGATCAATAAAAATGCTGTTTTTTTCTCAATAGAATGAAATTTGAATGCGAAATAGATTATATATTTTTGTTAAAAGCAGAAATTTTATGATCAAAATGTCCGTTATATGAAAATATGAAATACGTAACTAAATTGTGTAACTATTGACAGATTTAGATTAATGCACACATAGATTCACATATTATTATTAATAATAAATCAATGAAAATTAATCACATCAAGCAAAATTCATGCAGGCTAATAATAATTTTAATGGCATGTAAATAATTTAGTAGAGATAAAAATGCATCAAATAAAAAATGAACCTGAGTTTTAACATCTCCGCCAATTTTGTCACTGATTTGCAGAAAATGATGCAACTCACTACTTAACAAATTTGCGTACTCGTTAATAGCAACGCTACCTATATAAATGAAAGTAGCGTTATAACAGTGATAAAATAAGATCAAAAAGTATCAAATAACAATTTTCTAATACAATTTCGTGTCGATCGTGTTCAAAACGCGTTTGACGCATTCCTTTCAATTCTTATGCATAGCATTCACAGCCTGAACGTGATTTCTCAAAAATTGCTCGATTAATAATTTATCTTAAATCTTATTGGAAAATTAAAAATATAGCGTAATATGGATCCCATGCATTAATTAGCCCGATTATTGCACCAGTTTAAAACTACTCAACATGTCTGCGTACAATGGTCGATTTCAAAATGAAAATTCAGTGAAAAATTCAACATAAAATTGTTTATATTATAAATGGGCCAATCATTTGAGTTTATGGTAATTCAATACTTATCAAGGTTTTAATGTAATTTATATTAATATAATAACTAATTTATGAATAACTTTGATTTTTATTACAAGGAATTTAAATTATTTCGTGGATTTATTTATAATATTTACATATCTCCTAAAATAATAATAATTTCTTAAGTTGCCATATTCTCCGGTTTCTGAAGCTCTTCATTAACTGAAATTATGTATTTCCACGTATTGCCATCTAGCATCTCTGTTTATTCATTTAAGAATAGCTTGAAATGTGTTTTTAATTTTTCGAATTTTATATTAATTATTCAGCAAATTCTACCAAAATACCTTAAAATCCAAAAAAAATTGGATATTTGTTCGTATGGAATATTTATATCTTGGAAAATAATCTCTATTTTATATATACAGATAAGAAAATGATTATATAAATTCGAAGAATAAAAAACATATTTCAGGAAGGACTCATATTAGTTATTTCTAAATGAATTAACAGAGAAGCTTGATGGCACAGGATATATTTTCATACATGATAATGCAGCAATTCACAATCATTTCAGTTAATAAGGGGCTTTTTAATTGTAACTAGCTGGGACAATCATTTTGAAAAGCAAATGTATTGTCTTCTATAATATAAAGAAATTTAATTCTTCGTTTTGGTTTCTGTCCCGGAATCAGAAAGAAACATCAATTTTATCTCAAAATAAAAAAAATCTTCCTGTTAACTTAAAAAAACTTTAAATGATTTTTCATATTTTTTTACTATATTAAAAAAATTAATAAAAACATAATTCTATTAGAATAGGAAATAAATGAATTTTCACAATCTGAAAGTTTATGTTTGTATTTTAATTTCAAAATAGTTTAGCGGAAAGGTACATACATTTTAGTTCCTAGAATACTTATCTAACATTTTTTAAAAATTAATATAGCTAATCATATTTAAAGAAAAATATTAAACTAAACTAATTTATCAAATTGTATAATATTGTGAAATACTAATTTAATATCCTTAAAAAATACTTTATATAATATTAATGAAATTTAATGAAAAGATATTCTCATAATATAAAAACATTTCAATTAATTATTACTTGAATTAGATTTAACAGATTTCATATCACCACTTTCTGATAATTGGGGTAGTTTTTCTAATCGGCTCGTAATAGTTTCTAATCTTTTAACTAAATTCTCTAAATCACAGGACATCTAATAATAAAAAAAATTAAAAATATTCAAATAATCAATAAATATTAATATATGTGAATACTAAATTAAAGTAGCATAAAAGTAAGCAGTTTATTAAACTTACATACTATGCGCTTTACAAAATCTATAATAAATTATATTAGAATATGTTCTAAACAAGTTAGAATTATAACAAAAACTCTAATATAAGTAAATAAGTTATTACCTTTATTTCTTTTCCTGAAATAACTAGAAATGAAATATTAAATTTATTTATTTAGTTTATACAAACAAATGTTTTTTTGTTAATAATTTTTATACAATTAACATGGCTACATTAGTTATTTGCAAAATTTTTTTATTAAAAGATTTTCTCTAGATATGAATTTAAATTTTACAAACTCTTAAGATATTAAAATTATCTGGTATTTGAATAACTGATTGTTAGTACTTTTATAAAATTGTAACCAATGGCACTTTGGGCAATAACGTAAGTTAAGTAAAATATTTTTGCTAATTCGGCCTGTAGTACACAAAAAACTCAAAACAGCAAAAAAAAGATTTAATAGAAGGAATTACTCATTGAAATAACTTGTTAGCATCAAAAATAATAAAAGTTAATAGAAAACATAGAAAAGTGCTGGGCCAGAAAAAAACCGGCCTTAAAAATTGTTTAAATGTATCAGTAATATGGCACGAAAACCCAGTATTGTGATAACTTAAAATACAACATCAACTAAACACCCTAAAATTTGAGAGAACATAAATAAATATAAAATCAAAAAACACAAAAGTAAAATAAAATAAATACAAAATGCATCAAGAACCGCACAAAATTTACATAAAAATAACATAATAACAAGAAAATTTGACTGAAAAACGACAAGTTATATAAAAGTAAAAAATTAATGAATTAAATGAGTTAAAATAAAATAGTTTTAGTTGAAAAAATTCAATTAAAAAATTTAAGAAATGGTGGGTTACAGGGTTTCGTTATTTGTTTAAATTGTCCTGTGGTTGCCCCAGTAACACCATACAAAATGCTTCTAGTTACCACTCGGCACCCGTTGCTAGGCAACGTTAGAAATGTGTTCGAGTGGGTGGATTGTCCGCAAAAAGTGAGCATCATTACTAATACTGTAATTGCTCGGACAACCCTCGGGTTCACGAGCTGTCGATAGAAGACCTATGCTCGCTTTGCTCTGTCCCTTGTGTAAAAAGTTCAAGATCAGATTTATGTTGACTGTTGGAGATGGAACGATGGTTTGAAAACGTGATATGAGTATTCATGATGATGATTGTATGCAAAGTGTATCTTGGAGATAAATTAACAGTGAATGCGACTTATTTATTTCGAATCAGCAAAAATACATAGCGTTCGTGAGCTAATGTGACGGACTTGGGGTTGTGCTGCTCGGCGTCGGGCACGCTCCTTGCGTCCCGGCCGACGATTATTTGATGGAGTGGCGGACTGGCTCGTAGATTGAGGACCTTTATGCGGCATCTGGGACGGGGCGAAGACAAGCGGGTATGTTACCGCTTCCCCCTCCCGACAGACTGCTAGGGCGACCTCCAATCCCCTGATTTGGGTGCGCAAGCTCTGATTAAGTTGTCGCTCTTCCGCCCAACCCTTTTGTGCCGCCGTGAGCCTGTGGTAAAGAGTTTTCATTTTTGTCGGATCTGACCAGGTTGCCTTGATTTGTTGCACTTCTCGAGTCATTTGGATTATCTGGGTGAGTAGATTTGCATTCGCATCTCTTGCGCGATCCAATTCGGTTTGCAGAAATTGGATGGTTGCCATTGCTGTAATAACAAAATCTTTAAATTTCTTTACGGACTTAATTAAATCGAAATCATGATTATTGTAAACATAGTTATAAAATAAATTCATTAGAGAAAAGGAATTAAGACGAACGACAATTAAAGGAAAATGTCTTGTTAATCACACACAACATGTCCTTTGTCCGAGAAATCAGGACTCTTCGGAGAATTGTCTTTTTAAGTCCTTCCTCTGAGTAGATGCCGGATATGGCCGTCGGGTATCGCGGGCCGGTCGAGGTGGATGAGCCTCCGCAATACGCCCGACGCAGATGTCCTCTTCGAAGTTCGCGAGGTACATCCTCGCCTTGACCACGTTCAGGTCCACTTGCTCCTGCACCCTTTCCCATTGAGTGAGGAGGTTCCGCGCGTGATCGCGGGTTTCTTCGGCAGGGTATCGCTGTCCGTTGGACCAACAAGGGTCCTTTGCCAGGCCCAATATCTGCCAAGTGGTGGGATATGGCCACTTTGGTTGAAGCTCCTTGATAATTGCTGTGGCTTGTGGTATTTTCTTCAGAGGCTGTTCATCGGCTCCTTGGGTGGGGGTCCAATCGAGCGGCATGATTTCTTCTGAAATGACATGGTGGATAAATAGTTGAGTATAAAGGAATAAAAGTTAATCTATCCAAATCGTCTGCATGATTTGATGTTCGGTCACTTCGGAAAAATAAGGGGTTGATTATTATTTCGTTATACGAGCAACGTTGGCCGTTTTTAGAGACGTTATAGTAAAATAATTCTTAATGTAAAGACTGCTAAGGGGAGATACTTATAGCATTCGTGGAGTGGGAATAGTTGTTGCTAGTTATTCAAGAAGAAAAGAAATCATGGCAATCGTGAATCAAGCATCTTTATCCAACCACAGTAAATTCCTTTATGCTAATTTGCACCCTGAAATTTTCTTCGATGTTAATATTTGGGTTAATAAATGTAATATTATGATTAGGACTACCCAAATCTAAATTTTATTAAATTCCGTCAAATCTTTAATGGTTAACGCGTTTTTCAAACGACGTAAATACGACTGTTCGTCTGTGCAATTTATGTTGCAAATGTATTCCATTAGTTATCCCAGTTCATGATCCTCCTATCGTTTGTAATGGCTATAATAATTTTAAATCAACGGCACATCATTGCTACAACTAACTGACTTATGGTCATTTAAAGTTTAATATCAGTCTATTTACCATCTAAAGGCTTTACATTTAGTCGGGTACAATTACTAAATTTTGATTTATGGATTAATCATTAATTAAAAGGTTTATAACATTACGAAAATTAAATTAATGAAGGGGATTTATGTAATATTACCTTGTAAGCTCGAATCCTTTGATAAATTCTTTATAGTCGTAAATTCCATGTGATGCGAATAAATTTTCGGTTAATCAAAAATGACTTAATTGGATATTTGAGGCGGGTATTCCGTTGTTAGATAATGTCGAGTAAATTTGTTTACTTCAAATCCAATTTATGTGGTCCGAATGATTTCCGGTTAGATGGTTCGATCGATGTTTGTCAATGACTGATTTTCTAATTTTAGTGTTGGTCAATTATGCGAGATTTTCAACTGTTAACAATGAGCGGACAGTATTGGATTCGGGTAAGATCAGATGTTTATATTATTTATAGTTTATGTTAAAAAGTTTCAAGATCTGACGTAGGTAAATTCGACGAGAAATTGATTTCACTACTATGTTGAATCGATATTAGTTTGTCAGGTTAATGTGTTAATTATTTTATATGATTTTTTATCAACGTTTTAGGGAAATACCTGGAAAGTTTGCTGGGAATTTTTGGAGATGGGATCTTTCTAAAACACTTTCATGATGGAATATATTAGGATCTTATAATGTTCGAAGTAGTGGGTTTTTCAATTAATCACTATTCCTCATCCATCACAAAGATATTTGCAATGCTTTGGTTTGATGTTGGGGGTAAGTTTGTTCTTGCTGTTTCTACATTTTGTAATATTAATGTAAAGTCATGACTCTTTTCTTATTATGTTAATTTGTGTGATATCAATATATATTTATAATCACCTGTTTTGATCTTCTTATTGTTATTATCGGCAATAGTCGCATTAAATCTCGGTTTTAGGGTCATCTTTTTGGTTTTTTATCAATAATTTATGTTTTAACGATTTTTAATTAAACATCATAGTCAAGTTAAATTTATTAAATGCACGTATACCACAACTTTTAATTTTATTTCATGATAATAAATCAATTTATTTATATCAACGATTTCAAGTTAATTTATCCCCGTACCTTTTCCCTTTAATAGGCCTTAGACGCATTTTATGTTTATATTATAGTTAGTGAGTGCCCACTGGACTACTCGGTGTGATGATTTTGAGCCGTGTGTAAAATAATTTAGGTCGATTTTACAGAAATGAGAAACGAGGAAGCAGCCAAAGATTTCTTCCTTATTTCTCGTTTCTTCTATATGGAATAATATTGACGTTACGACCCCTGCGTTCCGCACGCTGGGTCTTCACGAGTACATATCATTGGCGATTTTCCACGCGCTTACACGAATCTGCACTGTATATATTTTACTAACTTGCGATATGTGTTGGCTGTGGGCCGGAAAAATTTCGACAAAATAATTTTATTTAATTATATAAAAACAATTTATGAATATTATAAATATTTATTAATGCATATAACAAGTAAAACATAAAGTTACCATACAGTCCATTCCATAAATAAAAATTTTCATAATAAAATAAAATACCTCTCCCCCCACGCTGACGTCCAAGCAGAGCTCTATCGAGGTTGCGAGGAGGTGACGTGGGGAGAGAGTTCCAAAAAGAACTACTTCTCACCTAAAAATCTAAAGAATTGATTTGAAAATAGGTTTAAAATAACTAAGATTCAAAATTGATTAAAATGGTTAAATTTAATGTGAAAATGAATCGGTATTTATACCTATTTTCTGTCCCTAACCTCGCGTGTTAAATTTGATGTAGTAAAACAAAATTCGACCTTGTTATTTTCTAGTGTATTCTATTCTTTATTTTTGTTATTTTTTAATTTATTTTAATAATTTTTTATTTAGAATTTTTATTGAATTATTACTAATTCAAATTTTTTGATTTAAGTTTCATTTTCATGAACTTTTATCGATTTATTAATTTTCGGTCGAATTTGTTGGGTTTTCATGTTATATTTGTATTTGTATCGTGCAGATCTTGTTGCATTTTGTTATTATTTTAATTTATTTTTATGTTTATTATTTTATATTTAATTATCTTTTTTCTCATATTTGGTAGGGTTTAATTGGTGTTTTAATAGGTATATTTTAAATTTACTTGTTATGTTTGCATGTGTTACCGATCCATTTAAACATTTCTCAAGGCCGTTTGTGTTCTGGCCCAACAGAAATAAATTGCCAATTTAAATAATGAAAATAATAACAATTTAATTTAGATGACACAAATAAATTCAAGGTCAAATTTTGTTTTATCGCAATAAAAATAACACGCAAGTTTTTTGCAGTCTTGTTTTTCTGAATCTTAAGTGGTGTGCGTTACAACTGTGAGCTGTGCATTCAGGCAATTAACACTGGTAAGTGTTTTGTCTGGCCACGAAAACTCTCAGTTGGTGTGCATTGACTTATGGTTTAAAAAAAATGAAAAAGGAATAATTTAAACAATATTTAAGAACTAAATAAATTGTTTTGAGTTGAGACAGAAAATATGGGCGGAACGCTGTGCAAATTTTCCGAAATACTTAAAATACCTTATTAAAAAACTGTAAAATAAGGGCGAAACGCTTCTCAAAATTTCCGAAATAACAAAAATAGCTTATCGAAAACTGTAAAATAAGGATGGAGTACGACTAAAATTTTATATAAGTAAAATATATTCATAAAGCTGAGGAATAAGGACGGATCTTTACAAAAAACTTAATAATAATAATGATAATAGTAAGGATAATGGTAATTATAATAATAAAAAAAAAAAATAATAATAATAATAATAATAATAATGATAATAATAATAATAATAATATCTGTAAAAATTAATAAAGATAACACATATAATAGTAACGATGATAATACTAGTAACAATAATAGGGAACGTAATAGTTATAATAGGGATAAGGGTAAGAGAGATACTGTGGATATTTAACATAACGAATGGTGTATATGCCATTGTAAAACAATAATACGGATAATAACAAGGAGGACTATAGGAATAGACATAATGATAAATGATATAACAGTATGGATTAACATTTGAAGAAGATAGGAGAACAATGGGACAAAAAACTTGAAATTAAGCATAGGCCTTCTATCGGCAGCTAGTTGGACCTATGGATCGTTCGGTCAATTATAGCATTTATAATAGTGCTCACCTTTTGCGGATGATCAACCAACTCGAACACAGTTCCAACGTTGGTTAGCAACTGGGTACTGAGTGTTAAGAGAAAAATATTTGTATGGGGTTGGCTGGGTAACAACCATATAGTTTCAAAATCTCAACAGTTAGAAACCCACCAAAATTAAATAAAATAATGTTGGGCAAAAACTAAGGTTTTGAGAATTTTGTTTGTCTAACACGACCTCCGATAAAATATAGTAGCGGAAAATTAAAATGGAAGAAAATTTAACAAATATCTTCCATTTATCGTTAAACAAAACAAAAAATAATAAAAAAGTATAATAAGATACAAAAAAGATATAAAAATGATTAAAAACATTATAAAAAGAATTGCAAAACCACAAAACTAACAAAATCATCCAATTTCATCAACTCCAAATTCATCAAAAACGATTGTATTCTATAAAATAACTATGAGAATTAAGCGTTAAATGTAATTAGAAACTTTAATAAAAAAAGAATCGTGAAAATCTGACTACTAGGGAAAAAGTGATGAAGTAAAGTAAAAACTGTAGGTGTTTTGTTTTACCTCATTAAAAAATGGGTAAAAGTCGATCATATATAACTTGATGTCAAATCGACAAAATGAACACACTTGAATTTAAAATTTTTCACAAGAAAAGAAAAAGAAATGAGGAGTAAGGGCGATTTTCTTTTATTTATTTTTCATTATTATTTGTTGCCATTACATTTTTAAGATTTCAACTAATGCCGAAGGCAACTTTTGTTTATTAATTTTTATCGATATGTGTGGTGGGTTTCTGGGTTTTGATATTTTGAAACTATATGGTTGTTACCCAGGTACCCCATACAAATATTCTTTCGCTTGCCACTCGGCACCCGTTGCTAAGCAACGTTGGAACTGTGTTCGAGTGGGTAGATCGTCCGCAAAAAGTGAGCGCTATTGCTAATGATATAATTGACCGAACGATCCATGGGTCCAATGAACTGCCGATAGAAGGCCTGTGCTCAATTTCGATTCTTAGGTCCCATTATTCTCCTATCTCTTTCAAATGTTAACCTATACTCTCATATCATCTATCTTTATGTCCATTCGCTTGGTCCTTCTTATTATTGCCCATGTTGATGATTTTTTATGGTCTGTAAACCCTTGGTTATGTTAAGTAAACACAGTACATCTCTTACCCTCATCCCTATTATAACTACAACGTTCCCTATTATTATTACTAACATCATCATTGTTACTATTATATATATTACCTTTATTAATTGTTACTACTATTACCTTTATTATTAATTTTATTACTATAACTACCATTATATTTATTGTTATTACTACTATAATTATTACTACTATTATTATTATCATAATTATTATCATCATTACTACAAATACCATGATTATTATTATTATTATCATTATTATTATTATTATTATTATTATTATTATTATTATTATAATAATAATTATTATTATTATTATTATAATCACCATTACCCTTATCATTATCGTTATTATTATTAAGATTTTGTAGGGATCCGTCCTTATTCCTCAGTTTTAGATAAAGTACTTTTGTAAATTCGAAAATTTGAGCAGCCTCCCGCCCATATTTTCCGCCTCAACTCAAATTAATTTATTTAATTCTTATTTAAAAACATTATTTTTCATGATTTTGGTCGTTCGGATTAATCTTTTTCCGATGGCTATTCATTTTAACTGTTGCAACGATTTCGCAATTTTCCCACTACCCGTTCCCTCTCTTTGTCCTTAAGATCTATGTATGTTCATATTATATTTAATGAGTGCCCACTGGACTACTCGGTGTTAGATATTTTGAGCCGATTGTTGTTAAAATTCATGTCAATTTTTTAGAAAACGGATGATGAAGGAGCAGCCAATGGACTACTCATTTACCCTCCAATTTCCCCTATGTACGGATAATATTGACATTCCAGCTCCTGCGTTCCGCACGCCGGAGCCTTCACGGGCACGGACTATTGGCGATTTTACACGCACTTTCACAGTTCGATAGTGTGTTTTATTTTTCTATCTTGCGTTATGTTTTGGCTGTGGGCCACCAAAAATAAAATAATAGAAAAAATAAATTACCACATGAATTAGGCAAAAGTCTCGACGCATAAACTGTATATTTGGCATTCATATAAACAAATTTTAAATTGGGCATCGATGTACATAAACCAAAATAACATAACTGTAGATTAACAATCTGAAAATATTACTGCAAAACATAACTGTAGATTAATAACCTGAAAATATTGCTACAAAACATAACTGTAGATTAATAACCTGAAAATATTGCTACAAAACATAACTGTAGATTAATAACCTGAAAATATTGCTACAAAACATAACTGTAGATTAATAACCTGAAAATATTGCTACAAAACATAACTGTAGACTAATAACCTGAAAATATTGCTACAAAACATAACTGTAGATTAATAACCTGAAAATATTGCTGAAAATATTGCTGCACAATAGTTGAAAAGCACACAGTAAAACAAGATAAAAAGTGAGCAACTTAATTTTGGTTGAAATCAATACTGCAAAGTAGTGGTTGAAAATTTGTGAAAACACATAAGTATTTATACCTATAATTTGGCCTTAACCTTGCGTGTTAGTTTTATTGCGATTAAACAAAATTCGACTTTGAAATTATTTGTGTTATCTAAATTAAATTTTTATTTATTTCTTAATTTAAATTGGTAATTTATTTTTAACATTTTTAAATAAATTTATTCAGCTAAAAATATTTTATTTTTATTCATTTAATTCATTAATTTTTACTTTTATATAAATGGCCATTTTACGGTCAAATTTTCTTGTTATTATGTTATTTTTTATGTAAATTTCGTGCGGTTCTTGATGCATTTTGAATTTATTTTATTTTACTTTTGTTTTTGATTTTATATTTATTTATATTCTCTCAGATTTTAAAGTGTTTAGTTGGTGTTGTATATTGTATTTTAAGTTATCTTGGTGCTGGGTTTTCGTGCAGTATTACTGATGCATTTAAACAATTCTCAAGGCTATTTATGTGCTGGCCCAACATGTGAATCTTTTATTTAAGAGTTTTAACCTTTGTTGTTTTCATTAAATTTTATTATCCATTTCAATTTTGTTTTTTTAATTAATTCACAATGAAATTTAACTATTAAGGATTTATAATAACCGTTATTCCGATCAATTTTTTTGTCAATTGAATATCATGGACGTTTTCTTCCATGGTATCCATTAGGAATCCATCATACTTATTCAATTCAATTAATTTACTAACCATTCTTAAGATATCTATATCTATATATATATAATTTTATATTTTTATCAATTTGTTGGGGTTGTCGGTGAATTCGAATAGAAATTATTGTCAATCTGACTCCAAGCGTGCCTTTAAACAACAGTAACGAACTCCAAACGATATAAACTTTATTGATTAATGCACTTTATCTCCATTTTAAAATGACACAACGAATTATCAATCAATCACAATTAGTACTTATTGCAACCCTTCGGTAAGAATAGCACTTTTCGGATCAATTGACTTTACAATTACCTGACTACTGCGGTGGGTTTCTGAGATCGGTAACTCTGATTTAGTTGCTTTGCTTTGCTTTGACCTTGCTTAATTTCTGTTTCAAATTTCTCTTTAATTTCTTTTTGTCTTTCTTTGTCTTCTGCAATTCTTTGTCTCCTGCAAATTTATTGTCTTTCGCAAGTTTTGTCTTATTTTTTTGTATGTCGTTGATTTCAATTGCGCTTCCTTTTTACACTCCATCATCCAATAACACTTACTAATGTCGAATAGAATTTCTGATATCTTTGAACACTAATTACTTTTGGGCCTCCATAATCACTGACAGCTGTCCAGATAAATAATTTTTTAGATGTGCCCTTTCCCATATTCCCATATAACATTTCTTCCCTTATCTTGAAAGTGCTTTCGAAATAACGTGCAAATTTTCCTTTTATTTTTGTTTTCCTAAATTTGCACTTGTTAATTATAAATGACCTTCTTTTATTTAATTGTCTATTTTTATTGATTTTCTCTTATTCCCTTCTCGTTATTCGACATTTTTTTCTTTACCTTTTAATGAAGCTCCAGAACCACATCTTAATCACTTATCCTTGTTTCCCCAATAATTTTACATGTTTATTAATTATTTTACTCTATTATTTAGGTATCCTCAACAAATTTGATTAATTTTTGATAACCACATGTACACAAGAAAGTAAATTAGAAATTTGACTATCTAGTCTCGAGGTAGTACTTCGGTGGGGAGGTACCCGTAACGAATGGCAGTTCGCCGGATCAGTTCTCCTCTCCAAGAACCTCAACGCCAGACCCTCAGTAGAGTGCGACCTGTCACGAGGATGAAGTAAATCTTACACAAGAAAAAAGAAGAATATATTACTAGTAAAGAGAAAAACGAAAATAATATAACCCGAAAGAAGAAGTATTAAATCAAATATATCAATGGAAAAAGA
This sequence comes from Schmidtea mediterranea, assembly GCA_022537955.1. Lineage (NCBI taxonomy): Eukaryota > Metazoa > Platyhelminthes > Tricladida > Dugesiidae > Schmidtea > Schmidtea mediterranea. The sequence goes on from CM039679.1 coordinate 273,203,996, forward strand.
TAATGATAATGAATTTTCGTCCAGAATAATTTACAAGGTTATAATAATCCAATGAAAACAAAGTGTAGGCGTTTGGTTTCACTATATCAATTTATATAAACCGTTGCTGAATTGACAAAAATAACTCTTTCATGCTGACTATATTTTATATTTGAAACCTACCTAACCTCGAGATACTCTACTAATTATTATTTTTTCAAGCTTCAGAAGCACGCTGAATTTCATTTTATTTTCCCAATTATTGTTACAATATTTTATTATTACTTTTGTATTTTCATTGTTTATTACCTTCATTATTATTTAATATATAAATATGATAAATAAATATTTAAACTCAAAGAGAGGATCTAATTATTTTTATTTTAATCCTATTAGTATACCTTCAGGTTTTATGAGTGTTCGTGAAGAGCATATAATTTCTGGAAGTTATTAGCAACTCTGTTATTTCAATCAAAGTTTTATGCATTCAAATTTGTTTTTTGTGATCGAAGTTCAAATCATTTGATAAAATTCATAAATTATTATAATTTTTATCATGCATCACATGTACGCAAGAAAATAAAATGAGGTTTTTAGCATCTGGACTTTTCCCAGTGATCACGTGGAGGCCCAGCCGTGCAAAGGTAATCAAGCGATCCAAATCCTTCATCCACAAACCCCGAAACCAGGACATCAGTAGATTGTCGGCTAATAAATAAAATAAAAAATAAAGAAGAATGTATATAGATAAAAGAGCATAAAAAAGAGAATTGGATTAAATAAGAACTTATAATAAGAGCTTCAACAAAAGAAAACATTAGAAAAATTAAATTGAAGAAGAGATCTGATAAACGAAAATTAAAAAGATAATTTGATATCTAATAAATATTGCTAATTGTTAAGAAATTTTATTTAATTTAACTATTATTAATTTTTCCAAAAAATTAGATAGTATCATAATCTTGCCGATATTTAACTTTATTATTGTTTTGTATGAATTTGGGTTAAAAAATATTATTATCAACTTTTCATTAACATTAAAACAGTAATTAGGTCTTAATATTTATGATAATTTAAATTCCATATTTAATATTTACCCAATCTATTTATTTATAATTTGTACAGTTAAAACACTTGATTCCATCTAAAGATTTATTAAACAAACATAAAAAGATCACTCATTTAAATATCAGTGTATATTGCGCAATCACTAACACATTGTATTATGTTATGCAATATACAATTAACTGATTAACATTTGGTCTTTGACCTTTAATGTAATATCATTACTTGTACATTTTATCATATTCAATAAACCGTCAGTTTTTTTATTGTTTAAATTATTTAATCAATCGTGGGAAAAATCCAAAAATCCATCAATTTTCTGCTTAACAGTAGCAAAGAGAAACACAAAAGAAAAATTTAACCAAAGGATTTACAAGATTGAACCAAGTTCAACAAAAATTCGAAAAAATATCAAAAAATTTATGATTTTTCAATTATTGAAAAGATTTAAACTAATTGTTTAGAAATTTGTTAAAGGCTTTTTTTGATATTCTATTGAAATTGATTTTGTTTTTTAAGATTAATAAATTTTTAGAAAAAAGAAGTAATTTATTGATTATGACAAAAATTTCTAAGCTATTGAGACTCCTTCTAGATGAGAAGTACCTCAATTTTGATAAACACCCACGACAGAATGGAAAATTTTGGTGAAATTTCATGATGAATCTACAAAAGAAAATCAATAAGTTCTCATAGAAAAATAATTCTCACTGAAAGTTAGTATTAACAAATCGGGGAATTCCTTTCTAAAATTAGTCATAAATTTTTGTTTAAATTCAACTTTTAAATAAAGGGGCTTTATCGTTTTACCAGCATTATTATTAAAGAAAAAAACGCTGAAAAATTTTAAAGGTCAATTTTGAAAAAGTCTATTCAACTTCATCATTGAGCAATATGAGTAAATTCACTGACTCATTAATCTGATTTCTGCAACATATTGTAAATGATCTAAATCCATTTTGCTATTTCCGACAATCTTTACAACAATTTCCCCATTTTTCTACCATATACTGTCGAAATAGCACTTTCAAGTAGTAGGAAAATCTCTAGGTACCCAATATACGCCTTTAATAAAATCAATTTTTAATAAGAATACTGATTTTTATTAAATTATAAACATTATAAAGTCTAATTTTTTCGTTGACTTGTTATAATAAATTAGTGTAATAAATTCCAATCTGCGCCGCAGAAAAATTTTAAAAATTTAATTAAAAGTAAATTTGTTTTTATTTAAAGTATTTTTTTTAGTATTTTTTTTACTTTCATCACTTTTAGGGAAAGTGATCAAATTTAATTAAATAATTAATAACTAGTTATTAGATGTTAAAAATTATTAATTCCTTTTAAGACAGAGGTTTCCAACCTGTGGGTCGCGACCCCAACTGGTGTAATGTGAAAATTCGAAAGGGGTCGCCTACGACCTTCTAGTCACCCCCATTGAAGCCTATTTGTTACTTATCAAGTAGACTAGTAAATAACGTAACAAAGTTTGGTTCTCCAAACAAAAACGATAACCTTTTTTGCAAACGCTCTCTTTATTTCATGACAAAAAAAATCGCCCCCTCAATATTATATAAAATATAAACAAATTCGGACTCACTGTATGATTCATCGACAAAGGTTTGCAACGAAGATTTTGCCACACAAATTTCAAGAAATAATGAAAAAAGTTGTAAGTGCCGTGAATTTTGTAAAAGCTAGTGCCTTAAACAGCCGCCTGTTTTCAAAACTTTGCTGTGTTGGGGTTTTAACAATACACGAATAAAATAATAAAATTTTAAAATTATCAAAATCAATTAAAATTAATTAAAATGTTGAAAAAAGTAAAAATAAATATTTTTCGGGGAAGGGGAAAAGTGGTAACCGGTGGTAAATTTGATTGTGAAGACGAATAAAATATTATTAGACTGAGATAAGGTATATTGAAGGGTCGGGAGCCCAAAAACAGATTAATTAATTAAATTATTTACCAACGAACCCATTAATCAAGGGCCGCTGTGCTGAACGTCAGCTTAATGTGGTTCCTGACATTAGTGAAACGGGCAATAAATTGTCCGAAATGGAAAATTGTTTTTCAATAGTAATCCAGATTTATGGGAATCCCAAAACTATAAAAGTAATTGACAACAAAATAAGTTGCCAGTTGGTCGGAGCACGAAAAGAACAAGTCGAAGGAAACGAGTAAATAGTCGTAAATCGATAAAGTTAATCAGATTGCAGTCGAATTTACATCGTGATACCCTTAAGGTGTATAAGATAAATAAATTATTGTGTATCGTGGTGAATATTTGTCAATAAAGATTTCTTTGTTGGATTTTGTCTTATTGAACACGAGGAGTCGGATCGAGAGACCTATTCATCGACGAATATTTAATATCTCAACAGCCGTGAGTTGGATGGATTCAATAATGCTCTGTTATTTCACACTGATGTGAGGTTGCTGTCCAGAGGCAAAGTTTTAAAACGTGTTTTTGATCTTCGTGAATAATTAAAAACGTTTTTTAATCAAAAATCTAAACCACACTTTAAAACACTATTTGGCGGAAAAAATCAACTTCAAAAAATTGCTTATTTAGTTAACATCTTTGCAATCTTAAACGAATCAAATTTATCGCTCCAAGAACCAAATGCAACATGCCTAGATTTGTCAGAAAAGATCCGAGCATTCGAATTGAAACTTCAACTTTGGCAAACAAAATTGGATGAAAACAGAATTTAGATGTTGTCAAAATTATCTGCGCTTCTCACTGACGCTAATTGGGGTTTTGTAACTCTAACATTTAAGTAATTATAATTAAACTGATAGGATTTTTTCTTTCTTCAGCTTTATTTTCTTTTCAATTTGATTAACTAAAAAGCCTCAACTTTAAAGTTGTTAGGTTCAATTGTATGTGACTCTTAATTGTATAATGTATATTGCAGAATACACACTTCAAATATTGTAAGTATTTTATTCCTTTGCAAATTCATTTTTAAAAATATTAACCAATAGGAGCAACCCTATTAATTTTAATGTTGGGGTCGCAACAACCTGACAAATGTTCTCAAGGGTCACATCACCACAAAGGTTGATACTTATAAAACTGAAACCAATCTACAAATTATAATTTATCATTAATTCCATGAATAAAATAAAACTAAATCTATAAGAAAATTTATTGCTTTTATTTATAATGCAAAATCTCTGAATATTTAATCTACCCACACGCCGGCTAACCAGATAATATCAACAACATGGTCAATCAACCATCATCATATATCTATAAATATATACAGAATCAGATAATAATAATAGTAATAAGAATAATTATAAAGTGTAAGAAAACCAGTTTCCACCGGAAAGACAGAGACTATTTTCATTTAAATTATTAAATTTTGCAAAAATCATAAAGAATATTTTATAATCTCCAATGACAATCTTCAACAAGGTAACTGGATTATCTTTTAAAAAGTAAATACAATAGATACAAACTCATAATTTATGAAATAAAAACAGAAAATAGAGCTTTACAAAATTAGTATACAAGAAAATTAATGAATATATATATATATATATATATATATAATAAATCAATGAAAAAATTATGAGAGTATTATGCGTTACAGATTTTTACAAAAATTCCACAGAAAATATAAATATTTTCGCTTTAATGTTCTTGTGAAAATATTAGCACTGATATGAGCCAAATAAATTCCATAGGCAGAAAAAATACTGACAGCTGATGTTGCAACATGAATACTTTCCAAATAATATATGGAATAACGAGCAAACAGAGCGATAGATCAAAATAGAGAGAGAGAGAGAGATTACTATTCAAATAAAATTGATCACTGAAAATCAGAAAGATTAGAAATGCCTTTAATAACAATAACAATCTGGATTCAAGTCAGGGGATAACAACAACAATAGTAATAACAATAATATATAGTAGGCATTAGAAATGAGGCACATAAATGATAATAAATAATGCTGAATGGAATCTATAAGTTGTATCAGTGACATTTGTGTTTCTCTTTAAGCCGGATCCTGTCTTTTAAACTTTGAGATATAAATGCAATCAAAGTCAGGCATATATGTATGAACATATATATTTACAAATCACTTAGTCATATAGCCTAGGATAGATCAGAGAGTGACAGTGAAAATTCGCAGATTTCTTAGACTAAAGATAAATTTTTCTAGGTGCTCAGTAGTCAATGTCAGACGAGGAGTCTGACACCAACGTATTTTGAATGCTTTTCTTGTTCATGCCGTTGACATTGTTATTGATGTTGATTGATGATTTATTTCTTTCTAAAATAATTTCATTATTAACAGAAATTTTAATACTATTTGTCAGAATTTGATTTTGATAGATATCAAAAAAATATTAATATTCAAATAAATATTAAAAGAATATAAAAAATCAAAATGTTACATAATAATTTCTCGATTATCTAATACTTCAAATTCAGTTAGAAGATTTTAAATCGGTTTTTCTTTTATTGATTATATAAAAATTTTAACAACATTTTGGAAATGGATATTTAAATGTTTCGTAGACAATTCCTAGAGAATCAATCTAGCGGAAGAGGATTATAAATATACATATTTTTTAATACAAATTGTTCAATTTTATTGCCATAATTCTCCCGTAATACTCGAATTTTCAAATATATACAAATATGTTGAGTTTACTATTAAATAATCTACACGTTAATCACATTAATCACATCCATTTGTGAACCGTGACAACAATTTCCCTAATCTTCAACGGTAGTCAGTAACATGAATTTCTTTTATTCTGTCGCCACTTGAAAGACCAAAAAATTTCGGTGATTTTGATTACCCATTTGAGATTATTAACATTTTCAAATATTTTAATTAATTAATAAATTAATTTCTAATTTTGTAATTACATCGATTTAAAATTACTATGTTAGTCTTTAATTTTTGTTCGTTATCTGCATATAACATTTCCTTAAAAATATTAATTTTAGATTTTTAAAGTTTTAAATTAATTTTTGCAATTAAATTATAGCGCATTTTGGACAATTAAAATTTTCATAGGATGAAACAATAATCAAAAAAACACTGAGATGTTTATCTACAGAATCAGGATCACGGCTAAAAATGAACCACCACACTATTAGCCATTGAATAGCATCAAAATCTTAGTTTTCGACACCCTAATCTCTGGATTATTAAAACTGTTTTTCAATAATACAACATGCCTTGAAAAAAATTCAACATTAAATAATTCACACAAAAATGAAGTTGGGGCTTTACATATCTATTAAAAATGCCGATAGTATATGTTCATCTAATTTCTAGAACAATCAGAGGCTAAACATTTTTTTAAATATTGGTTGCATTAAAAACAATCAAACTAAAGCTTAGTAGGAATCGAACCTATGAAATATATCGGAAGTCTTTAAAAATTTTAAAAAATTGGCTTTCAATCACAAAACTATGCTAAATGATAAATCAAGATCTGAAATAAGTAAAACACTCAATTCCATCTAAAGATTTCTTTACATAATATATATTTCATAACTCTTTTAAATAGTAGTACATATTACTCAATCACTAACGCATTGTATTAAGTTACTCAATATACATTAAACTGATTAACATTTTGTCTTTGACCTTTAACGAAATATAATTACTCTCCTCTTCTAAAGAATGATGTCATCTCTTTAACAATTCGATTCGTCGGTGCCATGTTGTATTTGGATTCTGCAATTCGACTTGACGACCAGACACAAAACATAATATTGAATATCATTTTTTCTATTTATATGTGGTTCTCAGCATACTAGTACCTTTTCCCCCACTTCAAAATTTCGTTTAATTCTTTATCATACTCAAATTCCATCATCTTTTGAATATTTTACTTGAATCCTGTACTTGATTTTGGAGTCTAGAATTAGCATGTAATGTTATTGTCCGTCCATATACTATCTCAAATAGTGAATATTTTGTAACACTTTGATAAGTTGCGTTTATACCGAATTCAATCTGAGGCCGCATTTTGTGCCAATGTTTTTCAGCACAGCCCCCAATCATCGTCATCACAAGTAAATCTTTCATTGTTCTGATAGGTCTTTCGACTAACCAAATTGACTGATGTTAATACGGTGTAACAAATTCTTGCCTTATTCCCAATTTTTCTTTAAAATATTTGCTTTAAACATTTCCCCTTTGTCCGTTTTTAAGGTTTATCATCTTCAAAATAGTTTTTTCTTCTTGGTTTGCTGTGATCGCCAGATATCTAATTTATTTAACCTATCAATAATAACGATAACATACCTGTTGTAAGTTGAAGTTCTCTGCGTGGCAGCAATATCCATAACAATCTGTTCTGAAAATTCAGAACTTTGGCGTAAAATTAACATTTCTTTTGTCTTTCATTGGTTTATTTTTCTTTTTGCACACGTGACACATCGTTTTACTATATCTTTAACGGTTTGGTCAGAATTATTTCGTTTTAGGGAGCGAAACAGTTTCTTAATTCCAACATGATATAAACCTTTGTGTATTTTAATCACTAATTTAGATTGGTAGCTTTTTGGGATTACCACTAGATCTATTTTATCTATTTCCAATACAAGTATATCAGCTGATATCTTAAATCGATCTTTGTATTAAAATAGAAAAATATTTTGAAACATTTCCTTTGAACGTCTATATCATTCCTAAGAACTTACATTACTACCTTGAACAATTTATCTTTTTTTCTGTTCCTCCGTAATCTCGATCATTGTCTGTGTTATTTGAATCAAATTTTTGTATCTTACATTTGGTATTTTTTGTTTATATTGTACATATGCTGTCTGACATTGAGCACAAAAATTACCGCCAATCCTTGATAATCCATCTGAATTTGCATGCTCTTCTCTTTTCCGGTATTTCAATTGGAAATTATATTCCGATAGATTAGCCATCCTTGTCTGAAATCATTGCCTTGTTTGTTGTATTATTTATAAATAAAAAAGCCTTTTGTCCTGTCCGGACCATGAATTCTTTCCGTATAAATAGTGCCTAAAATATAAAACATATTCATGCAACGTCAATAACTCTCTCCTAGCTACGAAATATCCATTTTCATGGGCTGTCATACGTCTTGAACCTTATGCGATAACTATTTCTGAACTAGCCTCAGTATCAAAAATTAATTTCCGATCTATCAGATGGAAATCAAAAATAGGAGCTTGTGTTAAGGCTTCTTTTAGCTGACTAAAGCTTTTGTGACAATTTTCTGACCATTTGATTGTTTGTTTTGTCGTAGCCTGAAGCTGCATGTAATGGTGATGACATTTTAGCATAATCTTTGGCAAATCGTCAGACTCAGAAACAATCAAAGTTTTTTACCACACTGTTGTTTCGTCGCTTCTGTAATCGGCTTGATCGCCTCTGAATTTGTCTGTATTCCATCTTAACTTATATAGTATAACCAATGAATTTTAATTTGATTTTGTAAATTTCGCAATTCGGATTTTTTTCTAAGTTCCAAGTACGACTAAATGTGAGCTCTATGGGCTTTTACATCGCCAAACAAATTCTAGCTTTTATTAACTCCTTTATCACGTCATCAATTTTCCGCTCTAGATGTATCGTTTGTCGTCTTGGAAATTAAATTGTTTTATTCCCAGATATCTTAGTTTTATATTGAACGATTCTTGTGAATCCTTATTCAAATCTAGCTGCCCTAAACATTGACCCAAATTCATCTAATAATTTATTAATTGTTAGCATTTCATTTTATCTCAATTCATTTTTCGCTTGTTTTTCTTTCGTCATGAGTATAATCACTTATCTTCGACTCGGATTAAATACTGTTAATTTCTATCAACTGCATTCCAAATGTTTTCAAAGTATCCACTCAACCAATAAAACCTGGACATTTATTTTTAATAAAAGATATTCTGCTAATTCCCATTTTAATCTGCCAATAAAAATTTGCTTATGTGCATCCCAGTAGTTTTTGACTTCCTGGAAAAACTCCACATAATTTGATTTCACTACTGCTTGACCTTGGACTGCCAATTTTCTACGTTTCCTCATTTATCACTAATAGAAACTCCGGAATCCTATAACATCTTAATCTTAACATAATTTTTCTTCATTTCACTCCATTCTCTTTACATACCTCACTACTCCTCTATGTCTTTCCGATTATCATTCATTACAATCCTATTGACGAAATGTATGCAAAAGAGTTCCCTGTGTTTTTTCGGTTTCCACGTAATCATTAATTGATTCTCTGGCTTTGCATCATTTCTTTGATTTTCTATATTTTGCCCACAAGCAATAATTTTCTTGTTTTCATAACTGTGCTGTTCTTTCTATCTTAGTAAATAACAATCACGAAAATTATGTACTCCTTTATCACATATTGAAAATTTATTTTTAGTGGGCATTCGTTTATTCTATGATTATGTTCTCCACAGCAAAAACATTGACTGACTGTAATTCACCGCTTCTTGGTTCAGGACAGCCTCAAGATCGATTGTATAATCTTTTGCAATGTGTTTAAGTGATACTGTTGGTGTCATCAGCATATTCCATTCGACTGGAAGTTTCATTTCATTATTTCTGTCATACGAATTATCTGGTAGAATCTCTCTTTGGTAATTGCCTTGGCTTCTTAACGCATTGGTATAAGCTCTGTTCGTTTCTCTTGTAGACGTTTCTGGATTCCTTCTTCTTGTTGCTTCTGCATAACTGCTCTTTTTTATTACCATAATTTCTTCAGTCTTTCTTTTGATTCCACTTTTTCTTAAATCTTTGACAGTTAATTACGTTCTTCTGCGGTACAGTTATAATTAGGTTAATAATCTCATTTACTTTCATTCCTGATTTAAATACTTAACACATTGTGATCGGGCAGTTTTCGGCCGCGTACTAGTGCTTGTAACGGGTGATTTTTCGCGTAATTTCGCGCTAACGTAGACATCTAGAAAAATTGCGATAACTTCAAAAATATTGGAACCCGCATTTTAACGTGACCCGCGCTCCACTAACAATCTATCAAAAACGTATAAATATGTGATAGGCTCTCTAGCATTAATTTGCTAAACACGTATTAATACGTGATCCGATTACAATGTGTTAATACACTAGGTTTAATACTCTGATTTAAAAGGTCGTGTATCTTTCATTTTCGTCTATTCTGGTTGCGGCAAGTCCTTTATCCTGCATATAATAGTTTTTATTGTAAATGTTTCGGTAAACCATTCTTTAGTAGTCTTATCTGTTGTTTTTTCTGTTTTGAAATTTCTTCACATCGTAGCTGCTTCAACTCAAAAGAGAAAATCGAATGCCTCTGCCCTCTTCAAGTCATTTCAAGCGATCCAATCATCAATTGCTTGTATTCATTTTTCAGTTACTTTGATAGCGCATTTCTTGCAGATTTTTTCACTTCTTGTGTTGTCATTGTGTGAACATTGTCGGCGTGGTAGCCAGTTAAAACACTAGATTGATAAATCTTAAATAGTAGAGTATATTATGCAATCACTAATACTTGATTTTAAGTTACGTAATATACACTAAACAGATTAAAATTTAAACTATTGAAAGGTAAATATTCCTAAATTAATGCTAACTGTTAGTATGAATTTACTTATAAAAAAAATTTCTTACAATTTTCAATTAATCTATCAATTTTTCATTGTTCCATTATTTTAAAAATTACTGATTTTTAAGAAAAATGTTCTTGTAACATTTTATTCTAAATTTAATAGTCTATCCTGTTGTTTGGGTACTTTTTTAGTGCATATTTTTTTGTAACTTTACAGGGAAAATTTAAAAATTTGTATGAAGATTGTATTTGCGTAACGGAACCGACATCAAAATTCTAATTATTTTGCAAATTTCAAATAATAATAACGATATTATAAAAAGCCTAAGACATCAACTTTTATAAAATATCAATATGTTACAGTCATTATTTTATATTTCTTTTTATTTCTTTCTGTACATTTTAGCAAAAACATATTTCACTTTGGCATAATTCTTTATTAAAATTTATCGATAAAATTTGATTTCTTTTGACTTTAATACAAAGTAGTCGCCTACTATTGTCGGGCGCCCTACAAATTTTTCAATAATAAATGATTATTGTAAATATTTTGAAAAAGAACTTTTACATACAAAATTAATCATCAGACAAATAGATATGAAAGACATTCATTTTTTTATTCAAAAAAGGAAATGAAATTCATTTTCAAAGTTTTACTAATGCAGGTAATGGCGTCAGTGAAAGCGTCAATGAAATTCATCGACGATTTCTCAATTCTTCTGCAAACCAGAAATTAATTAATTAATAAAATTTTATTTCATAGTTTATAAACATAGACTGTAACATATCACTCATACCATTAGCAGAACATTAAAACATATTAAAACAACTGGAAAAAAAGAAAAATAACAAAATTAAATTTTACTCCAAGTCAACTTAATTAACATAGATTTAGAAGTATTACAATTATTAATGAGAATATTAATAAATAATCGAATGTGAAAATTTTGATATAGATTTTAGTAAAATTAAGTCATTATACTTGGATTAAACCAATCAATCAAATTAAAAAAAGTATAAAATTATTCGAGTTTTTACAATAAAACAAAAAATCCTTTAAATACAAATGGAAAATAAAATAATTGTGTATATTAATATTTGAGATGACACTAGCAGAAATTAAGGACTACTTTTCTCATTGGTCCTCTAAGAATTTATTAGAGAAAAGAATATTTATCACCGATGGAGAATTTTACGTCCTTCTTATGGATATCATATTGCTACCCTTTACACTTTCAGGGACAGCGTCTGCATTTGCAGTTAATTAGATAATTTTATCAAAAGTAGGTCCGGAAAAGTTGTAAAATTTGAGACATTGGGCGAAGAAAATCTTTATTGGCAACAATAACAGACTTCGGCGAAGAAATTAAAGCATAATAAATAATTTTTGAATTTTGCTACATTATCAAATTTCAAATAAATAAAATGTTTTATAATAGTTGTTTTATAATTTAGTTGTTTATATATGTTTACAATAGTTTTTTCGTAAATAAATATATAATTCTTTTTTTCTGTCAAAGCGGGTTAGTGATTTCATGTTCTAATGTAGGTTATATGAGAACCAGATTAAACTTTTTTAATTTTTTTAAGTATGGAATGAAAATATTTTAGGAATTATTGATTAAAACAGTAAATATATAATACTAAGAGCAATGAATATAATGAATATTGGTTATTAAAGTTCAGAGCAATTCAAATCAAAAAAGTTATTGTAGACAAAGTATTTGAAGGGAAAATATAACATGAAGATTTGTTATTCAAGTCCTGATCATCATTTGGCAAACGCTCAAATTGAGTGGCAGTTTTGAACAATAACAGTCTATATACATATATAACAAAAATATAATAAATATTGAGAACGGGCCAAATTAATACCAAAAACAGAATTTATGCTAAATAACACATTTGAGAAGACAAGAAAAACATCTCCGGCTCAGGTAATATCGGACAAAGCGTTAATAAAAGAATGGATTGATGATAAAAAATGCGGAAATAAAATAAAGTAGTGATAAAAAATTTAAGATTGGTGAAGTTATGATAAGAAAAATACTATAAATAAATCAGAGAACAGGTATGAAGGCTATTCCAATGAAAGGTCTTCCAATGGGTTCCAGATTTTTGTGCTTGTTAGCAATCATCTTTATACAAAGCCTCGAACCATATAAACATTGATTTTTACGCAAGATACGCAGATGATACCTTTGTTATGATTAAGAGCAAAAAAGATGAAGAATTTTTTCATATATTCAAGATACTAAGTTCTAAATCGAATATACGGATCCCTCAATTTACTAGATCTAAGAATTAAAATACAAAATGATTCTAAAACCTACTAAGATCAGCTCTTCTATATTTATCAGAAGTAAAAAACAAATGATATTCAACCGTTAAAAGAATGAATAAAAATCTAAAAACATGTAGGAATTCAATACCAAACATACACTTTTTATCTGAATATTATATACATCTTCAACTTCAAAATCTTTAAAGCACATTCGTATATCACACAAATTTTGAACAAAAATACAAGTGCTGCAAAATATAGCACATTCGAAGAATGAAAAGCTGATTCACACTAAAGAAAATATACTTTGTTAAAAACATTGTTTTAAGTACTACGTGCAACGTATGCAATAAATATATATTGAAATTATACTAAGGGACTTGTAGTCAAGATATAAAGAACACTTGGATCCTGCTAGAAAATCCTGGTACACAGAAATCTTCAAAAATTTCAGCCAAGGAACAAAAAATTTCAATTAAAAACTTAGCATGTGAGAAAATTAGAAAAAATCCACGATTTAAAGAAGCAATTTCTATACAGTTAAAGATCCAACAATTAACACTAAATAAAAACTCAGTGAAATCGTCAATCTTATCTTTTGTTGACTTTAACTTAACATCGTGAGTTTTTTAAAGATTATTTAAAATAAATTTTAAAATATGAATATATTATAATTAAATTAAAGTGAATAACAATAATGATAAGAGTTTATAGAAATAAAAATTTTGAGTTTTTTAAAAAGAGAAAACTTTTTAAAACTTTTCAATAAATTGACACTTTGATTTAAAATTTTATTTAACCAAATTTAAACCAATAAAAAGGCAAAAAAATAATATGATAATCATTATTTTAATATCGAAAATTTTTCCAAATAATAAATAATTTAGGCTTATCTTATAATTTGCTTGTTTAACATTTATTATTATTATTATTATTATCATTATTATTATTATTAATATTATTATTAATCATTATCACTATTACGTTGCTTCCAAACATGCTCAATTTTAGATTATTTGATTTCAATTAATATAAAAATATCATTCTTTCAAAAAACATGATTTTCATTCTATTTTCTTCTATTTTCCTTACATCTCAAATTTTTCTGTATCGCTATTAACCAAATACAGCAGTGAAAATTTCAGTTCGCAGTTGCAATTTTCTTGCTGCTCTTTGAGAGATTTAGATTATAACAATAAATTTAAAAATGATTTTTTCGCTAGTCGATAATATTCTTGCAAATTGTGCCATGCTTTTGAAAACATAACGTCTGCTAACACAGTAATCATGACGAGTCAATGCAAGTAAATTCGGAGGACGCGATTTGCGTGTTTATGACAAAAACAATAAGATATAATTACATAACTACAACGAGAAATGATAAGCCATAATAAAATGTACGTGGATAATCCATTTTGTATGTTGATTTTTGAATTAAATGATTCTATCATTAAGACTTAAAAAACGTTGCCAGTAGTTTTAAAATCCTTACTAATTAAAAATTGATGTCAATTAACTTTCATGTCTGATTATGCGAAATAATATTACTGTTGCCAGTCAATCGGGTTCTTGAATTGGGTTTATTTTTATTTTTTATGTATAAACAGTGATAAAAATAAAATTAAGGCATATAATAAATTCTTAAATTGCATTTCTTGATTTACTAATTAAAAAAAGGTAACGCATTTTGAAAAACGAATTTACAGAAAAGCAACCGATACTGGTTTATATAAATCACCAGATAGTCTTTTTGTAAGACTAAATACAAAAGAAATATGATATAGGGATAAGGATTGGTTAAGCTGAATGAGATTGATGACATAATTTTACCTGGTGTTTATCCGTTTAATTCTTCAGCGAATTGTGTTTTGATTAATATGGATGATGTAATGAATATGACTCATGATGCTAAATTGAATAATAATGATAAGTTTTATGTAAATAAATGTGATTTGTCTTCTGGTGTTGATCCAATTATTGCTTTAACGTTTTCTGAGGATATTAAAAACTTTAGAAAAGCTATTTTAAAAAATATTGGAAGTGTTAATATTATAATTATTTCAAAATCCTTCAAAGTTCGTGATATGTTATGTTCAGTAAAAAATCTTTGATACTATTTGGTTTATGCTTTGATCTCTAATATCTATTAATTTGTAATGGATGTAATGTCACATACACTGGAGAGAATTTTTCATCATTTCTGCGCACGAGTTTGAGAACATGTTTAATTGAGTGGAAACAGTAATATTATTAAGATGCAAGTTAAAAATTGGCATTGGCATTTTTAAATTGTTATCTAAAGGTTTCAAAAACTATTTCGAATGTATTATTTGTTAAGTATTTATGATAAAATCATTATACCAATACATTATTTTTTACTAATTTTATGAGGACTAATACATTTTATTTAATTCTGCACTACAGTTATGTAATTATTAATAAACCTATAAGTTTAATCGTTTTATTGAAGTCGTTTAGGGTTTTGTGGTAACACTAAATAATAATATCTCCATAATAATTTAAGTATTTATTCATTACAACTAAAATTCGGTCGACCGTTATTGTGTTAGCGTTATTTCATTCTACTGTCTTTCTTTGTAAACCTTCAACGGTAGAAAATTTTTTTAAAAAAGTGTTGATACCTTTATTTACTATTCATAGTGTTTCACAAAATTTGTTTCAAAAATTTTAATTATTAACAAGATTTAACTAAGCAAAGTGAAAGAACCTTGCTATTGGATATATTTATCAATTAATATTTTAATACGGAATGGTTATCCCTGTCATTGGTAAACAACAATAATAACACCGGTCTATCATTTTGTATCAATTCACGCGAAATTGCCTTAATTAAGAATTTCGTTCGAAATTGATTATGCATTAATATTTTCTAACCGATAACATCTCAAGAGTTCATCATCATTTGTGTTTTTTTTTACCAGAAAACCGTCTTGTAATTGCTCGACTTCTGAAATGTTTGTGATGACTGATAAGTGAAAAAGCTACTGTGCAACTTTTAAAAAATATATCTTTATCCATGCTTTTGTTTCGTCATTATTACCTGTTAGTTATAGTAAAAACCCGATGAAAATTTTTCTTTATTCAATTCATTTAACTGTATCTCAAATTCGACAGCATTTCAAGTTGCAATGATTCAAATTACATTTCATATGATCTTCACGACAATCATTTATATTCGCAAACTCTGAATCCTGGAGGCTGTAAACAACAAGATTCTTGTGCCATTTCATGTTATGGTTGAAAGCCAAACAAAAACTCATCAAAATTGCATACAGAACTCAAATAAAAAGATAAGCCACAATTGAAAAAATATGCCGATTAAAATATAATGTGATATATTTAAATATCTCCACAAATATTAATAATTTCAAAATCGTCACCAAAAATTATTTATTATTGAAATTTTTTTAAAAATTTGGATCATATACATTTTAAGCCTCGGGGCTCATTTCTTTATTGATGTAGTCAGTTTAAAAAATCAAAATTTATGCTATTAAAAATGTCAAACGGTTTTTAGAATGAGCAAATGTTTAGGAATTATTTCATATGAAATTTAATTATTTCATTATTTCACAGTAAAACCCCACTTGACGCTGTTTCGATTTAGCGCTCTTTTATTTCAACCCGGGTATTCCTTGAAATTGTGCACAGAACTACGGGGATTCCCCGCGAAACAGTACAGTTGTGTTTCTTGTTTAGTGCGGTGTTTGGCACATTTTTATTATTTGAAACATTTGTTGGCATTATTGTAGGTATAGATTTATATAATACTATAACGATTAATACAGTGACAAATATTACGATCTTTAGTTTTTATCATGGGTGATAATGAAAAACAAGAAAATAAAGCAACCAGAAAAAGCATTTCACTGGAAACTAAAATGTAAGTGATTAGAAGATTAGATTCTGGTGAACGTCAATCTCAAATTAGTGCTGCATTGAATTTGGCAACTTCAACAATAAGGACAATTCTTAAGAATAAAGAAAAAATACTGTCATCGGCAACTGCAACTACGTCAAGCTCTGCAACGAGAATTAGCCGTTCTAGGAATAACATTATAGATGAAATGGAAAAACGACTGTCTACATGGATTGATGACGAAATTTAACGCAATATGCCATTAAGCCAATCTATCATAATAGAAAAAGCTAGAAGAATTTTTAAATACATTCAGACTGAGGCAGGTGACATAAGTGAAACTTTCGTTGTAGAGGATGGTTTAATAGATTTAAACATCGAAATAATCTTCACAACATTAAGATTACAGGAGAAGCACCAAGTGGTGATACGAAAGCGGCGACTGAATTCCCAGCGAAATTAAAAACAATAATTGAACAAGGAAACTATACTCCAGAATTGGTTTTAAATGTTGATGAAACAGGCCAGTTTTAGAAAAGAATGCAAAAACGAACATTTCTATCCCGTGAAGAGAAACGAGCACCAGGATTTAAAGCTATAAAAGATCGCTTAACACTCCTACTGGGTGGTAACGCAAGCGGATATTTCAAATTAAACCCACTACTAGTTTACTCCAAAACCCCAAGAGCGATGAAAGGCATATCTAAATCAACATTACCTGTAATTTGAGTGTTTAATAAAAAATCAGGGATAAATATGAAAATTTTCCGGATTAGTTCACTGAACATTTATGCCCGTCTGTTAAACGTGATTGCGAAATTAAAAAACCTAAACGAAGAGCACTACTATTAATTGATAATGCTCCAAGCCACCCAAGAAATTTATCAGACTTAACAACATGCATTCCAGTCGAAGTGGTTTTCTTGCCGCTTAACATAACTGCCTTAATCCAACCAATGGACCGAAGCGTTATATCCAATTTTAAAACTTATTATTTGAGGCGAACATTTAAGCTGATGTTTGAAAAAAACAGACGGATAAGAGAAGCAATCAATAAGAGAATTTTGGAAAAACTACAATATCATGAATGCTGTAGCAAATATAAACCTTTCTTGGAATGAGATAACAGAAAGATCTTTGAAAGGAGTATGGAAGAACATTTGGCCGGATTTAAGTATGAGCGAAGACATTGAACACTCTGTCGATATGAATGAAATAGTGGAATTAGCGAAACAAACCAGTTTGAATGAGGTAAATGTGGAAGACGTCGAAGAAATAGTTCACGAAACAGCAGCTAGTTTTTCTAATGACGAGCTCAAGGAATCAACTGCGCAAGAACAAAACAAAAATATTGATAGTAGTGTTTTTGAAGATCAAAAAGAACTTTCGATGGCGTTTGTAAAATGGAGTTTGACCACTATAACTGAATAATAGACGAATTTGTTGAAAATGATCCAAATTTTGACAAGAGTTCAAAAGCAAGACGGTGTGTTATAGATGTTTTATCCACTTATCAACAACTTCCAACAGAACGCAGAAGGAAAACGCAAACTACATTAGATGCCTTCTTGACAAAAACGGCGAAAGTTGGAACACAGAATAGGCTGAATGATCTGATTGACTAAAAATTTATTTGTTTTTTATAATATATTCGTTTATATTGTTATTTATTTTTGTAATAAATGTTTAGTTTTATCTTTATAAAAAGCAATAATAATTTTTAAATTTAATACCTAACGCATTTTCTATCCAACTTCCCCAAACCTCATTATTTACATGTTAAGATAGCCTCGTTTAGCGCTGTTTCGCATTACACTCTACTTTGATGGAACGTATCCACCGCGTTAAAGGGGGTCTTACTGTACATTTTTATATGGCACGGGCATGGTCAGCAGCAGAAAATTTTCTAGGGGGTGGGAAAAATATTTTTAGTAATGTTTTAATGTAGTTTTAATTTACTTATATGGCAGAGTACTGCGAAATAATATTGACAACATAAAAACGTGCTGGACTTTGATAAACAATATAATTGATGTGCAGCATGTCGTGTATTTCCACTTGCATGCAATGAAAATTCTTCCAGTTGACAATAAATATCTTCAAATTTACTAGAGAAAATCTGAATACTTTTATACTTACTTGTCTCACACTGAAGAGGAATATTTGGGACAGCGGACGTCCTTTTTAGAATCTCACGAAAAAATGTAATAATTGCCTGATAGTACCAATAGTATTTCATATCACTGCAACATTATTAAGATCATTTACTATGAGGTAGAGTGAACAAAAGCAGCCTTGTGGTAAATACTTCGAATTTTTGCCTGACCACCATTTTCTTTTCCGGTCATTGTCAGGCACCAATTATAACCTTGACCAAGCAGATTATTAAGGAGTAGACCAAATGTTTTGCAATGTTGAATAATACAATCAGATATCGTGGCAGAGTCCATACCTTTCAGCGGAGAAAATCCAAGGATTTCCTCATGAATCATAGGCTTCTCACTAGACGTATCTACAAACCGGACTCCCAGTGATAGCTGTTCTGTTGATAAGATATATGCAGTTTCATCGGCTATGATCGAGAATCCAACAGTATTGTTAGCAGCTTTTACAATGTCTTCTCACAGAGCTTGTTCAGACAAAATGATCAAATCATTCTGCGTTCGGTGTGATGTGTAACGTGCATTTACAGCAGCTGTATCAAATTGGTTTTCTTTTTTATTTTCTTCAATAGTTCGTTTTACAGAATTATCTATCTGAGAAATAATATCAGCATCCGTTTTCCGTTTTTTACAGACAGGAGTTAACGTTATTTCTTCAACATCTGGAGTCGATTGCTGTGGCTGTCTGAGAGTTTTTAAAAATTTCCGGATATCCATGACGCCTAAAAGTAACAAGGAAGACAAATTAAAAAAATAAATAAGAACAAAAAGAAGAAACAAAAATCTTTATAATAATATAACATAATTAACAAAATTAATTTACAATATAGCAAATGAAAATAATCACAATAATTAGATTATTAAAGACTTACAAAATAACTTTAACCACTGTATGTGCAAACAACCTCATTAATCATTCAAACATAGATTTGTACAATAAAATATGTAGTTCATACAACTAAATTTATAACAAAATTAAAATAGGTGATTTATAATTTTCTAATACTTTTCGGCGTCGACGTGCGGCACGGACATAATTAAATGCGCGAATTCAAGGTAATCATTGTAATAATTAAATAGTAATCATATTGTTTATGAATTGGTAATTTTGATTTAATCTAAAAAGTTATTATTATCATTTAATTGTGCATTATTGTTTTTTTTAATCTAACAGAGTCAGGAGCAATACTGGCCTAAACTACACAAATTAGTAAAGAATCACGTTCAACAATATATAATCCTCTTTACACCAAGGCCACAATGAAACAGATTATTTTTCACTCACGAATATTATACATCTAATTACAAATTGCTTTATCGAATATGGCTTTAATTTTAATAAAGACACATTTTAATAACTCACAAAGTTAGTACAGATAAGAATGAGGAATGTGTGAGGGTTAATTATGTAAATAATGGCCATATTAACAAATTGAATGCACTAGATAAGTGTATACCCTAAATTTTAGTTAAATAAATTAATAAAGCAAATTTTGTGAAAGTTATTAAATACAGAAAATCTTTAAAACGAAAATTTAAGTAAATTAGTTTTCACTCAATTTAGATCAAAAACAAGAATTCTAATCAAAATTAAGATAAAAGGAAAACAAACTTGCTCCAAAACGAGATGATTTTCCAACTTTAGGATCAATATTAATCCCAAGTTGCAAAGGACTAGATATTTGAAAAGCTCTATTTTTCCAATTCAATTTCATGCTTCCATTGTTGTTATTAGCGTTGTGAGATACCTCATCACAGCTCATGGGATAGTTTGATGATGGCGTAGCTGAAAACGAATGTTGTTACAAAAAAACCAAATATTTTGTTGAAATTAATTTATAATTAAAAGTTACTTTGGGGTCAGAAAACTATAACTCAATCACACGGAAGTGAAGAAAATTTTAAAACATTAATTTTATGAAATAATTTTGTAAAAAATTTTACAATAATCTTAAAATATTCAGAAAATTTCCAAATTGATGTATATAAAATTAATTAGTCTGTCAATTTCCAGACTTTTTCTATGATCTCTTGGTTTGTATTGAATAATAAATGAGAATAATTCATTAATTACTTTTTTGTTCCAGTCCCTTATCCATTTAAAATTATTTTACACGTCTTGAAATTGTCATTTGCCACTGGCTACCATTCTCACCTCGAAAAATATTTATTTTTATATTTTTGAATATTTACTTAATTTTTAACATTTTTCATTTAAATTTATACATATTTTTTGTAATCCTACATTGGTTAGAATAATCAGTTGCTGAATTTGTAATAAATAATAAATTCGTAAAAATGGAATAAAACTTCAATTTAATTACAACTAACAAATATCTGTTCCGAAAACGTAAGAACCGCGCAATATTCATTTGCATTCTGTAGTAAATCAAATTGGATAATCTAAACTTAAGCCTTAACCCATTGGCTCACATTGACGCGTGTCACCCGCATTTAGTAACTTATTTAAGCACTATGAAGTGTGATATCCGCATCTAATATATAAAAGGCAATGCTTGTTTGTGTGTTCTCTATAGAAATCCAAGCCGCTGAACCGATCTCGATGAAATTTGACATACCTAAACCCGGGGTCATGGGGCTCTAAATTGGGTCCAAGGTGGCTCCAAAGCATCAACCGTACGATTCGGTGAAAAATCTATAAAACAAAGTTGTAGAGCACCCTTGTTTTAGTGGGTGTGTATTACGTTTCTGGACCCGTAACCCAGATCCGGAAAGACCAGGGGCTCATGTACTTCTGGAGCCGTGGGGTCAATCACTGTCATGCAATTTTATAAAACAAAAGTTGAATGGCACCTTCCAAATAGTTAACTGGATCACGTTTGACACCTTTTACACCTAGCCCCCGGCATTGACCCAAAAGGCCTCATCCATAATGTCAAGATAGAGCAAAGTCTAATAAGCAAAAGTTGTTCATTGGGTTGTTGTAAAAACAGAAAGCTGTTCCCAGGGTCCCACCTCATCCAAGGCAATGTTTGTGCCTTGCTTGAATGATATGTTTTGCTTATTTTTAAATACTACCCCGGACAACGCCGGGTAATCCCAGCTAGTATTATTGATTAATAAATATGGTATGGTAATAAAAAAAATTAATTTTAAAAAATCAGATTTTTGGAAATTAAAGGGATTTAAAAATGCACAGAAAATATTAAACAATTTGTAAGTGCAATGGGTTGATTGGCTGCATATAAAAAAAGTACATAAAAGCTTTAAAAAATTATAATAAACGAAAACCAATGAATTCGGTACGAGTTTATAAATACTGTTAACTATGTAAGTATTTTAAATAAGAAAATCTAAAAAGGTTTATATGACTTAACCTTTAAGTAGTAAAAATTTTATGAAAATCTGTAATTATTCCCTTTAATTCTGTGATCATAATAAATATGAAGATATTGTGACAACAATTACTTCAATAATGCTTAAATAATATAGTTTGGTTTATACGTGGTAAGAAATTCTATGTAGATAGTTATTCGGTAAGCTATAATAAATTCTGTAAACCTTTTTACCCCAGCTGTGAAAAAATAATGTTTTCATAAATTTTCAAAAAAGACCAATAAATAAATTTTGGTTTTTGACTTTGAGCATAAATAAAGATAATTATCATTTATAATAATACCTTAATAAAAACAAAGTGGATAATTTTCAATATTTATTTAGTCTGAAAATGTAAATAGACAGCTGCTGTTTACGATCGATAAAAATAGCTAATTCATTTCTAATAAATTAGTAATTTTTATGCAAATTTTATACAAAACACAAAGATACTAATTATTTTGTTTAAAGGACAAGTTTCACAATTTAATAACGAGTAATTATTAATAACTAACATTGCATAGAAAACTGTGTAACATTTGCATGTTGATTCGTCGACATTGGCGAGAAATTAATTGGCGAACTACTCGAGCAATATAAACTAGATTCTAAATTATTAGCCCGAATTTGATTGTTTATTCCATCTTTAAACGTCTGCATGAATCCTATAAATTAAACAAATATTAATTAATTGCAGGTAAATGATAAATTTAATTAAGAAAACTTTAATTATTAAAACATTTATTCAATAAAAATTCTAATTAAAAGAATGGATTTTCAAAAAGCTTACAAATTTGTATAAAATATTGATAGATTTGAATTTCAAAGTTAATAATTTTTTTCGATTATATTTTAAAAAACATTTACAGTTAAGTAAACAACTTCTAAAACATAATTTAGTTATAATCTAGTTATTAAAATTTAGTTTAAAAAATAAATAAATAAATCGATAACAGAATCAGTAAATAAAACGTTTTGATTATTATTATCAATTATTAGTTGATTTTTCCAGATGCAATTAAAACAAAATTAATAGAGGATCTGATACAATTTTGTTGAAAATTACTTTGTTTGAATCGTAGAGAAATTTGAGTATTGATTTTAATTGATTTCGTGTGCATGATTGCACGAAACCCTGTCGATTATAGTAATAATTGCGAACTGTTACCGGCAACTGTCATATGAAAGTTGATAGAGAGATGTGCAAGACATAAATTTGGTTGATAAAGCACATTACATAATGTATTACTACTACTTGTAGTCCAATTCGCAACACTGGTAGTAGTAGTAATAGCAGTTGAAAATATCCAAATGAAATAAGTGACCCTGACGGTCACTTGGTCATAATGGAATAATGTAAACAAAAACACACTGTGAATCGGCACAAAAATGTCGTGTTTTATACATACTTTTAACCAGTTTTCATCAATTGTAATGGAACGGTTAATTCCACTATTCAATGCGACCTTGTCATACATACCAGAACGTATAATTGCATTCGGCGATTTCTCATTTATAAAATTATATTTGTACTATAATCATACTTATCGATAAACAGTGCCAATTTTTGTTGATGTATTTTCATAGTATTTCAACAGATTTACGACAAACGAATAAGACCGAAACAATAAATAATCAACAAGCCTAATTACAAATATATATATATATATATATATTCACTGCGTATCGGGCACCCAATAACCTCGTGACTAAAACGTAGAGAATGTGGTTTGACACCACAATTTATTTTCACTTCACATATAAAAATAAAATGTTCGATTCAATAAAGCATATGTGTAATGGGTGCAGTGCCACATACATTGGAGAGTCTTACGTCATCTCCACATACGAGTTCAGGAACATAGCCGATTGCGAGAGGTTAGTAATAATATTGAGCAAAGAATAAATTTAAAATAATAAGCGAGAAAGAATTTTATTTGAGACATTGGTGATTATATCACTATTCTCTACAGTTAACATTCAATCAGCAACGAATTTATTGAAATTATTTAATTAAATCAAGAAATCATAACTATTACATTGTTTTATAAATATTATGATGAAAGACTGATAATGAGAATAATTTCCTAAAAATATATTTCATTCCTTTGGCGTCCTAGTGTTCTTATTAAAATTGATCCATCATTTTTTCGACATAAATTTGGGAAAGAAAAACCGGATTTAAGGGTTAGCTGTAGTTATTAACATAGATAGAGTTCATATTAAAGCACAGGTATTGGATATTTCAAAGTTTGCTTATAAACTTTTACTTTTTTATATCCAACAAAAACTTAGTGATTTCTTCATATTTAAGATAGTCATCGATAAAGATACCATTTTCATAGATAACATAACTGCACAAAAAAGAGATAGTGTTCTATTATCGTATGTTGATAATCTTTAATAACGAATAATTATTAATAACTAACTTTGCATAGAAAATAAGGTTTTTGATAAATAGAAATGGTAACTATTTGAATTATTTCTATTACTTGAAACGCAGTCAACGGAAATCTTATAATCATCATGTGATTTGTAATCACATCATTTAAATATATGGTTAAGCCACATTCACTAACTAGTGTTAATGAATAATAATATTACCTCATTATGAGGTTGGCACAAAGTATCATGATTTATACGCGAGATTCAGTCTTATTTAAAAAAAGCATGAAAATATTATGTTTAAAGTTAAAACACACTAAATTTATTAAATATGCTATATGAAACATTTTGTATAATAAACTGATAAATAGAACTTGTTAAATAAGAATTTCATTTAACCGAAAGAAATTTAAGTTTTATAAAAATATGAATGTCCTCATAACCAAATTGCTAAATATATTTTATTGGGTAATCTCCATTTTCTTAGAAAAAAACAAAGCAATTGTCAAAAGATTATTTTTAGACTCAAAATAGACGATATTAAAATTTCATATATACTACATATTAAGTCTCGTGAGGGTAGGGCATTAAATCACAAATGGTGCAAAAGAAAATATCGATAATATTTGCATAAACCATATATTGATCATAATTTTAATGTTTTAGTTAATGAGTCCGTGATGCTTTTAAAAATGCGATGTGAACAAATAAATTATGTAATATTCATAGACCTGGTGCTGTTCTCATCGATTTTTATCAAAATTTTATTACTAACGGAAATTCAACATCATTCGCTTTATCAAATTATGATTTTAAGGCCCATAGAATAAAACAGTGAGTAACAGGTAATTTACATTATTTTCCAATGTATTATTATTATTATTATTATTTCAATCATTTTCAATTTGACACAATAGCAAATATTGTGTTTAGTATAGTAAAACAATATTTTAACTTTTGTCTAAATGATCAATAATGAGTAGTAAGAGTGAGCAATATCATGGAATAAATTGCTAAAAAATCACGATTCTGGCCAAGCCCCATTCCAAAAAATATTTTTATTTTTGTCTAAGCTTTCATTAAATTTTTTATTTATACTTTTTAGACGAATAAATTTTTGTTTAATTTTAAAAAAGGTTAATATTTTTCATCGCTAAAAATGGCTTAAAATCACGATTCTGGCCAACCCCCATTCCAAAAAATATTTTTGTTTTTGTCTAAGCTTTCATTAAATTTTTTATTTATACTTTTTAGACGAATAAATTTTTGTTTAATTTTAAAAAAGGTTAATATTTTTCATCGCTAAAAATGGCTTAAAATCACGATTCTGGCCAAGCCCCATTCCAAAAAATATTTTTATTTTTGTCTAAGCTTTCATTAAATTTTTTATTTATACTTTTTAGACGAATAAATTTTGTTTAATTTTAAAAAAGGTTAATATTTTTCATCGCTAAAAATGGCTTAAAATCACGATTCTGGCCAAGCCCCATTCCAAAAAATATTTTTATTTTTGTCTAAGCTTTCATTAAATTTTTTATTTATACTTTTTAGACGAATAAATTTTTGTTTAATTTTAAAAAAGGTTAATATTTTTCATCGCTAAAAATGGCTTAAAATCACGATTCCGGCCAAGTCCCATTCAAAAAAAATATTTTTGTTTTCGTCTAAGCTTTCATTAAATTTTTTATTTATACTTTTTAGACGAATAAATTTTTGTTTAATTTTAAAAAAGGTTAATATTTTTCATCGCTAAAAATGGCTTAAAATCACGATTCTGGCCAAGCCCCATTCCAAAAAATATTTTTATTTTTGTCTAAGCTTTCATTAAATTTTTTATTTATACTTTTTAGACGAATAAATTTTTGTTTAATTTTAAAAAAGGTTAATATTTTTCATCGCTAAAAATGGCTTAAAATCACGATTCTGGCCAAGCCCCATTCCAAAAAATATTTTTATTTTTGTCTAAGCTTTCATTAAATTTTTTATTTATACTTTTTAGACGAATAAATTTTTGTTTAATTTTAAAAAAGGTTAATATTTTTCATCGCTAAAAATGGCTTAAAATCACGATTCTGGCCAAGCCCCATTCCAAAAAATATTTTTATTTTTGTCTAAGCTTTCATTAAATTTTTTATTTATACTTTTTAGACGAATAAATTTTTGTTTAATTTTAAAAAAGGTTAATATTTTTCATCGCTAAAAATGGCTTAAAATCACGATTCCGGCCAAGTCCCATTCAAAAAAAATATTTTTGTTTTCGTCTAAGCTTTCATTAAATTTTTTATTTATACTTTTTAGACGAATAAATTTTTGTTTAATTTTAAAAAAGGTTAATATTTTTCATCGCTAAAAATGGCTTAAAATCACGATTCTGGCCAAGCCCCATTCCAAAAAATATTTTTATTTTTGTCTAAGCTTTCATTAAATTTTTTATTTATACTTTTTAGACGAATAAATTTTTGTTTAATTTTAAAAAAGGTTAATATTTTTCATCGCTAAAAATGGCTTAAAATCACGATTCTGGCCAAGCCCCATTCCAAAAAATATTTTTGTTTTTGTCTAAGCTTTCATTAAATTTTTTATTTATACTTTTTAGACGAATAAATTTTTGTTTAATTTTAAAAAAGGTTAATATTTTTCATCGCTAAAAATGGCTTAAAATCACGATTCCGGCCAAGTCCCATTCAAAAAAAATATTTTTGTTTTCGTCTAAGCTTTCACTAAATTTTTTATTTATATTTTTAGATGAATAAATTTTTGTTTAATTTTTAAAAAAGCTTAATATTTTTCATCACTAAAAAAAGACTAAAAATCACGATTATGGGAAAAACCCAATTTTTGAAAAAACACTAAATTAATTGTAATTTTGTAAAGTGAATTTTAGGAATATTTAGATCGATTCATCAGGCTTATGTAGTCTTGCTAAAAACACTGTGTTTTATGATCTCATTATTTTGGTTTATTAAATTAATGTTAGAAGATAAATTAAATGACGACGTTTATCGAATTTGAATGTTTGATTAATGCATGTTTTAAAAATAAATATGAAAATAATGGAATTTTCGATGCAAAAGTAGGGTATCGGACACCGTAAAAATGATAAAGATTATAATAAACACAAAATCTAGTCCATAAATTTATTCATATAATCTTTTGACTGAACTGTAATTTCGGCTTCATAAAGAAGTTTAATTTGTTCAACTTTGGCGACGATTTCATTAAGTATATTTAAATTGGATTCGTCAACTTATTCATTGTAGCTTTTAAGGTGTTGTTAGCCATTTTGATTTCTTTTTTGAAAAAGGAAAGTAGAAGTGAATAAAAGTATTTTAACAACAATAAATTTACTGAATTTTAATTCCATTTACTTTATTTAATTTGAAATTTCATTTAAAACAAATAAGTTTTACGATAATGATTGGCAAATAATTTTTTTTACAAAGATGATACCCGATAAAGATGCTGGGACTTTGTAATAATTGATACTGGAATCAGGATCTATTTAATTGATAAATTGAACAGAATTGAAACTAAAACATTTATAGAAGCACTAGAAGCTGGAACTGATGACTGACAATTTGGCTATTGGTTTTTATTAGTCTTATTTGATGGCAAATAAAGTGAATGTCGTATCAATAGAAAATGTTCATCTCAAATTTAACATAAATATAAAAATAATCAATGTATAAAATATTTGTTTTGATAAAAATTTGTTCCAAAATAAAACTGAAGCAATTTTAAATAAAATAAAAAACAAATAGAAAAATAAACAAAAATTAATAAGATAAAAAGAAAGGAAACCAATATAATTAAACAAACGGAAAATAAATAAAACTAGATTTTGAAATAAAACGGGAAAGTTGCTGATAAAAGAATATTGACTAATGGATTTTTGGATGTATTCTTTGAAAAAAAAGAACAGAAATTAATTTTGCTCCATTAGATTAATGTTTAATTATTTAATAGTTTGACTTAAATAAAGATATTGAGGCAATTCAAGGAATTGCTAGAGCAATAAAATTATTAGTTACTTAGAAATGTATCAATATCGAATTTAATAACAAAATACAAAATCTAGTTTAACCAAAAAAAATGATAAAAAATTATTTACTGAAATTAAATATATATTTTAAATAATGAAAATTCACCATGATTGGTTTCTTTAAATATGCTTTTCAAAGATTCATTATTTGCTATGTACTCATTTACCATGTAATGAGATGACCTGGAGGAAGTTGGAGAATAGGCACTGTATTTGGAAAAGGTAGGCAAGTGGCATTGAGATCGATATTGATTAGGTTTTTTAGCATTGTTGAAATGTTTCCCATCTTCGCCAGATTCAGAATGGCATTTTGAATAATTACATTTCTCAAAATGATAATGTCTTTCAGAACATTCTATTCTCTGAGGCACCGTTGCATCCGAAGAGAAGCTTTCATCGAATTCATCTTCACTAGATGAATTATCGAATTTATGAGCACACCTATGATACTTTGAATAAAACTGCGAGGTTTGCGATGAATCAACTGAAGATGGCAGTTGTATTGGTTGATGATTTGTATAATCCAATCTCACTGCAGTATTACAACATAACCTGGATTCTGAACCGGAAGGATTTTCTTTCTCATATTTGGAATCTGATTCCGAATCCGTCGATGATAAGAATGAATAATTACGATTAGATCTTTGATACTTTCTATTATTTTTCTGCTTTTTAGAAGAATAAATTTTCCTTTCAGATTTTTCCGTATCAGTGCTCACAAAAACATCAGAAATCTTCTTTGGGTTTATAATTTGCTTATTTTTTAGGAAAGAATTATAAATACTATTTGACGAAGAATCAGTGCTAGAAAGATAATCAATAAATTGTTTTTTCTCTAGTTTGCTAGGTTCCACCAAGTCTCTCTTTTTTAATGGTGGCCGACCAACTTTTCTTTTCAATGGAGGTCGACCAACCTTTTTATGAGTTTTATTAATTTGTTTAAGCTCTGAAACATTTTTCTTTGACTTAGATATTTTTAGCACATTAATATCAACATCAGAATCTTTATTACCATCCAAAGGTTTTTTCCTTTTTTTATTATGCATCACAAATTGTGTACTAGAACATTTTTGAGTCTAAATAAAAAATAATTTCTCAAAAACAAAATCAATTTAAAAAAAAATTAAAAACATAAACAAGATTAATATCAAATATTAAAATCAAATATTATCTTTAAGCAAGTAGCAGATGTCAAAATATTTAATCCAGTTAAAAAAAGCAAATTTTCATCTTAATGCCAAAAATAAAAATGTTAGATAAAATGAAAATATGATTTTTCAATTAAATTTAATTTCCGAATTCTATTAAACAATATACTGTCATATTAAATGGAAAATTCTGTTACATATTAAAAAAAGGAGTACTATTTTTTTAATTAATAATTTGGCCACCTAATTTAATTTTTTTAACCTAATTTAATTTATCGATGAGATTTAATTTTAAATTATATTACAATAAAATTGAAATAGAAAGATTAGTTATTTAAAATATGTCATGCAGTTAATTTTCTGATAATAATAATAATAATAAAATAATAATAAAATAAAAATAATAATAATAATAATAATAATAATAATAATAATAATATGATTGAAAAAGCTTTTTATAGTTTTCACCTCTGATTGCTTTTCACTTTGCAATGACAAAGAATTCTTTTATTGTTTGACTATGAATCAGATGTTTTATTAATAAAAATAATAATCCTGATTAAGAGTACTATTTTTTTAATTTCTAAAAATAATCATTTGGCCACCTAATTTAATGGTAAAAAAATTTAATAAGATTGTTAAAAAAATTAATTAAAAAAGTTTTTATTGAAATTGGAAATTTAAATGTTTATTTTCGTAATATTAAGAACTCCAAAAGTGTAATGCAAATAAGTGCTTTCAAAATCAATTTGAAAAAAAATTAGTAATATGGATAATATCTTTGTAACTATTAGTTACTAACTAAACAGTTTCAAGAAACGTTTCTGAATGGACATCAAAAAGCTTTACAATATATGTGAAGCATATCTTCTTAGTGTTAAGCAGCATAGAAAATTTTAAATTATTCCGCTTATACTTTACCAATCTACTTGCATGACTTCATAGACACCAAACGATTTATATGGAAAACTTACTATTATCAGTCACAACTGGAGAAATGCATAGAAAAGATATGCCAACTAAATATAGGCCGACTATCTATTACAATCAACAAGTATGGAAAAAGAATGGAAAGTAAAATCAAAAAAATTCAATTTTAAAGGTTGTATAAACCTTTTTTTCATAATATTCAAGGACTGCTCGACTTCATTGGATGACATATTTCTTTCTCTGAAACTAAATACGATGTTTGGGTTGAATTGAATTAAGTTTACGTAACTAATTTGACATGAAATTGCCGCTAAAATATTTGTATTGCTCGTTAACATTATGTAACACAAATAACTGACGAATAAAGGTTTTCTTTGAAACTTTATTTTTAAATTTTTATTACCATTTTTTCTGTAATATCATTCTATTTTTTATTTTACGACATATTTTTGAAAGATCTAAGAAATAGCTATTAAACAGTTTTCAAAACATTACTAAGAAATATTACATGACATGCACCAAAATATTATGCCGGCTATATGCTTGATTTAAACTGCACGTTCATAAAGGGCACCAGAGCAGCTTTTTTCTGAAGGAGCATGGAAAATACAAAAACTTTTTATGCTGATATCAAACAACATAAAACATCAAAATAACATTTCACGCCATAGTCCAATTCAAATGATTTTAAAAATAAAGCAAAACCAAAGACTGAGTGAAATTGAATAAATAGATTCGTCTGTACATAAAGTTAAAAACTTCAAATATAAGATTTTTGTCAATATCAAAACTTATTAAAAATTATGATTAAATTTCCATACGTCTAGTTTGTAAGATAAGACTCATTTGATAAGAGCGTTTTAAAATGCAGCCTGGTGTCGTAGTAGTCAGATTCTGAGGTCTGGTCACAAAATTGGGACATTCAATTCATAGAGCCGATTTTTTACACGGTACTAATGAGCCAAATAAGCTCGAAACTAGTCTAACATTAAAAATTCAATTTAAAACATTACTTTTTGTTAGCTTTTCCTAGCAGTTATGCATTCCAAAGAATAATGTCTACAAATAAGTAATTTCATATAAAATGTTTCTCTTTTTGTGTGATTACTAAAACTATAATATAAAACTTTTACAAAAATAACAATATGATTATGTAAAGCTGCTGACATGATTATTATAATTATATTGAGGGTATTGTACGAATAAATTATAAATAATTAATTAATGCTTAATCTTGAAGAAAATGATAGAATAAAGGGAAGAAACAAAGGAAAATCTATTAAACAAAAGTTAGCACTAATTTTGAAATGTCAAAAAACCAACAACTTTCTTTGACATATTTTTTACAAGAGTGGAAAACCACAAAATCAAATTTATTTAGCACTATTAACTGTTTTACTGTATCATACCACTATAATTAATAGTTAAAAATAAAATAGCTGAAAAGTCATGGTAATAAATTTACATTGGTAAATTTTAAGTTTATTGTAACAGTGTTCATGGTAGTATGCCACAAAACATTGTTAACCTAGGTTATAAAAGGGACTGTCGGATGTATTACACAGAACATTTGAGAGAAATTGTAGATAATAATTAAAAGTAAGTGTCAGAATATTGAAAATTGAACCAGCTGAGTGATCATTTATCAAAATTTTTTTGAATGGAACTATTCTTCATAAAGTGCCGTAATAAACATTGGAAACTATTAAATTGTAATTATACTTGTTATTAAATTTTAATTGTTTGAAATACGATATTGTTCCCAGCCAAGCCACGCTCACAGTCAATTTCATATTTCACGGACAAATTTTCACAGAGCTTTTCTATAACTTCTTTAAAAAAGTCTCATGTCTGAAGTCCAAAAAAATCATAACTGTAGATTTTTTCCTACAAATCTTTGATAGAAAGCCCTTGATATAAAGACTTAAATGTCTAAATAAGTAGAAAAGATCGTATGAGTAAAATAGATCCGGTAAAAAAACCCTAACCCAAATCCTAAGGCGTTTACATAAAAAAAGTTATGATGATTTAAAATTATTATATATTATTCGGACAACCAATATTAATTCAATTAAATATTAAAAAAGATAAAAAAGAAACAACCTCCATTATTACAGTTGCTCATATCAGTTGTCAAATTAATATTATTAAGATTGATTGAGTTTGATCCCAAGATTTTTGAAAAAATGGATTCAAATAAAGATGGTTATCAATAACTATATAAGATATAGCTTGCTTGAAAGAAATTATCCAAGGGGAAAAAATAACCTCACCTGATCCTTCGCATATTTTGTAAAAATGTGCACAAATTTAGATCGAATGTTACTTTTCACTCATTTCATTACACGAATATCATTCCAGAATTATCAGATATTTTCTGCAGCGATAAACATCGCCAATTAGTATTTTCAATAAATAAAATATAATGAAAACGAAGCATTAAATGCGTAAGGTTGTAAGGATTCTTAGAGTAACGGTTATTTTTTAAGAGTTTTACCAGTATAAAAGTGTAGCAGCTGCCATTGCTGACTCCGAATTATAGAAAAAATATTTGCATAAAAAAATTCCATAAATGGTTATTGTAATCGACCGCATGTAACGAGAATATTAACTAGGCTACTTTGATGATGGTCATTTTGTGATTATAATTATTGTAAATATTGTTATCCGTTTGCTTATTTAAGACAAATTTTATGTCTAAAATTTCTCTACATTCCTAGAAAATTATCGAACAAATTTAATTTTCACGAGAACCTCACCCCAAAAACGTTCAATATAAACAAGCTTTCTCCATCATATTATATAAATCTATTATGCGATGTTTTATAAATTGATTTATAAAAATGCACATGCAGGTGTTACTTGAAATCGGTGCCAGAAGCATCGTATTACTAATTGATCCAATACTACTATATGAGAAACTCATAAACATCTATTTGTAAAAATGCCATAAAGACTATTTAATTAGAAAAAATCAGCTAATAATATTTTGCTTTGGCAAGCCTATAATAAATCATAAGAGACAATTTCAATGCATCGGTCTGGTTTAATTTCAATTTTCTAAAACGTTTATTTTCGTGATCAAATATTTGTACATAAAAGTTAAACAAATACTCGAATGTTTAATTTTTAACTTACTTTCCACGATTCTTAAAATATTTAATAGTAATGCTTAATGTTAGAATATCAGAAGAAATTTAGATTTTTAAAAAAATAGTATTGTAGGAATGAGATTATTTATTTGTTTCATTCATGGTAACCCTGATGAAAGAATTCTTTCCTATTTCAGTAACATTTACTAAGCTGGTTTTATAGTCACGAACTTTGAAGACTTGGAATTGAATAAATTTGATCCTTGGTGATGAATTGTTCATTATTGTTGTCTGATCTAGAGTGATTATGTAATTGATTACGTTGTCATTTGTGAAAGGTTAGTTTAGAATAAATATACAATAGGTTGAATATATCTAAAGTAAATGGTTTACTATGTAGGCTAGTCAAGAATGACTGGTATTGCACAAATTTAGGAAGTGATGAATATTTTTATTTAGCACTATTAACTGTTTTACTGTATCATACACTATAAATAATAGTTAAAAATAAAATAGCTGAAAAGTCATGGTAATAAATTTGCATTGATTTATTGTATGAAAGAATAAAGATAAATAACAGATCCAAGGCGATGAAGATTTAAATGATGGGAAATTATTAGTAATTCCATTTTGAACTAAAAAACATTAATTACAATATTATATTTGTATTATCTACAATGTTCCTCCACGTACATCTGAATACTTAAAATTATTTTTCAATTTAAGTAAACATATTTTTTTAAAACAATTATGGATGTTTTTTCTATTGAAAAATTACTTGAAGAATTTGAAAATAAAATTTTAGTATGGTGGTTAACAAGTGATAATCTATGTGACCAGGTTTTACAAACTTATTATTATGCCCATGCATAATTACAGTATTATGTAAATATTACTTATATTTTTTGCTCGGTTATCATTTTAGTAAAATCCTAAGCAAGTGCTTATCTAGTACAAATATCAATGCACGTTGATTAACAAAATAATTTATAAAAAAGTTCATGTCATATTTGTATTTTTAAAATATAACAGCGAAACACTAGTTATCGAATAAGAATTTTAAATGAATAGATAAAAACGAACTTCGGGTTATGTACTATCTAAAATAATTTTAAAACAAAAACTATTTCCAAATAATGAATCAGTATTTTAATAGTTGATCTAAATACAGGACATAATCATAAAATATTGAAGTATTATAAAAAATGTAAGTGTTCGAATTTAAAATTAAATAAATGTTTATACAACAACTTAATAAAATTCCTTTTCAATTTCAACAAAAGAAGCTAGATTTTAAAAAATCTAGAAAATAACATTTTTTAATTACATTTTGAGTCAATTGTAAAATAAACAGTGAAATAAATAAATTTTTTTATATAAAAAATAACATTTTTATAACATTTTCTCCACAATTGAAGCGCGTCAATAAAATAAATTGTTTGACTTATAAACACAATATTTTTCAGATTCTAGGATAAGAATAAAAGCATTGATTTAAGAATACATGCTGAATTCTGCGGGAGAATCATCACCTGTTAGTATTGTGAAATGGCGCATGCTTTTCCATGCTCTTCACTACTCTATCCATTCCAAAAATATCACTTAGACAAAAATATACACTCGCGTATGTAAAAATATTATTTTTACACTTAGATTTTAATAAAACTTAATATTTATTTAAAAGCAACTATTTAACTGACGATAAATAATCATTAAATGGGCAACTTGGAAGTAAATTCTGTTCTAAAAAATCAATATAGTAAAATCGTCTTTCTAAAAAAATTTCAAAATCAGAAAATATTAATTTATTGTGGATGTTTGATCGGGAAGTAGTTTGGTATTCGATCCTTGATGAAAAGTATATAATAATATTTTCATGACTTAGACGTGAAAGCATCATGATTTCATTTTGCAGAAGTCTACTTGATTTGCTTAGGGTGTGTATTTCATCATTATTATAATGCAATACCAGTGGGAATCAAATCTATGCATAGCACAAAAATATTTGACACCTACAAGGCTGTGTAGTTTCACCATGCCACAAAATGTTGGAGAAACATGGGAAGAATTATAAGCCGAAATATAGCGATCATTTAAATCTCCTTCCAAATCCGGCTTTCTATAATCATGCGCTTATTCATGACTCTCAAAATTATGCTTCTTTCATTTAAATAAAAGAAATGCAGTAACATCAGTTTCATTCGTAATTTATTGTCGACATTTTTACATTGTTCATTTTCATAGCTTTTTACCTAACTGTAATTAATATATTTCAACAAGTTGCCCTTCCAAATTTCTAACACTGATTTTTTACTATCAATGGCATTAGAATCATTGCTTCCAGAACAATCTTGAATATCATCCAAGAGGATTTTGGAGCCGAACAAAGTTGGAGAATTATAGAACTCTTGCAAAGAGGAAACTTTTGGAATTTTTCTGTAAAAGGTGTCCCCGCCCAACATTCAATTTGAGCCAGTACTCGCTGTTGCATATCGGTGAATTGAATTGGAGCTTTTCTTCAATCAATGAAGATGAAACTTTACCAGAAATTATTTTATTGTCCAGAGAGAAAAAGAGAGTATTGAAATCTTTAATAAAGCAACTTTCAATTTTATTGGATGTATTAAAATTGCTTTCACAATTGTTTACTTTCATTTTAGGAAAACTCAAACCAGGAATGAAAATTCGTTCATAAGAATCGTCTTTATCTAATTTCTTAATAAAGGGAATTTGTTTGCATTAGAAAACTCAGCATTTTCCCATAAATTATTATTTGAATCATTATCGGAAAATAGTTCATGATCAGATCCAATATCGCTATTCATATTTCAGTATCTGGTTATTGAATAACTTTTTATTAAGTTTTTAATGAAATCCAAAGGCTCTTGGACGAAATTTTAAATTTAACAATAATCAATTATTCAACAAATAAATTCTATATTTTTTAAAGAAAACTCATTTACTCATCTTATTCAAACACACAATATTCTAAGTAAATAAAAAAATATCACAAAAAAATCTTTTTTAAATTAAAACCAACACTTTTAGAAAACTGGGTTAAATTATTGTTCTTTATTTAATTTTAGAGAATTTTAATTCTAAGATCCTTTACAATTTATTTTAATTTACTTAATCATGATTTAATTTAGTTTAATTTATATGGTGCATATCCAGTGGATTTATGCTATTTTTATCTAAAATAATTTTTGATTCATAAATATAGAACAAACAAACGGTTGAAAATAGTCTCACTTCTTAGCGAGTATGAGTAATGACGCACCACAATGTTTTCCCCTAGCGATAAATTCTAATTTCCTGTTATATATTTCAGTCGTTATAACTTATTATTAGTTATTTTAAAGTGTTACCACTGAACCACTATAAGAAATGTCATTTATAATTTGAAGTCTGAATTTATTTCAGTGACCCACAGTACACAATTTTATGTTGAATAAGAACATACCATAAACACATCATGAAAAACTTTTTCGTTTTCTACGAGTTCTACATAAAATGAAATTAATCGCTAATCTTTGAAAATAATACTATGCCCAATTGTACTTGGAAATTTTATCATAATATATCGATTTTTCATTTTAAAAATAAATTATAAGTCAAGATTATTGTATATACAAAAGGTGACCAGGCTGCAAGTCACTATAAGTCACATACAAGAAAAGTGTCATTCAATTTTTTCTTAGTAATTATAAACAATTATTTTATAACTTCAAAAAAATTGTTAATTAAAAATTTTGCATTAAATATTTGTATAGATGCAGAATATTTTTAAGTATAAATGAACAAATATATTATTTTTTTAAATTAAGTAGTAAAACAATTATTGAATTTGTAGTTTTGCAACTGCTTTGATGCGTTGCTTGTAGTTTGTTAAGTCTATATGCCGCAACTCTGAGAGGAAGTAGTAATAACTCCGTAAAATTACTCGACTCGTTACAAGATTATTTTCTAAAATTCTTACACCATATTACAAGCCTTCTAACAAGTGTGAAATGAATTTACTCACTAGAATATTTCTTCGCAAATATCAGAGTAAAATTATCAGCTACTGGACTAAGCCGTAACTAAATACATTATATACCAAAACATCATTCAAAAATCTCATAATAATATTGTCAGATACATTAACGAGAAAACTATTTACTGTTGATGGCACGGAGTCGCCACCTGGCTACATGTGATATATACAACCAAGTTTTTTAGGCTCTACATCATTTATATCTAGACATCGATGTAAAAAGTTTTTTTATATTTGATGTTCCAATTTTTTATCATAGACCACACATGAATGGTCTCTAGATATCTATATCGATCTAGAATGAATTTTTGACATTTTATTATATTTGTTATCATTGATACTCTAAAACTGGTAAGTAGTGATGTTAGAGTTACTATTAAAACTTCGGTGCTAGCTTTATTTGCTTTGTTCAATAACTAAATACGACAAAATTGAAAATAAATAAGTAATTGATTTTTGTGATTTTTATTACAATTTTAACGTTTTTTAGCATATATATGAGTTATAGTGTGAATTAATTTGTATTATATTTGGGAAGTTAATAATAGCACTGACATAGCCCTTTAGGGAAAAAATAACTTTATAGGGAATTAAAAACCGCTTTTGTTCAGGACATAAATGATAAAGTGTCATGAAAAACGTACCAATTTATATAATCGAATTAGTCCGGACAGTAGTTTTAACTCGGGCTCGCTTAGCGATTAACAATTTTAATCTTTTATAATTGAATTCCTAAAACTAGCCAGCACGAGTTATCGAGCCTCCATTCATTTTTATTCATATTAGATAATTTTTAAATATGTAATAAAATCATTAGTGAAAAAAATTTACCTCCAATAGATTTTGAGCATATTTTTGAGCTAAAGAATATGCTTTCAATAGATCGAGAGACGGCCTGTCACACATGTGGGGATTATAAGATGTCCATACCAAACTCGTATCTTTAGTAAATGACTCAATTTTATGTCTATTAAAATGAACAGTTGTAGAAAATTTAATTCCATAAAACCGATCACTGTCGTGCGAAATTACTTTAAACGGCCAAAATATATTTGGAGGCACCAAACCCCACATAATCTGATGTTTCATATCACAGACACTGCTGAATAGTTCCTGTTTCTGTACAGTACTTAGTTTATGGCTACTTTTATTGGAAAATAAAATATAACAACTGTCACAGTATATATTTTCCATTTCCATATGCAAATGCTTTATGTAGCCTGCAATCAATTTGTAAAAAGCATGATCGATTCCATAAATAACAGAACAATTGTGTTTCAATAGCAAAAGATCGAAAAGAAAATTTTCACGGTATTTATTTGTCGAAAAATACTTGTTACTAGAATAATTTTTATCGATTTCTGCTGAATTCATGGTTTTATAAATGAAAAATTTGTTTCTTGGTTCATCTTTTATGTAACCGACAATATTCAAACTCTTCCATTTGATTTTGTTTGAATAGATAACCCGACGAATGATTTCAGATTGGGTCACAATGGAAAACTTTTGAAAATCAGACGAGAATTGTCCAGATTGCCGACAAGTGTGACAGTGGAATTGATCAAATAAATCACTGTTACAACTGGAATGGAATGATGTGTCACATTTCCGACAACGCATGTCAGGTCCGCATTTGTGACAAAGAAAACAGTACCTAGGAATGATTAATAAATTTAATATCTTATCAAATATGATTTGGAAAGATTATTGTTTTATTTAACAAGAATTTAGACATAAAACGATAATATTTTTAGAATTAAATATTCTAATTCATCCAGATTTTTAACAAATGGAATACACAGTAATGTTGTTTGTTATTTTGAAGGTAGCAGGTTAAAATTGGTAGTCAGCGGTTGTAATTTCATTTAATTCTCAAAACAATTTGAACAAAATCTATTATTTCTTCGTTTATGTTCATTTCTCTTCTGAGCTATCAATCAATATTTTGTTTAATACTTAACTGACATTTTTTTCACATATTAAATTAAATTGAATGAAAGCCACAAAAGCAGCAAAATGAGCATAATCCAACGTAACATCATATTCTAGATAGTAAATATTTACTTGTTTTTTGATATTTTATTATTATTTATAATAAATTGAGAAGTCAACCAGTTATTTTTATTATTATGAGTGCCCGTTTTTCTTTGTTTCAGAGTTTATTATATTACTAATCATAAACGTTTAACTTCTAACCCTAGCGACTATGTCAAAGAATAAAAATCGTTGAGAAACCTCTCAATTCTTTTGGGATTTCATTCAAGCATGCTATTGTTGCTTCCACTGGTGATGGAGAAAGTGCTATGATCAAGTTCGGAAAAGAACCATTTGCAATTTATCAAATTTGTCTTGTTTATGGATTCTACAAAGCGTACAATGACTCAAGGAACAAAGATAACGATTTACAAGGAACATACAATTTTGATGAAATCGATAATATGAGTGGCGAAATTCAGATAATAAGTAAATCGTACAAAGAAAACATCAATGTTGTGAGACATGTTGTAATTTTTTCAAAAATTCAGCCGTACGATCAGATTTCTTCAAATCGAAATGTACATAAAAATTTCACAGCAACAACTCACCCTTGACTATAAAACTAGATGGAACTCAATGCTAAAAATGCTTGAAACCTTTACTAAAGAATCACTTATTGAATTAGGATCTGAACATTTTTTGAATGATTTAAACTTAAAAGTATTGAAATCGATAGTCTTGGCATTGAAACCAGTTGAAGTAACCGTTAATGCTGAGTGAAAAAACGCTACTTTACATACAGCTTATATTGCTATAAATTTTATGCGACAAAAATTAACGGAACCGCTTTGATAAATCGTCTATTTCCGTCGTTAAACATTTCAACCAATTAAGATGTAAAAACTGGTGTCGAAATACAATTAACTAGCAATGTTGAAGTTTCACTTAAAGATGAACTTAGAGAACTATTAGAAGCTCCGATAACAAAACCGGTTCGGATTGATCGATACAAAAAGTTACAACAAGAATTTACTTTATCAGAAAGTAATGGTGGATTGACAGAAAATCTGAAGCGATTACTTGATGTCATCAATACAATCAAACCAACATCTATTGATTCAGAGAGAGCATTTTCAGTGGCTAATAATTTCTGTAAGAAGATTCGGTCAAAGCTATCAAACAAAGCATTGAGCGTTCTAGTTTTCTTGAAGTACTATTTTATTAATAAGAATATCTAAATAAATTTTGATTATTCATCTTATCACGTATATACCATTATATTTTAAACTGAAAAGCTCGGGAATAAAATCGAGTTTGCTATATCCTACTTGGGTTTTGTCAAATGAGCCACATCATCCTCAAAATGGAAGCGCATACTATTCAGTTCATATCATTAAAACAAAGTTCATAAATTATATATTGAAAACATATAAAAAATTAACAATCGTTACTGAAAGGATATTAATTTGAGTATAACTTAATTTTATGGTATAACGACGGTATTTTTCATACATTAAATTGCTTTTTAATTCGCATATTTATTGACAAAATAGGCATTAATTATCATAAGAATTAACACATTTCTACTGAATTATCTATCAAATTTACTTTTAATTTAACAAGCAATAATAATGTCTTCCACAATTAAATTATTAGAAATAATAGGAAAATAAGTATATGGTCATGAAAAAACACATTAACATTGATTGACATAACTTATGTTTTGGTTATAATTCGTGTGGAAATCTTCATTTCCGCCTTAAGTGTTAATATACACGTAATATAGCCATTTTGTTTAAATCGAATAAACAATAAAATAGCATGCAAGATTTTGTAATTCCAATACGACTAGCGATTAATTGAATAAATTTTCTTTGGGCCGATAAATTCAATCTATTTTTAATAATTTACATGATTTATTACAGAATAACAATTTAATGAAAGTTACAGTATATAAGAAATTAATATTTACAATTTAAATTAATTTAAACTATAAATGACAGCATAAATAAAAGATAACAAATTAAAGATCATAAATAAATAATAATAATAATACTGTGATCATAATTTTTATCATGTAGCATTGTGCTAATATTATAATACTAGCTGAGGTTATCCGGTGTTTCCCGGACCAATATTTGCTAATTAGATTGGTATATTTTGAAATTATACAATAAGCCTTTGTGTCAGGGTCGGGACTAGGTATAGGGGTTGTCAAACGTGATCCAGTTAACTATTTGGAAGGTGTACTACAACTTTTGTTTTATATACTTTGAACGAAAATGATAGACCACGACTCCAAAATTACATGGATCCCAATTCCTTTGGGATACGGGTTCGGAAATGTAATCAACAGAATGGTCTACAATTTTTATTTTTTAAAGTTTTCACCAAATCGAACGGTTGATGCTGGACTCCATTTATGGGGATCTGACCCAGAAAAACAGGGTCAAAACCCAGCTAAGAACTATCTCCATTTCGTGAACTACCTTATGCCAAATTTAATCTAGATCGGTTCAGCGGTTTGGATTTCAATTGAAAACACAAACATACATTGACCTTTATATATTAGATTAACCTAAACGCGCCTAAGCGGATGCATTTGTACCTAAATTTTTTATCTGATATTTTTTTAATCTACAAAGATATCCCAATGAATGGAATGCAAATATAGTTTCAATAAAATTTTACGGACTCGATCCTACTCTCGAGGTATCGGTACTCGAAGGTTAATATCATAACCGCTTATGTAGTCTTACTTAATGAAAATAAGAATAAATTCTTTTTATTTCTTTCAAAGAATAAATATTATGTATTTATATACTCATTAGGAAGGAAATAATCTAGCGTGAAAATCATCTCAAGATTATAATTTCTACACAAATAATGTGGTAATGAAATTGCAATAAGAATTTAAATGTTCTATTCAAAATGAAGAATTGTGTCACATTCGCATTTTCATGTGCTATTCGTTCGAGTCGGAAAATATTGGGTTTTTCGTAAACGAACCGTTTTGTAAATGGATAAAAGCATGTGAAAATTTTGAATAAATGGAACATACAAGTATCATAGGCTGCATTTACTTGTTGATGATAATTTTGATGTTAGCTTTTTGCAAAACACAAACTAGCATTTAATTCATAAGGAATTGGAATATATGCTATATT
Source organism: Schmidtea mediterranea (assembly GCA_022537955.1). Lineage (NCBI taxonomy): Eukaryota > Metazoa > Platyhelminthes > Tricladida > Dugesiidae > Schmidtea > Schmidtea mediterranea. The sequence goes on from CM039679.1 coordinate 273,247,042, forward strand.
AATTTCAATAACTAATACTTTATGATAATGACTGAAGAACTATTCTCATATACCTCATTAACGTGCAGGATATTGGATCCAGTACCAATAAACCTGGAGATAACCAAATAAATGACAGAAAATACATTGTGTTTATTAAAATCATTACAAAATAATTGCACAAAAGTATTTAGTGACATTTTTCATAATTTTGAAACCAATTTGAAATCACAATACCTCGTATTACCAATAAACAATGCAAATATTTCGTTACAATACATAAATGTAAAAACGCCTGGGAACAGCTGAACCATCAACTTTTGGATTTCAAAAATCGGTAAATTTAATTTTGTTTGGTTAGACTGAAAGAATACGAACTTAATGAATAAGAGATCTGTTATAAAACATAGAATATATATTATGTCTATTTAAATCACTAATTCAAACATGTTAAACATACTTCCCACTAGTAGTGTTTTGGTGAGAGCTAATTTCTAAAGTTCTAAACTTCCAGTACATCATCAACTGCATAGTCAACTCAAATCCGATTAGTAACAGTTAATGCAATAGTAAACACGCGATTACTGCATATGAAACATGTCTGGGCCCCTCGTGAGTTGAACTGCAGCCTATTAGTGACTAACATCTCTTAAACGTCCCAGTGAAATATACAGCATGTTTCAGTTCTAACGGAGACCCACTAGCAGCTGCAACTTTTTGTAAGAAGGTTAAACGTGAACAAAATTTATATATCAGCAGAGTACCCGGTAATGTTATTAATAATTCTCAAAGCAATTCAAGTAAAATTTAGAATGAAATCCTCAAAATGTAGAAAGTAAATAAAGGAGTAAAGCTAAAAGGAAATATAGAAGATGAATACTGTACATTCAAAAATGGAAGGAACCATCCATATTTTTGTACAACTGTCAATTCTAAAATACTTTGTTTGATTAGCAGAAACAATATTGAGATACACAGGGAAACATGACAAATATACAGAAACGATTATAGATGAAACAATTCTATCACTCAAGTCACAGCTCAGCAAACAACAAATACTTTGTATTAAGCTCAGAATGAGTACGTTTCAAGTATGAAACCAGGTTATGCTTTATCTGAAATGATAGCACGCAAGAACAAGACCTTCTCTGAAGACGAGTGCTTGGTAACAGCTACATAATTTTATACCCTGACAAAATGAAGTACATCAAAGATGTAGCATTAAAAAGAAATAAGGTGGCAGATAGGGTTGATGATACAGCACAAAATCTGAGAGAGCAGTTGAAAAGGAAGTCTCGTACTTTTGAGTACTTTCATCAGCCATTGACGAATCTAAAAAATGTGGTGGATAGTGCACAGCTTGCTGTTTTTGTACTTGTTTGTGACAAGAATTTGCATATTTATGATGAGTTGTTAGAGCTTTTACAAATGCATAGTATCACAACAGGAGTACCACAAAAATAGAAAAAGCTATGATGTCTTTCTTTTGACAAGTTAGCAGATGGAGCTGGAAGTACGACAGGACACACAAGAGGTGTTGCAATCAGGATGTTCTCAAAACTGTGGGAAACCAATTCAGAAGCCAGATGGGCACACTTTCATTGCATCATACACCAGAAATTTTTTGTGCTTAAATGTCGATGAAATTGGACATGCTCATAAGTTGGTAACCAAATATGTGAACTTTATTGGAGCTCATGGATTGAACCATCGGCAGAAAATTTGAAACGCTTCCGTACTTCGACATTAAATATTTAAAATAGGTTACCTTTTGCGTGATAAAATAATTGCGTTCATGGAAATGAAAGGTTAAGATTTCAGTGATATGAAAACGTGCAGTGGAAACGAGATCTAGCTTTTCAGTAGATATGACTATGCACTTGAATAGCTTATACCTCAAACTACAAGGTATAATTTATTAGTTTTGATAAATTATGAAATAATAATGTGATTTCATGCAAATGAGCAAATTTTGCTAGGTCATATAATTAAATACATAAAATGTGAAATTGATTTATAACTTAAGTATTACTACTACATTGATATTATTTTTGTTCAATATTAATGAAGAACAATGATGTAACTTTTGAGAACTTGAGAAAATATATTTTGAAGTCCATCAAGAAAAAATAAATATCAAAAATTAATAAAAAAAATTACGATAAACAGTAATTAAATAATGAATACAGAATATAAATTTAAAAAAATTAATATATCATTGTTGTAACAATTTAAAGGATAAGAAAATAATTTGCTGCAACCTTTAAGTATTTTTGTAATGGAAATTGTTGATTTTATTTATTATTATTTATTATTATCATCATTGTTACTATTATTATTTTATTTATAATATATATCCTAAGGAAAAATAGAAAAATAAAACTGTACATATTTTGCTAAAATTTCATATATTCAACTGAGAAAACCCATAAATGTGTAGTTTTCAAGTAACAATTAATAATTTGTTACTATTTCGTGTACTTCAAACATTACACTAGAAACAAGAATCAAAGAAATTTACATAACTTTTTATATTGCACAACTTGAAGATTTTTTGCATATTCATGGATTATTAAAATTGATGCAAGAAATAACCATACATGAATAAATAAGTAAATTTAATTTTATTTATTATATTTAATGTTTTATTGAGGTCTGGTGCGGATATTTAATTACGGTCTTTGTCGAATAAAATGATAAATTTGGTTTAATAAATATCATTTGATAGATATTTGGGTCTACACTCAAACCTGTTTTGTGTGGAGTTTTATTGTGTATTTTTTATGTGGTATATGAAAGCTACTCGTGGAGTTTTGTGCGATTTTTTTTCATTTTTTATGCGGTCCTATTTACCGCACGAAAATAGTTTTGAGTGTATTGCATTTTTGAGTTCAAAAAATTATATTTACGAAAAACAGATAACTGATTTAAATAAAAAAATAAATTAGAAATTAACTGAATTTGTAATTATTGATTAGTTGGCTTATTGAATTCAGTACCGCTTTCAAAACAAACATTTGCACTTCATCTTATAATTTATTTTTATTTTAATAATTTTTGTAAATAAATATTTTAATAACCTTTACACCCACCTATTTCATATATTTATATTGCTAAATTCCGATAATTATTAGGTCAAAAGAAGAAATTTTGAGTATAACGAATCATAAAAAAACGTAAATGGAGCAGATTCGATGTCTGCATAAAGTAGATTAATTGCCAGAGTTCTAATAAGACGAGTCTAAAAGTCTTAAAGCTAGTAAAAAATAATAATACCAGAGAAATCAGTTTATTATTTGGCACATAATTTCTCACAATCCCAAAAAATTTAGCTGCCAATAACAGTTAATAATTAGATTTTCGTTTAGAATTGAAAATGTCTAGGTTAAAATTGTCTAATCTTTAGTCCGAATATTTACCACAAAAAATATTTTTTATATTCTTCAATTTTTAATAAAAAATATCCTTCTATTAACCAATATTCGCTCCATTGATTTTAATAAATTCTACGCTCTTAGCTTTCAAAGGCATTTGTAGGACAGACGAAAACGCCTGTGGTCTTTTATAAACAGTTGTCTACTCATCCATATGCTTCTTGAAGCTGTTCAATAAATTTATTATTGTCTATTCTCAATTACAAAAAAATACATAATAATTTACAATTATAAATAATTAAATAAATTTGGCAACGATTTAATTAAAATTCACAAAGCTTTCTGGAGAAGTATGGTCTCTAATTCGTGTAAGGTACGCAATATGTTTATTAATAAATCAAAAACTCCGGTTGGATTTGTTCTGATCTCGTTTATTAATTTACATGTAATGGGTGTAATCCCACATACATTTGAGAAACTTCTCGTCATCTCTGTACTCGAGTTCTAGCGCATTGTAGATTGAAGGGTTTGACCAATATTAGTAAGCACAATAGAGGCTGTAAAAGTGAAATAGTAATGTCTGATTTTAGAATTTTGTTGAAAAGTTGTAATAATTATTGGGAGCGCGTGATATGTGAAGCATTGCTGATAAGGTCATTGGATCCTAAGGTTAATGTGCAAAGTGCTGTGACTACGAATGTTTTGAATGCTTTTAAATAGTTTAAGTATGTTAAATCATGTTTATGTATTGTTTTTTTAAAAAAAAACTTTTTTTAATATTATTCAAATTATTGAATTTTTAAATTACATTATTTTTTAAAGATTTACAATATAAATAAAAAATTATAATATTTATATAAATGACATTTTAAATTAGTTAAAAGTTATTTGAATATATTTTTTAAATATTTATTTAAATATTTATTGGCGTTATCTTTTAATTTACAATTACGTAACATATTTTTCAAAAAACTTTGAATTATAATATATTTTAAAATAAAATTTTATAATAAAATTTTATTACATTTAAATTACAGATCTGTATGATAAGATTTTGTATGACTTATTTCAATAAATAAATAAAAATTCAAGCTTCATTAAGAATCAAAAACTAATTACTGAATTATTCAAACATTAATATCTACAAATAAAACTGAAACAAATAATTTAGAGATATTTATTAACTTCGGATTAGATTAAAGTTTCAAGATTTCCATTATTTGCTAAATATAGTTTGAATGAAATTATTAAGCAAAACCATATTGTCACATTGTTAAAATTCATGTACATTTCATATATGCAGAAACATCTAATAGATTTTCTTTTCCAAGGACAATGGCGGTGAATTGCTTTCATCTTTTAGTACTGGCTTCGATTTCATTGGTTAACTTTAATAATAAAATAACTAGATTACAACTCCTGAATAAGGTCTCTAAGAAAATTTTAGAAAATCCCATAAAATAAACATTGGATTTACCCAAAATTGATTTTCATTATTTAACAAATACAATTCCAGGACTTTAGAATTAAAGTTCAAAAAGTAACCGATCTTATATTCACCAATAATTTAAATTAATTTTACACGTATAATTTTTCTGGCCTACAATGAAATCAAAAATTGAGATGCTTTATCTTCAATTCACACGATTGTATATGCTATCATCTATTATTCATATTTATGGAAAAAATACTTCTATTTGCAAATGATTGAGATAAAATGAAGTATAACACCATACGTGTAAACGAATAATAATAATTTAATATAAATTATAATGACCTTACCCCCAGTATTAATGATCAATGGGCTTTAAACTTTCGATTTTCCTTTATTTCTGTATTTTATTAAGTTTTTGGAAATTTTTTTAAATGATTTTAAAATATTATGTTTTGATATTTGTAACAAATTTTTAAAATGTTATGAAATATTCAAAATTATATTAATTGAATTTTGCATATAAAAAAACTTTTCAAATGTATCAAAGATTAGTTTTTATTCAAATTTTTTAAATAATTTACAAATTGTATCTAAATGTAGACATAGTTCCGTGATGATTTTTGTTGCAAAATACAATTACTTACCCTACGGTAGTAGAAGTCATTATTTCATTATGCCTATATCGTATCTGTTCTATTCTAATTGCAAATTTAGAATGAGGGGAAATTTAGTTTTACATTACCAAATGAATAAGTATATTTATTGATTCGTAAATTTTTTAGATTTCTAGTCTTCACCTCTGATTGCTTTTCATTTTATTATATATATATATATATATATATATATATATATACGATGTTTATTTATTTTATTTTTAATGATGTTAAATTTATTGAAACTTCGTATTATTATTATAATTTTTGTTGTTATTTTTATTATGATTATTGCTTTGTAATATTTGACCGTTAGCATAATATATAAAATTTTCAAATTTAGAAATAATTTTTATTCTATTTATTAATGATAGTGAATATTATCAAATACCTCTAAGTTGTGTGTTTTCTTCCAGAGATGATATAACCTGATAGGACTTTTTCATTAAAACTTAAAGGTGGTTTATATTTAGGGAAGGACTATAATTAGGGAGAACGCGTTATAATGTAATTTAAAATATTCGGTATGTTTTATATATTTTCAAAAAAGTGCCTTTAAAAAACTAATTTATTTTCTAAATCAAGATAAATTTAACTATAAATAAGCATTGTTTACTAAAAATGTACGACTTTTCATAATTAATTTCCAATGCGACAGACAAAAATTTGACTATCACAACACTTGAATTTACTCACAGATCAAAACATAATTTATCACAAATAAATGTTTATGCCTCAATTCATTTCCACATCAAAGTCTACTTGAAAAATTGATCATTAAAGAATAAGCAAATAATTAATTTCTTCAAAATAGAATCAAGCGTTTAATCGCAAAATAGAATATTTATTTTTAATAGATTACAAATTGACAATGACCATATTATTAGAACTATTGATATAATCTGATTACCTAAAATAAATCCTCTAATTGCAGATTTCATCAACGTCCCCGGTTACTGAAAAAAATCTAGATCGTATTTCTCTGTTTTTCTAACATGCATTATTTTTCTATTGACACTGAAATTATGGTTTGAAACTATGCCGAATATTCGGTGACAGTTTAATCAATTCAATTAATCGATTAAAAGTGCCATTTTAATGATATTCAATTATTGACAAGAATATATTTTATATAAACGTATGGTTTATTTAAGTCAAGACATGTTTCATAAATTTTTCAAGACTCCGACCTTTATCCTTTCGACTTTTTCAAGCATTTAGACAAACACTTTGAAGAGCAGACAAAACGTTTTTCAAGTTTGAACACTGGCTTATTTTAAAAAAATATATTATTCAATGAAAAGCCTGATCATACCTGATCCAAAGTGATAATTTTTTTCGAAGTTTGTGTTTTTTTGTGAAGACCAGTGTTTCACAACGTAGAGTGTACGCGGACTTTAACATGATGACTATCGATAGAAAATATGCGCCTTTATTATTATTATTATTTATAATTTCATTTTTATTTTTACTACATTGATACTTATGAATGATAGAGAACTTACTTTGACAGTTTAATGAATTTTTGAAAGCGACATGTTAAGTGGTAATTTTTATTTGAACTGCCTATGACATAATACTCTTTGAAACCAAAATAAAACATAAGATTTAAAATGTAACAAAAAATGAATTGTATGATTAACCTAGTTCTCGGTAATCAACATGTTAAACTTTTTTAGATAGGGCTTTTGAGAAATTTTTTTTACCACAAAAAATCTTTAATTTTTATTTACAACAGATAAAATTTTAACTTAATAAGACATACTTATAATCTACACAATTCGCCAAACCAAAAAAAATATATAAATTTTTGTAAAAATGTTGGGAAACACTAGTGAAGATTATATAATATATATTTCTCCAATTTTACTATTGCCAAGAAATTAATATATATACTTTGCTGATCTTTGATGCTAATTTCTAGATTTGATCCATTTTCATCAAGAAAACTGTAATCACACCAAATTCAAAGTGAATATTTCATTCCAAAATATGCCATAACAATTAAGGATGAAATATAACATTAAAAATGCAACGTGATTCTCGATTTACTTATTTTATTGCATTACTAATTCATGCAACGTTTCAAAGCTATTTATTTTTTATTTAATTTTAAATTTATCCTCTGAGGAAAAACTAGTTAAAAGTGCAATTTTATTAAATTTTTGTTATTATTCACGTTGAGGTTTCGATAAAACAAAAATCAAACAAACTCAACTACAAATTTGCGAGGCTAAGTAATAATTCAACAAATTTGTATCATGAAATTAGTTTACACGTATGATTGTCATGATATTATCGGTATTATATATGTGTACATGTGAACTCCAAGCACCTGGCATTGGTTAGTAATAATGTTTATAAACCCAATTCATCAGAATAGTGTAAATTTAGGTGAGAATTAAAAGTGTTCTCAAAAATTGTTACACTGCTATTGGCCAAAAATCTAATTTATTTTTAATTTTAACTAATAAATACGCCTGGTTCGCTTAGTATGACTAAACAAAATAAATTAGAAAATTAATTTAAAATTAAATTAAAATAATATCCAACTGTGTACACAGAAATACATTGAATTTAACAGATTTAAACAAAGCATGATTCTTATTTTCTAAAATATTATTGTAGAATTAATAAAGAAAATTAATTAAGAGTAAAAAAAATTTGAAAAAATTCACTTTATAAAGAAATAAATAACTACATAAAATTAATAAACCAGTATTATTTAAATATTTTATTACGGCAATATTTTGATTACATTTTTTTCACCTCGTAGTAGAGTATTAATATCATCTTATTTAATTTCTAGCAAAACATACCAAACTACAAAAACTCATTTTATATGGAAATATATCCAGAAAAAATACGAATTAGATTTATAATATAATCGATATAGTTTCAATTTTTATCATTAATCGACTAAGCATTTGAAAAATGCGGCCAAAAGTCCTATATATAACATTACATTATGAAAAATGAATAAAATATGTATGTTGAATTGTTAAATTTTTGTAACTTATTCGTCTTTGATATATTTTCCTTTACCTCCATTAAATTAAGACAATAAATCAATGTCTTGTTTTATATTTAACACGAATTTACAGTAATTTTTTTTCCAACTGTTGAATTCTTTTTTCTAAGTTTGAACAGAAATTTTGAAATTTATGATATTTGATAACAAATGTGATCAATTCGTGTTTTAGAGATTTATTTTTATCTTTTGAATCTATTATTTTGATTTAATTTGAATGTTCCAGACTTAATTGTTGATAAATTGCATTTTGTAGTTTTTATTAAATCGATAACACTTTCTGACGTAACATAAACATAATCATATTCGGATGAATCTAAATAATTACTGGTATCAGAGTTGGTGAATGTTTGCTGTGAAACTTTAGGGAAAATAATACCCTTCAGGTTTTTCTTTCCCTAATGAATGTATAGTAAAATTGCTGACAGATTTTTGTGTCTTCCGGAGATTCTTTGCACGAGCTTTTCTTTTAGTTCAAAGCACAAAATATCGTCTCTGAAGTCATTAAATCATAAATTTTTATGCGTTATTTTTGTAAAATAGATTGGAAAATAAATATTTTGAAAAATTCTACATGATTAGAAAATAAATTGCTGGGGATACTTACATAATAAAATCGAACAATTAAATGTGATAAGGTCGTTAATATTTAACAAGTATAAATTTAAAAGATAAAACAAACAATAAAATGAAAATGGAATTACTTTATCTGGGAAAAATAAAAAAGCAAAAATCGAATACCTCTGCATCTACCTGTGATAATAGGAAAGAATGGAATCGACGGAAATTAAAAAATGAAAGCATTGAAATTATCTTTAAAATTACTGTGGTATTTGGAGAAAACTATGTAAATGGAGAAATAGTATCACATGGATTAAAGAAAGCAAAAAAAACCGGCGATCATTAATTTGAACTTTAACTCACTGTGTGTTGTAAAAAGTCCTTTTTATCGAGTTTTGAGTGTTGAATCTTTGTGTAATTGTGTGAGAAGAAATCGAATCGATTGTCATTTGATAGACAATAAATATTGATAATATCGAGAACTTATCATTGTTGCTAATATTTCATAAATGCTTTGTAATCAGATCAATAATTGGTAATATTTAATTTCACTGAAATCTCAACAAAATACCGTAATACCAGTATTCCGAGATCCTGGTATAGGAGCCCTAGTTATTTTGCCATAAATTACGAAGTTTTTTAGCTGACCGAATATTAGACGACCTGTTCCCCCAGAATACACTTTCAGCAACAAAAGTAAACTTTATCAATTTTTATAAATATTTGTTGTTTTCAAGTTGCATTAATTTAATTTGATTGGTATATTTTGTTGTATGATATGAATTATTAATATCGACTTACATGTTACTAATAAATTAAATTACAAAAACTGTCTTGGAACTGAGAAAGTCAATCCCAGAATCGGAAATTAGGACAGTGATTAGAAGCCCTAATTTAACTCTATTTTGTATTTCATATGATAGTGAATTGTAAAAATTTTATCTTAAGAATAAAGATTTAATAAATTTTTGAAAATTCCAAAATAATTTGGGCCTCATGTTGGAGATTTTTTTATACAGTTCAGGTTGTTGTCGTAATGTGAAACTAATAACTATTGATTTTACTTCAAAGCGTGCCTTAGTTGACAATAATAACGAACTTCAGGCAATGTAACTTTTATTAATCAGTAGTATGTATGATCCAAATTAACCACTAAGATTCATCACGCACATACCTTCTCTTCCCATAGAAAATGGCACCAGTGTTTAATTCTCGAGAAAGTTTCCTCGCGGTTAGTTGGCAAGTTATCGTGCACTATGTAATGTGTTATCACACAGATTTTTTAAAGCGAAAATATTGATTTTTAAGTGCAAAATGCGAAAAATATGATTCCCAACTATAGTCAGAAGTGCTTTTTGTTTAAAACTTTTTTGCACAATAAAAATTTTCGGTCATTAATTTAAATGTGCAAAGACTGATTTTGAGTACAACATCAAAGTACAATCATTAAAAGCACTTATAATTTGGATACCACCGATATTTTGTCGATACATCCTATATGAAAAAGATTTGTTCTTTGACGACAGACAGGATGATATACAATACTCAAGGAAAAGATTACTTTTCAATACTCTTCTTGTGTTTTTATTATCAATTTACAACGGCACAAATAATTCAACTTTGCAACAATCACGTACTTATTACGACACTGGGAGAATAGCACCACTACAATACACATTGGAACTCAAATTATTTCGTCTGTTTTGTTTTTCTGATTTCCCCATTTGTGTCTGACTTTTATTGGTTGTAATTTTCTGTCTTTTAATATAATTCCAAAATTGTTTTCCTTTTTACAATTTCTGGCAATTCCATTCGTTCAAGTTATCTCCGGTACTAATTCTACTGACTTAAATAACTACTTAATTTTATTATTCAGGAATCCTCAACAATACTACTAAAAGAATTTACCGTTTTTCTATTACATTTCAATAAATTTTTGCAAAACTCAACAATTATTAGTCAAGATTAATGAAGATATCCACTATTCAGTAAATATAATAAAATTCAAAATTATCTAGTTTTATATCAGTAAAATGTTTTTAAAAAAACAATCCAAATTAGTTAAAATCAAATAAAGTCTCAACTGAATTAAAAGCAAAACTTTTCAATTTGTAAAATTTTAAGTTTTATTTCTGAATATAATTTTAGATTTCACATATTAAAAATTAATTTAAATAAATATATTATATAAATAATCCGAAATATACTGAATTAGAAATCATAACTATATATTTGATAAAAATTAAAAATGAATTCAGTCAAATTTTCTATGTTTCATAACATATGGATAAAAAAAACCATTGAGTTTGCTGACAAAGGATTTCATTAATTACAGTTGGTTTTAATCATTAATATAATAATTTAGAAAACTTAATCTTTTACATAATAATATTATAATGTAATTAGAACATACCAATCGCCTTGCAATCTATCTTCTTTCGATGTAACTCTGGATAAAGTGTCGGTTTTTACATTTCTAGTTATTGTTCCTTCCTTAAGTGCCAAAAATAAATTTTTATTGATGTCAGTTGGTTCAACACCATAACTTTTTTCACATCTTTCAATAACATTCAATTTTGTTGGAGCCAATTCAGATAAAACAATATCATCAATACTATTCCAAAGATGTTGTAATATCACCGAATCAGATAAGCGATTAATTTTCACCTTTATAAAATCCACCATTTTAATTTACAAGCATAAAATTTAATCCCTTAAGGACGTTTTAACATACAGCATAAAAGAAGTTACTAATGTGAATGGTTTTTGTGGCTTATCATTATCAATTTAATAGAAATCATATTTGAAATAAAATCTGTATAGAATTGATTTTGATTTAAATACAGCTGTAAATTGCACAAATTAAAAATATTAAATTTGTGAATAATGTTAATAAATAAAATAAACAATTTAAACAATTTATTTTTTAATAAAGCAAATTTTGCAAATTAAGTCATGGAACTTAAATTACTATTTTTCATTTTTAAATATTATTATTTTTATTTAGAATAAAAGTTAAAAGCCTATGATTCTTATACTTATAAGGTTCAAATACGAGATAAATTAAATTTTAAAAAATGATATTCATGAAAAGTGTAATAAGATTAAAGTCTGAAAACCTTATTAATGAAAGATAGACAATATACATATATACTACATGTGTGTCTACAGGACATGAATCGTTGGAATAAATAATAAGCGATGATGTAATCTGAGGACCCAGAAAATCAAAATAATCAATCAAACATGCAGACAATCATAAACATTAATTATAAGTGTTTATATATAGGGGACAGTGAAATCAATTATCCCAATACAATTATGTCACAAAAAGGAAACAACATTAAGCTTTGTAACACTAAATGCTTGTGACGCCGGCAAAATAAAAATGGCCTATTACAATTGTGTGTTGAGTTATAACTTTATTTGGTTCGGTAGAACTGTTTGCTCTGACTCAGCGTGCTCTTTAAATGATACTCGAATAACTCAACACAGGAAAAAATTTATTCGATACCAACAATTTTAACAACGATTAGAGTGTTACTTTTACAATAATGGCAGGAATTCCCACGGGAAGCCGCCTTTTCAATTAACTAATAAAATGTCATCGACAAGTCTGACTAGTTCTTTTTCAATCTCACGAATCTTTTTAACTTCTCTGTTACTCGAAATTTTTCGAAATTACTTGTGTCTCTGTTGTTGATTTGCGACTCCCTTATATAAGGAATCTCCTCTCAAACAACTAATCCGATTGACGGCAATTGACATTGGACTCCGGGGAACTAGTTAAACAATTTGCTTTCATCTTTTAGCCGCTTCGGCCGTTCCCGGGAGAAGACTGCGAAAAAAGTCACATTAGCGAATAATCGGTTCCCTTCGTAACTAAATGTATCCAAATCGGAGAATTTATCCCTAATTTAATTTATTTGTTTTCGTCATTTTAATTAAATTAATAATTTGAATTTTCTTAATAACTTTTTTTAGGGGTCCCAAATTAGTTTTATATTATTATATTTGTACTCTTCTCGTCAATTAGCATCGGCACATACCCATTTCCCCCGGAAAATATTGATTTTAATTTTTTGATTATTTTTAATTAATTTTTTTATTTTCCCAATTTTTATTTATTATAATAATTTTTTAAAAATCACCTAACCCCAACATATCTCCCTCTTTAATTGAGATTCGCCCTCGAATTTGTATGTCTGCTGGTTGATCTATTAATGTAATAATTATAATAATAATTATAATATATGGAATATATAAACACATACACACATGTAAACTCACTAATATGAGCTATGTCGAATTTAAGATCACATCTAAAACTAACTTTACAATGAAGTTTGTTTGAAAAAAAAATTGTTGAATAGAAAGTGATAGAAATTTTGATATGAAATTTCAAACAAAAAAAATTATTTCTAAGGCTGAAAATTAAAAACTTTATAACTCATTGAATTCCAAATTATTAATAAATAAAAAGCCATTATGTAAAATTAGTTTGATAATCAATACATGAAATTTTGTGAAAATTCTTGAATTTCTATAAAAATAATAAAAATATATATATTTCTCCAATTTTTTGCAATTTTATTTCCACAGACAGTAATATAAAGCTTCAGTATATGATGGAAAATTTAGAAAATGCTAACAACAATTATCAAATATTCTCATGTATTAACTGGAGTTTCATAAATTAGTATAATAATAATTATTCGCATCCATTTATTATTTTCATCAAACATGTAACTAAATATTGATTTGAACGCATTCTTTCTCTCCAATGTTGGCAAATTGAGAATTTTTTCATAATCAAATGGAATGTCTTCTACAATTTTCTCGGTACGGTTTACCATGAATTTTATGTTTTTAATGATATCATCTTCTTCTCTATTATTAGAGACCAGCTCATTCAACAAAGTTATAAAAAATTTAGTTTCTGGCATTTTATAAAAATATTTGAAAGTGTAAGCTTATTTATACTATATTCGACAAATCAAAATCATGCAATACTAAGAAAATATGTAAAAATATATAACGGAAATGGCAATGATGATTTATTGGCACTGTTGAGTCATGGTCTTTGTTTGAATGACCTTGAGAAATTTTAAATGACCTTGAGAAATTTTAAAATGACCTTGAGAAATTCTAAATGACCTTGAGAAATTTTAAATGACCTTGAGAAATTTTGAATGACCTTGAGAAATTTTAAATGACCCTGAGAAAGATTTTGATGAGTCATGGTGTTTGTTTGAATGACCTTGAAAATTTTTGAATGACCTTGAGAAAATTTTTGATGAGTCATGGTCTTTGTTTGAATGACCTCGACAAAATTTTCGATGAGTCATGGTCTTTGTTTGAATGACCTTGAGAAATTTTAGATGAGTCATGGTCTTTGTTTGAATAACCTTGAAAATTTAAAAATGACCTTGAAAGTGTTTGATGAGTCATCCAAAGACCTTGAATGAGTCATGGTCTTTGTTTCAATGACCTTGAATGAGTCATTGTCTTTGTCTTAAAAATTTTTTATACTTTGAGACATAGAAAAAAATTTTTTTTTACCCCTGGGGGGGGGTTGATCCAGCGGTGACACGATCTAGCGGTGACACATCCCACTACTAACAATAACAATCCAAGGGTATAAAGCTGATCAAAATGATGTGCTTTCTCCAATCTGGAAAATTGTTACTGCTAGACTTTCACAATTATTTTAATGTATAGTGTTTAGTGTTTAATAAATGTATTAATGTTTTCTTTGTTATTCTATAAACAAAATTATAAGTAGTTTTAAAATAGTTTTAAAATGATGTCCGAATAAGGTAAAATATAAAATATAAAATATAAAATAATTAATTAATTTCGTTTAGAATATTTAATAAACTTTTTGTTTGATAAACTCGAAGAAATAATCGGCGTAAAAATTAGAGATATGTTGACTCTAGTTGAAGCATTGAGTAAAGAAGATTCAGGTTGTGATTCTGGATGTCAGTGTGATGATACTGAAATTGTTAATGATGGAGAAATTAATACTGAAATTATTAATGATTCTGAAGAAATTATTGATGATACACTTATTAATGATGAAGAAGAAGATACTACCGAAATTAATAAAGATGAGCCTACCGAATTTAAGAATTGAATTGACCATGTTATAGAAAATATTATGATAGAATATTGTGGTGATGAAGAATGTACATGTAATAATCAATAAATCTTTAAAAATATAGTTTTTTATTAATAATAATAATAACAAAGAAATATTTATTAAAATCTATGATAAACTTTATTACATAAATATAAAACAGATGCTTCAGTAAATAGTTTTATTAAAAATTTGCAATTTTCGATATAAATATCAGAGCGTTTGGCTTCTGCGGTAACTTGAATAATCTCTGTCCATCCACCGTTTGTTTCTACCCACGGATCAATTTTTGTTTCTATCACCTAAAAATTGATAAATTAATAACAATTTAATATGTAATTTACTTTTATAGACCATTGGAAATAATTTTCATAGTCAGATCCAGATTTTAATATCATGTGTTTCATATACATTAATCCAACTATTATTCGCATCCATTTATTATTTTCATCGAACATGTAACTAAATATTGATTGGAATGACTTCTTTCTCTCCAATGGTGGCAAATTGAGAATTTTTTCATAATCAAATGGAATATCTTCTACAATTTTCTCGGTACGGTTTACCATGAATTTTATGTTTTTAATGATATCATCTTCTTCTCTATTATTAGAGACCAGCTCATTCAACAAAGTTATAAAAAATTTAGTTTCTGGCATTTTATAAAAATATTTGAAAGTGTAAGCTTATTTATACTATATTCGACAAATCAAAATCATGCAATACTAAGAAAATATGTAAAAATATATAATGGAAATGGTAATGATGATTTGTTGGCACTGTTAACTTCTTTCAATTTGTTGTCACCACTGTTAACTGGTTGTTGTAATTTCATTATACGATTAAACTGATCAGTTGTTTCATTAGAATAAAATTTTATACTATATTGAACTTGATTCAACATTTTTTCATTAAGTTTGCGATTTTCTTTCAATTCTAACATTGATTTTCTTAATTCATTTTGGATAATACCAATGGTCTTATTTAGATATATAATATCACATATAATTCGTTTTTAGCTCTTTTTAAAGTCTCATATGTATGTTCAAATCGGAATTCTAAATTACTCATTCTTTCAGATAATATTTTGACTGGATTTTTCAAATATCTAGGCCTATCTATCATATCCATCAATACTGCTGTATCAGGACATACACACCTTGTTGAATTTTTACCTTGACGGTTACAACAATTGAGTTGACCATATTAAAAACTAATAATATTATTAAAATTTCTTTAATCATTTTCAAATCTATATAAATTAATATTTATTGTCTATAGCTTAAAGGTTGTGTGTTTAACTTTTCATTGGTCTAAATTAGTATAAAAGTAATTGTTATTTCAATTTTTATCATTATAATGGATGTACCAAGCGCAGTTCAATCTATGAATGAAATTAAACATTATTGTAATTAATAATTACTATATATTATTATTAACTATTTGATAGATGATTATTTTAAAGTTATTAAAGAACGTCTGGAATTCTATTATCCAGAAATAAATGAAATCTTGAAGAATAAACCAAAATCAATAATTCCAGATTTAGTCTTTAATTATACGTCAATATGGATATTTACCGTAATCGACGAGTTCCTATGGGATATGAAGCAAAACAAATTGGCAAAAGATATGGAACCTGAATATCCATGTGGGGATGAATGTCATTGTTGTGCGGCCCGATATCTAAAGTATGTGGAATGGGCTTTGAATAAAGCTCTTCGACAATATTATTATAGTAGAATTATTTCTTTATAATAAAAGTTTTTATGTATATGTCTTGGTTTTTTATTATATAATATTAATAATAATAATATTAATAAAAATAATATTAAAAATAATAATAAAAATAAAATAAATTTACAAAATATATACTACTTATAAAAAATAAGTAGTAAATTAAAATTAAAAAATGTTTAAAAATAATATTACCTTGAGAAATTTTGAATGACCTTGAATTTTTTTGATGAGTCACCCAATGACCTTGAATTTTTCTGCTGAGTCAAGGTCTTTGTTTAAATGACCTTGAAAATTTTGGATGAGTCATCCAATGACCTTGAAAAAATATGATGAGTCATCCAATGACCTTGAATGAGACATAGTCTTTGTTTAAAAGACCTTGAGAAAATTTGACGAGTCATCCAATGCCCTTGAATGAGTCATGGACTTTGTTTAAATAACCTTGAAATTTTTTTTGATGAGTCATGGTCTTTGTTTAAATAACCTTGAATGAATCATTGTCTTTGTTCTAAAAAAATTTTTACTTTTAAACTTAGGAAAAAAATTTTTTGCCGGGGGGAGGGGGGTATGTGAGTTAGATGGCCTCTGAACTAGATGACCTGTATCCCACTACTTTTAGCATAAATTTATGGATAAAATGAAGGGATTTGAGGCCACACAAAGAATATTATAAATCCAATATTCTTATACCATATCCCTAATTCGATTTAATTTCTACATATTTTAGAAAATAATTACGAAATTAACGTTTAAAATAACATTTAAGTAATTCCCGATGAGTGTAGAGTAAATAAATTAAATAATAATAATAATAATAATAATAATAATAATAATAATTATAATAATTATAATAATAATAATAATTATAATAATAATAATAATAATTATCATTATAATAATAATAATAATACTTTCAGAAAATATAAAAAGTTAACTTACTTGGTATCAACTTCTGAACACTGATAACCCATACACAGTGAATAATTCATTAATAACTGAACAACAATCACTAGGTACTGTATACAAATAACCGAACACTGTACAGCTCTCTATATACATATTAGGCATTGAAAAAAAACACTTGAAATATTTGTTCACACAATTTTCATAGGCAAATTTAGGCTCTAGATAAAAATAATTTAAAATACCTAAAGTAAATTAAGATAAATTAAAGTACATTAGAATACATTTAAGTATATTAAAGTAAATTTAGATAAATTAAAGTACATTAGAATACATTTAAGTATATTAGAGTAAATTAAGGTTCCTCAAGTAAATTAAGATACATTAGAGTACATTAAGGTAAATTAAAGGGTCGAAAGTCAATTTAAGTACATTGGGGTACATTTAAGTAAATTATGGTTCATAAAGTAAATTAAGGTACATCAGAGTAATTTAAAGTACGTTAGAATAAATTTAAGTAAATTAAGGTTCTTAAAGTAATCTAATTTTTTTAACCCTTCCTAAAAAATTACACAGGGATTTTTGGCGGAAATTTTTTTATATGGGGGTTTCATTTTTTAAAGCCAAATACCCACGGTGCATAGTCTTCATTGTACATTACTTCTGTTGGTGTACGGGCGACTTATGAATTTCTGGTTATCGAGGAAACCTCTGCTGTCCTTCCTTGTATCATCTTTCCCTAGGATATCTCTCTGCCTCATGAACCTTATAACTTCGCTATAAGTAGGTAGTTAGTGGCACATGGGAACCTAAAAAAAACATAGGGGAGGGGGGGGATTATTGCAGATTAAATTTCGGATTATCTTGATTACATAATGATGTAATCAACTTAATTAATTTTGTGTGTATTAATTTTTTTAATTAAATTTTTGTGTGTATTTTTTTTCGAAATTTTTTTTCGAGTTTTTGGCGCGATTTTTTTTTGAATTCAAATTTTTGGAACATTTTTTTTAAATTCAAATTTTGGCGAATTTTTGAAATAAAATTGAAATATTTTTTTTTGAATAAATTTTTTTTTAATCCCACTATAGTCAGGGGGTATTTTTGAAAAAGACTAAAATAAATTGGTTTGAATTGCCTAACGATAAAAAAGCATAAAATTAAAATTGGCTCAAATCGCCTAAGATAGTCAGAGAGGGTATTTTCATTCACAAATTTTTTTTTTAATCACACTATAGTCAGGGGGTATTTTTGAAAAAGACTAAAATAAATTGGCTTGAACCGCCTAATGATAAAAAAGCATAAAATTAAAATTGGCTCAAATCGCCTAAGATAGTCAGAGAGGGTATTTTCATTCACAATTTTTTTTAAACACACTATAGTCAGGGAGTATTTTTGAAAAAGACTAAAATAAAAATGGCTTGAATCGCCTACTGATAAAAAATTGACAGGGGTATTTTATAGGCTTGTTAAAAAAAAACATTTGAAATATTTGTTCACACAATTTTCATAGGCAAATTTAGGCTCTAGATAAAAATAATTTAAAATACCTAAAGTAAATTAAGATAAATTAAAGTACATTAGGTTACATTAAAGTATATTAAAGTAAATTTAGATAAATTAAAGTACATTAGAATACATTTAAGTATATTAAAGTAAATTTAGATAAATTAAAGTACATTAGAATACATTTAAGTATATTAGAGTAAATTAAGGTTCCTCAAGTAAATTAAGATACATTAGAGTACATTAAGGTAAATTAAAGGGTCGAAAGTCAATTTAAGTACATTGGGGTACATTTAAGTAAATTATGGTTCATAAAGTAAATTAAGGTACATCAGAGTAATTTAAAGTACGTTAGAATAAATTTAAGTAAATTAAGGTTCTTAAAGTAATCTAAGGTGCCTAGAGTAAAGTATGGTAGGTTAGGTAAGAATTTTTTAAAATTAAATAGAGAGTCAACAGTTAAGTTACATAAGGGTAATTTTTAAAGCTGAAAATTTTAAAAGCAGTTATAGTAGGCAAATTACATAAGGTAAGAATTTTTAAAGTTAAAGAGTCGACAATATTGCATGATAAAATTTATTAAATAAAATTTTTAGTACAGTTTTATCGATCAATTTTTATACATATTTTTAAATGATAAAATTTTTAACATAATTTACAATGGAATTTTTTATACATGATTTTTAAAGATGAAATTTTTAGGATAATTTTACAATGAAATTTTTACACATGTTTTTAATTGAAAAAATTTTTAATGTAATCTTACAATCAAATTTTTAGTATAATTTTTACTATTACTTTTTTATACATGTTGATAACGATCAAATTTTCAAAGAAATTTTTCAAAAACTTTTTTCAAAGAATTTTATTAAATTAAATTTTTGAGTTTCAGTGTTACATAGTATTGCCTAAGGTAGGTAGTAGTCATTCGCAAGAGCAACCCATCTCCTCCACTCTGCAGCAACCCATCCTTAAAAAAAAATAATAAAATAATAATAATAAATAATAATATTAATAAATAATAATAATAATAATAATAATAATAATAATAATAATAATAATTATAA
Source organism: Schmidtea mediterranea (assembly GCA_022537955.1). NCBI lineage: Eukaryota > Metazoa > Platyhelminthes > Tricladida > Dugesiidae > Schmidtea > Schmidtea mediterranea. The sequence goes on from CM039679.1 coordinate 273,267,433, forward strand.
TTATAATAATAATAATAATACTTTCAGAAAATATAAAAAGTTAACTTACTTGGTATCAACTTCTGAACACTGATAACCCATACACAGTGAATAATTCATTAATAACTGAACAACAATCACTAGGTACTGTGTACAAATAACTGAGTACTGTACAACTCTCTATACATACTAGGCATTCAATAATTTACTTATTCATTAAAATGACATATTTAAATAATATTTACTCTTTGAACACCGATATTCAACCAACTTAACTCATTTAAAAATAAAATTTTCTCTCAATCATTTCCCCTTAAAATACTTGGTTATTCACACACTCACAATATGTTATCAATAACTAGTTACTGAACAAATCAATATCAAAAACTAATTACTGAACCAATAAATATTAATAATGGGTTACTGACCAACTAATTTTGAAATAAATCACATAAAGGGTTGAACAAAAGAAATACAAGTTGAAATGTTATTAACTTCTCGACTCTTTTATCGATCATTGATGTCTCCAAATTGTTTTGTTGTTTAGTTACCTGATTGCTATCAAGAAACTATTAATCATTGAAGCTCAATCAATTGTTGTATTTTCTCTGGATAAAAATTTATTTCTTTACAGTCTTGTATGTGATTTATTGAAATTATTTTGTAAAACTTAGTTAAAAAACTTTGAAATTTTTCTACCATTTTTGTAATATTTTTAATTGCGTCCAACAATGAACATTTATTAAAAGTTATTTTCAAAGATGAATGTCAACCTTTTCATTTATTTTTCACATGCCCTAAATAAATTAATTGCTAACAGCTCAAAAAAAAATTACTTAAATTTATTTTTATAGATTTTCTTTTCACTCATACTGTTGTTGTTTACTGAATGACAAATTAATTAGTAAGTACAAGTAGTGGTTAATCTAATTGTTAGTGAAAAGAAACTTGATTAGAAAAAGATACTTAAATTAATTTCTCGAAACATATATTACTTTCATTGTACTTGGAATAAATTTTCATATATTTATTGAAAATGATTCGACTCTTTAAATTATTAACTCAAAGATGCTAAAGGTTTGAATAAAACTGATAGAACAAAAAATTAATATCTACAGCATTACTAAAATCAAATAACTATAATTTCTGATACCATGCTTCAATACATACATAGGTTCTTGTGTACTGATATCACTTACTGAAAACCCAAACTTATAGGAAAAATGTATGTGATTGTCTATTAGTCTTTGTAGAAATTATTTTTATTAAATTGTGGTTAGCTGGTGAATAGAATTTGATTAAAGTAGTGGGAAAGATGTAAATTTTAAATAAATTTGATTAAATTTGTTAATTCTTTAAATAAAATTTTTTAAAGAAAGCTTCAACATAGTAGAAAATTTTAAAGAGAATAGTACTTATCAATTAAAAATTAAATTAAATTAACTAAGTTGTAAGATAATTGAAAAATTTATTAGATCATTTTTTAAAATTTTATAAGGTTGTTAGGTAATTATTCTAGGTAGTTGTTGAATGAAAATTAGTGTATGTTATCGACTGCTCATAGTATTTAATTCTACAATTTCCGGATAAATAACTATTAAATTCTTGATTCCTGGAAATAATCGTAAATATTTAAATTATTCAGAAAATTGTCAAAAAAAACCTAAATAATGGGTAACAAAAAGTTTTAAATACTAGTCAATTTTAGTTTTTAATGTAATTGAGTTACAAATATTTTAATAAAATCAAATAAATAGTTACATGAATCAAACAATTTCTTAGAACTGAAATATTATCGATATATCCAGATTAACCTTAAATCAATGAAAAAAGTAACAATTTTCCTAAGTATGTTATAAATTCAACCAACTCAATCCCCTTAAAAATACTATAAATTCGCCTCTCAACCAATCATTTCTCTTCAAATGTCATTTTTCACTCCATTATATCAACTATATTCATACTTTTCATAAAAACCTATCAAGTAGATAATATTTACCCTTTGAACACTAATATTCATTCTAGTAAATTCCTTTAAAAATATTATAAATTCATCTCTTGACCAATCATTTTCCAAAAAATAACAATATTTCAAGCCATATTCAATATTTTTCATAAAAATCATAACAATACCCATTTCTATAATATTTACCCTTTAAATAACAATATTTAACTAACTCAAGCCCCTTAAAATGACAACAAACTTGTTCTTAATCGACTATTTTTCACTAAATAAATTCCACTCTTGACCAATCTTTTTCCATCAAATAACACTTTCCCCTACTCTACCAACTATATTCATTATTTTATAAAAATCACCTATTAAATAACAATACTTAACCGACTAAACACCTTAAAAATATCAACAAATCTGCTGTTAATCGATTATTTCCCTTTAAAAGATCATAAATTCTCTTCTTAGCCAATTGTTTTCCCCTAAAATAAAATTTACTCTCAACCAATCATTTCTCTTTAAATGAGATTAATCCCAGTTATATTCATTATTTTCATAAAAAATCACCGACATATCGATATTCAACCGAATAAATCTCTTGAAATCACCTTAAAATAAAATTCCTCTCTTGACCAATCAAATCCCCTTAAAAATATTATAAATTCGCATCTCAACCAATCATTTCTCTTTAAATTACAATAATCCTCGATATATTCATTATTTTCATAAAAATCACCAACATCGATATTCAACAGGATAAATTTCTTGAAATCCATCTCGTGACCAATTATTTCCCCTTAAAAGATCATAAATTCTCTTCTTAACCAATCATTTCTCTTTAAATGACAATATTTCCAATCTCTTAAAAGATTTACACACATATTGATATCTATCTGAACAAAGCCCCTTAAAAATATTATAAATTCCTCCTCTATATTCTCCATATCACAAAATTTCCTCTTAACCAATCATTTCCCTTGAAATCACATTTTCCTTCACTGCATCAACAATACACATATTTTTGGTAATAACCTACAAGGTAAAATTTCCAATCCGGCGAATATATTCAAATCCAGCGAATATTCCAATCCGGCGAATATACCAATCCGGCGTATACTAATCCAATGAATATTCAACAAATCCGGCATATTTAATACTATAAATATTCGCCGGATTGATATATTCGCCGGATTGGAATATTCGCCGGATTTGAATATATTCGCCGGATTTGAATATATATTCGCCGAATTTGATGAATATTCGTTGGATTAATATACGCGCGCGCGTTTTTTTAATAACTATTCATCCGCGCACCCATCAACAATATATATTCCTATTTAAATATAATTAACCGACAAAATCTACTCAATTGTTAATAATTTTTAATTGAATATAATAGTAATTCATCCACTCTTAAAGTACAATTCATTTTCAGTGAATATTTTCATCTTTTAAGTATATTTGTTGAACAGTGAATAATACAGACTCCATTTATTTCAAGTATTTCCAATATTTAATTGATATTTCATCTCATCATTGAGAAATTTTACCGTCTAATTTATTATATGCAATTCTCGATTCACTGAATATTTTTTAGCTTCTATCAATATTTTACGTTATTCAATGATTGTTTTCCCTCTTCAATAAATATTTTTTCTCTCCAATGAATAATTTATCTTAATGAATATTTTTCTCTTCAATGAATAATTTCTCACTTTAATTAATATTTTCTCACTTTAATGAATATTTTTCCTCTTCGATGTATATTTTCTTCATTCAAAGTATATTACCCTTGTAAGGTTTTAATATATCAATTGATATTTCATCTATTTAGTAGATATTTTTAGCTATCCCACTTTTATAGTAATTTCAACGATTTTAGTCACTTAATGTACTCTCCCACCAATATTACTTCTTCACTGGAAATTTTCTTTATAGAATATAATCTCTACTAATTAAAATTCCATTTGTTGATTTGTTATTGACTTGTCATTTTCAATGAAAATTTAATTAACTTTTAATAAATTTAATTACACACTTAAATAGATTAGGTTGTAATCGACAAAAATAAAATATTTTTAGGCTATGTAAATCAATTAGAGATTTTAGGGAAATTTTATGATAATTTAAGTGATATCTAGTTTTACGAGGTATTTATTTTAGTAAATTTTAATCATTTATGTGAATTTTATGGTTTTCATTTGAATGTTAATGGATTTGGGGACTATTATGTTTTTGTAGAAATTATTGAAGAAATTAGGTTAAATCTATAATTTAGAAACACTTAATTTCTTGATAATTTATTAGATTTGACTTGATTTTAGGATTATTTTAAATAAAAGTTTATTTTAGGAACAAAATGTTTATGAAACATATTTATGATAATTATTTACCAATTAGATTCCAATTTGATTGATAGATTTTGAATAGTAAATGATATTTAAATTATAATTTTATGATATATTTAAAAAGTTGATTAAATCTGTTGATTTTTAAAAATATTTTAGTGAAACCGAAAATTTTAATTGATTTTACAGTAAAAAAAAGGATGGTCAATTAATTATTATCATTTTTCCATTTATTGATTTCGTGGATATCAATCACAAAAGTAGTATATTGTAGAGATTTTTAAGAGGATGCTCAGTGTGGTTATCATATGAAAATCGTTGAATTATATCTATGGGTATATTCGCCGGATTTGAATATATTCGCCGGATTTGAATATATTCGCCGGATTGGAATATTCGCCGGATTTGAATATATTCGCCGGATTGATATATTCGCCGGATTGGTATATTCGCCGGATTGGAATATTCGCTGGATTTGAATATATTCGCCGGATTGGAAATTTTACCTTGTAGGTTATTACCAAAAATATGTGTATTGTTGATGCAGTGAATGAAAATGTGATTCAAGGGAAATGATTGGTTAAGAGGAAATTTTGTGATATGGAGAAAATAGAGGAGGAATTTATAATATTTTTAAGGGGCTTTGTTCAGATAGATATCAATATGTGTGTAAATCTTTTAAGAGATTGGAAATATTGTCATTTAAAGAGAAATGATTGGTTAAGAAGAGAATTTATGATCTTTTAAGGGGAAATAATTGGTCACGAGATGGATTTCAAGAAATTTATCCTGTTGAATATCGATGTTGGTGATTTTTATGAAAATAATGAATATATCGAGGATTATTGTAATTTAAAGAGAAATGATTGGTTGAGATGCGAATTTATAATATTTTTAAGGGGATTTGATTGGTCAAGAGAGGAATTTTATTTTAAGGTGATTTCAAGAGATTTATTCGGTTGAATATCGATATGTCGGTGATTTTTTATGAAAATAATGAATATAACTGGGATTAATCTCATTTAAAGAGAAATGATTGGTTGAGAGTAAATTTTATTTTAGGGGAAAACAATTGGCTAAGAAGAGAATTTATGATCTTTTAAAGGGAAATAATCGATTAACAGCAGATTTGTTGATATTTTTAAGGTGTTTAGTCGGTTAAGTATTGTTATTTAATAGGTGATTTTTATAAAATAATGAATATAGTTGGTAGAGTAGGGGAAAGTGTTATTTGATGGAAAAAGATTGGTCAAGAGTGGAATTTATTTAGTGAAAAATAGTCGATTAAGAACAAGTTTGTTGTCATTTTAAGGGGCTTGAGTTAGTTAAATATTGTTATTTAAAGGGTAAATATTATAGAAATGGGTATTGTTATGATTTTTATGAAAAATATTGAATATGGCTTGAAATATTGTTATTTTTGGAAAATGATTGGTCAAGAGATGAATTTATAATATTTTTAAAGGAATTTACTAGAATGAATATTAGTGTTCAAAGGGTAAATATTATCTACTTGATAGGTTTTTATGAAAAGTATGAATATAGTTGATATAATGGAGTGAAAAATGACATTTGAAGAGAAATGATTGGTTGAGAGGCGAATTTATAGTATTTTTAAGGGGATTGAGTTGGTTGAATTTATAACATACTTAGGAAAATTGTTACTTTTTCATTGATTTAAGGTTAATCTGGATATATCGATAATATTTCAGTTCTAAGAAATTGTTTGATTCATGTAACTATTTATTTGATTTTATTAAAATATTTGTAACTCAATTACATTAAAAACTAAAATTGACTAGTATTTAAAACTTTTTGTTACCCATTATTTAGGTTTTTTTTGACAATTTTCTGAATAATTTAAATATTTACGATTATTTCCAGGAATCAAGAATTTAATAGTTATTTATCCGGAAATTGTAGAATTAAATACTATGAGCAGTCGATAACATACACTAATTTTCATTCAACAACTACCTAGAATAATTACCTAACAACCTTATAAAATTTTAAAAAATGATCTAATAAATTTTTCAATTATCTTACAACTTAGTTAATTTAATTTAATTTTTAATTGATAAGTACTATTCTCTTTAAAATTTTCTACTATGTTGAAGCTTTCTTTAAAAAATTTTATTTAAAGAATTAACAAATTTAATCAAATTTATTTAAAATTTACATCTTTCCCACTACTTTAATCAAATTCTATTCACCAGCTAACCACAATTTAATAAAAATAATTTCTACAAAGACTAATAGACAATCACATACATTTTTCCTATAAGTTTGGGTTTTCAGTAAGTGATATCAGTACACAAGAACCTATGTATGTATTGAAGCATGGTATCAGAAATTATAGTTATTTGATTTTAGTAATGCTGTAGATATTAATTTTTTGTTCTATCAGTTTTATTCAAACCTTTAGCATCTTTGAGTTAATAATTTAAAGAGTCGAATCATTTTCAATAAATATATGAAAATTTATTCCAAGTACAATGAAAGTAATATATGTTTCGAGAAATTAATTTAAGTATCTTTTTCTAATCAAGTTTCTTTTCACTAACAATTAGATTAACCACTACTTGTACTTACTAATTAATTTGTCATTCAGTAAACAACAACAGTATGAGTGAAAAGAAAATCTATAAAAATAAATTTAAGTAATTTTTTTTTTGAGCTGTTAGCAATTAATTTATTTAGGGCATGTGAAAAATAAATGAAAAGGTTGACATTCATCTTTGAAAATAACTTTTAATAAATGTTCATTGTTGGACGCAATTAAAAATATTACAAAAATGGTAGAAAAATTTCAAAGTTTTTTAACTAAGTTTTACAAAATAATTTCAATAAATCACATACAAGACTGTAAAGAAATAAATTTTTATCCAGAGAAAATACAACAATTGATTGAGCTTCAATGATTAATAGTTTCTTGATAGCAATCAGGTAACTAAACAACAAAACAATTTGGAGACATCAATGATCGATAAAAGAGTCGAGAAGTTAATAACATTTCAACTTGTATTTCTTTTGTTCAACCCTTTATGTGATTTATTTCAAAATTAGTTGGTCAGTAACCCATTATTAATATTTATTGGTTCAGTAATTAGTTTTTGATATTGATTTGTTCAGTAACTAGTTATTGATAACATATTGTGAGTGTGTGAATAACCAAGTATTTTAAGGGGAAATGATTGAGAGAAAATTTTATTTTTAAATGAGTTAAGTTGGTTGAATATCGGTGTTCAAAGAGTAAATATTATTTAAATATGTCATTTTAATGAATAAGTAAATTATTGAATGCCTAGTATGTATAGAGAGTTGTACAGTACTCAGTTATTTGTACACAGTACCTAGTGATTGTTGTTCAGTTATTAATGAATTATTCACTGTGTATGGGTTATCAGTGTTCAGAAGTTGATACCAAGTAAGTTAACTTTTTATATTTTCTGAAAGTATTATTATTATTATTATAATTATAATTATTATTATTATTATTATTATTATTATTATTATTATTATTATTATTTTATTAATATTATTATTTATTATTATTATTTTATTATTTTTTTTTAAGGATGGGTTGCTGCAGAGTGGAGGAGATGGGTTGCTCTTGCGAATGACTACTACCTACCTTAGGCAATACTATGTAACACTGAAACTCAAAAATTTAATTTAATAAAATTCTTTGAAAAAAGTTTTTGAAAAATTTCTTTGAAAATTTGATCGTTATCAACATGTATAAAAAAGTAATAGTAAAAATTATACTAAAAATTTGATTGTAAGATTACATTAAAAATTTTTTCAATTAAAAACATGTGTAAAAATTTCATTGTAAAATTATCCTAAAAATTTCATCTTTAAAAATCATGTATAAAAATTCCATTGTAAAATTATGTTAAAAATTTTATCATTTAAAAATATGTATAAAAATTGATCGATAAAACTGTACTAAAAATTTTATTTAATAAATTTTATCATGCAATATTGTCGACTCTTTAACTTTAAAAATTCTTACCTTATGTAATTTGCCTACTATAACTGCTTTTAAAATTTTCAGCTTTAAAAATTACCCTTATGTAACTTAACTGTTGACTCTCTATTTAATTTTAAAAAATTCTTACCTAACCTACCATACTTTACTCTAGGCACCTTAGATTACTTTAAGAACCTTAATTTACTTAAATTTATTCTAACGTACTTTAAATTACTCTGATGTACCTTAATTTACTTTATGAACCATAATTTACTTAAATGTACCCCAATGTACTTAAATTGACTTTCGACCCTTTAATTTACCTTAATGTACTCTAATGTATCTTAATTTACTTGAGGAACCTTAATTTACTCTAATATACTTAAATGTATTCTAATGTACTTTAATTTATCTAAATTTACTTTAATATACTTAAATGTATTCTAATGTACTTTAATTTATCTAAATTTACTTTAATATACTTTAATGTAACCTAATGTACTTTAATTTATCTTAATTTACTTTAGGTATTTTAAATTATTTTTATCTAGAGCCTAAATTTGCCTATGAAAATTGTGTGAACAAATATTTCAAATGTTTTTTTTTAACAAGCCTATAAAATACCCCTGTCAATTTTTTATCAGTAGGCGATTCAAGCCATTTTTATTTTAGTCTTTTTCAAAAATACCCCCTGACTATAGTGTGATTAAAAAAAAAATTTGTGAATGAAAATACCCTCTCTGACTATCTTAGGCGATTTGAGCCAATTTTAATTTTATGCTTTTTTATCGTTAGGCAATTCAAACCAATTTATTTTAGTCTTTTTCAAAAATACCCCTGACTATAGTGGGATTAAAAAAAAATTTATTCAAAAAAAAATATTTCAATTTTATTTCAAAAATTCGCCAAAATTTGAATTTAAAAAAATGTTCCAAAAATTTGAATTCAAAAAAAAATCGCGCCAAAAACTCGAAAAAAAATTTCGAAAAAAAATACACACAAAAATTTAATTAAAAAAATTAATACACACAAAATTAATTAAGTTGATTACATCATTATGTAATCAAGATAATCCGAAATTTAATCTGCAATAATCCCCCCCCCTCCCCTATGTTTTTTTTAGGTTCCCATGTGCCACTAACTACCTACTTATAGCGAAGTTATAAGGTTCATGAGGCAGAGAGATATCCTAGGGAAAGATGATACAAGGAAGGACAGCAGAGGTTTCCTCGATAACCAGAAATTCATAAGTCGCCCGTACACCAACAGAAGTAATGTACAATGAAGACTATGCACCGTGGGTATTTGGCTTTAAAAAATGAAACCCCCATATAAAAAAATTTCCGCCAAAAATCCCTGTGTAATTTTTTAGGAAGGGTTAAAAAAATTTTAATTTAATTTTTTGTTTAAATGAATGAAAAACTTTTTTAAAATTTTTTTTTAATGAATTGATCTATTTTTATATTTAAATTTTTGTTTAAATTTTTCAAAATTTTTAAATTCTAGATTGAAAAGTCTAAGTTTTCTTGATTAAAAAGCCTAAAAATAAAAATTGGCTCAAATCGCCTAAAATTAGTCACACTATAGTGAGGGGGTATTTTCGACTCTCGAATAAAAAGCCTAATAAATAAAATTGGTTCAAATCGCCTACCAAATAAAAAGCTTAAAAATATTTCCTTGAATAAAAACACTGAGTATTTTTTGACACTTAAAAAGCCATGAAATAAAAATTGATTCAAATCACCTATCGAATAAAAAGCCTAAGTATTTTTTCTCCATAAAAAAGTCAAAGTATTTCTTATGCAATGAGAACTAATGGTCAAATGACTTAACATTTTATCCTAGGATAAATGGTTTAACAAAAGGTGTGAGAACTATGTCCCGTGGAAAAAAGACTTAAATAAGTCTTTCGGTTATTTGGCTTCTGGGTTAAAAGTTTTTTTTGTTTTTTTAAATTACCTCAATTATTTGTTTTAATGATATCAATAATTTTATTTATTTATTTTTATTATTATTATTTTTAATAATATTTTTAATTAAATTAAATTGTTTTTTAATGAAGTGAATTAAATAATTATTTATTTTTTTATTGATATTTTTATTTTATTTTTATTTATTTAATTATTTTTTTATTTAATATTGTTATTATTAATAATAATATCTCTTTTATTTCGTAATAAAGATATATTCAGGGCCAACAGATTTGGGAAAAAGTGAATTTCTGAAACACGATATTAAAACAAAAGTAGATCAATCGATAGCAGTGAAACCAACGAGGGTTCCAATGGGATTGCAAGAAGATGTAAACAATATGATTGAAGGACTTTTGGAAGCTGGAGTAATAAGTCCAAATTAATCAGCTTGGAACTTTCCTGTAGTTATTGTACGGAAGAAAAACGGTGCAATCAGAATGTGTGTTTATTATAGGAAGTTAAATGCAGTAACAACTCGTCTACTTTATCCAATTCCTAATTCTGAAGAAATCTTTGATGCAATTGAAGGAGCAAAATATTTTTCAACAATTGACTTGGCAAGTGGGTATCATCAAGTAGAGTTAGAAGAGTCAATCAAAGAAAAGACAGATTTCACCACAAAGCATGGTCAATTTGAGTTTAACCACATGCCATTTGGACTATGTTCAGCACCTGTTACATTTCAGAAATTAATAAATATTGTGTTGAAATTGGATAAATAAATAATAAATATTGGACAAACTGAGTTATCTATCTTGAGGATATTTTAATATTTGGCAGAACTATAAACGAGCATAATGAGCGATTAGAAAAAATACTATTAAGATTAAAGGAAGCTGAATTAAAAATGGGTCCTGATAAGTGTCAATTTTTAAGGAAAAATGTTAAATATTCAGGACATATTATAGACGGTAACGGAATTCGAAATGATGACGAAAAAATAGATGCTATAAAAAATGTAAACGACCATCGTGTGATAAAGAATTACAGATCTTTTTAGGACTATTCGGATATTGTAGGTGTTTTATAAAGGATTATGCGGATATTTCTCAACCATTATACAACATGTTAAAGAAAGAGAATATTCTTGAATGGAATGAAAGAACAATTGCGGCATTTGAAAACTTAAAACGTGCCCTGATATCACCTCCACTCTTAACGATTCCAAAAAAAATAATGCATTTATTTTAGATACAGATGCGTCCTTTGGAGCTGTGGGAGCTGTATTATGTCAAATTCAGAATAGTCATGAGAAGATAATTGCATATTCATCAAAGATGCTGAGTAAGTGCCAATACAGATATTGCATAACTAGCAAAGAGATATTATCTATTTATTTTTTTGTAAAGAAATTTAACCATTACTTGAATGGACGACGTTTTACAGTGAGAACAGATCATCAGGCTTTAAAATGGTTGCTAAATAGGGATTCCCCAAACACATCTCGATATTGTGTGTGGAAAGCAGAACTAGAAATATTTGAAATGAATGTGGAATACAGGAAAGGTAAAGAACACATTGATTCTGATGCGCTTTCTAGATTACCACATTGTAAACGATGTGCGTTGAAATACAGAGATCCACAGAAAAAAATATATAAAAATACACACAGACAGTAAATCTGAGATATTTGCAGAACACGAAAAAGTTTTATGTCAAATGACAATCGATGATAAGATAAATCAACAAAAAATGCTGGTGATTAAACTGGTGACCCAATTACTTCAAAGTGAAGTGACAGAAGAAATAAGCAGTGATGAAAATTTTAACAAATTATGGAAGTAAAGAAAAGAGTTAAAAATTCGAAACAATACATTGTATTATTTTAAGAATAATGTCTATAGATATGTTGTGCCAAAAAGTAATACAAAATGTTTAGTCCAAATGATTCATGAAACTATAAGGTCATATTGAGGTAGAAAAAACGGAAATTGCAATAAAAAATGAATTTTATTAGCAAAATTTGACAAAAGAAGTAATGGAACTGATTTAAAAATGTGAGTCGTGCCAATTAAATAAAAGAACAAATGCGAGACAACGGGCAGAATTGAAATCACTTGTTACGATGGAGCAATTTGAAATTATAGGCATTGACATTGCTGGACCGTATCCTGAAACCAAGAAAAGAAACCAATATATATTTGGAATAATTGATTATTTTTCAAAATACGTGTCATTTATTCCAATGCATTCAGTAACTGCAGAAAAAATTGCGAGTGAACTATAGGTAACATGGATTAGTCGATTTGGAGTACCAGGAAGAATTCACTCCAATAATTGAACAAATTTTCAATCAGAGTTATTTAAAGAACTCTGTAAGATTTTTAAAGTTAAGAAAACAGAATCGTCACCTTATTATCCTCAATAAAATGGATTAATAGAAAGAACATTCAAATCAATGAAAGAGTTAGTACAATCAACGATGAAAAAAGGGGAAAACTGGGATGAAGTGATGACGAGTGATGAATATGGGCTAAAAATGTCTCCTAAAAAATCAATCCAATACTCTCCCTTTTAAGTTTTTTTGGAAGAAAGCCGAAATTATTCACCTGAAAAGTAATTAATAAAGTGAATTCAGCAGTCATTGAAACATTCAGACAAAACCATATGAAAATATTTGATAGAGTAAAATAACATTGTGGAATAGCACAAAAGAGACAAGCAAAATATTAATACAGAGGTAAGTACCATAATGAATTGATAGTTGGAGACACTGTATTGGTCGAAAATCCGTTCTATAGACCTTTTATTAGTAAAAGGTACGTTGGCCCGTTCACTATAATAACTGTTTTAGATAAATGGACATACTTGTTGTATAGTGAAAAGCTGAACAAAAAATAAAGAGAAGTTACAATCATATTTAAAAAGTTTAAGTTGGAGAAAGAGATCTTTCGGAATTCGGTGAGGTAAGCTATCAATCAAGTGGTTCAGAAACCTGTATCGTGAGCAGACACAAAAGAATTGGGAAATGCTAAAATATCACAGGATTTATCAAATATGTCAAAAAGGCCTGTTCGTGCTAATCGAAAAATTTAACCGAAAAGATTCATCGACTAACAAATGGGATGTTATATTATTTGATAATATATAGTTTTTTTAATAATAAATAGAAGGCGCATATTTAATTAATGAATATATATTAATACTTTAGTGTTCTTATTTCACATACACCTTAAACTTTAAGACTTAAAGTGACAATGAAATGATAATAATAATAATAAATCCATCTACAATCATATAAGTATTAAAAGTTAATCCATTAACTATTAACTAAACAAATAGACATCAATTTTAAGTTACTGAAAGATTTACTAGGAATTGAACATTTAAAATCATATAAAAATTAAACACTTAAAAGATGAAAAATAACTAAAAACTTTATTTAATAAAATCTTCATTGTCTTTTTCAATGATTTTAACTAAACTAAACAATGCTGTCAACAAGATTTTGTTATCGGATAACCAATGAATTCAATTGATTCTAGTTTAACAATTATTTAAATGGTATAAACCCATTGAATCGAAAATACGTATATTTTATCAAATAAATTGCAAGCCAACATTAAAATGATTCAGTAATTAAATTATAACTTTGATTTATTTTTCAAAATATCTATTTTAATATTTTCACTTGTTTTTGTATAATTCTTAAATATTATAAACTTATTATTCTTCAGTTATTATAAATTTAACCCATTAAATTTTGTTAAATCCGTCATATCTTTTCTAAATCCGACTATATTATTTATTATACTAATTATTGTTAAAAAATTATGTATAAAATTGTTATCACCTCTATCAAATTATTTAAACCTTTTGATAAATGTAATTGAATTTTTAATCTGTTCACTTTGGCTATTTTGTAAGTAGTGAATGTTAAAAGATGCTAAGTTTTTGATTAAATTTATCACATTCCTTATAAATAATGATTGAAGTAGAAATAATTGTTGTTAACAAGCTTTAATTAATTGGTGTTTTAAATAAATTTTTTACATGTTAAAGTAAAATATTTGAATAAATCACAGATTAAATTTGATAACTCTTTGATAAATGTTCAATAAACCGAAATTTCTTCAACAAGTTGTTAAGATACTTATTGAACGAATTATATTTAAATGTTAGTAAGTGACTAAGTAACTAAATGGGGAATTTTCCTATAAATAGTAAATTCTGGAATTGAAATTAAGAAAATGATTCTAAATATTAAAATTACTCATAAGGATGTCAGTAAAATGTGATTAACAAAAAAGATTTAAATACTAGTAAACCTACATGTTATTGTGAAATCTTTGAATAAATCACTGATTAAATTTAATAAATGTTGAATAAACTGAAATTCTTCAACAAATTGATAAAATACTCTTTGAATGAATTATTTTTAAATGTTAGTAATTGACTAAGTAATTAATGGTAGAATTTTCGATAAATCCTATCATTCTTCAATTAAAATTAAGAAAAATACTCTTAAAAATTTAAATTACTTATAAAGTTCCGGTAAAATGTAATTATCAAAAGAAATTTAAATACTAGTAATTCTTTGCTACATTTTATAGTGAAATCTTTGAATAAATCACTAATTAAAATTTGATAAATGTTGAATAAACAGAAATTCTTCAACAAATTGTTAAGATACTTATTAAAATATATTTAAATTTTATTAATTGACTAAGTGATTAATTGGTATATTTTCCTATAAATAGTAAATTCTTAAAATAAAATTAAGAAAACTACTCGTAAAAATTTTAAATTACTTATAAAGTTACTAGTAAAATGTAATTATCAAAAGAATTCTAAATACTTATAAATTTTAAATCAATTGAAATATCTTAACAAAGTTTTATTAAGTTCAACTCATCACAAATTTTCTCAATTTTATTCAGAACAGGTATATATACCAATTCATTTTTGCAGAATTTAACACTTGTGAATGATCACCTTTTCTCGTAAAAAACTCTTACGTTTTTTATCAGAAAAAACAGTATTATATCACAAGCGTCCGGAACGGTCTCGAAGTATTATTAGCAGGAACTATCGAAAACTATCGAAGTGAGCATGAGTTATTTACAATTATATGAGTTCGAGAATATGAATTTATTGATTAAATGATTTGTGATGCTGCGAATTGACAATGTTTATTTATGAACTTCCGACAACTATGCGAGATGTGACATGCCAAATAAACGTTTACGACTGAAATTTTGCATCGAGGCTTTTACTTGGATTTGCTTAAAATGGTATCATTTATTTATTTACTTTCTTTTTCGGCCTACAGCCAAAACACACAGCAAAACAGCAAACTTTATATACCTATCGAGATGTGTGTGCGGTTCATCCGCCAATATCTCGTGCCCGTAAAGATTCTGGTATGCATAACGCAAGAACCCAACCGTCAAATAATAAAACTAAATAGCGAAAAAACGTAGCTCGAGGGTGGGTCTTTTGGCTCAACTTTCTTGCACTCAATTTCGATAAAATCGACTAAAAATTTAAACGACAATCGGCTCAAAATCACTAACACAGAGAGGTCCAGTGGGCACTCATTAAATATAATATGAACACAACTAGATCATAAGGACAAAGAAAAAGAAATGGTAGTGGGAAAAATTGCAAAATCGTTGCAACAGTTAAAATGAAAAGCCATCAGAAAAAGATTAATCCGAACGATCAAAATAATGAAAAGAAATATCTTAAATAATATGTAAGAACTAAATAAATTATTTTGAGTTGAGACGGAAAATATGGGCGGAACGCTTCTCTCAAATTTTCGGAAATAATTAAAATATTTATCATAAAACCGTAAAATAAGGGCGGATTAATTAAAATACTTTATCAAAAACTTGTGAAGTAAAAGTGGAGCGCGGCTCAATTGTTAAATAATATTCTGATAAAACTGTAGAATAAGGATGGAGTACGGTTAAATTTTTATATAAGTAAAATATTTTCATAAAGCTGAAGAATAAGGACGAATCCCTACAAAAAACTTGATAATAATAATGATAATAGTAAGGATAATGGTAATTATAATAATAATAATAATAATAATGATGATGATAATAATAATAATAATAATAATAATGATGATGATAATAATAATAATAATAATAATAATAATAATAATAATAATAATAATAATAATAATAATAATAATAATAATAATAATAATAATAATAATAATAATAATAATAATAATAATAATAATCAATATAATGGTAATGGTAGTAATAAGAATAATAATAATAGTAATAGCAGTGACAATGGATTAGAATAATACATATAATAGTAACAATGATAATGTTAGTAACTATAATAGAGAACATAGTAGTTATAATACGGATAAGGGTAAGAGAGAATAGACATAATGATAAATGATATAACAGCATGGATTTGAAATTTGAAGAAGATAGGAGAATAATGGGACCTAAAAATCAAAATGAGCACAGGCCTTCTCTCGGCAGCTCGTTGGACCCATGGATCGTTCTGTAAATTATAGCATTATTAATAGCGATCACTTTTTGCTGACGATCCACTCATTTGAACACAGTTCCAACGTTGCTTAGCAACCGGTGCCAAGTGGTAAGCGAAAATATTTGTATGGGGTTGTCTGTGTCAAAGTTCGACCGTACGTAGAGCAGAAGATAGCGTACGCGTACGATACGTAATTTACCAAAAATAATAGCGTACGCGTAAGGTGCGTTTGTTTTCCGTACGTATGAGCAGACTTTAATATTAGTTGCTTCTCGTGACGTCACATTTTTTTCTTGTCATTTTCTCGTCATTTTCTCGTCTTTTTTACGTCACTTTTGAATTTTTATTTGTATTTTCGTTTCAGCAAAGAGGTAAATTATTATTTTGGTTTTATTTTGTATAATTTGATTATTTTATCTACAGAAATAAAACAAGCTGACGCATTCATAGTATTTTTGCATGGGTTAATACGGCCGCGTAGCAATGACGCACATGGTGAGTGCAGACTGCGCCTTGTAAAGGAATAATACACGATGTTGGCCGCAGTCAATGTGTTAAGGCACTTGAAAATTAGCGGAGTTGCGGAAATTTAGGTTTCGTGTCGGCAGTGTTGAAATTTGGTGTCGTTGTTTTAACTTCCGCGGATGCATCATGCAATCTTATCATGTATAATAATAATAGTAAATCATTTTAAGGGGTAATCATAATTTAATGTAAATTTTTGTAATTTATCAATATTTTTTATTTGATTTGTGTTATAACTAATAACTGAATATGCATTTAAAAGAATTTTATTCTATGGATTTTCAGAAAATCATTTTCTCTATTTAATATTGTTTACAACTTTACATTACAGAAAATAAAAAATGCCCCAAATGAAAGGGAAAGAGTGGGATCACGTCATTGTTCTTTCAGAGACCGCCATTAATTTTCAAGTGAAATGCATATACGGTTCGAAAGTATTTTGGGGTAGTGGTAATCGTATCCGAACACACATGGGTATTGAAACTGAAACAGGCGTAGCCTAATGTCTCAAGGTGCCAGTTGAAATTCTGGAATGCTTCAAAGCAGCAGATGCTGTTAAACAATCTGAAAAACAAGAAAACGAAAGAAAACGAAATCTAGATAAAACGGTTACATCCACATCGTTGTCCTCATCGTCCGCAAAGCAACCAAAACTAACCAATATGTTTAAAAATATTCAAAAAGCTGAAGTGGATCAATCTATTGCAAGAATGATGTATAGCACAGGCATTAGTTTCAATGTTGTCAACAACAAACATTTTAGAGAGATGTGCTCACAAATCGGAAAATTTGGACCAGCATACAAGCCACCATCTGATCATCCGATACGAACGACATTGCTTGACAAAGAATATGCTAAAGTACAAAATTGAGTCCAAACGTCTATCTTTACTGATTTAAATCTCAAAATGGGTACTATTGTAAGTGATGGTTGGTCTGATGCACAGCAGAAGCCATTATTGAACATTTTGTTCGTGACCTCATCTGGGTCAACATTTTTAGAAAGTATTGATTCAACTGGTAATACAAAGGATTCTGGTTGCATGGCTCAAGTAATCATGTCATCAATAGAAAAAATTTGGCCCGGGTTGATTCTTCAAGTTATCACAGACAGTGCAGCTAACTGTAAAACCGCATGGCAGATAATAGCAAAAAAGTTTCCAAAAATTGTTTGTGGTCCATGTTCTGCCCACTGCCTTGACCTTTTACTCGAAGACTGGGGTAAATTAATTTGGATTTCTTCAATTTTGAAAGACGTGATTGCTGTTGTAAAGTTTATAAAAGGACATGATGGCTCACGAGCTATGTTGAAGAAACATTCTCCTAATAAGTTTTTGCTCCATCCAGCTGAGACACGCTTTGACACTTGTGTTATCATGACTCAACCTTTAGTGGAACTTAAAGATGCTTTGCAGGAAATGATTGTGAGCATAGAATACAAGGCGTGGTTAAGTAACAAGAGCTACAAAATAGCGGGTGAAGAAGTATCTGTTTCAGTTCTGTCTGAACCATTTTGGAAAAAGTGTCAGTTATACTTGGATATAAACAAACCAGTTTTAGAACTGCTACGACTTGTTGATTGTGATGCCCCTATTACAGGAAAGATTTATTTCAAAATGTCTACAATCCAAGAATCTATTAACAACTTTCCAAATAAATCACAAGCTCAACGTAAAGGTTGTACGATTCATTTGCTAGAAGATGGGTCATGATGCACACAACGCTTCATTCCGCTGGATTCCTTTTAGATCCGGAGTATGTGAACATGGCTCAGCATGCAAATGATGAAGTCATGACTGAATTCTATCAACTAGTAGAACTATTGCATCCTGATGTGGAGGAGCAATTCATTATAACAAACAAACTAAATAAGTTTAGATCAAGTCAGGGAATATTTGCACGCCCAGTAGCAAAAGCTGCAGCAAGTACCATACCAGCACATCAATGGTGGCACAGTTTTGGATCGGGTGTAACGGAGCTCCAGAGATTTGCTATACTCGTATTAAGCCAAACCGCAACTCCGAGTGCTGCTGAAAGGAACTAGAGCTTATTTGGTTTCTTCCAAAATAAAAGGAGGTCTCGACTGAATCCGAAGACCATTGAGAAGATGGTCTATATCCATGCCAACGCACGTTTAATGGACAAAGTGGAAGAAGTGGATTATGTTGAAGAGAACGAGAAATGGAATGAACCGAATGATGATATCAGTGATACATCAGAATACTCAGTACAAGAAGAGTCTGATTCTCCAGATGATTAGAATTTAGATACAGTTTTGCAACTTTATGCATTCATTCTTTATAATACTGTTGATATTATAGTGATAAAGATGAATATTTTAATAAAATTCAAAAGTCACTGCTGGAATTTAATCAATTGATGACCGTAGTTTATTGTTAGAAAATTGGAATAAAAATACACAATGCATTTCAGCAGAAAAAATAGCGTACGTTCCGTATGTACGGTCGAACTTTGGTCTGGGTAACAACCATATAGTTTCAAAATATCAACACCCAGAAACCCACCAATTGTGTCACAATGGAATTAGCTAAGTTATAAAATATTTAAAGAGTTGTTATTATTTTAAGCAAATGGATGAAAGTATCAATAATATTGTAATAATCTGTGAGATTTGCCAAAAGCAGAAGAATTTATTGAAAAGTTGAATGCTAGTGAACCATTTGAAAATATATTCATTGATTTATGTATTTCATTATATGTTCTCGATATAATTGACCAATTTAATAAAAGCAGTAAAATTACAGGATGAAAAAACGCTAGTCGAAAATGTGTTAAGATTATGGATTTTGAAATTTGGTCCACCGAATAAAATTCACGTTGATTAAGGGAATAGTTTAAAATTATTAGCAAAATTAAATTCTAGTAAATATTATTAAAACAAATCTTTAGAAATAAACTAAGATTTTAATCATAAGAATAATTTATTTAAAACATTTATTTCCACAAGGAGTATTATCACTGACGCTTGGCCGATCGGATAAAATTATGTTTCTTACACCAGAACTTTTTCTAATTTTTCTTTTACTTATATGTAAGTCATTGCATTCCACACTGAGTTTCTTTGTCATTACTGTTTTTGCAGCTAGAGTGAATAGATTTGAAACATCTAAAATAAAATAGTCATGAAAATTTTAGTAAAAATGCTTACTTATTCCAACCAGTCCAGAAGTTTCAACATAATCGCACTGTAATTTCTTAGATATCGATAAGCCTTCTGAACGCGAAACAGTTCTTTGTTCAACGTCAACTTTATTTGCCACTAAAATAATATCTAAACCAATTCCAAGTGCTGTTAATAACAATAAAAAGAATAATAATTACCAGTTTTTCCTTTTAATTCGGATTCAATAGCTTCTACCCAGTACGTTATGTTGTTAAATGACTCCTTGTTTGTGACATCGAATATAATTAGGGCACAGTCGACGTTGCGGTAGAATGATCGAGTCTATATATAAATGTGATTTCAGGTTTCAATTATAAAATGCAAATAACAAATGAAAATCGTTTATATATTAAAACAAAACATAAAATAATTGAAATGACTTATTAATCTAACGGATATCCTCAAATAGTATAGGTTATGTTATTAAAAATTATTATCACATGATGTTGACATCATTGATATGATCATACTATTTAATTATTTTTGATACAAAATTAACAAAAGTCAATCATACATCTCTAAATAAAATTAAAGAAATTTTGTTTGACTGATTCATTCATTACATAAAAACATATTTTCAACGTTCTTGGAGATTATTTATAAGTCATTCTGTATTAACAAGCAATATGCAATTTTTATTTTATAAAAATTTGAATTATAATATTTTGAGTGAAGCACAATATTCAAACAAATATATTGTTACATTATTATTACATTTTTCTCGTCTACGTTTGGAATCTTGCTGGAGGTCGAGTTTGTCTACCATATTTGGTCCTTGTTTCTTGTGATGTTTTGGTCACTGTCATTTCTTGTTTTTCGTTATTAGGAATCAAGGTATTATTCTCGTTCTCTACGGTATTTCGATGTGTGTCACCGCTCTTTGTTGATTCAACAACATCCTTTTCGATGATATCTATTTCAGTAGGAGCTAAATTTCTGATCGAAAAGGTATCGATCTTTACGCTTGTATGTTTCTTTCATCTGACTTAGTTAATTATCTAAGTCTTTAACTTATCACTCGCCTGGTTTTTTACATCTCTCGTGTTCCCATTAGCGATTAATTAATTTTAATTAGTTTGTATTTTGCTTAATTTCAACCAAATTTAAGATGCACATTTTTTACAAATCTTACTTTGTTGTGTGATTTTTTTAGATATTTTCAGATCATTAATCTACAGTTATCAATATTTTCAGGTTATTAATCTACAGTTATCAATATTTTCAGGTTATTAATCTACAGTTATGTTTTGTAGCAATATTTTCAGATTGTTAATCTACAGTTATGTTATTTTGGTTTATGTACATCGATGCCCGATTTAAAATTTGTTTATATGAATGCTAAATATACAGTTTATGCGTCGAGATTTTTGCCTAATTCATCTGGTAATTTATTTTTTCTATTATTTTATTTTTGGTGGCCCACAGCCAAAGACACATCACAAGTTAATAAAATCATATACAGTATTCAGATTCGTGTAAGTGCGTGAAATACCGCCGATGATCTGTGCCCGTGAAGACCCGGCGTGCGGAACGCAGGGATCGTAACGTCAATATTATCCGTACATAGGGGAAATTGGAGGGTAAATGAGTAGCCCTTTGGCTGCTCCTTCATCATCCGTTTCCTGTAAAATTGACATATATTTTTAACAACAATCGGCTCAAAATCTCTAACACCGAGTAGTCCAGTGGGTACTCATTAACTATGAAATGAACATACATAGATCTTAAGGACAAAGAGATGGAATGGGTAGCGGGAAAAATTGCGAAATCGTTGCAACAGTTAAAATGAATAGCCACCGGAAAAAGATTAATCCGAACGACCAAAATCATGAAAAATAATGTTTTTAAATAAGAATTAAATAAATTAATTTGAGTTGAGGCGGAAAATATGGGCGGGACGCTGCTCAAATTTTCCGAACTAATTCAAATACTTAACAAAAATAGTAACGTAAAAATGGAACGTGTAAAATAAGGGCGGAACGCTGCTCAAATTTTCCGAGTCAATGAAAATACTTTGTCGAAAACTGTAGAATAGGGATGAACCGTAAAATAAGGGCGGAACGCTGCTAAAATTTTCGAATTTACAAAAATACTTTATCAAAAACCGAAAGATACAGAAGGATTATAACTAAATTTTTATATAAGAAAAATATTTCTTAAAGCTGAGGAATAAGGACGAATCCCTACACAAAAATTTGTTAATAATATTGATATAATTGTAATAATAATAACAATAATAATAATAATAATAATAATAATAATAATAATAATAATAATAATAATAATAATAATAATAATAATAATAATAATAATAATAATAATAATAATAATAATGATGATAATAATAATAATAATAATAATAATAATAATAATAATAATAATAATAATAATAATAATAATAATAATAATCATGGTATTTGTAGTAATTATGATAATAATTATGATAATAATAATAGTAGTAAAAAATAATAGTAGTAATAAAAATAAACATGATGGTAATTATATAGTAATAAAAATAATAATAAAGGTAATAGTAGTAA
The DNA here is from genome assembly GCA_022537955.1 of Schmidtea mediterranea. Taxonomy (NCBI): domain Eukaryota; kingdom Metazoa; phylum Platyhelminthes; order Tricladida; family Dugesiidae; genus Schmidtea; species Schmidtea mediterranea. The sequence goes on from CM039679.1 coordinate 273,290,377, forward strand.
CAATTAATAAAGGTAATACATATAATAGCAACAATGATAATGCTAGTAATAATAATAGGGAACATTGTAGTTATGATAGGGATAGGAGTAAGAGAACTAGTGTGTGAATACTTAACATAACCAAGGGTGTACCGACCAAAGAATAATCTTCGACATGGACAACGATAAGGACTATGGGAATGGACATAACAATGAATGATATGAGAGTAAAGGTTAACATTTGAAAGAGATAGGAGAATAATGGGACCTAAGAATCAAAAGCGAGCACAGGTCTTCTATCTACAGCTCGTTGAACCCATGGATCGTTCGGTCAATTATAGCATTAGCAATAGCGCTCACTTTTTGCCGACGATCTACCCACTCGAACACAGTTCCAACGTTGCTCAGCAAAGGGTGTCGGGTGGTAAGCAAAGGAAATATTTGTATGGGGTTGTCTGGGCCACAACCATATAGTTTCAAAATATCAACACCCAGAAACCCACCATTATTAAAATTGTAATATGTTAGATTGTTTGATAAGTTTCCGCCATTTTTTTAAATTCAAAATTGCGCGTTGAAAATAGATAAAAATTTATAATATTTATATAAATAACATTTTAAAATTAGTTAAAAGTATTTAAATATTTTTTAAGTGTTTATTTATTAGAAAATAAAATTAACATTATAAAAATAAATAATTTGTTTAAATTATAAGTTAATTCATAATATTTTTAGTTGGTTTTTTGTACCTGAAGATGACAGTTATGCTGTCGAAATATATCATACGAAGAGTTTTTATTGGTGTTATCTTTTAATTAAATCGTTGCCAAATTTATTTAATTATTTATTTAAAAAGCATAAAAGTTAAATTTATTAAAATATTTTATATATTTTAAGTATTAGTTTCAGTAAAAAATTACCATAGATTGATATTGCTCCTGGCCAGCAGTGTCCCAGACTTCCAAATTAATTATATTATTTTGCAGAGTACTATAATAAAAACTTTCTTTCAGTAATAAATCCAAACTAAAACATTTGTTTAAATCTGAACTGCTTTAGTAAATAAATCTTAAACTTTATATATTGGTTCCTAAAGACGCAACGTTTAGATAGAACAGAAATAAGGTTATTTCATAAAAATGTTATTTAAATCTAGGTTTAAAAATGTGTAAACCACAAAATATTCATTGATCTCAGTTTGTTATTTTCCTTTTATAGATAGATTTCAAGTTTTAAAGTTATTCGAAAGATCACAGATCGCAGCTTGGAATAAGGACTGAGTTGTTAAACAAAATATCTATGTAATTGAAATAAGTTACAGGTTAACGAAAATTTTGGATTAACCATTTTAACTAAAATATAAAAAATAATTTATTTGTTGATAAAACTAAACTAAAAATGTTCAAATCATTTCTGGTTTCATTGACTTATAAAAAACTAATATTCCAAAAGTAACAAAAAATATTTCTTTAATTTATGCTGTCTATTTTAAGTAATTAATATTTAAGTATTTATATTATTTTCGATTTTAGACGGCATTATATCGAGTAAAGACATCCATTATTTAAAAATATCTATTATAATAGATTCATGTAATTTTAAAATCTCGTAATCTTTGGATATTTAAACCACTTTATTTTGAAATAATACTTTTAATTAAATTTTTAAAATATAATTTATATTTCAAAAATATTGATACAAAGATTTAGCAGATTAATTGGGGATTTTATATGTCCTGGTGGGTTTAGGGTTTCGCATTTAAAATGATTTATATAAATACCATTAGGTAACCAACACATCATTCAAAATAGTGTATCATTAAACTTGCCATTCGTTGCTGAGTAATGTTGGAACTCTAATAGCTGGACGCAACTTGAGTTCAACGAGCTACCGATGGAATACCTGTTCATGATTTTTGGCTGTCCCTAATTAGGGGCTAATTAATTAATTATATAATTTTGTTTTTAAATTTAGATGCAAGGCATCAATCATATTTTGAAATAATAGACGTATGGCGTCAATCTTATTTTTAACAGACGCAAGGAGTTCATACCAATTTTAAAACAAAACAATAAAATAATAATTGACGCGAGGTTTCATTAAGTGCATGCAAAAGACACTTTAAGTGTCAACAAAAACAACAAATTTTACTATATAAACTGAGAGATTTCTCAGTCAAAACACAACTAAAATCATAACTTAGGTTTCTAAGTCTCAAATACTAGAAGTTTAAATTAAAGCGTACAGTACATAGGCTAGCTTAGGCAACTGCATTTGAACACAATCACATTTAAACAAGAGCTTATTGGTAACAACCTTTTGGTGAAGTTAAATTTTAACAGTAAATTTGTTTTATTCAAAATAATAAAGTTTTAAACTAGTGTTATCTTTTATTATATAAGTGAACTAAGTTGAAAAAGAGGAACCTCAACACATGTATGAAATCATTGCTCTCCAACATACGCTCTACGAATCTTTAAGCAACCTTAGAACACCAAAATAAGAAACTCATATCCTGAATGCCAATATTATTAGTAACTCTATTTATTATTAAATTTTGTAAAACTGTAATATTATTTTACTTTAGTTTTAATTTTAGATAATTATTATTGTGGGGTTTTTGTTGGATGATGTCATTGTTGACCTTGACCCCATATGAAAATTATTGTCTCTCCCCCAATGGTTACCCGTTGCCAACATTCGTTGGTAATGCAACCACTGGTTATGGAATCGCCAAAGGTGAGCACCCTATAGCGGGTTCAACGCACCACCGATAGAAGGTATGTGTGCGATTTCTATTTTCGGTCCCATTCGCTTGCAAGTGCAATCCGTCGTCTCTCTCTCTCTCTGATTCAATCTTTATTATCTTACGTAGGATATTCTTAACCGTAATTAATAAATTTTAACAAGCGCGTGAACATTTCAATAAAAAAAATTTATTACTATAACAATTTTTCATTTTTGCTGCTCTGTCGACTTTATAACTCGTCGTCTCGCTCGTTCGATTTTTCCCGGACGCCGTTGAGGTGGTTTTATCGCCGGTTTAGTTGCGCTGGTGGCGTCACGGTACGCCAGCTGAGCCGGTGCGAAAACTAGGGGATATGTGACGGCTTGGACTTCTTGGCAGGCCGCTAGCGCCACCTCTAGCCCACGGATCTGCGTCTTCATGGCCTGCGTCAACCGCTTCTCTTCAGCCCATCCTCGTTGGGCGGCGGTTACTCGTTGGTACAGGATCTTCGCTTTAGATGGCTTCACCCATGTTGATTTTACGCGGTGAATTTCTCTGGTTATTTCGAGCAACTGTCGGTGGAGATCGGTATTCTCCTTCCGGGCACTTTTTAGAGCTGCGTTCAATGTCGCATTCGAATCCATTTCTACAATAAACAACCATCAATGGATTATTTTGACTGATATATAGAATCCATTTATCATTAAACTTTTATTTAAAGGAAAAAATATATCTACAGGAGTATGCTATGTGAAAACGATCGGGGAAACTAGATGTAAAAATGCATACCAATGAATTCCGAATAATTCATTCACTAATTTAAATTAAAACGGGATCGTGCATAATAGTCTTTCGAGTTCGGTCTAGTTTGTCGTCATGCGTATGAATGCTCCCACTCTGCTCCGCGTTCTCTTATTGTTGATCTCATCTTCATTGGGAGGATTTTCTTGGGCATTGATACAGTCATCGGTGGAATTGGGCGGTTCACTCTAGGGTCATCGAGCTCGAATGAGATGCCGTATGAAAGGGCATACCCATCCGTTCTCGGAATCAGACCCTCTGCGATATCTTCATTGATTTGCATTAGTTGCTGCCGAGCCCTCTCCACTTGTTGGTTGGTCCTCTTCTGATGGGCTTCCAGGCGTGCCAAAAGTTCTTCCCCCTGAATCCGGAGATCGCGAGCTGGATTTCGTCCAGGCTCTCGTTTAATTGCCACATACGGCAGTTTGATGTCCTCCGTACCACTTTGTGATCCAAACCTTGATTCTCTGACTGGGGAAATTGAGTATCCCGCATCCCACATTGCCTGTCTACATTTTGCGGCGGCGTGAGATGGGAATCTCATTGTTATACGAGATTCATCCACCCAAGAATCTATTGAAACGAATTAAAAATTAAATTCATAAAAATCCAGCAAATGAAAACATTAAATATATACATCGATATGGATATAATATGAGCGAGTTTAAGACGCTTACACGGGTGGAATAATGGGGTTTATGTCAGGACATATTACGTCGTTGTCGAATTGGAAATCCGTCTGGGTCTATAATTCGTTGGTTTTATCATAAACGTGAAATATGGCGACGAGTGGTCAGAAATTGTGGGTTAAATTCCTTTCGATTTTAATGGGCACGTTTTATATTTTCGGCGGTTTTTGTGTTTTTTGAAAAGTGTGATATTGACAAAAAAAGTTGACTCACCGATGTCAAGGAAACTGTACACAGCTATGAAAATAAGGCAATGTGATTTAATGAAAAATGATGCATTTTTATCCGCGTTACATTTGGATCCTCGATATCAGTGCGTTGTTTCGAAAGAAGAGAAAACAACAGCGCAAGCACACTTGGAAAAATCTTGAAGATATTTACAACAGATACAAATACAAGAACATGCAATTAATAGCTATAATTTGGATTACAGTATTAATTCAGCTTCCAGACGATCTAGTTCAACTAAAAGCTCAAATGATGATGAATTTGAAAAAATATTTAAAAAAGTCCAGTAAAACTGCTAATAAAAAAGCTGATAGTAAATGAAAACTTTGAAATTGAAAATATTATTAAAGATTTTGATTTGGTTGATCGTATTCCATATACATCTAATGTATAAGATTATTGAAGCAATACCAATTTCAACATCCAAAATTATACAAACTTGCAATGATCGTACTTACTGTACCTTCAACACAAGTTATTGTTAAGAGATGCTTTTCTGACCTCCGCTTTATATTGTCAGATTTAAGGACACGTATGAATGATCCCATTTTAGATGACATTATGATAATTCGGGAAAATAAATAAATTTATTTGGGTTAAATATTGACACATGTTAAGTTTTGTGTTTAAAATATATTTTGGCGATATAATTTTTTGTTTTGTTTCATGATAGTACGCGTTGCTACGATAAAGTGAATTATAAATTAATCATTCACGTTATCATAATTACAGAATGTATCCTTCTGATGCCCATAAAACTAAACTTGTTTTACGCTAACAAATTAATTTTAAAAAATTGGTTTTTAATCGTTAACCGTTATTTTGGAAACCGGTTTAACTGAAAACCGACATTATGCGAAGGAATATAAATCCGGTTAAATTTTAATCCATATACATTTCGGTTTTCATGCCTTGATTCAAACACTTTACAAATAAAATATTACAACTAGGACACTCGAACTTGAATTGACTTAATCTATACTACTGTATGATATTATGTACCATGCAATACTGCTATGATTTGTAGATGCAGACAGCCAAAAGCTAACCGAGCTATATTTAATTTTTGCGGAATCGAACGCGTGCATCCTTGTCGACGTGAGCAGTTTTCGTTTCGGATTGTTTATATTTACGCAGCCATTGAATTATCTATATAGGAACTTGATACACTAAGCAGCTTTACGACAGATCGACTTGATACAGGACCATAACTCAGCAGTATAAAACTCTTTCAGCATAATTGGAAACAGTATGAATGTGTTAATGTGAACGACTCTACAGGGTCGGACCGGTCTCCAGTGAATATTTTAATGCTCATAAACAAATCATAATGATCGCGCCTATAGAAATGCTAATAAGTACCAGTATTTGTTTTTTATTTTGTAAATTGGTCAACTTCAAAGTTGGCCCCTAAATTGGTACGCCCGTTTTAATTGAAACGTGTGCAACATGGCTATTCTGGCACTGCTCATAAGCACCAACAATAAGGTAGGTTGCTTGCACAAAACTCTGAAATAAAATCATGATTGTTCAATGCGTGAGACGGAATAAAACTAATTGTCTATACGAAGAAATTCAAGACGACTGAAATATCCAAATATTTCCAACAAAATGCTTGTTGAATGCTACAATGGAAAATGAGTGGTAAAAGACAGTAGTAGTTTTCAGCTGTCTTAATTAAATGACTAAATTTACCTTCTTTTTGGTGGCAGTTGGTAAACACTTCAATTATTAGAATAAACAAAAAATATAATTTAATGAGTTTTCCCCCCATCATTTTAGTTAAATGTGAATATGTTGAATTTTTAGTAATTAAATAAATATTAAATAATTTTAATACTATTTACCAAATCGATTACCATCAGCATGTGCTTGTGAATTGATAATCAATATTCACATTATCTGCACTAAATTATGGCATTTTAATCACAGATCTATTCGCCGTGTTTCAATAACTCTGATTACATTGTAATTTTAGGAATGTTTTAATGAATTGTCCATTGGAAATTGATGCTATTCAGTTGGGAATCAACGGGGAAAATATCATTCTAAGTCTTTTTCCGTTGAAGTTATTTATTCTAGATATTTTATTCGAGATTTTATTTGCACTTAATCATTAACATTGTTAATATTGGTTTCTAATTCTATATTTTTTGTGCAATTTAATGATGTTTAAATATAGGACATGTTACAGCCAAAAGCTTATAACAAAATAATTCACAAGTTACTCATATTCCATTATAAGAATAAATAAAACCTTGGCTGAAAGCCCTTCCATAACGAGTCTAGAGTATTTACAATAGTATAACAAAGGGATCAAGCATAAGTTTAGATACCAATTTTTATTCATATACTTTAAAAATAAATACTACAATGAAAATAATAAAAATTTACTATTGTAATGTAATTTTGAAAAAAGTTAAAATTTTAGAAAAATACCCGAAAAATTTTAATATTTAAAATATGATTTATTTGTACCAATAATTATCCAAAAATTACGAGAAATCTTTTTACTACCTCCGAGAAAAAACCGGGAATTTTATTATTAAGGATTTTAGTTGTTGATATTTAATAGTTTTTTAATATGCAGTGACTTTTGTTTTAGTTGATTATTTTACTAAAGAAACAATGACAAAACATTTTAACAGTGACGAAAACTCTGACTTTGTTGCATTATGAACTCTGGCTTATGAAAATGGGTAAATTTGATTTGGAGTATCAAACAGTAGAACAACTTAGGAAGGCTTTCGGATTAGGTAAGACTATGCCAAAGAACTTCGCAAAGGAATTATGCCTTCAGTTGCATTTGGAAAGACGACTTTCATCCGCTATTGAAGCTTTGATTATTGTTCCAAGGAGACTTCAGAATATACATACTCTTTGCACATGTACTCTTGAAAGATCAATTGGCTCCCTCAAGTTACTGAAAACCTTCTTCAGAAATCGAATGAAATATGAAAGATTAACAGGTTTGGTATTTTTATATATTCACTAAGACATGCAAGTGGATACCGATGTAGTGATCGATTGTTTGGCTCTGCTTAACAAATACTATTGTCGAATTAATTTTGTTTTATAAGACATGGAATGATTGAATAATTGTTGATTAAATGATTGTGTTGTATGAAAGATTATTTATGCATGAGCTGTTTCAATAAAAACAATTGTGGTCATTCTTTAATCATTCTTTATTAGATATTAGATTATTATTTCGCAAAGAAGCAAGTTTTAAAACATTACAAAATTCTTTAAAAATCACCCCTCTCCACCAAGAAATCATGTATCCGTCGCTGATAGTAGAGTTTGTATAATTATTATTATTAATTTGATTTCGAAAAATAATAACATCCGTTTAAAACATCAAAATATTATTTTAACACAATATATCTTGGGACTTCTTAATAGCTTTTTTACAATATTAATGTTTTTAAATATTTTTGAGGATACTTTAGCAAACATGAATAGAGAATATTCATACACAAGCAATGAATTAATATTTTAGATTTTTACATGTGAAACATTTTTAAATATTAATTTTATAATGAAGCAATTTCATAATATATATATATATATATACTGGTACATCAAAAAATTTTTTCTAAATTGTTTCAAATATGTATAAAGTGTTTCTGTTTTAAAATTAAAGAATAAATATGATAGTCCTATTAATAAGTTAAAACGGGTCTTGAAATATAGTCCTAATTATGGTATGAAGAACAGAATTGACAAAAATAAATTCACAAAAATTGAAAGACTATATTATATGTGTGTTTTTAATAAGGATATTGATAATAATTATGTAAAAATTCTGCTGAATGTTTGTACCATTGATTATGTTAACAAAAATAAAAAACAGGATATTAAGGACTTCATGGTACTTAAAAATCTTTTTAAAAAAGACATTAATGTCTGTAAGTAAGATAAAGGAAATGGTTTGGTAATTTTGGACTATGATGTTTATGTTAACAAATAAAATGATTGTTTATTATTTCCTCGGTTTATGAAAGTCGAAATAACCCGTAGTAATGGGAAGAATTGATTTTGTTAAAAATGTTAAAAGAATTAGCAGATAAAAAACATATATACGAAGACCTGGCTAATTCTATCCATTTAAAAGGTTCCCAGCTAGCAAAACTTTATGGACTGGCTTTATGTCAAGGTTTCATTTTAAAAAAATAATTTCTTAAAAAGTTGTTGTTAGAAATTATTATGACACACAAAATTTAGTGATTTATACCAGGTATAGTGAAAAAAGGCGGCAGCAACTTGGGTTGATGTTACATTAGCAGTACTCTTTTTTAAATGGCACATTGAAAGAGTTGTTTTGCCGACAGCTAGAAATAGAAAAAGTTTACAATTTATTATAAAGCAAATATTTCAACCTGAATTTCCAATGATAATTACTTTTCCGCTTAATTGATCTGGTACAAACATGTATACAGTATTAGCATAAATCAAAATAATAATAAGACACTAATTTTTATTTAAATAATCTGATAATGATCTAATTTTACAATTAATGTACTAAAACAAATGTAAAACTTCAAATTACACTTTTAAACATTTCAAATTATTTTAATTCTTAATTAAATATTTTATTTATCATGATTTTTTCTTAAAATAAAATGTTTACAATATGTTTATTTGTAAAATAAAATATACATATTTTAATAGAATTTTTATGTCATCAAAGTTACAATGTAATTCATATCAAATTTTTCTTAGTGTTCTCTTTCGCAAAAAAGGGAAGAAAACAAAATTACTGGTAAATGGTTTAAAATTAGTGAGATTCATGGTTGTCTTGTGAGTCCCAAATTTCTATTTCTATTATCAATATTATTCAAAATGAACATTTGAAAATCGTTGCATAGTCGCGCTGGTAGTTGATCAAACTGGTGGAATTCATTAAAAATCGAATATATCTAATGTAAACAATTAATGCATTGCTTATCAATGGATTAATTGTGGGTCTGATTTCCTAAAGATCTGGCCCCTCAGTTTTATTACATAAACTCTAATCACCAAAATTCGTAGCACTGACTACAGTTAAATTAAAACACTTACCGATTAAGGAAAAATAATGTCAAAAATCTTCCTGAACTAAGAAAATTTCTATTTAATCTGATAAAGAATTAATATTTTGATTCGGCTCGTTTAGCCTTTTATTATGCTTTGTCGTGGTATTTCGCCACTTCCTTTCAAAACTTCTCATAATCTCTTTGAGGTGAATTCATTATAAACAATTTAAGTATTAACCTTAGTGAATATTATCCGCATACTTCTGTCATAGAGTTTTACTTATTTTCATGGGATAATGTAGAATTTTTTCGGTCTTTCCATTGATTGGGATGATACAAAGTGGATATCATCAGTAACATAAAGATTCCTTCATCATTACATGGAGACAATTATGATGTTTCTGATGATACGTACTCGATCAGATTAATCATGAACTATTCATAATGATAAATATATTTTCAAAAATTGAATGAATAAAATCCCATGAATTATGATAAATTCATTTAGTAATAATAAGCTTTAACAAATTCAGAAAAAAGTTCCCAAACATATTCATCCATTATCAATTCTGGATCCATCTTATCAGAACTAAACGTTTTGTAATCTAACAACCGTTAAAGCAAATTAAACGTTGAATTCCAGCGTTTGGACAACCGAGGACAGCTTTTAAAAATTGATCTTTTTAACTAAATTTGTAATATTCAGTGTCCTTAGTTTCTTACAAATTTTTCGGCATAGATAAATAAATTCTTTACTAAAGATTTATGATGAAGTTGTATCTATAACTGCTTGTTGTACAGTATGTGCAACGTACTTCATGTGAATTATATTTTGATGTAGAGTAACTACAGTTTTGGCTTCTTCATCATAATATGAAAGTATCAATACTTTATTTTAATGTAAATCTCTTAAAAGATTAGACGCTTTACTCATATTTCTTTCATTGTCGATGTAATAAAATAAATTTGATACCTTAATAACCACATCTTTAGCGTAAATCCCTGTCTGGCGATCTGTAACGCCGTACATATCAAAAGTTCGTAATTTTATCTTTTTGCCATGAATATATTGTGCATAATTCCAATAATATTTCTTATCATCAATTTTGACAGATATTAATTTATTATTCATTTCAGATTTAATGTGATTTTTTGAATAAGATCTGCGATATTTTTGATATTTTCATTAACTTCAAGTGTATTGAGTTAATAGCATCCTTGATTTCACACAAGCATTTATAAAGAATTTTCTTTAATATTAAGCTTAATAATACTTACATACTTTTCAATACTTTCTGTATTGTCACATGATTTATATGTTCACCTGGAAATGAATTTTCTTGAGAATGTTGAAGGTTTTGCGTGTCTGGGAGTGTCGTTGATTTTTCGGTGGTCTCTAGAATGTCTTCGTTTATTACGTTTTCGTTTGTAATATGATTATTTGATATTTCTTCATATTCAAAGATGCAAAAAGATGGTTTAACCTTGAAAGTTTGACCATGACGTGGTTGTTGTCAATTTATAGTTTTATTGTGTTTTTGAACAGATCTATAATGCAGAATGGACCTGTTAGGATAGAGCTGATTGGCTTGATATTCGATACTAACACTGATTTATCTGACTTCAAAGATAAATTCACTAGCGTTTAGGTATAAATAAACAATATGGTATAATAAATAAATCAAGAAGATTTCGTTAAAAATAAATAAATTTGCTTTATATCAAAATTACAAACAATGTGTGTCAAGGTAAATTAAATAAAGCAGTTAATACTTTTTTAAAGTGTTTAAAATGTTGCACGTTTGTGGAAGTTTTTACAGAACAAATTTCTGTTCACTTATTGTTTCTTCTTTGGTTGTTTTTGATTATATTTTTATACTGTTAGGTATTACACAGATATACAACTTTCCACGCAAGTTTACTCTTCAAAACGTAGGTGTATTTCTCCACTAAATGGCCACAGAAAAATCTACTCAAATTCTTTGTTCACACTGAACCTATTAATATTATGCTAGCAAATAGCCAAACTAATTTTTATCTAAAATTGACTGTTCAAATTATACAATTCAATTTTTCTTCAGCCATCTTCTAAAACATATTCGCTAATTTATATTTAATTCGATTAATTATTTTATATATCTACAATTATCTACACATCTTTTATATAGATCTATTGTAACCTTACCAATCCCAAAAGACCTTTGTATCTAAGTTCTAGGTTTGAAGAGTCGATTATTCTCATACATGCATGTGTTTCAGAGGAAAGAGACTGTGCATATATAGTTCGTATGAAGTGGAGTATGTGAATGACTGATTTTTGTATAAAAATTAATTTTAGAATATATTACTTATGCCACACAAGAGAGTACTAAGAAATATTTTCCAAATCATTATTTAAATTTTTTTTATAAAAACAAAAAAATGGAATTAGTGCAAAACAACAAAACTATTAATACTATTTTGGTAGCGTTTTATATTATTGGTATTTATTGATCGATGGACATTTTGCTTCAACCCGATATTTTTCTTGTGTTGTTTTGTGTTTTTCGAATATATCCAGTGGAATTCTTTTTGATCTACACCCGAATCAACCAACAACTAAAAGCGCCAATTAAATCTGATATTTCACATTTCATAAAATATTAATCTCAATAAAATAAAAATTAACCTTTATGTTGTCCAGACTGTAACAATCTACAATAAATTCAAATTTTTATATAAAATCATTACTGTATTCAAAATTTATTCATTATTCATAATCAATTTTCAATTAATATAATTCAATCATTAAAACAAAATAAAATTTATTTCTCTAATATCAATAGGAATACATTAAAGATTTTTAATAAAATTATCCGCCCAATACAAGAAAGATCCAGTAGAATTCACGATAATTTCGTCATCAGACAAATCTTTCGGTAGCAATTCGAGAAGGCCTGAAACTTCGTGCTAAATCAATAAATGTAATTTCATATAAAAATTATTTTTCAATTTACCTCAATTAAAACTTCATTCCTCAACTCTCGATAAATAATCTCCAAAATCATCGACAATTCCACGAAGATATTTCCTGGAACTGGTTCATAGAGAACATCTCTGAAAACAATTTCAATGAATTTACTGCACAAAAAACTTTTTGTACTTGATTTTTTTTTGTCTAACGTAGTAAAAAAATTCCTTCTCATTTCTAATCACAACACTCAATATATTGATCAATATCGACTTTTTGGAGAATAACGATTTTTCACTGAGAACTTGATAGAAACCGATCAGATCGCTTTGCCGTAACAGATTACAGCAACCATCATTGTGCTGGGAAATCATTTTATAGAGAATTGCTCTGAAAATATCTCGAATCGATTTACATTCGTCGAAGCATCCAAAAGTAATAACAACAGCAAATCGATTAGAAAATTTGGATATTAATTTATCGAAAAACAAGCTATTCAATATCGAATCGATGTTTTTTGCGGTTGACATTCTTGTGGATTCAAGTGATTGGCAATCGATATTTTGTTCGATTTGATTTATCCACTGGTCATGATAGAATTCCTCAAGATCGATATCGATTTTGCTGAACAGCCAGTTGAGAATTTGTTGGCAAGATACAAGCACTGCTTCTGATATTGCAATCGATGTAGATTTAGACGTTATTTTATGTAACAGATCGATCAATGTTTTGATTGGATAGTTTTTAGGAATAGTAAGGTTTGATTGGTTGTTTAACACATTACAGAATATTTGAATTACATACGGTGTATAATGTGATTGATAATCGATTAAACTATTATATAATGATTCCAATAACAGTTTAATATTATCTTGTGCAAATATTTTCGAAATAATAATATTGATTTTTGTGTGGGTATTAAAATCGAAAATAATACGTTGAAGGACGTCAGCGTGATTGACATTGGATAAAATCCGTCCAATTATTTTTGTGTCAGTAGAAATAGTAGCTATCAATTTAATGATGGATATCAACGCGTTCAGTCTACCGATGCCGATTGAAGATGAGTTAAGAATTTCCTCGAAAGTCTCTTCGAAAAATTCTCCAATTGCAAGTCGATATGATTGTGGAATATCGATTTTTATAAATATTAAAACCACCGAATCAAGTAGAATCCAACAACGTTTCTGTTTCAAAATTTTTGCATATTCGATTAAAGTTTCGATCGATAAAAAGAAGCGAAAGTGTATTTTTTCTAAAATCAAATTCAAAAGAAACAATTCTCCTTGTTGTTGGTTATAAGAGATATTTGACCAATTAGAAGCCGGCTTGGTTAATTGAGGTACAAGGTAAGTGTTTGATTGGATGATGTCAAATGCGTACGATGAATTAGGAAGTGAATTAATTATGCATTTAGCTCCTAAATGTCTAACGACAACAACTGGACTGGTTAAAAGAGGCCAAAAGCAAGATAAAAGATCACTGAGACTCATTCCTTGGGGTAATTGTTTGTCAGCAGAATAGAGGAGATTTGATAAGAAAGTTAATGTCGGAACGAGTGTTTGATTTTTCACGAAAGATTTACTATCATCCTTTATACAACTCAATTTGAGTATGTTTAAAATTGGATTCCATAATTCGGGATAAAGAGAAAAGACTTCGGAGAATGTTGGATTCGATGCAACGCCTTTCGTGGCAGATGCGACACGAGAAAGCATCGCCATAAACAATTGTAAAGCTGCATTTCTGACACCCCAATTCGACGATGAGAAATGTTTGAGAGTTATGAGAATAATTCTCCCGAAATGGCGTTGCAAGGGCACTTGAAGTGCTGGATTACTGCACATTTGCTTCACGAGATTAAGATAGTGGACAATCGGAGGATCACACCAACCATTGACATCATTGGCGTTGTCTAATTTGTTGCACAGGTCCATTAACTGAATCAAGCACTCATTGGGCAAAACGGATCCGCTAGAATTATCATTGGATCCATTAAGAGCTGACATTAAAATTAACGGAAGCCCAGCACTGCGACGAGTGATCGAGTATTTGCCTCTTGCTGCTCCTTCAATGCATTCATTGATTGCAACTTCATCGGCAGTCAGCCAATTATTCGGATATCCATTCATTTTCCCTAACCGAATGTAGGTTTGCAAATACCCGGCAACACACTCAATCGTTCCTCTATGTCGGCTCTGGCACAGAATTTTCAATAAAATCCCTCCAATTTCTCTGAATAATGGAGAACGGATTTCTTTAACCACAACTTGACACCATCCAACGAGAATGCTCGTTGCGTTTTTAATGACCTGCCATGTCCACGAGAGCACATGTTGATATTCGATGCCTAGCCTTATCGACTGATTCCCATCGTCTTTATTAGCGACCGAATTCATAGTAATTCCCATTTTGTGGAATGAAGCAAGATCTTGAGAAAATAAAAAATCCCTATCAGCGAGACAATAAGTAAAATCAATAATCCTACCATGATCTTCACAGCCCATGGTTTGCATCATTAATTTCACCACTTTCAAAGCAGCCAAGGGAATTCTTTCACTGTGTAAAATAGATTTCTTTAAGTTCTGCCTGAGAAGTAAATCGATTGACATTAGATAACCTAGTCGATAATAAATCTATATTTTTTGAACCTTAAAGTAGCTACCATAGCCAGGAGTTTTCAGACTCATTATTAACACGGAACTCATGTCAATTGACGCCAAATGCTCCAGAAAATCTACGAGAAAGTCGTCAATAGTGATAGAATTGTCTGTTTGGTAGTCACTAAGGTAATTCTCAGGTCAAAACTCATTTAAAAAGAAATCAATCCAAACCAATGGGAAAGAAAAGAACAAAACAAAGCTCCAGCGTTTAATTGAATCGGTTGATTACTATGACAAAGAATTTGAGTTTCATTCCATAAATCGTTCAATTTGATTTCCTTTCTAACACAGGAAAAATCGTTATATGTCGATATCAGCACACTGAAAAGACTATTTTGAACATCAACTTTAGCAACTTTAATAGCATTAATCATGTTCTGAATGAAGCTCTTAGTATCACTAAAATAAGCCTCCCTTGTAATACGATAGAAATCCCTAAGCGCTATTATCGTTTCTAAATAACCGGATAAAATCGATAATAATTCCAATTCTCTTCTAACTATTTGCGAATCCACATTTTTTGTCAATAATGAAATTAGAATCAATAAGCACTTCCCGAATAATTGTGATAAGATCGATTATCGATCTTTGTCGTTGATAATTCAGGGATGTGTACATCCATTGATTCCCATACACAAGTCGACTGAAAATTATCAAGAGAGCTAAACAATAATTTATTAATATTAATATCATGAATGATTTCGAGATAATTTCGAAAAATCAGAGTAATTATTGGAAACGAGTTACTGGAAAGGCGTTTTTGATAAGATCTTTAAATCATATAATTGATGTGGTTTGTGCATGCTGGGCATGTGGTATATTAAAAAAAATTCTTTTATAAAAGGAATTTTAAAATTTTATAAAAACTTTTTTTGATACAATTTGATTGCGATTATATTTGGATAATTTGTTAAAATATTCTTATTTTCATTTAGTTATTGTTCATGTAATTTCTAGACTGAAGAAGACTGATAAACGAACGAACTATATAGCGAGAAGTTATAAAATATATATTGTTGACATTTTTCAAATATTATTGTGAATTAAAGTATTCAGTCATTTCCGTACTCAAGTTCTTAGACATTGTCGATTGAATGGCATGACCAATATTAGTGAATACAATAGGAGCTGTAGGTCACTTAACTTTTCCAACAACTCAATAAAAATTTTTAATAATTATTTGGGATTTGTGGTGGTTAAATGTTTTTGTTAAATTTGGGATGTCGATTGATTTTGTCCATATTTTGTAGTATATTAATTAAAGTGTTTTTATATTTAAATTTAAAAAATATTATGTTTTAAATTTGAATTTAAAAACATTCTAAAAATGAATCGAACAATAAAATATATATTGTTGACATTTTTCAAATATTATTGTGAATTAAAGTATTCAGTCATTTCCGTACTCAAGTTCTTAGACATTGTCGATTGAAGGGCATGACCAATATTAGTGAATACAATAGGAGCTGTATGTCACTTAACTTTTCCAACAACTCAATAAAAATTTTTAATAATTATTTGGGATTTGTGGTGGTTAAATGTTTTTGTTAAATTTGTGATGTCGATTGATTTTGTCCATATTTTGTAGTATATTAATTAAAGTGTTTTTATATTTAAATTTAAAAAATATTATGTTTTAAATTTGAATTTAAAAACATTCTAAAAATGAATCGATAATTTTTTTGAATATGTAATTAAAAACCTATATAATTGTTTGTTTCCTTTTTACCGGTGATAACAGTAAAATGTGCTTTAATGGCGCTTACTTGTCATTAAATAATTGCAATATATTAAATAATTGATAATCGAAACTTTTTCAATATAATTATTACTTTGCAGCAAGGGCTTATTTTATTTTTTAATTATTATTATTATTTAATAAGAAAATTTACAAACCTATATCGTGATTTAGAGAACCTCCAACGTTCTTCATTTCTTCAACCCAGTTAATAGATTCCAGGTGAACAACACGATCATTAAACAAGTGACTTAATTTTTCATTCAATATGGAAATGCTTTCTAATAAAGCTTTACTATCTGCTAAATAGGAAACTGTAGCATCTCTTATGCAAATGTATAATCGCCTGGTGGCTGATATCATGTGGTTACGAAAGCCTGGGCTGTCACTCGTCAAATTGTTGACAAAAACATCGATAATATTTGATAAATTCATAAACGGCAACTGATTTATTTGTTGTGAATAATTATCGCAAACAAATTTATACGAAGCGATGCGTATTTGATCTTTTGAATGCCACAGGCAGTGATTGATGATGCCAGCTTGTTCTTCCTTAAATATGTTTTCATTGTCACGGAAATTATAATATAATGATATATATAACAGTATAGAAAACAAAATGAAACAATTATCAGTGGGTCCAATTATTCAGTACAGGCAGGGCGGTTTTACGTACAGGCAGAGCAGGAGGCTACCTGTAGCGGCCGTTTTATGATGGCGGCCGAATGCGTCCCTCGTAATTTTAATTCTTGCATGTAAAAATTGTAAAACAATATTCGAATTTTAAAAAAAATATCGTGAAAAAATAATAAAAAGAATAATCTATGAGCATAAAAGAGGACTAGAGGAGGCTTTTTCGCGCTTATTTGGTGTGGACGGGGAAAAGGGATTTGCTTAAACGCTCACAGTACGATATAGCTAATTTATAAACTATACGGTCAAATGGATGTAAATGTACTTTGATTTTGTACTTGTACCGCAGACAGAGATGATTTGATTTTCTAATTAAAATTTATGTTTTTTTAAATGAGTCTTAATGGTCTGTAAAGTTTTTACATTTAATTAACTATTTTCTGCTTGAGTGTTGTTTTAAACTAAGAACAGATAAAATTTTCCTTTTTTTTAAATTTTTTTATTTATTTATGATTAATGTTTGAGGTAATTTTTTTATTACAAATTTGCTTTTTTGTGTTATATTTACAAATGAATAATTAGCAAATTTATGTTTTTTTGTTATTTTACTTAATTCTACTCGTGTTAGGGGCGGCCAAAAAAATCTTGCCTGTAGCAGCAAAAAGTCTAGGGCGGGCCCTGAGTACAGGGTAGAAAAGCGTTCACGTATATGAATTAATAATCAAAATTAAAGCCTTGAATACAACAAATGATTCTAAAAAAATCTACAAAATTAGTGAAAATCAAATAATCAATGCAACAAAATTTAAACAATCGAAATTGCATAAATTTAGAATATTTGTTGGCTTTTGAAGTGTCATGAATGTGATAAAAATGGATTTTTTACAAAAATATAATGGAAATGATGAGCTAGGAGGCCAAAACATAATACAAAACGGTCAACTAAATGAAAATTGATTTCTCAAATTTAATGAATTTGTTTTAATTGAGAAACATTTGACGGAAAAATGAATTTCCAGATAACATTGAAATAAAAATGTTATCTTGCTGATTAAAATTGAACTATTGAAAATTATTTTTTGATTTTTTAATTATGTATATTTTCACATTATTGATAAACGAGGATAAAAATAGATTTGTAAAATGAAATGAAGTTTTTTTTAAAGAATTATTTAAAAAATACATTTATAGTATTTTAAAAAATGCGAGAATCTAAGTTGAAAGCATAAAAATAAGAACATTAGACACGTAAAAAATAAACCTAGTTTTAAAATCAAGCTTAAAACTTGGACAATAAAACATTAAGTTTTATACACATTCATTATATAGTTTTACTGATGTTCCAACTATGATAAATATGAAGTTCGACGATGAAAATACTTGTAATAATGAAATCAATAAAAACTTAACATAACGAGCTTGAATAAAAGATTTTCTGGTACTTCTGAAATGATTGACAGATAAAAACGTTGCGATCTTCATTAATATAGTAATATATAAATGACAATTTTCTATTGAAGCCAGATAGAAAAAGAAATGTAATTGATTATATTTTAAATATATTATTTTCATTTTACATCGATTTTAAATATATAAAATATGCAAAATAAAATTTGATATATGATTTTATAGAGAAATTTTAAGAGTTTTGATAAATATGTTTACTGTTGTGTGAAGACTGAGAATTTTAAAAGTCTTAATATATCATGCTGCAGAGAGTTTAGCTGTATCACATATACAAAATGTCAAAGGGAAAATCTAGAATTCGGACAATTCTTACACAAATTTAAAAATTTGATAATATTTTGTTTCAAAACCGCGCGTTAAAACCGAAAAACATACAATAATTAAACTATGAGTCATGATATTTTTATCAATATTACTGAAATTATTATTTAACCCTTTTACAGCGGCTTTCCGTTTTATGATTTAAACGATTTTTTAAATATGTTTACTATAGTCTGAGACGACCAAAGAGTTAACTGCCGTATAGATAAGATTTCAGAAGACGATTCAGGAGATAAAATTATATGGAATAAATTCAGACGTTGTTTAATTTCTGCTGGAACAACGTGCAACTCAGATGCAATGCTGGTAAATTTAATGTGTTACATAAAGCCATAAAAAAAGAATATAATTATTAATCAATAAATAAGAATACGAATTTTGTAAACTATGAAGGATCATAGTTTCAGTACTAAGTTCTGGTAAAACAACGGTCGGATTAAGTTCGGCTAATTTTTTAGAATAAGTACAGGTCAGATAAAATAACATATTTATAAGTTATTATGGGACAAGAACGAAGAGCAGGACTTCTTAGAATCAATTCTTAAGTTTGTGTGTGATTATAAGTAATATAAGAGTTAAAAACTCGCATATTTTGATAGATAAACGTCTTGGAAAATCGTTCAGGAAAAGGGAGAAAACGAAAGTTGAAAGAGTTTGGAAATAGGGTTACTGCCTAGATTTTTTAGTCTAACTGAGATGGAGCGGATTAAAATACATCCATGAGTCTTTGGGATAAAACTAACAGATAAAAAGCGCGACTACTATTGAAGAACATACTTAGAGAATACTCATGACTACGGGCGACAAGGAACTCAAAGAATCAATATATAAGTTGACTGGTGAAAAATAGTTGATTTCTTGATTCTATGTTAACAGAGGGCATCTGTGAGAGAGATTGCCTGCTGTAAAAACATCTCTCACAATTGCAACAAGTTTATGAATTTCATGAACAGATTGTTTTTTTTCGTATCCGGCGAATGATAAAAACAGTAAATTTTGCAGTAAGAATAAACGACTGTGATTTTGGCAGTAATATACGTGGAGCAGTTTTCAAGCCAATTAAAATTTTAAATCTAATAAAAGCAACAAATTGAATATGTAGATTCATCGTAAATCATAGTTTCTAATATATTTTCTCTAAGGCACAATCAAAACGTCACACAAATATCTAGTTGCAGTAATATTGCCGTAATTATAAATATATAAAATTTTAAATATATTTATTGAAAATAATCTAAATTGAAAAATAATTGATTATTTAAATTAAATTATTTTTAAAATTAATGAGATTTTCGTAATTTGATTATTAAATCTATTTTTTTCTATATTGTCAATTGATAAAATGAAACTGTTGAAATAAAATGTGTTGAAATAAACAAGTTTATGAATTTCATGAACAGATTGTTTTTTTTCGTATCCGGCGAATGATAAAAACAGTAAATTTTGCAGTAAGAATAAACGACTGTGATTTTGGCAGTAATATACGTGGAGCAGTTTTCAAGCCAATTAAAATTTTAAATCTAATAAAAGCAACAAATTGAATATGTAGATTCATCGTAAATCATAGTTTCTAATATATTTTCTCTAAGGCACAATCAAAACGTCACACAAATATCTAGTTGCAGTAATATTGCCGTAATTATAAATATATAAAATTTTAAATATATTTATTGAAAATAATCTAAATTGAAAAATAATTGATTATTTAAATTAAATTATTTTTAAAATTAATGAGATTTTCGTAATTTGATTATTAAATCTATTTTTTTCTATATTGTCAATTGATAAAATGAAACTGTTGAAATAAAATGTGTAGAGGTTTGTTACCAGTACATTCGAGTCCAGAAATTGTTTAAATTGCATCGATTTTGGTAATTAAATAAAAAAACAAGAGAAAAATTAATAAAAAAGATGAAATAAAACACTTAATCAAAATTTGTCATTAATTAAAATAATTACGACCGATAAATAATGCAATATAAAATCAATACTAACAATATTGTTTAATTTATTTCTTGACATAAAAGCATTTCTATTTAATTAAATATTCAAATAGCTTTTATTTTTCATCAGTTAAAATTTATGTCCAATTAATTCCTTTGATATATTTCATTTGAGAATACAGATATATGGCATTATTTTTTTTGAATTTTTCAAAATTAAAGAAAGTTAATATAATCGGTAGAATTTGGTATTTATAATAAAAAATGATTATATATCTTACATTAATGATTTTATTTTCTGGGTAGATAATCGCGAAAGAAGTAAGCCACATGAATAAACGGTGATCTCTAAGTTCATTCGATTGCGATTCCAACAATACCTTCCGGATTTTTTCATTAATTTTTATCATAGGATCAAAGCAATTTTTCACACAGCTTGGAATTACAAAAGTTGCAAAATTCAAACATTGCAATTCTTTTGAACTGCATTCAAACCAGAACTCATTGCATCCATGGATAATGAAATTTTCAACCTTTTTCATGATATTATCTTGATTTTCTTTCCTGAAATTCAATTAATCATCATTACTCACAAACCTATCAGCGAAATATGTACGATGGATTATTATGTAAAAGAAAATTGGTTACTTTAAAAAGAATCCGACTTGCTTCAATGAAGCAGAGAAAATATCTCCAGATATTGTAGCGGTATGGTTAATGGCAATCGTTTGGAATAAATAGTCAAACAGAAATGGCAACTTGTCGAGAGTGAAGTCAATTCCAAAAGTTTGAATAATGATTTTCAGGAATCGTAAATTAATTTTACACAACGGATATGACGCTTTCGAGTGCTCAACTGAAAACGGAAAGAATTCATTGAGAATTTCGTTTGAAAATAATTCACAAATTTCTGCTGCTGTATGAGAGTTATCTCTATTAATTACTGCCCATTTAATCACAGCGTGAAATAGTTCACTTATAAGAACGGTTAAGCCCGTAATGCTACTATCAAGGAGTGGCACAAATACTCGCACAATTTTCTCTATCATATGCTAAATATAATTCATAAAATCCCATAGAAAATTCCGGATATGTAGATCATTATTCTCTAATTTAAGATCGAATAATATCAATGTTTTCATTGCCTATGATAAATTGCATATGAAAACAAAGCTGAAATATATTTATTTTTAACTATTCATCGAAAACAGTAAAACGAAGAAATTAACCCAAAACTGTATTCTATTGTTTTTTTTGAAAGAAATGAAATTTTAGTTACACGTGTTTTCGAAAATATGGATATAAGAGAAATTCTTTTAAACATTATGAACACCATAAGCCTAACTTATCATAGTATGTTAGCATGATATATGGTGCATAATATAATAACGCTGTGACAACCGTTTTCAAACGAAGGCCATTTTACAAATTAACAGGATATTCTCTGACAATGCACTAATTAATAGATCAAATCGTTTACAGGTAGTTGAAATAAACAATTAATGTGAGCCTTGCATTTCTTCTATTTGTTATTAAAATTCCAAAATTAAAATCATTTAATGGTCAACTTGATAGTATCACAAACACTTGATAAATTTGATATATAGCTGATAATTAAACATTTAAAATTACGACCGATAAAAATTGCAACATAAAATCAATACTGTTTAATCTATTTTATTTCATTTAACATTAAAATGAATTTATTTAAATTTAAATCTTTTTTTATACTTAAGATAATTCCTTTTAAAATCTTTTAAGGAAAAATAATTTTTCTTAAACTAAATATTCAAAATAATTAAATAGTTTTTGGGAAATTTTTCAAAGACCTGATATATTTTATTTCTAAAATAAATAAAATTCTTCTGAATAATTAAATTTAAATAAAAAACTAAATGGGAAACTATTAAAATACAGTACGAATTTTGATTGTTTTGTCACTGAGGGGTTAGAGGATTCTTGTGCGTATTTATATATAGAGCACAAAAGTCAATTTTAAAGAGATTGTAATAAAATCAATAATTTTAAATAGTTATACGTACTTTTTGTGTATATCCCAACAGCACTAAATAATGCCAATTAGCACTCTTGATCAGTAGAAACAACTGGATTTGAAATGAAGTATTTCCAAACATATATCTAATTTCTAATGGTGAATTTCAGATAAAAAAATACTTAAAAATGACAGTAAAAGAAATTTAACTTAATTTATTACATATAATTAGTCAGCAAAATAGAAAATATTTTTAATATTGTTTATTTAATGCTATAAATTTCGCTAAAATATGATGATTAAAATATTAGGTGATTATATTGTAATTTTGTTAATTATACTTTAAATGTCATCGGCATTTATTTGACAAACTTTACATTCAATATCTGTTTTCATGTTAACAGCTTTTTAAATCATAAAATAAACTTAACCGATTTTAAATTTAGCATAATGATCTATATTTCCGAAAATTATTAAAAGATTAATTACAAAGTTAACTGAATATAGATTAGCACTTGAAGCCTTTTCTGTTATCTGCCATGCTTTTTTAATCAACAAAATTAAATGATAATATTGTTTAAAATCATTATCCAAAACTTTTGGTAAAAGATAATAAAATAAATCCAATTTGGAATTTGTCAAATTAAGAAATTCAGAATTCTTGAATAAAGACTCATTATCGAAACACGTCTGATAATCAATAATGCCGTTAAGTATGATGATTAAAAAGTCTGAGGGTAAAATTTAAAACAATTTAACGGTAAAAGAAAATACTTTGATTTGATGTATACAATTCTGATATGGTATAGGGGTAATTAAAAACTGCAACAGAAAGGAATAATGAAACACCAAATCGAAGTTTATTGTTAAACGAAATGTCCTTAAATACTTAAAGTAATAAATTTAAAATCTGAGGTCTTACATTTGTATTAATAAGTTCTAGCATTGCATCAATATCCACTTGAACATCTAGCAATCTATATTTAATAATTTTATCATTTAATATCTAAAAATAATTAAAATTAAAAGAAAATAAAATTAAAAAAACTTGAAGTTTATTTTGCATTTCTTTATCAGAGATATTTTGCCAATCCTTTAATATGTTTTCCATTTAAGATATTACTGGTCACACTACAATTTAAAAAATATTTATATATACCTATATTATTTAAACAAATAACGAGGTCTAAAGAGATAGTTATATATTTTAAATTTAAATCATAATCAAAATTTATCTTATTCTTAGTCTCAAATAGTGCTAAAGTCGCATTCCTTTGGCTAAACACATAAAAATTAATCCAAAACTATGAAAGCTAATTACTAGAAGAAAATTTGTACATATCATAAAATTGGTGGTTCGGTGTTATATGACCTTGACACCCACGCATACAACCTTTATTGTCATCCAATGGTCACCCGTTGCTAAGCAACGATGGTACTGCAACTACTGGTTATGAGACCACCAAAGGTGAGCTTTGCTCTTATAACTGCTGGTGGGTTTCTGGGTATTGATATTTTGAAGCTATATGGTTGTTATCTAGACAACCATCACAGTCTCAGTTAAGGCAAATACTCATATTAAGGTCATGGAATAAGAAAAGGAAATTAGCAAGAATTTTTCATAAGATGAAGTCAATTGATAGACAAAAAGAGTCATTGATAATTAGCAGCCTTGTTTTACTCCTTTGACAATTGGTACAGTATCAGAGATTCGACGTTCGCAATCAAAAAAGGTTCTGACATCACGATATAGCTCTTTTATGATTTCAAATGTTTCTTTCTTCAGTCCCATTTTATTAAGTGTGTGCCATATCAGGCCGTCAGGTAGTGATGCGAAGGTATCAGAGATGACAAGCCAAATGATGAGGAGTTCTGTTTACTTTTTGATAGCAGAGTCCATAACAAAGTGAATAGTAGCATTATGCTCAACACATCTATCTGGTATACATATTGCTTTCTGATTTAATCCATGATAGCAGCCTTTGATTCAAGGAAAAGGTGAATACACGGTACGTTGTGTCCATGATTTCTAATGGACGCCAGGAAGAGGCCTCATAGCTGTGCTCAAAATTTCCAGTTTGAGTATAAGAACAGTGCGATATGTCTTCCACTTTTCATGGCAAACATGTGTTCTTAGAATGCTGTTAGTCATGAGAAGAGGAATTTGTGGTTCGGACATATCACTTTCCAGTGACCGATCGCTATTCTATCCATTCCAGCGGCTGATGGATCGAAATTTTTCATGATAAGCTGGATGTCATCTATAAGTGACGGGGCATCTGGATCACGATAAAGATGGTATGGGAAGTCTATTGTATCCATATTTGAAGTCGGAGTTTCAAAGTTAGCGAAAACAGACAAAAAGTTACACATTGGGTGTTTGTTTTTTTATATCGATTTTTTTAGTTTCAGAAATTCGTCGTTTGGTTTTATTTTGAATTTATGACGTTTTACTACTAATAGTTTATTATCTTTTTTATGCTGTAAATGCACTACATCTGTATTTTTGTCGTTTTTCTTAAAGAAATATATTTTTTGGTGTATATTCCCATTAATTGCGTCGTTTTCATTTGAAATATAAGATCGGTTATAAAATTGGCGTATTTTTGTGGATTGTCGTCTGGAAAATTTGAAGAGATATATTCCTTTATTATTTTCTTCAGGTCAATAGACATCTGAAGGATATTTGGTTTTGACAGGGGTGTCCCTGAGATTAAACTTTTGATGAAGTGACATGTCAAAAGTAGAAGATTGATTATTTGTGCATCTAAGATATTCTATTCTTTGAAGTGAGAGTTTTGTATGGTTAACGATACTTTAGATACTCAATATGGTGTTTAGGATGTCAGATGCCAATACAACAGTAAGTGACAATCTCTAAATTTATATAAGCAAGCACTATCAACACAACATCCTTGTTTAGCTCGTTGTTAATTAACTCGATGTCATCACAAAACACAGTTTCCTTGTTATTCTTTTGAAGCACTGCTGGAAGCCGTCTTTTTAATTCTTTCCTTAATTGTTTTATGAATTCATTTTCACTTATTTCTTCAGTTAATACATACAATTCCATCACTAACCCCCTTTAAAATTGATTCCGTTTTGGACAAATCATTCAAATAATATTTTTCGGTCAACTGACAAATTTTCCGCTTAAAGTGGCTTAATGCATTATCTGGCTCTGTAAAGTTTGCTTCGCATTTTAGTTCGTTTTCACTACTTGGATGTTTGACATTTCCATCATCCATTTCATGATTACTTACTATTTCACCCTCCTCTTCACTCACTTATTTACAATCTGTCTCATCTGTTTTATAATTTTCTGACTCACAATCTTACTTAATTGATATTAACTCTTCATCATTGTTTAAGTCTTTTTCAGCTCTAGGCCAGTAAGAGACAATAACTTTTTCTTTTATTACTTCGTCTGCCACATACCCCACGTGTTCTATAAAAATAAAACAATACCAAACGTATATTTGTATTCGAAACTTTACTACACAATCACAAAATTTTAATTAACGTAATGAGACTGCTCGCTCTGACTGTCTGGTAGATCCAGCTGTGGTTATTCGGTTATATGCACTTTATAACAATAATCACCTTCAAACTATTGATCCATGATTCATTTATTATTTGACCTAATAAGATCCTTCAATTTTTCTATTGCCCCCTTTAGTCATCTCCTCTGCATCTTACCCGTTTCTCAAATTTTAGTTCGATAATTTGTTGATTCCCTATGGTTTTGAATTTGCAACATTCTTTTTTAATTATATGGAAATTATAATAACTTTAAATTTAACAACCACAACATTTTGAACTAACGAATGTAATGAGATTTTCCAAACATTGAAGGACAGTTTATGTATGCACCTTTTTATGTAGACATCCATGCGAAAGTAAAATATCTTACTTAGATACAAACACAAGCTTTGAAGATATTGGATCTGTTGTAAGCAAGATCTATGAAGATAAAAGAATTTATAATAGCTTATTGTTCGAACATAAGACAACTGATCCGTGTATCCTGGAAAGAATTTCTTGCTCTAGTTAAATATGCTATGTATTTGAGATGATATATTTACGGAAAAGGTTCATAATTCATATTGATCAAAAAACATAGGCAATTAGTCCACAATTTCAAACGTTGCTAGTTAATCTGACAGAATTTATTTGAGATTAACATACAGGAAAGGAGAATATGCGCTAAAATATTTAATTCCATAATTTGCACCCAGGGCCAAACAAGACATAAGAAAAAAAAATCAAAGATCAGATATTAGGAAATCGATATACACAGAAAAAAAGTTTTTTCATTAACCGTAAACATACAAGAATTGACGGAAGATTATTAAAAGTATGATAATTTTAGCCCTAAGATTATCAATAGATATGGCAGTAAATTACTAGAACAAATTGTTAAGTGTGTAGTTTACATGAAGAATACATAAAAAGATATATAGCAGTAATCGTTTAACCGCAACTACGAAGCAATACAAAGAAAAAATTATGAAGACGATACTTCTATCTTTTCTGAAAATCAAAGAGCATATGTACCGAAAAAATCGTAATTTCGAAGGAAAACTTTATGAGACTACAGAAACATGTTATCAATCAGGAATTCAGCTCACCATACCAAGCATCAATCAAACGGATTAACCGAAAGAGTCATAAAAACGGTAAGAGATCTTATTACAGCGATATTAGTAGATTGGTAAAAACGGAAGAAATTTTACTTAGAATAGAGTTCAGGATAAATAGTAGTCAGCTGAGCGTAACGGATTTATAATCATTTGATATAATTTAGATTTAAAGCAAATATATAAACAGATAATGGTTGAAAGATGCGAAATATAAATCAGGTAAAGCTGCAGATATAGAAGCTATGTACTTGACAAGAAAATGCAGTGGTGTTTTTTTGGTAAGAGAGTCATTAGTACGTATAGAACCATATAACAGACACGAATGTGAAACACAGGACCAAGGACCATAAAAAATTGTTACGTTTTTTAATTCTCATTGAATCAAACTTTATTCTCAAGAGTGAATGAAAGAAGAATCGACTGGCTGAAGAAGCAGAGTTAAGAAAATTATCTTATGCTTAAATAATTAATTATTCAGCACTTACATGAAATAAATCTTATGATGAAAATTAATTCAATTAAAAAAAAAATCAATTTTTCGTTAGTGCTTTCAAACGCAAGGATTCGCTTTTCCTTTGGTTTAAGAATCTCTGTTGAAAAATATATTTGCAAATCATTTTTTTTATAAAAAAAATCTTGTTTGTTCATGACATAATACAGTGGTCGACAACCTACTAAGACAATTTACAAAATTTCAGAGTTTTTAAAGAGCCACATACATTTTGGTTTGAATATAATGGTATTTGATTAGGATTAGGTATATATTTTGAAATAAAATATTAATTAAAAAAATAATACAAATGTTTCGATCATAACATATTAAAGAATTTTAGCTAGCTATACTAGAATAATAGATAGTTACATAAATTAGAGTACTGGCCTTGAATGCTTTTTGAAAGTTTGGTTAAATCTCACTTGTACCTTGTTGTTTTAAATTTCAATCATGCTTCTAGATATTGTTTTTAATTATATTCATGTACGAATGTATTGACACGAAGATCGCCAGGAATCTAAATCGAACTTCTTCACCTGTAGCGTTCTGGAATACTATTCCACGCGTAAAATATGAATGCTAAACTTAAAGCTTTTATTTTACAGCTGTTAACTTATACAGCGTGACGAGAATGTTTTCATGGACCTGCAACTTTTCTAACTTGTTCTTGAGTTCTGAGAACTTGCCACTCACTATTCACTATCATCACTCAACCAGAAACCAAGCACTATTCACTGAATAATGATAGCGGCAGTCGTCAGGCATGGAATTCTCGCCACAGGGTTGGGCCTAGTGCATAAGCGGCTGTCAACAGTCCTCCTACTCCCTCTTCCATCTATTTTCACTGTCGAGTGTTTTTACTGCTTGCAGTATAATATTTATCTGAGTTTTGAAAATAGATAATATAATTATTGATATTTGCGCATGGAACTGGAAAGCCGCGTCTTTACATCGAAAGATCCACAAGTTGATAACCTCTGAAATAATACATAGAAATTTAAAAAATTAAAAACTTTATAAATCAAATCAAGAGTCTATTATTTTAATTTCTTCCAACCTCATATATTTTTAAAATTTATTAAACAATGTACAATTTATACCAAGTTATTACATATACGACTAAATTTAATAGAAAACTGAAATTTGTATTAATTAAATTGATAAAAATAACATCAACTTATTTAATAAAAATCATACTATTTGAAAATTAATATAAAAATAAACAAAATTGACAGTTCATACAAATATTTTCATTGTTGATACAAAAATAGAAACTGTAATTCAGTTTTTAAAACTAATTTAGAAAATTTTCAATTTCCTTTCACTAGAAAATATTTTTCCTTTATAACTACTAAATACCTTATGTAAGTAATAAATAAATTAATAACATAATTTTATAATATTTAGCAATCATTGAAATTGGAACATAAAATTAAACAAACTAACAAAAACAACCCAATTTCAATAATAACATATATTAAAATTGGTACATTTCTAAAGAATTTTGCACATCGTAATTCGATATTTCAATTGTGAATGAAATAAAAACGACAAACACAAATAAAACTAATGTGAGAATAGAAAAAATTAATTACCTTTCCTGCGAAAACTAAAGAGTAGGAATAATTTTTGAATATAACGAACGAAATTCCTAATTAATTCTTTCAAAAGCAAATGGCATATAATGATAAATCAAAAATGAAACATACAGACAAACAAACAGAATATAAAATAAATAATAATCAAAATAAATAATGGATGAAATCTAAGTAAAATCGATTAAAATAGAGTAAAGTGTAATAAAGTATTTTCCATTAATCTATCAGGAAATGTTATGAGCTTTCAGAGCCGTTTAATTTTATGCGTAATTTTCGGAATTCATCAATGTTGTTGAAAACTGCACACAAATATTGCTCCAATAATCTATCCATGAGAGTTGACCCTCTGGGCCAGATTCCTTCAATGAATCCCACATGACCACCATGACTAGTCAGAACCATCGCCATATTTTTGTTATTTTTAATAGCATCAAACGGTATGCCTACAAAAATTTAATATTCATTTTGTTTTTTGATTAAATAAAGATAAATAACACATTTGTTTAGGGTAATCAGTTACGCCAAAGTTTGACTATGAATCAAATTTTGAAGAAAATATTATGTCACTTATGAAGAAATCAGAGGTGAAAAACAAAAAAGTCCTTATAATAATCAAACGCAAAACAAAACTTTCAATAGGTTTTCGACATAAATTACAATCTCTGATTTGACATATTGTCAATGTATTTGTCAAATAGTTTTAGAAATTTGTCATGTTTCTTGGGAAGGTGTATTTATTTCATCATAAACAACAACCAGATTTATGTTTTATAGTCTAAGTAAAATTAAGTCATCACTGAGCGAAGAACTTCTTGCAATAAGTACAGAGCTGTCCACGACCTGATTATCTACCTGCATAAAGCGCTTGAAAATGATTGTTAAATCACAATTACGAAAAGAAATAACAGCCTAAATTTAATTATCCTCGAGCATCACAATCACCTATTGTCAATTTACTGTTGAGTATTATTTTAATCTACAAGCTCATCCAATACGAAGTTTTCATTATCTCAAACACTTCATCGAACATCTCCGGAATTTAAAGACAACAATATGACTCTGAAGAAAAATGATGATAGATTGATTTAAATAATTTGTATAGCACTGGATTTCTCAGCTTCAAAAGAGATATGTATCTAAAAATCTTTTAGGAACCTTTCATAAAATCACTTCTGGGAAAATTCAAAAATTGCAGAACAGGTATATCAGATTCAAGTTACTAAGAATTTGTTCTTATCATATTTTGATGACCATCATTAAAAGCGATCTCGTTTAGTTCACAGAAGTTTAGTAGATATTGTAGAATAATAAATTCTTTCGGGTACTTGGATAAAACTTTCTTAATTTTAGATGAATTAGATGAATTGGGTATGCAAGACATCAGTGCAAACTTGCTTTTAAACGATGCTTAAACTTTCGAATTTTTTAAATAAACTTAATTTTTAAGCCTGATTAAATTAATTTTAGTGAAACTTTACAAGTACTTTTTAAAAAATATTTATTTCAAAATTTTCAAAATGTGACTTAAGAAATTAGAAAGATGAGTTTCACATTTGGAATCAGATTTATTTAATTAAATATTGTAGGAAAAATAATTTATGACTTGGTGAACCAAATAATAAACAATAAATAATATCACAATAGAGTGTAATCTAAATAATCTCCTTGAAACCTGAATTTAATACAGGTACTGGGTTCCTTAATTGTTCCATAATTGACAGCATTCGATCCAGATAATATTATTGTTATATTTTTTTCAGTTCTTT
This sequence comes from Schmidtea mediterranea, assembly GCA_022537955.1. Lineage (NCBI taxonomy): Eukaryota > Metazoa > Platyhelminthes > Tricladida > Dugesiidae > Schmidtea > Schmidtea mediterranea. The sequence continues at coordinate 273,322,028 of CM039679.1, forward strand.
GCAAATAATTTGAAGCGGTACTATAGAATATATGTATTTAAAAACCTATACCTTGCACAATGGTTGAATTTATTTTTTAATCTTTTAAGAATTTATTTCATGTTGAATTTACATTTAAAATTGATTAAAATCATCATTTAGGTGTTTGTTATTCCACTATAGAAAAGTTGATCTTTTATTTGTTGGCCCGTAGATTTCACATTTCCAAATGCATGGTCCACAAAGGAAATAGTTTAAAAACCACTGCTGTAGATGTTATTTTGTATTGAATCTCCTTTTGTATGTATACAACTAGTAATGCACGGGACACTCAACATTTTACCATTTAATTGCTCACTTAACAGACTATGTCGCTAATAGTACACAGCACTACTGTCCAATAAATGTTTTATCCATTTTGTACATTGTAGTTCAAAAATTGCAGAAATTTATTTCTATATTTCGGACTCGAGTAGAATTTTTGTAAAGAGTTTTGAGATCGATTTTTCCATTAAAATTAGGTAAAAAATAAGCACATTTATGATTAATTGTAATTTAATTATGTCAAAAATACAAATGGAAGCAAAGGTAATATATAGCTATTGGACATAAACTCTCTTTATATTACTCAACAATCGAACCAAACTGGCAATGAAGATTTAATAGATTTATGAAATTTCTAACAGTTATTGGTCATTCGAATTGAGTATAATCGAATATTTTGTAATTTAATAATTATACATATTTATTATTATTATTAACATATTTAATAATTATACATCTTAATAGTAATATATTTGAAATAAAAAGCAGAAATCAATAAAGAAAATTGATGAAAATAACTATAAATTTAGGAATTTGTATAATTTTTATAAAACCCATAACAATTTTAAATACTTTCTAAACTTCTTAACAGTGAAATTATAAAGATGAAGAAATTGAGAGTAACTACTTTAGTTATATATAAAATTTGGTGGCAATATGTGACTTTCAATTTGCAAGTGTCTTTATCACAGTGGTGGCCAAAGTGGGGGTCGCAACCCATAAAAATTCAAATTCTGTAAATCTATTAATTGACGAAGACAATAAGTTTATTAATAGTTACCCGTAATGTCACTCATGACTTCAGTTTTTCCAATCTGAGCTTCGCGTGGCGTCTCACTTTCTAACATTACTCGAGCTTTCTCGATTCTAATGATTCTAAGCCATCATTTCCCGAGAGATTTGTAAAGCCTACGAAACTCCGACTGGAAGGTCAACGACAAAACCTATTGCAATTCCGTTGTCACCGATTCTAGCCAGCTCCTCCAAGCGTTTTAGTGAACTTAGATAATAATCGACGGTTTTATCTAGTTTTCATTTCCTCGACCTGAAATATGCTGCGTACGCGCTTAAACCAAAGGCTTTTACCAAGGCTGACCTTGAGTGGGCATAGCTGCTTCTTGCAGTTTCTACCTGATGTTTTTAAATGTCTTAAAGCAGGACCTTCTAGGCGTAAGGGGAATATTTGATCCAGGCTCCAAACAGCTGAGTCTTTAGTTCGAATTCTTCGGCCCATTTGATGACATCTCCTTCGCCAGAATATTTCGGAAAGATGTCGATATTTTTTAATAAGGCCGCGATAGTTTGTAAAAACATAAATTGACGAAGGCAATAAGTTTATTTGATGCCAATCATAAATGGTTGCCTAAATTACCGCATCGTAATATGTGGTAACAATGACGACAATTTTCCACATGTGACGCAATAGATTTGCCCTCTCCGAATACATCTTAGAATATTCAGAATATCATAGGTAGTGAAATGAAAAAATATTTATTAATTAGTAAGTAATACTTTGTACCTATTATTTGGTGAAAATTACATTTTAAAAGTGTGGGGTAGTAATTTTACAAGCAAACCACATACGGGGTGGAGTTAAGAAAACCCCACATATGAGTATCAAAAAGTAATAATTATGTTATCAAAGTAGCAATTTAAATAATAAAACCAAGAATGGACACCTTTAATGATAGTACTTAGGCACATCCATCACACTAATAATAAGGAATATTAATAAATACCATGACAATAATTACATTTAATACTATGTGTCTATAAAATATATAAGATAAGTGTTATTTTAATATAATTTAGTTTTGCAATTTTCAATTTTTGTTTATGCTACACTTAAAGGTGTGGGTCAAATTTATTTCCACTAAAAAAGGGGTTTCCACATAAAAAGTTTGGCCACCACTGTTTTATCAGATAAAAAATAATTAAAATAATACAAATTATATGCAATACTTTCATAAGGGGCGAATGGATCGTCTCCAGCAGATAGACACAACATGGGAATCTTAATATTCTCCACTTTAACATGAGGTGATGCTACTTTGTAATATTCATCAACAGATGAATATCCAAAAACTCTAGTTGTAAAATGAGTATCAAATTCTCGAATCGTTTGTGACTGAATAGGTACGAAAAAAGTTATTTTACTTTTAATAAACACAATTTAACAATCAGATAGACAAAATATATAATTTATATATTGACTTTGACTAATAAAGGTTCATAATGCTCTTAATTCATTTATTATGAGTATAAGTTATTATTAACTAGTATTTTGTTAAATTTGTTTTTGAAAATTCAATTATTCTGTCAGTAACAAATGAAAGTTTATACTAATCATCAGTTCAAAATTTCCAGATTTATTTTGAACAAATTAAAAAAGAAAATAACAAATAACTCATTAAGTTATTAGTGTTGAGAATTGCTTGGACTTCTAATGCTTCAGTTGTCGCAATCCAAATGAACTGCTACAATGGAGATGTAGGAAAATTTGCATTACAAACAGTCACTTAACTATGAAACTAAAGATGGTATTATAACATTAGATTTTTGTAGCCAGGGCCAAAATTGATTATCTATCAATATTTGGAGAAGCATATAAAGTTCTTAATTAAATGAATCACATCTTGGCCATCTTTGGATTATAAAAAAAGACAGAATGACATAGCAGGAGCTAATATTGTCAAGAATTATACGAAAATTATACCATTTTGGTAACGACAATATTACCAGGAACTAATGCTGCGACTGAACGTGTTTTCTTAACCGAAAATACAGTGTGGACATGTGATAAGTCACAATATATATATATATAATATAATATAATTTTTCTATAACGCACGGCAAGCATATATTTTCATTTTATAAAGATAATTTTTATTGGCTCGCAGATAAAAACAGGTTGGCCATCTCAGTTCTAGAACATGTTTTAAACAAGACCAACCACTCCAATCAACGATGCTTCGCTTCACAAATGTTATAATTTGGTTATCTTATATACATACTTCATAATTTATATATATATATATATATATTCATGGGCGCCCTCAGGTGGGTACTTGCACTCCCCCTGGATTAATTGAAAATAGTCCAATAATGTTACTTTTACCAGTCAATTACATTGAATTACATGTGGTTAAACTTCAGCGAGGTGATTCCGATAACTATTTCAGGGATATTTTTGAGAAAACAGTACAACTATCACAGAAAGTGAATATTCAACTGATTATTCCAAGAAAGTGTGGAAGACAAAAGCATCAAAGTAGTTGGGGAACCATAAGTGTTGAAGAGTACTTCAGACAAACTGTTTAAAATCTATACTTAGATTCTCTATTTATCTCAATAGAGAGTCGATTTTGTGAAGCCAACAATTTAACATAGAGTTGCTACATCTATCGAAATTGTGCAATGCGAATCGTCAACAGTTTAAGGATAAAATGTCTACTTTTAATCAGGTATACCACATTGATAATTTTGAAACTGAAGCCTTGAGTTGGTTTGAATTTTGGAAAACGCGAGAATGCAAAGGTAACTAAGATTTCATCGACTTGTTACATTTTACTAAGTTTTATCCGAGTGTCAGGTATGCCTTACTAGTTTTGCTAGCATTACCAGCAACATGTACGGTGGAGCGATCGTTCAGCACATTACGTCGTGTAAAAACATGGCATAGATCTACAATGTCAGATGAACGACAGACGACTCCAGTTCATGTTTAAATAATAAATTGTATTTTAAATTTATATTGTAATATTTTTTGTCATATACATATATTGCTACAGTATGCCCTTAATTACTACAGTGTCCTGTCCGTTTGTTCACCATACAAATGCGCTACAGTAAATTAAAACTACATTAAAACATTACTAAAAAACTTTGCCCCCCCTAGAAAATTTGCTGTGGCGCTACTGTATATATTTTATCACTTTACAATTAAAACATTAATATAAACATAAATTCATAACATGCCAAAAACATAAAAGAATATTTTAAAACTTTCTAAATGTGGTTTTTCAAATATTTTAGCGGACCTCCAAAAGATTTTGCTGCACACGGTGCCAATTTTTTAACAGCTAACAATTCTTTTTTTAAAAAATCAGTATCATTTTACCTTCTGCACTTTTTCAAAATAAGTCATTGTACAATTTTAATTAAACAAATAGCATAATTAAAGCACATTTAAATCTAAAATTACCGAATAAACTGGTTTGAGATCTATTGTGGATTCAAAAATTTCAGAATTGGATCGAATATCATCAGCTAATGTTTCAGCTAACTTTTTATTAAAAAGAAACCTGTTGATTGGTCCTTCTAAAGATACTGCCGATTTATTAATATTCCACGCAACTGATACAATCACAGCAGCTTCTAATGGAGAATTTTCTCCTGCATGTGCCAAATAATTGAATAGAATCATCCTGAAATCAATGCTAATACTATAGAAGTTTCTTATCAAAGTTCTACCCTCCTAAAGAAACGCCACACGCAACAATTGGAACGTCCGAATTTTTTGATTTGATATAATTAATAACTTCCTGAAAATCTTGAGTACTAGTAGCACAATATGTTCTCGGAGTCTAAATAAACAGGCATAAATTGGAATATATTAATATAAATTAACTATTAAAATGAAATAAAAACCAAAATTTACGAAATAGCTAAGCTTGGCCTCATTAATAATAATAAGTAATCTAATTACATAATAACAGTTGCATATATTTTTTCGAATTTCAAAGATTTTTAAAGCATTCAATACAGAATTGAAAGGCTTTTTGAATTTTTCATCACTCATCAATATTTTTGTTGGAAATTCCAATTTTAATTAGTAAAATTTATTATAACGAAGATTGAATTAGTAGCGACTATGAGTGACTTGCTTATAAATTGGCACTGTATCAAAAATTAAGTTTTTGGTAGTTACTTCATATTGGGGGAAATAAAAATTAAAAAAACGTTGAATTACAAAAATTATGTGAAAACACATTTAAAGTTCTGACTTTCTTCCAACATTTCTAATTGGTTATAGCATATCTTTAAATAATTGGTTACATTTCATTGAGCTTGGTTTCACAAGAAATAGAAAAATTTCACTATTTTTTAATTAATTTTCCATATTTAATTAATTGCATTTAGCTTTTTGATTTTCATGAACTTAATAAATAATTCATTTTTTTTATTATTTCAATACATTAAAAATCCGTCGAATAATAATTTAAAGTTTCTTAAGATAAAATTGTTGGCGTTTAGTGTCGGCCGTATTGAATAGATTAAGAGACATAATTTAGTGTTTATATCTAAATTGGGCAATGGAGATTTGCTTTAAAAAAGAAAAATAAATAATATTTGTGGGTTACAGATATAATTTGAAATTAAAAGACATTTTTATTAGAAGCATATGCTCTGGTTTTTATTAAAATGGCACCTTAAATAGCATTGGTTTAAACAAAAAATATTACCAAAAAATTATTCTTTACATTTATTTCTTGTTTTCGTCATACACTTACAGGTGGTGTTTGCCCAGGCTTGATCTAGATCAGGGGTTTCGAACTCAAACCATAATGAGTGCCATGTCTGGCCAAAAACAAAGCCCGAGAGTCGCCTCTTTATAAAGTGATTTAAACACATAAATACAGTAAGAGAAAAAAGGAAAATTTATAATTTTATCTAACAAAAATCTAATAAAGTTATGGGTTTTAGATTTTATTTTATCAATATAGCTGTCATTGTGCTGCTGGTTTACATTAAAAACCCATCAATCCCATTTTTGGCTACTTAACTGGCATCATTTTTCATCAACCAAGACATCAATGTTAGGTTTAATATCCTGCTACAAAGCCAGTCTCAGAGATGCTTGCAGATTCTCATCAGTAATCTTTGATCTTATTGGCGATTTGAAAATCTTCATGGAAGAAAAAAATTGTTCACAAACATACGTACTTCCAAATATTGCTATCATCCTTCTGCAGAAAAGAGTAACATGAGCAACTTTTGAAACAAACTGATAAAATTCTGGAATTCAAACATCTGAATACTTTTGATTTAGCATGTAGTTACAGTGAAGATCCGCCAATTCTACCTGCTTTTCTTCTGCTACATTGTCAATCTCAACAGCAAATGGTGTGGGAAAAACTGAAATGTGGTTCAAGTTGCCTTAAAATCGTTAAAACGCAACACAAACTGTTGATGCAAATCTGAAAATATATCTGTGTATTCTATCAAGAATTGCTTTTAAACCTTTTCCAATGATTTCAAAGTTTAGAAATGGACTAAATTACCAGCAATAAGCTGTTTTTGAAACAATACCAGTTTGATCTTGGATGATTTAACAATGTCATACATATGTGTAATGGCCTATCTTTTTCACTGGAATTTTAAGTTAATTGCATTCAAATGACCAGTTGAATCTATCAGAAAAGCAAGATAGCAGATAACTGTGGCATCAATTAGCTGTGGACCTTCATTCTTTTTCATTTAGAATCAATTTAGAAAAGAATCAATCTCTTCTCTAAGTGGAAAACGATTCAGTACATTTCCACGACTCAGTACTCAGCCATCTAACTTTAGTGTGAAACATAATTTTTCGATAATCTCTATACCTGCTACGAAAGAAGTGAACTGTCTGTGATTTAACCTTGTGCGCGTATAAAACTGATAATTTTAATAACCACTTACATGACATCCGCCAATAAAATACTTTTGCTATACAGAGGTTCTTGATGCACAATGCAATGTATGCTGATGAAATTATTATTTGGTATATTTCAGGTTTTGTAGTTTGTTCCTCACTAATCCAACGACACCAACTTTTTGTGAATACATTGCTAGCGCACGACTGATACAAGTTTGCTTCATGACAATGGAGCTTTTTCAAAACACTCTTCAAATCCTTGAAATATATCACGTCCCATTGTGGCACCCTTCAATGATATAAAATCTAGAAATTCTTCAGTTACCTTCAGTTTACTGTCCACCTTTCTAATGAAAACTGCACACTGTGAGGTATCTACAACATCAGTACTCTCATCAAGAGCGATCGAATATGCTTCAAAATCTTAAAACTTTTCAAACTCTTTTATTACATTATCTGCTAAATCTGTTATCCTGTTAGCAACTGTATTGGGAGATAAACTTATGCCTTCGAAAAGCTTCTTTTTATCAGGAAATAAAATTTCACTGGCCTTCAAAAATCATTCTTTAATGAATGGACCTTTCGGGAAAGGTCACAATGATTCAGCTAGCATCTGCTTAGCTCAAAACTTGTTTACAGAATTTTCTACAAACCTGCTTACATCCGAAAATAAGTTTCGTTGCTTAGAAAATCCTATCTTAAGCTGGTAAACTTTTTCCTTCCGGATTTTACTGGCAAATTTATCATAGTGCATGGTTTCTTAGTGACGGCGAACGTTGAACTCCTTTGGTACTTCGATTGTCTGCTGATATGTGAGACACTGAATTTTATCTCTCACCTCAGTGAAAAAATATAAATTCATCCACTTCTTTTGGAAAACCACTTTTTATCAACTAGTGTTCTTTTACTAGATTACGAATTCATTTTTTGTTGAGTTAAAAAAATTTAAATAAGGAAATTATTTTTTTAAAAACAACCGAATTGTTTTGAATATAAATATTTTTTGATAAAATTTATAAAGAATGACGTAACGAAGATTTTATTAAGTTGCAAGCAGATGACATCTGTCCAAATAAAATTAACTTTAAGTTAATTTTTAATTTGTTAGCTAATCGCGATTTTAATTGTTATATAAATTTGGTTAAATTATAATATCTGTGGGATTCTTTGAAAGCGCAATATACAACGCCGATATTATGAAACAAATAACAAAAACCACATGGAAACAAGCAACATAAGAGAAAATAAATGTTTCGAAAAAATTATTATTAATACAAGAATTTCTGAATTTTGCTAAAATTGAAATATATCTCATATAATTTGGCAGAATGCTGGCAAGAGAAGACGAAGACATATAGATCTGTGAAACCAAATGTCAAGCAAATTATCAAATCAGATTTAAAAATTGTCATTGCCAATATTTTGGATTGATTCTGAGCATTCTCAATTTATTATTTATTAAAGACTTTATGAATGTTCGACAAAATTGATAAGACTAATAAAACTTTCCATTTCAAACCAAGAAAAAAGTTTGATACATGATATCGAAACTCAGGAAATAACCGAAGGCGCTTATTACTTAGTATTATTTTTGTATATTTTATAACATAAATAATTATTAAGTATTCATTTAGTTATGAACCACCTCGCATAAATGATCATATAAGAATATATAACAAAATTAACATGCATAATGTATATATTTTACAGGAAATCTAAAAGTGATATTGAGAAAGCAGTTCTGTCGCTTATTATGTAATTAAAATCTATAAATTTTTATTTTCCATATAATTTTCAATAATTAATAATGTATTTCTATATAAAGCATACTGTAAATCCGTTATGGACCGGAAGGCTACAAAAAGGAATTCAAATATCTCAAGACATTGTTGATATTTTCCATGAATTAAAGGCTTTGAAAGCGGATTTTACTATGCACAGCTTAATATGACACTTGACTAATTTCATTCACTTAATAAACATTTGGGTTGCTAACCTTTTTGAAACCAAAAGAGAAATAAAATACAGAATAATGTTCTCAAAAACACTCCATTATTATAGAGCAAAAAAGAAACGGAACCGCGTCGTAGCGTGTGATTGGCAACCCCTTGCTTCCAAGTGCTACTTTTGGAAAATAATATGTATATAAATAAAATATGTATCGATATTGATTGATGCAAATATATTTATTGAAAACACATTTAAAGTTACAATTATTTTAAAAAAATATCAAACTTAATGTGATACATGAGCTTGATGATCTTTACAGGTTTATACTGGGGCGACTAAATGATAATGCCACACGCATTTCTTCTTCTAAATTAATATTTTATGTTTCCAAGAAGTAATTTTAACCGGAAACATATTTTTATTCATACAAAACGGAATGTTACGTGTAAATTTTACATTGAATTGATTTTTATTCTCAAAAAATTTTTAATTGAATTATACATTTTTCGCGGAACATTTAAAAGTGCATCGCGGAACACGCTTTGAGAACCAAGGCATTATTCCTTTTAAAATAAAAATCAATTCAATGTAAAATTTATACGTAACATTCCGTTTTGTATGAATAAAAATATATTTCGGGTTAAAATTACTTAATATTATATATTATTTACTACAAAATTTGACTATGAATCAGAAAACTCGTGAATACTTTAAATAAATCTGATTCATAATCCATTTTTGTAGAAAATATTATGTCACTTATAAAGAAATCAGAGGTGAAAAACAAAAAAATTTCCTATAATAATATTATATATTTTTATAAAATAATTAAATACAGTATGATGTAGTAATTTGTTTAATTGAATATATGGGTAAATTAATCATTCTAGGTTTGTGAACATAATTTTAAAAACCTCCTAATTACTTGTTTAAAAAGAATTGTTTTAACATAATAAGTTTTTAGAACTTGAATCTTAAATGAAATCTATTATTGCTAGAAATACCACGAAATGTTTCAAACCATTAGTTTATAAGAGTTTTAATTTAGCTAATATAAATAATTTATTATAACTAATTATACGATAAACTTTTAACACGTTGACGGACAGTAGGAACAAGCGAAGTTCGAAAATTGACACTATATGTTTTTGTGATTTTTAGAATGTTAGAAGTATAGTTTTACTCTTTCTTTTATTTCTGTTTAAAGTATAAAATGAATAATAAACAAATACATACCAGTATAGTTATATAAATAATAATAAATATCGTTAAACGTATCAATAAGAACTATAAATTCAATAGAAAACACGATCGCACTACTCCCTTCACAACCACGTGCATACTGAATCTGCAACTCGTATAACAGGTGAAATATGAACTTCAACCTAAAAAGATGTTTTCAAAACACGACACTATGCTTCTACGTATACGCCAGTAAGTGCACATTTGTGCTGCTATAGCCGTAGTGTCTAAAAACGACCGTTTCGTTTTGGACGGCTATAGCAGTCATGCCACATTGTGAACTTCGCTTTGACGGCTATAGCCGCAATTGTCCGTCAACGTGTTAAATTAAAATTATTATAAATATTAATTATAAATAATTTATTGGTTAATTTATTATTAATAAAAAAATAATAATAAACACTAATTATATTCTTGCATATTTTTAGTTTACCGAATGAAAAATGGCAAATGGTTCAAAAACTAACAACTTATAATGAATTATTACTTATTAAACGAATAAATATAATATTCACCTTGAGTTTTGCACCACCTTTGCCACGGTAATTAAAGACAACAGCCCTAAAATCATTCAATAATTGAAACATTTGATTAATAATTATAATAAAAATATCGATTTCAATTCTTCAAAATTACTAATTGAAATAATATTTACAAATAACTTCACGTTATCTGTCCAAGGTTACGACATTCAAAGCATTAATATATTATTTTAATTAATCTTCCTACAATGAATTAATTCTACCACTAATTTATCAACTTCTCGTATTGTTTTTCACGATATTGATATAACTTCTGGATATTTAATGTTTCGTTATCGTATCACATTGTTATGAAATTATGCAAGTAATATTATGTTATTTATTTAACTTATAAAGATGTTTAATGTGAATGCTACAGTTACTCGTGTATTAGAAATTAGTGGAGTCCAATAGTCTACTTTAAAAAGTGACGGGACAAATGCTATTTGGCATCGTATTCTGAACAACAACAAAAATTTGATTATAATCAAATTACAAAGATATATAGACAAACATTAATAAGAAAACAAATATTTGTTGTTGATTAGTTTATTCAGGACTATATAGATTCAGCTGGATTTGTTTTTAGGAAATTCGGATATGGCTTATCTGAAATTATCTATAAGTATACTTCATTCATAAGGCGCTCGCTTTGCGGTGTTTCGCTCAATGGATGTCACAAAAAAATACATGATAATGAGCATGGCTCAATGCGCCACCGCCTAAAAATATTTTATAGCGTTTCGGTAATGTGGACACAAAAATAACAACACACGCATCGTTCTACACTCCGCACCATTCAAAAGCTTGTTTTAATCGTGTTAGCACGCATTTGTTCATCACTCTCAACCTCGCTGCTGTATTTAGTATGACGTTATATTTATTACATATTACTATCTGTATTGATATACATGGCCCCAGTGAAAAGAAAAATAGGAAGCCACTTACTTTGGCTAAAAAGTTAGAAACGATAACATTGCATGAGCAAGGCCTTTAGAACGTTGAAATAGGCCGTAGGCGAGGCCTAGCTCGGCAAACAGTGAGTACCGTTATTAACTCTAAAAATAAATTTTTAAAAGTATTTTTTGTATTTTATGGTAAATTAGCCTAGCCTAGGCTAGTTTTTATTTACAATCATAAAAGTGCGATTATCTCAATCATTATAAAACTTCGAGCATTTTAATTTGTACCATTGGCTTTTATTTAAATTAGCGTATATGCTGTCGAAATATATCGTACGAAGAGTTTTATTGGCGTTATCTTTTAATTAAATCGTTGCCAAATTTATTTAATTATTTGTAAAAATCACAATCTTCGATAAATTTTTACAATTTAAAATTTTCCTTGTGATTATTTCTATTGTTGCCTGGTTTTTTCTTTTTATCAATTTTTCTTCCCTATAGTAATTTAATTATAATAAGGGTATTGATTTTTTTCGATTTTTTTTTATTTTAACTTAATATGGTAATAACCATAAAAATAAATAAGACACAAGGAAAAAAACACTAAGGAAACAAAATCACACTAATAAATAGAAAATGCAATCCAATATACACATCTTTATTTGACTGATAAATATAGAAATACGAAAAGGGAATTGAATTTATCATCAAACAAATATTTTGTGAAAATATACCAAAATTGTAATTTGAAAAGTACAATTTATTTTAACTTAAATTCAAAGATTCATCCAATACGATGTTCAACCTCCACTAGCAAGACTTATAAACCTGTTCTATTCAAAAATAAAATAGAATGACGTGATAGTAAATCGGCTAAAATGAATGCCATACTAATTTCATATGAAATTTATTTATTCAATTGATAGTGAAAGTTTATCAGACAATAACAACACTTTCAATTACATTTATTAATTTTGTCATCCAGATAATATCGTTTCAACCACTGCAATAATATTACAGCAGTTAATAAATGTTACATCTCGCTAATGTCAGCAGAAATAATTTCTGTCTAAAAGTATATTAATTCAAAATTTCAACAAAGAAATTCAATTTTAATAATAATAATAATGCATCTGCAAATAATGTGTGATAAAATTTATTACTCCCTTAATAATTGAAAATGGCCGCTAGCTAACTAGCTAAAACACACACGTTATGTAACCCACCATTATAGTGTTCAATTGCCTTAATCTTCATTTTTAAGATTATCAGTCAGTATTTTAAATTTAACACGAATTTTCGGCACTATATTTTCCAAATGTTTCAGAAACCACTTGAAAATACAGTATCAAAAATTCCTGTTAAATATAAAATATTGACTGATAATTAAAACAAGAAGATAAAGGAAATCAAAGAGGGTCAAAAGTGAAGAAGATAAAAAAATTTATTCAATTCAATTAAATTTTCTTCAATTGTCGGTATGTTAAATAAAATTTAAAAAATTAAAGAAACTGAAAGAACACCGGAAATAAAGCCAAAAGCCAGCCCCTTCAGTCAATCACCAAAAGTATTTATCAAAATTTAAAGTTTTTTTGATTTTCACGAAGTTTGAACTATGAAAATAATACATATGATAAGCTCATATGTAAATAATTAGTTCAGATATAACAAACAATGAATAGATAATGCTAAAACTCATCACTAGTTCATTTACAAAATGAAAATCGGGGTTTATCCATCCACATATAATTGATCAAATGCAGTATACACAAAATATTACATAACAGTGTTCTATTTAAAATACTAAAAGATATGTAGTAAACAATTTTACTATATAACTTTAAGCAACTCTAATTTTATTATAGTGCGAATATAGATTTTATTTTGAAATTAAATAAATATAATATAAATAAAACATTGGTAATCATTTAAATAAAGGAAAACGCTATACCAACATATATATATATATATATATATATTAACACGTTCCTTACCGGGACTTTTAAAGAAAATCTTGTACAACAGTCCATGGAATTTTTTCTTATAATATAACTCTAAATGGCATGGGAATTTTCAAGGTATTTCAAAAATGTGGCATTTATTTTGCTTCAGCGAAAATTTCACGGATTGCAATTAGTGTTAATTATTCTTTTATAATTTTAAGATATTTACCATGAGAATATGATTGTAATTTAATAAAATATCATAGTACTTGTCTAATTAGTTGACGTACGTAAATTAATTATAAAATTTCGTTTTTATTGTTACTGTTAAAAAGTATTAAAAAAAATATAAAGTGTAATATGTAAATGGAAAATATTTAGGTAGCACAAATTTTTTAAAGTTAATGTGCTGTAACTTAGCCCACCTTGAAAAAATCTGGTTTAGAGTAACTTAAAAATTATCAAGAATTGAAAATAAAGTATAGAACAAAATTCCAAATGCATATAATACAAACTTAATAAATATTTTAATAAGTATGATATGCCAACAATAAAATTTTACTGTTTAATTTAAAAATAAAAACTTTATAATTAATTAGATATTGATTTAAAAGTTCTTAATGAGCATCAGACTATTTTCCATTTAAGTAGACCAGGTGTACCTAGGGTTGCCAGATTTTCACCACTGCAAACCGGGACAAAGAATTTTTAAAATAAAAAATTAGACCATTACTTCAGCAGGTTAAATATATAATTAAAAAATAACTTAAAATTAATAACACAAATAATGAACTTTAAAATAAAAATACTCATTTCAGATTTTAACAACAAAAATAAAAAAAACCACCTAGATGTACCACTATCCTTCAAAAATGCACATGTTGAAGTTTCTTAGCTTACATATCTTAAATTGTTTTTTAGAAATTCCGTTAAATTCTTACCATGTGGAATGTTAACAAATATTTAAATAAACATTAAAAATTAAAATTAAAATATACGTAACAAAATTGTCACTATTGGTGAAAAATCGGATTTTCATGGTAAAAGTACACGTAAAATAAGAAAATATGCCATTTACAGTAAATTTCTGGCCACATACATCGAACGTAAGTCCCAGAAATAGGATGAAAGAGATGCATAATATAGTAATTAGTGAGAAGTTATTTATTCAGCTTGATTATGTGATGTGATCCGCTGTGATAGAAAAATGATTTTTTCAATTAATTTTATTAATTCAATCACATTAAATTCGAAAAAGTTTGGTAAGATATTTTTTAAGATAATCCTTGTCATAATTACGCAATTTATTAATGATAAATAATAAATAACGAAAATAAAATTTTTTTAATTATTCATAAAACCATAAATTGATAAATTAATGTAGAATTTACAAAAAAAATATTTATTGAAACAACAAAAATACCTCAATTTAACAAATTTTCATTACAATACTAAAACAATTCGTAAAATGTGTTTTGGATTAATATTAGCAATTGTCTTTAATACTCAACAATTTTAATCTGAGCATCGCTTTTATAGCATTTTCAGACGTGATTTTTTCAAAATTAAATATTTGAAATTAAAAATATATAAAAATAAATTAAATGTAAATTAAAATAATTTCTAATTTTCAGGATAACAATTAATGCGTAATAATGATAAATTTTTTTCAATTCTTGACCTCTGAATACAATGATTTTATGAAAATTGATAATTTAATCTTATCAAGATTTTCGAAATGGAATGTAAATTTGTGAATTGAATAAATTGGCACATAGATACTTATATTAAAATTTGCCATTGAGTCTCAGAATCCATATTTCTTCTCAAATTTATTCAATACAATTTCAAATCCATTAATATTTTATTTATAAATATCTTATTAGTTCTCATCTTTTTTTACCTTCATTAAATAAAAGTTCATTAACTTTTAAATATTTACATAAATTTTGTGACAGAAAAAACATTTAGTCGAAGAGAATTTGATAAAAATAAGTTATGAATTTCTTAACTCATGGAAGAACACAAACATGTTCTTAAAATAGCCATTGCAGCGCATTAAATTATTTAAGGGTTAAAAATTATTCCAGAATATTAATGTTATAATGAAATACCATTTAAAAATTGTACTTATTAGGAGCAATATTTAAATATTAATTACCTGAAACCTTTAGAAACAACCGAGGAAACCAAATGTGTCATATAATTTGATTGGCTGCAGCCTAAAATACGAAGTACGAGTTAATTAAAACAATGTTTTGATAATAATAAAAATAAACAACAAATCTATTTTCACTTTCACTATTATTTCAAAAATAAAAATTTTAAAAAATCGATATTGAAATAAATGAATCCAAAATTAACATTTTTAAATACTAACTGAAAGCAAAAATTACATACGTAAAAATAAAAATAAATTCAGAAATTCGACATGATCTAGCTAAGATAGATCTTCTATTCACAATCCAAAATATTTTGAAAATAATTGGCATATCCATAAATTATTTATTTATAAAAAAATATTGATCAGGGGTTGTTTATCCAAAATTTATGATAAAATCGAGAAATTTTTATACAATCCAAAATTTGCAAAATTCGTCACATGAAAAAGGTAAAAAAAAATTGGATTTTGTTATGAGTTTTAGAAAAAACCAATTTAGCTAAAATGTATTATAGTGCAAACTAATTTTAAATACTGTAATTGTTTGATCGGGAAGTAGTTCGGTATTCGATCCATGATGAAAAGTATTTAATAATATTTTCATGACTTAGACGTGAAAGCATCATGATTTCATTTTGCAGAAGTCTACTTGATTTGCTTAGGGTTTGTATCTCATCATTATTATACGAGCTGATCTTAATGCAATACCAATGGGAATCAAATCTATGCTTATCGCGAAAATATTTGACACCAACAAGGCTGTGTAGTTTCACCATGTCACAAAATGTTGGAGAAACATGGGAAGAATTATAAGCCGAAATATAGCGATCATTTAAATCTCCTTCCAAATCCGGCTTCCTATAATCATGCGCTTATTCATGACTCTCAAAATTATGCTTCTTTCATTTAAATAAAAGAAATGCAGAAACATCAGTTTCATTTTTAATTTACTATCGACATTTTTACATTGTTCATAGCTTTTTACCTGACTGTAATTAATATATTTTAACAAGTTGCCTTTTTGAATTTCTAATACTGATTTTTTACTATCAATGGCATTAGAATCATTGCTTCCAGAACAATCTTGAATATCATCCAAAAGAATTTTGGAGCCGAACAAAGTGTTAGTTCGAGAATTATAGGACGGCTTGCAAAGAGGAGATTTTTGGAATTTTTCTGAAAAAGGTGTCCGCCCAACATTAAATTTGAGCCAGTACTCGCTGTTGCATATCGGTGAATTGAATTGGAGCTTTTCTTCAATCAATGAAGATGAAACTTTACCAGAAATTATTTTATTGTTCAAAGAGAAAAAGAGAGTATTGAAATCTTTAATAAAGCAACTTTCAATTTTATTGGATGTATTCAAATTGCTTTCACATTTGTTTACTTTCATTTTAGGAAAACTCGAACCAGGAATGAGAATTTGTTCATAAGAATCATCTTTATCTAATTTCTTAATAAAGGGGAATTTGTTATAGGGGAATCGATATTCATATTTCAGTATCTGGTTATTAAATAACTTTTATTAAGTTTTTAAGATTTTGAAATTTTGAGTACTCATCTTGATGTTTACTTTTTAGGAAACATTTTAAATTTACATTATGTAATAACCAAACCTTATAATATACTAATCTTGATATACTTATACATATACGTTTTTTATATTTTGTGTTATTTTCTTTTTGAAATCAAAATTTTGCAGTTGTGATTTTTGTATATATAACCACAAAATTGTCATATTAAGCAGATTATTTTATTGAAATTGTTTATTGGAATAACCATAATTATGAGGAATATGACATAAGTTTTAAAAATACTAATTTTTATGATGAAAGGAAGAAAAAAATTGAGTAAAATACATTTTAAATTTGGAAATTATGTAATTTTAACCGGTTTTTTAGAATTTCGGTTAAAGTTAACCGGTTTATTTATGAATATTTTTTCGGTTTCGGTTTTGGTTTCGGTTAGTGAAATATTTAGAAAAATAACGGTTAACCGGTTTCCATCTCTGATTAAGATAACATTAAAATATATTAAATTATGTAACGCTTTTATTTTTTAAATACACTTTATTTGATTCTATTTTCTACGTTTAATAAATTAAAATAATCAAATGACATTTTAACATGAAAATATAACTAAAGAAATTTTATCTAAGTTATTTGTAATTGAAAGATGAGAATCAGTGATACTTATCACATGAAAGTTCAAAGATTACTTTACAAAGTTTACTAGGTACGCATATCAGTAACGCATATCGCTAACTCATATGGTTATAAAAAGTTTGATCTTTACCCATTTTAAAATTTTAACATTCATTAAAGTACGAATTTAATAGTAGCAAAACTAGAATAATAAAGTATTGTAATTTAAATGTGATTAAAAGTAAACCGTAATAATTGCACGTATATGGTTGTGGCTTCTAAAATGTGAAAGGAAAACATTTCAAGGGTGTCTGAAAAGGATTTCAAATAAAATGTGGTTAAGAAACTTTGTCATTTTAAACATCATATTTCTTATCAATGACCTTAGTCTATCATATATGGTTTTCATATATGGTAGTAGGATAACAAGACGTAACTTTTGTAGTTAAAAATATTAAGAAATATCATTTAGCACACAGTGAATATAATAAATAAAAAATTACAAAAGTAATGGAAAACTAACAGTAATTTGATTATAATTTTAATTAATAACTTTAATAATTTTAATTTAATAATTTCATGATAAAATTTATAAATTTTCTTGCTCTTTTAGAATAAATACAAAAGAAATTTATTTTTTCAGATATTTTATATTCAATTTTTTATTTTTCATTCAATGTACAAATAATATACATTGCAAAATTTGGAAATTTTTATTTCATGTTTGATATTGTATTTGCAATAAATTAAGTAATTCTTGATCGAATTATTATTTTCTTTAATACCCATTTTATTCGTTTGCCTTATTTTATCCGTGTAATAATTTATATTATGCAAATGAATTTTTTTTAAATATTCTCATAAAAGCTGTTTATTTCCAACACTGAGTCCATTATGGTGAATAACAGAAAATTAATTACTATAAAAAATAGTACATTAAATTCATTTAGCGACATAATTTAGAAAGAAAATTTTGTGAATTTCCGAAATACTAATTTTAGAATTAAAGGAAAAGTATTTTCAAATTAAATCTATAGAAAATTAATTGTAATAACTTGTAGTGATTAGGTAGAGAGTTGGTCTTATTAGCAAGAGTTCTTTCTCATCGCACTGCATATACAGATGTTATTATACAATCACGAATTTTATGAAAACCACCAACAATGTTTAAGAATAATTATCATTTTTTCTAAAAAATAATTCCAGGGAACAATCTATTGATCTCAGATTTCTTGAATTAGAAAATAATAATCCTTACATCATTTTACAATTTCCCATTCTACTCTCCGATCATAGATTGAAACAAATATTGATTCTCAAACATGATTTACCGAAACAAAAATCTAATTTTACATAAAACGTGACATTTAACTTATATTAATTGATCTGTAAAATCTTTACTCTAATTTTCTTTTTCATTTTGGGTTGAAACTTTTTCTCTTGTATTTGATATTCACTGATAAGTTACTATGAATTCAAAAACAACTTTTATTAAATATTTATTTTTTAGGCAAATAAATTTCTAATATCGTGATCAATTTATTTTATACTTTTATATTTTTCGTTTTTCAAAAAAAATATACAAATAGTTATGAATTAGTGCAGTAAAAGAATAAATTCGTTTTAACACTGCGACAGGTATTTTCTAAAAAATAAACTGCCGGTGACATTAATGCGCGTTTTAACAATAGGATATTTAACCCTAGAAAGATAATCATATCGTGTAGTACAGAAAAAATACTCATGAGTAAAATTGACGCATGTGTTTTAATTAGCTGCAGGTCGAGGTTTATTAATTTATTTCAATAAATTTTATGTGAAATTTTATAAGAATAATAATATTAAAGATAATTTACTTATAATCCTTTATTTATTAAAAAAAACAAAAACTTTAAACTTCTATAAATCAACGAAATTTTTTAACACTTACTGTTTCATACGAAAACTTATTTTTAACTACAATAATCAGCCTTTTTTTAGTACAAAAGCAAAATTAGCATATCTTATATATATTAGGAACATATAGTTATATAAAAATCAGTTACAAACAGCTTTTGTACATATCAACGTTATGCTCACGACATAATCATGCGTAATGTTGACTCACGCGCTAGTTATATTTCAAAATCAGTGACACTTACCTTATAGACACGTAAGCCACACGGCAATATCCAGCGCGTAATGAAATGTCCTAAACGCACAGCTATGGATTCGCGCTATTTAGAAAGAGAGAATAATATTTCGCAAACGCATGCGTTAAATTTACGCAGACTATCTTTCTAGGGTTAATTATAAAATATGTAAAAGAATGACTGATAGAAATCTGGCTCTCGAAGAGAAGCAAAAATGGTTAAGTTCAACAATGAAATATTCGGTCTTTTAACCACTTTACTCATCAAAAAGATTTTCATCGGTGATATTTTTCCATTTTCACGCAAATCCTGTATACCATCTTTATAAAAAGAAAGCAGCTGTCACTAGTTAGTTTGACAATGCATTATTATTCAATAATGATTTATTAATTATGAAATGTTTCATCCGTCGAAATAACTGATAATCGGAGGCCACCAAGTTTGTAAAATAAGCTTGGTGCGGTAAAACACTAAACAAGCAAAAATAATTTTTATTAAGAGACATAGTTTTGTATTATTGCGCAGCAATTTTATCTTTCTCTTACCTTGTTTAGAGAAAATTGAGTCTTTCAATTTTTGTAGCTATTGATAGTACATTTCCCTATTTAAAGCCTGTCCGGTTAAAAGAATTTGTAATTCAATATGCTTTTAAAATGCGTTTCTAGTAAATTTTATATTTAGGAACCCACTACCTCACTTCAACAGGAGTTAATCAATTTTCATCAAATATATTTTCATGATATATAAAATTGAGTCACGGCAAAATATTCTTTTCATAATTTACCAAAAACGAAATGCAAAGCTTGTGTTCAAATAGTATTTTACTGATTTTTGTCTTTCTTCATGGTTTTTCAGTCGTTTAACAATTGCAATTATTTGGTTAGTATATAGAAGTGCAACCAAATATCGTGTCAATTGTCGAGGACACTCATGAAGTAGGTCGCACAGGTTGCATGTTTGAAGTTCAATTAAACTTCAATTGGATACTAAAAAATAGAGATTTCATGAGTAAACTCTTGGAAAACGCTATTGACATAATGGAACAGCCACATCATTACTCTCACATGACGAACAAATTATTTCAAAAACTTTAGAAGCCATCTTGTTTGTATAAAAATTCATTAATTACCACATCCTTAATAAATTTAATCCTTTGAAAATAAATAAAAATTTTAGAAATTGACTTTTTTTCTGTACACAAAAGAAAATATTTAGACAAATCAAAATTAATTGAATTATAATTATTATCAGTATAATTTTATAACAGACGTGATAAAGCATTAATCTGATAAAAAAAATCAAATCTTTCGAAGATTTTAGATAATCAATTGAAACACTAAAAATCGCAATGAAAATACTAGACATATCAAATAAATAGATTTTATATTATAATTTTTGGATAGAAATGCACTTTAAAATGCACAGAAATATCAAATCAAGCGTCAATATGCTTATAGTTGCAGGCCTGTCCTAATAATTCTAGTAGACAATACACACTACGGCAACGTCACAAACAAGTAATTGTTTCAGAGAAAAAAATTGACAGAAGAATACAATAAATATTTGTCTTTGTTTCAAACTTCATATAAAATATTTGTTTATAAATCTAAACATATGAAATAATTTATGTTGCAATAAAATACAGTAATCATAACAATTTACATCAAAGATTAGGTTTTAAGAGAGTATTGTCTTTTATGATAGAATTTCAATAGAAGATTATTTGTTGAAAAATGACCTTATAGTATGTAATATTAAACTTATCAGAAATAAATTATAAAAATTTCCTTAGGCCTTGCAATAAAATACAGTAATCATAACAATTTACATCAAAGATTAGGTTTTAAGAGAGTATTGTCTTTTATGATAGAATTTCAATAGAAGATTATTTGTTGAAAAATGACCTTATAGTATGTAATATTAAACTTATCAGAAATAAATTATAAAAATTTCCTTAGGCCTTGCCTAAGGCAAACAATCTGACTGGCTCATCAATATTCATTCTGATCAGCATAATAAAGTAAATTCCCAGAATTACAACACAAATAAATAATAATATCTTATTTGTGCTTCTTGGGGACAGCGCACCTAAAATTGTCCTTTTATGCATCGTACCTTATGGGTGGTAAAATGAAATGTAAACGTCAATATATAATACCATATATTAAATTATATTTAAACACTTTAGATTAAAGTAATCAGAGTTGTGGTCAATATTAATAATTACATATTCAGAGGTAAACGAGTGAATATAATATTGATATTTGATAATAAAATGTTGAAAGAAGTTTTCAATTTAATTGTATCTTTCATTAATTATATCGCTAACACATAAAGTTTAATTTGCTTTGATTCATTTTAATTTTCTAACGAGTGAACTATGCTTTCTGTAGAAATAGTACGAAATTGGCATTGTGAGGTTGAAAGTTTTAAGTTGCCACTTTCTCAATACTTGTTTTAAATGCTATTACAGGCCAAATAGCTATTACGAAATAAACTTGTAAATAGTGGTTTCAAGTTGTGAAAACTGCAATTCGATGCCTGGTTTTACTTTTTTTATTTCGAACTCTATTATGAAGGTGCTGGTATAAATAATAACTCAGGTTTTTAGCAATCACTTGTAAAAGATAAGATTCTAAATTCACCGAACCTTATTTAGAATATCTTAGTAAAACAATTAGATTCCAATAAAATATATGGATTTTTAATTAAAACTAATGAGCTGTGCTAAAGTATATAAATGAGTTTGGCATTAAATATAAATAATTATGTTATTTCTAAAATGATTTTCATAGTAAATAAGAAAATGTAACGAGTTTCTACATGCCATCCGCATAATTCTTGTACTGATTGCGCGTTCTGTGTTATAAGTAACTCCTTGACTGGTTTGTGGACTCACATATTGAATTTATTTGCAAGTAATATCGTTGTTGTTGATAATCTTAAAGAACGAAGCGGATAACCGACATTCGACTTGATCTGGTGCGCTCTAATGAAAGTATTCTTTTTGTACTTTTTGCACCTTTGAAGAAATTATCTTACCATTAATGCACATTTTATAAAGCTTACATATGACATACAATGAGCTTTTATTCGTGGCGCGTCCGGTAGATAGGGAGTTATTACGTACAATGTAGACGGATATAGTAGTATTAAATATACGGTACTCCTCTCTTTCATGTGTGTAGTGGCAAGTAAATTCATGCTTAGAAAGGCAAATGAATCATCCATTAGCTTCAGTGGCAATACTGGAGGAAATATAGACAGCAATAGAGCTTGCTGTTGTATTATATGGGGCAAAAATCTTAAAGTTTAATTCTACCTTATTTTATTTATGTGACTATTTAGGATATTATACGTTTAATTGGTTATTTTCCCCACCTTAATAACAATTTTAAAACAATACCGACTTCTGAAATTTATTCAAATATAAAATGTACATTTAAGAGGAAATGGCTCAAAAATGTAATTTCAGAAGAGATTATAATGAGTTATAATTGGTTAATGTTTAATTTGAAAAGTGCCCAATTGCTGACTGCGACTAATTGTATGAAACAAATTATTCAAAAATGATTATCACAAAAATACTGAACCTGCAAATTTAATTGTTTTTTAAATTGCATTTTGAAAATAAATAAATTATAATTCTTTTAAATTTATAATCAAATATTAAAAACATTCAAAAAATGCGCATTTACACAAATTTAACAAAAATATAATTTAATAATTATATATTAACAATATTCCGATTTTACTTGCTTGCAATTGTTTTTCTATTTTTTAAAGGTATTATTAATATTTTTCTAAACATTTTTTCAAGAAATATAAATATAAAAACTAAGATTTACATTTTTATAAATACTAAAAATTTAAATTTTTATTAATGGAAACAAAAAAATTTAAAATGGCTTAAATAGTGTTTTTTAAAACATTTAGTGAAACTAAGCTTATTCATTTAAGAAATATGTTTGTAATTTAAAAACGTATGAGTAAATTGAGTGCATCAGTACTTAAAGTTTAAAAAATTATTTAACTGTATGGTGAAGAACATCAATTTGTCAGAAGAATAATGCTTGCTTTCATGGTTGAATTAATAATTTAATTTTTGTATCAATTAATCATTTTAATCAACATACCAGTAAGCCCCGGTAATAAAACGCAAATTGGGATTGAGGTTGAAGTAATATCGATTTGTTCTTTCTGAAATAAGCAATTTCCGGACCAATCAAGTGTTACTTCTCCATTGTCAGATAAAATAATTGTTTCTCTATTAAATGTAATGTATAAAATACAATGAATTAACCTCCAATACCTCTGATAAGTAACAGGGGAAAATGGACGAACTAAGCAACCAACAATAGTTTGAATTTTACCTTCAAATCCCCATAGTAATGGCCAGAAAATTTGTCTTGTTATTAAGAAATGTTTTGTTAAAAATTCAGTATACTCATTACTCTTACAAATAAGTTTAGGATACTATTAGATATAACTTATATTGCTTAGAAATATAAATAATAATAACCTACTTCTTTTACTGCGATCAGATAATATGATATGTATAGAACTGTAAACACCAATCCAAGCGACAACGGAGAAATTTCATAATTAAAAAACACAAAATTTTCAAATAGCAACATTTGCTAACATATAAATCAATAAATAAATTTTAAAAGTAATAATAAATTTTTGCTCTTCAAATAATGTAATTTGTTAATAAAACAAAACATACTAATTATAACTAATAAATTTATGTCATAAAAATTATGAGTAAAATCTTTTATTGTTTGTTCACCTTTGATCTAATTTTATTAATATTTTAAAATTATTTTTAATTTTGCTTCGACTATAGATTCATTCATATTGACACAAAATTTCTGAGCCAACTTTTCAAGACAATAAATGAGATTTATATTATAATTTAATAAAAAAGTTTCATGTTACATTAAAAATTGTAAATTATTTTTAAGTAATAAATTTCATATTAATGATATGAATACTTAAATAAGTTTTATAAAATAAGTAATGGTGATAAAGGTTTTTTAATACATGAATATTGGTTTCAGTAAAATTAAAATGCTCGCCCACATCACTTATTATGTAACACATAATGACATTATACGATATTACATCATCTAATTCTAAAGGATATGAAGGTTTTTAAAAGTAACACACATATTAATACTTTCCTCTCTGTGGTTAATTATAACTGGAAAAACAGCACAAACATAAACAATATAAACCAACCCAATAATCAAATTTGTAATGATGGAATCTGAGGCAACAGGAGGATAACCAATCATAATAGTTATTAATAGAGTAAGTCCGGTATGTGCCACGAAGCCCCGATTTAAAATAAACCCGTAAATTAATAAAATACGCTAAGGATAGAAACAACTCGACTCCTCTAGAAATCATCTATAATAAAATGACATCACCTTTGGATAGACGCGTCCCGCGTCACGGTTCGATTTCCTGCACGATCGGCCACCAGATGTCAACCGGCCCTATGGGACGCTGGGTTCTCAGTATCACCGGTGAGAGAATCCCACGCGGGCATACAGAGAGATGACGGAGAAATAGACTTATCTTTTGTGACTATAAAAAGAGAGCCCGGTCGGAATCCAGCTAGAGAGATTCGCGGACAAGCGGAATTCTTATTGGCGCGCCTGGAGGAACACCAGCGCCAAACCAATCGACAAGTGGACCGAGCCAGGAGACACTTGGCTGAGATCAATAAGGCCATCGCAACAGGAGCTATCCCTAGTACGGACGGGTACGCCCCTCCGTAAAATAGGTCCTACAACCTCAACGATCCGAACTTGGACGAAGAATCAGAGGACATGAACGTGGTGATTTCACGAAGAATGTTGACCAGGGAGATGGGAGACGAGATTAGACGTCCCCACCGTGATCAAGAGCACTCGTACGCTAACGAGATTCCAAAGCGTTTCGGAGGTCGAAGCCGTGGAAGACATGGTTGATATCGATATAATTTGCTAAAGTAAAAATTGGATTTTGTTTTAACTCTCTTGTTTTGTTTCTATAATAATGGATAAATATAGTTGTAGTATGATTAAGAATAGTTTTTGTTTAGAATTAAGATTAGGAGTTGGATAAGTGAAGTTTCACGACGAAAGACTAATTTACTGTTGTATTCCGTGTTGTAGATATGGAACCCCACAAAATTCTTCAAGGAGAGTTGGTCAGAGCCCAAAGATTAAATCGAGAATTGAACCAGCAAATTATTCAACTGACAACTGAAATCCAGCGTATAAAATCCAGCTGGGTAGAACCAAAAAAGGTGAAGGTTCTATATCAAAAGATGACTGCGCCCAGCGAGGGTGGGCCGAGGAAAAGCAGTTGAATCACAGCCAAAAAACCCAAATTCGCGGGCTAGAAGTGGCTCTATCTGCATGCCAGGAGGTAATGCAGTGACTTACCCGCTTGTTTTTGCTCCAGCCAATTGGCTTACAAGGAGGCCACGTCGAACTCCAAACCTGCGAGCAAACCGCCTCGACACCGACCTGGTCAAAACGAGCACGCAAAACGTCGAGCCACTCAACCAGCGGATTAGAACAGTTTTTCTTTTGTGATCTTCAAATAAATTTGTATTGAAAATATTGTTGATCTAAATCATGATTTATAAGTTCAAGACCTAGACGGTGTAAATATAAGTAAACAGAAGTGATTATATGCGACAGGACCAAGCCGAAGTACGTAAAGGGGACGAAATTTAGCAAAGCTCACACAAACCTTCTATCGGTAGTGCGTTGAACCCGCTTCGAGGTCAGGCCAGAGCAGTTCATTCATAGAGCTCACCTTTGGCGACCTCAAAAACCAATGGTTACATTTCCAACGTTGCGTAGCAACGGGTAGCCATTCGGGGGAAGAAAAATTTATTATGTGTGGAAACCCCACAATAATAACCTTTTGGTCAATTGGAAGTTGTGTTGGATGGAATGAATAAAAATAAAACTTATCTGACAAAACATTTTTGTAAACAAAAGATGAATATTAACTTTCGTTAGGCCCATACAAAGTACCGTAAAAATTTGTTTAAATGTTTCGGTTACACAGCATAAAATGACAGCACCAAAACAACTTCAATCGAAAATACGACATCAACTAAAGCGTTTTTAAAAATCGTATGTAAACCAACCAGAAAATGTATAAATACTGATATGTTTTTGCAGATTTTAATCAATTTTTGAACACTAAAAGTCAGTCACTTTAAGTGTTAAACACTCAAAAATGTTTCTGAAAAATTTGTGTTACCAAGTAAAATTTACATAGTTTCTCGTTGTCTTGTTTCCTTGTCTGAACTGTATCAGGTTCTTTCTTTATAGTTTAAAAAGGTAGCCTGAAATAACCTTTAGGTTGTGGTTCTTGAATGATCCATTTCATTTTTCCAGTTTTGCTGCATCCCATAAAGCTTGACAGAATTGTGTGGCTGGAGGAGCCAGTAACCGTACCGTTCTTCAACTGAAGTTCATAATGGTCCAATCCGCTGAGTCGACACGAGGTTAACTTAACACAGAATAATTATATTATTCGCTGTGCGTACAGTATAGTTCAGTCTTTACGAATGCCTAATTTCCAGTAAGCTCTTTCTAACTGCTGTGGGGTTAGTGGTTTCCAACCTTGACCCATTTAGATACAATGCTTTTCTTGCCCGCCAATGGTTACCCTTTGCTAGGCAACGTTGGAACTGTAACCACTGGTTATGAGACCGCCATAGGTGAACTGTCAAGAACTGTCAAGGTCCGGCCTCATAGTGGATTCAATGCGCTACCGATAGAAGGTCTACGTGCGATTTACTGCCTAGGTCCCTTCTGTGTGAACTCAACACTTGCAAGAATTCTATTCGCTTATTCCTTCCATTCGACTTATTGATTTTTACAGTAGATTATTAAATTTACAACACTAACAAGAAAATATTTTATTTTTATTATACAGACTACATTTTAGGCTACATATTTTCGATCTAAACTGCTGGTGGATTTTGGCTGTCGATTTTACTCCGTTGCTTGATGCGCGCGGCGTTTTGCTCGTTCCGCCTTTCCTGTTCGCCACTAGGAACGTTTAGTAGCTACCGGTTGAGTGGTGCTAATTGCATCCCTGTAGACTGTCTGAGCTTGTGTGAACACCAGTAAATAGGTCACTGCGTTGCCCTCCTGGCAAGCCGACAGTGCTACTTCCAAACTTCTGATCTGGGTCTTTTGATTTTGAGCTAATTGTTTCTCTTCCGCCCATCCACGCTGAGCGGCGTTCAGTCGCCGATAGATTACATTCATTCTGGCGGGTTCTCTCCATATCACAAATTTTAAATATTATTTACTGCAGTTTTTAAATTTGAAACTAATTAAACTTTCACAATAAATTATTTACATAAATTACTTGAAATTTTAATAAACAACACAAAATATATTAAGAATATTAACACGTATTTTTAGCATAGATTACTAGAATACTAAAAGATTATCTGAATGATCAATTGATCATTAAAATTGATAAAATTGATAATCATACTAGTATTCAATTTAAAAAACATAAAATTTTGTTAAAATCTAACACTTTTCCTATGTTTCAAGCTGTAGCATACGAAGTCACGTCGATTATTTTTAAAAATTAGATTGAAGATTATATATACTAAACCATCTGACTTAAAATTAATCCCAAATTCAATTAAAGTACTTATAAAATAAGAAATGTTATTGATCTAGGTTGATAACAATAATTGAGAAGAATTGTACAGATTTTCAATAATTTTATGGGTAATTATACTCAAATGATAATTTTTTAGAAATTTGTGTAATTATTTAGAGAGAAAATTTGATTAAGAAAATTAAATGAACCAAAATTTTGGACATTAAAAATATTAAGAAATTATATTTCCGAATTAATTAATTTTAGTATTCAATTTGAAAATACTACGTCTTTGGGTATTTAAGAGTTAGTTATCAACTTTTGATATTCGATTAAATATTTTTGATCGTTAAATGGCTCTATTTATTTGTCTTTTATCAATTTGGAAATTGTGTTTAATTAGACTAAAACTTGTAATAAGGTATTGAATAATAGCTAGTATATTAATTTATCATGTATGTCCATTTAGTATTATATAGAGCAGGGATGGCGAACCTATGGCACGCGTGCCCAAAGTGGCACGCAGCTAAATTTTCGCTGGCACGTATAATATTTTTCATTTTCATACATATGTAATGTACTGACTAATCCAAATGCATTTTTGATATTGGAAAAATTGTGAACTCAATTCAAATTTAATGCATAAATTTTGATATTTAAAAACAAACTTCCAGATTTCTGGCGCCTTTTTTCATAACGTTATAATATAATTATATTATTTGCGTATGTAGGTATAGGTATGTACAAGTATGAACATGTAATTTTAAATATAAAAAAAAATGTTAAAATGAACATAGTATGCTTTGGATTTTCAAATATATACATACATATATATATGAACATCTGCATTCTCGCCAAAATTGAAATTCACTAATTCTAATTCAGTTCAGTTAAAAACTTTGTAAGTGCGATTGAAAATTGTGTTTTCTTATTTTAGTATTATTTTTTGCTAATAAAAAAAAATCTATTTATATTTTTAGAAGACAATTATAATTGATTTCAAAAGGTAATTCATTAACAATTTTAATGATAAATAAATAATATGTTTCAACTTTAAAATGTCAGAAAATAAGAAAAGGAAAATAGAGGCCAGCTCTAACAGACCATTTCAAGATTGGTGGACTGATAAATATGGAATGATGAAAAGCAATAACAATGCTCTGTGTGCGTTGTGTGGAAATACAGTAGTGTGCAGAACATCCTCAGTAAAACGTCATTATGAAACTACTCATTCATTTCTTTTATCTAAAAGTGATTCAGAACAAAAAGAATATATTGCACGTGACGTTAAAAATAAAAATTTACAATCAAACTCATTCACTACATTTTTGAAACATACAAATTATTTAGCTGCTGCTAGTTTTGAGGTTTCCAAGACTATTGCTACTCATAGCAAACCATTTAGCGATGGAGATTATATTAAAGAAGCTTTCATTAAATGTGCACCACATTTATTTGAAGATTTTCAAAATAAAGAGCAGATACTTAAGCGCATTGAAGAATTAAGTATAAGTCGAAATACTGTTAAAGACAGGATATTAAGAATGCATAAAAATATTAATATTAAAAAAATAAATGATATACGTTCAGCAAAGCTATTTTCTATATGTCTTGATGAAAGTACCGACGTAACATCTTCAGCTCGCTTGTCCATAATTGCTCGTTATGCTAAAGGAGAAAAAATAGTTGAGGAATTGCTTTCACTAGTTTCCTTATCAGCAAAAACAACTGGGAAAGATATTAGTGATGCAGTTATAAAAACGTTTCAAATAGCTGAGATAGATACATCAACAATAGTGTCAATTACAACTGATGGAGCTCCCTCAATGATAGGACGGCAAGCTGGTTTTGTATCTCTTTTTCAAGAACACGTTGGGCATCCAATTATTAATTTTCATTGTATAATTCATCAAGAAGTTCTATGTGCGAAGTCTGGTTTGGCAGCATTTGATGATATTTTAAGTATTGTTTCCAAAATAATAAATTTTATAGCAGCTCGAGCTTTGAATAAGCGGC
Source organism: Schmidtea mediterranea (assembly GCA_022537955.1). Classification (NCBI taxonomy): domain Eukaryota; kingdom Metazoa; phylum Platyhelminthes; order Tricladida; family Dugesiidae; genus Schmidtea; species Schmidtea mediterranea. The sequence continues at coordinate 273,352,625 of CM039679.1, forward strand.
AATTTCAGTTGCTTCTACAAGAGGTAGGTTCAAATTATCATGGATTGTTAATGTATAATCACGTACGCTGGCTTAGTAGAGGATTTGTGTTACAACGTTTTGTAGAATGTTTTGATGAAATTATCATGTTTCTTAATGATAAAAAACCCGAATTTCCTGAACTTTTTGATAATAACTGGACCACCAAATTAATGTTTTTAACGGATATTTCCAACCATTTAAATGAATTAAATATTAAATTGCAAGGTCCCGGAAAATCAATTGATGTAATGTTCGATATTATTGAAGGTTTTGAGTCCAAATTAGTAATATTTAAACGCGATATTGACAACAATAATTTTAAGTATTTTCCTTTGTTGAAAGATCACCTCCAAAAATTTTCTATTCATGGAGTCTATGAAATTAATATAAATTTTTATAGCCAAGTTATAAATGACATACAAGACAGTTTTGCTAAGAGATTTCAAGATTTCAAAAAATTTCAACCATTAATTAACTTTATTAAATATCCAGACAAGTTTGATTTGGAAACTGCTAAAATGGATCAATTAGACTGGTTACAGTTGGAGAATTTAGAAATGCAGTTGGCAGAGTTTCAATCAAGTTCTATTTGGAAGCTGAAATTTATAGAGTTAAGGCAAGAAATAGAAAATAATGAAAAAAAAAGATTAAATGAAGAAGAATACGAAAACATGAATAATATGTTGTTGAAGACATGGTGTTCGCTCCCAGAAACATTTAATGCGATGAAGAAATTGTCTTTAGCTATTCTAACAATATTTTCATCAACGTATAGCTGTGAAAGTCTATTTTCGATTATGAATAATATAAAATCTGATGTACGAAACAGACTTACCGATGAATGTGGGGAGGCTTGTATTTCATTAAAATTGTCAAACTATGATCCGGATATTGATGCATTATCGAGAAATATTCAGCAACAAAAATCCCATTAAAAAATATGTCAGCATATTATAGAAATGAATCTATATATAATTTTTAAAAGCATGTATTTTCATTTAATAAAAATAATTTGTATTGGCACGCATGTATTTTCATTTTATAAAAATAATATTTATTGGCACGCAGTCAAAAAAAGGTTCGCCATCCCTGATATAGAGCCTGTTAAATATTTTAGTTTAAATTTAGGATTCTCGATATAGTTTTCATGAATTTTATATCTAATCGAATGTCAATTGATATTAATAAAGAATTTATTGAGAAAAATATGTAAACTTTTAAGAGAACTGTATCAATTTTAGAGAGAGTATTCCAACGTATGAATATTTCAGAGTGTTAGATATAATGGAAAGGTAAGATTTATCACTATGGATTGGGATTTTGATCAATTCTAGTATGCTTTACATATTAGAATATCGAGTTTGGATGTAGTAAATTAAAAGGGAAATATTGAGTGAGTAATTTAATCGATTATTTATGACGTGATAATAATTTGGATATCAGTATGAGTAATTTTATATTATACAGTGTTAAAAGAAATTAATCAAAGGTAAATATTGAGTAGAAATAATCATTTAATGTTACATTTTACATGAAAATTATCAGTAATATATCAATTTTAAGGGATAAATTATGTGTAAATATTGAGTATGTCAGATAATGTAGAGTTTTACACGAAATGATCAGTAATATATCAATTTAAGGAGGATATTATGGTTAAATATCAAGTATGTACAGATAAATGCAGAGTTTTACGGGAAATGATCAGTAATTCACCAAATAAAGGTGAAAAGTTTAATAATTAGTTACGATTAAGGAGTCTTAATCAAATATCTGTTGGGATATCAGCGCTCATCAATCAGGGTATTACTATTGCGTGTAAGAGAAATTCATTAAAGATTCTTACTGCATCTTAATAAATCTAGCTATTACAGGATTTATGTAAACAAATTTCAATGTGGTAATTCATTAAATTACAGTCACTATAACTTTAGGGGTCAAATCCAATGTAAAGTATGTGTAGAGAAATAAATCATTTAGCTTTATATGTGGAATTATTGTCAGTAAATTGTAGCTTATTAATGCAATCTTTACTGGTAACATGATAGTAATTATAGTTTTTAGTTGAATCGATAATGAATTCAAGTATTGGGTAGATTTATCCTTTTTTGTCGATGATTTGTGGTATTTTGATGTTTATTGCTACTATGATAGAAATTCATTAAAATTTTATCGAAGATTTTAAGGTGGTTGGATATCCATTTGGACATTAAAGTATATTAATTTTTATCAATATGCTAACAAATATTGTTTTTCTTATTCTGTTAAATTAATTTTGTATTGAAGAAAAGTAAGCGTAGTTCAATAAATTGTTAAACTTTTAATAGGGATAATTTTTATATTTGTATAGAAGCAAATTCTTATTGTACAGTAACCATAAATTAAAACATTTGATAGTTAATTTAACCAATATTTGTTTTACATGAAGATTTTCTAGTGGATCTATTTGATTTTGCTTGAATCGTTATATTTACAACTTTATATGTAAATATTTGGAAACATTGTTGAAATATTCTTTATAAGGAAACTTTAGAGTAATGAATTATGGTAATTTTAGCGTTTTACAATGCATATAATTAGATTCGGATAAGTTTTTATTGAAATAAGTTAATTATCGGTGATTAGCAACAAGGTCAATATTATAATAGTAGTCGGATACCGGCCTTCTAGCTCACAGGCCATCTAGCTCACATACCCCCCGGTAAAAATTTTTTTCTCTAAGTTTAAAAGTACAAATTTTTTAGAACAAAGACAATGACTCATTCAAGGTCATTTAAACAAAGACCATGACTCATTCAAGGTCATTGGATGACTCATCATATTTTCAAGGGTATTTAAACAAAGATCATGACTCATTCAAAGTCATTGGATGACTCATCATATTTTTTCAAGGTCATTTAAACAAAGACCATGACTCATTCAAGGTCATTGGATGACTCATCATATTTTTTCAAGGTCATTCAAAAGTAGGTCAATGTCATTAGATGACTCATCATACTTTTTCAAAGTCACTCAAAATTTCTCAAGGTCATAGTATTTTTAAACATTTTTAAATATAAATTTACTAATTATTTTTATAAGTAGTATAAACTTTGTAAATTTTTTTTTTATTAATATTATTATTTTTTAATTTTCAATTATTGTTTTAAAAATCTTTTATTAATATTATTATTATTATTAATTTTATCATTATTATTATTAATTTTATCATTATTATTATAAATATTATTATTATTATTGTTATTATTATTATTATTACTATTATTATAATTATTATTATTATTATTATTACTATTATTATAATTATTATTATTATTTTTATTATTTTTATTATACTTATTATTATTATTATTATTATTATAAATATTATTATTTTATTATTATTATTATTATTAATAGTATTATTTTATTATTATTATTATTATTATTAATAGTATTATTATTATTATTATTATTATTATTATTATTATTATTATTATTATTATTTTTATTATTATTTAAAAGATAACGCCAATAAAAAACCTTTCGTACGATATATTTCGATAGCACAGCTATCATCTTCAGGTACTCAAAACCAACTAAAAATATTATGAATTAACATTTAATTTAAACAAATTATTTTTTATTAATTTAATTTTTTAATAAATAAATATTTTTAAAAATATATTTTAAATTAATTTTAAATTTAAAATTTTTTTACTTATATTCTAATTTTTAAAAATTAATGTAATTTAAAATTTTCAATTATTTTAATAATATTAAAAAAACAAACATGATTTAACATACGTAAACTATTTAAAAACATTCAAAACATTCGTAGTCACAGCACTCTGCACATTAATCTTTGGATCCAATAACCTTACAAAAAATATGTATATTGTTGGTGCAGTGAGGAAAATTGTCATTTCAAGGGAAATTATTGATTAAGAGGAAATTTATGATATTTTAAGGAAATTATCGATTAAGAACAAGTTTGTTGCCATTTTTAAGGGTATTGAGTTGGTTGAATATCTGTGTTCAAAGGGTAAATACTTTCTAAATGGAAAATATAGATGAGGAATTTATAATATTTTTAGGGGATTTGTTCAGATAGATATCAATATGTGTGTAAATCTTTTGAGAGAGTGGAAATATTGTCAATTAAAGAGAAATGATTTGTTAAGAAGAGAATTTATGATCTTTTAAGGGGAAATGATTGGTTATGAGATGAATTCTATTGTAAGGCGATTTCAAGAAATTTATTCGGTTGAAAATCGATATAAATCGGTGATTTTTATGAAAATAAAGAATATAGCCGGGATTATTGTCATTTAAAGAGAAATGATTGGTTAAGAAGAAAATTTATGATAATCTTAAGGTAATTTGATTGGTCAGGAGATGAATTTATTTTAAGGGGATTTCAAGAAATTTATTCGGTTGAATATCGATATAAGTCGGTGATTTTTATGAAAATAATGAATATATCTGGGATTATTGTCATTTAAAGAGAAATAATTGGTTGAGAGTAAATTTTATATTATTTTAGGGAGAAACGATAGGTCAAGAGGGGGAATCTTATTTTTAGGCTGATTTATTCGGTTGGATATCAATGTCAAAAGATGGATACTCAGTGAAATCGATAAATTTTCATTGACTTAAGGGTTATCAAAATATAACAATAAGATTTTGTTTAATTTTAATGATATTATTGGAATCTGAATAAAATATACGATACGTGTTCAGTTCTAATAAATTGTTCGATTCATGTATTCAAGTATTTATTTGATTTTATTATTATATTTGTAATTTAATTAAAAACTAAAATTGATTAGTATTTAAAAAATTTATGTTACCCATTACTTATGTTGTTATTGACAATTTTCTGAATAATTTAAATATTTACGATTATTTCCAGGAATGAAGAGAAATTGTACGATTAAAAACTATGAGCTGTTGATAAAATACATTAATTTTCATTCAACAAGTACCTAGAACAATTACCTAACAATCTTAAAATTTTAAAAAATCTAACAAATTTTTTCAATTATTTTACAACTTAGTTAATTTAATTAACTGATAAGTACTAGTTTCTTTACGATTTGCTACTGTGTTGAAACTTCTTTTTTTTAAAAATTCTTATTCAAAGTACTAACAAATTTTATTAAAGATCTATCAAGACTTGTCAAAAATTATAAAACTTTGGTAATTTTAATAAGTATTACTCAATAACTACTATTTTCTTACCAATTTGCTGAAGGTCTTATTTTAAGGTCTCAAATTTAACAACTTTCTCACAACTTTAATCAAATTCTAATTCCATGATAATCATAAATTACGTGTATTTTCTTAAAAATTGTCCATAGTTTTTCTTATATCGGTAAAACAAACACCTATATTTCAATCAAAAAACACGTGTGTATCATAAATTATTTACATTATTCTTAACAATCTCAAATTTTACATAAATATTGAACTATTTTTATCATTTAACATATACACATTATTAGCCATAAAATAAATATTTCATAAAATTTTGAAAAATAACACATATTTTCATTAAAGTTTTCCCACAAACACTGTAACATATCGATGGTTTAACACAAACATTTGAGCCATAATTAGTTTTGATATTTATTTGCACATATTTTCTTAAAAATATAGAATTTTTCTTAAACTTTTTACAAACATTTGCAATTGTTCAATCCCTGTCTACTATGAAACACAATTGAACAAACATTTTCTATTCAATATTAATTGTATATACTTTGTTAAAAATTTATATAAAATAATAATGAAAATAATAATAATAAAAACTTGTAATATTAATAATAATAATAAAAATAAAAATAATAATAATAAAAATAATAATAATAAAAATAAAAATAAAAATAATAATAATAATAATAATAATAATAATAATAATAATAATAATAGAATAAAAATTAAAAAACATTAAAACACTACTTACAAAAAAAATGTAGTACATTAAAATTAAAAATGTTTAAAAATACTATGACCTTGACCTACTTTTAAATGACCTTGAAATAATATTATGACTCATCCAATAACCTTGAAAATAATAATAATAAAATTAAAAAATATTAAAACATTACTTATAAATAAAAGTAGTAAATTTATATTTTAAAATATCTAAAAATATTATGACCTTGAGAAAATTATAATAATAAAATTAAAATTAACAAATATTAAAACATTACTTATAAAAATAAGTAGTAAATTTAGATTAAAAATGTTTAAAAATACTATGACCTTGAGAAATTTTAAATGACCTTGACAATAATAATAATAAAAATAATTAATAATAATAATTATAATAATAATAAAAAATAATAATAATAAAAATAAGTAATCATATTATTAATTCATATTATTAATCATATAAAAAATAAAAATAATAATAATAATAATAAAAATTATAATAATAATAAAAATAAATATAATTAAACAATATTAATAAGTAATCATACTAATTAATAATATTATTAATCATATTAATAATAATAATAATAATAAAATTATTTCCTTATAATAAAAGTTTTATGTAGTTGTTTTAATTTTATTATACATTAATAATAATAATAATATTAATAATAATAATAATAATAATAATAATAATAATAATAATAATAATAATAATTGTAATAATAATAAGTAATAATAATAATAAAAATAATAAGAAATATTATAATAAAAATACTAATAATAATAATAAAATAAACAATAATGATAAAATTAATAATAATAATAATAATAATAATAATAATAACAATAATAATAACAATAATAATAATAAGAAGAATAATAATAAAACATTTTTTTAAGTAATAATTGAAAATTAAAGAATAATAATATTAATAATAAAATAAATTTACAAAATTTATACTACTTATAAAAATAAGTACTAAATTTATATTCAAAATGTTTAAAAATACTATGATCTTAAGAAATTTTGAATGACCTTGGCCTACTTTTGAATGACCTTGATTTTTTTTATGAGTCATGGTCTTTGTTTAAATGACCTTGGAAATTTTTTGATAAGTCATCCAATGACCTTGACAATATTAATAATAATAATAATAATAATAATAATAATAATAATAATAATAATAATAATAATAATAATAATATTAATAATAATAATAAAAATAAAAATAATAATAATAATTATAATAAAACTAATTTACAAAATTTATAGAACTTATAAAAATAAGTAGTAAATTAAAATTTTAAAATGTTTAAAAATACTATGACCTTGAGAAATTTTGAATGACCTTGGCCTACTTTTGAATGACCTTGATTTTTTTATGAGTCATGGTCTTTGTTTAAATGACCTTGGAAATTTTTTGATGAGTCATCTAATGACCTTGACAATATTATTAATAACAATAATAATAATAATAATAATAATAATAATAATAATAATAATAATAATAATAATAATAATATTAATAAAAATAAAAATAATAATAATAATAATAATCAAATTAATTTACAAAATTTATACAACTTATAAAAATAAGTAGTAAATTAAAATTTAAAAATGTTTTAAAATAATATGACCTTGAAAAATTTTGAATGACCTTGAAATTTTTTTTTGATAAGTCATCCAATGACCTTGACAATATTAATAATAATAATAATAATAATAATAATAATAATAATAATAATAATAAAAATAATAATAATAATAATATTCATAAAAATAAAAATAATAATAATAATTATAATAAAATTAATTTACAAAAGTTATACAACTTATAAAAATAAGTAGTAAATTAAAATTTAAAAATGTTTAAAAATACTATGACCTTGGAAATTTTGAATGACCTTGACCTACTTTTGAATGACCTTGATTTTTTTTATGAGTCATGGTCTTTGTTTATATGACCTTGGAATTTTTTTGATGAGTCATCCATTGACCTTGACAATAATAATAATAATAATAATAATAATAATAATAATAATAATAATAATAATAATAATAATAATAATAATAATAATAATAATAATATTAATAAAAATAAAAATAATAATAATAATTATAATAAAATTAATTTACAAAATTTATACAACTTATAAAAATAAGTAGTAAATTAAAATTTAAAAATGTTTAAAAATAATATGACCTTGAAAAATTTTGAATGACCATGACCTACTTTTGAATGACCTTGAAATTTTTTTTTTGATAAGTCATCCAATGACCTTGACAATAATAATAATAATAATAATAATAATAATAATAATAATAATAATGATAATAATAATATTAATAAAAATAAAAATAATAATAATAATAATAATAAATATAATAATAATAATAAAAATATTAATAATGATAATAATAAGAAGAATATTATTAATAATAATTATAATAAAAATATTAATAATAATAATAATATTAAAAATAATAATAATAATCATAATTAAATAAATTTACAAAATTTATACTACTTAAAAACATAAGTAGTAAATAAAAATTTTAAAATGTTTAAAAATAATATGGTCTTGAAAAATTTTGAATGACCTTGAAAATTTTTTTATGAGTCATCCAATGGCCTTGACAATAATAGTAATAATAATAATAATAATAATAATAATAAAAATAAAAATTATAATAAAAATAATAATATTTATAATAATAATAATAAAAAATTAATAATAATAATAATATTCATAATAATAATAATAATAATAATAATAATAATGATAATAATAATAATAAAAATAATGATAATAATAATAATAAAATAATACTATAATAATAATAATAGTATAAATAATATTTATAATAATAATCATAAAAATTATACTAATAATAATAATAATAATAATAATAATAACAATAATAATAATAATAATAATAATAAAATAAATTTACAAAATATATACTACTTATAAAAATAAGTAGTAAATTAAAATTTAAAAATGTTTTAAAATAATATGACCTTTAGAAATTTTGAATGACCTTGTCCTACTTTTGAATGACCTTGAAAAAATATGATGAGTCATCCAATGACATTAACCTACTTTTGAATGACCTTGAAAAATTTTGATGACTCATTTGATGATATGATGAGTCATCCAATGACCTTGACCTACTTTTGAATGACCTTGAAAATTCTTGATGACTCATCCAATGACCTTGGCCTACTTTTGAATGACCTTGAAAAATATGATGAGTCATCCAATGACATTGGCCTACTTTTTAATTACCTTGAAAAATTTTGATGAGTCATCCAATGACCTTGAGAAAGTCATTGTCTTTGTTTAAATGACCTTGAAAATTTTTGATGAGTCATGGTCTTTGTTTAAATGACCTTGATCGAGTCATTGTCTTTGTTCTAGAAAAATTTGAACTTTTAAACTTACAGAAAAAAAATTTTTGGGGGGTGGGGGGTATGTGAGCTAGATGGTCTCTGAGCTAGAGGGCCGGTATCCCACTACTTATAATAATTTTTAAAGACTTTTGTTTTGTTGATTTATTTAAAAAGATTAATGAAATTATGTTCGATTGAATAGTATGATTTCCTATTAACTAATCTATGTGGTACCAATAATATTTAAAAAATAATTTGAGTGATAAAGTACTGTTTTAGAACATTCAAATTTGAATTAATTTGAGTCGTTGTCATTGGTAATAAATAGAATTAACCAATTAAAATCAAGTATTCTATAATTTCATTTTTAAATTATTTTCATGAAAACTGTAATTATTTTAATTGATAAATTTATTGGTAATTTCAACAACCGGTTTAAGTTAAATAATATTTGGTTTCTACTTTTTCATAATTAATTTCAAGAAAAGTTATTGAAATATTATTAAAATATTATTTTTATGTTGTTTCAAGAATAACTTTCTATTGAAAAATAAGTTCAGTCAATAATATTCCAAATTATATTTCTAATTAACAATTGCATTTAATCAATCAATAATTTTACGAGTTTATTTACATCGACGATTAACAAATTTATATACTTTTTAATCTAATTTCAATAGAGATTTTCAATTTAATATTCCTTAATTAAAATATTTATTCATATTTTCAAACCATTTTTAACAGGTACTTAAAAATTGTCAACAATTTTTAAATATATGAATGTTTTTTACCAATTAAGCAACTACTCTTTATTAACGACATGTGTTATAATATACTTGGTATTTAGTAATTATTGGTTTACATAAGGTTATAACTTTTAATCACATAGGGTTAAAATTATTACCTCTTTCATCATTTAGGGTTAAAATTGTGTCTTCTTTCATTATTTAGAGTTAAAATTATTAAATATTTCATTACTTTGGGTTAAAATTGTTACTTCTTTCATTATTTAGGGTTAAAGTTATTACCTATTTTTTCACATAAGGTTAAAATTCTTAACCTTTTAAATAACTTTATAACAAATCATGTAATAGTTTATTCATAAATTTATCGAAAAGTATTATAATATATCTAGTTTGAATCATAAATTATTAAAATATTTAATAGGTATCAAATAAGACCTGATCAATTTTTAATGGTTATTTAATCAATTTTTGGTTACATAAATCTTTAATTTCTGAAATTATTGGTTAATTAGCATGTTGTTAATGAATGTAAATCTAATTTTACACGTTTTGGTATCAACATTTAATTAGTATTTAGATATTTTTAAAGCTCTTATTAAAAACAAAAGTTTATTTAGATATCATTAGTATTCACTTGACTGATATTGATAATGTTTACCAAATACGTGTTTGAAATAAATTTACGTGTGAAAAATTGTTTGTCTTTTTTATTGTGAAAGTTAAATTATTATTATCAATAACATTATTATTACTATAGTTTTGTGAATTTTGTTAGCATTAATTAATCCAGTATGCGTGAATTTTTTAAAAATATTGATATAAAACTCATGGATCGATTATTCTTTATCAATTTATATAGTGAGTCCACTGACTTTCAATTGTAAACCTAGTGACTTATTTTCATAAAAACACTAAATCTAAAATAGTTGTTACAACGAATTTAGTTGATGGTACCTCTAATAATTTATAGAGTCGGATGAACTTGAATGAATATGTAAATTAAGTACTCTTTTACCTGCAATGGTTTCGGATAATCTTTTGGACACTTCGAATTATGATATTGCTCGTCCTTTGTATTCAAGAAAACTTGACTCAGTAATAGTTAGTTCAAAGATGAGAGTGAGGGACTTGGATATAAGGAATGGATTTTCTTACGACCAAAATGCTATAGTCTTTTAGGTGAAACTGAAAGTAATAAAGCAAAGGGAGTTACTTTGGAAAGAACTGAAATAAAGCATCTTTCTTATCTTGATTGTTATTGAAACGATAAAATTTTTTCTGTTCATCAAACGAGAATAGGGACAAGAAATCATCAGTTGTTTACTTTTAAAAATTGTAAAATTGCTTTTCGTAAGTAGTGGAATACCGGCCATCTAGCTCAGAGGCCATCTAGTCCACATACCCCCCCCCGGCAAAAAAAATTTTCTCTAAGTTTAAAAGTACAAATTTTTTAGAACAAAGACAATGACTCATCAAAATTTTTCAAGGTCATTGGATGACTCATCATTTTTTCAAGGTCATTTAAACAAATACCATGACTCATCAAAACCTTTTCAGTGTCATTGGATGAGTCATCAAATTTTTTCAAGGTCATTTAAACAAAGACCATGACTCATCAAAAACCTTTCAAGATCATTCAAAAGTAGGTCAAGGTCATTCAAAAGTAGGTCAATGTCATTCAAAAGCAGGTCAAGGTCATTGGATGACTCACCAAAATTTTTCAAGGTCATTCAAAATTTCTCAAGAGCGTCATATTATTTTTAAACATTTTTTAATTTTAATTTACTACTTATTTTTTTATAATTAGTATATATTTTGTAATTTTATTTTATTTTTATTATTATTTTTATTATTATTTTTATTAATATTATTATTATTACTATTATTATTATTATTATTATTATTATTATTATTATTATTAATAATAATATTATTATTACTTTTAATTATTCTATTATTACTTATAAAAATTTTATTAATACTTATAAAAACTTTAATTATTATTATTATTATTATTAATATACTTATTACTTATAAAAATTTAATTAATATTTTATTAATACTTTTTAAAACTTTTATTAATATTATTATCATTACTTATAAAAACTTTTATTAATAATATTAATATTACTTTTTAAAACTTTTATTAATATTATTATTATTATTACTTTTAAAAACATTTATTAATATTATTACTATTACTTATAAAACTTTTATTAATATTAATATTACTTTTTATTATTCTATTATTACTTAAAAAAACTTTTATTATTAATATTATTATTACTTTTTATTATTAATAATAATAATAATATTAATATATATATAATAAACAACTATATAAAAAACAACTACATAAAAACAAAAACAAGTACATAAAAACCATGAATTAATAATAAATACATTAAAATATATATATTGTTTTTTACATGTAAAACATCTATAAAAATATAAAGTTATATTTCGCGTTTCGTCACGCTGCGGCTTTGACATGAAATAATAATAATAATAATAATAATAATAATATTATAAAATAATAATAAAATTATAACAAATAAAAATTTCATCTAAATTTCATAATAAAAATGAAAACTATTACAAGTTTTCTAAATAAATAAGTTTTCAAATTAACCAAAAAACTGCATTTTAAAAAACATTTATTCAGATAACAACACGTCATCAATATCAATGTTATCTTCGTTAAAACCATCGAAAAGCTGTCCATAATCTTCATTATCGCTGATTTCTGTAGAGTCATCAAAACTGGGGCTCGAACCACCGAAAAGCGGCTCATCCAAGAAATTAACTTGGTCACTATCTATTGCATCAACCCCAAAATAATGCCCAAATGCGATACTGGTATTTTTCCCCACCCATAATCGCTTATCATCGTTATTACTCAAAGCGATTTTACTGTTTCTAAATGTGTACAGCTGATGGTTCCGCGTCCCTATCCTACTTTGAGGTACTGTAAAAACTACGTTTTTATTGTAGCAATCTAAATACGACTGATGTTTGATGTCAGTCCCCAACAACTTCACCCCCTTAGCCCTCATTGTATCAAATTTGGCTAATAAACTATAGCACTTGGGTCTTAAGAAAACCCACTCCTTATACCCGAGACCTTTACTTTCATCTTAAAATTTCCTATCACAGAATCTATTTTCCTCGAGTATAAGGGATGTGCTGGGTCGTAATTTGAGGTATCTAAAAGGTTGTCTCTTATCATTGCCGGCAAAAGAATGTCAAGCTTACAGTGCTTAACCTCAAGAAAAAACGAATCAGTGTCGCCAGCAACGATATTAATATCACAGTTAAATTCTGATCTATTATATTGTAATTGGTACATCCGCAGCTTAGACAGGTCAAGTACTGATTAGCCAATGTAGCTAGGCCTGTGTAAACATATAGAGTCTTTGTTCAGATGAGCAGCAATCAAATCATCCACTATTTTAATGGACTTTTTGAAAGTCGGTTTTGAAGCATATACAATCATCTTTTCAGCTGAATTGCATAGCCTCAAATTCATCCGTTTTTTCAAATTCTCAACGGACTTCCCATATAGACTATTATTAAATAATTTATAAAAATCTCTATGAAGCTCGCACTTTGAGTTTGAGCGTAAATCTGTATTTCTTTGTATATATTCTTTAAAAATAGGTGCTTGTTTAAATTTAATTGCCCTATGAATACACTCAACTTCCGCACCCAATTCTATATACAGCTTGAGAAGTCTCCAATGAAGAACATGGTTCTTCTTACTGTAATGCGTGAGCATTAACTTCTCAACTTTCGAATTGGGCGGACACATTTTTTCCGGAGCAAGCGGAATGTAATTCAAATACTGATGCACACGCTCAGGGATATTGATGTCAACTTCCATTGTATAACCATACGAAAGGAATTCAATATTCGCATTCACACATTCACTCAGCACATCATTCAGATTATCATGCACCCAAACAAAATCACCATACGGAAGGTTTTGGCTAAGTGCTGAACCATATAAATTATTAATGTCGATATACAAGAGTTCTGTATCTTCAGAACTTGCAACATGATGTTTGTTAACAAATTTTAACCCACCCCGTATTCCACCCTCATAGAAATTAAACATTTCCATGTCCTGCAGAAGTTCTATGGGTTCCTTTAATGTCATGAGAGCGGACGCCCATGACATTCCAGGAATTCCATAAAAATTCAGAGGTTCTAAACCATTGTAAGAAATAGCCTTTGCGCGAAATTGCTGAAAATAGTCTGCAAGAAGGAATACGTCTAATTTTAGTTAAGTTAACATGTAGTCTAACATTGTAGTGCAATTTTGCTGTGTCCAAATTAGTTGGGCGGTAACATATTCATCATCAGATACAGAATCCCATTTTGGAGGTAGTTCGTAAGTCAATTCAAGGACCTCTAGTGATACTGCAAAATCATAAGGATAGATACCCTTTGCCTTAACTATAAGACCATCAAAAGCAGAACAAGTTAGAGGTAGATCAGTAAGAGTTTTCACTGCCTTGGCTAAAGAGCAATTTACAAATTGTATACTATCTATAAATCTAACAGCCAATTTCTTAATATTTACAATCAAAGATATGAATTTCTCAGTTGTTGTAGGAATGATATTTAATTTCCAAGATGGAAATTCATTCAAAACATACTTTAAAATGTGATGAAGGTCATACCCACTCTAATTATGACAGACGATAGGTATCTGTTTACTTATTTTCCTATTAATATTACTTATTTTCCTATTAATATTACAGTTACGACAAGCAGCACTAAGATACTGACGTGTAAAATGATCATGGTCCTTAACCTTATTTCTAATAAAATTTTTACAAAGATAGCAAGTTCTACATGCGATGAACTGCTGTTCTTCATTAGAAGTAAGATTATTCATAGGTTTTTACCATGATTTTCATAATATGGTAGGACAATTGTGACAGCAATTTCCTCTAATTTAAAAATTCCAAAACACATTTCAATCCTATAAAATTGAAATATTGAGTTGTGTTTGTATAATTATTGATTAATAATAAGCCTGTTGATATCGGCATGTGTATTTGGTGATGCTTTATATCTTTAGGCAAAACAGCCTCAAAATCCGCATAAATTACGAATGGTGGGGTAATCATTTTAGAGTAGTTTTTAAATATCAAGTTTTTATTTTCAGGGAGCGTGTATAGGATTGTTCCTATTTGATTTTTAGCGCACAAATTAACATGTTCCTTAAAGGTTTATCATAACAAAAACCGTTTAAACAATGGGGACACCATTTTACGCGAATTTTTGTGTTACATTCACTACTTGAATGACAATTCAGCAATCTATTTAAATTAAAAATGGCGGTATAATGATAATTATTTCCGTCTTGTAAATTAAAAGATTAATCGGGTTACCGCCGATAACCTTTGTTCGATGAAAATAAGACAAGGTGAGGATGGTGAGGCATCATCAATAAATGTTTCGTCCAAATCTACTAAAATGGTTTTTAAAAAATAAAATATACATTAAAATTTACCATTTTCGATAATCATAATATCATCTTCGCTATCACTAATAATAATTGTATCGTCGATTACAATAACTTCTTGAACATTCTCTAAAATTATATTAAAATTAATAATAATAAAATTTAAAATTACCATTTTCAAATTCGTTAACACCGTCAATTTCATTTTGGATTTCGGTTATATTAAACCAATCTAGAAAATATAATAATAAAATTAAAAATTAAATTAAAAATCCTTACCAGTTTCATTCATCAAAAGTGCTCTTAAAATATTATTGTTTGGCATTTTGGCGCGAAAGTTTTGAAATTAGAAAATTTTGAAATAATTGTGACAAATTTAGAATTTGTCAATGTTTATAAAGAGAATAATATTTTCAGGATTTAGAAAATCACATTTTAGCAATACACACATATAGGTGAGAGATTTTTACGCATGCAGTTTATACCGTGTAGGCATGTGTTCTTTGTAAATCACATACAAACAAAAGTATGTATGTGTTTTCTTTATTCAGTATTGAGTGTGTATGCATGCAGTCATGCACTTATCATGTGATGATCACGCACTTATCATGCATTAGCTTATTAACATTAATTAAACACATAATAATAATAATATTTATAATAATAATAATAATAATAATAATAATAATAAAAATAATAATAATAATAATAATAATAATTAATAGTTTAAAAATATTAATAGTTAAAACATGACAATAACAATAAAACATTTATTAAACATTTATTAAACATCAAATCGCTTGGATAATAACCAAGCTAAACAATGTTGACCGCATGTTAAGGTCCATTGTTTTTGATACATAGTTTTATTATACACAATAGGTTTACCCATTGTTTGCAGTTTCGAAACCATTAAAGCCGGATAATAGAAACCCATAGGATCAAATACAAATATCTTGCTAGGTTTCATATATATAGCTAACCAATGTTCTCCACCGAGATGAGATGATTGAGTATTAACGATTATGGCTTGATTATTACGTATATATGGAATTTTATCAAGAGGAAAAACCCCTAAAAATTCATGTCCTAGTATTTTTTTTCCAATTTGATAGACCTGAACAGAACTACATCAATAATAATAATAATACATTTAAAATCTTACTCCATGACAAATTATCATAAATTATCTATACATTTATACCAATACTGTTCTGTTTGCAGTTATTTGAACCTCGTTTTCAAATACTCCATATATTACAACATGTACCGGTTCAGTTGTAGCTTTAGCAAACTTTATATCTAATCGTAAATTACCATTTTGAGATAATTGACTCTGATTTAAATCAAAATCGGGTGCCAAAACAAATGTAAAGAATGGATATTTTCTTTTAAAATCTTCAAGAGTTATACCACAATTAAGGTTTTTATCCAAATAACCCATATTTCTCACTATACTCTGCATATATGTAGCACAATAATTATCATTATCGAAATCTTGGGTATATGTTTCTCTATAATCACTATTTTTCGATAAAGTTAGCGATGTTACTCCAAAACTTTTGAAAATTGAGTTCGATGTTATGAATGATCCATTATATTGAGATTCACTTTGAAATGTTACCAATATAAAGTTGGGCATTCTTCTATCTCCAAATATTTGTTCCTTATAGAAAGAAGCTGAACCTTTAGCAATAGCTAATTGAACAATTTCCTTTGTTTTCAATGGATATATTGCATGCTTAGAATTAAGCCCTAATTGATGACATGCTGATACAGAGGGTTCAACACGAACTCTTCTCACCAATAATTTTGCATCAACTAATTGAAGAATTGGTGCTGTGCTAGTACTTGTTAATGATAATGCAGAATCAGATCTTTTCAATCTAATATGTACATTAACACCTGGGAGTAAATAGTACGGTTGATCCATAAAATCTAGTTGTAATGATGAGCACATGGTAAATAATTTCGAGCCTTTAATCCACTTTTTTCTATCGTCATCACTACCATAGCCCATAGGAGTTAAACATGTATTTTTAGTATCGCTATTGTAATTTATAATAGTTTCGATTAGAGCTTTGTGAATATATGTACTGTTACCACCCTCAATTTTGATATTATTATATCCGAGAACGGCATCTTTAAAAAGTGTATGAAACAAGAAATTGTTTGGTATTACATCACTAGGTTCACCCAACGGTTTTCTATCTTTATCTAGAACTTTGATCTGAACAGTTAACAATGTATCGTTCTAATCTAGATATTCAGTTTGGGAACCATTAATATAAAATTCAATATCATTTCTACTATCCATAATAGAATTCATCGGGAATACATCTTCAAAGGCCCCCATTTCAATTACTGCTTGGGGAGATGGTCTATCAAATAAACACAATTCAGATTTACCCCAAATCATTTTTGAAATATAGTTCCATGCTCTTTCATTCGTTTGTTTATATGTTTATGATGTCTTTTACGTTTTTGAGCCGGTGCTGGCGCTTCGGGTTTTTGAAACATACCTGTAACACTAGGTAGAACTTTCCCTAACTCGGATAATGCATTTGATTTCAGCGATGGTAATATTTTCTGCTCATTCATTATCACATCTTTAGCAGTTTTCATACCAAAACTACCAAGGCGTTTAAGAATAGGAAGTGCAAATCTACCAATTTTTCTCAACCATCCTGATCCATACTGTTTACCAATAAAATATGGTAATTCGCCACCACTTTGGCTACCACTATACATACTAATAATATCGTTATTGGCCATCTAATTTACGAAAATGTAATGTCAAATGAGTAAATAAATAAAAGCACTTAAGTAAATAAAAAAAAATTTCAGATTGAATCGAGGATCGTTTTGGGAATAATAAAAAATAGACTCATTGATTTTGACTTTTACTTTTCATTAAAGGCTGCCTTAAAATAGAAAATTGGATAACATCTAGAGGAGGTGTTTGCTAACTAGTTTTGATCCCAAAAGAAAGAAAAAACATTTTTACCCCGGAATCCAACCCATTTTATCATCCTAAAATACGGTTAAATTCCTATTGGTCCAAATCGAGGAATTTATTCTTTTCTATTTTTAGATCTCGGAGAGAAAATATTTTATTCAAAATTGTAAACCACTACTTGGTGAGAAGTAAGATATTGATTTTATATTTATTTTATTTAGGTCATTTTCCGGGATTTTTCCCATTCTTATTGATCCATCGACCGGTTTTATCTAAATCCGATCGAAAGCGTATTCGACAGGTTAGTGAATTTTTACTTTATTATGGCTAAATATGATATGATCTATTAGGCCCCTCGTGGTGACTCTGGAATGCATTATTCTCGTTGGAATTAACTTTTTTATCTATCATTTAAATTTTGTTTTTTTCAATTCATAAATTTTTTGTCTTTCATAGTTTATTTATTCAAATCTAAGTAAGTGAATGTTACATAATAAAGAAAATTTGTTCGAATTCTCCCTATTTAATTTTTACGGATTAATCAAATCATTTATTTAACACATTGTAATCGGATCACGTATTAATACGTGTTTAGCAAATTAATGCTAGAGAGCGTATCACGTATTTATACGTTTTTGATAGATAGTTAGTGTAGCGCGGGTCACGTTAAAATGCGTGTTCCAATATTTTTGAAGTTATCGCAATTTTTCTAGATGTCTACGTTAGTGCGAAATTACGCGAAAAATCACCCGTTACCAGCACTAGTACGCTGCCGAAAACTGCCCGATCACAATGTGTTAATGTAATTTAATTACTATATAATAAGAACAAATTGTTGAATTCTTTCTATTTAATTTTTACGGATCAAATCATTAATTTAATGTAATTTAAATACTATATAATAAGAACAAATCGTTGAATTTTTACGGATCAAATCATTTATTTAAGGTAATTTGCAAACACAAAAAAAAATTGGATCCTTGATGGTGTCTTGTTGTATCGTGGTTGATCTTCTTTAACTTGTTCCTCTTAGATGGGGGGCATAAAAAGAATTAAATTAATTACTTGAGGTTAATAGTAATCAATTTATTAAGTTAATAATAATGAGAATAAATATTAAATAAATAAATTTTTTCAAAATCAATAACAATGACACCAAATAAAATCATGAAACGAGATTAAATTAAATGTCTCAAGGTTGAGAGTAGTACTACCACTTTCGGTGAAATTTACTTTGTACGAACCGGCGTATTTATCCTTGATTTCTTATCATTCAATATGAATAATTTTTACCATGGAAGCGAAGTTTCCTTGGGACTTGGTCGATACGAGGAAAATTGTTCTAAATTATCTTTCATTAACATCGTCTTTTTGGTCAAAAGACTGAAAAAATTCAACAAATTAAAACTAATTAAATCACATAATTCAAAGACATTTTAAAATAAAACAATTTGTCATGTATAACCTATTACAAATTCTCACATAAATATAAAATATAACTCAATACAAATAATGGTGTTCCTAAAATTTCATCAAAAGTTTACAATGATTTAATAATAATGATATAAATAAATAAAATTCAATTAGAATTCTCCCTTATTTTGAGATTCTTCCAAGGTTCAATAAAAATTTTGAAAATTAGCATTAAATTTTGTCGATCTGGCATCGACTTATATAGGAGGTTTTACACGCATGTTTTTTGATGCGATAAAACAAAACGCCTACAAGCTTTTACCATATTTCATCACTTTTCCCCTAGTTTTCAGATTTTCATGATTCTTTTTGTTAAAATTTCTAATTACATTTTCAGCTTAATTCTTATATTTATCTTCTAGAATACAAGCGTTTTCTATGAATTTGGAGTCAAATCGATGAAATATGTTAACTTTGCTAAAATTTAATGTTTTTTGATTCTTTTTAAATGTTTTTATTTATTTTTTACATATTTTTTGTATTTTTCTACTCTTTTTTTCTACTTTTTGTATTATTTAATGTTAAGTAGGCTATTTTTGCTGATTTTTCGTCCATTTGCGTTTTGCGCGCCCTGAATTTATCGGATGTCGGCCAGATAAACAAAAATTTAAAATATTTGTTTTTGCCCAACACTTTTTAAGACGAAATTTTTAAAGTTATAATTTTTATTGTAATTTTAAGTGTTATTTCTTAAGTCAAATTTTTATACATGTTTTTAAAGTCAAATTATTTTTATTACAATTTTTAAAATAAAATATTTTATAAATAATTTTTAAATCAGAGTTGCATATGATAAAAACTTTTAATTTATATGAAATTTTTGAAATAATAATAATAAAAAGATGCGTGATATCGAAATTAATACAACCCGCATTTAATTTAATAAAAGCCACTTGATACTGAACAAATCAGTACTAAACAACAAGCACAAAAATATTTAATAAAAATCAACAAATTTGTTTTCAAAATTTATTTAATTAAAATCTTCGTCAATATGCTTATAATAAGCTCTTCTTAGTTCTGCCAACAGAATATGGACAACTTACTTCTTCTTGTAGTTCCTGCAGTATCTGCATCTAAATGGACAAATAAGCATTGAGGTATCAGCACAGACAATACAGTCATCTAGACATTTAAATCCCGACCCTTGAACCGATTCGTAGTGCATCCGTACAATTTCTTCGGATATACAATTTCTGATGCCTGTCATTTGATAGATGCATGTTACCGAAAATTCAGGAGCACAATACGATAGTTTGTTCTTCATATTTTTTGCTCTTCCATCTTCATCAAAATTATATGAATCAATTTCTTAAAACCGAACTCTTTTCGTATATTTGCTCAATTTTATACAGATTCCAATAATATCATTAAAATTAACCAAAATCTTATATTATCGATATATTCTGATTAACCTTAAATCAATGAAAAAAGTAACAATTTTCCTAAGTATCTTAAAAATTCAACCGACTAGATCCTCTTAACAGATCATAAATTTTTTTCTTAACCAATCATTTCTCTCTAAAATAAAATAAAATTTACTCTCACCCAATTATTTTTCAATAAGTGATAATATTTACACCATCCTTTCAAAAAATTCACCGACATCAATATTATTATTGTTATTATTATTATTATTATTATTATTATTATTATTATTATTATTATTATTATTATTATTATTATTATTATTATTATTATTATTATTATTAACTCTAATTTAAAAATTATTTATAAAAAATTTGACTTTAAAAATTGTACTAAAACATTTTACTTTAAAAACATGTATAAAAATTTCATCTTAAAAAATTACACTTAAAATTTTATTCTAATATTTACATTTAAAATTAATTCCATAATTATGTAATTTAATCCGTCGCCGGAAGTGGAGGTCTATTGGGGTTTTGTGTGTGGTTTTAGTGTGCCCCTAACTACCTACTACCATTTTACAGAAAAATATATTGATCCTGCCTCTAAAAGTTGTAATGTTAATAGGGGAATAAAATAATTATTACTTGTAGTTTTTCATAATTTACGAAAGTATGACTTACATCATATCCTCAAGATAGAAATATTCGATTATATAATTGTAACTTATCTTGTATTCCAATTATTAGTAAAACGTTCTAATCTCTGGTATATGTTGATAAGCTTAGAATACGTTTCATAGACTCTCATTAGTTTGTATATCACTCTTTCGCTATTACCGTAAAAACTTTGTCTACTTTACTTTTCCATATAACTTTGCCACTAGTTTAGAGGCACTTAAAAATACTTACAAGTTACAACCAATTTGGGAAGGAGTGATGGAAGTTGAATAAGAGAAAAAACAAAAACTTTGAACTGATAAGAGTCACCACTCTCTAATAAAAGGTCTCTCTTCTACAGTCTTTGAACGATGTTTTATTACTTCTGAATTAAAATCAAATATCTTCTAAAGCATTCTAATTGTATGTGACAACATTAATCGAAAGTCCCGGATTATTATACTCAAACTTGGATATGTTGCCGAGACGCATTAGTAAGTCAGAAGTATTATAAACGAGATCAGAAAGATTATAATTAGAAACAATATTTCTATGCTTTTTTTCCACTTCATCATGTTTCAAAATTGCTAGAACAATATAAATGAAACATAACTCATCCATATTTTCTATATTAACCACACAATGTTTATTTAGTAATGATTGAGGAGTTGGGAGAGAGATCCTGCTACTTAAATGCCTAATTTGTGAGAATTTAGTAATAACAAAGTGAATTTTTTTTATTTTATTAAATACTCAATCACTAAACTTTTCGTTTATTAAAATTATTTTTTCATTAAGAAGAGCAATACCTTACCTTTATCTAAAAATGGATCGCTAATCGGTCTTGCAGAATTTAAAATAATGAAAGATTGGAATTCACCATATTTTTAAAATTTTACATCTATACAAAATTGTATCTTTACAGAACTCATTTCTGAAAAACAGTAATTAGTTTATTGATCAAAGGAATAGGTATAAATAAGGATATTAAATTTAAGGTTTCAACAACTATTTTAACTATAGCATATGGTTTACGTAAATCATAATTTACAACAGCATAAAGTGATCCTCCATGTTGAATAGGATTATTAATTATTTCAGAATCAGAATTAGAGAGAGATATTATCTCAACATCATTTACCATATTGCTGGGGACAATCATAGTTTTCAAAATCAGAAATTATTTCAACAGCATCAAGTGATCCTCCATGTTAAATAGAATTATTTCAGAATCAGAATCAGCGAGAGATATTATTTCAACATTATTTTAATTTTTAAGTTTTGATGCACGTGGGTTACTTATTGATAAATTAGACTTTCGTTTATTATTAATACTAATATTAGGTAATTTAAAGATTTCCATTTTCTTTTATTAGTTAAATTCATTTAAATGATCTTTGTGTTGATCAAAAAATCCGAATAATTTAATTTTTCAGTTAATGTACACGTTCTGTAAACAAAATAGGTTACACGGTTATGTGGTCGACCATAATAGTTTTTCATAGTTTCATGAAATGTTTCGTCATAAAAAGAAACATTGCAAAAATTTGGATAAAATATACCTAAATACCAAATTAACTAATTATCTAAAATATAAAATTTTATAAATATGCATCCAATAAGAATAGTACGATATGGTAAACATAATCAAATTTGTTAAATCCATTTATAAATTTAGGATATTTACTAATGCATAATGAAAAGAAATATTATATTTAATGATGCAAACATATAAAAGTAATTTTATTTTCATTATGTAATATTCTTTATTCTTTATTCTAGAAAACTCAGTAAAAAAGAATATATTTATGATTTTGATTATTTCCTTATAATTTACTTAAATGTGAGTGAATTGTTTTCTTAATTAAATAAATGTGAATACTATTCACTAATGTCAAAAATAGAACATTTCAAATTGAAACCGATCACGATGCCTACCCTATTGTTAAAAATTAGAATGCATTTTAAATAATAAATATAAGTAAAATTTATAAAATTTGAATATTGAAGTATTTGTAATAACTTGTAATTTTACAACAAATTTTATAATTTAAAATGATCTTTTTATTATTTTATATATTAAATTTTAAAAAATGCAATTAAATTACAATTTTTAATTGTTATTGACAATTTATTTTGAAAAAAATAATTAGTTGGAAGATGAAAAATAAGTTTAAAATTCACCAATATTTTTATTATCAATAAATTTTAGATTATGTATTTTCCACCTGGAAACAATTTAGAAGATGTTCCTGTGACAAACTACTGTTAATCAGGAACTGAATGGACTCATAATTTATTAACTATTATTAGTCTCAAACAAAATAATGTTTCGAAGTTACATAATAATAATGAATATCACATTACTGCATGAACTCCTGGCAGTATGTTTCCGTTTACAAAAATATTAAGAATTATAAAAATTAAAAATAATTTTGATTTCTAAAATTTCAGAGTTTTTTGTTGAAAACGGTTTTCATGGATATTTTAAATCATATGAACTCTTTTACATTTTTTTCTGTTCCCGCATGTTTTTATATTTTTTCGACTAACTGGCAATTGCACACTAGCGACTTTCATTTTCGTACTTATTATTTTCAAAATAATTATTATATTTACAAACAGTGAATTAATCATGTTAATTATTAACAGAATAATTAGGCAGGCGACCTCTCACCATTTTTCTTAAGATCACCGGTGGTTGGAAAAAATTAAACTCTTTTGATTTTGAGAAAGTCTAATTTCCATTTATCTCTTGTGTTTTCCTTACGGCTTCGTTTATCACTTGCCTCAGGTCTTGCACATAGTTAATTATTTATTTATTTTTAATTAGTTTAAATTCTTATAATATCATTTTCTTTGAACACCTATTTTTTATATTATTCTATTTGTATTAGTCTCAAATACAATAAACATACATATTTCCCTGCAATATGTCAATTTTTGTGATTATTTTATAAATTCGGAATTTTTATAAATCTTTCTTGCATATTAAAATTTCTTTTTCACTCTTTTAACCAACTTAAACCTTAGTCAGAAATAATCCTAACATATTGTGAATCAAACATATTTTTTTTAATACACAAACATTAAAAATAAAAAATATTTATATTTTGACATTTATTTCTAATTTTTGAAAATACTTTTTATTATAGCTTTAAATAAAACCTATAATTTTAATAAAATGCATTTACTTCTATTTTAATTAAATTTTTAAATTTTAAATTTTAAAAAATTATAAAAACTAATATTAATTATAATTACCTATAATTTTAATAAAATGCATTTACTTCTATTTTAATTAAATTTTTAAATTTTAAATTTTAAAAAATTATAAAAACTAATATTAATTATAATTACCTATAATTTTAATAAAATGAATTTACTTCTATTTTAATTAAATTTTTAAATTTTAAATTTTAAAAAATTATAAAAACTAATATTAATTATAATTATTTAAATAAAAAAATTATTATCCAATCAAATACAAATATATTTATTATTTTAGAGATTTATATGCAATGAGTCCTCAGTAAACATTATAAAATCATCGAAATAAACATAGAATCTATTACAATGAATACTTCAAACGCCTTTGACAAATTTTACAATGATAAAACAGATGAATTAGAAATGATAAAGTTAGAAAAAGAACGAGCGATAAGAAGATTAGAAGCAAACAGAAATGAGATGAATGAGAAAGTAAAATCTCTTCAAACTGAAATTGAAAGGTTGATGAAACCTCCATCAAAGGTAGGAGAAATTATTAAATCAATCAATAAAACAAAAGTGCTCGTAAAATTGAGTCACAACACTCAACTAATTGTTGGAATTGAAAGTGAAATAAACATAGAGAAATTGAAACCTAACACGAGGGTAGCCCTGCGAGACAGCAGTAATAAGGTCCACAAAATCCTCCCAACCGACATTGATCCATTTGTGGCAATGATGATGATGGAAAAGGTTCCCGATTCCACCTATGAAATGATTGGTGGTCTAGACAAACAGATTCAAGAAATCAAAGAAGTTATTGAGTTATCCATTAAACACCCTGAACTATTTGAATCTCTTGGTATTTCACACCCGAAAGGCGTTTTATTATATGGTCCTCCGGGAACAGGAAAAACATTAGTAGCTAGAGCCGTGGCACATCATACTGACTGTTCATTTATTCGTGTAAGTGGGTCCGAATTAGTACAAAAATATATTGGTGAAGGAGCAAGAATGGTTAGAGATATATTCAAAATGGCAAAAGAACATTCACCAGCCATTATCTTTATGGATGAAATTGACTCTATTGGATCATCAAGAAATGGAGGGGGTCAAGGAAGCGATAGTGAAGTTCAAAGAACAATGCTAGAATTATTAAATCAATTAGATGGTTTTGATGCTACAAACAACATAAAAATAATTATGGCAACAAATAGAATAGATATTCTTGATAGTGCTCTATTGCGACCTGGAAGAATCGACAGAAAAATTGAATTCCCTGAACCAAATGAAGAATCACGTTTGGAAATTTTGAAAATTCATTCTAGGAGAATGAACATGAAAAGAGGAATTGATTTAAGATTGATTGCAGAAAAACTGTCTGGGGCAAGTGGAGCTGAAATGAAAGGAGTCTGTACAGAGGCAGGGATGTTTGCGATAAGAGAGAGAAGAATTCATGTTACACAAGAAGACTTTTTAGCAGCAGTTTCTAAAGTAATGAAGGAAAACTGTGAAAAACGAGTCTCTGTTTTAAAATTATGGAAATAATTATTTTCATAAATTTTGTTTTTAATATATTTTTAAATTATTTTTGTTGATTTATTTTCAATGATTTATTCTTATTGATTAATTTTGTTTTTAATATATTTTTCAGAAATCAAATTATTTTGTTTATTTTATTAATACCATTTTTATTGATACCATTTTTATTGATATATTTTAATTGATATATTTTAATTAATATATTTTAATTAATATATTTTAATTGATATATTTTAATTGATATATGCTTATTGATATATGCTTATTGATTTATGTTTATTGATTTATCTTTATACATCACATTCTCAACAATGAAATAAATAAAATTTTCAATTAATACTTATTTTTTATTCCAATTATTGCTGAAAAGCTCTTATCTCTTGTGGTATTTGTTTGTAAGCTTAGAATACGTTTCATCGACTTTTATCAGTTTGTTAATGACTACGAACATTATATTACATTTTCCAATCATCTTAGAAATCGTTAACGAGAGGTGTATTGGAGGGGACACGTCCATACACTGTTATAATACCACATCGGGAGTGGAGTTATAAGTCTACCATAACTGTTACATAATAATTTCATATAAACAGGGTTTTATTGAAAAAAAAAGTACTTTATATTGATGTATCAACAGAAAAAATAAAATTTCAACAAATTTTTTTTAACTAAAGAATGAATCTGCGAATGTTTGTTTAAATCAAATATAACACTACAGATAACCCTTTGAAGAATTTCGCATGCATTGTATTTTTCGTGACAAAGAAGGATACGTTCAGTAAATATTCATCATCGTCAGGTCATTCACGACTGCTTAAACTTCGCTGTTATTGTCACTTCGACAATTGTTGTTCGACAGACAATTGTTCCTTTTCTGACTACAATTTTTGTAAATTTTACATTTAAACTCTTACACTAAAATTGTATAGATTACTTTTTGTTTATATTTATTTATTATATTGTTAATGTTATACCTAATTTTATGATTTATTATCTGTTTTATTTATGTGTAGGATCATAACATCCAAATCAATTAAAATTTTTGAGTTGATTAATATGTACATGTAACCCACCCACATCAAGGTATCCTACAACACGATTTCAATGTAACACGATAAATAAAATTCCCGTTAACCTCTTATAACACGGTACTTCTAGAAAATTATTTTTACTTTTTTAGAACATTACATTATTGACATAAAATACAATTCCGGGAATACCCAGATTTTATTATTTCAAGAATACAAGTCTTTAGTTTTATGTTTTGTGTATATATTTTGTAATTTTGCGAAATATTTTTTTGTGAAATAGGAAAAAAAATATTTTAATTTTTATTTAAAAGATATCGATTTTATTAATTTTTTTCAGGTAAGATTATAAAGTAAGACTATTTTTTAAAAAATAACTTTTAGGTCTAAAAAAATGTCTGGTGAGAACAAAAACAACTTGGAGGAGAAAGTTTATTTCTTTAGAAATGAAAATAAAAATTTTAGATCAGTTGTTAAAAGGAGTTCAAAATTTATTTAAATCAAAATTATATCTTTCATATTTCGAGTTTTTAAACTAAATTAACAACGGCATTGAAATTTTATTTTATAATTTATTTATTTAAATTTTATTTTATTTAATATTTCAATAATTAATATTTAATAATTAATATAATAATTTATAATCAGATATTTAAATAATTTTATCTAATTTATCAAAAGTTAATTTAAATCTTATTTTTAATTTTAATCATTTTAAAACTTAATATTATGTCCGTTGATAATTATTCTTAAACCTCCTCACATCCCCCTTCTTTAAGAAATCCTTTCATCTTCTCTACGTTTCTTTGAATCAATCTTCCATTGGCGTCTCGTAACGAATATGGTCTATCATGTATCTTTTGAATCACTTCGTATTGTCCTTAATATCTGTCTTTATCTTTTGATTTTGCTTCTACTTTTACTAGTACTGAATCTCCTTCTTTGAACTCTCTTCTAGTTATAATTTTCTCATGTGGTTTTTTCATGGTTTGATCTACCGGTTTATTACTGTACCATCGTTCTCTGTATATTTTCCTTACGAATACCACATCAACAGGACTTTTCCCTATTGTTTTTTGAAATAGTACGTTCATTGTGAATTCAATTTCTGGAAATATGTCTGACTAACTAGTTCGAGTCCCTTCTTTTAGTGATGTGTTTACATAATCTCTTATTGTCCTAAATTGCCTTTCAATACTTCCATTTGTATTATGGTGATACGAACTTGAAAAGATATTGTGATTCTCATTAATTCTGTGAAATCCTTTAGAACTGTTGACTCAAATGCTTTTCCACAATCTAGGTGAATCTCTTTTGGTGCTCCGAACTTTAAAATCCATTTCTTATTTATCGTTTCTTTTATCGTGTTCTCATTTTGTTTATTCACTGCTGACAATAAAATTTACCTGCTATATTGATCAATTATTGCAATAATATACTTTTTCTTTTTAAACGTCTCTGGTGGAATGGTCTGCATATGCCTATGTATACTTTCTTCCATGGTTCATCTGCAGTAAGTTTAATTGTCTCTTCCTTCGTTTTTGTCGTAACTACCTTTGTCCTTTGACATGGTTTACAAGCCTTAATTGTTTCTTTCACATATTCTTTTATATCCTTCATATCATAATGATCAGCTATAAATTTTGACACTTTCTCAGCTCCTGCGTGTTATAGTAATATGTGCATCTCTTTTATCATTTCTTGTCTCTTGTTCTTCGGCACCCATAGTTTTACTTTTATTGTCATTACCATCCCTTCTTTCAACATATATTTTCAACACGACCCTTGTGATATATCCTCTTTGATTTGTCAAATTTCTTCCCCGTCTTGTTGCCATTTACAATTTATGATTTTCTCCACCATGTTTATATGCCGTGTTTTTATTTTTTCAGTCTTTGCATTTTCATGACTCAGTAGCCATTGTGTTCAAGTCCGTATTAATTTCTCATTATTCTTTCCACATAGTTCCTCCAAAGTACTGGCTTTCTTGGCATGGTCTTTGATAAACCTTCTATAATAATTATATATACCCAGAAAGCTTCTTAGATTCTTTATACACTTTGGCTTCTATAATGGCTTAATTTGCTTCTGGTTTTGATGGGTCTATTTTTTGCCATCCTTGTTAATAATATGTCCTAAAAACTTTAGTTCTCGCGTAAGTATGTGACATTTTTCTGGGTTTATTCTCAAATCTGCTCTTCCAATTCTTTCTAGTACCTCATTCAGAGCCGCATAATGTGGCTCTTTTGTCTCTGTGAATATTAAAACATCATCCAAATGAGCCAGTGTCCTTTTAACGTTGCCCAGTACTTTTTCCATTAGCTCCTGAAATGTTCCTAGCCCTGTAGATATTCCAAACGGCATCCTGTTGAAACAATATTGGCCTGTTGTTGTTGAAAATGCTGTCTTTTCTTTCTACTCTTCTTCCAGCTCTACCTGATAATAAGCATTTCCCAGGTCTATTGAAGTAAAATGCTTTGCTCCTTACAATTTTTCTAATATCTCCACTATATTTGGCATTAGGTAAGTCTCCCTATCAGTAACCAGATTTAACTGTCTAAAATCTAGACATAATCTGATGTCTTGTTTTTCTTTCTTCCAAACACAAACCAGCGGTGTATTCCATGATGAAATACATTTGTTAATAATGCCATTTTTAAACAGATTCTGTATAGCTTCCTCAATCCTTGGTTCTAAATGAATTGGTTGTCTTCGTGGCTTAATATTTATTGGGCTTCCGCGTGTATCTATTTTATGTTTCAGCAATGTTGTGCAACCGATGTTCCATTTATTTGACATTAAAACATTCTGGTTATTCTTTAAACTTTCTGTTAATACCGTATTGTTCACTTTTAATTCTTTAATTGCTCTGTCGAATCTTTCTGTTCGTGTTATAGACTTCCCAAATTTTGCATCAATATTACACATGTGCTCATGGCTGGGTACTTCATCCCTTTGAGGCCATTGTATTTATATTCCAAATTGTTTCCACAACTCTATACCTTCAATGAATTCTGGTGTTATGTGATTTACAATCGTAAATCTTACCACTTTACATACTCCCATTATTTCAATATCCGCTATTACTTTGCCTTTGTTTCCAATTCATTATCATTTGCGCATCTTAATATACTTACCGTCTTCATAAGTTCTATATTATTAAATTTTTTGTACTGGTTCAAGCTCATTACGTTTACTGTTGCTCCCGAATCAAGTAAACAATCCATTTCTTGATTTTGAATTTTGATTTCCACATTATGTCTACCTTTCATTATGTCATACCTGATAATACTCGACCTCATTATATCTTTTGCCAATATCTCCGTACTTCTCTGTTAACATTTTCACATCTCTCAATTTCCTCAAAGTTCTTTTTAACAAACCTATTAACTTTTTCAATTACTCGTTTATCATTTTCTCCATGCTTTCTCTCTCTATCCTCCCCCAAGTCTCTTTTCTCTATTGTCCTATCTTTGGTGGAGCCTCTAACATTCTTTATAAAACTGACCAGGTAATGTCTTCTGTTGTGGGATCTTTTTCGTTTGGGTCACGGAGAAAATCTCTTCTTCGTCTTCATCGCTTTCATTTCCTATGTATGCAACTTGTCTTTTGTTAGTCCCGTAATGGATCCCTGTTCCCTTATCGTTTCTTCTTTATTGATACTTGGTCTTCCTTTCGTAATTTCCACTTTGTCTTTCGTTATCTCTATTTTTCAGTGTTCGCTTAATCCTCTTCAAATTTGTATAGCAATCCTCTGCTCGATGGTAATACTAATCCACATCTTTGGCATCTTACTTGGTTACAATCTCTTCTTGTGTGTCCATCCACTCAACATCCATAGCATGTAATGACTCTCTTACGTCTATTTGGACACTTTCTCTTGATATGATCTTGTTGTCCGCATGAATAACTTGTGATAACTATTCGCTGTCTATTCGGACATTCTTTCTGTATATGGCCTTGACTTTCACAGCAAAAACATTTTGCAATTCTATTCTCTAGAGTAACATTATCTCTGTATCATTTATTTTCAATTTTCGATTCAAAATTTCTATTATTTTTATGGTGACATCTCTATAGCTTTTTTTATCTCTACTTCGGGTACTCTTTCTATTACCGTATAGACATTTTCGCTCATCTGCCTAACCTCGTGCAACTTTTTGATCTTCTTTTATATTTCTTCTGTTCCCTTGATTTCACCTGCCCATAACTTAATTTTCAATTTCCTTTCCACTAAACAGTGTAACAATAACTCTTCTTATAATTATTCTGTCGTCCATTCATGGCTCATCAGCTTGTCCACCAGATTCTTAATTTTTTTTAAATATACCTCTGGGCCTTTATTCGTCTGCCTGTACTCGAATGCAGCTTTAATATCACGACTTATTGTGGTATTCTTAGTAAACGCTTTCCGCAGTTTTTCTCGATAGTCTTTAATCGACAGATCAACGTATAAATATTTCTTTTTAATCTCCTTATTAATCCAGAATTTATCCATCATCTCTTGACAAAAACCCGTTAATTTATTGACCAGGAAATATTTCTCACATTGCTGGATAAATATTTTCACATCTCCATCCTTTGTTAATTCTTCTGGTGTCAACTTCCTTAATAATAGTTCCAGTGACGTGGTCGCTATGTTAAATGCTGTGAAAACATATTCGTTTTATTCAAAATTTATTTAAATCAAAATTATATCTTTCATTATCCGAGTATTTAAACAAAATTAACAAAGACTTTTAAATTTTATTTAATAATTTATTTATTTAAATTTTTTTATTTAATATTTTAATAATTAATATAATAATTTATAATCAGATATTTAAATAATTTTATCTAATTTTCCAAAAGTTAATTTAAATCTTATTGTTAATTTTAATCATTTTAAAACTTAATTTTTGTCCGTTGATAATTATGCTTAAATATCCTCACGCGTAAAATTAAGAAAAAAGAAAAGGAAATTAGTTGTGTAGTTGCTGCAGGATCTTCGCAATCCTCAAAATATTCAGCTCATCACCGTGTGCCAATAATGGAAAAATGGAGAAAGCACTTAGCATTTGGATTGATGATAGCGGTCAGAAAAGGATTCCATTGGATAGTAATATAATTAGGAAAAAGCTATAAAAATCTCTAACTATCTTAAACAAAATCGAGAATCTTCTGTGAACCCAGATTTTCTAACCAGTTAAGTCTGGCTTGAGTAATTCAAAAAGTTGTTTTCACTTTACAATATAAAAATACAATGTCAAATTGCATCGGTAGATCAAGAAAAATTTTTAAAAATAATTGAAGAGTAAGAACAATCCTCGAAACAAGTTTTCAATGACGATGAAACTGGGATTTGGCGGAAAAACATTCCCAATAGGACATTTATACCAAGAAATGAAAGAACTACACCCGGATTTAAGGTATCAAAGATCGTATAACGTTACTTTTATGAAGTAATGCCTCCGGGGATTATATGACAAAACCCATGCTAATTTATAGATCTTTGAATTTATAATTAACTTGTCTTATCACTATGTCTATTTTTATTTTGTGTACCCCATGCCTTTGACATATTTTATTTTATTTTTGTATTATTATGAGTCTTTACCTTATTTTATTTATCAAAAACTGTAATTAACAATATATATGTTTTATTGTAAATTTTTATTTTGTTACACGAATAAACAGTATCTCATTAAGAGTAAATATAATTAATATTTTATAAATATAATTAATTAAGTAAACATATTTAATTAAAACACAATTAACTTTTAAGACTAAGATAATTTAAACTAATTTAGCGGGTGAAAATAAAATAAAGGAATTTATAAATTAAAGTGAAAGAAATATCAGAGAAGAGGAGAAAGTGAAAGTCTAGTTAAATTTTGGTTATGAGTGATAAGGGCTGTTTATCGGCCAAAATATTTCATATTTTATGAATAAACATAGCGGAAATTGGGTAACATTGTTATTTATTTAAATTTTATTTAGAAAAAAAATATTAATAATTCGGTAATAATAAGGTAAATTTATTAAAATAAAAGTTAGCACAGGTGATTTTAAATCTTAAGTATAGTAAGAAAAATATTAGTTAAAATTTAGCAAGAAAACCTAGTATATATAGCGCCACAAAATCCAGTTAAAAATAAATCTTTCCACTGCGATCTTGCAAAGGAAATCCTCACTCAATCTGAAAATCAAACAGACAAAACGTTTAGACAATTCTATTTTGCACGCAAACACAACAAGCACTTACATACACGAAAACATTAACATAGCACGCATCTGAAAAGGAAGCTTGTAATCCAAAATCTATATATTCGAATTGGTAAACCATTCTGATTTTTGAATAAAGTTTATATATTTGTTAAATCATTATTGTTATTAAAAGAAATTTATAAATAAACTTGTGCTTTATTTATATAGGAATACCAGTGCACGCTGAGATCTCACTTAAAATCAAGACCTCAACATTTCGTTAAAAGTAAAACGACTAAGATATATATTTTTTACCATTCCTGAATTTACAGTAAATATTGCAAAAATGAACAAAACGGAATTTCTAACATTTGTAGGAATTATGTTTAGTCGGTTTAATATGAGGTGATTTAACAGTAAATGAAAACAAAAATCAAAAGATAAATAAATTTTATTAAATATAAAAGAACAAAATTATTTACAAGTTGATATACCTGAATGGGGGTATAGATAATAATATTCTAACAGGATAAAGCGAGAAAATCAAAAATGAATTTCAACCTTCTTCATATTTTTGTATTAAAAAGAAAGAATTAAACAGAACCTAGCTACCCGAGTCACCATGGTTTTGGTCAACAGGCATTTTATTAATAAACTAAAAATTATCACAAATTAATAACATTATACTAATATTTAAAAATAAATAATAAAAAATCTGTGAATGTAAATTATATTATAAAATCAATCAAATAAGGCTTCTTCCTCATCAGAACACGAATCGACCATCGACTTAGATTTCTTCGCCTTTTCTCGCAATAACAGTTTCTTATTCCTTTTCTTAGACAATCGTTTCGCATCAATCATCGACTGCTCATACGCTCTGCAGTTGGGATCCACAATGAACGCGTCACTGGTAAACAGTTCAGCCATCAGTGGATCAGTGCTATATGCTTTCAAATGGACGTTGATCCTAGGATCGGGAATATCATCGATCGGATCTGTGTATGTGGCATTGTTTTTATAGTGATTTTCTTTAACATTCAACAGTTCTTGTTTGCGAATATTTTTCGCTATTGCCACGTTCTTAGCTCGCTTATATGTTTCATTACTGACATAGAAACCGTGCATGTAAGCTCTGAGAGCACTCGTTCCGATTTCCCCAACCAAATTCAGTTCATCGACTTCTTCTCTGGTTATAAACGTGTGAGTATCGTACATGGATTGAGATGAGGTTTCGACGTTAACGATCAAATTGCTAAGTTGTTGACACCACCAAGGAGCGTCAGCGATTTTCGGAATAAAATACGTGTTTACTTTAGGTATGTTCGAGGCGGCGAAAAACAATCCACTGCCAGGACATTGGAATAGATCATTAATCTCATCATTAGTATCATAGGTTGCAATAATTTTACCCTCGTCTCCTTCAATCGGCTCCCAGATTTTGAAAACACTTTTAACTGCAGCGATAACTTTTTCTTCGTGGAAAATTATGCTTTTTATTGGAAATTCATAGTCTAAATCTCTTGATGAAAATGGACGGCTGTTATTGCGAATATCATATAGATGAAACATGCCTTTATCTGTTCCAACACCAATTTTTAATGGGTCTTTAAAGGCCATCTTACAAACTTCGGGAACGTATGACTTTTTCATGTATTCAGAGATTGGGGCTTTGCGGACATCGATTTCAGATATTATTCTAGCTGTCCTACAATCAAATCCATGCATAAGCCCGTTAGTAAGACCTGTAAATAATAAGTCAGTTTTTTCATTGTACGCCGCACAGTTTATTGAAGAGGAATTATCTGAATCAATAATATCACTTGACAAAAATCCTCTTTCTATATCAAATAGAGATACTATTCCCTTGGTATCTGGAAGAAATAATTGATTTTTAAATGGAGAGTAAATAACATCTTTGATAACGTTATCACATCGAACTTTTTTACTAATTCCACCAGCTGAATGAAATGATAGTGTTTTTTCACCTTCGAGGATTACAAACTTTGAGTAATCTTTTTCAATGTGAGCAATTTTGGTAGGCAATTCATCTGCATTTCTCTCGAATTTCATCGAAAGTTGTTCTAATTCATAACATCGTACTCTGGGAGAATATGCTCCTAGTAAAAATAAAAATTTTCCATCTGGACTTAAACTGATTTTTGTAGTTACATCTGGCATTGATAAATCATGAATAATATCTAATTGCGATGTCATCATTTGAGCCTTGGCTTTTAAAGTTTGTTGTCTTCTTTTCCCAAGGTATTCTGGAACTGCGCTACCTTTAGACAACTCGTAGATTTTTATTCCATTACTTTCTATAGTACGCATTTTATTGTAATAAAAATTAATTAAAATTAAAAATTAATGCTTAAATAAATAAATATTTAAACAACTTTAAATTTGATAAAACTAAATCATTTACTTTTTTTAACAATTGATAAAATTAAAAAGATTTTTATTTTAAAGCGTCTTTTCAATTTGAATTATAAAAAATATTAAGGGAAAAACTGATCAAGAAATAATGAAGAGAATTTTAGCAAAGTTGATCAAGTTACTTAAAATATTTATGGTTTTTTAAATTAACAATGAAAATAAAAATATTAAGGCTTAAGAATTGGCCAATAAGATAAAAAAATATCATAGAAATTTTCACTAAAATTTCCCTAAAGAAAATAGAATAATACTTCAGATATCGGTATAAAAAATTGGTCAAATATTTAATAATTTCAAAAGAAAGAATTTTAACTATAATTGTAAAAATATAGTTTTAAAAATTATATTTTGAAAATAACAAAAACTTTAAAAACCAAAATTAAATTAGATATTATAAAAACTATAATAATGCTGGGCACTTGATGTGTAAAAAGATATACGATTTTCGAAGCCATTTTCAAGGTATTCCCACCAGATGCGCGAACAAGGGATCTAACCACTGGATACCCGTCGAAAATGACGTTGGGAATGTATTCCAATGAGTGATTTCAATTAAAAAGTGAGTTTATTCTAAAAACGGTTATCAATTCGAGCAAAAACTAATTATTTATTACACTTCAAAACCATGTCAACTTTATTCTAACATGTTTCCATGAATCGCTTCGTTTGCCTTACCATTCGAGCTACTTTGAGCCTTCGCCGCCTCTCTATCTCTCTCGGCTTTGCTTGGGTATTGATTAAAGATAATGATATTTGAGAATTAATTGTTTAAGAGAAAAATGATGATTAAAGTTAATGATATTTGAGAATTACAAGAAGTGTTATTATTTGTATATATTCAATCTAGTCAAAATTCAACAATCAACAAAGCAAACAAATAAACAATTAAAATTAGATAACAAAGCAATTACAAGTATCCAAGCAATTACAAGTATCAAAGCAGTTACAGATAATCCCCAGTGGAAATAAAATACAGATAAAAGTCAAAGAACTTAATCCAAAATTGATAGAATATACAGAAGTACCAGAAGTCAAACAAGACCAGTTTATTAAAAACAGTAGAACACCAAGCCGCAAAAAGATCGAGAGGTTATTCAAGGAGACCGGCAAAGAAACCAGAATCAGTCGAAACACTAATAAACACCGAATCAAAGAACGAAGAAACAGGACTTAAATTACTTGAGGATATTCTAGACAATTCATCAGACAGCGAGAACAGCGACAGAGAATAGACAGACCAAGAGAAAAACGGTATTTTAAGAGAACCAAAAGTCAATAGTCGAATCAACATGACAGAGAACGATACGACGACACCCATTACCAACAGCAATGAAATGACATCACAACCCGAAAGAGTGGATATCGGGGAGTTTAGAGAAAAATTCCGAGGTGAACAATTTGACGGAAGTATCGATAAATTACAAACGTTTATCAAAGAATTGGTGGTGTATACGACAATATGTCATTGGCCAGATATAGTAATTAGAGAGAGACTGCCACTGTATTTAACAGGGAGCGTTCAAGAT
The DNA here is from genome assembly GCA_022537955.1 of Schmidtea mediterranea. Lineage (NCBI taxonomy): Eukaryota > Metazoa > Platyhelminthes > Tricladida > Dugesiidae > Schmidtea > Schmidtea mediterranea. Next base: position 273,390,572 of record CM039679.1, read on the forward strand.
GTGTATTTAGAAGCCAAACGAGACCCAAGCAAACTTAAAACCTGGAACGAGATTAAATAGTTCCTAATTAACACATTCGATAACGCGAAAGAGCTCAACCGAAAAATGTTAGAATTCCTACACCGAAGGCAAAAACAAAACGAATAAAATGTACTATTTGCGTGTGAACTAAAACGATTTGCAAGAGAAGCTTTTGGCGAAGAGAAAGTACCGGTGGAAAGAATAGTCTTAGTATTCATAAAAGGACTAAAACATGCGGATATCAGAGCAGGCGTGGGATGCCAAGCACCGCAAATAGTAGATAAAGCACTTGAAATCGCCAATATATGCTAAACATTACGACTACCACAAAAACAAGTCGCAGCAATGACAGCAGGAGCGGTTACAACAACATTAAGCAGTGAATTTACCAACAGTCAGACAACTAATTTCAATCCAACGATGAATAAATTCATTCCAAGGTCACAACAGATGTTCAAGGCTCCACAGACAAGAAATCCAACTAATAATGGTATTGGTAATTTGAATTACACTAATAATTTCAGATTCAATAACAACGGAAATAACGGACCAGTATGCGAGATTTATCAGAGAATCGGTCATCAAAGAAACGAGTGATTCAAAGCAAAAACATGTCAGAGATGCGGTAAAAGATGCCATACGGAAGTAATCTGCAGAGAATTCGGGAACGGAAATGTCAGATACAACGGAAACGGCAGCAACAGAGGATACGGCAGAAATTGTGTTAATGGCGAACCGAAAATAGTAACATGCTTCACATGTAATCAAGTGGGACACATGTCAAGGAATTGCCCACATCAGATACAATCAAATCCACCTGGACCAAACCATGGAAATCCAAACGTACAAATCAATCTGATGCAAGAAGTTGAACTACTGCGAAACGAAATAAAACAAATGAAAGGCAATAATCAACAACGCATAATCATGCTGCAGGACAACGGAGATGTCAGAGAGCAAATAATAAATGTCAACCAAGAAAAACAGAGGACGGAATGGCAAAGACTACAAATGGAAGAAGCAAAAGAGATCCAAGCAAGATAGGAACGCCGAAACGGAACTATGAAACGCATAAATATGATGAGAGCAGTAAATGAAAACGAAATTCACACTGCGGAGCAGTGTGTTGTGAACAGCGACGGTGACAAAACGAGTGATAACGATGACGCAATGCAAGACAATAAAATAAAATGTAAAATGAGTAAATTGACTAGTGAAAAAAATAAAACGAATACAAGAATTCATCAAAGAGAAAAAAGAGAAAAGACGAGAAATGAAAGAAATCCAAATGAAAATTGAAGAAATGCAAAATGACGAGACAAAAACAATAAAAAAACCTTCATAGGATGATATAGCTACAAAAAATCGAATCCAAAGGGTCCTTCTACGGAAATTAGAAGAAAAAAATATAACGAGAAAAACGTTGACGGATGAACAAATCAAACAAAAACTAGAAAAGAGATGGTTCACAACTAAAAGATGGTGCAATTCTATAAGCAATGAAAAGCCAACAAAAATACTAAAAATTAATATGCTGAGGCAATTAAAAGACGGACAAACGGATCGGGAAGACGAAAGGAGCGAAATTAGCAGTCTGCGAGGCGAACTATTCCAATCATGCGATAATATCAGCCGAATTAAAACTCCACTAACTAGCGACGAAGATGATTTTGATGAAGCAAAATCAATGAAAATAAACGAAGACGAATGGGAACTACTAACCGAAGTATATGAAATAGTATTTGAAGTTAAATTTAACAAACAGTTCATTGAGAAAATAACATTCGATAAATTAACAAAGTTAGTAGCTGAGACGTATCAACTCAAAAGGGGTTTATTGACAGCTATATGGAAAAATTTCATCACAGATTATAAAAAGGAGCTCAAGAAAGTGAAAGCAGAAAAATATCAAATTAGAATCCAACATGTAGAAATTCCGACGCAAATAATCCAGTTAACAGGAATAAATACTGATGAATTGTACCAATGGGTACAAGAAAATATCAGAAACAGCCGGAAAAATGAACAATTATATATCAATGGCTGGAAAATCAGAGCAGATATGCACTTGATAGACGAAATGATATGACCGGAAAACATCAATATTTTATCACTCGAAAAGAATCGAAAAGAGAAGCAATTAGAAGTGATCCTAAAAGACATTAAACTGATATTCGAAACGAAATTAAACCACAGTTAATAAATGTGAAAAAACTTCTTATGATGGAATATCAGATGATATTGGTTAAACAAGCAGTCGACCAAACAAGAAAATTTATCGATCGATTGAACACTTGAAGACCGTACTCGATGAAACAGTTCGTAGAAAATGTGAGAGATACCGAGATTATGACGCTCACTGATGAACGAGCGGACGAACTAATCTAAGTTTATGGCAAATATCAGAGAGCTATGAGAGGAACAGAACCCATAAGAATGAGGATAAAATTACCTAATGGCGATAAACAATTAATTGAAGTGGACCCAGATTGTAAAGTAGATGATTTAATAAAAATAATCGATCAACAAATCTTAATCAAAGTGAAAGAAAATAGTGATGACGGATTGATGGAGGATGTGATATTAATGTATAATGAGAATTTCTTAGAAGAAAATGATTAAACTCCAATATACAGTCTAGGATAATGGGAAGACGGACAAACAATAAAGGTAATATTGATGGACGAGCCAAATGGTGGAATCAAAGACGCCAAGACAGAGGAACGTAAAATATTGGAATTCCAGACCAAATTGAAAAGTAAAATGGATCGAATATTATAAATATACAACGTATGGAGAGAAGACTAGGAATTATACCGGAAAATATTATTTCTAAATGATAGAGATTGTAAACCAACGCTGTGGATAAAAACATGGGACGAGAAATGGGCAGAGGAAAGACCCGAAAAATATCGACTGAAAATTCAATACCCAGATAAGGAAACCGAGAAGAGAGAGGAGCATAACGCAACAAAAATCAAAGAGATAAAAGCCAATATGCCATACGAATTATCTTTCCATTTGCAATATGAAGGGAGATCTTTAGATGATGAGTTAGAAATCGGAGTTACTCCAGTCAAGCCGAGAATAAGTAATATTTTAACTGTTAATAAAATTGCAGGTCAGAAACTAATCAAAAAAGTGAAAAGCGGAAAATCATCATGCAATCATCAGAATATAGAGATAATTTAGAAACTCCAGAAATGCAAGAGGAAGTAATAATTGAATCAGTCGAAGACGATGATGTAATAACCGATCTGGAAGAAATCATGAACGCAGCAGGAAAAATTAGGAATCAAAATTCGTGCGAGTTATTCGCTACCAACACTGAAACCGAACAGACAACCGATGAACGGGAAGGATTCACTTGGGCACAGAGAGAACCAGTCGAGACAACGGAAGCAGAAACAGATATGGAAAATGTACGACAAGTGATAAGTAAAGATATACCCACTACGGACGAATGGAGTAATTGGATTGCTGATAGAGGAGCTACGACATCGAGAGAATTAGCCAACAAACAACCAGATCGAAAAAAAGCCTGAAAGATGATGGATAACAAGTCGAGAAGGAGACCAAAAATAAATCAAGCAGAACCCAAGCCAAAACCAAAGGAACAATAACAAAACGAGAGCACGAAAATAAAATTAGAGAAACTCAACCAAGTGGCGAAACAAGTGCAGCGCAGAATGCCCACGAGAGAACAGGGAACGCAGTGGATAAACGAACTGGTATCAGATGTACTAGCTTTGGCCAATCCGGAAATAAAAAGAGTGTAAAGTAGACAAAACATTCAACCGGAAGCAAAGCAATTATGGGCTATCTTGAGGTCAATATTAACAAAAATCATGAATAACAAAGTGAATATAACTTTAAGAAACGTCCCAGAAATGGATACATGTCCAAGCAATGAGCATGTTAAAAAGGCTAACAATCAACCTAGCCAAGTCCTTCAAACAGGACAAGGACCTAAAAATCAGTAATGATTTCTTTAACTCTTCCCTCATATAGCGGAGGACTGATTACCTGAGCGCGAATTACGCGCATGTTCGTAACAATCAGGGCTGCCCAACAAAGGACTATGAGCCCCGACTCCAATAACAAATATTTCAAAAAAACATGCAACGGAATACGGAATTACTCGACAAATTCAACGTTATTCAACTGCTGCGAATGAACATCCACTTCCCAGCACTCAATATACCATGAAATGTGAATTTAACCGGCCTCTACAAAATCATGGTAATTTGTACTTTAATAATAATATGTATAATTATTATAAAAAGAATTTGAATCCCATAATGATTCAACCTAATAAGTCTGAGGATAATTCATATGAAATGAAGTTCCCAGCCATTAATGTCCAAAATATTATGTCTCAGACCTCTCGAAAAACATCCTTTAATATCTCTATAACTCTTAATAAAAATAATAATGAAATCATAAAACCCAAATCTAATGAGAAGACTAAAGACATTAATAATTCAAAATTAAAAAAAGTTGAAATCAAAATCCCTAAAGCGAATATTTTTGGTCTGAATAATTTAAAAAACCCGAAATATTTACTCCCAGGTGTTAATGTACACATTAGATTGAAAAGATCAGAGTCAGCATTATCACTAACAAGTGCCACCACAACACCAATTCTTCAATTAGTTGATGCAAAAGTATTGGTGAGAAGAGTTCGTGTTGAACCCTCTGTATTAGCATGTCATCAACTGGGGCTTAATTATAAGCATGTAATATATCCATTGTAAACAAAGGAAATTGTTCAATTTGCTATTGCTAAAGGTTCAGCTTCTTTCTATAAGGAACAAATATTTGGAGATAGAAGAATGCCCAACTTTATATTGATAACATTTCAAAGTGAATCTCAATATAATGGATCATATATAACATCGAGCTCAATTTTAAAAATTTTGGAGTAACATCACTAACTTTATCGAAAAATAGTGATTATAGAGAAACATATACCCAAGATTTCGATAATGATAATTATTGTGCTACATATATGCAGAGTATAGTGAGAAATATGGGTTATTTGGATAAAAATCTTAACTGTGGTATAACTCTTGAAGATTTTAAAAGCAAATATCCATACATTACATTTGTTTTGGCACCCGATTTTGATTTAAATCAGAGTCAATTATCTCAAAATGGTAAATTACGATTAGATATAAAGTTTGCTAAAGCTACAATTGAACCGGTACATGTTGTAATATATGGAGTATTTGAAAACGAGGTTCAAATAACTGCAAACAGAACAGTATTGGTATAAATGTATAGATAATTTATGATAATTTGTCATGGAGTAAGATTTTAAATGTATTATTATTATTGATGTAGTTCTGTTCAGGTCTATCAAATTGGAAAAAAAATACTAGGACATGAATTTTTAGGGGTTTTTCCTCTTGATAAAATTCCATATTTACGTAATAATCAAGCCATAATCGTCAATACTCAATCATCTCATCTCGGTGGAGAACATTGGTTAGCTATATATATGAAATCTAGCAAGATATTTGTATTTGATCCTATGGGTTTCTATTATCCGGCTTTAATGGTTTCGAAACTGCAAACAATGGGTAAACCTATTGTGTATAATAAAACTATGTATCAAAAACAATGGACATTAACATGTGGTCAACATTGTTTAGCTTGGTTATTATCCAAGCGATTTGATGTTTAATAAATGTTTAATAAATGTTTTATTGTTATTGTTATGTTTTATTATTATTGTCATGTTTTAACTATTAATATTTTTAAACTATTAATATTTTTAAACTATTAATTATTATTATTATTATTATTATAAATATTATTATTATTGTGTTTAATTAATGTTAATAAGCTAATGCATGATAAGTGCGTGATCATCACATGATAAGTGCATGATTGCATGCATACACACTCAATACTGAATAAAGAAAACACATACATACTTTTTTTGTATGTGATTTACAAAGAACGCATGCCTACACGGTATAGACTGCATGTGTTTTACAAAGAACGCATGTCTACACGGTATAAACTGCATGCGTAAAAATCTCTAACCTATATGTGTGTATTGCTAAAATGTGATTTTCTAAATCCTGAAAATATTATTCTCTTTATAAACGTTGACAAATTCTAAATTTGTCACAATTATTTCAAAATCTTCTAATTTCAAAACTTTCGCGCCAAAATGCCAAACAATAATATTTTAAGAGCACTTTTGATGAATGAAACTGGTAAGGATTTTTAATTTAATTTTTAATTTTATTATTATATTTTCTAGATTGGTTTAATATAACCGAAATCCAAAATGAAATTGACGGTGTTAACGAATTTGAAAATGGTAATTTTAAATTTTATTATTATTAATTTTAATATAATTTTAGAGAATGTTCAAGAAGTTATTGTAATCGACGATACAATTATTATTAGTGATAGCGAAGATGATATTATGATTATCGAAAATGGTAAATTTTAATGTATATTTTATTTTTTAAAAACCATTTTAGTAGATTTGGACGAAACATTTATTGATGATGCCTCACCATCCTCACCTTGTCTTATTTTCATCGAACAAAGGTTATCGGCGGTAACCCGATTAATCTTTTAATTTACAAGACGGAAATAATTATCATTATACCGCCATTTTTAATTTAAATAGATTGCTGAATTGTCATTCAAGTAGTGAATGTAACACAAAAATTCGCGTAAAATGGTGTCCCCATTGTTTAAACGGTTTTTGTTATGATAAACCTTTAAGGAACATGTTAATTTGTGCGCTAAAAATCAAATAGGAACAATCCTATACACGCTCCCTGAAAATAAAAACTTGATATTTAAAAACTACTCTAGAATTATTACCCCACCATTCGTAATTTATGCGGATTTTGAGGCTGTTTTGCCTAAAGATATAAAGCATCACCAAATACACATGCCGATATCAACAGGCTTATTATTAATCAATAATTATACAAACACAACTCAATATTTCAATTTTATAGGATTGAAATGTGTTTTGGAATTTTTAAATTAGAGGAAATTGCTGTCACAATTGTCCTACCATATTATGAAAATCATGGTAAAAACCTATGAATAATCTTACTTCTAATGAAGAACAGCAGTTCATCGCATGTAGAACTTGCTATCTTTGTAAAAATTTTATTAGAAATAAGGTTAAGGACCATGATCATTTTACACGTCAGTATCTTAGTGCTGCTTGTCGTAACTATAATATTAATAGGAAAATAAGTAAACAGTTACCTATCGTCTTTCATAATTTGAGAGGGTATGACCTTCATCACATTTTAAAGTATGGTTTGAATGAATTTCCATCTTGGAAATTAAATATTATTCCTACCACCACTGAGAAATTCATCTCGCTAATTGTAAATATAAAGAAATTGGCTGTTAGATTTATAGATAGTATGCAATTTGTAAATTGCTCTTTAGCTAAGGCAGTGAAAACTCTAAATGATCTACCTCTAACTTGTTCTGCTTTTGATGGTCTTATTGTTAAGGCAAAGGTATCTTTCCTTATGATTTTTCAATATCACTAGAGGTCCTTGAATTGACTTACGAACTACCTCCAAAATAAGATTCTGTATCTAATGATGAATACGCTACCACCCAACTTATTTGGACACAACAAAATTGCACTACAATGTTAGACTATATGTTAACTTACCTAAAATTAGCTAATTTCTCCTTGCAGAATATTTTCAGCAATTTCGCGCAAAGGCTATTGCTTACAATGGTTTAGAACCTCTTAATTTTTATGGAATTCCAGGTATGTCATGGGCGTCTGCTCTCATGACATTAAAGGAACCCATAGAACTTCTGCAGGACATGGAAATGTTTAATTTCTATGAGGGTGGAATACGGGGTGGGTTAACATTTGTTAACAAATATTATGCTGCAAGTTCTGAAGATACAGAACGCTTGCATATTGATATTAATAATTTATATGGTTGGGCACTAAGCCAAAACCTTCCGTATGGTGATTTTTTTTGGGTGCATGATAATCTGAATGATGTGCTGAGTGAATGTGTGAATGCGAATATTGAATTCCTTTCGTATGGTTATACAATGGAAGTTGACATCAATATCCCTGAGCGTGTGCATCAGTATTTGAATTACATTCCGCTTGCTCCGGAAAAAATGTGTCCGCCCAATTCAAAAGTTGAGAAGTTAATGCTCACGCATTACAGTAAGAAGAACCATGTTCTTCACTGGAGACTTCTCAAGCTGTATATAGAATTGAGTGCGGAAGTTGAGTGTATTCATAGAGCAATTAAATTTAAGCAAGCACCTATTTTTAGATTATATACAGAGAAATACAGATTTACGCTCAAACTCAAAGTGCAAGCTTCATAGAGATTTATACAAATTATTTATTAATAGTCTATATGGGAAGTCCGTTGAGAATTTGAAAAAACGGATGAATTTGAGGCTATGCAATTCAGCTGAAAAGATGATTGTATATGCTTCAAAACCGACTTTCAAAAAGTCCATTAAAATAGTGGATGATTTGATTGCTGCTCATCTGAACAAAGACTCTATATGTTTACACAGGCCTAGCTACATCGGCCAATCAATGCTAGACTTGTCTAAGCTGCGGATGTACCAATTACAATATAATGAATTGGCAAAATATAGATCAGAATTTAACTGTGATATTAATATCGTTGCTGGCGACACTGATTCGTTTTTTCTTGAGGTTAAGCACTGTAAGCTTAATGTTAAGAGACAACCTTTTAGATACCTCAAATTACGACCCAGCACATCCCTTATACTCGAGGAAACTAGATTCAGTGAGAGGGAAATTTAAAGACGAAAGTAAAGGTCTCGGGTATAAGGAGTGGGTTTTCTTAAGATCCAATTGCTATAGTTTATTAGCCAAATTTGATACAATGAGGGCTAAGGAGGTGAAGTTGTTGGGCACTGACATCAAACATCAGTCGTATTTGGATTGCTACAATAAGAACGTAGTATTCACAGTGCCTCAAAGTAGGATAGGGTCACGGAACCACCAGCTGTATACATTTAGAAACAGTAAAATCGCTTTGAGTAATAACGATGATAAGCGATTATGGGTGTGGGAAAATACTAGTATCGCATTTGGGCATTATTTTGGGGTTGCTGTCATAGATATTGACCAAGTCTGATTGAATAATCGGTGGTTCGAGCCCCTGTTTTGATGACTCAACAGAATTCAGTGAAGATGATGATGGGCAGCTTTTCGGTGGTCTAAGTCCAGTTTTAACAATGAAACCATTGATATTGACGACATATTGGTGTCTGATTGAATTAAATAAATATTTTTAAAAAGCAGTTTTTTGTTAATTTTTTAATTTATTTATTTGGAAAACTTGTAACAGTATTTATTATTAAAATTTGTTAACTTTTTAATTTTTATAATATTGTTATATTTTACTGTTTATGATATTGTTATTATTATTATTAATATGATTATGATTATTATTAATATTATATTATATTTTCATGCCAAAGTCCAAGCGTGAAACGCGAAATATAACTTGAAATGACTTGTGTTTTTATATTTGTTTTATATTTGTAAATATTTTATATGTATTTATTATTATTAGTAATTCTTTGTTTTTATTATAAGTAGTGATATTAATAATAATAAGTAATAATAATAATAATTAGAAAAATCATATTAATAATATGTCTTTGTCATAGCGGGCCACTGGTTTAGCGGGCTATAATCCCACTACTATTGGGAACCCCGAAATTCCAACAAGTGAAAATCATTTTTCAGAATTATACAATCGATACGTTGAATGTTAGAAGTCTTTTGTGCATTATACGAATCTAAAATTGCATCATACCTATGATATCGCAATTCACTACTACGAAAAAGTATTGCAAGATAATGGTACAGAGAGTACTGACCGTTGGGTCAAGATCCATATTAGTCGGAAATTAATATTGTTGCAAAACGAAACAAATCTAGTTCATTTACAGCTAGTTAACCAAAAACTAAACATTTCACGGCAAGCAGGTATGAATGAAAAAGTTGTGATTTATTATTGTTTGAAAATCCAAGCCACATTAACAAGTAACTTTACCTTTAAAATGTTAAAATTTCAGCAAATACGATCTAAATCAATTTCAAAAATTGTGATGATAAAAATCAAGTATTACTAATGAATATCAAATTTCAATCCATGGGAAATCATTTTTGTCGAAACAAGATTCATTCGAGTTGTATATAATTCAACGGAACTCCTAAGGAACACCAATTATTCTCATATCTTTAATGTAAATATTTGAAAACAAAAAACAATATTATCTTCGTTCAATGACTATATGGCTAATGTGTAAATTCGTGAGAACAATACAACATCATCTTCATCTGATAACATGAAATCATATGTGTAATTTTATCGATCAGTACAATCAGTGTGATATCATTTTCTATCATTTTTCTTCTCGCATTGCTAGCATATCTTCGAAAACTAAAGCAACGACTTGAGCGTCAATCCATGGCCCAAAGACCTTGGATTGTCTATGAGGAAACAATAGTGTAGTGAGATACATTTATTTTGCATGCAATTATGATAATGTAGTAGTACAGTATAAGTATTAACTTTTTATTTTGAATAATGTAAAGATTTGCACCTTTCTATCATAGATGAGTTTGATTGGCTGTAGAGTGCAAAGGGAAAGCAAAGTTAGCGCAGGTAGAAAATTTTGGGGGCAAAGGAAATTTATTAAGGGGTATATAAGGGATAATAAAAATAAATAAAATTAGTATACCGCTACCAGTTAAAGCAGTATCCCTAGGGTACTCCAATTTGACTCTAGCGTCAAATTTTAAATTCAAAAAATTAACTAACTATATTTTAGCAATGCAACAAATTCAATGGGCAAGGACAATTTATGATAGCTACCTTAAACTACACAGAAACAATGTTGGACGGAACCCATATATCATCCAGGAAAATTCGCAGATCCCAAATTACGTGACAGTGGATGACAGAAAAATGAAGATACAAATATTCAGAGTGAATAGACAATCTGAAATTAAATTAGCTGATGAAATAAATGCAACGAAAAAGAAAGAGTTTATGCTTCACATTATCAAAGGAAATGTTGAAATGATCGACAATAATCAGAAGATATGGTGGGAAATGCATCAAGAGTCGTCATGGAAAATGCAGAAAGAAGCAATGACCAAAAGGTTGAGAGCAGCAAATGAAAATGCACTGGTTGTGTTCGAAACCAGAATTATAAACGAAGCTCAAGAAATACCGCAGATGATATCAACACTACCTGTGGATGAAAAATTGTTAGCAATCACTAAAAAGATGCTAAAGAAAAGAATGTAATTTTTAAGAAAATAAATGGATCAAGAGGAGATAAGAAGCAAGATCTTGTTTATCGATGCGGAATATGGGACATCAGAAACCAAACAGATTGTACCGCTATCTATTGCGATAATGAATTATTATGGCAAGACAATAAAGGATGTCTACATAACTCCAAGAGGAAAATTGCGGCATTTTAATTCGCAAATTCATGGAATAACGGAAGTTGCAAGTAGGAATCAATATGACCAGTATGCAATTATGAAGGAAGTTCAAAATTTGGTCGTTGGGAAAATATTAATTGGCCACGACCTTCATGCGGAGATACAATATTTAAAACTTTGGATAGACAGTTGCATGGCATTCGAGATTTGGCTACAGCGCAAGCATTGGAAAAGGTCGGAATGTCCAGAAGAGGAGAATTTTTCAAACTAATTTATTAAAAAAAATAATAATAATAATAATAATTTTTATGATGTGACTATCATATTTTATTGATTTAACTTGATATGAATCTTTTCCACGTAACTATAGATACCTATGTTATTAAATTTGATTTTAAAAATTTAGTTTTCAAATATCTTAGTTACATATTATTCAATTAATTTCTTTGTAGGGAATCAACAAATAACTTATTGCATAAGTATGTATTTTTGAAAAATTAATCGATGAGAAATAAATCAATAAGTATTTTTATTTTGTACTTTACTCAAAATAATTTATTAAAAAGTTAATTTCCCGATGTGACCATCATATATAATTGATTTATCTTGATATTAATATTTTCAATGTAACTATAGCAACCTGTGTTATTAAATTTGATTTTAAAAATTTGATTTTCAAACCTATTACTTATATTTTATTTCTCTGTGGGGAATCAACTAATAATTTATTGCATAAATATATATTTTTTTGAAAAATTAATCGATGTGATATAAATCAATAAGTATTTTTCATTTTGTAATTTTCTTGATATTAATGATTTTCATGAAACTATAGCAACCTATGTTATTAAATTTCATTTTCAAACATCATATTTATTATTGATTCAATTTAAATTTATTAAAAATTTAAATTTGGATGTAATATTTTAGTATAAACAATCGATTGTAATAAAATTATTATTAAAATATTATCATAAGTTTACTTTTTATGTATTTTTAATTAGATATTTGTTTTTTAGTGAATTATTGCTATCTATATAAATTTTGCGAAGCTATCAGTCACGAAGATGTTCCCTACTGTGAACTTGTTACATCATCATATTTCAAGATAAATGATACTGGTTTCCCTGGTTATTTGTGTCCAGAATGTCTCACAATAACATCTGGTAGATGGTCAATGTTTTTACAACAACACGGGCATCACCTCAGACAATTCGGAGAATCGAAAAGTAGTATAGTTGCCCAAAGTAGGTGTATGTATAATATAACTAACTATTAACCTTTTTTAGTATTGTCAAAGAGGACAACCCTTCAAGACACTTTGCATATTGATAAATATTATACAAGTAATCTTTTGATAATTTTTAATGATTTTTAAAATATTAACTGTTAGAAATTTTAATATTTAAGATTCAAGATCGAGTTATGAAAGAAATGATTATAAAAATGGTAATTTTTTACTTTTATTTAAATTATTAATTATTTTTAATTTAGATGATTTAAATATTCACATTGAAAACATAGATGATAGAATATTTTATGAAACAAATTATGACGAACTTGAAAAAATCTCTACTGTGAATGTTAAATATGAGTTTTTAGTTATTACAATCAGAATTATTTAACTTTTTTCACCTTTATCCGAAGTATTGTCAATCTACAAGCCATGATAACAACTGCCACAATAAAATGAAACGATATTATTAAGTGAATAATTATTATAAATGTCCTGTAGGCCAGACCCAAACCACTGACCCGTACCTTAAATTTTATAATGACCATAAAAATCTGAAATACTTGAAAAATTATTTATTAAAGATGATTTACAAATTGGACTAGGGTTAAGTGACATTATTGTTGAATCAAAAATTGAATATGATTTACTACGCTCACATCGAATTATAAAAGTGAACATCGGAAGATAGATTGTTAAGGAAATAGTTCTTCCATCTTCTCTTTTGGAAAAATTAAAAATTACATTAAATGAAATGAAACATTCAAAAGTTCAATTTGGAGTCCAAGTAGTATTTGAAAAGGATGGGGAACTCAAAGTAGTTAATATATCAAATCGCGCTGCTTCAGTGACTAAGACTTTTCTCGATAAGGATATAAAGAAAAAAAATGAAAAGATTAGGAAGTAGTTGGAAAATAAACAGAATAATAGAAGTAAATTTGAAGGTAACTAAAGTTTTGAATATATCTAGGTTATCTGGACATAGTTATTTTCCAACACCTAAAGCTCTAATAGGTAAAAAGGCAATAGTTAACGTACAAAATACCGATAATTAATGTTTCATATATAGTGTTTTGGCTGTATTGAAATCTGATAAAATCAAGAAAGATAGAGATAGACCAAGAAAATATTTACCGTATATGAATGACTTGGTATACGATCCTAACGATATGCCAATGAAACTGTGTTATATTCCAACTTTTGAGAAGAAAAATCCTGGTTTAGCAATTAATGTAATGATTTATAATAACGAAAATTTTCAGGATAGAGAAGAACTTTTAATGAAGCATCCATATTTAAATATAATTCACCGACCAAAAGTAACTAAAGTGAATCCAATTTATTTATTATTGATAAAGGAGGGTGAAAAATATCATTATACAGCAGTAACTAATTTACAATCCTTGATGAATTGTCATTAAAACAATGATTGTAATGTTCGAATTTGTTGCAAATGGTGTGAAAATTGTTTAAATGGATTTCGTAAGCCAAAATTCTTTGAAAAACACCAAGAGTTATGTAAGAAAAATCAGTTGGGTACTACGCTATAAAAATTACCAAAAGATAAAGATAAATATTTGGAGTTCAAAAACTGGTCAAAAACGATAACACCTCCTTTCGTTATCTATGCAGATTTTGAATCTATTCTACCAAAAGATGACATTTATTTTCAAAAACATTTGCCAATTTCTGCTGGACTCTTATTAATCAACAACTTCACTGGTATAACAAGTTATCATCATTTCAGTGGTCAAAACTGCGTTTATGAATTTTTGAAATAGGTTTCAGATATAGGAACAAACATTGTGCTACCATATTACAAAGAAAATGAAAAAAAGCTAATGTTACCACTTACTTTTGACGAAGAATATTCATTTGATAATTGTGAATATTGTTATTTGTGTAATAAGAACATAGTAGATAAGGTTAGATACCATGACCATTTTACAGGAAAATATATTGGTCCAGCATGTAAAAGTTGTAATGTTAATAGGAGCATCAGAGAATTATTACGTGTAGTGTTTCATAATTTACGTGGGTATGACTTACATCATATCCTTAAGTATGGAATAAATCAATTTCCCAATTGGAACTTATCATGTATTCCAATTAGCAGTGAAAAATTCTTACCCCTTATGGTATATGTTGGTAAGCTTAGAATACGTTTTATCGACTGTTACCAGTTTGTTAATGACTCATTAGCTAGGGCTGTGAAAACTTTGACTAGTTTACCATTAACAAAATCTGTTTTTACTGGTACCGTTGTTAATGAAAAAGGTATTTTTCCGTACAACTTTGCGACTAGTTTAGAGGTCCTTGAAAATACTTATGAACTGCCTCCAATCCAATTAATTTAATTGAAACTAAATGTGTAAATTTACTTGACTATGATGATATACTTGAAACTCGATTGTTTTCTTTTAGCTGACTTTTTCCAACAATTTCTGGCGAAATCTATAGCTCATAATAGTTTAGAGCCTTTAAATTATTTTGGTATTCATGGAATGTTTTGGAGTTCTGCGTTAATAACTTTAGATAAACCCATTGAACTATTGCAAGACATGGAAATTTATAATTTTTATGAATGTGGTATTCGTGAAGGTCTTACGTTTGTTAATAAACACTTTGTAAAAACTGACGAAACCACTGAGTTGCTTTATATACATATTAATAATTTATACATTTGGGCTTTAAGTCAACCATTACCTCGTGGCAAATTCAGTTGGATACATGATGGTTTTGATTCAATATTGTCAGATTGTTTTTCTTTAAATCTTGAATTTTTGTCGTAAGAGTATACTCTTGAAGTAAATCTTGAAATTCTTTCTGATCTTCACGATAAGTTAGACGACTTTCCTATTGCTGCTGAGAAAATGAAACCTGATGGATCTAAGGTTGAAAAATTGTTATTGACTCATTACCCAAAAAAGAATTGTGATTCATTGGTGTTTACTAAAATTATACTAGTCTCTTGGTGTTGAGGTTACTCATGTGAATCGAGCTGTAAGATTCAAACAGTCTCCTATTTTTAAAAACTACATTGATACCAATAGAGTTAAGAGCAAAAAGTACAAACACACTAGATAAAAATTATTATAAGCTCCTAAACAATAGTTTGTATGATAAAACTGTCGAAAACCTGAAAAAAAGAATGAATTTAAGATTATGTAATACAAAAAATAAGATGATTACATATGCTTCTAAACCAACTTTTCAAAGAAGTATCAAAATTGCTGATGATCTAATTGCTGCTTTGTTAAATCCTGACTCGGTATGTTTAGATCGACCAAGTTATATAGGACAATCAGTGCTTGACTTGTCGAAACTTCGAATGTATGAGCTTCAGTATAAGGACTTGGAAAAATATCGACAACAATTTAATTGTGAGATTAATATAGTTGCTGGAGATACAGACTCTTTCTTCTTGGAGATTAAAAATTGTAAACTAGATATTCTTTTGTCTGAAATGATTAAGGATAATCTTTTGGATACATCTAATTACCCTTCTACTCATCCACTTTATTCTAAAAAACTTGATTCGGTCATTGGAAAATTTAAGGATGAAAGCAAGGGAGAAGGTTATGACGAATGGATATTCCTTAGACCCAAATGCTATAGTTTGTTAGGTAAATCAAAATGCCTAACAGCTAATGTAGTCACATTAAAGGAAACAACGTTAACTCATAAATCTTATAAGAACTGTTACGAGAAAAACTCCACCTTTTCTGTACCTCAATTTCGTATTGGTACAAACAATCATCAACTTTATAGTTTTAAAACTTCAAAGGTCGCACTTACAAACAAAGAGGATAAAGGGTTTGGGTAGAAAAGAATGTAAGCCTGGCATATGGTCATAATATGATTGAGACTGACAATGAATAAAGATAATAATTTTACACATGATTATCCAACAGCACATCCAACAGCACATCCAACAGCACATCCAACAGCACATCCAACAGCACATCCAACAGCACATCCAACAGCACATCCAACAGCACATCCAACAGCACATCCAACAGCACATCCAACAGCACATCCAACAGCACATCCTACAGTACATCCAACAGCACATCCAACAGCACATCAAACAGATCATCCAACAGCTCAGCCAACTGTTCATTGAATTAATAAATATATACCTATATACGTTCCTGTTCTTATTCATTATTTTGTATTTATTTGTGTTTACATTATATTTTAGTTTGTTTTGTTTTTGTTAGGGAGGGGGTACCAAAAAGTGCGCTAGGTGGCACACATCTACCTACTGATGAATACTAAATCATGAGACAAATATAATAATAAAAATTGAATTTAAGGAAAAAAGCTATAAGGAAAATAAAAACTAATTAAAATTAATTAATTGCCAGATGGAAAACCCAAGCGGTAGAGAAAGTACGGAAGATCAATAAATAATTTTAGATGCAGTATCAAAGGCGGTATTTGTTTTCGAAGAAATCAGTTTCAAAATTCAGAAATAATTGACGTAGTAATTAAAAATGTTTTTGAGAAAGCTATAAAAGGGAGCTCCTGTCGGAAAAAGAAAACCCAAGTACATTTTTTTGACTTCATGGGAACGAATACGGAATTTATCGGTGAATAAATGGTAGAAATTTGAAGTTGTCTCATTCGGTCTTTCGACTTTCGTCGAGAGAATTAAGAACAAAAGAGTGCATAAAAGACAGAGAGTAATTCTGTGTTTTAAAACAATAATAAATTACATTCTGTGTTGGGTTTATTTTCTTAATTTACCAATGAAGAACACGAAGAGTCAGAAAGTAATCAACTTAATTAATAATAACCCAACTATGATGACACTTTGGATAAATTATGCTTTTTATCGACACCTTTTCAATTACTTTTTCATTAAATATAAAATCTTTAAACATTTTAAATGAACGTTATTTTGAATTTAAATGTTTTGGTTTTAATTTCCTTTGGCTTTCTTGCCGAGATATATTTCACTGATAATGTATAATGAACGATTAATCGATTAATTTGTGAAAAGGAACAATTAATCGTTTTATCGACAAACAATCAATCAAAAATGCCCTACTTAAGGCAAGATTTAACTTTAAAAACTCCAAATTCGTTTTCTAAGTCCTAAGTAACATAATTTGACACCAAAACAAAATTTTAACGGTAATATAAGCGATTATCGATAATTAATTGTATTTAGAAAGAAAAGCCTTTCATTGCACTTACGATAGTAGTAAGTGAGCTAAATTCGTTACCTACCAAACATGTATTCGCACTGCCATAAGAGGATTGATTGTTCAGGTAAGGAGGGTGGGACTAAATGTTTTTATCATTAACAATTATTGCCCAAAAAATTCGGCTCTACTTTACTTTCGGCCAATGAGATAAAAATTATAAAACATTATCTAATAATCATAGTCCAATCATAACCAGCTTTATAATTACTAAATAAGCATAGCATTGATAAAATATTTTGGGAATCTAAAACGAAAGCTCTAAAACCCCTCATTTGGAGATACAATGACTCGCATTTAAAAATTATCGTAATTTGTAAGATCTATACATATATATATATATATATATATATATTATATGTGATATAATGGCAAATTTAAAAATAATGGCTAAACAAAAATCAATTTTGTTAATAATTTAAATTCAAACACATTAAAAAAATTAAATCAATTAAATCTCATTCATAAATCGGGAATTTATCGGCGATGGAAATCCTTCATAATGTACGTTATAATGCTTA
This sequence comes from Schmidtea mediterranea, assembly GCA_022537955.1. Lineage (NCBI taxonomy): Eukaryota > Metazoa > Platyhelminthes > Tricladida > Dugesiidae > Schmidtea > Schmidtea mediterranea. Next base: position 273,409,052 of record CM039679.1, read on the forward strand.
TTATATGCTGAATGTAACTCCATCGGATCACCCCATTGATAACGACCATTCCCTAGAGATTCATAGCGTAATAACATTTTAGTAATGTCACATAGTGGATAATACTTTAACAAATAAGGTAGGTTATCAAATTCCAAAGATTTAAATTGTCCATAATGGATAACATCATTTATAATTTTTGGCTTTATATCATATACTCGTTCACTATATCTTTTGTGAGCCTCATCTATGAATTTTAATAAGTCTTTTACGACTCCAATAGATTTATCTTTAGAAAATAATCTCTTTTCTATTAAGGCATCAACTAATTCATCTATTATTTTATGCCAATAATTTGATTTTAGGTAGCAAAGGAAAACAGGAATATTTTTGAAGTGTTATATCCTCATTTATGACTAGTAACCAGTGCTGAATTACATTAGAACCCTCTTGTTTTTCTTTGGTATTTTTCAGAAAACAAGCACTATGAAAATATGAGTAAAGTTCTTGAGATATAAATAGGCCATTGCTTATATTCTATTTGAATTTATGTAGTCATTCTATAAATATATTATTTTTTTAAAAGCAAAATAAATTTAGAACTAACTTTTTAAGCTAAAGTGTAAATTAAGCAGAAAATTCTAACAATAATGAAAATTAAATTTGTTATTTAAATTTACGCTATTTATTTAAACAATTCTTTAAAACTCTTTAAATTCTTTAAAATTTTTTACCCCAGTAATTATTATATAGATAAAGTTAAAAATAGATTAAAAATTATATAGAAATGCAATTACTATTATATTAAAATCAATCAACATAAAATAAAATTTACAGTGATTTTACTATATTATTTAAAATTATAGCTTTTTAAAGAAATTAAAAAACTCAAATACCTTTGTCATTTATTGCCCGGTGTTTATTACCCATATTCGCACAGCAATTAACTCTATTAGTTTCTATATCATTGAAAGTAGTTGATTTGTCAAATATCATCTTCAATAATGTTCATTAATCTAAATATTTATTCTGTAAAACAGGGAATGTCAAATATAATTAATATGTCATTTGTGCCAGTAAATTTGTATAGTAAAGTAACATGCCAATAATAAATCAACTAATAAAATAAACATCGTTAAAAAATAATTGCATTATTATAAAATTGTTAGTATACTATTTAACATGCTTCTAAGACAATTATTCAATAATAAATGCAAATGTAAACAAACTTAGGTCAGAAAAAGTTGAATTTATTAATTATTTTAAAAAAATTTATACCTTAAAATAATTTTAATGTATTGGATAAATTATAAATAATAAATAGCAATTCTAACGAATTTCTGAGCACACAGTTTTAACTTATGTATATTTTATTTACCTAATTGATTTATAATACGTTTATCATAATCTAAAACAATATTTCATCTACATCTTCGTTGTCGAATTGAACTTTTAAATTTGAAAGAAATATATTCAAAATAATTTTTTTAAACTTTTTACCGTTTAATTATTACTTTTTGAAGAAGTTCAAATTTTAATATTTTAATTAAAATATAAATACTAATTTGTATAGTTATTACTTTCTGAATTTCGCAAAGGAGTTCGTTGACAAACATAATCAAAGTTCTCATTATATCATAACATTCGTGTAAAGAAATTTATGTGAAAAATGAAGTGAGGTTAAATATTATCAATCTAAGAGTTGTTTTGACATGGTGGGTTATTGCATAAACAAGGGACCAGCAAAATCAGTGCACTGGATTAGTTGAAGACGATAAGGACAACAGAGAATTCATTCCTGGCACGAACGAATCTCGAACTGGTGATACTACTAAATCAAGTCTGCTCTCACTCCCAATCACTCTCTAGCTAATTATCCAATTATGATTACTATTTTATTTTTTAAGTAATCAAATCATCCACACAATCATGGGTCCGAATGGAGAACCGTCCGATTTCCAGTTCGTCCTGCAGCGCAGTATCAGCAGGCGCTGTGTGATGCGGTCTAGATCGTGATGTCGGTCAGAAGTCATGCGGAGCATATCTATGGATCGTCAGATCATGACGATGTGGAGTAACTTAGTGTTGCGATCAAAATGGAGGCAAGTCCGGACAAGAAGTGCCACCACCGAGATGGATTCACGTTATATCAAATGGAAACCGAGGAAGGCGATTCGGCAACGGCTCACTGCTGGTTGGCTTGTATAAAAAAGGACATCGCGCTGAAATAATACCCAGCAATGGACCACCAATATGTTTGCCGACGACAAGGATATCTCGATCTGAAAACTCAATAAGACATGATTTTTGGTTACTCAAAAAAAATACGAGATGAATTTGTTAATGAAATATTGTGCTATAAACAGAAAGGTGGAAGATTGAGTTTCTCATTCGATGAGTGGACATCAACTCGGAATCGCAGATATTTAAATATAAATACTCACTCAAATTCTGGAGGACGATTTTGAAATTCGGGTCTCGCCCGTGTTGTAGAAAGCTTGCCTGCTGGAATGTGTGTAGACCTTCTTTTGCAAAAATTAAGTATTTTCAATATTTCGATGGAAAAAGATGTTGTTTGCATAACCACAGACAAAGCCACTGTCATGAAAAAGGTTGGAAAACTAGTTAATGCTTCTCAGCAGCTTTGTTTTGCAAATGGGATAAGGTTAGCAATCTTAAGTGTTTTGTACTGTAATGACACATCTACTGAAGTGGAGTTGCTTGCAGATTTACCGGAAAACGAAGAACATTCAAGTGATGAAGATTCAGCTGATGCAGGTTTAGGTGCTGGCAACCAGAACTACAATTTCGATGTAGGTATTGAAAATGATCATATTTGGTTATGATCATTTTGCGCCACCTTTTGATGCCATTGATAACAAAAGTGCGAAAAGTTAATAGATTATTTCGGCTTTCTACTTAAAACGATGACATCTTGCAAAAGTACGTGAAAACCGAATTTGGAAAAGAGCTCATGTTGATTTTGGACTCAAAAACACGGTAGAACAGCTTACTAACTATGTTGGAGCGGTTCTTAAAATTGAAGTCAGCTATTTAAAAAGCTTTGATCGATATTAAATCAAGCTATCAGTTTTCGGCAGATGAATTCAACCTGCTGTCTGAAACTTTTGCAACGCTTACTCCAATTAAATATGCCCTCGAAGATATCTGCCGTTAAGACGTTAATCTATTAACTGCAGATGCAACGTTGAAATTCCTAATTTGCACACTAGGAAAAATAAACTGCGTTCTAGCTAACGACATGAAGAATGCATTAAAATTCCGAATTAAGGAAAGAAGAACTGATTTATCAGATTTGTTACAGTATTTGCACAGTGGTTATGCAAATAGTTCATCTTCCTCCACTGATCTATTCCCTGCTTTGAAGAAAATCACGAAAAAAAGAGACTCTTATTGAATATGTTGCATCGACTATTTATATCAGAATCAGATAATGAAAATGACGAACTACGACAGCAGCATATATACGAAAATGTTAGTATGGAAGTTTCGATAGTAGAAGAAACCGAAAACGACGCCGATACGATTAAGAAACAAATGCAAAGAGCAATTGATCAGCATTTGGCTGTATATCGACAAACGGAACACATTTTCTTCCACATCTTCAATAATCCGAAAAAAATTGAGCTTGCTCAATTTGAAGATGATGGAAATCGCAGTAAATGGTTGGATCTATGTTATAACACCTTAAAATCAATTCCTCCTACCATATTTTTAAATAAATATTACCTTTTTTATAATGAATTAAAATGAAAAAAAGATGTAAAATTGAAAAATTTTTACAAAAAATAGAAAATCGGTTTTAGTAAAATTGAAAACTGGAAAAATCGGTTTTTACTTTTACAATACTTTTTGCCTTCATAAAATTGCTATTGCACGTAAAAGCAATCAAACAGTCAGAGTCAGTATTATCGCAAATGGCAAGGACTCGGTAAGTCATCTAAGCATATGACTAAACAGTTTAAAAGTCACGTGACAAGACATACTCTGGACTAATACATAAGCGTTTATAAATTTAGTCTACATTGATTTATGTTTGATTGTTTGTAATTTTCAGAAATATCGCGACATTACAAGCATAAATTTGAGATCCAACAGCATTTCCCTAGATCCAGTTTCCAACGAAGAAACTGTTCGAATCAACGTTGGATTTCTTCTTTTGATTCTGATTCCAATGTTATACTTCCTATGGATATAGTCGATAGATTGTATATTATATTTCATACGTCATATAATATAGAACGTAATATAGTTTTTGTATTTTATTTTTTTAAATTAAATAATCTTTTGATTAAAAAATTAATTTCTATTTCTAACTAAGTAATTTTTCAATGGTAATAACAAACCCACAAATTAATAAATAATCACTCTAAATCACTCCACTAGACCCAATTTTGCGCTCAATGAAGAAATCAACAGCAGTTGGGATACCATGTAAGTGTGAGCGGCACTTCCATTACAGATGCGTACACTACTAGGGTGGTCCTATACATAATTGGAAATTATAAAGTTCGTTTTTCCTTTCTCCAACTAACAATGTGACGATGTCCTCCGCCTAGAGACTTTACAGTCAAAATACCTTGATGATAGAGCAATATTTAGTATTGGCCAAACTAACATGTAAATCTCAAAAAATTTGTATTTTGACTAAAATATTAATTATTTTGTTATTTACTTAGTGCTTATTTACTTAGCTTGGACCTTATTAAGTAATATTCTTGTTCTACTACTTCAATTGAGTTAGTCATCTTGTCTAATTTATAAACATTTTGCATTTTCGATTAGAACTGGTCATTTTGACACTACAAGTTTGCCGGCTTTCAGAATTTGATACAACCTAAAGTCAGATAATTATGCAATTCTATTTAAGATTACATTACATTAGATATTTTATTTTATAGCGAAAAAAGTCATAGTGTGATATTTCCAAAGTTCTTAAAGACATCATATAATGACTGCCAATATGGTGAACATGTGTATTATTGTACTCAACTAATTAGTACTTAAAATAGTAATTTTGTACTACAGATTTTATTATCAATTATATTTTATTTCAAAAGCATTGAAAGGTGAATAAATACTATCAAACCTTAATATTAATGTATTGTATATGTTTTCAGAATAATAATTAATAATGGCCAGCAAATGCACTTCAGCCTGACTGGTTGAAGGCACAGATAAACCATTTCAGAACTTCCATCTCGACAAGCCTTAAAGGTGCTGTTCCACTACCACACCGTTGAAAAGATTGGATTGAAGGACAGCATTCACAAGGCTGCAACAGCGCTTCTACTAATCTGGGAAATTGCATGAATACCAACCAAAACCCAAGCTAATGTCATTGAGCATGAGAAAACTACACTTCGAATGGCAAGAACTAAAACACGTATCAATTGTAATAATGCTACAAGAAGCATTACAGAACAGTCTGGAAGACTTGTTTAACATTGCTCATCGTGATACCATGTCTGTAATAAAGATAGAATATGATAGTTTGTTTCTGGAGGCTCAACGAGTGAAACGTCGGAGAGGAATTATGAGTCGAGTTGACCTAGCTCTTACGTTCAATGAAGAGCATGTAGTTAAGAGGAAGACAGCTGCAACAAATTATGCACTGAAGTTAACAGCTGCAGCGGTTATTGTCACTGATAGTTATGATGAATTTGATGATTGCGAATTATCAACTGACAGTGAGATTGAGTGTGACAACATGATCATGCCATTAGAATCTGAGGAAAGACCACAAACAACAAAGTTCAAGAAACTGAGAATTAGAGGCATCGTGGATGTGGTTACATCGGAAGTTGTTGCAGTACAAGATCGTACAAACACTAGTGACAGAAAGGCAGCTTACATATTTTCTGCTATAGCACAACTGGGCAGCTGTAACAAGATGTCGAAGGACTTCGTCATCAGTCGCAGTGCATCAGAAAAACTAGAATGAAACATCGTGAATTTCAGAAATCAAGGTTCTTTGATCCAGTAGTGCCATTAGTCATGCATTGGGATGGCAAAAATCATGGAAGATTTCACTGGTCCTGGTCGAGAGAAAATTGATTGTCTTTCCATATTGGTGAATATGGTAATTTCCGGAATATGATATAAGAATAATCTGTAAATTATTATTTAAAAATTAAAGAGTGCACTTCTCAGTGAACAATCTTCAGTTTTATAATATTTTCCAATCGAAAAAGTTACGACATCACAGACAAAAGAAAACTTGAAAAGGAGTTTGATTCAAATGGTAATCAAAAATAGAGAAGTACTCAAATAATTTTTTTCATTAGCATTTTTTGGTTTAAATGAAGAGCTTGCAAATAAATTAAGAGTTTCGCTAGAAATTCATAGTATTAGAAATAAGGTTATAGAAGAAGCTAAGAAACAGAGAAATGTATTAATAGAAATCTTAGGTGATAAATTTTGTTATCTGAAAATGGATGTTTGTATTAGACAACGAATCAACTATTTTACTGAAAATGTTCAATTTTTAGATGATAATGATATAGTAACTGTACGTGTGTTAGCATTAAGAGACACAAAAGCGCAACATACAAGTGAGTTTATACGGAAAATAGTTGAAAAAGTTCTAAAGAAATTTAAAATTAGTAAGCACGTCTTATCGATAGTTATCGATAATGCCTAACACATGATAAGCACAAAAGATAAACCTAATGCAGATTCCCCTGAAGATGGTATTGAGGATCAGAGTGACATTTTTCTAATTGCCGGTATTGAAAGTAGTGCTTGGGTTGAAAGACGTTCTAATTGATATGTCTCATCCTATTATAACTCTGACAGAAGACCAATGGAATAAAGTAACAGAACTCGAATTAGTTCTCCGATCCCTTACTTAGATACCAAGAGATTGCAAGCAATATAATATTGGCAGCAATATACTGTTGAGCTCAGAGCCACAATTTAAACAAAATTGTATAAAAATTAAAACAAAACTAAGGAATAATGAAAATATCACCACAAGCACCACAAGAAGATACTAAAAATCAATAAAAACATATTAATTAAAACAAATTAAAAAATATACCAAAAATTAAATAAAAACATAATTAAATAAAATCATGAAAGCATACAGCCGCATACAGAAACATCCGAAAAATAAAATAAACTGCCAAACCTTGCAAAATAAGGTTTAGAAAAAACATAGGCAGAAGCGGCGACCAGAAAATAAAATTTAGGGCTAAAAATAATATTATAAGAAAATAGTAATAAAAAATAAAATCCAACTATAATATAAAATATATATTAAAAAATACACAAAAAATAGTTTAAGATTAATAAAATAATTAAAACGCCCTAAAAATGGCGAAAAATCGCTCATTGGTCGCACACACGCACAAAAATAGTATAGTGACAAATTTCATTATTTTCAACTTATGCAAAAAAATTTTCAATCTATTCTTATTCTGAAAATTTTCAACTGTCAAAGCGTAAGGATTTTTGTTAATTTTAGTTCATTTATTTTTTACATGTTAATGTAACAAATTTTCGATTAAACTTTTACGATGTTTATGTTTTTGCTTCAATGTTTTCGTTATATAACTATCATTATATGCATACATATATTTATATATCTGTTCGAGTCCCTCAAAATCTTATATTACATGTATTTAAATAGCAGTTCATGGGACGGATCTCGTGCCGGCTGGTGTGTTAAGTCCCATAGTTGAGCTCGCGGGTCATGCCTCGTCGACACCTCGGTAGTCCGCAGTAGGGTCTGGCAATACGCACAGGACCTCCACGCAGGGCATCGTTGTACAACTCGAAGCGACTGCAGAAAAGTGGCCGGAGCGAGTAGGAATAAAATCACGGGAAGAGCGCTATTTCAGTAAATGGGATATTAGGCAAGATCACGGAATGATCTAAGAAACGTTTTCAATCTCGGACAAATTCACAAGCCAATACTGGGTAGCAGGGGTAGGTATGAAAGAATAAATAGCTGTGTATTTACATGAAAATTAGAAAATAAATAACAAAAATGCCTGCATTTTATTCGTTCGATGGTATCACCACATACATGAAATAATAGTCACAGATTCCAGCATCAAAAACAACCACTGTAACGCCATAGTATATCCAAAAACAATGATCGAGAATACTCTGAATTGTAAAATGAGTCCCATACCACTGATAGACGTTCCGAGAATTTTCATCGCGAATAGGTTGAGTACCACATCTGAATTGATCGAAATTAAGCATCGATATTCCGCATGAGTGTCAAAGAATTAAGCCCATTACTCAAACGACGTGATCAAGTAGACGTAATGAACCCGAGTAGAAGCAATATCAAGAGGTTTCCGACCTAAAATTCGTCGTCATCATCACTTAGGACGCGTAACTCCCAGTAGAAATCAGTCGCCATGGAACCATTCTTGTAATTTTCTGGAATCGATAGAACCCTCGAGAAACGTGCTCGCCTAATCTACACTCAGTGTGGCCGCGAATCCAGTTGCACCCGACAGGAGATCAGCCCATTCACCAATCGGCGAGTAGAGAAATCTGAGTGAATAATTTGTTTTTCCATAAATCCATACTGCCACATTAGGATTGCATACAAACTACTCACCTAGCACCAATACCGAAAATTCCATGAGTTAATAAAATTGCTAAACAACGACTATCAGCAATTTCAGAAAATCAAAAATTTTTAGTCTACTAGCTTAATCAACGCCACAGCAATTATCTCATCACCAGCATTATTAATGCGAACTATTGATTTGTGGTAGTCGTTCTAGTCACCAACACTTTCATAACAACACAGATAACTCGAATCGGTACCCTATTTTGCGGCTCTATCCAGTCCCAACACCCTAAGGAGTATTTTCTTCCAAATGTGGATTTAATAGTACAAGGAATAACGCAATTTTAGGTAAGTTTAATAGTCAAATCTCCAGTAATAAATAATGATCTATAATATGCATAAATTTTGTCCGTAAATATATCTAAGATAAATTCCTTTTATCGTTGAAATCATTGAAATTGCTATCAGGGTCTGTAATTAAATAATGGTAAAAATCTTTACTCTATAAATATTTGTAACCAAACAATTGTAACATTTTTATTCCATAAATACCTGTAATTAAATAATGGTAAAAATTCTTACTCTAAAAATATTGTTGGGCTCAAAGCCACAATTTAAACAAAAAATAAAAATTAGAAACAAAGAGTGGAAGTAGTGGAACGAATCACTGTAAATAAACATGCACCGCACGAAGATACCAAAAATCAATGAAAAACAGTAATTAAAACAAAATAAAAATAAAACAAAATTAAATAAAAACAAATAATTAATTAAATTACTAGAAAGCCTACAGCTGCAGAAAGAAACATGAAAAGTAAAACAAACTGCCAAAACCTTGCAAAATAAGGTTTAGAAAAAACACAGGCAGTGGCGACCAGAAAACAAATAAAAAGGGCTAAAAATAATATTACAAGAAAATAGTAATAAAAATAAAATCCAAACATAAAATAAATTGTATACCAAAAAATAAAGAAAAATATACAAATAATAAAAATAATTTTAAAGTAATAAAATAATAAAAAAGCCCTAAAAATGGCGGAAAATCGCCTATTGGTCGCACACACGCATGAAAATAGTATAAATACAGTGATGAATTTCATTATTAATAATCTTATGCTTTTAAAACCAAAATATTGAAACTTTTGTAGCTGATTAATAATTCTGAGAGTAAGGAATTATTTTTATTTTTATGAAATTTTTGTATTATGTTAATGTAAAATCACTTTAATTAAATTCTATGTTATGTACTGTCTCATTTCATTGCTTTACATATATATATATATATTGTCCGAACCCCTCAAACTATATATATAAAGTATTGTAATAGACGGTTCATAGGACGGATCTCGTGCCGGCTAGTGGGTGAAAACCCTTAGTTGAGCTCGTGGGTCATGCCTCGTGAACCCCTCGGCAGTCCGCAGTCGGGTCGGACGTTATGCACAGAACCGCTACGCAGGGCGCCGTTGTATACTCGAGGCGGCTGCAGAAAAGTGGCCGGAGCGAGTCGAATTAAAATCAAGGGAAGAGCGACAGAGCCAATAGAGGGAGATTAAGAATGATCACAGGTTGATCAAAGGAAATTTTTTGATGTTTCGGACTAATTAACGAATAGAAAACGGGTAGAAGGGATAAGCTTTAGACGACAAAAAAAAATTTTTGCATTAAAACTAAACTAACATAGAAAAGAAAACGCAAGTCTCATAATTTATTTAAATGAATAACAAAATGAATAAAAATAAATGTAAAACTCTCTCACCCATTAGTAAAATATTCTGCAGCATGGGAGTGCAGCAACAAAAATTCCGCATTAGTCTGACGTGTCCCAAGAGAGAAAAAGTCCGCAACTCCACTTCGACATAGCATGTTCTAAATAACTGATCAGTATTGAGAGAAAGCACGGGTCAGAGATTGTCCATAAGGTTCACCAACGGTGTCTAATTAAGGAGCTACATGTAGATCCGAGTAGTCAGGAAGCGAGAATAACGATCTCCTAATAAAGTGTCCATAAGGAAAGTCCCGGTCGATTTAACGATCCAATAACTGAAATGGGCGCCACGGTTGACTAAGTAATATAGTATAAGAATTAGATATCAATCAATAATATCATACTTACTCACGCGCGAAGTCCTTAACAATCAAATTCCAACACACCGGTACGAGACACAAATCAATAATTCTAATTTTAATAGTGTCACAATATTCTGCAATTTACAATCCCTGGAATTTCTCGAACCACCCTTTCATCAGAATTTACCTGTAAGTACCTTTAGTTTATTGACAACTTATAAATTAAAATATTCACTATGTACTGTCTCTAGTTACCCTTAAATACATTTAATTCACTACAAAACTATTAATTAAAATATCTATTTCATAATGTTTCTATTTACCTATAAGCACATTTATTCATTACAAAATTATTAATCAAAATATTTACTATACAATATTCCGAATATTTAATTTCTCCTTTGTTAAGTAATTAAAGTTTATTCACTGAAAAATTTTTGATCAAAATATTTATTGTTTAATGTTTGTATTCACCTCTAAGTACATTTAGCTTACTGCAAAATTATTAATTAAACTATTTACTATATGATGTTTTTACTTACCTTTAAATACATTTGGTATTGCAAAATTATCAATCAAAATATTTACTGTAAGATATTTCAAATATTTAATTTCTTTTTTGTTAAGTAATTAAAGTTTAGAATTTAATCGGGTTATTAAAATTCTTAGGACCCTTAGAGTCCGTTAAGCTCCATGTTAAACGTAAATTTAATAATGTGGGTATGGATTTCAGCCGGTTGAATTAGTTCTTAATTAATCTTATAAATCCGATTAAGGTAGAGCACTAAAAAGGGAGGATGCCACTTTAATTTTAATTCATTTTTATACCTTCCATTAATACGGAAGCCCCTTAGTGCAGTTATCGCTCAATTAAACCTAAATTTAGAAAGGACGTTAATTGTACAAATAGTATCGAAATAGAGAGAGTGATGGACAAGGATTCCTACTAATAAATATCGTTCCGAGGAACTTAATAAGATCAACACTCAGAACGACCATTTCGTTAAATGACTGATTAGATAAAATTTAGTTAATATTAATATTTAGTTTATTATCTAATAAATTTCGTTTGATATTATTATGGATCAGCTATGCGTGATAAAATTTTATTCAACGCTAGTAGTCAGTTTAGCATTTGCTACATCTTCCTTAGTATTGCAAAATTTCTTTTTCTATAAGCCACCCATTAACGAAGTTCAATTAGCAATTGCATTATCATTTAACGTTTAATAACGGGATTTAAGTCCATTGGGAAGTGAAATGTAGCCAAATTAAGGGAGAGGCATACCAGACATAGTTGACAGGCCGGAGAGATAATAAAAGTAGGAGTTAACTTACAAAATAAATATTCAAAATCCCTCCCCGAACTACTCTGTCTACGTACCCCACCTCTCAGTAACCTCAAATTTTTAATTTCATTTTTTCTTCTCTTCATTAGAATGAGCAACAACAGCCATTCAGAGTTGAATAGCCTACCAAGGATCCCCAGACTTCCCCCATCTATCGTGGCCGTCAGACAAAAGTATGAAGAATTGAAACAGACCCATGACGAGTTCCGGGCTAAATATGAGCGGGTGAAAGGCACCTGGGCCCCGCCAGAGACCGTGAGGGAGCTAAAACAGAAGATCTTCAGACTCGGCCAGGCCCGCGACGAGTTAATCGCTGAGTCCCGCAGCCAACGGCTGCTAATCCGGGAGCAATCGATCGCACTCCGTCGAGCATTTACGGACGTAGAGCTTCGGACTCACGTCCCTGCAAGTGTCCGGGCCAGCCAGCTAAATATCATTCAGGCCCATCATCTCCCTATCGCCGAAATTTCTCCAGCTCCACCAGCTTTTATCACTCCGCCAGCGGAAGTCGTGGCGAACCCTGTCACCAATACTGCTCGCCATCGACCAAATCGAAATAGGCGACGCCGGGATCGACGTCGCCGAGAAGAGGAGCTCTTCCGAGAAGCAAAGCCTGCCGAAGTCTCATATCGGATCGATGACTTACCGCCCCCTTATCAAGAATTCGAATTTCCGGGGCTCGATCCAGATATTTGTTACGCTCCTCAAGTCATCTTCGCTTCACCTCCCCGATCCATCCACATAAATCTAGTGGATGAAGATCCTGAACCGTCCAGGGCCGTACAAGCTCTCGATCGGCTGAGGTTAGACATTGAGGATATCGCCATCCTCACGGGCGAAGTGTCTAATGTTGTCTCCCAATGTGAAATCGCCGGACCCTCCACTCGTACTGAGGGCAACCATCAAGCGAATCCCCCGCCGTATCGGCCGGCAAAAAGGAGACGGCTACCTACTGACATCGACGCCGAAGAGGATTGAAATGAAAAGCGGCTCTTTCTTCGCCTAGTTTGGAAATGATCGTATGAACAGCTTATAAAATTTTTGTTGTTTTATTTTTGTTGTGAAATATGATATTAAATTACACTACTGTCAATATAACTTAGTTATAATATTCGTGCTGTTTTGTTTTTCTTTTCTACCGAAACTAAATAAATTAATTCCATTTTATGAGAGGTGTGAGGTATAGATAACAATGGGTGTCGTGAAAGGCTTGCAAACGGATGTTGGGCATAACCACTCTCCACGATTTTCTCTACGTAGTCACGGCAAAGAGTAGTGATTAAAATGGGTTAATGGGTAGAAGCGTAAGTCCTTCCAGCGGCAGCTAATAGTCCGGGAAAAACGAAGGTCCTCCGAGGAGTAGTGTTAGTAATGACGCTCACCTGCTCGAATGGCATTCGGCTATTGCGTACAGTACCAACATGATTTCGGTCATGGGTACGCAATGGTTATTAAAATCATGCGACGTATCGGGTAAATATCCCTAGCAGTTAAAAGTGAAGGTCATATCAACGAGATGAGTAACACCGTAGCTTAGAAACTCCTATACGTCCAGCAATATCTATAATTAAACAATTGTAATAATCTTTACTCCATAAATATCTGTAATTAAATAACAGTAGTAATCGTTACTACATATCTATAATTAAATAATGGTAAAGATCTTTACTCTATGAATATCTGTAAACAAATAATTGTAATAACCTTTACTCCATAAACATTCTGTAAGTAAGTAATTGTAATAAGCTTTACCCCACGAATATCAGTAATTAATTAATTGTAATAATCATTACTCTATGGATATTGAAAATTAAATAATCGTAATAATCCCTAACTATTAGTAAATATCATAACCCTATCTCATGATAATTAACGGGGAGTCTCATTAGTCGGTGATTACTGGTAGAATAAAAATAGTGTAATCTTAAATATCGGTAGCGACCTTAAATTATGGATAATTGATAATGTTATTGTTAATAATTAGTAGGTAACCATTTGTGATAATTTAGCTATCAATAATTGAGAAGTTATATAGTAATATAATAGCCCAACTGATCGTAGAGGCTCCGACTTTAATAGTAATCACGGTTAGTTATACCAATTTAGAAATCGATCAAATTTTTAGAAACCGATAAATTTCCTTAAGCGGTAATGACTTAAAAATTGTATAAGTACTATGACGAAGGCCCGTCTAATACGGTTATCCATATGGTAGGAATTAGGTAAACTACCGCGTACCGCATTAGGTGAATGAACTTAGACACGAACGATGAATTCGACAAGATGTTTAATCCCTCTAATTATCGTACCCCTCTAGCCGATTTAACCTATATCTGCGGTTAACGTTATGCTTTCCGGAGAGAAACAATGTCGCCCAAAAGATCGTCTATAGTTTTGCCATGTCCCTCCCGCTACCCCAGTCAACTAGACAATAACCCCACATTACCTCTCAGCAAAATACCACTTCATAAATCTCCTCTCTTCCCTTTTAGAATATAAACTCCGAAACCAGCTCATCTCTGAACAACCTCCCGCGGATCTTCCGACTTTCTCCGTCGGTGATCGCGCTCAGACAAAGACTCGAGGAACTGGAAAAGAAATATAACTCGTTGCGGTCGAAATATGAACGGGTAAAAGGCACCTGGTCCTCTCCAGAAGTCACCCAGGGCCTACATTCTAGATAAAGCACTTAAAGATGCCGAAGCAAACTTCATTTCAGATTTACACCCTTCACAAAAAATATATGCAGATAAAACATTCATACACTCGAGACTAATTTTCATCTTTAGAAATTGCACCATACACCACATGATTCTTGACTGTGACAGAAACCGCAAAGTTAACAATAGGGACAAACAACTCGGCTTTGACCAAAAAATTAAAAGACTAATAAAAAATGCTATTGGTGATATACACCAAACATTAATAATAACTTTATTTATGCGCACTGCTCGCTGGGGGGCCTCGGAATTGTTCCTAGTATTGACGAGTATTTAATCCAAAGTATTATTCAACTAACCCGACTATTATTATCAAATGACCTAAATATGCGCAACTTTATAATTAATGAGATGATTGAAGCTACGAAAGCCCGCTTCCATGACATTGATATTGACAAGGCAGTTAAATGGGTAAATGGTGAGATTAAATCTGAAAGGGTGGCAGCTCCCTGCCTTTTTTTAAAATTTAGAAATTCTAATAAACGTCGGCGAGAAAAATTTGGAATTATCTGTAGACTATCGTATAACTTGAATACCTCTTTTTATTTAGAAATTAGGAAAGATGACTTTATGGCGATAATTAAAACTGAAAATATTGAGAATGCATCATCAACCATACATACTCTCACCAGCGAATGGAATGCCATAGAATGGCAAAAAATGATACATCAAGGACATATAGCTAAAACAATCAGCAGCAGTAACATATCCCAATATGCAATTAAAAGCCAATCAATCAGTGACAATAAATTTTTTTTCATAATTAAAGCACGTAATAACAGCCTCAATCTTAACTCTAATCCAAAAAATCACAAAGATAAAACTGAAATAAAATGTAGACTATGCAAAACACAATAGGAAACACAAGCCCACATTTTTAATCACTGTACCTTAACACAAAACACGAGAAGAAACAAACATAATCAGGTACTTGATGTAGTTTTTAACTTTTTTATATCAAAGAAATGACACTGACATAGAGAGACCACCCCCAGGGGTAAATACGACACTAAGACCTGACTTAATAATAAAACTAAAATCTGACAACAAAATTATTTTTCTAGACATAAAAGTGCCATATGACAACACTAAGTACTTTGAGAATACCAGAAAATTAAATTTTAAAAAATATAGTGACTTAGCTTTTGAAACAGGCAAAATAAACAAATGCAAAACAGCAGTGTATGCACTAGTTGTAGGGACACTAGGAACATGGGATGACAACAACAAAATACTTAAAGAAATAGGACTTAGTATAAATGATATTGAATCCCTAGCAAAAAAATGCACTATAACAGCTATTGAGGCAAGTTACATAATATACATGAATCATAAAACCAACACAAAATAGAAACATATTTAATTAACTTTATAATAATACTATATATATTAAATTTATATATTTACTATATATCTTAACTCTAATATTATATTTATATGTATCTAATACGTTGTTTACTATATTATTGTATTACTGATTGAATGCGATACTTTTGTACTATTTTCCAAATTGTTAACAATTTACTACTCTTTTATACTAAGTATCTAATACGTTGTATACTATATTTGTCTTAGTTGTATTGTATTTGTACTTTAAACTATTTTATCTTACTAACTGTATATGATACTTTTGTATTATTTTCCAAATTGTAAACAGCTTTTGTTTTTGTTGTTTTGTTACTTATCATCTTTATGTTTGTATTGTATAAATTTATTCTTTTTCTTTTTATTGTTAAATTGTTGTAGTCTTCTTTTTTTTACTGTATGTTACAAGAGTTCTTATTACTGTTATATCGCTTTACTGTTATTGTACGCCTGGTTTTGTCCCACCTTGGTTATCTGAGTGGTAGAGTAGATTAATATATTTAGAAACCAACAAAATGATCTAACGAGATGATATGTTCCAAATAACAACAACAAATATATTAAATTGAAACTCAAGATACAGACAGTACTGTGATGGAGAATGGAGATGGACCTAAGCTGACGACTGGACTAGAGATGGCAGATGATGGAGTGCTTGTCCGATTATTGCAATTGGACAGAAGATGTGAAATATTAAAATCAAAACTGAACCCCTGATTTAGTATGACCTACGTATGGTCGGGCAGGTCTCGTAAAAAGGACCCACTGTCTCTTCGGAGCAGTTTTTATTAAATAAAATTTGATTTAGTCACCCAGGGCCTACATCAGAAGATAACGAGACTGACTCGGGCTCGAGACGAATTAATCGCGGAGTCGCGTAGCCAGCGACTGCTAATCAAAGATTAGGCTACGGCTCTCCGCCAAGCATTTACTGACGTTGAGCTTCGAGCTCGCGTCTCGGGAAGTGTTCGGGCCCGTCGGCTAGATATCATACCCGAACACCATCTACCAATCGCCGAGCTCCAAAAAAAATCCCAACCACCTCGGCTCCTCCACAAAGTGAGTCGTCCCAAGTTCCAGTAGCGGAACCGAATGCCAATCCAGCCCGTCGGCGGCCTAATCGAAATCGGCGCCGTCGCGACCGTCGTCGCCGGGAAGTTGAACTCCTTCGGGAAACGGAGCCCCTTGAAGTTCCGTACCGGATCGATGATCTTCCGCCCCCATATCAGGAATTCGAGATTCCGGGGCTCGATCCGGATATACTCTACGCTCCTACCATAATCCTCCCATCGCCAGCTCGCCCAATCCACATAAACCTAGTGGACGAAGATTCAGACTCCCCTAGAGTCGCCCAAGCTCTTGACCGCTTGGGATTGGGTTTCAACGATATCGCCGTTCTCACAGGCGATGTACTCCAAACCTCTCCTCCATCGGAAGTCGCAGGACCCTCCACCCGTATTGAGGGCAATTACGACGTAAATCCCCCAGCATATCGGCCGGCAAAGCGTAGGTGCCTTCTTACTGACATAGATGCCGATGAGGATTGAGCCGAATACGAATCATCACAGCCTATCTCCACCCCTTATCTTCATGGATTGTCATTCCGCCTATCACGTTGTGGATATGACTATTAATGTATAATATTACAATACAAATTACTTGTGTTTCTTTTTCTCTTTCTTTGGGGATAGGGTCAATTAAGTTTGGGTCGGAAGGGATGAAGAAATCGGTAATAGTTGGCAGTGATTCATCGGATGAGATCTGGTAAAACGGGTTGGACGATGAGAATGATTCCCACGATTCCCTCGACTTAGCTAACGTAACTACAAGGGAGTTTACAGATAAGCTAGTAGATAAGATGCGTAAGTCCTTCCATCGGCAGCAAGTAACCGGGAAAGCGAAGGTCCTTCGGGGAGTAGCACTAGTAATAGTGCTCACCTGCTCGAATGGCATTCGGCCGTTGCGTACAGTACCAACATGATTTCGGTCATGGGTACGCAATGGTTATCCAAATCGTGCGGCGTATCGGGAAAATGCCCCTAGAAGTTAAAGGCAACAGTCACACTAATAAGTTAAGCGTTAAGGTATTAAAGTAAGATTCCCATACGTCCAACAATACGTTACCCTATTTACCAAATTACATAGAGCGAGGAGCAAAGGAAAGACAGCATTAATCAATATATCCGTTAGGGTGGAATGGGAAATTACATTAGAAGTAGATCAACAAAAATTAATTCCGCTTCTGAAGATGAAGCTGATTACGATAATGCAGCTTTTGAAAAGAGCCTTGACGTTGAACAATCTAAACATCGCCAAATTGACACAAAAAATGAGAATACAGCAATATCTCAAAAATCTAAATTTAAACATGATTTCTCTAGTGCTTTGGATGAAGTAGAAAAAATATATATTGGTCATTTCAAAGAAACCTAATGAAGACTATGTTGTAACTACATTGCCTACAACTTTAAGTTAGTGTAGAACGTTTATTTTTTGTCTTGTGCATTATATGTTCAGACCTTCAAACATCAATGAAGGATGACTTAACTGAAGCTATATTGTTCTTATCAATTATATTATCTCAATGTTTTTTTAAAAGAATTTTATTAATAAATTTATTTAATATTATATGTAAATTATTAATTACTTAATTTAAACAAATTTAAAATACTTGATTGTTATAGTTTATTTAGGTTTTTTCTGGAAATAAATTAAAAAGCCCAAGATTGAATTTATATTATAGGAGCCAGAGCCACAGCTTTCATTTGAAAAATTAGCTCCGCAGTCGGAGCTGACGCTAAGTCAATATAACTTCAGCTCCCAACCCCTGCTTCTCTCTACTATTGTTCATCAGAAATATAATGGCGATTTCTTAAAATTTGGATTTTTGCAGACGGAAGTAAGGTGGTTGTACAGAGGAAATGTTTTATCTCGCGTTCTTGACTTTAAAAACAATTTGAAAATAGTTTTAGAACAAGATAAAAATGATCATTTTATTAATTTGTTGGAAGATAAAATACTGTGTGCTAAACTAACTTATGACATTTTTTAATTTTTAATAACAAATTCAAGTATGCAAGGGCCGAAATTATATATTAAAATCAACAGATAAACTGGTAGGATTCCAAAATAAATAACGTTATGAAAGAACAGGGAAGTAATTTTGAAAAATTTGAGTCAGTTCCAAAAGGCTCGAATAAAGCTATTCAGGAAATTGTTAGTGACCATTTTATTACACTAAATGAGAGAATTTTTTATTACTTCCCAAATTTAGATATAAAAGAATTTGATTATGTTCGTAATCCATTTGGGATAAAGGATACGCTTGTTTATGAATTAACTTTGAATGAAGAGGAAAAACTTATTTCGCTTTATAATAATCGATATTTTAATTTCAAAACATTCGAAGGAGTCAATTAATTCATTTTGTATTAATATTAATGCGATTATCCTTTAATAGCCAAAAAAGCTTTAAAAATATTACAATTTTCTACTTGTGTAAATTCAGATTTTCAGCATTAAACAATAAAAAAAGATCGACACTTAAATGTAGATGACGAAATGAGTGGCATTATAATTTTTACGATCAAATATAAAATATAAAAAATATCCAGCTCAAATTTAGCATTAAACGTATTTTTATAATTAATTTGTAAATAGACAAACAATAAACATTCTGTTGTCTTTGTAGTATTTGTATTATTTTATGATAACATTGGAAATTATTACCATAAAGTATTTTACAGTGTATATAGGTAAGTAAAAATTTTTTAAATTTATATTATAGTTACTTTGCAGCCAAATTGTTAAGTGTGCTTCGACAATAAAAGGTTGAGAACTGTTACCCTGTTTGCACGGACAATTATTGATTATCTTCAATGTAGTTTAGACTCTAAGCTTTAGAGAACTAGTATCAAATAATACTGGTGAAGTTAGGATTGTACACGTAAATAGAAAAAATCTATCAGTAGTTATAAAAAAGAAAATAACACGTTATCGGGTTGTAAAGTGACATAGCGGAAAAATATTGTCCTTGAAGCGACATGACAATGTTTTATTGATGTCAACTTTTCACACTGGTGAAATGAGTCTGTTTCTGATGTTTATTTGCTTATCAAGCTGAAAGAAAAAGAAAATGTTTTGGTACAATTTATTCCGTTATCTCACGAAGAATGTTTCTTCGAACTGTTGTGTGCTACTCACGAAACAAAGAAATACAAGAAAAAATCATTTCCTTTAGTAAAAATTATGAGAAATTTCACTCACCCCAAAACTTGAAATTAAACAAAGATAACATAATGAAAAATTTATTCCATCAATAACTTAACTTACTCGAATTTTTCAACAATGCCAACTAAAATTACTTAAGAACTATTAATTATATAAATCTCGTAGTAAAATTCATTTTCAAATGTACAAATAAATGAGACCAAATCACCAACATTTATGAATTATCTAAGGTAAAATAATTTTACAATTAAGACGGTTGTAACAGAAACTTACTTTTCTAGATTTGTAACAATTTTTTGGAAACAAAGCAGTTTAGTTATCTAACTCATTTTTTTCAAAATATAAAAATTAAACACCATTTTGTAATTAATTCAAATATTTATTAAAACAAATGAAAAATTATTGACTTAATTGGATTTTTAAAATTTAAATAGAGCAGCGCCACTTTTAAAAATTTATTTAATTTCCTAATTTTATTTAAATTTAATTTTAATTTTTATATTTCGAAAGTTCAGAATACTAAACAACTTCAATAAACCGATTATACTTATGAATTTATTAGTTATTGTATAATTATTTGAACAGAATCCAATAAAATAAATTAATTCTATTAAAGTTAATTAAAATATTCAAAATGAGCAATTACATAAAAAAATATAAATCTTTATAATAAAATTGCAAATATTTTAGATATATATAATACCGCTACAAAGATACAATCCAACAGAAATTGGATCGGTTCGCCCAGAAGCTTATGCAAAATTTTCTAAAAAAAATTTTAATTTTTGATAAGTAATAAGATCATATAAATAAAGGTTTAATTATTTTTCTTTTGAGATAAGGCAGGGACATGAAGAGACAAGGAAGTGAAGATCTTCCTACAATCAAATCAATTTGATCAACATTTTTGTCGTAGACACTTATTTTGAAATTATATTGGAAATCCAATTTGTGCTATTGTGAGGTTAATGATTTCTGGCCTTGACCCCTTTACATACAAACTTTTGTGCCCGCCAATGGTAACTTGTTGCTAAGCATTGTTGGAACTGCAACCATTTGCTGTGCACTGATGGGTAATTAAAATGTCAAACTGCCTAAGGGTAACTACTCCCCACTCAGCGCCTGCATAAGAAATTTACCCTCTAGTCACCCGTCAAAATTTACTTTGGTACTGTGAACTAGTGGGCTGAGTATTTGCAAAGGGTTAGCCTCTTTTCAAAGACTGCCAATGCCCTAATACTCAAATGGGTTCACGAGCCGTCGTAGAAGACTTCGTGCTCTAATTATTTTTTCCCTGTCTCAACTATTTATCTATTTTAAAATTTACAATATTTAGCTCAACTATTTAACTATCTTAACTTTTCAATAGTTAACTGTTTTAAATTATTTTTATCATCAAGATCAAAATTAACCCAAATATAATTCTTCTTTATGGTGGCACTCCTTTCAGAGACTTAATTATCCTATCTGGATGAAGGAACGGATGAGGCACGTGCATTTCATTTATCTCATAAGTTTTTGAGGAAGCATCTACAACAGTGCTCATAGGCGTGTCACCGGCCAACATAATAGGAACACTGTTGGGGACACTATGGGTCACCTCCTATTCCCACTAGTTCAACATGTTATCGAGAACTCTGGTGTTGCGGTTGTTAATTACTTAAAATTTGAACTTTAAATTCATATCAATAATAATAAAATTTTAATAATATTACCTATAATAATAATATCAATAATATTTATTTTCATAATAATTATAAGTACATTAACAATAATAATAATAATAATATTAATAATTTTGGTTTCTAAAATGTTAAAAAATTTATCCATAATTTTCCTAATAAGAAATATACTTAAGACCTTAAAATTTTAATTTATTAACGTTAAAAAATAACATTATTTAATTTATTTTACTATATGGTAAATTATAAAATTTTAATTTATATAATGTAATTAACCCTATTGTAAGTGAAAACTTCCTATTGTATGTTACCAGTTCTCATTCTAATCCTTAAAACTCAATGGTTTGGAAGGTATTCAAATATATAATGTATTACCTAAATCTGTTCCATTTTGCTTGCCACCTATTGCCATGTCAACTTAATAAATCATTTCCAATTCCTATAATAAAAGTAAGTATCGATTTTTAGATACTTTTTAAATCTCTAACTAGGCAAGAGAATGTCTGAAAATGCATGCGTGTAACCTCTGCGTGTCGATATTTATTTATCATACCTACATACATACATACATACATACATACATGATTTTGCTAGCTGCACTACACGAGTCTTGTTGCACTACACATCGTACTTGCTGAATTACGCGATTTATGATAACCTGTAAAACTGGGAGATAGTGACAATGATTCAAAGGTTCAGTAAAAAATTTTTATAATTAAATTGTTTTATTAAATTGTTATCTCTTTTTAGATTAGAAATTTCTCCCTTCAATTCTGTCATTTCTTTTTTCACTTGTCCGTTCAATTCTGTCATTTATTTTTTCATATCTTCCCTCATATGATTTAAAAGATCGGGGTCTGCAAGGTTGGTAGTGCATTATTCAGTGCTATGGCTCGGAAGCATGGATTAAATATTTTATTAAATATTTTCCTCACCAGTTTTATAAATCAGATGTTCATCTTGTTCTGGCGCAGTTGGAGGCGGAATTGGAGGTGCTATATAGTGATTTTTATAATGTTTGCAGTAACAATGCATTCTGTAATATTTTTGACAGAGGTTGCATCGTATGGAATAATTTTTAATAAAATTATTAACCACCTCCAAGTGATTATGATCGCATAAAGGTCTCTCGGCATTGGTGCAATGTTTGCAGATTACGCAACCTTCCATCATATTTTTGAGTATTTCGCATTTTTCTTCATTGGTCATTTGAAAAATACTTACATGTTAGCTCTAATTTATACTTGGTATTTCAAAATATGAGTCGCGGCAATGAGCGAGTTTATTCCCTGATAGAAAATTGACGCCTCAGACAAACCGCATGCACACACAAAACCAACGTGAGACAAATCTCTAACCAGACAAGAGAATGTCTGAAAATGCATGCGAGTAACCTCTGCATATCGATATTTATTTATCATACTTACATACATACATACATACATACATGATATTGCTAGCTGCACTATACATCGTACTTGCTGAATTACGCGACAATATGGTTTATGATAACCTGTAAAACTGGGAGATAGTGACAATGATTCAAAGGTTCAGTAAAAAATTTTTATAATTAAATTGTTGTAGTAAATTGTTATCTATTTTTAGATTAGAAATTTCTCCCTTCAATTCTGTCATTTCTTTTTTCACTTGTCCGTTCAATTCTGTCATTTCTTTTTTCAATTGTCTCTTCAATTCTGTCATTTATTTTTTCACTTGTCCGTTCAATTCTGTCATTTCTTTTTTCACTTTTCCGTTCAATTCTGTCATTTCTTTTTTCACTTGTGATACTTATTGTGATATTTTTGTGATATTTATTGAAACCCTAATAATTGATGGAAAAATTATATTGATTGAAAACTTATATTTATTGAAAAGTTATATTATCGATAATTAAAATAAATAAATTTTAATAATAAGATTTAAATATATATTTTATCAGGCCGATTATATCCGGAAAATTGCATCGCTTAAACATGTCATTTGGTAAAATTTCATGGTGAAATTAAGCGATACTACTGCCATCAATTCTTTGGCATCAATTATTTCATATGCCCCAAATGCGAGACTGCCCAAGATATAAATTATTTAGAGTTTTATAAGGGGCACTCTAACCACTTAAATCAATTTACTCTAAATAAAAAATCTCTTTAGAAAAATAAATAAACGAAATAATAATAATAATAATAATACGCGCATTAAGTCCCCGGACTAAGCAAGAAATAATGAGTAGAAGTTAATGAGATTTTATATTTAATATATTCTGTATATATAGGTTAATTTGTTTTAATATTTCATTGTTGGTATTGTTTCAGCTCACGAATATTCAAAATTTCGTCAAAATTGCTACGCCAAACTGAGAGCTCCAAAATATCAGTCAACTCTCAGAAATTTACGGAACAACTGCGCCTTCCAAAACGACAGTCTACCACTGGATTGCTCAGTATCGTGGGGGACGAAAAAGTGTTTTCAACGACGAAAGACCTGGACGACCCGTGGAAATTGACCATGAAAATATCGCAAAACGTGGCGAGATTATCGTTAGGGATGAGCGGCGGATCACCCTGAAGGAGCTGCAACGTAGACTGAATATCAGTGATGGAAAAGTACGAGAAATATTGAAAGACCTCGGCATCCGGAAGCTGGCATCACGTTTTGTCTCTCGATTTATGTCCTGTGAGATGTACCAGGCTCGTCTGGAGTGTTGTCATCAATTCCTGTCTCTGAACGATCAACATGGCTCTCGCTTCTTGGATAACATCGTTACTGTGGATGAGACACCCCTCAGTCTTTACCTCCCAGAAAGCAAGAGGGAATCCTCAGAATGGCGATTTCTTGATGAAAGAGCACCTCGAAAAATGCGTGCTGGAACGTCCCATCGGCGTTGTCTCATGTTAACCATCTTTTGGGACAGCCGTTGTGTCATCAAAGTCGACTTCGCTGAGAAAGGTGTGACAATCAACAGTGCGTACTATGCTGACTTGATTGCTGAAACCCGAAGACTTCGACGCAAACCCAGAGGCTCTCCACTATGGCTGTTGCAGGACAATGCACCAGTCTACAAAAGTGCTGTTTCCAAGCAGGCCATCGACGATTCCAGTTTCTCGATCGTGCCTCACCCGCCATACAGTCCAGACCTGGCGCCTTCGGATTTTTGGATGTTCAGACAATGAAGAAGACGATGCGAGGCAAGATCTTTGAAATCCCCGACAGTGTCAAGGACAGCGTCGAGAAATTCCTCTCCGAATGTGACCAAAATTTCTTTAAAACGGCATTTTTGGAACTGCTGAAGCGCTGGACAATGTGTGTGAACAACAATGGGTCTTACATTGAGAAATGAGGGTATACATGCTGCTTATTTGTTGTGCGAAATATGAAGTTTTTGTGACTTACCTTTCATAGTTAGTCTGGGGACTTAATGCGCGTACCACATAGCATTAATAATAATAATACCAATAATAATAACAATAATAATACAACACATTAATAATAATAATAATAATAATAATAATAATAATAATAATAATAATAATAATAAACGAAATAATACCTCGAGACATAATAACTCGAGACATATTAATAATACAACACATAATAATAATAAGCGACCTGCTGCAAATATTCAGTGTATTCCCTCTAAAAATTAGTTAACCCTTAGGCTTTATCAACATTTTGTATTACCCATCAGTGCCCAGCAATAAAAATATATATGAGCATCTAAAACATAGTTAAATTACAATGATTACAACGATTTATTAAACATATAAATTACAAAAGGAAATAAAATACAATGCCTTACTTCAAAATACAATTTTGAATCAATTGAAAAATTTCACAAAGTTAAGTTTTAGAGTTTTGAAATTTTGTAATAGTTAAGTTAAGTTAAAATAATGAATTTGGTCACTGTTTATATAGTTGTTTTATGCATGTTTACGACCAATTGGCGATTTTTCGCCATTTTAACGTCTTTTTATTATTTTTATTAATTTTAAAATATTTTTATAATTTGTTATGCTGTTTTCTTTATTTTTTGATTTATTATTTTTATGTTATCGAATCTATTTTCTATTGTTATTTTTATACCATATTCTTTGTAGCCCTTAAAATTTTGTTTTCTTGGTCGACGCTTCTGCCTATGTTTTTTCTAAACCTTATTTTGCAAGGTTTCGGCAGTTTTATTTATTTCATATATGTTTCTTTTTACCTCTGTATACTTTAATTGATTTTATTAATATATGTTTTAATTAATTTTGTTGTATTTTAATTTGTTTATTTGATGTTTTTATTTTATTTTTAGTTTCTACTTGCGGTGCATGTGTATGTGCAGTGGCCAATTTCCTGATTTTTACTTGTTGTTGTTTTAACTTACATAACAATTTATTTTTGTTTAATTTTGGCTTTAAGCCTCACACTATCTCAAGATCCTAGTTATCCTACAATAATTGTATAAACCGCAGCTTTACAGTTGTTATTTTTGGCTGTTTCAAGTTCAATATCTCTATACTTATCTAAATTTAGTGTGCGTGCATTTTGAAAATTTGTTGTGTCATCGTAAGGAACGTTTATATCAACTAGTGAGAGTTTATTTATATTTTTAAATGAAGTTTTAATTGTGAGGTCAGGTCTGAAAGTAGTGTTTACATTTGGAGGAAATTTTTCTATATCTATTTTGTATTTCTTATTTACGAAAAAATTATATACCACTTCCAATACATGATTATGTTTGTATTTACGCGCATTTTGGGATAATGTACAATGGTTCAGAATATATGCTTGTGTTTCCCATTGTAACCCGCACAACCTATAATAGACGTCTTTTTTTATCTTTATGATTTAATGGATTAGAATTTAAATTTAAACTGTTAATACGTGCTTTAATTAAGAAAAAATATAGATTATCAATTAGTACTGTGTGCTGGGCACCTGATGGGTAAAAGATATAAGATTTTCGTAGTCACTTGCAGGGAATTACCACCAGATGCACGCACAAGCGATATAACCATTGGATCCTCGTAAAATTGACTTTGGAAATGTATTCCAATGGGCGGTTTCTAGTAAAAGGTAAGCCATATTACCATGACTGCTAATACCCTAGAAAGCCTTTGGGTTCACGAGCTACCATAAAAGGTATTCGCGCTCGTTTTAATTATGAGTCCCTCTGTCACTAATTCAATCCTTTGATCCCTATATTTTGTTTAAAAAGGTGCTATTTATAGAATATTTTAGATGATTATAAAGCGAAAATCGACTCAAATCCCAAAACATTTTATTGATTATTATAAAAATTAAATCAAGATTATTAGAGAATTTCAGAAGATGAAGGTCCAAATTTCTTTATCTGCCCCAGTAGACGAGCGGTCTTCAATCTGCTCTTCTTTCCCTTTCTGCTTTGCTTGAGTGACATTTTTTGTAATTTGGTTTTGATTGTGGATCACGATTCCTTTGGGTATTAGTTGGAGTAAAACATGAAATGGGCCAGGCGACACCAGGATCAACGTTTGAAACTGCGCTAGGGTGATGTCCGATCTCTGCTCTGATCGTTTCCTTCAACTTTAGTTGACAATTTTCCTTCTTTAACTTGTCGAGTTCGGTTCTGAGTAATTCATTTTGTTGTTTCAATTTCGTTGCCTGCTCCGGCCGAGTCCAGGTCTCCTCCATCCGATCGATTTAGCTCTTTGGCTCAGTTTGAGAGCCTCGTGATAATGAGCTACGTCCCGGCTGAATCTTTCCACGCCCAGGGTTTTATTATTGTTTGGCTGCACTAAAATAATTCAGCAAATTTTAGATTGAATTGAAATTCGTGTTTGAAATTATTTTATACTAATGAGGTTGTTGAAAACTTACTCAAGGCAAATGTATATATTAAGACCGAATATATTGGGCTGTGAGACGATGTAAGCTTTACGAAGAATTCCATCAATTTTGGAGGAGATTTTAGTTTAATTTATTTATTTCAGAAGTAGATCGGTCGAGTGACATATGTATAAGGTTCTAATAATATGTTTTTAACCAAAAATGTGATCGAAATCTGGGGATTCGCATCCCTTCCTCCTTAAAATCCCAGAATTCAAACTTCTTAAAAATTATCGATTAAAACAAGAAATTCCGTCCTATTTTTAGAACGGAATTTCTCGATTCCGCACACTATCTCACGGTGAGTGATTTGAAATAAATATCTTTACATAGATTATTGATTTTTTAATTTCAGGATTTCCCAGATTTGACGAATTTTTTTCCTTTTCGTTTAGAATTTTTAGAGAAGGTATCCCAGATTGCTATCAAATCAGGTTGTTGATGTTTGTATTTTGTAAATAAATATGTTTTTTCTAATTGTTAATTTCTTTTTTATTTGATTAACCATTTATTTAATATAAATAGGTAAAAATGAAATTTCCCGAACGGTAATATTTTATGAGAACGCGATTCTCCTGATTTTTTTCTTGCATTTTTTCTTTTGAATAATTAGTAAAAATATAATAGCAAAATTCTTTTTCATAAATAATTTATATAAAAGTTTACAGATTCTTTTGTTGGAGACTCCTTTCACTTTCTTCGTTCTCGTAAGGTAATTATCCGTCTGCTCTCTTTTATTACATCATACTCCAGAGAATGAATATTAATAATAATAATTATTATTGAATAAAAATAAAAAAAATTAAAATTTAGAGAGTATAATAATTTCTTTTGAATTCTAAGGCCATATGTTGAATATTAATAATGATAATTAATACTAAATAAACATAAGACCAAAATTAAAAATTAAAAATTATATAGTATAATAATTTCTTTTTAATTCTAAGGCAAACTCTCTTTCCTCGTAAACTTGAAAATCACCTACAATAGAAAAGCATATTATCTCATGACCGTATTTTTAATTTTATCATTACATTTATTGAAATCAGAATAACCTGCTTGCATTTTTAGTTTACTTATTCTATGAATCTCTTTCTTTTCTTTACATTTTTTCCTTTTCATAATGGATACCTTCTAGTCCTTTTATTCTTCGAACTTGTATTATAATTAATCCTTTCCCATGATCAGCCAAGCTCCACTGAGGGTCTGGCGTTGGGATTCTTGGAGAGGAGATCTGACCCGGCGAATTACCATTCACTACGAGTACCTCCCATGCCGAAGTACTAGCTTTAAACTAGTTGGTGAAAATTTTCATTTTATTTTCTTGTATGTATGCAGTTGATGATTCAATGATGAAAAATCGGTATATGATAACAATTAATAATAATAAATATGTAATCAGAAATTTATATATAATGATAATCAAAAACGGTAATCAAAATAATGAATAAATGGTCAAAAGTGATATTGGGTGAGTTGATGATTTTATATTGTTGGTCATAATAGAGATTAGATCATGAGGCATCTCGTATAGGTCAAGTACCATGGAAGCGAAGCTTCCTTGGTCGATGCGAGGAAAATTATTTTGAATTATCCTTCGTTAATATTGCTTTTGGTCAATAAACTGATCAAAATTCAACAAGTTAAAAATAATCAAATATAATTCAAAAACAATTTTTTAAAAAATTAAACATGTTGGTATATATAACCTATTTAACAAAAATAGACGAAAATATAAAATCACTTCAACTAATAGTATTCTTAAAATTTCCTTAAGTCCAATATTTTAATAATAATAGCATAAATAAATAAAAATGAACAATAGTTCTCCCTTACTTTAAGATTCTTCCAAAGGTTCTTCTAAAGTTCAATAAGAATTTTTTTGAAAATTAGCATTAAATTATGTCGATCTGGCATCGACTTATATAGGGGGGTTTTACACGCATGTTTTTTGATGCGATAAAACCAAACGCCTACACGTTTTTACCATATTTCATCACTTTTCCCCTAGTTGTCATATTTTCAAGATTCTTTTTGTTAAAGTTTCTAATTACATTTTTAAGCTTAATTCTCATATTTATTTTCTAGAATATAAGCGTTTTCTATGAATTTGGAGCCAATTTGATGAAATAGGTTAACTTTGCTAAAATTTAATATTTTTCAATTCTTTTTAAATGTTTTTATTTATTTTTTACATATTTTTTTGTATTTTTCTACTCTTTTTTTCTACTTTTTGTATTAATTAGGCTATTTTTGCTGATTTTTCGTCCATTTGCATTTTGCGCGCCCTGATTTTATCGGATGTCGTACCAGATAAACAACAATTTAAAACATTTGTTTTTGCACAACATGTGCTTTTAATTAGATGTTTTGAGAATTGGCTTTTCCCAATTACTTCTGCTATATGTCCCCGTATGTATCATCTTATCCCATTCAAGAGAATACCATTCACCAGTGAGAATGTGCATTATACCTGAGGCACTTTCAATTTTATCTTTATTAATTATTGCTTTAAATTCATCTTTGCAAATTTCGAGATTGAATATATCATTAATATAAATAAGTTTACAAGTAATAGAGAATTTCTCTTTAAGTCTATATACAATACAGACTATTTAAATTTTAAAAATAAGCAATGTTTACCTGGTTTATCACATTCAATATCTTCATTCAATCATATCAGAACAGTATCCAACTCATTGTTAATATTATTAAAGAGAGTCTTTTTACTTTATATCAGTTCATTTAATATGAAACCCCATCATTGCTAAATCATTCGAAATAAGTAATCTCGTAAGTTAGATAATACTCTGTAAAAGATATTCGTCAATACTCGGAACGATTTCTACACCACCCATAGAGCAGTGCGCATTATGAAATTATTATTAATATTCTGATGTACCTCACCAATTGCCTTTTTAATAAGTCTTAATTTTTTGATCAAATCCTAGTTGTTTGGGTCTGTTGTCTAATTTTCAGTTTCTATCGCAGCCTAGTACCGTGTGTTTTACAGTGCAAATACAAAAGGGGAATATTAATCGAGAATGAATGTTAGCTTTGTAAGTAAGTAATTTTTGTGAAGGATGAAGATTAGATGAAAAGGCAGCCTCGGCATCAGAAAGGGCTTTATCAAGAATGCTATCAATGTTAATGTTCCCCTTACCCCCAAAGCCTACACCATATATATATGTTATATATGTTATATATGTTATATATGTTATTCTCATTAACCCTTTGCACTCGTATATACATTCGATAAGGCTGCCAGTTAAATCGGCATTTTATATAATTTTTATATAACTATAAATTGGTGTTGATTTACTATTTAGTCTAATTAAGGTTTTTACTATCCCATTTTCAAAAGGTACATTCGAGTTATTATCGCTTACTAAACCATCACTTAAAACACTCTCTGTAACTTCACCAGTTTGCAGTATATTATCGAAACGTAATCCATCATCAATAATTATTAAGGAGTCATTAGGAGGCTTTCTTTTGGAATTATAGTTTTGAGTATATTTTCCTCAATGATCACATTGATCTTCTTCGCAATTTCCAGGTTATTATAAACGGTAAAACTCTCTCTTGTTTCAGAGTTTGGTATTTCGAAGGATTTTGGTGTTGGTGAACAAAGACCAATGTCAGAGTCAATCTTTTGAATGACTTGTTGTTTGGGTCAATAGATCATAATCGGTTAAAGTTATGGTACAAGGACTATATGTTATTGATGAAGATGTTTTATCCCCACACACAACATTAACATCACAATACAGATAATCCGTAAACTCCTCTTTGAAATTGGATATTAGCCGCAGGGAAATATAATTTGTCTCCGTTGCTCCAATAATATTTATTAATAGAATATTATCATCGTCATCATTGAAATCGTCATCATAGAATCCATACATTCTAAACAGTTTTTGATTGGTAACGAGAGATGTTTACATCCCATATTTTCGAAATTCGTTTTATGCAATCTAATAAGGTAATTTTGGGCCAATTTTCTTTTTTCTCAATAAACCTAAGGATTTTTTTTACTTCATTTCTGTAGTGCACTTTTAAGCATCTGATAATACCCATATCCATTGGTTGAAGAGCGCTGTTAGGTTAAGAGGAAAGAATTCCAATCGGACATTATTTAGTTTGTATTTAAGATCATCTTTTCTATGGGCTGAGCAATTATCGAAGAAAATCAAAACTTTCCGATTTTGCTTCCTAAATTCTACGTCCAATTTCATTAAACATTTAGCAAAAATGGATGAATTCATCCACGCCTTTTTTATTATAATCATAATTCACTGGCGTTGAATTGACATTTTTAAAACAATGTCTCGACTTCCCAATAACCAAAGGTTTAATTTTTTCGGTCCCTGACATATTAGCACAAAGCATTATGGTTATTCTTTCCTTACTGTTCATGCCTTTTTGACAGCTATCTCCTTGTAACACAAATGATCTACCCGGAAGGCATTTAAAAAAGACCGGTTTTAAAACATAATTATTTAATGATTTATTTAAGAGATATTGAAATTGAAAAATACATGGAGCCCCCTATACCCCTATTACCCAAGTCTATCTAGAGCACACCGCAACACAAAATGACTTCGTGGGATTTTGTAAACATTTATACTAAAGTAAAGTAAAATGGTTCCAAGTACAGTAAAACTACTGTACTTTATATATAATATTAGAAAAAATCGACAATTATGATTCATAAAACATTTTATTTTTAGGAAAAGATTGCATGAACAAGTTATTGCTCTACAATGAATTATTGACTTTTATGGAAAGTTTTATTCGTAATAATGATTTCTACTTCATTAATGATCATGACAGACAAATTAATAAAATTATTTCTAATCATAATAAAGTTATTCCTGAGGAAAATAAAAATATATTCGGCGTCTTGTTGGGATTTATACAATACTGGGCTCTAAGGCCGGTAAAACTCAAACCATTATTCTAGAAGGATGTAGCAATGGAGGCAAGACTTTATTTACTGCAATTTGTCGGGGTAAACTCAATCATGGATTCTTTACTGGAGCACAAACACAGAGTGAATTTTGCTTTGATGAATGTGTAGAAAAAGAAATAATAATTGGTGTTAGACGTATGGGAATCTTCATTTTACTTTAGTGCTTATCCTATTGGTGTGACCTTCACATTTAACTCCTAGGGATATCTTCCCGATACGCCGCACGATTTGGAATAACCATTGCGTATCCATGACCGAAATCATGTTGGTAGTGTACGCAATAGCCGAATGCCATTCGAGCAGGTGAGCGCTATTATTAACACTACTCCTCGAAGGACCTTCGCTTTCCCGGATTATTTGCTGCCGATGGAAGGACTTACGCTTATTGACTACTGGCTTGCTTATAACCCTTTGTATTTATATTAACTGCGTCGAGATAATCTTGGGAATCGTTCACATCACGCCCCCAGTTTACAAACCCTATCTGGCAACTTACCGTTATCTAGTACTGTTACTTTGTCTCTCTTAACTTAAGATAATTAATTCTGACCCAACGAAAAGAAAAGAAAAGCACAAGCAAGCTGTATTAAAATATTGTACATTGATTGTCATATTTACAACGTAATAGGTGATGATTGATGATTCGTGAGAATGAGCGCCGGAGATAGGTTATGATAACCCGAGTTCGATTCAATCTTCCTCGGCGTCGATATCAGTAGGCAAGCACCTACGCTTTACCGGCCGATATGGCGGGGGATGCGAGTAGAGGGTCCGGCGACTTCTGTTTGAGGAGAGGTTTGAGGCACTTCGCCCGTGAGGACTGCGATGTCATGGTGATTCAATCCCAAGCGATCGAGAGCTTGGGAGAATCCGGGGGAGTCTGAGTCCTCATCCACTAGATTTATATGGATTTGGCGAGCCCGCGGTGGGAAGGTTGCGGTGGGAGCATACAGGATGTCCGGATCGAGCCCCGGAATCTCAAATTCCTGGTATGGGGGCGTCAAATCATCGATCTGGTATGGGCCTTCGAGTGGCTCCGTTTCCCGAAAGAGCTCCACTTCCCTACGACGACGGTCACGACGTCGCCGATTACGATTGGGCCGCCGGTGGGCCGGATTTACACCAGTTTCGGTCTCGGTTGCTTGTGGTAGGTCGATTCGTGAAGGAACGGAAGTTGATGGGGTGGGGGGAAGTTCGACGATCGGAAGGTGATGCTCGGTATTATATTCAGCTGTCGAGCCCGAACACTTGCTGGGACGTGGGTTCTAAGCTCCTTGTCCGTAAACGCCTGGTGGAGAGCCGTGGCCTGTTCCTTAATTAGCAGCCGTTGGCTGCGCGACTCCGCGATCAGTTCGTCTCGAGCCCGAGTTAATCGCTCTACCTTTCGATGCAGGCCCTGAGAGACTTCTGAGAGGACCAGGTGCCATTGATCAGTTCATATTTCGTCCGTAATGAGTTATGTTTCGCCTCCAGTTCCTCGAGTCTCTGCCAGAGCGCAATAACCGACGGAGAAAGTCGGGGAATCCTTGAAAGATTATTCAATGATGAGCCGGTTCCAGAGTTCATATCCTAAAAGGGGAGAGAAGGAATTCAGGAAATGGAAATTAATCGAGAGATAAAAAGAAATGTCGGGGAAGTAGCGGGAGGATATTACGGATTTCTTAGATGGTTAATTGATCCCCAAGTTCATTTTATGTCCCGTTATGGCTTATCAACGTTTGGACTCCTATCATTAGTCAAATTATCGGCTAAACAGGGTTATGATTAATTGTCATTCGATTAGGAATTTCGCACGAGATTGTGAAATAACATTATTACTATTGCTCGGTACCTTCGACAAATTTAAATCGTCATAAATTATACCATTGCTACTATTACAGTTACGTTTTACGTAATTAAAATTTTTGATTCGTTAGGGGCGATATTACTATTATTATGATTTAACATTATAACAAATAGTATTGATATTACTATCATTTAATAATTTTTACCGAATTAAAATTAATAAAACTCGCTATACAATCATCCTATTGTTATTACGATTTAACATTATAAATTACATTAATGTTTTCCATTATTAGTGGTTCCTATTGAGTTGAAATTGGTATAATTCGTCAAGAAACGGCACTACTGTTATCAAGAACTATTACCCATACGGCCGAATTATTATTATGAATGATCCATCACTAAGGTCTCCAGTATTGCTAGGGATCGTAGTGAGGGAATTTGATTAAAAAACAACAACTATCTATTGTGAAAAATTATGCAGGATTGCTATGGCTGGCTAAAATTTAAGCTAATTTTAATAATATACTCACTAATATTAGATTTCTTCGGGTTATATTTCTTTGGTTTTATGCGAATTAGGTCCTAACGTCTTTAGTATTTTGAAACTTCGATTGAGGGTTCATAAATCCACAGTACTAGAATATGCGTATTAGCGTTAGGGTAGTGATTATCGATAGATATTTTATACTCACAATGAACGCATTAGAAATGATGAGATAAAAAAAAATATATTAACGGCAGTTGTACGCGTAGGTGAACTTGATCTATTGATTTTTAGAGAATGATTATTGCTATTTGGTAAGCTGAGTTGTTCATCGGATTTCCCGGTTTGCCGGCTATGTGAAGAGGCAGATACTTATCGTGGTGGACATTTCGATTAAAGGAGAGTCTTGCCAACCCAATGGCTTCGGTAGCTTATACCTGAAGCGTCAATCTCATGCCAGAAACAGTTGGGTCCGACTAATGTGGTGAGTTTTATTTTAATCACTGCGCTTGTCGGTTTCTTGTTAGTTTAAGATAGTTGGAGAAAGATATGCAGCGTGGACTTATCGTCTTCCTGGAATTATACCTACGACGTCGGAGCGTCTGTGACATGGATTTATTTTCTTATCTGCCATGCTAACCGTTCATATCGGTTCCCGTGCGACTTATTTGCGATGGAATTTTCCTGCTGATCCGAAGAACAGTTTCGTTGTATCTGTCTACGTTGCGGAATTTATATCGAATCGGTAAAAATTCAACTATTGTTGTATATGCGTTTGCGTCACAGAAAGAATAAAATTGGTGCGTCTTCAATTTTCATTTTCAATTTCATTTTCATGCGATCGTTTAGCCAGTTAGTTGTCAATATCTATGCCTATCCCTACTACCCAATCTCGTTTACTAGTTGGTTCGAAATTTTCTGTAAAAAACGTTTCCTAGATCATTCTATGATCGTACTTAATATCCCCCTAACTGAAATAACACTCTTCCCGTGATTTTATTCCTACTCGCTCCGGCCACTTTTCAGCAGTCGCTTCGAGTTATACGACGATGCCCTGCGTGGAGGTCCTGTGCGTATTGCCAGACCCTACTGCGGACTACCGAAGTGTTCACGAGGCATGACCCGCGAGTTCAACTAGGAGTTTTCACCCACCAGCCGGCACGAGATCCGTCCGATGAACTTCTATTCAAATACATATAATATAATATTTTAAGGGGCTCGAACCAATAGAGTATATTCACATATATAATAATTATTGAACGAAAATATTGAAGTGGAGACATTACGACACATCGAAAAATTTAATTATGAAAAATGGTTACATTAACATAAAAACAGTTAAAAAATACAACATTCCTTACTTTTGATCAATTATTTGAATTATTGCAAATTTGAAAGTTAAGCATAAGATAAAAATAATGAAATTTGTCACTGTATATATACTATTTTTGTGCGTGTGTGCGACCAATGAGCGATTTTTCGCCATTTTAAGGGCTTTTTAATCACATTATTAATTTTAAATTATTTTTATTATTTTCCTTATATTTTTCTTGATTTTTGATATATATTTACTTTATGGTTAAGTTTTTATCTTTATTATTATTTTCTTATGACATTATTTTTAGCCCTTCTTATTTGTTTTCTGGTCGCCACTTCTGCCTGTGTTTTTTCTAAACCTTATTTTGCAAGGTTTTGGCAGTTTATTTTCTTTTTCATATGTTTCTGTATGCGGCTGTATGCTCTTTTTATTATTTTATTTAATTACTTGTTTTATTTAATTTTGATATATTTTAATTTGTTTTTAATTAATATGTTTTTCATTGATTTTTTGTATCTTCTTGTGGTGCATGCTTATGTACAGTGACTTATCTCATTACTTTTACTTTTTGTTTTAATTTTTATTACTGATTTTTGTTTAAATTGTGGCTCTGAGCCCAACATTTATTGTGACTTTTAAAATGTTAATTTAATTAAACTCATGTGCGAATGCAATATTTTTTTAAGAGTTTCAAGGAAAGGAGAATCACAAGCATCATTACCTTCTTGTCCATGTTTAATTTGGAAGTATGCTAGTGAACACGAACTAGCTTTAAGAAATAGAAGTTTATATATAAAGGTAAATAATCCATACGAATTTAATTATAATCTAAATGTTTTTTCAGATATAAATGTACTGAATGACGTAAAATTCGATATTTTTGATAAAATAAAGAATCTGTTTATTTAAGTTACTTTATTATTTATTAAAAAATTATTATAAGACTAAAAACTAAATTGCATTGAGATATAGAAAACTAAAACTAAAATTTCACATTGCATACACCGAGATAAAGTCTTAACATTTGCTGACAGTGATTACACTGAATAGATATAAAACTGCATTTCGGCTTCTTATTAATTATCGGTTCCTCTTCTGATACTGGTGTATCATCGTCTAATTTTAAATTTAATAAACAAAATAATAAAATTATTACTTTTTCGGAATTGTATTCTTTACAAATTGGCCCGTGGAATTTGTGAATTTTCAACCTACATTTGATTGCTGCCATTATTGAAGGTGAAATGTTTTCGGGATAAAATAACTCGATATCATTAATGCAAAATATGCGTGGCATTCCTTCGTGTATTACGGCCACTGAGTATTTTATGTTGATCACATTTTCGTAAGCACAATCGATTAGTGCTAAAAATTCTTCTACTTTAAACTTATTAAAATAGAGATCATCGAATATAATCCCGTCACATTCATCGACATTGTTATTGACTCTATTGAGCATTTGGATATATTTGCAATGAACCGGCTTGTTGAAATGCGACAACGCAAAATTTGTTTTTCCGATTCCTGATTCTCCAAGGAATACATGTGACTTCCAATCATATACGTTGATTTTGTCGATTAAAAAATTATCATTGAAATTAGGAAAAGTCGGATTGCCAAATTTATTAACGAAAGTTTCTTTCGTTTTTCTCTTCGTCATATAATGAAAAGCTTCTTTTTGCATTAGAATATTTAAGGCATCATTCATCGTAGGAGCTTCCAGGGCCAATTTAAAGTTGTCTACGTGATTAGTGTTAGAAGAGTATTTACTTGGAGTTCCATGTTTTATGGTGAGGCCTCCGGGGACTCTCATATCGTCCTTAG
This sequence comes from Schmidtea mediterranea, assembly GCA_022537955.1. Classification (NCBI taxonomy): domain Eukaryota; kingdom Metazoa; phylum Platyhelminthes; order Tricladida; family Dugesiidae; genus Schmidtea; species Schmidtea mediterranea. The sequence goes on from CM039679.1 coordinate 273,447,240, forward strand.
TGCAGTATAGGATCGCGCTTGCTCGATCAGGACCGGAAATCCCTTGGATATGGAACAAGCGTTCTTGGCCTAAAGGCGTAAATAGGCATTTTATAGTAAATCTGTTAGGTGAAATTAAATGATAAATAATAACCGCTTACCTCCCAATAGATTTGCATATGGTTGAATCCACTATCACCTTTTTCCTCCTGCCCTATAACGTAACGTGTGAATGTCCGATCAATGAACAATATTTCAAGCTCCTTTTCCATGCTTTTATATTTTCTAGTAGATATGTTAAATTGGAAGGAGTTAAATCTTCTGTTTTGAGCTTCCCTATCTGAGTCTCGTCAAGGAGTAGATCTGTCATCGTGTTGATTATCTTCGCCAGATATATCACATCTCCGTTTCGCTGTTCCAGAGTAAATTGATTGAGTAGGTCTACGCATCTGAAATAACTCATTAGTCTGGATATCATCTCGCATAACGGGAAGCAATACGTCAGACAAAATGGGAGATATACTGTCTTGCCTGCTTTTGTTGTTGTTATTGACTTCCACGTCATTTGGATGTCTTTCTTCATCATAGTCATCAGATCGTTCAAGAGTGTTTTCCACTCTATGCCTTTTAACAGGTCCTATATTACGGGAGTTGTTTCCAAATTCTCCATCACTATTGTTTTGGTAATGTTGATTTCGCTCCATAACTTGTCTATTGAGTTTTGAAATTCTAAACCTTTAAACAATAATAATAAATATAAATATATTAATTTGCCTGCCAATAATTCAAGCACCAATCCCAACCGAGAAGAATGTGTGCCAATAAGAAGCTGGTGATGTTTGTTAAAAAAATGTATATTTATCTAAGTTGTCTTGGTCAGTACATAAATATGACTGATTAACTGGTGAATTTTCTTTGAAATATGATGGTATATGATAACTAGGGTCATTACTATTCGGATTGTCTAAATATGTTTTTAAATCATTTATTTAATGATTATTTAATAAATATAATTTTTAGATCATTAAAAATATAATTTTCTTTGTAGATCCTAATAAGTGATTTCAATATAGTTTTAATTTAATTGTTTGCTACATTTTTGTCGTAACCTGCTGCATCGCCATTCAAACAACGCTATTTTATTCCATTTCTTGTTTTTAAACCATCGAGCCGTCTATTACTAGCTCTAAACGTATCACAATTTAATGCTAATCCCTATTGCTTGGCTTTCTCTTTAAGCATATTTATATTTATAGGAATATTATTTCTGGCTTCTGAAACGAAGCAACTGACAGCACTATCTACCATATCAAATTTTCCTGTTCTCATTCTTTTTCTTTTTATTAAGAATGTGACCCAAAAGTTTATAACGGAGTTTAGTCCTCGTCGGCGTCGATGTCCACAGGAAAATACCTGTGCTTCGACCTTCGATCCTTACACGGATAAAATTTCAAAAGATGTATAAAAAATATAATTATTTAATGCAATTAATAATTTTATAACTTCAAAAATAATTTAACTCACTTTTTTTGAATAATTTCCGAAAAATAAGTTATCATAAAATAAATCATTTCCTGAATATTTATAATCATTATTAATAATAATATACATGAGCTTGTATATCAAAAGTTATAATTATAAGTTTGAATAAAGATTTAATTTCCTTGTAAAATCATAATTCAACTCTTAAAACTTAAAAACTTTAAGCTTTTAACTTTAAAAAATAATTTACTTTGCAGCCATTTCAGAAATGCTGAAATTCATTAAATTTTCTCAAAAATAAATTCCAATAAGTTGATTTATGTTTCAACTTGCATTATAGAGGAATTTATCTGAACTTCGCTTGGTCTACTTAGTAATTTATTTTTCCATCAATCTTTAATCCCAGAATTTAATGAGGGATTATTCTATACAACCGGATGATGATCGTCTCTGAGTTGAGATTGGATGTCGTGGCCTAATTCGATTGAATGACTTAATTATTTAACTCCATCTGCTCCCTGTTAGCAGGTCAGAATTCTCAGTTTTTTTCAAATTGTCTCAGTTATGTTAATTTTTCCTTTTTCTTACTGATATTCAATCTCCGTTTTCATTCAGGTTCCTATGAATCGGTTATTGGCGTAATTTAGCTAAAATTGTTACGAACTTTTAGCAATCCCCTCAGCAGGATCGGTTATCACTCCAGGCGGTTCCGAAGGCATCACATTGGTCGTCATGAAATGGGATGACTTCCAGTTTGGGTTTCAGGTGACTACCAGCCTCAATTCTGATCGATAAACATATGCTCGGACTTCCTCGATGTCGACTGATAATATAGGTCTACCTGACAATCGCCGATTTTTTATCATTTCTAATTTATTATAAAGATGGATTTTGATTATCTTGGTTATTTCCCATTCATCATCACGTATCCATCGTGTCGTTATGCAACTCTAGTCTTATTGATATCATAGTACGTTGTTCTTTTAAAGTTAATATTTGTGTTGTTATTCTTAGTAGTAGTAAATTCCGTCTCTTTTACGACATAACATTGTCATGGTCGGGTGATGAGCTCTTAAGGATTATGACTTTTATTGCCACCTATTCTTTGTTCTGACCATTATATTCGTCGTGGATTGATAATAATATTAACTCATCAGCACAATGTCTTGTTATTATCATTTCCCCTATGCGTGCCTGTTCTTCTGAAAATTTTTCGAGTGTTTCAGACTGAAATAGAGTTCTAAGTAAAATTGGTTTCCCGTAAGAAAACAGTTTCACAGTGAAAAGTTGATTAGAATTCTGATAAACGAATCGTTATATATACCTTTTCTGTGATCCTAATATTGTGTGTTTTTTTAGATGCGTTAAAACAAAATTTAACCTTGAATTTATTTATATTATCTAAATCTAGTCTTTTTTTGAGTTAAATTGACTAAAAATATTATATTTTATCTCGTTTTACTCAATAATTTCTAAGTTTTATAAATTGTCCTTTTTCGTTCAAATTTTCATGTTACGATGTTATTTTTATGTAAATTTCGCGAGGTTCCTGGTGCGTTTTTGTATATATTTTAATTTACTTTTATGTTTGATTTTGTATTTAATTATATTTTTCTCTCATATGCTTGAGTGTTTAGTTGATGTTTACAGGTTTGATTTTAAATTTGCATTACTGGGTTTACAAGTCATTTTTAAAAGTGCAAAAATGGTAGTTAAACAAACCATAATACTTTTCAGCCATTTTTATAAATTTTCCATTTAAATTATATTTCACCATTTTAAGTATAACTTAATTTTTAAATTCTGTTCGTCAGAAATTGTAGATTACAATCATATTCGTCATTTTCATCGAAGAAAGGATGGTCGAATGCAGCCAAAATTTTTCACTTAGTATTTAATTGGTTGCCATACGATTTCTTTGAAAACTAAATTTACACAAATTGTTGTCAATATAGGATTCTCAAATAAAAATTTTAAGAAAGAAGTTCTAAAACGTCTCCAAAAAACGACTTCATTATATATTTATTTTGTTGTTTCATAGGATTTTATCATGTTAGTTGGTGTAATGTGTTAGAGTTAAGTTAACTTGGTTCTGGGATTTCGCGTTATATAACTGACTTATTAAAACAAACTTTCAAGGTCTTTTTTTGTCCCAGCATACATTTTAAAGATGAATTTCAACCATTTTGTTAAATTTATGCTAAATACTTGGCATTTTGAAAAATCTTACAAAACTGTACAAATTATCGTTTAAAATGAAAATACTATAATCAATGGCTAACTTCTAAAAAATTTTTATTTAAAAAGATTTTTGATAATTGAAGAAATAATATTCTCACTCCAATTCTTACATTTGTTGGATATATAGCCATAATTTCAACAACAAAAAATTGTAAATTAAAACAATGTCCTTTAAAATTAATATCGCTGCTGAAAAAATACACATTCACCGCTAGCAGATTATAAATAAAATAAAACACCAATTAAACAAATTAAGAATATAACAAAATTAAATAAAATAAATATTAATTAAATCTAAAAAAAGCCTACAGACGCCGAACGAAACACATAATCAAAGTATAAAACTACCAAAACCTTGCTAAAGAAGGTTAAGAAAATACACATGTAGAAGTGCGACCCAAAATATAATATTGAGCGACCATAATGGGCCACAAAAATCTACAAATATTGATTCGAATAAATCTGCTTCGGGCATTTCCAGCGCCTTTTCTTTAGTTCGTGTCGTTGTAACTTTCCTCATTTGACAATTTTCACACGTTTGTACTACTTCTTGAATCCTTCGTTTCATGTTTCTCATTGCAAAATTATTCGACACGTATTTCTCAATTTTCATTGATCCAGCATGACACAGTTTTTTATGATATTTATGAATGAATTCTTCCATTCGTCCAATTTTTCTATCCGGAATCCATATTCTATTGTTTTCTGTCATTACTAATCTTATTACGTAAGCAGCCTTATTCATTGATCAATGTAATAATCTCATTTTATTTTCATATCAAAGATTTATAAATTCATAAATAACAACATAATTAAATCATTAAAGAAATAAAATGTATTTTTAAAATTAAATATCTCTAGGAAATATTATTTAAAAGTTTTCGAAAGATATTTTGATTTTGATTATCAGAATTATCATTCAAAAGCTCTTCAAATGAACCTAACTGTAAAACTTTGCCTTTGTTAATAACAGCAATTTGATGTGCCGACCTCAAAAAGGCAAGTCGGTGGCTTATAGTTACAACGGTCCGGCCTCGGAATATCTCATTAATTGCTTGCTGAACTAACTTTTCATTTTCATTGTCCAAAGCACTAAAAATTTATTATTTCACTAAATAATTGAAAAAAAAATTTAAATTATTAATATAGATTCTAATTACTTTTTAAGGTTTAATTTTTTCCTATATTTTCGTTTTTAATTAATAATAAATTTATTCGTATTTTATAATTGACTCATTACATAACTTTATATGAAATTTGATTCATGTCTTTTAACGAGAAAATCCCATTCTTGTAGAACTTATTTACTGAAATTAATAATAGTAACTCAAAGGTTTATAAGTTATAATTAGTATTTTATAATATTTTCATATTTAACACTGTCCTTTCTGAGTTCCGGCAATTAATGTGAAATAAAAAATAAAATGAAGAAAAACGAAGATGAAGTAAATTGAAAAAAACAAACTTTGCGGAAAATATTTAAATTCATTTCTTTAATTTTCTGAATAGGAATTATGAATGGAAAGTTGCGAAATAATAAGTGCATAATATAAACAATATATTGAAAAAAATAGTTTCTTGACATTTTTCGTCATAATTTAAAAGTTCAATTTGATTAATATAAATTATTTTTCTATTTTTATAAGTATATTTTATTTGTAGTTTTTCCTGCTATTTATATTAAAGCAAAAAGAAATCTTTACAGTAGTGTATAATGTCAATAATAATTATAACAAAGATAAGTTTTGGGATTTCAAGGGAATTTGGAAAGATTTTTTGTTAAAATATGTTAGTAGAATTTTATACGTAAGTTTGTTCAAAGAATTTTTTATTTTATTTAACATTTATCAATGATTTTATTTTTTATTGATGCTTTTAACACTAAGCCATATGTTTTAAAAAATAAAAGAGAAAATTTTAATTTTAATAATAATAATTATTATTATTATTATAATGATTACCTTTAAAAATTTTTAGTCGATAGCGAAATCATTTTTATAAATATAATTTAAATAAATAACTATGTAAGCCAATTTCTGCAGTATTTATTCATAAAATGAATTATGAAATATTTCGATCTAAAATAGGTCATGATCATTCCAAAACAAAATTTAACAAGTATTTCGCTTTCTTTCTGATTGACATTAACCTTCCTACAAATATTTTTATTTGTGCAATTATTATTTATTGATCACTAATTCTTGATAAATAGTTATTGTTAAACAAGTTAGTATAATTTAATAATTTTAACAATAATATTATATCCGTTGCACATAATCGATCTTGATAACGAAATTTTTGTGAATACTTTTAAAAATTTTAATTTTAAGTAACCGAAAATGATCTGATATTTTATTTATATTTATTGATTTATTAAAAGATTTGTATACATAATATATACATTAAAATGCCAGTTATATGAATGTCAGCAATATCTATCGGAAAATCCCTTCTAAACCCTCTTTGTATTTCCACTATGTTCTGACATTTATGGTAGGACTTTAAAATCAATTTACATTGTTCAAAGTTTAGTTAAAAATAAGTCGTACCTAAAAAGGCCAAATAATTGGAAAATATGAAGTAAACAAGTCGTAGACAGGAACTTATTTGTGGTCACAAATACACTCACATATGTATATTAATGTTTTTTTACATTTTTCTGTTTTATCTCAACCAAGTAAAAATGAGATAAGCCTTAGCTGCAATGGTGCAATGGATATATTAGATGAAAAAAAATATTTTCATTTTTTCATTTAATATATACTTTGTAACAAGAGTTTCTCTAATTATTTACTTATTTGAAATTTTAATTTATGCCTCTACCAAAAAATCACCGTTTTATACTTTCTGTTATATCAAATAAAGGTTTAATAATCAGTGTTGTATTTGGTATTTATATAACCAGGCGTACTAATTCCGCAACTACAGTAATGCTTTATGATGATTTGTAATGTCTGGTTTATACGTATGTCTGGTGTACTGATATTTGGTTAGAAAATATGGTTATTTTATACGTGAAGATTTTTATAATTTTTTGAATGAAAATGATAAATTTCAAACAAAAATATTATAAAAATATTGAAAAACTTCTTTCTTACTGTAACTATCCAATAATTTCAGATTGTTAAGAAGTCCAAAATAGATGCTGATTAAAATGAATGCCAAGAATCCGTATAAACAATTGATTTATATAAAAATCTGCTTCTCACTTAATACCAAATAATAAAACAAAGTTTTTATAATTGATATTAATTTATTGATATTAACAATTTAATATTAATTTATTGATATTAATAATTAAATTAATAATATTAAATTATTGATATTTATTAGCTAAATGTTTTAGAGTTCATAATAACTAGAAATTTCCCATCCCTAATAAAAATTTGGATACCTAATATAAGATCATCAAGTTGCGATTTTGGTAACCTCAACAATATATAAACATTTAAAGATTTTTGTCAAAAATTGATTTAAACAATCACCAATCAAAAATTCAACAAAAATCCTTTCAAAATGACCAGGAAATTCATATAAAAGCATAGAACACTATTCCTTCAGTTTATAATAAAAAATGTCGAAAAAATTAAAAATTATTACAGATACCTCATGGCTTCATCTAAAATTACAATATCAGGATTTGACATAAGAGCACGAGCTATTGCAATTCTCTGACGCTGTCCACCTTTACTGTTTTAAATTAGTATAAGAGGTTTGAATATACTCTACCTGAAAGCAAAACACCTCTTTCTCCTATTTTTGTATCAAGACCTTCTGATAGATTTGAAACAAATTCCATGACTTGAGCTTGTGTAGCAACTTTAACGACGTCTGATAACTTGAAATTTGCATCACCATTAGATTTTGCTCCATAACCTATATTTTCCGCAATCGAACATGAGAATAATACTGGATCCTGCATAACAACAGCTATTCGTTTACGCCATTCATAACTGTCAATTTCCGATAGTGGGACATCGTTTATTAATAATTTACCAGAATTTATTTGATAGAATTTCAAAAGTAATGATACAATCGAGCTTTTACCACACCCGCTGGGTCCAATAATAGCTGTAAGTTTGCCATGCGGTATAGAAAGAGAAAAATTGTCGAGAATAGTTTGATCAGGTCTTGTCGGATAAGAGAAAATCACATTTTCAAATTTAATATCTCCTAGGCTTATCGGATTGTTAAAATGAGGTAGATTTTGATTTACAGATTTTTCGGCTAAAGTGAAAAATAATTATAAATCTTCCTAAAGAGAATGGAAATAATAATGCAATTTTTGATACATTTTCTTCGTCCAAGGAAATTAATTTCTTTAACACTGTTTAACTCTGCGTTGAACATACGCAACAGAAGTTTAATCACTTGTTTAACCCCTTAACGCACTTTTTTTGTGATACAACGGCAAAAATAAATCATTTTTTTTTATTATTGATTATTAATATATAGACCTATGTCAATCATAATCATAAACCAAGATAAGAACAACCCGCCTTTCAAGGTTACGTTACAAATTAACATATCGGCTTCTTTTTCATAAATTTATGCACAAAAATTATGCACAAATTTTGGATCGGTCATTACCCGAGTTCATTCATTAAATTTCTCTAATGAAGTGGTAGAAAAAGACTTTAGGAGTTTCCCGCAATTTGAAGGTGTTGCATTTACTAAATTCATAAAATAATGAGATTTAATTTCTTGTAATAAATATTCTTTTAAAATTATTTTATTCGATTTTGATAAATTCTTCTTTGCTTTTAAAGGTCTTAAATTTATCCAATTAAAACATCTTTTTATTTGTTCTTCATCTTCAAAATTAAAACTAGAAACTAGTAATGTGTGATCTATATGCCAATAAGAACCTTGATTTACCCAAGTCATTCCGTCATAAAATTGAAATTTAATCGATTGATAAAAATCATTTATTGAGCATCCAAAATACTTCATTAATGTTCGACTTTCTTTGTTTTGTTTTAATACTCTTCTAATACCTCCATTAGAGTGGCCCTTAAAACAAAAAGTTTGAAATCATCTTCTGGCACGCCACTAATATGTTCCACTTACAGAAATAAAATTATGTGCAAAAAATCATGCAGATTGGGCAATATTTAGAGGTAGCCCTCAAGCTTTGAAGTTTGACTAAATCCGTGAAATTTAAATAAATCGTTAAGTTTTAAACCTGTTTCGTGTTTTGTATAAATATGATGTATTGTAACTGTACAATATATTAACTTACATACTACATCATCATTGCATCATCCCAATGACAAAATAAATATTCTTTGGTACAGTAGACACTGTGTGCAAATTTGCAAAAAAGCTTACAACCCTTAAATAATAAATAATTTGACTGCTACCATTGAATTGCTTAGTCAATACTTATCTGTGTCTGCCAAGTCTTTGATTGCAGCACTAGTGCGCTAGATTGGTCTCACTGGATTGTAGTGGATTCAAGTGGATTGCTTGCATTCAAGGTAAATGTAATTTTTTCTATTAATATTCGAGCATATTCGAGCCAGGCTGTTCTTAAAACTGCTTTATCTTCAGATGATGATGCAGTTGATGAGTACTTCGATAAAAGTAAAACTTGCAGTCGATCGGATGAAGTCTGTGTTGGACCCAAAAGAGCAAAAATCAATGTGTTGTCTCCTGGGTTTAACTTCAGCTTTGGACAGAACTAAGATTTCATCACGGAATGCTACCTTCGTTCTCAGTGAAGTAGCTTCCAGTCTTGGCCATGATGTGAACACTTTAAACATCAATCGAAGCTCAATACACCGCGCTAGAGCAAGTCATCGGGCTGCCAGATCGAGCTGCTGCGATCAGAGTTTTCAACAACTGTACCTTTAACGGTTCACTGGGACGGCAAGCTGATGGAAGGCTTATCGACACATGAACATGTAGACCGTCTTCCAGTCCTTATCTCAGGTGTTGGAGTCGAACAGTTACTTGGCGTCTCAAAGCTGTCAGCTGGGACAGGTGAAGCACAAGCATCTGCAGTCGTTCAATGTTTGGAAGAGTGGGGTGTTGCAGAGCAGGTCGCTGCAGTTTGTTTTGACACGACAGCATCTAATACTGGTCATCGTTCAGGAGCATGTTCTCTGATCGAGCACAAACTAAACAAAGATCTTCTATACCTGGCCTGTCGTCACCACATTATGGAGTTAATAGTTGGTGCTGCATTTGAGACAACATCAGTTGGCACTTCATCTGGGCCGGAAATTCAGATATTCAAGAGGTTCAGAGATTACTGGCAATTCATAGATCGTGACGGTTTTCAGGTTGCTTCTTCAGACCCGTCGGTTGAGTTGTTAGTTGCACCATATCGTTCTGACATCCTTAGTTTTGCCAGAACATATTTGCAAGCTGAACATCCAAGAGATGACTACAGAGAATTTCTGGAGCTTGCAGTCATATTTCTTGGAGATGTTCCTGATCGCGGAATTCGATTTCAGGTGCCTGGTGCAATGCATCGGGCACGATGGATGGCGAAAGTTATCTACTCAATCAAAATGTTTCTCTTTCGCAGTCAGTTTAAGATGACTGCTTCAGAAGAGCGTGGTATTTGTGATGTCGCCACTTTTTCCGTTGTCATCCACCTCAAAGCCTGGATGACTGCACCACTGGCTGTTGAAGCACCTCTGAATGACTTCACGCTTATGGGACAACTTAGGAGCTATCCGCATGCGGCTATTTCTGCTGCTACCAGCAAGAAGCTCGGGCTACATATGTGGTACTTGTCCGAAGAGCTTATTGGTCTGGCTCTGTTTGACTTCAGACTATCACATGACTCCAAGAGGCTAATGATTGCTGCAATGGACGAAGAAGCTCCAGATCATCCATCGAAGCGACCCAGCATAAAGTCCGATGCATTCCTGGGAAAACGAGGTTTGGAACAGTTCTGCACAGTGAACTCCAAGAAACTGTTCCAGTTGCTTGATCTACCTGTAACATTGGTCAACAAGGATCCATCTGATTGGGAACAAGATGAGTCATACACGCGAGAGCTGGGCATTGTCAAGAGCTTGGCAGTCGTCAATGACAGGGCTGAGCGTAGAGTTGCTCTCATTCAGGATTTTAATAAGAAATTGACCAAGAATGAAGATCAACTCCAGTTCCTTTTCCAAATTGTGAATGAACATAGGCGCCAGTTCCCTGACTGTACCAAACGAAACCTGGCGACTTGTGCAAGTGGTCAACAATCTGACACTGTGAAATTGTGAAATAATAATACAGCGAAGAACAGTTGGCAGAGAAACATAATTCTTAACATTTTCAGTTGGAGCTATTTCTGAATCAGTGACATTATTGTTTATTTGTTGTACAGTAAACTAACCTGTTCAGGCTGTTGTGTGTAGAATAAATGTGATTTAAAAATGTAAGAAACCTTTAACCATTTGCAATATCGACTATCGAGCTTGAAATTGTGGTACATACAAAACTTCAATGCCTAAGGGCCACTTCTAAATATTCTTCAATTGTAATGATGTTTTACACAATTCATTATTTCAATATTTGGCACAGATTGGATGGGTGCCAGAATTCAAATTATGAATTTCATTTTTTTGCCCTATGCTAAGGGCCACCCTACAAATGATGAGTTAATTTAAGTTTAGGATTTTCATTATATCGTTTTTTAGCCCACTCATTAATTTTTTCCTTATTATTTTGTGCATATTTTCGTTGACATTCTTTACACTCTGAATTATAAACATAATAATCCCTCTTTAATCTACTCCTAAATTCACTTATAGATTTTTCAATATTTACATTTTGTACATACTTTTATTGTTAAAGTAGTTTTCAAATTTCTTATTTCTAATAAACATTTCTCTTTATATTTTAGTTCTCTTATCTTATTATATATACTTTCACATTTTTTACACATACCAAGAAAATAGGAATTTCCTTTTCCCTTACTAATTTTAAAAGATTTATTTGATTTTTCAATATTACATTTATTACAAATCTTTAAATCCATTTTTTAATTTAATTATTTTACAATGAATTTAGCAAACACTAACATGTTCTTTTTTAAAACACACTTGAGCCCCCGTCAACCCAAATAATTCTATTTTCGAAGATGATGTTCTCCTGGATATTTTGGCCATGGAAATTCTAGAAGTTTAGAACTTACAGTTTGTAAATCTCCCCCCAGAAGTGTAAAGGTGTGAAAGTGTGAAGTTTGAGACACTTTTGGGTGAATTTTAGTTTTTTCATGTTTTTCTTTGTAAGCTTTAGAAAGATATTTATTACAAGAATTACAAAGATATTTTTCTCGAATTACCATATTTTTAAAAATATAAATTTTAAAATTTATTAATTTTTCAATTTATAAAATTTATAAAATTTATAAATTTTTTCTTCAAGTAGTGTGTATTTAAACATTTTCGGCAGTTTACAAAATTACAAATTTAAATTTTGTAGTTTGAAATTTTTGCATTTAGAGACCTCCACCTTCAGTAGTCGCTTGAAAATTTGTATTAAAAATGCAAGTACTGTGGTTTTAAGATTTCCCATCACAAATGCTACTTACTAATTTTGCAGTTCACAAAGTGAGATTTTTTTTCTCCGTTAGTGGGGTTCTGGAGTAGTCGGGAAATCTGGGAAATCTTAAAACCACACTTCTTGCATGTGCGTTCAGGGGTTAAATATGAAGTTAATAAAATTTTCAGTGGAATTTTTTGTTTCTAAGTACCTAATACACATTGTTCATATTCCACATCCATTTTCAATACAATGACTTGGGAAATTTTAAGTAAACTGTATTTCAATTTTGTTTGGAGTTTTAACCACATCAAACAGGTATGTTACCAGTTTCTATTAATTGTTTTTTGGATGCCTTTGATCGCTTAAGGTTAACTGCATTTTTGGACACAGTACCTAAATTTTCATAAGAACAGCCCTAAAATAAATTGATGCTCCCAGAAAATATGAAATAAATTTTTCTCACATACTAACTTATATAAATCTGAATGTATACAAAATGAATAATGATCACTCAAAAACAAAATTTAACGAGTTTTGCTTTCTGCTTTTTCATCTTTGATTGATCTTTTCTTTCACAAAAATTTTAATTTTTAAACGAAAGAAAATATTTCATGTCATAAATAGTTCATTAAGCTTATTTAAAGAATTTAAAAATCGTTAAGTAGTAAAGAATAATCCGAATTTTTTAAAAATATATTATTTTGGCCCCGAAAAATAATTTCTTATACAGATCTAATCAAAAAAAAATTTAAATATTTTAAAATCCAATTTGCATTTTTAAAAAAATTAGAAATATAGAAAACCTTTGATATTCTTTTATTAATTTTTGGATTTTCAAAATTTTGCCTGACTGGGGATTTTTTTTAGATATATTCCAAGAAGATCAATCAGGGAGGCAGAAAGCGAAAGCCCTGTTAAATTTTTTTCGAGTGATCAAGACTTTTTTAGCTAGAAATATTTCATTTTATGAATAAACATTTCGGAAAGTGGTTTATATATATATATATATATTTATTCATAATTTATAAATAAAGCAGTGATTCTTAACTGGGGCCGCGGCCCATGGGTGTCTATAAGAAGTTTGACAAGGGGTAGCCAAATTATCTATTTAATAGAAAATGAAATAATAAAGTTATATTTATTATAAAAAATAAAACAATAAAAAAATCAATTTATTATAGATAAATTAATAAATATAAATTATTATTAAAAAACGGGGCTCACAAAAAAATTACGAAATGTTTGGTGGGCCACGACTGTAAAAAGATTAAAAACCATTACATTTATAAAATATTGTTTTATATTCGAATTTTAAATGCTCACTTTAACCTTGTTCCCTTTCATTACATTGCTCTTTTATGAAATAGTATAAAAATAATAGTCAAGGAAATTAAGTGATACAGAAATGTCAACTGTCGAGCCTGTAAATTGTGAATATAATATTAGATTGCCAATTAGAAAAATGAGTGGCTAAAAATATATTTTATTCTGCAAATCTTGTAATTATCAATTCTTTGACCACAACGAATTATAAGTGCTGGTATTGACAGTTACATCTTGGTAAAGAGCGAGGTCCATCAAGTATATCTTGCAATGTGAACGGAAAATATTTTATTGAATGTTATAAATGCAATTAATAAGGAGTTACGGATGAAGAAGGGTTGAAAATCACGGACCTAAATGTAAAATGCATAAATATTTAGTCCCTTATTTAGAATTTATCAAAAATTAAAGTGACACTTGAATTAATCAGAATGTTACAAATGATAAAATATAGTAATAAAATTAGACAATTAAAACCTACAGGATTTAGATCCATCATAAAGCCATTCCCATAAACGAGACCCAGCTCCAGATGCTTTCATTAATTCAGTATAAAAAGAACCGATTCCTTAATATTTTTATGTAGATGTATTAAACAACCAAAAATTAGTACCTCCAATAGACACAGTAGCATACGCCGCATAGAGAAGAAATGAGCTCAATTCGCCAAGAGTTATTTGACCAGAAGAAATTAAAGAACCTCCATATATTAGAAGTGAAACTGTTAAAATATTTCCAGACATCCCAGCCTAGAAAAACACTTTTTTTAATTGTTCACATAGATTTTTTTAAAAAAATACAACAGTATGAAAATACGCTTGACGCTGAATTTCATATTTTTATAGCAATCAACATTGGTCTATTTAATTTAATTTTGGTATTTGAAAAAAATTTTATAACTGAAATGTTAATTGATATTTTCTATTATTTGTTTGAATACTTTAATATGCCTCAGCATTCTTAATATAAACTTTTTATTAGTTTTATTTCAAAGTTTGTTTGTTTGCTAATTTCAAATTTTTACTTATATTATTGTAAAAAATAAGTAGTATATTTATATTAGATAATCTTGCATTTATTTTATCCAATAACTTTTGATATATCCGAATATTTTAATAAAATAAAAAAACAAGTTAAATGATTTTTGGTATATAAAGCCTTCATATTATTTTTTTTATTTAGTTCTAAATGTGAATTCAATTAAGTAAATAATAATAATAATTAGTAAAGAACATTAAGAAATAATATTATTAAATAATAAAAATATTTAGCATGACCATTTGCACATATTTATCCAGGACAATCCCGTATTTTGAGAATTTGTCCCGCATTTCAAAAATTCTATTCAAGTTTTTTAAAAAATTATTAAATTGAAAAAATGAAAATTTTACTCAGTAAAGTCGTTATATTATTTTTTGGTTCGCAAATTTCTATGTGGATGCTCATGGCAAAAATCCCAGAATGGAAGGGAGTCGATGAGTCGTTTGAATACGTTGCTGACAAGTATGGAGATAAAATTTAAATCGATCATCGATAGAGACATTCTTATTGACGAATATTTTTTCATGAAGTCATTTGTTGAAGAAAAGTTGTCATCGTATGCAGATGAAGAATTCATTGTTGAGAAAATATGGATTAATATTTTTACTCATTTCGCGAACAATCAACTCGCTTGATCAACATGGAAAAGTGCGCAGAGTTTGCATTTTCATTGCGAAGAACTTCGTGTGACGTAGAGAGAATTTTTTCTTTCATTAATCGAGCGTGGGAGGATGAGAAAAACGGATTTGATGTTGAAACTATAAGCGCTTTACTCACTATCCAACCCAACTTAGAGGTAAATTGTACTATGCAGTTATAAAAGGAAATGTTGAATTCTTGGACAAAATAGTGTCCTCTGATAAATACGTCAAATAATGTTGTCATTCATAATCATTTATTAATTTTTTTCATTTTGTCCCGTATAATTTTGAAAATTGTCTGATCACGCTAATATTATTAATAAAATAAAAACAATAATAATAATAATAATAAATCAAAGAAATATTGTAAATAAAATAAAGTGTCAATCAATATTATATTACAATATATTTCGACAGAATTATTGTCATCGTCAGTTAGATATGAACTTGAAACTATATAGAATAAATTACTTTTATTTATTCTTTTATATTTTAAAAATATTTTACTAAAAATTATAAATTCTGCTTTTATAAATCTCAAGTTTTAAAAATTTATAAAATCGAGACTAACAAAACTTTAATAAATTCTCAATAGAATATTTATAAAAAAACATTTATTTTCATTCTGCATCACAAAATTGTGTTTAATAATATCAATAAATTCGCTAAGTCGACTTTGATCGAGAACTTGAGAGCGGAAATGACGGACAGTCATTACAATGTATGTGGTATTACACCCATGACATTTATATTGATAACCAAGATCTGAATACCATCTAAGTAAGACTTAAAATGTATATATTGTAGTATAATATATATGTTAGATTGGCGCTCTATTTTATTTATTAAGTCAATGCCAAACGTAATATTACAAAAATATATTTGTTTAATCGAAAGCTTTATAATTTCAATTTATTATTTAATAATCTGAACTGCTAATTTAATTGGGTTAAAAAAATTGCATATATATTGAAAAATATTTTATTGTGAAATATTAATAAATTTAAATCAAAAACCCAGCAACGCATAAAGCTTACAATTCCAAAAAATGAACCCCTGATTAAAGCATCACGATAAGCATTTTTCAGAACGCTCGATGTAGTGGACATGAAGTCGTCGATTTCTTTCGTTTCTCTATTGAATGCCTTGACAGTTCTAACTGCAGATAAACTCTCATTTGCTTTCTCAGTTGATACTGCTATTGCATTTTGAAGGTTGTTGGAAATTTTTTTCATCTGACGCCCAAATATCAAAACTAATCCAGTTACCGGTGGTAGAATAAACATGGAAAACAGACTCAATTGTGGTGAAACATAAAGCTAATTAAAATTATTTAATTTTTAATGCTTAATAATCATTTTATATATTCAAGCCTCATATTGTTTATTCGATCGGCATCTGAGCTGTTGATTTTACACGCTATGTAATTTTACGAAGTGGATTTTTTATAATAATAATAATAATAAAAATAATATTAAAAATAATTAAAAATAAAAATATATATAATAGGAGATATTAACTAAATTACAGATAATGATAATAATTATAGTTATATCCAATTTATTTTTAAGCGAATTGACGAAAATATTCTTGCAACCGCAAGACAGTCCAATAAAAAATTGATATTCACAGAGGAAAAGATTCCGTTATAGCATTCAATCCACATTTTGATGGATCCATATTTCTTTCCTATTATCACTAAATCTTACAACGCTTGTTTTTATTAATTCTTTTATCAGGTCTTCAATTCTTTTCTCCGTTTGCATTAGTTTACGCCGTGGATGTTGCATAATTGTACTCCCTGACGTCCGCATCTCGTGACATACTAAATTAGATCAAATTTTGATACCATGAAAATTCCACCGTATTTCGTTATCATTTCTTTAATTTCTTTGTTCTTCTTACTTCTCAACGCCATCAGAACTCTGTTTATTCTTTATGCATCAGTGTGAATTTTATTTTTAAATGAATTTTCTAAATTATTGATCTTCATCAACTTTACTCAAAATTCTTCTATTGTATCAATATCACCTATGAATTCGGGTTTAATCTCTTTTACAACAACCACTGTAATAATTTGGTCACCTGATTCCTTATTGCTGGTATAGTTACTGTCTATTTATCAATAAACATTCTTCTATGTCTCTAATCTATTCTTCTATTTTTTTTATCCTCGTCCATCATATAGTCGAATGTTTAATGTGAGCATATCTTGACATGATTTTGGTAAACATTTCATTAATGATTTCATTGTTTTTGAAATTGTCTTTATATTCGTATATTTCGGCGTGGTCACCAGTTACAATCAACTCGTTTTTAACCGAATTAATTTCCATTATAGGATTTATTTCATAAAAAGTGCTAACTAATCAATTATATAAACACAAGATAATTTAAATATCTTAACTATTATAATAAGAATAATAATGATAATAAAAATAATAAATTTTACAAAATGGATTTCTTTTTATAATAATAATAAAAAATAATAACATTAATAATTAAAAATAAAAAAGTATAATTTAAAATTACTAAAACAATTATTGATAATGATAATAAATTTTACACGCAATTTAATTTTAAAAAATAGACTTCTTTTTATAATAATAATAATAATTATTATAATAATAATAATAATAATAATAACAATAATAATAATAATAATAATAACAATAATAATAATAATTAATAAATAAATTTGGATAATGATAATAATTATAATTAAAAATAAAAAAATTATAAAAATATTAAAGATGTTAATAATAATTATTTTTTATCAACGCTGGTATTTCTTCATTATTTTTTTTCTTTAAAGGTTTTATTTTATATTTATTTTAAATTTGAATAAAAAATGATAAGGTGAAACGAAATTTCCCATCGACAAAATTACCATCATTGTAATCCCTAATCCGGTTTGCAAAGAAGACCTTAACCCATTGGATATATTATTGCTCAAGCCTTCTCCGACAATAGCGGCATCGACTGTCATTCGTGATATCAATTCTCCTGATTTATTTCGATCGAAAAATTCGATTGGCTTACGAATCAGCGATTGGTAAAGATTATTTCTCAATTTAATGATTAATCTTTGACCTGTTTTATTCATTATATTCAAGTGATTATACCACTGTAGAAACCTGTTGTCTGGATTAAATAAAAACGGCCGAAATTAGCCAATCCACCAATTATAAAAAATCCTAACGATAAAATACCAAATCTTTTAACATCGTCTTGGTGAAAAAGGAAATCATTTTTAGCATTGTCTGATTTTACAGTTTTAAAATCAAAATAACGTAAAATTTTCATAACATTTTCATTTGGCATTTTCCCAGTAGAAATATAATCAATTAATTTACCAATAATTAATGGCACTGTGAGAGTTACTCCACTGGATATGAATAATAAACCTACAGCTCCTGTAAATATTTTTATATCTAAATATTAAAAATGAATATTCATACCATACAATCTGTACTTTTCATCTTTAACAAATTTCAAAAGTTGAAAAATACTAATTTTTGGAGATGCTTTTTGATTGCTGCAAAACTCTGCCTTGTGTAGTTTAACAAGTCTTAGTCTATTGAATTTCAAAAATAATTGCAACATTTTCTCAATAAGCAATTAATGGTGAAAAAAAGCAAAGTGAAATTTAAAATACTTATAATATGAATGTATGCAAAATGAATTTATTATTAAATTTCACAAAATAAATGTAAATTAAAGTTCAGTATGAGTTTTTACCAAACATTAATTATTCAAAAGTCCAATGAATAAAATAGTATTATTTAAACACTTAAGAGAACATGTTTCGAAAATAATTTTCACAATTTATTTAATTAATTTATAAATAAAAAATTAAAATAAATTTTATTCTAGATTACATCTCAATTGTGTAATAATTGGTATAAAAAAAGGTTAATAACGAATTTATTGATTAAACCAATTAATGTAGATTATTTACATCGATGGGTTACAGGGTTTTCCTTAGCAGATTGCGCAGTTGTTGTGACAAGCGCAACCCACGTACACAAATTAGGTTGGATGTTGGTTATGTAACAACTAAAGGTGAACACAATTACCTGTACTTTAAAATTTCTGGCATACCTACTAGTTCAGGAACTGTCGATATTGGTGGGTTGGTGGTTTATAGCCTTGACACCCAAGCATACAACTTTTCTTGCCCTCCAATGGTTACCCGTTGCTAGGCAACGTTTGTACTGTAACCACTGGTTATGAGACCGCAAAAGGTGAGTTTTGCTCTCAGAACTGCTAAGCTTCGGCCTCATGATGGGTTCACGTGCTACCGATAGAATGTCTGTGCACAGTTTTCAATTCTAGGTCCCTAAACTGTTTGTAAGTCACAATACACTTTACTTGAAATTGATTGGAAACTTTAACTATTTATATCGAGAAAATCGAGTTAAATATTTATTAATATAATACATAATCGTTAACGAAATTGACATTGTTATTTAGTTTTTTCGGCTGGTTGGAGACACCTGAGATTCCGTTCAGCCCTGTCTGGCCCTGTATGTGGTAGGGTCCGTTTCTTCACTTCGCCTGGACGGTTTTGTTAGCAATAGGCTATTTGTGCCTGGGCGAAGACCAACGGGTACGTCACTGCACTCCCCTCTTGGCACGCAGATAGCGCGACTTCCAAGCCCCGGATTTAGGTTCGCTTTCCATCCTTGTTGAGCGGTGGTCAAACGTTGATATAGTTGTTTGACTTGGGCCGGCTTAATCCAAGTGGCTTTAATCTTTTGGATTTTCTAACATAGTTGTAACAGTTGCCGGTGTAGATTCGTGTTCTCCCGTCGCATACTTTTTAATTCTTGGCCGAGAATCCACGTTGATTCTATATCCGAAACCAAAGAAATTTAATAGTGGCTTCGATGAAATAGTGTCATTATCGTCGGCGTTCGTAATGGTCATTAAACTACTCTATAATCATTTACATATTTTAATAAAAAATATTTTATATCTAATAATTTCTATATCAATATGTAATTCAATTTAATTACAAATTTTCTTTGTCAGAAACTTAGAGTCACTCTCTCAACTTCTCCAAGTTTTGGCTGTTCAATCAACCTTCGTTAGTTAGTAAATCTTATGGTTGAATTTTATTTGAAAAAATTTAACATAATATGTCTTTCGAAAAATAAAATAAATATACTAAAATATTTATTATAAATTCGGTTGACATAATTCAAAGTTTTGATTCTGGGTTCATCGTCAGCTGTCAGACTGATTGTTCCTCCGCGTGTGGTCGGTGCGCCTCCATTGGGAATATCGGCGAGCATACGTGTGATCTCCAGGTTGCCGCTGTTCTAATCGATCATATAGAGCCGGTTGTACCAATCGATGTGGTAGAATTTGTTTTGTTGGCGTTTCCATGTTCGTTTGCCTAGGGTCATTCAGTTCGAATGAAACCCCGTATTCCGGAGCGAAACCTTCGGTGCTTGGGATGAATCCGCTGGCGATATCCGCATTCACGCGAGCTAGATGTCGTCGGGCCACATTTGCTCGCCAATGAAACTTCCTCTCAAGACTCTCCAGGCGATTTAGACTGAATTTGACCCGTTGGTGGGCTTCTCGCACTGGATTCTGCCGGTTGTCTCTTGATGGCTATGCTCGGCAGTTCTACTTCATTGTTCCGATCTCCAAGTCGACATGGCCAACTATTCTCTCCGTGTGTTGCCAGTGACTACCCATGGTCCTACAAAGCTTGACGGTATCTTGCAGCCCAGTGCGCAGGCACTTGTAGAATGATCCGAGAGATGCCCATCCATCCATTGTTTGGGTCTCTACGATCTAAATTTACATTTATTTTAATGTCATACTATTAATACGAAATAATTAAATAATAAACGTCTGATTCGAGTCATTACGTACTAAGTATATATCATAGTTATTATTTGTCTCTTTTAACGAAAACTTTTTAAACATTAAGTACCTCGAGCTTGTTCGGCAGGACCACATTCAAGATCTTCTTCAATAAGTGTTTGGCAGCTGTTGGGCCGATTCCGGTGTGATTCTTCTTCTCTACCTCCGTTATCCGTAGTAGAATTGTATCTTTTAGGTGCTGAAGACATTGTTATGTATTTGCCTGCTCTGTGACTGTTTATATAGTAATAAGGTGTTCATTTATTGTCGCTCCATTGGATTATCCCCATTAAATACGACCGAATTTTTCCTTAATTCGTTGATATAATCAAAATTTTCTTATTTTATTTTTTGAGTTTATTATTTATTAGGCCAATTTTCTGGCTAAGAACTGTTGTCATGCAATAAGTTCATGCTTTAGCCGTGGCGCGAGTCACCAGATTAATCGGTTTACTTCGGAGATTTTAATGTTGTAGCATTTATTGTGAATTTTTCCCATTTTTTGGATTTTTAGGATTTTGGGTTTATACGGACAAAGTAAATTCAACATTCCCCCTCAAATTCTTGTCGTCAACTAGGTTTGTCACTTGGTTCGTCTCAGTGAGAAACTAATTTATCTCGAACTCGTTCTGGTTTGTTCTCTATCCGAGATTCCTCACTGTTCCTTTCCTTTTAGCCGGCGGTTGATTCTCCGCCGTACTATTCATCATCTCCGAAAATCCGGATGTCATGGGTCAGAAGTAACATTCAACTGGCTCCCAGGTGTTCCAGTACATGGTACCAAAGAACATGATAATTGTGGTCAACATTATTAAGATAAAAACTATGTGTGTATCACTTCATAGAGCCATTCATTGGCGGGACTAATTCTACTCTAATGCTTCTCTAAATTCGTTGTTTCATTAGTTTGAGTCTAGGAAGATCAATACGGATTCTTTAGTGGCTTACGAATACTGGATGGGAAGGGTCAAAGATTTTTGTTGAAATCGATCTTTCAACCGGGGCTAGATTAAATTTAGTGAACTGTGCATTTGGTGGATTTTTAATTTTATTGTTTTATCACTCCCTGTATATTTAAAAAGAAAATTGTATCGTGATTGTTTTTTATCCGTTTTGGTTAATATTATTACGACACTACTACTTAATGGTTTGACGATTTTTATTTTTATTAAGGGATCAGTGATATGTATTGTTATAAATAACAGGTTATCGTAACTGAATTTGTCTCGGTTATTTTATTGTCACTATTTCGGCTAACCGTGGGAATACTAAATTTACATCGTTATTGGGGTTCTACTGTCCATATCATTTTTACTAGATTACTCGTCGGTATCATCTTATCTGATGTATATCGTTAACCTGTTATCATATATTAGTGTCTATTATAGTTGATTCATAGTTACTACCTAGGGTGTAAATTGATATTACTATTACTAATATAGAGCTACCATGAACATTATCTTACGGTTGACTATACTAGACATCTTCTTAGAGTTATTTTTAGAAAAATTGATTTTAGTTAGTAGACTATGCTATTTCTTTTCATAAGCTTATAGGCTTTATTAAGTTAGTTGCACCGATTTCGAGTTTCTACTTCCCTTTCCCTCGAATTTGATCTTAAGGAATATATGTTAATATTAAGAATTTTAGAGTGCCCACTGGAATACTCGGTGTAATGAAATTTAGCCGATAGATGTTATAGATTTTAGGTAGACTTTTCGGGAGATGGGTGAAAGGGAGCTAGCTAAAAGACTAGTTTCCGATCTTCGCACTACCCCTATAGATTCAATTTTTTGACGTTCAAGTCCGTCGTTACGCACTACGGGTCCCTCACGGGCACAAGCTATAGGTGGATGAACCGCACTTACAAAGCTCGATAGTTATGTCGTAATTTAATAACTTGCAGATTGTGTGGTTGTGGGCCGGAAAAATTTCGACAGAGATCCATTAGCATAACTCATAGATTATAGTTTGTTTCATAACATTTTCTACATGGTATCTCATTAAAAAACATACAATTCATTTCCCGTAATTACGCTTAAGTAGTGTTTACTTAGAAGAATTCTTGAATTCGTACCACGAAGAAATTATCGCCGATATTTGCTCCTTAAAAGTGTTTCAAATCGTTGATTTTGACCGAATATCAGTTCTCAGATTTTTCTGACAAATAAAATTTAGATTTTAGCGAGAAAAAGTAATTGCTCACTAAGTGCATTGAAATCTTGTAAAAATGAATCGGTATTTATACCTATTTTGTGACTCTAACCTTGCGTGTTCTTCTGATGTGTTAAAACAAAATTTGACCTTGATTTTAATTGTAATATCTAATTCTAATTTTCCTATTTTCTTACATTAAATAGATAATTTATTCTTATTGTTTTTAATTGAATATTTCTAACCAGTTTTTTTGTTTAAATGCTGGTTTTATAAATTAGTCGATTTTTGGTCAAATTTTCATGTTATCTTGTTATTTCTGTCTTAATGTCGTGCGGATCTTGATACATATCTCTTATTAGTTTAATTTACTTTTATGTTTGTTTTCATATTTAATTACATTTTCCTCATATTTTAGGGTTGTTTACTTGATGTTAATAGGTCTGATTTTAAATTTGCGTTGCTGTGTTTGCGTGTTATTTTCGATTCATTTAAACAAACCCTTGTATTGACCCAACAATATAGTGTGTTAGTGGTCTATGACCTTGTAATCCAAACATAAAATCTTCATCTCCCTTCAATGGTTACCCGTTGCCAGGCAACTTTGGTAATGTAACCACTGGTTATGAGACCTCCAAAGGTGAGTTTCATTTCCAGAACTGCTAAGGCCCGGTCTCATGTTGGGTTCAACGAGCTGCCGACAGAAGGCCTATGCTCAGTTTCAGTTCCGGTTGCGTCTATACTGATCTCAATGGTGCGTCCATTTTACTTTTCCGATTAACGCTTATAAACCGATTACCATATATCATTAGAAAAAATTTATATCAATAAAGGATTCAAAACGAGCATACATTTATTTTAGACACGAAATTACATTTCACTCAATCAATTTAGTTAATTGTCATTTTTCCCGTTGCTAACTGAAAACGGCGTTTCGGGCGTTCTGCTTTTCCAGGCCTTGGTGAGATCGTTTTACTTCCCCGATCAACTCGGTTTGGCCACCTCTTGATCCGCTAACTGTGATGCGGCGAAAACTAGCGGATATGTAACTGCATTGCCCTCTTGGCAGGCCGATAGGGCTACTTCCAAACCTCTGATTTGTGTTCGCTCGGCTTGGGTCAGCTGTTTTTCTTCTGCCCACCCTTGTTGTGCAGCCGTCAACCGTTGGTAAGTTTCTTGTCTCGAGATGGCTCGATCCAGGTAGAATTTACCTTCTGGATCTCTCGGATCATTTATATGAGTTTAGTATTTAGTTCGGCATTTTCGTTTCTTAATTTCTTCAATTCTTTTCCCATGGAACGGATAATTTCTATTTGTAGAAGTTAAAATAACAATAAGAATAGTTAAATGGCGTGTATTAACTAAACGATATATTATTATGTTCAGCAATTTATTTTCAGTAACACTGGCAGTAAGTTATTTCTCCTCTTTTTTGAATGTTTGCTTACTTATTTTCCGAAGTCCTTCACCTTCTAAAAAGTTAATGAATTTTAATTTATTCTTATGCTTTACTTTTTCACTTTTTCTATTACACAATTTTGGAGCAATTTCATAAATCATGACAAGATCAATTTGAATAAACATTTATTTATTTATTACACAAAAAAATACATAGTTTCCAACTAAGTTGATTTCTTCTATAACCTGAGTTTTGGTCGCGGTGCTGATATCTTGATTTACGTCTTGCATAGGCATGGTCATCTTCGTAATGCCTTACGCCAATTCTTTCGAGTGCAGGTGTGTGGAGAAGACGCCTAGGCATTACATATTAATAGGCGCGCTAAATACAACGTATCCACTTTCTGGTCAGAGTTAACTTCCTGGTCCCTTTTCTATTGTGGGAAGAATTATCCCACTCTTGATTAATGTCACTATCTTGGTCGAGACTCTCACGATTTGTTATTTGAATCAGAAAGATTATTCACTTCGTATTAATTCGGATTCTATACAAATATACAAATGTTAATCTTGGTCATCGTAGAACTCCTAATAGTTCGACTACCTCTGGTTAACTATTGATCGGCATTCCATTCTTCTAATTATGAACATCATTACTGTAGCTATTCTAATTTCAGTCATTACCTAATTGTGCTTTCTACCTAGACCATTACATTCAAAATAATAAAAATGACTAACATAATTCATAAATGTGATGGATATACAGTTATACGTTTAAGCAATAGAACATGATTAGTTTACCTATTTAATAACCTTTTTTTAACCTAGCAGTATTAATTTAAATAACAAAATGATTAATTTTTCATACTTGTTCATCTAATTTATACATTAAACGATAAAAATGATTAATTTTACATATTTATTGGCATAATTTATAGACATGTTGGGCCAAAACAGAGTTTTGTTTGAATGAATCGGTAACAACACGCAAAAACAGCATGCAGATTTAAAATCAGACCCATAAAATATCAATTAACCATGCTAAAATACGAGAAAGAAACAATCAAAATATAAAATCGAAAACATAAAAATAAACTAAAATAATAACAAATTGCAACAAGATAAACGCACGAAATAAACACAGAAAATAACACAAGAACATGAAAATTTGACCAATATTTGACAATTTACCAAAAACGCAGAAGTCCACAAAAGTGGAACTAAAATTAAATAATTTGAATTGGAAACAATTCAATTAAAAAAAGTCAAAAATAAAATTGTCAAATTAAATCACAAAATAGAAAAAAATAGAATTAGAATATACCAGAAAATCACAAGGTCAAATTTTGTTTTACCACATCAAATTTAACACGCAAGGTTAGGGTCGTACAATAGGTATATATACCGATTCATTTTCACAGAAATTTAATCAGAATTTTAATCAATTTTGAATCAGTTTCGAACCAATTTTGAATCAGTTTTGAATAACATACTCGTCTTGCAGCACAGTTTACGATTTTACAATGTGAGTGAAGAAATATTGAAAAACCTTCTCCACTTCGCGCACAAACAGCCTCATATGAGCTCTGTTTGGGCGTCGGCTTGGGGAAGGGTTTATAATGAGGTTTCGAGAATGTTGAATGCCAATTTGATTTAACAACGTATTATGACAATGTGAAGTCAAATATGCATATTATATTCAAATAAAAGTTTTAATACTGAATGATTTACGTCAAAATTTTTCCGGCTCACATCCGACACACACCGCAAGATAGCAAAATCAACATACCCCAACCAAACTGTGTAAGTGCGGTGTAAGTCCGCCAATAGTTTGTGCCCGTGAAGGCTACGGCGTTAGAACGCAGTAGCTGAAACGTTAATATTAATCCGCATAGGGGAAAATGGGTTGAAGAGGGAATAGCTTTTGGCTAGTCCATCATAACCCTTTTCCTGAAAATTCGACCTAAATTATAATAAAAACAAATCGGCTAAAAATCAAAACACCGAGTAGTCCAGTGGGCACTCATAAACTCTTAATATCGATATAGTTTAACCTAGGATCAATTAAGGGAAGGTGACGGGGAATTTAATGTCGAAAAATCGTTGTTATGACTTCTGAAAATTAAAATATAAAAATTTTAAGAGAAACTTAACGAAATCCAATTTCAACTTCCTAATAGCTTTCATAGTAAAAATAACATGATCCCATAACCGGTGATATTAAAAGGCTAAAATAGATGATTCTAAAAACCCAGTTCCGCTCTCTAATTTCATCATATTGAACCACAAAATCGCAGTTTTATAATACCCACAACTTTGGTAATATACTAAAGTTAAAACCTTGTTTTTATCCCCACGTAACCGTTAAATAATTAAAAGAAATAAAGTTTACGACGTCAATGTTCCCATAGAAATCCCGAAGACTGTTGGAGATTCATCTCATTAAAACATTCATTCCAGGGAAAAGACAAAAAGATCACCCGACATCTATAATCATGTTCGAAATTCATACAATCCCATTGTTAAAATTATAGGGTGTAAGTATAAAATGCATAAACCTTTCCCCTAGATATAAAGCATATTGAGGACTAGGGTCAGTGTTAGATAGTGTACGATTCAGAAATATAGATTCGTAAATATCAATTTTAAATTACGACTGTACAAAATAGAGAAAAATTGCATTTAAAAGATTTATCAACATCCAACAGTAAAAGAGTAACAACCGAATAAACAAAAAGAAACTTCATCACGAGTATTTTCCGAAATCATTTCATGTCCAATATCACAACGTAGGAAAATAGTCATGTTAGTCTGCTGAAATCGTCCCAACTAAGAACGCGTGACACCAGCCGCCATTGAGGTAAACCAAATGAGAAGGGCGAGTGGAGCACACCCCGACCTGGTAAAATATGGAACCTGAAAATCAATAATCGCGCAAATAATGGGAATTGAATACTCACCTGATTTCTCGATGAATGATCCAACTTTATTATGACCAATAATTTCGCGAGAATAATAATAAGAATGATCCACGAGATACCCAAATAATCGCTGATGAATAGTGACATTGCGAGTCAATCACCAAATAAGAATTTTAATAATGATAAAAATCCAAATAAATAATCAGATCGGGAACCATACGACCTGACATTTATCAGTCATCAATCGATCAAAAATCTACCCGAACAACATAGTCAGACAGAATTCCGCCTACATATTCCCGTGAAAGTGAAACCACAGGCCATTTACAACAGAGATAGTGTGCGACAACAAGTTGATGCACACACCACGCCCAGACTGACACAGAAAGACACCCATACGCATATAAATTCCGCCTGTCGTCTGGATGCCGTCATTTTTCGTATAGCTACTACTGAAAATATGCAATCCAATTCTAGACACCCGATACATGGAGACTCAGCCCGGCTACGAGAAACCAAAGACGATGAAATTACAATGGAACGAAAAATTCCAAACCGAGACGGTAATTGTCATTTCATTTTATAAACGTTTTGCTATAAGTCCGAGACTCAGATCACTAAACGAGCCCGATACCTAACACAAATCCCATCCAGAACGCAAGCCGCAGAACCGGACACATTGCTTATGGATTATGCATTGTTTTTTAATGAATATAAATGTTTTTTTCCTCAATGAATTGTTTGAATGATGTATAAAGACACCCGGAGGAAATCATCAGTGAGGCCGTTGATTACGCACTTTGCCCGCTCGGTGTCGGAACTCAGCAATTTTCAGGATAGTGATATCTCAAGCAAATGACGACCCGTAGCCTTCACAAACGTCACCCCTTACGATGTTTGACACAATTTCAGATAAATGATAGGACAAGACATGGAAAGCTCGTATGACTCTAAACAATTAGTCGTAGAAAATGTAAATAGTAAATAGTGTGACTGGCCAAGAAAGTTCGAGAAATGTTTAATCATTATGTTATAAAAATTTAAACTTATAAACTAACTAAAACTTTATTTTACTTTTATATTTCATTAGAAACAGACTAATTATGGATTTCTTTTCTCAACACAGCTGGTGTCAACATTTGTAAATGTCAATATGCAATTTTACGACCTTTGATGGGTTTGAATAATTAATTCGGATTTACTAAACCAATTATTTGCCTAATATTCTTTGGTTATTCTTTTGAAGCAATTAGAGACGTCAATACCCACGTGTTATTATTTAATCTGGATTGTCTCAAACATTCGAACATCGGCCGACCTAGGAATAAATTACTTCGCCACCATAGTTCATATTGTTCACGAAAATGAGATGAGATCAATTCGAACGAGCCAACCACCCCATGAGATCGAATGTAGTAATCCCAAGTAAAAGATTTAAGCAATGGTTTCTATAACAAACGCGGTAACACAACCCCCGTGGAAGCCATAATCTGTACTATGTAGGAAAGGAGACCCTTCGTAGTTCTAAGACCATTTCTATAGGAAATCTGAGTATAGTGACCACTCGTTTCTCAAAAATGGATGTCACCAGAACAAAGTCGACCAAAGAATTTTCCCTTTGATGAGTTAAATTTCGCGAATTTAACGATTCACATTACAAAAATCTAAATAAAATGGGATGCAAAACCGAAAAATAAACAAATCGAAATAGTAGAGTTAGATAATTAAGGATCGGATAATTTCCCCGCAAACCAGGTGAAAGTAGCGCACCTTGCTCGACCCAACAAAGCGCACAAAAATCGTTTAGGTGATCCATCGCTAATCAGATTAATAAAATATAATTGTTAACGATCTGGCTAATTTCTTAAGACCTTTCTAGACAATTCATGGATAGATGCATCCAGGATCACTGTATGGTTCCACGCGCATACGGCTAACCGATGTCGCCAGGCCATGTGTGACGCGGGATTCACCGTCTCCCCGGCAAAGGAATCCAGATTCGGCACGCAACAGAATTCTGAGGAGATCGATCTCCCGTTCATCGATATAAAACGGGAACCTGAACGCAATCCAGCTCGCGAAATCCTGGGACAAGCTGAGTTTCTCCTGGCTCGCCTCGAGGAACATCAGCGTTAGACTAACGCATAAGTGGAGAGAGCCCGACGTTATCTAGCCGAAATCAATGAAAATATTGCGGCAGGGAGAATCCCCAGGATATGCCCCTCGTACAATACTTCATTTAATCTCGATGACCCCAGACTGGATACGAGGTCTACAGCCATCACTGTGGTGGTCCCGCGGAAGATCCTCCCCCGCGAGTTGAGGATGGAAGAAGATCAAACCAATGCCCACCGCGAGCACCCTTATGCTCGAGAACATCCAAGGCGAGATAGTGACAGATACCGTCGTGAGCCGAACCACAATATTGGTTATAAAAATAAAATATTTAGTTTTACTATCAAGTTTTGTGAATTATAATTTGAGGTCCTAGTGAATTTTTATATTAAAATTCTTTGACATAAAAGTATAGATAAAATAAATAATAGTTGTGAATAATCATACAACTTAATGATAATCCTCTGTTGTAGACATGGAATCATGTCGGATTCTGTAGCGCGAGTTGAATAACGCACGGCGAACGAACAAAAGATTATACGAACAAATCCTACAACTGACAAAGGAGGTGCAGCAGATTAAGGCTACCTGGGTGGAGCCGAAGAAAGTCAAAGTGCTCTATGGAAAGATGGCCGCTGCACAGAATGGTTGGGCTGAGGAAAAACAGCTCAACCAAAACCAGAAAACCCAAATCCGCGGTCTAGAGGTAGCGTTATCCGTGCGTCAAGAGGGCGCCGCGGTAACCTATCCATTAGTATTCTCCCCGACCCAATTGGCCTACAGAGACGCGACGGCGACGAAGAAGCCTGCGAATGGGCCACACAAACATCGCCCGGGAAAATCTGAGCAAGCTAAGCGACGGGCCGCTCAGGCTAAGGATTGAGATTTCACTTACAATCACATTAATCTGTTATTTAATAAATGTTCATGATTAACGCTTAATTTACATAAGTCGTACTAAATGATTAGTTAGTCTTAGAAATTGATAAATCAAGATCTGGAACGAGTTAGCGTCTAAGTTTAAATGACGAGAATGTTGATTTTACCGGAGAGGGACCAGGAAAGAAAGTGCAACTGAACCTTCCAACGGTAGTGCGTTGAACCCACCTTGAGGTCGGGCCAGAGTAGTTCCTTCGTGGCGCTCACCTTTGGCGATCTCAAAACCAATGGTTACACTACCAACGTTGCCTAGCAATGGGTAACTATTGGGGGCAAAGAAAAGTTAAATAAGGGGTCAAGGTCATTCCAACCATAAACCCCACAGATATAATGGATTAACAATCAAAGAAGAGTGAAGAAAATTCCTGAAGGCCTGAAGGAATAATTATATTCACCTATATGTATAATGACGTCGTCTCGTTTAATCTTGTTGGGTAAAAACTAAGGTTTTAAAAAAATTTTTGTTTATCTGGCACGACATAGCTTTGTAGCGCGCAAAGTTCATATGGACGAAAAATCATCAAATATAGACTATTTAGCATTAAATAATACAGAAGTATAAAAAAATATAACCAATTTCATCACTTTGGCTCCAAATTCATCGAAAACGCTTATATTCTAGAAAATAACTATGAGAATTAAGCCTGAAATATAATTAGAAACATTAATTAAAAAGAATCACAAAATCTGTAAACCAGGAGAAAAGTGATGAAATATGATAAAAACGTGTAGGCATTTTGTTTACCACATCAAAAAACATGCGTATAAGCCCCTCTATATAAGTCGATGCCAGATAGACATAAATTAATGCTATTTCTGAAAAGAATTTTTCAAATATTTTTTGCTAATTTCTGGAGAACCCGAAAAGTGAGCATGTTTATGTTACGTTTTATTTTTGTTATATTTTATTTTTTCGTGTGTAAAAGATTATAAAACGAAATTTTGTAGGGTATTTAGGTCATAACTAGGAAATGAACTTATGAAATTTTTATGCCATCCTATGTAGACCTTTGATGGTCAAATATTCAAATTTTTCTTTAAATAAAATATTTTTGTTGAATTATTTTAGTCAAATTTTTAATAAATCTCATGACCACCTTTCCATTATGATTAATAAATTTGAATAAAATTAATATTGGATTATTAATAAAAATCATTCATTGCATTTACTATTATTATTGTTATGATTAAATATTATCATTAATTTAATAAATTGCCAACTCTCTATTGTCTCAAAAATTTGAAAGCCAAACGATGATAAATTAGAAAGTCTATTTTATTTATTATTATTATTATTATTATTGTTATTGACCATTATTGTTAGATCTTTAAATTACTAATTATATGATCACATGCGTACAAGTTATAAAAATGAAAAACAACCAACTAGTCTAGAACTAGTACTTCGGTGTGGGAGGCACCCGTAGTGAATGGTAGTTCGCCGGGTGAGATCTCCTCTCCAAGAACCTCAACGTCAAACCCTCAGTAGAGAGCGAATGATCACGAGGAAGGTCGAAATTTAATATAAAATTAAAGAAAAATATACGACCTTGAGACAGCAAGAAGAAATGAAAATATTAAATGAAGGAAAAATTTGAAGAATAAATGTTAACTAAAAGACAATTTAGGAAGTGATTATATCGAACCAAGATAAAGCTAATAAACAAAAGGGAAGTAAATCAATTCATTATCAAGAAAGAAAAGTCAATGTCAGAATCAATAACTATAATCAAAACTATCATTACGAAATAGTAAACGGTACTGAGTAATTAATCCTTGAAATTATTTGACAAAATTTGAAGTTTTTTTCTATTAAAAAAAGAGAAAAGATAATTTATGTGTTTTTTAAAAAAAAACTTTTTACTATGCATTATATAAAATGAACGAAAACTTTTTTATTAATTTTTATTTTTTGAAAACCTTTTTTTGGAAAGTTTGTAGCATCCTATTCAGGCTCACGATGGCAACAATTGAATGCTTTGAATCTCAGGAGGAGTAGCTGCTAGAAACGATATTTACATGTCAAAGAAATTATCGATCTTAATTAAATTAACTTTCCATTGTGTTGTAATATGGTTATTATAATTAAATCGATTTATTAACCTCTGATCATTATTGAAAATGTTCCTATCGTAGCAATAATTAAAACAATCACATTATTTTAAATTAATTATTAATTTTTTAATATGTTCACGCAACACTCAATGGCAAAAGAATCCCGAAGGATGAGAAAAGTAGCTCTAGAGGTTATCAATCGAAGACTATTAAATGTCGTAAAACAATTTAACCAACTAAAATTACTATTTTAAAAATTTTTTGTTGTTAAAAGAGTAAATAATGCAAATGTGTTTTTGATAAATGCATTAAAATTTAATTTACTGCAAAGAATTTTAATTAAAAGAAATCAAAAAGAAATTAAACGATTTAACGGTTTATTCATATAAAATGCAAAAGATTTCTCGAACTTACCTACGATGAAGGGTACTAAAATCCATAAATCCCGATAAAAATTCCATTTGTGGAAACAAATCTGAAAACTCTTAGTAAAATCGATTGAATCATATTAAGAAAAATAATTTAACTAGTTCACCGAGTTTGAATGCGGAATTTCTTGTTTAAATTGATAATTTTTAGAGTTTGAATTCTGGAATTTAAAGGGGAGAGAGAAGCAAATTTTAAAATTTCGATCACATTTTTGATTAAAAGCATGTTATGAGAACCTTATACATACGTCACTCGACCCAACTACTCCTGAAATAAATAAATTAAACCAAAAACTCCTCAAAATTGACGGAGTTCTACATAAAGCTTGCATAGTTTCACAACCCACTATATTTTGTCTTAATATATACATTTATCTTGTGTAAATTTTCATCAACTTCATTACTGAAAAATTATTTCAAACACGATTTTCGATTCAATTATTTTAGAGCAAAAAAATAATAACAAAACCCTTCACGTGAAAAGATTCAAACGAGATATTGCCCATTACCACAACGAAGCCCTGAAACAGAGACTGTGGGCTGAATCGATGATACGAAGATTTCGTCCGATGGAGGAAACCTGGACTCGACCAGAACAGGCAAAGAGATTGAATAAACAGAATGAGTTATTAAAAACCTAACCCGCTGAGATGGTAGCCGAAATAGACAATTAAACAAGGAAAATTATCAGCTAAAGTTAAAAGAGTCGATAGGGGCAGAAATCGGGCATTACCCCAACACATTCTTGAGTGTTAATCCAATTATCACATGACCCATCTCAAACCCCACTCCAATCAATACCCAAAACAGTAATGGTCCACAACCAAAACCGAATCACAAAAAATGTCACCCAGACAAAGTGGAGAGAGAAAGAAAGCACAGATTGAAGACCGCTTGTTTAGTGGGTCAGGTAAAGAAATTTGGACCCACATCTTCTGATAACCCCGATAATCTTGTAATATAATTAATAAAATGTTCTGGGTTTTGAATCGATGTTCGTTTTGCAATAACTTAAATTATTTGATAAATAGCACCTTTAAAATAAAATAAAGTGATTGAAGGATCGATATTATTTCAATTAAACTAGCGACAGAACGACCCGAAATCAAAGTGAGCGTGAATACATTCTATGGTAGCTCGTGAACTAAAAGGTTTTCTAGGGTATTAGAAGTCATGGTAATATGGCTCACCTTTTACTAGACACCACCCATTGGAATACATTTCTAACGTCATTTTTGACTGGAAACCAATGGTTATACTCTTGTTCACGCATCTGGTGGGAATCCCTTGAAAGTGGTAGCGAAAATATTATATCTTTTACCCATCAGGTGTCCAGCAATTTTTAGATACGCTCTGCATGGATTCGGTTCTCCTCTCAGATGAGGGTCTTTTATTCTTTATAAAGAAACTTTCAATTTTAATGTGAAGATTTCTTTCAACCTCTTGTTAATTTCGTTTCTTCGGTTTAAAAATTATAGGAAATTGAGAAGTTTGGATCATAGTTATTTCATCAACATTATTCTTCAACACATTCATCTATTCCCTATGGAGTTGCGCTTTTGATGTTAATAATCCTTAATAATGTTCTTGCATAAGTCATAGTGCTTTCTGTTTATACATTAGTCTTTATCTGCATCGTGGGATCGTCACTGTTATGTTCCAATAGAAGTGGTTAAGGACACTGCTTGTGAATTGAGTTTCAAATTAGTCCGGTAAATTCAAGTTTTCCTCATTCAAATTATGTTAAATTGTTATACATATTATTATAACATCTTCTTACCCTGGAAGTGTTTCTCCGCGATTGTCTACTGTGCTTACTACTAGGCTACGGCTTCTAATAGGAGGGCGTGTTTTCATCGTCTTTTGCTTTTTCGTAGGAGTTGATTGGTGCATGATTAATGACTATTCGAAGTTTCACACTAATATTTATTGTCCAGGACAATTTCTACTGGCATACTATAGATTGTGGAAAGTTATCATTATTTTTGGAAATAATTAAATAATCCTGATATTGCACTTCTGTCATATCCAATTCTCTATTATGCGAGTAAATAATTCTGCTCGATTAGTCATCTTCGTTGTCACTATTTTTGTTGCAGTAGTAATTCCTGTCATATATGTGCAATCGCTCGTCACAGATCACTTACACAAAGCGAAGTTCAGATAAAAATCAACTTATTGGAATTTTTTTGAGAAAATTTAATGGATTTCAGCCATTTCTGAAATTGCTGCAAAGTAAGTTATTTTTTAAAGTTAAAAGCTTAAAGTTATAAAGTTTTAAGAGTTGAATTATGATTTTACAAGGAAATTAAATCTTTATTCAAACTTATAATTATAACTTTTGATCTACAATCTCATGTACATTATTATTAATAATGATTATAAATATTCAGGAAATGATATATTTTATGATAACTTATTTAAAATTTCGGGGATTTGGGTTTTGTTTTTTTTCGACAGAAATGTCTGAAAAATTAAATTAATTTTAGTTTAAGGGTAAATCATATGAAGATACATCTTCATTTACTCGAAATTTCATAGCAAAATCCTCAAAATTTAAATTAAAAATTTTTCCCGCCATTTTTCTTTCTAAAAATATCTCAAAAATGTCTATAAACTAATTTATTATAGGGTTTTTTTCAACTTCTCATGGCTACATGTTAAAAGTTTACATGCGTGTTTTATTGTGGGTTGTGTTAGTGTGCATTATTTTACTTCTCTATCACTTTTTGATTTTCTATAGTGTAGGGTTTTTCTCAGTGACTGCTTTACAAACAACCTCAAGGTGAGTTGATGTGTTTATATGCTATAAATTTATTGATTTTCTTTTTATATTATAGGTGATTTGTCTCAGTGTGGCTTGGTGTATCACTGACAAGAGGAAATTGATAATAATCATCGGATGGAATACCTCTGGGTAATTATGTAATTTTTTCAATATAGTTTGATATTTATTTCAGTTTTAGATTTTATATTGGCAATCTCGGTGACCTAAAATCGGCTATCATTCATGAATTTTCTGATTTTAAATAATGTTATTATTTTAGAAATAGTAATAACATCCCGAAGAATCTCTCGTGTTGTGAAAAAACTTCAGTCTCAGCTACTGTGTGTATCGTAGTTTTAAATAATTTTTTAATATAATTACTTAATAATTCATATATTTTACAAATTTTGTTATTGAAAGTTTATGCTTTAACTGAATGAATTTTAACTAGCGTTTTAGCTGAGTTAGTGTTTTAATAATATACAAGCATAATTTTTTTGAAAATTTAATTTCTTATAATAATTTAAGTATTATTTATTTAAATTTTTAAAATTATCTATCTACAGTTTTATTTTAGCGATTCCATACCAATATATAAATGGAACATTCAAAAAACAAAAAATCTAAGGCAGTTCAAGAAGCAATAGATGAATTCGAAGATTATACTGAATATAATTCAGATACAGAAGAATCTGGAGAAAATGCATTAATTCAAGATAATTATCCCGTTGATGAAAATGGTGCTAAAGATTACACCTCATTAGAACTCAAGAAAGATCATTTTAATCGACCTATTTGGGTTGCACCTGACGGGTGTATATATTTTGAAACATTTAATAAATTAAAAAAAATTACACAAGAATTTTTAATTACTATAGCTGAACCAGTATCACGACCAGAACATGTCCACACTTACAAGTTAACAGATACATCTTTGTATGCTGCAGTTTCTGGTGGGTTAAAATCCGAAGACATCATGCGATATTTGGATAAATTATGCAAAACTAAACTTCCTGAAAATATTGTTTCTTTTATTAAAACAGCAACCTCAAATTATGGCAAAGCAAATTTAGTTCTTCGACATGGTAGATTAAAAATTGAAAGTAAAAATCTAGAACAACTTAGATTTTTAATTAGTGATCCAAAAATAAAAGAATGCTTAATAAAAGATTCTACTGGACTGCCAATAATTCACAAAGAATCAGATGATTTGGAAGATATATCTAATCCATTTACTAATGAATTAGATCGCAATGATTCGGATTTAGCTCCAGATATCATAGAATTTTATAAAAATATTGATAGAGTGGTTGAAGAAAATTCTAGCATTATTGATAATCCAGTTGAGCTTTTGAAAAAAGAAAAAGTTGCTTATTCTGTGGAAATTTTAGAATCACATTTGGAAAAGGTGAAAAAACGTTGCATTGATCTACGATCAACTTTATTATCGGAATATGATTTTCGAAATGACAATGCCAATCCCGACATTAAAATGGATTTAAAACCGACAACATCTCTCCGGCCATATCAAGAGAAATCACTGAGGAAAATGTTCGGACATAATCGAGCTAGATCGGGAATAATCGTGTTGCCCTGTGGAGCTGGTAAAACATTGGTTGGAGTAACGGCAGCTTGTACGATTAGAAAACGATGCATTGTGTTTTGTACTGGCGGTGTTGCCGTTGAACAATGGCGAAATCACTTTCTAAACTATACGACGATCGAAGAAAAGAAAATCTGTCGATTTACAGGTTCAACAAAAGATCCGGCAAAAAATACCGATGTATTCGTTACAACTTACAACATCATCGGTTACTCCGGGAAACGATCATACGAAACCAAGGAAACACTTGAATGGATTAAACAACAAGAATGGGGCTTGATTATATTGGATGAAGTCCACACGATTCCAGCGAAAACTTTCCGCAGTGTTTTGCAAGTCATTCACGGTCACTGCATGCTGGGATTGACTGCAACTCTCGTTCGAGAGGACAACAAAATCAATGATTTAAATTTCCTGGTAGGCCCGAAACTCTATGAAGCTGATTGGATGGAACTGCAGGACAAAGGTTACATAGCACGTGTCCAGTGCGTTGAGGTCCGGTGCACAATGACGCCTGAATTTTACTGGGAATATCTCAAGGTAACTAATAAAATGGGAATATTTTTAAATGTTCAAACGCCTGTCTGAATAGGCCCCGCAAAACCGGAAAATGCTCATCTACGTCATGAATCCAGAAAAGATCCGACGCTGTGAATATTTGATCAAATACCATGAGAAGCGTGGTGATAAAATTATTGTGTTTTCCGATAACCTTTTCGCGTTGCGTACTTATGCCGGTCTTATGAAGCGTTTGTATCTTGAAGGGGACACTAGTCACGAGGAACGGATCAAGGTCATGGATAACTTCAAGCAAAATCCTAATGTAATGATTTCATGTATGATTTATAATTTAAACCTTATAAATGTTAACAATTATATTGTTTGAGGAAATCGAACTTTTTAAAGTTCCAGGGAATCAAAGGTGTTACAGAGAGTTTTCTTTTACAAAATTAACACACTTTATATCGTTTGCACTTAATGTGCTAAAATTATTGATTCATACTGTGAAATAAATATAAATTATATAATTGACCAATGATATGAGTTGTCCAATGAAAACTGTTATAAACGAGTTGTTACGAATTATGTGCAATATGGGGCCGTCCATAAATGACGTCACTCGATGTTGGCCGATTTTTTACCCCGTCGTCACAAACCTTTGGTCCCCATAAAAAGCCGTATTTCATATTTGAAAATGAACATGCTTCAAATCACTTTATTGACATTTTAGTATGTATTTAGTGTAACGCTGCACTAATATCGTATGAGAAAACATGTATTTAAAAGGAGGCTTTGGAAAGCTGAAATTAGTATAAAATTATGTTGGTAAAAAACAAAATTTAAGATGTGACGTCACAGTTCTTAAACACATCCCCTCCCCATCGTCACAAGTGTGTGACCTCTCCACCTCCCCCCTTAGGCGTGAGACGGCCCCTAAAAAGAAATATAATGAGCAGTTAGTAATTTATAAGTTATATTTTTAATGAAATTAAACTATCATATTTATTACGTAATTCTGGTCATCTTGATTTATTTTCAAAAATGATAATTATTAAAATTTTATTTAAATATAGATTTTTAAAGTTCTCATTAAATTGCTTTATTTCACTAATACTTTCGGGAAGAACTTTCGTATTTGATTGCAGTAATTTTCTCTCTGTTCTGTGACTTCGATCAATAATTATTATTGATTGATGAATAGCAAAAAAATTCAAATTTAATATTTCAGTTTTTCGATGATTTTCTTCTATATTTCTAAAAATGTTTTAAATTGATTTTTCCCCTCTCGTACTTACGGAAAGGAAAAATGTGCATTAAGGTACTTCAAATATTCCCGGATTGCATATTTTTATTACGATAAAGGGTGATACTAAATTTTATGGTATTTCAGAGAGTGTTTTCATCACTGCACCCAAGTACTAAAACTATTGATTCATATTGTGAAACGGAAATAAATATTACTAATTGACCAATGGTGAGCAGGTTAGGGGATTTTCGAACGAATGCTTAAAAACCATAAATTGGTAATTTAAACATTGCAATATTTATTGATTTTTTTATCAAAACATTTGAATAGAGCAATGTTGAAAAAATGTGCAAAATCAATAAAAAATATTTGAAAGATGATATTGAAAGAACAATTTTATTGAATGATATATATATACATTGAGGACCGGTTGATGGAGCGTCGATCAAGGACGTCACAAAAACAACTTTTGACTCTCTCCTCCTGTCTCTTTATGAGCATCCCACGAGGGACCGGGGGAAATCCTTTATTTTCAGAAGAAATTTAGATAATTGAGAAAAATAGACCGGTTGATGCGACAGATTTTTGTAGGCTATTCAAATTCTAAGATGAAATATATATAGCATAATACTTTATCATAATAGCCTACTGTAGGCTATTAAATGTAAATAACCAATCACGGC
The DNA here is from genome assembly GCA_022537955.1 of Schmidtea mediterranea. Lineage (NCBI taxonomy): Eukaryota > Metazoa > Platyhelminthes > Tricladida > Dugesiidae > Schmidtea > Schmidtea mediterranea. Next base: position 273,487,136 of record CM039679.1, read on the forward strand.
TATAAATAATATTGAGATATTTGTGAAATAGTATGCTGATCTTAACGAAAGTGTAAATTGTAACTGAAGTTGTTGAAGCACTTGGGCCATCCATATTGTTACTTCTTAGGAAACGTCCTTAATGGGTGCTCCATAAGAGGCCTCGAACATCCAAAATCTATGAAATATATTAACAATTGATTAGTAAAATATAATATAAATTATCAAAACCAAAGTAAGTAATAATTGTATAATGAAATTCACTGCCGTTTATATAGTGAATACGACTAATCAAAATTCTCCAAGGCTTGTTTAGTCTTTCTTTATCTTTTTATTATTTTTAATTCTTATTTATTTGCCTTGGTTTCATCTTACTTAATTCGATTTTTCATTAAATTATGTTATTTATTTTTTGACTATTAATATGAAAATTTTATCCATTTTAATAATTCATTTTGGTCGTCATCTTTCGGTTTTTGTTTCTTCTAGCACAGAGCTTCTTAAACTTTTGTAATTCACGACCCCATTTATGATTGCGAGTTTCTTGACGACCTCATACAAATATAAAAGGAAAATAAATTTATATTTTTTTAAAATTCCTATAACATCTTCTAATTCTAATTCATAGTAAATGTTATTCAAGTTATTACAATACTCTTAATAGAAATGCAGGTACAAACAATCTTTCCGAACTAGAAGATTTTATGATATATTTATCTACGATAATTGTTATTTTATCTTTATAACAATAATTTTACAAGTTAAAAAACATTTTCTATTAAATTGTATTTTTATCTCTCGCGACCCAGAATTTTGCTACGCGACCCCATTTGGGGTCGCGACCCATGGTTTAAGAAGCCCTGTTCTAGCACCTTATTTGGCGGTTTATGATTTATTAGAATTTTGGTGAATCCGACTGTTGTGAATTTTTCAGGATTTTATTAATTATTTGTTTTAATTGGTGTTATGTAAATTATATTATTAATGTATTTCTGTGTGGTGCTTGTGTAATGTGTAACAGTTGATTTAATTATTCCCGATTGTTTTATTTATATTGATTACTTTTGAGTCTTAGTCCAAAAAATCGATTTGTCGGTTATATTTCGGTTTATATAGGTGAATACAATTTTCGTGTCTAAAATGGCAGATGTTGCATTAGATTTACCAGAAGCAACAGTTCTAATACAAATCTCATCTCAGGGTGCTTCACGGCGCCAAGAGGCTCAAAGACTCGGCCGTATTACCCGAGCTAAAAAAGGAATGAGACCTGATGAAGTCAATGCATTTTTCTACACTTTGGTTTCGTCAGACACGACAGAACAATGGTTCAGTGTCAAACGACAACAGTTCCTTAAAGATCAAGGTTACGCTTTTAAAGTCGTAACAGAATTGGATGGTATGAACAAAGAAGATCTCATGTTCAATAACAAAGCTGCTCAAGCAGAACTGCTAGCTAAAGTGCTTACTGCTCATGAAAATGATTGCGAAATTGAAGGAAAACCAGCCAAATCAGCATCAATTAAACTCCCCAGTAAAGCTGAAACATTATCCAATATGATGGCGAAAAAACGAAAGTTGCATTTTTCTGGCGGCGATGGACCGGTTTATATGGATACCGGTGCTCCCAGCAGCAGGCATTAGATGATATGTTTGAAATATATGTATTTGTTTGCTTCTATAAATAGGGCACATCAATCTACATTTTTATTTTGTAAAATGTTTATATTTTATCTTTTCTTTGCTAACGATCCAGTTTTCTGTTACTTCATTTTTCAGCTCCGTTTCAGGTATTTGTTGAGCTAATATATAAAGTATTTTGTTATTATTGATAGCTAGGGTTGCTAATTTTTATCCATAAATCCTATTTTTTTAAAAGGACATTTCCGTTACCAATTTTTGCATCATCGATAAAATAAAAAACGTATTGTTTTTAAAAAATTTAAAACCAACATTAATCTTTATTTTTAAATGAATATTTCAAAGTTGATTTAGCATTTTTCAGGAAATTTTTGTCTTTTAGAATGTTTTCCGAAAAATCACCGCAACCATCATTTACATTTTTATAATATTATCATCGTTGAGTTATTTTTTAATAAATCTAGTGTAAGCCTATTGCAGCGATTTTCAATCCGTTGTACGCATACTCTTTTTGTAATGGCGGATGTTAAAAATATACTAATCTTGTCTCGATCAATAATAGTTTATGTTATTCTTTAAAAAAATGTTTCGATAAAATATTTTTTTAGTTTTCATCAATAAACATCCTGAGCATACACCTTGACACGTTATTGCTATTTATTTAGTGTTAGAACAAGTTTAAAATAATAACAACTGCGAGTATTTAAATTATAAGCATTTTTGTAATGTAAAAAGTGCAATTTAGTACAAAAAACTGCTAAAGGGTATGCAATTCAAAAAAAGGTTGAGAATCGCTGCCCTCACATAACAATTTATTTGCATCTCTCTATCGTTTACAGATCTGGTTCACGGAAGGTATGTAATCCAAGGGGAAATCGTGTTTTCATCACTTTTCTCCTGGTTTACATATTTTTGTGATTCTTTTTAATTAATGTTTCTAATTATATTTCAGGCTTAATTCTCATAGTTATTTTCTAGAATATAAGCGTTTTCGATGAAGTTGATATTTGTCAAGTAGATTTACTCCTTTTTGTCAAACGACCAGCCTTAAGCTAGTTTGTTGCACTTTGATGATTTTTATTCTTTGACCATAATGGCAATTAGCATTTCATCTCTCTCTTTATATTATCTCTGTGAACACATTTTAATTACTGTAAAACAGTTATTCCCGAAATTAGGGTGTGATTGCTTTCAAAATAAACCAATTATACTAAACCATTAATAATTTTAGTTAACTTATTTTTCTATTGGGACTTGGTAATTTTTATTATTATATTTGAGTTCGTCTTTAGAATTATTGTTGAATCATACCAGTTTCCTTGGTCAATATTAATTAAATTTTATGTACATAAATTATTTATATTTTTGATTTTCCGTGCTTTTATTTATAATCATTGTCCATCAACCAAACATCATGAAAGCAAATTATTCATTTGTCTCAATGGTGTAATATCTATTTTTGTGTTCTAGTTACCTTTGTTAGGGTTAGGTGATTTTCAAAAATTATTATAATAAATAAAAAATTTGCGAAAATAAAATGATTATTTAAAAATAATCAAAAAATTAAAATCAATATTTTCTGGCGAAAATGGGTATGTGCCAATGCCAATTGACGAGACGAGTACGAACATAATAATATAAAATTATTTTGGAACCCCTAAAAAAGTTTTTAAAAAATATAAATTAATTAATTAAAATGACGAAAACAAATAAATTAAATTAGGGAAAAATCCTTCGAATGGGATAAATTTAATTACGAAGGGAATTGAATATTCTCTAATGTGATTTATTTCGCTGTTTTCTCCTGGGGAGTGGCCTAAGCGGCCAAAAGATGAAAAAATTGTTTAACTAGTTCCCCAGGTGTCCAATTTAAATTACCGTAAATCAGATTAGTTGTTTGAGGAGAGATTCCCTATATAAGGGAGTCTCAAATTAACAGCAGTAACACAAATAATTTCGAAAAATTGCGAGTAACAGAAAGGTTAAAAAGATTCATGAGGTTGTAAAAGAACTAGCCAGACTTGTCAAGGATATTTTAGTAGTTAATTGAAAAGGCGGCTTCCCGAGTGGATTCCTGCCATTATTGTAAAAGTAATATTCGAATCGTTGTGAAATTGTTGGTATCGAATAAAAGTTTTCCTGTGTTGAGTTATTCCAGTATCATTTAAAGAGCACGTGGAGTCAGAGCAAACAGTTCTACCGAACCAAATAAAATTATAACTCAACACCTTTGATGGGTGAAATTATTATTTGTCGGTGCTTATTAAATTAGCAATTACAGATCTGACTCCGAGTGTGACTTATTAATAACTATATTGACGGATTCCAACGACGTTAAACTTTATTGATTATCACAATTGATTGCAATAATGATTTAATTATTTCGACAAACTTCAAATGCCTTTGGTCCTTATTACAACCATTCGGAAAGAATAGCACAATACAATTGACTTGTTGCCTTCTTGGCTTGATTTGGATTCCTCTGATTATTGTATCGATTTCCAATACTTTATAAATTCAGTAAGCAGATTTTCCTTTGTTTCTATTTCCAATAATTTATCCTTGTAATTTCTTCTTCCTTATATTAGATTGTGTCTAGCTTTTATACTTTTCCATCTATTGGTATTTATTTTCGAGTCTGTTCCATTGGACACTTTGTAATCTCTGGCAACATTTTTTGGGGATACAATTTCTTAGCTTTCTAATGTCCTTTCTTTTATCTATCTCGAATAGGCTATAGAGATTACAAGATAATTTTAACGTTGTTCTTGTTTTTCTTCTTTTGAACTTGTACTTGTTAATTATGAATGACATTTTTGCTGGTGTAAGGGGAAAATTTTAAACTACTGGCTACTAACGCTTATTAAAATTTGTATTCCTATCCGTTTCTAGGGTCCTCTTTTCCATCGCACACCACATAATTTACGAGTTACCATCATACGCCCATGGATCAATCCATGTTGGTAATGTGTACGACAGCCGAATGCTATTCAAACAGGTGAGCATCGTAACCAATACTACTCTTTGAATAACCTTCGATTTCGGGTTCGAAGCGGCCGTTGGAAGGTCTTACGCATTATCTCATAATTTAATAATCCGAAAATGCCTCCAATTTCCTATGTTTTAAGCTATAAAACTGGCTGTGAAGATATCGAATATTGTAAGCTAAAATTGCGAATTAAGATTCAGTTAATTTCCTTTGTAGCTTCTGGAAAGCACCAAGTGCTCTTTAATTTGATATATTTCTCGCGGAGAGTAAAATTCTCCCGCTCAAGCTTCTCGATATATTGCGCGGCAGCAACGGTGGATAGAGCCGGAACAATTCTTGGAATTTTAGGTAAATTCATATTTGATTCTGGAAGATGAAAAGTTTCGTAAGAAATTGAGGTGATCAGTTCGTGACGAGAAGCGAAAAATCCGAGACTGAGCGAATATCTTCTGATTAGATAGATGTGTAAATTTTGTTTCGACTGGTCTTAGGTTTAATTGGGATCGGTTTCGTTATCTTCTACTTGGATTAATTAATTTTCCAGACTACAAAGGTGTCAAATTGATGCTGAGAGTCTTCTATAATGCTTTAATCCCTCGGAAGAAAATCTTAATTGTTTAAAATAATTATTTAAATTAATATTACCCTAAATTTATTTACTTTAACTTGTATCGATTTTAGTATACGTATTCAATTGAATTAACTTAATACAAAGATTAATGTGTAGTGTATCGCATTATTTAACTAGAATGTAGGTCGCGATCAAATTGATAGGCCCACAAGAATTTCGGTGCAATCACTAACTGCTAGTAAATCAGCAAGTTTTCTATTACATTATTTTATGACTATTTTCTCTACGCTCATCTCACATTTGTATGGACAATACAAAAGAAATTTGACTTTGACGAATTGTAGACTCATGAAGTGCAATGGGGTTTAGTAATTAAAGGGAACTTGCAAACATTTTCGTGGCAGCGTCATAGACTCATTTATGGTCTCTTATTAAGATTGTCGTTCCCTACAGAATAGCTCTGTGGTGGTCTACCCTATAATTACCAATCTATTCACTCCGTAGATTGATGGTCCCTACTCTTACTAGTATCATGGGGTCGTTTTTCAATGTCCTGTATCTTATTCCGTGGCAGTTTAAATTGATGCAAAAAACCGTATATGACTGATGTTACCCTGTAATACAGTTAACCACAAACCAACAAAAATATTTAATTCGATCGTCATTCAATTTACTATTCTACCCCTAACTACCCGGTTGAATTGAGTTTAAAGATGGTTTATTAAAAATGCATACCTAAATGATCTACCAGAGATCGATCCTAGTTCCCTTAACTCATAGCGACCTTCCCCGATTTTAAACCTGCTCGTCCCAACCGATGTTTCCATCAGCCGCTACGAGTTGTAAAACGATGCTATGCGGGTAACGTCCTACGTCTTACGACTAGGCCTTGCCGCGACAACCGAGTTGTCAATAGTGCACGGCCAGCAGCCACAACTAACGAAAGTAAACTCGTTAGCAGGACCACTAGTCTATCCTCTCAAAATCTATTGCAATACATAATATATTACAAATTTAAAGGACCTCTAGAATGGTGAAAACACCTTGATCATCCAAAAAAACAAATTTTGATACAAATGTTTATTTTTTAAAAAATTACACAGAAAAATTATAAAAACAATGAAAAATTCTCATATCTAAAATCGAATAGGTACAAAAATTGAATTAAGTCAAGTTAAGTTTTTAAAAGTGTAAGTTTTAACAGTTTTGTTAAGTTGAAATAATGAATTTGATCACTGCTTATATAGTTATTTCATGCGTGCGTGCGACCGATCGGAGATTTTTCGCCATTTTAAGGGCTTTTTATTGTTTTTATTAATTTTAAATATTTTCATAATTTTTCATTCGTTTTTCTGTATTTTTTGATATATTATTTTTATCTCATTGAATCTATTTTTATTATTACTTCTTACTCAATATTCTTTTCAGCCCTTAAAATTTTGTTTCTTGGTCACCGCTTTTTTTTTTTTTTTCTAAACCTTATTTTGCAAGTAGCTTAGCCGTTGAAAGCTGGTGTAACTTGTGGTAAATACAGTCGAACCATGTTAACACGCGGCATTCAAGGCTCCCAGTTCAAAGTTAACACAGAAACACTGCATTAAAAATGAGGATTTTCGAATATTTTTGGGTACATGTAAAGAGACTTGACACTTTTTATGGCAAAAAAGTTGTACGTAATTTTTTATTGTAATTACTTTTAATTTTGACCCTCACGTTCCAGGAAAAGAAAATCTCTACTAAAACATTTACTATATAGATAAATAAAGAAAAATTTAATCCACCAATAATATTTTTTCAAACAGAATGAACCTTAAAACTTCCTAATTCTAACCCTACCAATATTTTAATATTTTCTAATTTTCTTGTGACTTATAAGTTAAGAATCACTAACCTAAAGAATCATCTTCTAAGATTAAGAAAAATAGTTTGTGAATTTCTTTTTGTATTAAACTCAGTTGTCAAACTTCCATAGGATTGTAAATGTTCCCCAAGAATAAAATTGGTCAGGATGCGATATCAATAAAAAACGCTTGACGTTCTAATCCTAAATAAAACTTCAAGACCAACATTATGACATCTTTCAAAAATGTAAATTTTTTGTACTGTGCTTTATCTGTCGCAGAGGAATTCTTTTATTTACGACTAATAAAATAATGCATTAGCATTCATTCTGTTTTAACAGGTTTATTAATGGTTTTGAATATTAAAGCAGCCAAAAAGTATTGTGAATTACAATAATCTTTCAAGTCAATAGATGAATTATAATGCACTTTCAACTCAAAATTTATTTTTAATCAAACCTAAAAAATTAATTCTAAATAGAATGGGTAACATTACATTTGTTATAAGTGAAAATATTCTACATTTACAATGTCAAATCAACTTTTGACTGTAACTTATAAGAAATATTAATCGTTATAGTGTTAAATAATATTCAGATATTTCTAAAAATTTTAAATGTTTTATTAATATTCGATTATAAAGCCAAAACTAACACATTTAATATATTTAGATAAACTATCTATAACAAGATATTAACAAAAATAAAATTATTTTACAAACATGTTACAGACACTGAAGTCAAAATATTAATTAACATACAATTTATTAAGCTGTTTCAGAAGACATAGTAGCCAGTGGATTTCTTAAAACCAAAATCACAGAGTCCCCTCTCAAAAAATATTTGCCTATATATCTGTCCTTACTTACAGGTTTAGATTTCTTTTTGCCTTTTCCTGGCCTTGGCTCTTCAGTCCATATTTCTTTCACATTTTCCAAAACCATATTAAAATGTCTATCAAATGCTTTAACTCTACCTAATAATTTTTTATTGTTTCTGCAATTAATAAGAACCTGAGCGTAATAAAATTTAATAAAAATCAAAATATGTTATAAACTAAATATACTTGAGTATTAGTTTGAACAGCATTTGTTAATACAGATAAAGGTCCAGTTTCAAATTCTTCTTTTTCTTTTGCAGCTAACTCTTCAGGAGTTAAATTTGCTTTGGGAACTGCAAGATTTCTAGACATTGTTTAACACGCTTAGTAATTAGATAATTCAAAAACTGTATATATTTAAACAAAATACATATTTGATCTAGTATTTATTAGCAATAATTATAATATAGTAAAAACATAGAACGTTAGTACAGTATAAAATAAGTTATAGTTTTATTTGATTGATTAAGTTATTATCCAGCAAACTGTTGGAGTTACATAATGTGTAAATCAATCAAAATATAAAATTTACCACAAAACCGCAGCATTAAATTAATAATGCAAATTAATTAAAATTAATAAAAAATTAAAATTTTATATTATCGAGGGGAAATTAATAGGACGGCAACAATTTTTTTTGACAATTAAAATTTGATAGAACTAGTTGGTTAGTAGTCCATGACCCTTTAACTCCAACATACAAAAATCATGCCCTCAATTGGTTACCCGTTGCTGCGCAACGTTGGAAATGTAACCAACGGTTATGAGACCGCCAAAGATGAGCTCTCCTTTACGAACTGCTAAAGCCTGGCCTCATATAGGGACCACCGAGTTGCCGTTAAAAGGCCTATGCTTGTCTTCTAAATTTCGGTTCCTTTTAGATCTCTGTTTACTCTTTTGCCTTCATTGTAACCTCTCGTGATGATTTTATTTAATTCTTACCATATGCAAAAAATAGTGGAAAAATCAAAACCACATCAATTTTATAGGTTTTACATTGACAGATATTCACAATTTAGTTCACGAGTCACTTAATTGTCCGGAATATTTCGGCTAGTTGCAAGTGACTTCGTATCCTTTCCGACATCCTAGGTCACTTTATTTTGATAATGAATTACAATTGACAAAAGAAAACTTTTATTTTTAAAAATAAATTAAATAATTAAATTGCCCTATCTACTAGGATAACTAAGTGTTAGATATACAGGAATTAAATCGCAAAATCTACAAGGGTCGCTGACTATTGGGTAAAGAAGAATTAAACTCCTCAATTTACTCGAGTGGACATGCTGATTTAGAAGAATCTTAACGAAAATCAATATAAAAGCAGTAGTTTCAAGTTCAACTTTTAAGTAACATTCCACCAATCATCCCTCATGGCTGTATATCCAAAATTAACGCAACAGTCCCTAGTTCAACGTTAAAGCAACATGCAACTTATCCACTCTCCTGGTAGTATGCATAACTAGTCATTTGCCCTTAAAAACCTCAGATCTTGTCCCCTCATGCTCCTTTTATTTACTGTATTTACATCGTTAACTATCCAATCCCATTCTCCGAGTACTATAAATTCAGTTTCCTCAAATGCGGTTGTCAGTCAGGTATTTATGTAGCCTGGTCTAATCAAAAGTTCCTCAACAGATTCCTTTACTTCGAGCGAGTTTGCAACAATAGCCTGGTGTGTAGTTTCCATTTTGTATTAGATAACTAATGTATTATGCGAGCTTTATTTATATAACATCCTGATCCTGGTGAGTCATAGATTTTATTTACATTATTTTAAATTTTTTGTCGTCCGATTTTGCGCATGAAGAATAGTACTATTTACAATTTATTTGTATTTATTCTGGGAAAAAATTATTTTTTGTAAAATTCTTTGAAGGCTATGATTGAAATAGAGTGGATTTTCTGTCCGGAAATTTAGTCGGTGGATCGCCGTCGCATTCAACGAATTAATTTCTAGAATTCTTCCGGAAATTATTATGATGATAATTACTATCATAATACATAAACTCATTTAGAAAATTTTATTTCACTCGTAGCTCTGTTGTGGATTGAATTAGTGACTCTGGTGAAATGTCATATTTAAAACGAATTTTGATGACATCAGTTGGTCTGCTAGAAAGGATTCCTTTTATTAGTCGCTTGTTTTATCACTATAACCTTGCTACAGTTCAGTACGATGTGGTTCGAAAGCATAGAAGTTGAACTATTATTTGGTTCTTACGCTTGGTGGGATGTTCTATCTCCCTATTACTTGGGTAAGGTTAATTAATTAATTAAATTATCATATTTGTTCATGTTGTCCAGGTTAGGGACGCGATTGTTATCAGGTCTTGGTGCGATGCTGTGGTGCTAGTGCTGTCAATATTGTTTAGCCATCACGAGATGTGTCAGGTATTAGCAACGAACCGGATTTATAGTGAACGAGATGATACAATTATTGTCCCACCAACACTTTAGTTAGAAGTTGACTTAACCCTGTGTGTATATTGTCATTTCTTCGTGCCTCTGGTTATTACATGTGAATTTAATTATTTTAATAGTCGCAGATGTCTACTGTACATCTGTTAAACTGATAAATATCCCTGTCTATTGCCGTATCCTATATGTTGGCTCTGTAGACGGTATATATGGGATGATGATCATCCAAGAGTAAATTTCTTTTTATGACAGATAAATTCATATGATGAAAAATGCAATTTAATAGTCGCAAGTATGAGAGCCTCCGAGTAACTGAGAATTTTAAATTTATACTGATGATTGACGGGCAATTTATGTCAGTTCATTTTAATTATCCCTTCAAGAGGGGCTGCAAGGAAATTTTCTCTTAGACTTTGAAATTGCTACGTTTAATAATTGACTCAGGACTAAAGGTAATCAGTTCCAACTCCCTCTAATTTCCTACAGATATCTGGTTATCCTTTATTTTAATTAAGCTATGTATTCTGAATTGTTAAATTTACATGGGAATATTCATGTATTCAACAAAAAACTATGATGTATGATGATGATTCTAAGTCGATTTTTCTAAAGATTCGTTACGTAGGACTAGCCAAAAGACTAGTTCTCCATCTTCCCATCGCTTATATAGGTTTACTTCAATTGACGTTTGGGCCCGTCATTACTCACGACCAGACCTTCATGGGCACGGACTATAGACGGAGATACAGCTTTTACACAATCCGATAGTTGTGTATGATTTTATTAACTTGCGGTATGTTTCGGCTGTGGCTGGAAAAATTTCGACAAGAGAAAACTCGTTCATGATTGATTTTCAAAAAGATTTCAAGACATTTCATACTACATATTCACATCACACTTCTAGAGAGCAAGTAGATAGTTATGGGCACACTGCACCCACAAACAATTGAATAATATATAGGGGGGAGGGTTTTTTTAGTGATTATTTACGGTGTGTATTGATTACACAATGATGTAATTTTTTGTGTGTATTTTTTTCGAAATTTTTGTGTGTATTTTTTTTCGAAATTTTTAAGTATATTTTTAAGTTGATTTTTATGTGGGTTTTTACTAAATTTTTATGTGTATATTTTTTATGTGTATTAAAATTTTTTAGTAAAATTTCTAATTAAAATTATTCAGTATAATTTTTGAAATTTAAAATATAATTTTGAAGTATTTCTAATTAAACTTTTTAAGATAAATTTTAAAATATATAAGTTTTTAAATGATTAAATTTTTTATATTTTATACATAAAACTATTATAATTGAATAAAAAATGGTAATGTTAACGTTATAATAATAATAATAATAATAATAATAATAATAATAATAATAATAATAATAATAATAATAATAATAATAATAATAATAATAATAATAATAATTAAACGATTACGCCAATTAAAAACCTTTCGTACGATATATTTCGATAGCACAGCTATCATCTTCAGGTACTCAAAACCAACTAAAAATATTATGAATTAACATTTAATTTAAACAAATTATTTTTTATTAATTTAATTTTTTAATAAATAAATATTTTTAAAAATATATTTTAAATTAATTTTAAATTTTAAATTTTTTACTTATATTCTAATTTTTAAAAATTAATCTAATTTAAAATTTTCAATTATTTTAATAATATTAAAAAAACAAACATAATTTAACATACGTAAACTATTTAAAAACATTCAAAACATTCGTAGTCACAGCACTCTGCACATTAATCTTTGGATCCAATGACTTTATCAGCAATGCTTCACATATCACTCGTTCGCAATTACTATTAAAACTTCTCAACAAAATTCTAAAATCAGACATTCCGATATCACTTTTACAGCCTCTATTGTGTTCACTAATATTGGTCAAACCCTTCAATCGACAATGCTCTAGAACTCGAGTACAGAGATGACGGAAGTCTCTCCAATGTATGTGGCATTACACCCATTACATGTAAATTGATAAACGAGATCAGAACACAATCCAACCGGAGTTTTTGATTTATTAATAAACATATTGCGTACCTTACACGAATTAGAGACGATCTTATACTCTAAATTTCCTATCAGTTTACCCAACTTCCTCTTATAATTTGTAAAGCCTTCAGAGTACGGCAATACTAACACATATTTAGGCTCAATTTTTTTATATCCATTTTTACAATCACCCAGATCAACACTCAATTCACACCCATCCGACAAATTACATTCAGACTTTCCACAACATGGATCCTTAGGATTTTTAATCAATTTATCAACAGTTTCTTTTATCATCAACAATAAAAATGATTTAGAATATCCATTCTTTATCAACAACTCAACCAATTTATCAACACTTTTTACCGAATTAGCAAAAGTAGAAGATAAAGCCCATGAACGATAAATCAATCCTTTCACCATATTTCTCTTATACTTAAATTCACAAAAGCTTTCTGGAGAAGTATAAAGACCAGTATCAGTTGGTTTTCTATAAATCTCTGTCTCATACTGTTTATCTTTGCGTTGAATTAACAAATCCAAAAACGCAATTGATGACTTTCTCTCCGTTTCACATGTGAATACAATGTTTTTATGTAAACTGTTCATAAACTGCAAAAACGGTTCTACATGTTTCTGGTTTTCAAATATAAGAAAAATATCATCCACATACCTTTTATAAACAAAAGGTTTTTCAAATTGGAAAGAAGCAATTTTCTTTTCCAAACTAGCCAAAAATATTGATGCCATCGTTGGTGCTAAAGGGGAACCCATAGCGACTCCATCTATTTGCTGATACCATTCATCATTGAAAAGAAAATTGACATTTGAAGTAGCAAATTCAAGAAGTTTTTGAAATGCCCTTCTATCCAAAATGGGATGTTCCGAATCATTTTCATTCCACAACGCACAGCATAAGTCAATTGTCTCAACCAGTGGCACATTCGTAAACAAACTACAAACATCAAACGAAACCATAACATCATTCATACTTCGTTTTTGTAGCTTTGCAATACAAGAAACAAACGCTATCCTTACATTCAAACTCTGATCGCATTAATGGTTTTAATAATCCATCTAAAAACTTTGCTATTTTATACTGGGCAGTACCAACCATCGACAAAACTGGTCTCATAGGTATTTGAAAAACCTTTTGTTTATAAAAGGTATGTGGATGATATTTTTCTTATATTTGAAAACCAGAAACATGTAGAACCGTTTTTGCAGTTTATGAACAGTTTACATAAAAACATTGTATTCACATGTGAAACGGAGAGAAAGTCATCAATTGCGTTTTTGGATTTGTTAATTCAACGCAAAGATAAACAGTATGAGACAGAGATTTATAGAAAACCAACTGATACTGGTCTTTATACTTCTCCAGAAAGCTTTTGTGAATTTAAGTATAAGAGAAATATGGTGAAAGGATTGATTTATCGTTCATGGGCTTTATCTTCTACTTTTGCTAATTCGGTAAAAAGTGTTGATAAATTGGTTGAGTTGTTGATAAAGAATGGATATTCTAAATCATTTTTATTGTTGATGATAAAAGAAACTGTTGATAAATTGATTAAAAATCCTAAGGATCCATGTTGTGGAAAGTCTGAATGTAATTTGTCGGATGGGTGTGAATTGAGTGTTGATCTGGGTGATTGTAAAAATGGATATAAAAAAATTGAGCCTAAATATGTGTTAGTATTGCCGTACTCTGAAGGCTTTACAAATTATAAGAGGAAGTTGGGTAAACTGATAGGAAATTTAGAGTATAAGATCGTCTCTAATTCGTGTAAGGTACGCAATATGTTTATTAATAAATCAAAAACTCCGGTTGGATTGTGTTCTGATCTCGTTTATCAATTTGCATGTAATGGGTGTAATGCCACATACATTGGAGAGACTTCCCGTCATCTCTGTACTCGAGTTCTAGAGCATTGTCGATTGAAGGGTTTGACCAATATTAGTGAACACAATAGAGGCTGTAAAAGTGATATCGGAATGTCTGATTTTAGAATTTTGTTGAGAAGTTTTAATAGTAATTGCGAACGAGTGATATGTGAAGCATTGCTGATAAGGTCATTGGATCCAAAGATTAATGTGCAGAGTGCTGTGACTACGAATGTTTTGAATGTTTTTAAATAGTTTACGTATGTTAAATTATGTTTGTTTTTTTAATATTATTAAAATAATTGAAAATTTTAAATTAGATTAATTTTTAAAAATTAGAATATAAGTAAAAAATTTAAAATTTAAAATTAATTTAAAATATATTTTTAAAAATATTTATTTATTAAAAAATTAAATTAATAAAAAATAATTTGTTTAAATTAAATGTTAATTCATAATATTTTTAGTTGGTTTTGAGTACCTGAAGATGATAGCTGTGCTATCGAAATATATCGTACGAAAGGTTTTTAATTGGCGTTATCGTTTAATTAAATCGTTGCCAAATTTATTTAATTATTTATTAATAATAATAATAATAATAATAATAATAATAATTCAACCAATTAAAATCTTAATAAAAAACTATAAACACATAAAATAAACTCTTAAAAAATCAAAATTTATTTACATCATCACAAACCTGCTTATAATAAGCTCTTCTTAACTCAGCCAACAATATATGTACAACTTCCTTCTTCTTGTAGTCCCTGCAGCATCTGCATCTAAATGGACAAGTAAACATTGAGGGATCTGCACAAACAATGCAGTCATCTAAACATTTCAAACCAGATCCTTGAACTGATTTTTAGTGCATACGTACAATTTCTTCAATGTTGATTCCTGTCATTTGATAGATCCGTGTAGCCAAGTATTCAGGTGCACAATAGGAAAGTTTGTTTTTCATATTCGGAAAGAGTTCTTCCATCTTCATCAGAATTGTTTCGAATACGTATGCTTCTTGCTCGTCGATCATTATTAATTTTTACAATCGTCAGAATTCAATCTATTTAAACACAATCAGTGCTTAATAAATAATCTAGTATTTCTTCGTCGGTATTAAGATTATTAATTAAAATTTTTATAAAATTAAATATTTCTTGTACTAGACTGTTGTATTCCAGTGTTTTTATCCCCATGACAACGACTTTTCCACTTGCAAATACATTCACACAAAGTGGATTATACTTGACAAGTCTTAATGATGCAAACAGTTCCGGTTCGTAAATATTTTCTGTTTTGGTTGACAATTCGTACAAGTTGATTCTACAACCCATGTCAATATTCAAAGATAATGATTGAATTTGTAAATCTTGAATCTGATATTTGAGATCTCCTTCCTGTAATGGTCTTTTGCAACCCATTACCCTGCATTTTCCGCTCTTGAAGAATAAGATTGGATATTTTCCACTTCTATCCACTACATGTTGAGGTTTTCCGGTCGGGAACTTCATTCCAGTTACTTCACATCTTTCTCTATAATTAATATTACTAATCATTTTCCGATATCAAAATAAATGTTTCAGTATATCAAATTATAAACAAATTAAATTAAATTAAATTAAATTAAATAAAATGGAATTAAGAAATGATGCAGTATATCAAATTGTAGGGCCTAGTGGGAGCGGAAAAACTTTATTTGTATGTAATTTACTGCAGTCAAACATGTTCATATCAAAATTCAATAAAATATATTGGCATAGCGGTGCAGACGAAGAACATGGATTGACACAAAATCAGTTTTGTAAATTGAAAATGACAATAGTTAAGGGATTTGATAAAAACTGGTCGTCTAGGTTACGTTGAGGCGATGTAATAATTATAGATGACTTGTATCAAGAAGCAAATAAGGAAAAAGATTTCAATAACTTGTTCTCAAAAATCAGTAGACATTGCGGCGTTACTGTTATTTTCATAACACAAAATTTATTTCATCAAGGAGGATGTCATCGAACTCGTAATTTAAATGTTCAATACCTAGTTATTTTCAAAAATACTCGCGATCAAACGATTATCGATTTCTTAGCCAGGCAAGCTTATCCAAACAATAGAAAATTTTTAATTGAATCATTCCAAGATGCTACAAGCGTTCCCCATAGATATTTATTCTTTGACTTTACACAACAATGCAGTGACGATTTACGTATTGGAACAGATATTTTTAATGAAAAAGGTGTTACGATTTATAAACAAAATTGAAAACAAATAAATGATTATCAATCATGTCATTTAAAAAAGTACTTGTCAAAAACGAAATTCATTCCAAAAAAGTTATTCGTAAAACCAAATCAAAAGTAAAGAAAAATCTAAAAAAGAAGAAGATTCTAAAAAAGAAGTGGATCAAATTATAAACAATAATAATTAATTGTAAATAGTAAACATGAAATTTGAACGTAGTCTACCATATTTCAATGCATTGGTAAAGGCTCAAAATAATAAAATAATAGCAATTTTACAAGCTTTGCCCTTCATTTGTTATTGACGATTTGCTTGAAGTTATTGTAAATATAGTTCGAGGTAATGTCAATATTAGTAAAGCTAAAAGAGTGGTATTACAAAGACATAAGAGATCCCTATTATCATTGGTAAACACTAAAAATAGACGTTTAATGAAAAGAATAATGTATAAAGAAAAGGGAGGGTTCTTGGGTACATTAATTCCTATAGTTTTATCGGCAATTAGTGCAATTTCTTCCCTAAGATCTTAATGAAGGAACCATTAACCAAAAATCCACTCAAAACAATATGGACAAACCCAAAAGATCCAGATGGTTTTGTTGGTGTAGAAAAATTATCAAAAAAGAGTGATTAATTCTAAAAAAAGAGACTCAAAAATGGTTATCGGACCAACTAGCATGTAGTTTAAATAAACCAATGTTAAAAAGATTCCCAACCAAACCAAACAAAACAAGAGGAATCAATGATTTGTGGCAAATGGACTTGATGGAAATGATACCTTATTCGAGAATCAACAAGGGGTACAAATATATTTTAACTTGTATTGATGTTTTCAGTAGATATGCCCGTGCTATTCCAACAGAAACTACATCTGCTAATGAAATGGCCATTGCAATTAAAAAATTATTTAAAGACGGACAACCTCACAATCTACAGACTTATTTGGGTAATAAATTTAATTAATTATTTATTTTAATGTATTTTAGGTAAAGAATTTTATAATAGCAAAGTAAAAGAAGTTATCAAAGCCAATCATTACTCTATATTCTCGCAATTCAAAGCTTGTTATGTGCATCAAGGTAATAAAACTTGGATACATGTTTTACCGAAAATTATTTTGAGTTACAATCATTCGCCACATAAAGGATTAAATGGTCTCAGACCTGTTGACATTACAGACACCAAAAGAGACCAAACATTAAAGAAAGGAAAAATCGATAAGCCAAAATACAAGGTTGGTGATCATGTAAGAATTAGTAAAATCAGTACTTCTCCGTTCATCAAGAATTTTGACAACAATTGGAGCGATGAAGTATATGAAATAAAGAAAATAGATACAAAACAGAATCCTGTAATTTATTTAATAGCAGATCATGAGAATAAAGAAATTAGTGGAAAATAATATGAACAAGAACTCCAACAATATTTAGAATTCAAAAGATTTTAAAAACCAAAAATGTTGGTAAATATAAACAATACTACGTTAAGTGGCATGGATACGAAACTCCAACTTGGATATCCTCATCTCAATTGATTAAATAAATATTATGAAAGAAAACCTGTTTTATATGATTTTACCTAGTAATAGTTGTCCACTTATTTATCCAAATAACGAAGCTAGTAATTTTAATGTACAAGTAAATACTGTCTACTTGGATGGTGAATGGGAAGTTGCATTGATTGATTTCACTTTTGTGTATAATCCTTTTCCGTATTATAGTAATTCTTGTCTACGTTATGAATCGGTAAAGAGTGGTAGTGAAATAAAGTATTTGAAAATAAATAATCAAAATCATACTTATGAATTAATCCAAAATATACTCCAGATGTTGACATATTTATTGAAAAATATGAGAATTTGGTTATTGTCTGTCCGCATGTTCCATTTAAACTAACATTTCCAGATATTCAACATGCGTTTAGTTTTGGATTAAAATCTACATCAATCATTTGTGAAGAGGATCATTATCGAATAAAATTACCAAAATTTACTGATGATTGTGGAACAATTTGGGATAATTATAAGTTATGAAGAAAAATCAAAATTTGAAAAATATTTTGAAGATAATTTATTCATAAACACTTTATCAGAATTACAAGGTCATTTGTTGTCATTTAATCCTTCTCCTTTTAAAGCATTGATAATTCAAGATAATGAATTGGTCAAAATAACACTTGCAGATGACATTTCAAATATATCTTTTGACACAGATTTAGCTAAATCTCTGGGATTAAAATTTTCAAACTTTACAGAAAAAAATATACTAGGCACTAAAATTCCAAAATTATTACATCATCATCAACAAATGTTCATTTATTCAAATATTATCGAACCAATAAATGTTGGTGATGTTAGAGTTCCACTATTAAAATCAATTTGGATTAAAAAATATGATCAAGGAAAAATTGTACAATTAGAAATGAAGAACCCAATGTACCTTCCAGTATCGTATTCAACTATAAACATCATTGAAATAAATATTCGAGATGATAGTTGGAAATTAATAAAATTTAGCAAAGATACCAAAACACATTTATCGTTACATTTTAGAAAAGTAAATGAATAAAAGAGATTTTTACGTGAATTTACCTAGTAATAGTTGTCCACTTACATTTCCAAATAATGGAGCTGGAAAGTTTAATGTAGAATTTCCAAATCAGATTTATTTGGATGATGAATGGGAAGTTGCTTTAACTGAATTCACTTTTGTGTACAATAATTTTCCATTTTATAACAACTCTTATATCAAATATACTAAGAGTACATTACATAATAGTTATGAATATTTTTATTTTATTGAAGGAAACTATACAATTAGTCACAACTCTACATTTTATCTGATATATATTGACAATAAAATTTTGAACATTAATTGTAAATATTTACCATTCAAAGTAACATTTGATAGTATTGAAGAAGCTAATTGCTTGGGATTTAATAAAAAAGAAGTAGATTTTAATGATGAATCGAATCAGATATATATACCAAATAAGAAATCAAAATTTGATACTATACGATTAACTATAACTTATTATTATGATGTAGAGTATACTGAGACATTTAAAGAAAATATATTCATTACTGAACTTTCACAAGTCACTGATCAGTTAATGACATCTTAGCCCCATCCGTTCAAATCTTGTGAAATTAAACAAGATCAACTTGTTAAAATTGAATTGGAAGAAGATGTTAGAAGTGTTAAATTTAGAAAACTGTTGGCTCTTAGTTTGGGATTAATTGATGAATCTTATAATGAAAAGATCATTGTTGGATCTAGTTTACCAACTATAATGCAAAGAAATATACAAATGATGATTTATAGAAATATTATTGAACCAATTCTTGTGGGTGAATTAAGTGTTCCCCTTCTTAAATGTGTTTGGATAGAAAAACATAAAAAAGACAACCTTGTTCAATTCATTGAGAAAAATCCAATGTATTTACCAGTATCATCCTCGTATATAAACAATATAGAAATCTATATTTGTAATGACAGTGGAAAATATATATTTGGTAAACAAGACAAAACTTACTTGACATTAAAATTTCTGTAAAATAAATGAGTAATCCAGACATTGTAAACTTTTATAGAACTCATCAAAATGGTGGGGATTTACCTTATTTTGTAGGTAAACAGTACGGATCTGGTTGGTTAAAAACAATTGGGCGATTTGCACTACCTATTCTTAAACGTATTGGAAATTTTGGTATGAAAACTGCTAATGATGTAATAAATAATAATGCACAACTCTTACCTGCTTTAAAATCAAATGCAATATCTGAAATTAAAGATTCTATACCATCTGTAATGGAACACTTAACTTCTGTTATTAACAAAGTTTCTGATGTATTTAATAAAGAACAAAAAGGTGGAACAATTAAACGTCGAAAAATTATCAAGAAACACATAAACAAAAGAATGAAAGGATACGGAACTATATTCCAGTTATGCTTAGTGCAAAATCAGAATTATGCATCTTTGATAGACCATCTCCTCAAGCAGTAATTGAAAATAGTTCTTTTGAAGATATTTATTCAGTCAATTCAATTAAAGATCCAGGAAACACATCGATTCAATTTTACATTAATAACTCTCAAACCAAATACTTGGATTTGAACGATACATTACTCTACATTCAAATGAAAGTTGTAAATAACAACGGGGAAAATTTATCTAATGAATCAGATGTTACTGCAAACAATTTCTTTTTCCAAACTCTTTTCAAAGATGTTGAAGTAATTTTTAATTCTACTAAAATTGAAGGAAGTAATGATGTATTCGCACACAAGGCAATGATTGAAACTATTATTAATTAGGTGGAATGGGTTATGATGAAAATGACTTATAAAGAAAAATTTGGATTTCAAAATCAAAACCAATCAGTGTTTGTTCCCACTTCAATTAGATTTCTTTGATCAACCAAAATATTTATTATTGGTGTTAGTGTTCAAATTAAATTAACAAGATCCAATACTGAAAGAAGTTTAACATGTACAAAAATAATTCCACAAATAATATTATTAGATGCAAAGTTGATGGTTAGAAGAGTTCGTGTTAACCGTCAGTTCTAGCTGGTCATCAAATTGGGCTTGCTAATAGAAATGCAATTTATCCAATGAAAAGTAAGGAAGTTGTTCAATTTTCATCGCCAATGGGTTCTTCTTCATTTTATAAGGAGCAAATATTTGGTGATAGACGACTACCAAATTTTATTCTTGTTGCTTTCCAAGGGAATAAAAGATATGGAGGATCGTATTTGGAAACATTTTCAATATTTGAACACTTTAATGTCAAGTCTTTAACATTAAGTAAAGGAAATGATTATCGTGAAAAATATATTCAAGATTTTGCCAATGATAATTATGGTTCTAGTTATATGCAAAGTATTGTTAGGAATATGGGTTATCTTAATACAAATATGAATTGTGGTATTACCTTGTCAGACTTTAAAAATAAATATCCCTTTTTTACATTTGTATTGGCAGCTGATTTTAATCTTAATCAAAGTCAGTTACCTCAAAGTGGAAATTTACGATTGGATATAAAATTTGAAAATCCATTAACCGAATCTGTATCAGTACTTGTATACGGAGTATTTGAAAAAGAAATTCAAATCACATCAAGCCGTACAGTACTTGTTTGACAAACATTGTTGAACATACTATAAACCAAAGTAATATTAGTTATGGTTAAAAATGAAGTAAGTAATTTAATTAATTAGTTATTTTAATTAATTTTAGTTCTATTCAGATACAAACTATTGCTAAAAAACTAATTGGGAAAAATTTTATTGGTGTTTTTCCATTGGAAAAAATTCCATATATCAATATCAACAAAGCTTTGATTGTAAATACTCAATCAGCTAATCTCGGTGGAGAACATTGGCTCGCTATTTACGTGAAACCTGTTTTAAACATAATTCATCGGTCCAAAGTTACAGAAGGAACAATTATTAATTTATTGCTATTAAATAAAGGAGAACAATATCATTATGTAGGAATAAAATCACTCAATAGGTTATTGAATTGTAAAGATAAAACAATAGAAAGAATTCGATCATTATGATGTCATAGATGTCTGAACGGATTTAGATATAAGAAAGCATTGGACAAGCATGAGATATTATGGATCAGAAATTAGTTAGGGACAACTTTATATACTTTCCCGGAAAATAAGTTTATTAAATTCACTGATTGGTCCAAAACTGTAACCCCGTCATATGTTATATATGCAGATTTCGAATCTGTTTTGCCAAAGGACAACGTACACCATCAAATACATTTACCCATTTCGACAGGACTTTTTTTAATAAATAATTTTGATGGAAGTACAATATATAAAGAATTTATAAGTGAAGATTGTGTGGAACAATTTTTAAAATCAGTAGAAAAAATAGCAAAATATACAGTATTACCGTATTATTATAAAATGGGAAATCAAACAATTAAGGAATTAACAAACCTACAACAGATTCAATTTGATACATGTATAAAATGTTATCTTTGTTTGAAAGATATTGTGGATCCAGTGAGAGATCATGATCATTTTACTGGGGAATACTTGGGTGTTGCTTGTAATGACTGTAATATTAATAGAAAAATTAACAAAGTTTTACCAATTATTTTCCATAACTTAAAGGGATATGATATGCATCATATATTAAAATATGGATTGAGTAAATTTAAAAATTGGGCTTTAGGATGTATTCCATTAACATCTGAAAAATTTATTTCATTAATTGCTCATTTGGGAAAAATGAGCGTGAGATTTATTGATTCTTATCAATTTGTAAATGATTCTTTAGCAAAAGCGGTAAAAACCTTGATAACTTAACCTTTGACTCGATCTGTTTTTACAGGGACTATAGTAGATGAAAAGGGAATCTTCCGTACAATTTTGCAACTAGTTTAGATGTTCTTCACGATACTTATGAGTTACCACTGATTTGGAAAGGTGTAACTGCGGCTGAATATGAAAAAGCTCAGATTATTTGGGATGAAACTAATTGTAGGACTTTACTTGATTACATGAAAGTTTATCTGAAACTAGATTGTTTTCTTTTGGCAGACTTTTTCCAACAATTTCGAGCGAAATCGATAGCACACAATAGATTAGAACCTTTAAATTATTTTGGGATTCCTGGAATGTCTTGGTCTTCTGCTTTAATGTCATTGGATGAACCTATAGAATTAATTACTGAAAATGAAATGTTTAGCTATTATGAGAGAGGTATTAGAGGTGGTCTTACTTTTGTTAATAAACACTATGTTAAAACGGACGAAACAACAGATTTACTATATATTGATCTTAATAATTTATATGGTTGGGCTTTAAGTCAACCATTACCTTGTGGTGAATTTAATTGGATATTTGACGGATTCGATACAATATTATCTGATTGTTTAACTTTGAATCTTGAATCTTTGTCATATGGGTATACTCTTGAAGTTGATCTTAAGATTCCTTCTGAGCTTCATGTTAAGTTAGATGATTTTCCAATTGCACCTGAGAAAATGAAACCTGAGGGCTCAAAGGTTGAAAAATTGTTACTGACTCATTACCCTAAATATAACTATGTAATTCATTGGCGATTATTAAAATTATACATGTCTCTCGGTGTTAAAGTGACACATGTTAATCGCGGAGCAAGATTGAAACAGTCTAATATTTTTAAAAAGTATATCGACATAAACAATGAACTTTGAGCTAAAAGTACAAATACATTAGATAAAAATTATTATAAGTTGTTAAATAACAGTTTATATGTAAAAACTGTTGAAAATCTAAAAAAGAGATTGAATTTGCGTCTTTGCACAACAGAAAAAAACTTGTGACTTATACTTCGAAACCTACCTTTAAAAAATCAATAAAAATTAACAATGATCTTATAGCTGCGTTGTTAAATCCTGATTCGATATGTTTAGATCGACCAAGCTATATAGGACAATCAATGCTTGACTTGTTGAAACTTAGAATGTATGAGCTTCAGTATAAGGACTTGGAAAAATATCGACAACAATTTAATTGTGAGATTAATATAGTTGCTGGAGATACAGACTCTTTCTTCTTGGAGATTAAAAATTGTAAACTAGATATTCTTTTGTCTGAAATGGTTAAGGATAATCTTTTGGATACATCTAATTACCCTTCTACTCATCCGCTTTATTCTAAAAAGCTTCATTCGGTCATTGGAAAATTTAAGGATGAAAGTAAGGGAGAAGGTTATGACGAATGGGTTTTCCTTCGACCAAAATGTTACAGTTTGTTAGGTAAATCTTCTTGTCTAAAAGCTAAGGGTATATCATTAAAGGATACCGATCTAACTCATAAATCTTATAAAGAGTGTTATGAGAAAAACTCAGTCTTTTCGGTACCACAATTTAGAATAGAAAGAAAAAATCATCAACTTTATAGTTTTAAAAATAGTAACGTAGCACTTGCAAATAGAGATGATAAAAGGGTTTGGGTGGGTAAAAATAAAAGTTTAGCATACGGGCATATAAATATATCTGGAGAAATTGTCGCTGATGAAGAAATTGTCGCTGATGAAGAAATTGTTGCTGATGAAGAAATTATTGGAGAAATTGTAGCAGGTGACGAAATATAAATTACAACAGATGAAATTCAGCAACCTAACTTTGAGGAAGAACTAATAGATATAGACGATGTTCAGTTCTCTGACGATGATGAAGATGAAGATTTTTACTAAATAAACATTATAGTAAAAATTAGTGTGTTTTTATTTGTTGATTAATTTTTATTACATACTTTGTGGTTTATTTTATGTGTTTATAGTTGTTTATAGAGATTTTGATCTTTTACGAGTTTATTTTATGTGTTTATAGTTTTTTTATAAAGATTTTAATTGGTTGAATTATTATTATTATTATTATTATTATTATTATTATTATTTTTATTATTATTATTATTGTTATTGTTGTTATGTTAACAATAAGTTTTTTATTCAAGTATAATAATTTTATGTATAAAATACTCGTTTAAAAATTATACTAAAAATTTAATCATTTAAAAACTTATATATTTTAAAATTTATCTTAAAAATTTTTAATTATAAATTATATCTTAAAAAAAATTCATTGATAAAATTATACTGAAAACATGTTAAAATCTTGTAAAATAAAATTTCATTATAGAATTATGATAAAAATTTTATTACTTTAAAAAAAAAATATTTTAAAAGTCATACTAAAATTTTCATATAAAAAATTATATTAAAAATTTAAATTAGAAATACATAAAAAATTATATTTTAAATTTCAAAAATTATACTGAAAAATTTAAATTAGTAATTTTACTAAAAAATTATAAATTTCAATTTCAAAAATTTGAAAAATACACATAAAAAATTTTAATTAGAAATTTTACTAAAAAATTTTAATACACATAAAAAATATATACATAAAAATTTAGTAAAAACACACATAAAAATCAACTTAAAAATATACTTAAAAATTTCAAAAAAAATACACAAAAAAAAATTAATTAAAATACACACAAAAAATTACATCATTGTGTAATCAATACACACCGTAAATAATCACTAAAAAAACCCCCTCCAACCCCTATATATTATGCAATGGTGTGTGGGCACAGTGTGCCCATAACTACGTACTAGAGCACGTTCGAGTAGGGACGTACTTGAAGTTTACTTGAATACAAGTTGTAGAAACTTTGTTTAGAAAATTTCTCGAGTGTTTCACTCTGAATAGATACTTTTGAGGAATATATGAAAATAAGTTATCTTTTTTCTCTTGAATACTAATAAAGTAATTTGACAAATACGCATGAATAAATAAATAAATTTAATATGGCAATAAACAATAGAGATTTTTTTATTAAATTGTCTATATTTTCTGTTGATTTTGCTTTCACTTATATGTTTTGATATGATAAAACAAACGTCTACACGTTATTTCCAAATTTGGATAGTTTGCTACTATTTATATTATTTTGTTGGGGTATCACGAAAAAGCATAGTAAAATCGATAAAACCCAAAAAATGATAAAAGTGCAGTATTAATTAAAAAATTTATAAAAATTCGAAAGTAATATTGATCGGGGGGAAATTGGTATGGTTGAACGCCAAATTGAGAGACGAGTCCAGAAATAATAATAAAAATTTAGTGAGGGGTCCCTAGAAAATAAAAGATAAAAAAGGAAATTAATTAAGAAAAATTAATTACTAATGGGAAGCCAGAGTCAATGGGAAGCCCGAGGCAATGGGAAACCCGAGAGATGTGGAAAATCCGAGAGCTGAGGAAAACCCGAGAGATGAGGAAAATCCGGTGCATAGACGGAATAATATAGCAGGATAAATTAGCGTAAACAACATTAAATGGGCGCCACTGAGTTACGGAGAGGTAATTAATTCGTAATTAGTAATTTAGTAATGGACCAAACGTTGTTGACAAATGTCGGTCTGGAAAGTAATCATTATTAATAATTTAGTAATGTAGAAAATGTTGTTGACAATCGTCGGAAAACAGTCTGAGCAGGAGTATAAACGAAAGAGGGAAAAACACGAAAGGACAGTCATTATTAACCAGATGCGAAAGTCGGTCATTATTACCCGATACGAAAGACAGACATTATTAACCAGACACGAAGAGCAGATATTATTAACTAGAGTTAATCGACGTGAACGAGTAGTAACTAGGTTAGTAGAGGAATACAATCCAAGTAAAAAGTCAAAGTTATCTATCAGAAAGGGTGGTTCTCCCTTGGACAACCTACCTAAGATAATCAGAGTCATACAGTGGTTAAAAGGTGCAAATCAATTAGTGAAATTGTGATTACAAACATTGAAATAAAACGGATTGATCTGTCATTGTGATAAAGTGCAAATAAAATTATTCTGTGTTGGGTTTGCTTATTTGATTGCAAAAGGACACGAGGAGTCAGAGGGAACCGACTTTCAATAATAAAATCCAACAATTTTTTCTTTTTATTAAAGTTTTAAATTAAATTTTGAGTTTTATTTTGACATTTATTTTCCAAAATTTTATCTTATTTTACAAATTTGAAGCAAATTTGATAAGTTTTGCTGTATGTTCCAGTTTTTATTGTTTTTCATCACTTGTTATTGTTTTATAAATTTTTTAATGCTTTTATTTATTTTTTCAATATTTTCTAATAGTTTTATGCCTTTTTGATGTTTACTTGTTACCAATATGTCTTTTTCATCAATTTGTTTTTACCGTTTGTTAGTGTTTATGTAGTGCCATGCCAAATCAACAAAAAAGAAATTCGTTCTGTATAAACTAGTTTTTAACAATTTTCAACTTATTTGATATATAAGCGATTTATCATAAAACAAATCACCGATTTAATTTATCATAATTCATTTTGATGCTACAAGGTGACTGATCAAAAAAAATATCATCGCAGATTCCAATCATTGGTTAAATAACATATCTATAATTTTAAACCAAAAAATCACTTAGAATTCGCTTTATCGATTACAATCCATATCAAAACCTTAAAATTCGAATTCAAAAAAGAGATAAAAATAAGAATTTCCTATTTATTTTTTCGAAAGGAATTTCTTGTTTCTAGACCACTACTCTTGGTGAGAAGAAAATTTATTTAATTTCATTTTGAAATTATTGATTTTTTCCCTGGAATTTGTTACCTTGGTATTTTTCGTCCTTCATCACTGTGATTTCTTCACCTTACTTAACTCTGTATCTTATCTTCCTATTATCGATTCTGAAACAATTTGGTATTTGAAGATTATTCTGCATCATGATTTTTGATTGACCAACATGAATTTGTTAGAAATTGAGGTTATTTTATCTGGTTGTGGTAATTTTATTCATTTTTTCTAAAAATATTTATACATAAAACTTGTTTGAATTATTTTATAAATGCCACCCAAAGGTCACAGAAACTATTATTATTGGTGGGTTCTGGGTGTTGATATTTTGAAACTATATGGTTGTTACCCAGATAACTCCATACAAATATTTTCGCTTACCACTCGGCACCCGTTGCTAAGCAACGTTGGAACTGTGTTCGGGTGGGTGGATCGTCCGCAAAAAGTGAGCGCTATTACTAATGATATAATTGACCGAACGATCCATGGGTCCAACGAGCTGCCGATAGAAGGCCTGCACTCGATTTTGATGTAAAGGTCCCATCATTTACCTATCTAGTTCAAATGTTAATCTATATTGTTATATCATTTATCATTATGTCTATTCCCATAGTCCTACTTGTCGTTGTTCGTATTAGGGATTTTACTATGGCCTGTACACCTTTCGTTATATTAAATATCCTCACAGTTTCTATCTTACCCTTATCCCTATTTTAGCTACTATGTTCCCTATTATTGTTACTAGTATTATCATCGTTACTATTATATATATATATATATATATATATATATATTGTTCTTATCAATTGTTACTGCTATTACTACTATTATTATTATTATCATTATTACTATTATTATTATTATTATTATTATTATTATTATTATTATTATTATTATTATTATTATTTTTTATTATTATTATTATTATTATTATTATTATTATTATTATTATTATTATTTTTTATTATTATTATTATTATTATTATTATTATTATTATTATTATTATTATTATTATTATTATTGTTGTTGTTGTAATTACCATTACCATTGCTATTATCATTATTATTTTTAGTAGGGATCCGCCCTTATTTCTCAGTTTAATTAAAATATTTTAATTATATAAACAATTGGGCCACACTCCACTTTTACATTACAACTTTCGATAAAGTATTTTAATTATTTCGGAAAATTTGCGCAGCGTTCTGCCCATATTTTTCATATCAACTCAATAAAATTTATTCAGTTCTTAAATATTATTTAAATTACTCATTTTTATGATTTTGGTCATTGGGATTAATCTTTTACCGACGGCTTTCCAATTTAACTGTTTGCAACGATTTTGCAATTTACCTCACTACCCTTTCCCTTTCCTTGTCCTTATGATCTATTTGTGTTCACATTGTATTTAATGAGTGCCCACTAAACTACTCAATATTAGTGATTTTGAGCCAAATGCATAGGTCGATTTTTCTGGCGTTGGGTGAAAGAAAAACAAGCCAAAAGACCTGTTCCTCGATCTCCCTCCACCACTATAAGCTATCATTTTACGTTTAGATTCGCCGTTTACCACTGGTGAACCCTCACGGTCACAGCTCCGTTGCAGATGAACTACGCTTACATGAACCCATTAATTATGTCTATTTATTCTCTTGTATGATGTATTGACTGTGGGTCGAAAAGAAAATAAATAAATAAATGATACCATTTTAAGCAAATCCAAGTAAAAGCCTCGATGCAAAAATCAGTCGTAAACGTTTATTCGGCATGTCACGTCTCACATAATTGTCGGAAGTTCATAAAGTCGCATAAACATTGTCAATTCGCATCATTACAAATCATTTAATCAATATCGATCAATAAATTTATAGTGAAGTCATTCATATAGCAGGTACACGTTTAAATCATAAGTCAATGCACACCACTTGAGAGTTGTCGTGTCCAGACAAAACACTTACCAGTGTTAATTGCCTGAATGCACGACTCTCAGCTTGTTACACACACCGACTAAAATTTAGATAGAAAAATAAGACTGAAAATTTGTCAAAACACATCAGTATATATACCTACAATTTGACCCTAACCTTGCGTGTTATTTTTATTGAGATAAAACAAAATTTGACCTTGAAATTATTTGTTCTATCTAAATCTAATTTTTATTATTTTCTTAATTTAAATTGACAATTTATTTCTTAAATTTTTTAATTGAATTTTTTTTAACCAATAATATTTTATTTTAACTCATTTAATTCATTAATTTTTTACTTTTATATATAAATTGTCATTTTTCGGTCAAATTTCTTGTTATTATGTTATTTTTTATGTAAATTTCGTGCGGTTCTTGATGCATTTTGTATTGATTTTATTTTACTTTTGTGTTTTTTAATTATTAGTTTGTTATTTATTTTATATAGCGTTTTATCGAACTTTGATTTTTCAATTAAATTTTTGTCTTATAATTTTCCATTATTTCAGAAAATTTTTCCCATTTTATCCGGGCATTTCCTCAAATCATTTGCGTTCTCATCCAGAACTCATTTCGACTCGATCGGAAATTTTTATGTGGAGAGGTACAAGATTTGAGAAGCTTTTAATTTATTGTAATTTAAAGAACTTTTAACAATAAAATTTGGCTAAAATAAAATAAATATATCTAATTATTTCTAATTATTTGCTGTTAGATTGAAAGAGAATCAACAAAAGGAATTTTTTTTATTATTTTATTTCACAATTCTGTCCATTTGGATTTATTTAAATTTTGATCAGCAGATCACTGTATATTCTCATGCTGGATTTGCATCTCATTTTTGCAATTCTTGAATTAATGGGTCTTTTCGATTTTCGTGTTTGTTTTTGTAGAATTTCGGATTACTTTCTCCGGTGAAATCACAGAAAACAAAAATTATGATTAATTATTGAATTATATAAAAAATAGATTATGACTAATTTAATTCATAATTTTTCTTTTGTATAGTTGATTATTAAATGTACCAAATAAGTATTTGGTACCTCTTATTTTCTTTTTTTTACTGGATGTATTAAAAATAAATAATTGACTTGATGATGATCGATTTTCACAGAGGTCTAACAAAATTTATTCGTATCTGAATTTTTGCGATTGATATCTAGGGAATGCCTAGTGGACATGAAAGGTCGCCTGAAAATATATATGAAAGGCATCTATCTACCAACTTATAAATTGACTTAATAATGAATTTTTATTCTAGGATTTCCTGAAATTGAGCCTGAAAAGTTTTAAAGTCATTTACCCCATAAGATCGTAAATTTTCATTTTTCATTTCAT
Organism: Schmidtea mediterranea; assembly: GCA_022537955.1. NCBI lineage: Eukaryota > Metazoa > Platyhelminthes > Tricladida > Dugesiidae > Schmidtea > Schmidtea mediterranea. The sequence goes on from CM039679.1 coordinate 273,518,015, forward strand.
TTTATTTTTTTTCTTCCAATTGGTGATATAAAATTTTATTGATTCTTTGTTTACGACTTCTCATCATTGACACATACTTTTCTTATTTGATAATAAAATTCACTTTATTTGGTTTCTTTTCTTTGAATTAACATAATGAGCAACAAATTCGTTGCATTGAAATATACATCTTCTCTCTGATTTATTCTAGTGACATATTTTTTGTTTTTTTTATGGTATTTAAATCTTCCTCATGATCCTTCGCTCACTACAGAGGGTTTGACGTTGAGGTTCTTGGAGAGGAGATCTGACCCGGCGAACTACCATTCACTACGGGTACTTTTAATTTTATAATTAAATAAATTAATTCTTTTTTTGTATAAATTTGGCTAAGGAAATTCAATTTTTCTGTCGATTCTTCCAGGTTGCAATAGAGCACTATCAAGAATTATTAAAATTTATCTTTAACACTAGATTTACCAGCATACTTGATATACATAGTTCTACCATATCAAAACCGCCACTTTGACGGGCTTGGTAGTTTTAGTGTTAAATTAACTTTCATTAAAAGTTTACAGAAAAAAATCATTAAAAAATACATTAATGAAAATTAATCAATAAGAATAAATCATTGAAAATAAATCAACAAAAATAATTTAAAAATATATTAAAAACAAAATTTATGAAAATAATTATTTCCATAATTTTAAAACAGAGACTCGTTTTTCACAATTTTCCTTCATTACTTTAGAAACTGCTGCTAAAAAGTCTTCCTGTGTTACATGAATTCTTCTCTCTCTTATCGCAAACATCCCTGCCTCTGTACAGACTCCTTTCATTTCAGCTCCACTTGCCCCAGACAGTTTTTCTGCAATCAATCTTAAGTCAATTCCTCTTTTCATGTTCATTCTTCTAGAATGAATTTTCAAAATTTCCAAACGTGATTCTTCATTTGGTTCAGGAAATTCAATTTTTCTGTCGATTCTTCCAGGTCGCAATAGAGCACTATCAAGAATATCTATTCTATTTGTTGCCATGATTATCTTAATGTTGTTTGTAGCATCAAAACCATCTAATTGATTTAGTAATTCTAACATTGTTCTTTGAACTTCACTATCACTTCCTTGCCCACCTCCATTTCTTGATGATCCAATAGAGTCGATTTCATCCATAAAGATAATGGCTGGTGAGTGTTCTTTTGCCATTTTGAATATATCTCTAACCATTCTTGCTCCTTCACCAATATATTTTTGTACTAATTCAGACCCACTAACACGAATAAATGAACAATCTGTGTGATGTGCAACGGCTCTAGCTACTAATGTCTTACCAGTTCCAGGAGGGCCATATAATAAAACACCCTTTGGATGTGAAATACCAAGAGATTCAAATAGTTCAGGATGTTTAATGGATAACTCAATAACTTCTTTGATTTCTTGAATCTGCTTATCGAGACCACCAATCATTTCATAGGTGGAATCAGGAACCTTTTCCATCATCATCATTGCCACAAATGGATCAATGTCGGTTGGGAGGATTTTGTGGACCTTATTACTGCTGTCTCGTAGGGCTACCCTTGTGTTAGGTTTTAATTTCTCCATGTTTATTTCACTTTCAATTCCAACAATTAGTTGAGTGTTGTGACTCAATTTTACGAGCACTTTTGTTTTATTGATTGGTTTAATAATTTCTCCTACCTTTGATGGAGGTTTCATCAACCTTTCAATTTCAGTTTGAAGAGATTTTACTTTCTCATTCATCTCATTTCTGTTTGCTTCTAATCTTCTTATCGCTCGTTCTTTTTCTAACTTTATCATTTCTAATTCATCTGTTTTATCATTGTAAAATTTGTCAAAGGTGTTTGAAGTATTCATTGTAATAGATTCTATGTTTATTTCGATGATTTGATAATGTTTACTGAGGACTCATTGCATATAAATCTCTAAAATAATAAATATATTTGTATTTGATTGGATAATAATTTTTTGATTTAAATAATTATAATTAATTTTAGTTTTTATAATTTTTTAAAATTTAAAATTTAAAAATTTAATTAAAATAGAAATAAATGCATTTTATTAAAATTATAAATAATTATAATTAATATTATTTTTTATAATTTTTTAAAAATTAAAAATTAAATTAAAATAGAAATAAATGCATTTTATTAAAATTATAGGTTATATTAAAAGCTATAATAAAAAGTATTTTGAAAAATTATAGATAAATGTAAAAATATAAATATTTCATATTTGCGTTTTGAAAAAATTATTTTTCATTCACAATATGTCATCATTATTTCTGACTAAGGTTGAAGTTTATGAAATGTGCAAGAAATACAGTGCAAATAGATAAATGGAAAAATTTATAAAAATTCAGAATTTATAAATTAATCAAAAATATTGAAAAATAAACAATTGATATATTGTAGGAAATATGCATGTTTATTGTATTTGAGACGAATACAAATACTATAATATAACAAAAGGTGCAAAAAGTACAAAAAGGAAAGTCACTAGTATGCAATTGCTAGTTAGTCGAAAAAAGATAAAAACATGCGGAAACAGAAAAAATTCAAAAGATTTCATTTGAGTTAAAATACTCGTAAAGAAATCTGTAATTATTTTAATTCTCGTAATTCTTAATATTTTTGTAAACGAAACATACTGCCAGGAGTTTATGCACTAATGTGACATTCATCATTATAATGCAACTTCAAAACATTATTATATTTGAGACTAATAATAACTTTTAAACTATGAGCCCATTCAGTTCCTGATTAGCAGGAGTTTGTCACAGGAACATCTTTTAAATTGTTTCCAGTTGGAAAATAAATAATCCAAAATTTATTAATAATCAAAATATTCATAAATTTTAAACTTATTTTTCATCTTCGAACTAATTATTTTTTTCAAAACAAATTATCAATAACAATTTAAAATTTTAATTTAATTTAATTTTTTAAATTTAATATATAAAATCAACAAAACCATCATTTTAATTTTTAATAAATATATTTTTAAATTTACTGTAAAATTACAAGTTTAAATAATTCAATATTCTAATTTTATAAATTTTACTAATTTTTATTATTTAAAATTCATTCTTATTTTTAACAATAGGATTGGCATCGTGATCGGTTTCAATTTGATGAGATCTATTTCTGGCATGAGTGAGTAGTTTTCACATTTCTCCGTTTTTAGTGCGTGGCAAATGAGAGGCAAATGGTTTCGTTTTAACAAATATCTAAATGGATTTCAGAAGTAGTCCATTCCTATTATTAGAGGTTTAATAAAGTTTCGGATACTTGGAGTGAGCATGTAAGTTAATTGTCCCGTTATACGATTCTGGAATTAGAATTAGAATTATTTGCTAATAGTGTTAATTTTATTCTTAAACAGTTAAACTTTATATTGTTAAATGTTAAAAATCTTTCTGGTATAGATGAGAGGTCTGACGCTGTATTGATTATTTATCGATGATGATGTGGATCCAAAATATGGACCTGCTCTATCCGAAGCTTTTAAAGAACTTTATTTACTGTGCTTCGGAGATTATTCAGTTTAGAATTTTAATGACAATGGGTATTGACTAGAATTTAATTTCTTTCCACAATTTGAATTCAATTAACCAGAAATTCTCGATAGTTGATGAGCATTCTCTTTGCACATGAATTCGATGACCATATTGAATGAATGAAGAAACCTCTTAATAGGAATTTTGAAAAAAATGTTTACTTATTTTCTTCAATTTTTGGTTTTTATATTTTTATATATTGTTAGAAAAATTCTTTGCCATGTATTTTTATCGGCTATCAACTCCCGTATTAATATTTTTCTTACTTAATTTAGTTTTATCCCATTTAAATCAAAGTATTTTATCATCGTATTAACCCTTCTATTGACTTAACTGATATCCAAACTATCAATTTTCTGACGAAAAAAATGATTGATTTTTTGTAAGTTTGATTTCTAATTATGAAGTGTCTGTAAGTTTTTTTAAATATATTTTGTAAGCATTAATAACTACTTACCTGATTTATTTAAAATACCATTTATTATTTTTAGTGATTATTATTCATATATGCAATACAGATGGCATATCAATGCAAGATTTATCGATGTGTGTGTGTAAGTGTAACTCTACCATAAAAGTGTATCACCTTTAGGATAGATTTGGACATAATACATTTGATTAATTTTATTTTACTTGTAAAGATATAACTAATAAATTTAATGTAAACTACGTGCAAGTTTAATATCTTCTTAGTTTTACTCGTTATTAATTTCCATTATCTCTGAAGCTTCAGTGGTTTCATCGTTATAAGGCTTTGTCGGAGAGCAAATATTGCCGAACGTGCGAATCCATGTAATGGTGGAATTACTAAGCGACAGTGCCAAAGTCTGATCTGAAAGGAAATGCGACTGGATTGTGTTGTGCAGCATTAAGCCATGCGAATGATTCAAAAGTGCTCTGGCTCCTCCGAATAGTATTATTTGATCATTTAACATCAGGTAAGCTGACTGTCCCACTAGTGTAAGAGAAATGTGAAAACTTGAATTGGAATCGTCATGGACAGGATCAATAATTTTTCTGGCAACAACAGCCATCATGATCCAGTTGTTTGAGGTGAAATTATAAATCCAGAGCAAATTGTCCCAGTTTGAACTCCATTTAGCATATATATTGAATGTTATTTCAAATCCACCGATAATAATCAATTTATCGAGATATAGAATTCCATTTCCACTGGCCCTTGAAGGCGGGCAGGTGGCGGCTGTAAATCATTCAATGTCGTCCAGTTTACCGTGGCTCCCCCAGATAGAAATATAGAATTATCCATGTAAATTAATGTAGAACTGAATCTCATTTTTTAAACTCCTTTAATAAAACCAAAAAAATTTTAGCTTCAAATATTTATTTCAAAATTCCTTATCAAAACAAAAAGTCCCTACATTTGAAGCAGATTAACCATTGTGCACACTTTAATCAAATTATACATAAATATTATAAACTAAATAAATTAATTTTACTAATTTATAAATAAAAAAATTAATTTAAATTATACTTCTAAATATGATTTTATATTCAAAGCATACATTAAGTTAAAATAATGTCAAATTCTTAAAGTTATAAGTTTAATTAAACTTTAAGTAAAGTATTTTTTTAAAATTGTAGAGTTAATTATTTACTGTAAACATTAAATTTCAAATATAAATTATAAATCAATTTTTAGTTATTAAATCTAAACTTAATTCTTATTTAAAATTATATACTAAGTATTTTGGTTTTATTATTTTAAATAATTAATTTTTATTTTAGAATAAATTTAAAATATTCTCTATTTTATTTAAGTTATTTAAATTTATTTAAATATTTATTGGAATCACATTTATGAGGTACAGTCAACCCTGTTCAATATGAACACTAGCGTCCCGATTTTTTCAAATGTTCATATTAAAAAATATATGAACAGGTATTAATATAACAATACAGTCAAACCCGGTTATTGTCACATCCAATAGACTGAGAAAAACGAGTGACTATAAGCGGAATTGAAATAAAGCGAAGTTGTGCAGTTCAGGTTGTTGGGCCTAAATGGTGGGATGTGTGCGGTATAGCGGATGCATTCAGCAAAACTGTTGTATTTTTATCCTGAAGTACATAAGCCACATGCATTTGAAGCATATAGAGTAGAACACTAACTTTATTAGGCAAACTAAACATTTATATTAGTAGAGTAAGTGATAAAATTACATGTTCTGCTCTAACTGACTGCCAAATGAAGTCAAAATATAGAGAGAGGTATAGCATGCATGAACTCAGCCGATAATAAAACAGTTTGTTATCTTTGAATGTAACATAGGCTCTGGCATATTGAGTATGAAGTCATTCACACGGGCAACATCATCAAATACTCCGCCAGTCACGTCTAGCACACGTTAGTATAAGCCCAAAAGGTCCAAAGTGCTGAAATGCACTACCCAAGTGACAAGGACTACAATAATTAGCAACACTGTTGACCAAGCCATCGCTGCAGACCTGATCCTTTTCACCGTCGTCTGATGCACCGGCATCTAGCTGGTCTGCAGAACAACTGGCTGCAATTTCGCAAGCAACAAGGTCATTGTCGGCTTGAACGAAATCTGTAAATGAGACATCCACACCAGCAATCGTATGCAATTCATCGGCGGAGAGCATTGCTAGTGATATGTTACCAATAGCATTATTTTCATCTGACTGCTGGCTCGTGGCGCCCATGCTCTGTTCTAGTTCTGATGCCATGTAAAAATTAACCTTCCTGAAACAATTAACGATGCTCATCGCACTAACAGCATTCTAAACAGCATGCATGAAGTCTAGAGCAATCAACATCAATATTGGTTGACTTTTTCTATTCCATGGAATACAGGACGTGACGAACGATACTGTTGCTTAAAAGGCGTTTATTATCCCTTGATCACATGGCTGTAGGACACTGGTTGTGTTTGGTAGTAAAAAATACAATGTTGTTGCTGTCAGGTTTCTAGCATCACCATGTGTCTGACAATTGTTAACGAACATCAATACCTTTCTGTTTTTTCTTCATCTTATTGTCGAAAGCAGTGATTCATTTTTCAAACATTTGTCCTGTAACCCACGCCTTGCTGTTTGCTTTGTAATCTAAGGGAAGACTTTTCACATTTTGGAAGCAACTTGGATTTCTTGATTCACCGATGACAAGCAATGGCAGCTTTTCAGTTCCAGTCATGTTAGAGCAAACTGCTGCTGTCAGACGATCTTTAGCTCGCTTTCCTCCATGGCACTTTTCTTCTTTAAAGCAGAATGTTCTGTCTGACAGGAGTTTGTAGAAGATGCCAGTTTCATGCATATTAAAGACATCATCAGGGCTGTATCCATTTGAAATTCGAGGCAAACGCGCATTCCATTCGTCTACAGTATCCTGTGCAACACTAGCTACTTCTCCTGCTGCAACCTTGAACACTATGTTGTGACGCTTCTTGAAACGTTCAAGGAAGCCATTTAAACACTTCCATTCTGACATGTCCATTTCTGATGATATGCGTTCAGATACCTTTGAAGCAGTGGTACACTAACAGGAAGCTATGACGAACGAGTTTATTTGAACCAGCAGTGCATCCTCAATGATAACACATGAACTTGTTCTTTTTCACTTACAACTAACAGTTGATGATGAAGAATGATAATCCTGCATGATTTTCGCACGTTTTTAGCACTTTTCGAAATGGTTGAAATGTCAATCCCAAAATTGTCTGCTATGTCTTTGTGTTTGATATTCAAGTCTATCATATTCAAAATTTCAACTTTTGCATTTAAATCCAAATTTTTACGCTTACGTATGTTCGCAAACGCTACAGAATGAAGTTAAATGAATTTCTGAAATGTGTTTTTATTAGTCTACAAACATAGACAGACCATGCAGTGGAATAGCAGCTGTATGTGTAAATGAGAGGGTATAGATGTACAGTAGTTCAGTCCACAGCAGCATACATGCCTTTCAACAATGTATTTCATTTATAATGTATGGTTGCACTGTATGTTATGTTACTAAGATTGATGAGACCATAAAATTTGTTACAGTAAGCAAGTAAAGTCAGCCACCACGGTGACTATAATGTGTGACATTATCCGATTTATGACAATAGGAGGAGTGACAAAAAGCGGAGTTAATTAGCATTATGCACAATGGCAATTGGCCGGAGATTTTTATTTGTGTGACATAAAAAGGAGTGACAATAATCGGGTTTGAATGTATAAAATTTTTCACAAAAATGTAATTATTACACCTATTTATCACAATTGTTATTTCTTTGACGCATAATATAGTCTGTGATTTTGAATTGTCTAGATGCTTTTTCTCCTTGAATTCCATCAATCAAATCCAATAATTTGTTCATCTTATCAGGAATAGTAGTTTGGAAGTATTTTACAAGTTTCTTCCATACTCATATGCTTCGATTCCTGGTATTAATGTATCTTCTTTTACTTCTTCAACATAATTATCATTTGTTTCTTCATTTTCAGAACTTTTATTTTCATATTTTTCATACCTTTCATCTACGATTTTACATTCTCCAATAATTCTTTTCGATATTATATACCCGGAAAGAAAAGAATTAAGCCAGCCATTTGATGCGTTGTTATACGGTAAACATACATCAGAAGGAAAAGAATATTGAATGGACCTAGCGAATGAATGGAATTGAAATGTCTTTTGTCTTTCATGTATTAATGATAATGAATACCATGCCTTGCAAGGCTGCAGTGAAATACTTAATTCAATTCAAATACATTAATTTCTTTTCAAAATATATAAAAAATACATGTTTATGGTAATTAATTATTTTTATTACTTCAAAAATAATTTAAATCACTTTTTTTGAATTAATTCCCAAAAATAAATCATAAAATAAATTATTTCCTAAATATTATTATTAATAACAATATATATATATATATATATATATATATTATATATATATATATATATATATATATATATATATATATATATATGAAATTGTAGATCAAAGTTATATTTATTATCATATTTCCTTATAAAATCATAATTCAACTCTTAAAACTTTAAAAAAATTACTTACTTACAGCCATTTAAAAAATGGCTGAAATCCTTTGATTTTTCACTAAAAATAAATTCCAATAAGTTGATTTATGTATCAACTTGCGTTATAGCGGAATTTATCTCAGCGTCACTTGGTGTAGAAGTTACACACGTAGCAATAATTCCATCTCCGTGGTTAATTAGAACTGGAAAAACAGCACAAACACAAACAATATGAAACCAAACCCAATAATCAATATAAATACATAAAAGAACAAATAATTGGTTTCAAAATAATCTGCTCTTTATACCCTCACAGCTAACCTTAGAGGTAGTTTCCACATTATGATTTTTACATGGGAGATCTCACACTTAATCTAAGTTAAATTAGTTCAGCCAATCACACATTTAGGCCAGATATTCATCCAGAACACATTCAAGCAACTTTTTTCCATGAATCCGTAATACTTTTTGTTTTCCATACAAATAAAACTAAAAATAAAACTATTAAATCATTTATTTGTATTTCAAAATCTGCTCATTCAATTCTGACTAATTCTTTAAACAAAATTCTTTTAAATAATCACACCTCCGCCCGAGCTCAAGCTCGAACGTAATCCTCCAACCAATTTGGATATTTTCAAATTCGATCAGAACTCCTCAGTTCGTGCCTCTTGGGATCATATCTTCTTAGATCTGAAGATGAGAACTCACTTACACTTTGTTATCGCTTTCCTCACGTGTTCCGAGGCCAATCTAATATTCGACACATGTCTATTACTTCCATCTACAGTTATTGAAGTTTCAGAATTTACACCGGTGACATTTCCAAGTTTCCATGGCGTAAGACATCGAGCTCCCCCAGGCTTAACATAAACTTTATCGCCTAGCCTAAAACTTGGATGTTAGTGATTGTGCAACAGATTTGCTTTGAAATTCAAATGGATATCGCCAAACATGTTGTGATTTAAGATTTGCTGGGACGGAAAAACCGTGTAAAACAAAAAATGCTATAAATAAACCTTTTTATATATTTATTGAACACAAAATATGACTAATACACTTAATAAAATATAAAAATATCATTTAAATCATAGAAAACATAAAAATAGTTAAATTTATGTGTAAAATGAAAAAAAAACATAAAAAATCTATTTCATAGAAAAAAAATATAGATAAAAAAAATTTGGAAAACTAATAAGTATAAATAAGACTTATCTTTCTAATTTTAATTAAACTTAATCTCATTAGATTCTCCTTCTACAGATGCTGTATTGATTTTAGTCGTAGTTTGCTGAAACTTTTCAGGAAAAGTCTGAAATAAGCATTTGTGTATTATTTTTAGTCATATCATAGTTATAACTTCTTCATACTGACTTAAAGTTTATTAACATCTTGTTGAAATTTGAGAGCTCGTTCAACATTCAGATAATGATTTTAAAAATAGTTCATAATTTTCTTCCTAACACAAGTCCCTCGTGAACGACTTTTGCTGTAAACGAGTAACGTGTAATACGAGGGATAGGTGTATATTATTAAATAAACATGACATTTTTATTACTATGATTATCCCGAAACTTTTAAAAATACATTAAAACAAATATTCAAATATTTATAAAATTTTTAAATGCACATACTGAAATAGTGTAAATATTATTTAATAAATAAAGTTATAAAAATAATTATTATACATTTTTATAATGAAAAAAATTTATTCTAAAATTAATCTCACATTTATCATAAATATTTATGAAACGAGAATTATTCAACATTTAAAATTCAATCAAATTTGATAAAATATTAACTGTTTCCAGTTTGTCACATCAAGCATGCAAGGGAACTAGAACTTTTACATAATTCTTTGGGATATTACCGATCTTTCCATCAAGTTCTCCAACAAACCAATCTTCGTTGCCTTCTTTGATTAAACGGACAATATCTCCTGGTTCAACTGATAGATCGCTTTCATCACTTCCATAATATGGATAAAGCACTTTGCAATGAGGAACATTTACCAAATTCTCATCAATATTTTCGTCAACTCTTATTTCTCTTTTGCCTTTTACCGACATATTCTGCTTGCTAGATTTACTCAAATTGTCATCACTGACTGATTGATTTGATTCATTTATCCTATCTATCTCTGACTTTAATTGTTTTCGAGTTTCTTCATCGTTTTCTACGTGGGTCTGAAATTTCTCCGAAGTGCTTTCAAATGTTTCCAAGCACAATTTGTGAAAATTCATTTGAATGTCAGCGAAATTTGATAGAGCAATCAAAGAGTTATCTGAAGAACTTAAAAATTCATTCATGCTATTGAAAACTTCATCTTTCTTTTTTAAAAATTTCTTTTTCGAATTTTTCAATTCTTTGAATTTGCTTTCCGAACTCGGTGCATACGGCCGTTTCAGTGCGTCATATTCCAGTCGGTATTTCTCCAACTTCTTACGGTCTTCTTTGATTTTATCCATTTCATTTTTTCGAACAGATTTCAAAGGATTTATGAAATTGTCTTTCATTTGTTTTTCCTGTATGTATTTAAATTCAACGATTTCTTGAAATGATTGGTCAAGATCCAATAAAGCGTAACCAATCGGCAATTCATTTAATTGATTTCCGAATTTTCTACAGGTCTCTGCGAAAAATATTTCCGGATGAGGATAATTGACTTGATTAGTAGAGCGCTTGAATTTGTTTGCTGTGTTTTGTAGGAAACTTGTCGTAGAACTCGGATACAAAATATTGTTACAGAGTTTTGATAGGTCTTTGAATAATTGATAATAGTTGTTGAATATGTTTTCCACTTGAATGAATTCTTCATCATATTCAGTCTGTTCACCGGTGCCAATTGCCTCTGCAAATATTTGACTGGATTTGCAGAATCCTTTTCTTATTGATTTGAATGCCATTGAGAATTATGATGATAAATGAAGTTGTCTCAAGGTTTTATAGTAAAAGTTACATAATAATTAATTATTCCTTGTAATAAAAATGAGGAAATATAATTTGCATTTGTCATCAGTTTTACTAATGGAAGAATAGCCAAATGGTTTTGGAAATATTTTAGACAAATGCAAACTTTTTATGAATCATGAGAAAACTGAATTGAGATTAAGTGATAATTTTAATTAAATAATTTATTACTTATGAATTATTAGATGTGACATTTTGTATTACGCTCCATGGTTGATATTTCACCCTATTCCATTCATTAAGGAATGTCATACTTTGCTTGAATTTTAATAATATTTTTTATTAAAAATGAATAATATTTTATGTTAATATTTTAAAGTTTAATTTCTAAGTTTCTTTGAGTTAGAAGGTTCCCCCAGTAGATGGCCCTAGTTTTTGTCTCCAACGCAATCCACATATTAAAAAATGCGTTGGATGTTCGACTACTTGGTACCCATCGCTAAACAACATGGTAATGTACCAGATGGATAGAATACCAGCTAAAGGTGAACACAAACTCGCGAATTCACTGACTGTTGTTAGAATACATGTGCCCGATTTCTTACTACATTTAACTTGCAAAAGGGACTAGAGGTGTCCATTAATTTACTAAAGACAGCTGGAACTAAACATCAATAAAATTATAATTTGAACCACAAAATATATGAAATTACGCGTAACATAATCATTCCTATCTTTGACTCGCATCATTGATTTTTCTTTTGTTTTGCTTGCTTATTTCGATTCCTTAGAATTTGAGCATCTTTACGATCTCGATGTTGGATTCTTTCCATTTTACCTGATTTGCATATTTTGCCTTGCCATAGTGAACGATCTAATGTCTCCACATGATCCCTCTTTGACTGTTACTTTAGCACTGCATTGGCTTGACGAAGCTTCTTTATTTGGCCAGGCTTGAACCTTTTGGCCTCCATTGCTCAACACTTCACCGTCAAATTTCCCTGAAGCCAGCAATCAACTGCTCCACTTAATGGAAATATCGTAAATACTCTCGGGATCTTTTTTCTAATCTTGATTATAACCAATTGATTTACGAATTATCATTAGATAGGTATCTATTAGACAATAAAATTTATTACAACATTCGGTACTATAGGGTTATCCGGGATCAATTTTACAAATTATAAAAATCGAGTAGATAAAAATAAACATTTATTTTTGCTGTTCGAAAAAACAGAAAAATATCAAATAGTCACTCTTCCGGCGTCCAAAACTCACACAGTAGCTACAGGATCCAATCAAACAGATCTTCGCCTTTGACTTATTGGCGGCACATGAACTCAGCTAGGTAGCTCCTTGGTAGCGGCGAGCAGTACCACGATGCTTCTTGTCCCTCCATTTTGCGTAATCCCACATCCGCTTAACGGTTTGCGTGTGCGCTACAGTTTCCGAATCGACGAAGTTGTATCGATGGTCTCCTGTGAAATGCTCGAAGTGATCTTTCTCCAGATCAGAAGTCCTGTTACCCCTCCAGCTGTCTCAGTAGATTATAGAGGCATCTCCGATATTCTCCTCAATAGCACGCAGTAGCGTATCAGCAAATTGATCTGGAACCATGACGAGGAAGCATTTGAGCGTCTCACGGCAGATTCCTCCGAAAATCAACTGCTTAGGAAGGCTTTTTCCGGCGTTATTCTTGAGCTTAGTGAACATGCTCTCATCTACCTCGACGATCAAGCTAGTACCACCAGTCTTTCGCAGTGACCTCTTCAGAAGATTCATTACGCAGGCTTCACAAATTCTCTCGAAGAAGTTACCTATGCTCATCTTGATTGTCTGAGTACATTGCTGTTTTAGGTGTAAAATATGTTGATCAAGTGCAAACAAGTTGTCAACAATCGATAATTTGATCTTCATTAATTCCTCATTGAAACTTGATAATTTAATGCGCGCAACCTCCAAGATTACAGTGTGTCCAAATTTTATTGACAAGATTTGAATAAATAGTCCTGTCTCACTTCAAAGTCTTTTAAACAATCTTTACTTAGGAGATCAAAATCATTCAGAAGCACTCCAGGACATCCACACTAAACTTTTCAAATACTGCAGTGAAACTATATCTTTAGTCCTGCTAAAAGACCTATTTCTCAGAATGCTACCAGAAAACGTACAGAATGCGTTAATTCTTCAGTCAGAAGAAGAAATTTGGAAGCTGGCAAAAATGGTGGACAAAATCATGGATTAAAAAAAGCAATGCTTAACCTAACTGAAATGAACACCGTCGAAGACGAAATAGCAGCACTGAAATGCAGCCAGACACCCACATCAGTCCCTCAATTACAAACTACCCTTTGTTATTATTATAGAAAGTTTCGAGACAAACCCCGAAAATGTCAGCTACCTTGTTCATGGGAACAAAGGAATCAGAAGTAGGAAAACAAGAAAAGGTTCAAGTAAATTTGGTTACTGAACCTTTGAGATCACATCAACTTATAATCCGAAACAAAATTAAACTTTAACCGTCCCAGCAATTTTCTCAAACAACAGCGTTGATTTTCTCATAGAATCAGGTGCCGAGGCTAGTGTATTGCTCTCAAAATTGTTTGAACCGAATCTGAAAGGAAACCAAACATTAATCAGCACCAACAGTTCCATAATTGAGTGTCATGGTTGACAGAGAAATATTGCTAAAATTTGAACGTTTTCAAAAACCATTCAAATGAATATTTGCAGTTGTAAACCTCAGTCGACCAATAATAGAGGCAGATTTCTTGCCTAATTTTGATTTACATGTTGAAAAAACAGGCGAATTTCCAATATCAAAACCTCAGAATTTGCAAAATGCCACCTCAAAGCTTCGAACCTAACAATGCATAGTATATTTTATGAATACAATGACATTATTTTTAATTCACAGGAGTCACTAATCAACTCTAAACCAGAAAGCCAACTGAAAAAAATAACGGAAGGGGAAGCAATATCTCAAAAGTCTATTAAGCTTGTTAGAGAACGACTAAGACCAACCAAAGCATACCATACCAATTCAATGGAAAGGGGGAAAGATGGCATATAAGTCTCAAGAACTCGCTCAAGGTTCATGCGATAGATGTAAACAAGATATGTGATCTTGGAACTAGAAACCTTACTAACGTTCTAGTTAGAAATTCGAGGAAATGAGAACAAACTTTAAGGCGGATTTTTGTATCCATCATCCATAATAGAATTGGCTGAAAGTTTACTGATGCAATGGACAAAATGATGAGTTAAGGAGTTGGAAAATAAAAGCGTGAAATCCCTAAATAAATAGGTCCACAATTATCTAAAAAATGATTATATATGGAAGAACTGTTTGGGCAATTCATCAAAGAAGTAAAATTTTGAGACTGGAACATAATCATACACAAAATGTAAGAAGGAGCTAACAATCAAATTAATAATAAAAATAATATCAGTAAATATTGGAAAGAATTCAATGAGGAATGAATCAAAGAAATATACGTCAATGCAATTGTCATATAAGCTGTTAAATTCTGCTGCTTTCTTCAGCAATTTGTGGTCAATGAATTCAGATAAATATCAGTGATATTCTTCTTTCATTTCTAACAAAAAATTCCAACCGTCCAATTTTATTTGTGTTGGTATTGCCCTACTCGGAAGATTTTTCAAATCATAAGAGAAAGTTAAGTAAAAGCTGGGAAATTTAAATTATAAGATCTTTTCTATTTCGCTTAAGCTACGCATATGTTCAATAACAAATCAAAAACTCGGGTTGAATTGTGTTCGAATCTCGTTTATCAATTTACATGAATTAGCTGAAATGCTTCATACATTAGATAGATTTCCGACTATTTTCGTTCTTGTGTATTATATAATGAAAAGTTAAACCAAAATTAGAAAACACAATTAAATGCTCCAAGAATAAAATAAAAAAGATAACGACTAATGAATTGATAATAAAATATTGAAACCTTAAGAAACTAATTTTTACACCATTGGACATACTGTTGCATGGTTTTCAGAGAAAGAGAACGAAAGAAAATTGAAAACAAAGTAATTCTAGGATTAACAATCTATTTATACGAGATGTCCCATAATTTTTAGAAGTTTTGCATTTCCTCATAATATTCACATATTACATAATCATTTACTATATGAGCAGTAAAACAATTTATTACAATTATGAAAATCCAATGTCATTTAAATCTCTATTCAAAGAATCTCAAATAGTAAACAAAATTTCTAGTACATCAAAAACATCTGAATATGATGAAGACTTTTTGAAAAAGGATGCAAATTTTTGCATTTACAAAGAATTATTTAGAAATTTGATCAGCAATTCCAATAGTCTTCTTTACCCTGACAAGAGCAGTGAGGTAGTCACTAATGCAATTAACATAATTCGAAGCAGAAAAAACAAATCCAATTATCCTTATCCAGAAATTCAGTTTTCTGAAACTTGTGAGACGTTTGGAAATTTCTTCAAAGAATTTCCATTAGGACAAGCTCTACTGGAGGTCAGTGACACGTGTCTCAGTATTGTAGACTATAAATACTCAACAAATGATCAAATGAAACAAGATTTTATAAACCCGTTGAAATCGGTTCAGAAATATGAAATGGAAGATATAGATAAAGATCGTAAAGCTCTGGAAAATAGCCGATTAAGATATGAGGGGGGATCAGGAAGAAAAATTCATCACTTTCTTCAAAGTATCTTGAAAATATCCAAATGGCTAATTTGGAGTTTACAGAAAGGCAAAGTAAAATTTGTGAATCTATAAGTGAGTTTTTCAATCAAGGGGACAACGGAATTGAAGCTCTCAAAATTTTAATAAATTTGCAAAAGAACTATCACAAATCTTCTTTTGAAGCTTTCCAAAAACTCACTCTAAGATTATTGGAAATAGAAAAAAACGCTAATGATCATAAATTAAATATAAATTAAATATAATAAAGGCGAAAACGACCTAATCCTATTCTAATGATTATTATACAGGGTTATTAAAAATTATGTGAAAAATTATCATTAATTATATGAAAAAATATTAATAATTATATTCACAAATATTTAAAATTATATGCAAAAAAATATAAAACCATAAGCAAAATAAAAAAAGATAAAAAATCAAATACTAATTTTCTGAATTACATTTTAAATCAATTATAGATAAAAAAAATATTTCTAACTTAATTGTTACAGTTTTAATTAAATTGATCATTTTACTCCATTGATTAAGAACGGGAAATTTATGATGACTAAAACAACGATAACTTGAGACGAAAAAGAACTACTATAACCCAGGAAACCATACTAAATATCAAGACAATGATGTTAAATGGCAGAACTGCTGCGGAAATCGCGTTAAATTTGGATTTATCGAAGAGGACTGTCTATAATTGGCTTGAAAAGCTTAGTGATTTTTCGAATGAAAACGAAGATCTCAGATCATTATTGCACCGACCTGGACAAAAACCAAACAACCTCACAGAAAAAGCGTTGGCAATTGCAGAAGCAGTCCAGAATGACCCCAGCTTGACACAGAAAGTAATGGTAAACATTTTGGAGAACAGAGATATGTTGATAAGCCAACCAACCGTTTGCCTGAATTAAAAAAAAACTGGAACTAACTAAGAAAAGACTTGTTAGGATAGTCGATAAAAAGAATTCTAGTCCTGTAATTAATAGTAGGAAAAATTATGCTATCAAGTATCGGCAAATTTAATTTATCTTGATGAAACGGGATTGAACCTAGACTCAATGATAAACTATGGATATAATCCGAAAATATACCAGCGAGATTAACAGTGCCAACATCGAGAGGAAAGAATATTTCAACACTGCCAATGGTTTCGAATAAACGGATATTGCATTGGAAATTAATACAAGGCGCTTATAATTCGGACCTATTAATCGAATTTCTAACAGAATGTCAAACCAAACAAATTTTCATACCAAGGTTTATTGTATTGATGGACAATGGGAGGTTCCATAAAACCGATACAGTCTGTGCGTTGTTTTTAGAAAATAGGATTTTGTTTGATTTTTTACCTTCCTACTGTTCAGAGCTAAATCCTATTGAGGAGGTGTTCAGCACAATAAAAGCCAGATTTTATGAAAAACGATATTTTTCCAGGTGGAAGGTAAATGGTACAGCGGTGACATGGTCTAGTGGTGACAAATCCATTTACTACAGTCACCATATAACTAATGCAGTATGGGAGTAATATTTGATAAATTTATTCATATTTCGTTTTCAATTTTTAAAATTTGACTTCTGTTGGACACATCAGTTGGAAACCTATGCAGCATACAAATTCAAATATTCACAAAAATATTTTTTCTCGCATAAGTTATGGGGAGGGGGAGGTTTTCAACTCTTAAGATATTTCGATTCGAATAAAAACTGGCTCATGAACCTTTGGTTTGCAATACCTGTTATTAAATATAATAATATATAAATTATTTCATAAAATTAATATAAATTAATTGACCAATAAAAACATGAATAATAAAAATATATTTAATTATTATTTCCATTTATTATTTTTCATTTGAAATATTTAAAATTATCTAAAACATGAAATGCAACACAGCTGAATATATAAATAGTAATATTCATAAAAATAGAAAAAGAAAGTATTTAGGTGAAAATGAAGAAGAATTTAACAGATATGAAAAGAGAAAGCTCGTGAGTACAGAGAGTCATAAATATGCAGGAGGAAAATATAGAAGTAAGAAAGACTGTTCGTATAAATATAAACAAAGAAAGTATATGAATGAGATAGAAGAAGAAAAGCTTTTATCTGAAAGGTTGAATTCGTTAAAACAACGCAAAATTGAAAGTTCATTTAATGAAAATAAAAATGAATCTCAATACAGATCAAATGATAAAATCACACGGAAAAGAAAATATAACTTCATTACCAGTGAAAGCAATTCTCCAACACCAGAAAATAAACGAGAATCTTCAGTAGAAAATAAACGAAAATTATTAATAAAAGCATTAGCTAATGAAAAAGAAATCTTTGAAAAATCCAAAAATAAAACTGAGAAATTAGATATTGAAAATAAAATAACAAATGTAAAATGTTTTGAATTTTCAGAGAATTATGGCCCAACTTTAATTATAAATGATGAAGGAATTCAGATTTCCGACTGGGTATTTTATTAGCGCTTTTATATATTAGAAATAAGTCGTTTAAGATTATTATTATTATTATTATTATTATTATTAATTTTTATGTTTTTCAAATTTATTGATTTTAGAAAAATTTATTTAAAATTCAAAAATTTACCACTTTAATCGCCGTCATTGTTGTCGATGTATTTGCGATATTATTCATTTCAAAAAATAGAATAATTCATAAATCTATTAATAAAGTGTTTTTTCAATATTATTAATTTAACAAATCTTGACGAAGTTCATTCAATGCATGATTAAGAATTCAACAAACAGCATCAATCATAAACACGCATTACCAAATATTGATTTGTTATTTCCTAAATGGTTAAAAATTTTAATAAATTCAATCAATCTTTTAATCAATTAATTAAATTATATTTGCCGATTCTCGCTAGTTTTCCTTGTTTTAATTTCCATTTTTTAATTATTTAATATTTTTTTTTATTTCTTTTGCTATATTCTTAATAATTTTTTATCGATTCGAGGTCTAAAACTAATTCCATTTAATTTTGTGACTAATCTTTATGTTTGGCAGTTTGAAATTTTTTTTAAGAAAATGAATACAAAAAGGTGAAGTTAATAAGTAAAAGCTGATATTTTTCAACATTTCTGTACAAAATTAATTCTACGTAACGAAATAGAACCACTCGATTTCCTTGGTATCCAGAAATGGCACTTATTGAACGAATTGCTTAAAGAATACAAACTTGATCAAATAGAAAATTGCAAAGCAATAACGAACTAAAACAATAACGAATCCAATAACGAAACAATATTCAGTCTTTTTCTTGAACGTAGAAACGATCCAAAACTATAAAGTTATAAACGTTACGTCGTCTGCATCGAAAAATAACCAACATCTCTATGCTGGGCTTGTTTTGAACTATTTTTTGAAACTATACGAACCATCAATTAGATGGTTTTGAATAATGCTGAACTATCTATTGAATGTTTAATTAGTTTCTTTTAACTTACTAATTCCGAATTATCATGTATTCAAGTTTACGTTTAGTTTTTGTTTAACAATTTCTACTCTTGATTTATTGTCTAATTTTCCAATTAATTTTGTGATCGATTTTTTTTCCAATAGTAAGTAGTTTAGTTACTTACTATAGGAAATTGATTGTATTTGATAATAATATAATAATAAGAATAATAAGTAACAAATAAACACAAGCAAGAACATAAAACGCAAAATTAAACTATACAGCCCAACTGAACAAAAAAGTGAACTATTACAGTAAGCTAATGACGTCATAAAAAAGAATAAGAGCCTCATAAATTGATATAAAACTGTAGTTAAACATACAATAAAAAGTTGAATGCAAGAAAAAATAATATTACCACCTGGCCTATTGAGCGGTAACGAAAAGACACGGTGGGTATTTGGTCGCGTAAGTAAGAGCCATCGGTGCCTCCTAAAGTAAGAATAAATAAGTACCCTGGCTTCATAGCACAAATTATGCTTAGCTTATTTGGTTAGCCAATTACTAACACATTACACAACTTTCATTGAAAGAATGTGACAAAGCGTCATCGGCATTATGACCTAATTAATTAATATTTTCTCATTAACAAAACGATTATTTGCAGAAACCTCTGATTGGTTAGATTACTCCCTCCAATCACGATGACCAGATTGAAAATAATAATTTGTATTTATATTTTAATACAAATAAATAATTTATTTTTCCATTTAGAGTTAAAGTTTCAATTCTCAACACATCTGGGTCGAATGACACCAATATTTCTTCAAGTGGCAGCCAAAATTCTGCATAATTTTAAAATCATAGATAAATTAGTATTAATATTATTATTTTTTTTATTAATTATATTATTATTAAAGGAGGTACTGTACAGAAGGAACATGTGCTAAAAAAGGACACATTTATTGAATCGCCGGATGGGTACGACTAACACCTTCCAAAGTAGAGAAAATGATAGCTTCAACAGCAATTTCAATACCAGAAAATCTGTATGTTGATGACTTGTTTTAAACATTGACCATGATAAGCCAAGCCTCGAATCGTTAAACGTTGAATTGGCAAACACTGTGAGTCAACGGCGTTTACTAATATCAATCAATTTCCTAAATCAACCGTGATCAAGAACTTGAGAGCGGAAATGACGAGCAGTCATTCCAATGTACTAATTACACCTATTTTTTTAACTATCTCGAATTTATCCTTAATATTGTAGATTTCCTCATAATATTCACATATTACATAATCATTTACTATATGAGCAGTAAAACAATTTATTACAATTATGAAAATCCAATGTCATTTAAATCTCTATTCAAAGAATCTCAAATAGTAAACAAAATTTCTAGTATATCAAAAACATCTGAATATGATGAAGACTTTTTGAAAAAGGATGCAAATTTTTGCATTTACAAAGAATTATTTAGAAATTTGATCAGCAATTCCAATAGTCTTCTTTACCCTGACAAGAGCAGTGAGGTAGTCACTAATGCAATTAACATAATTCGAAGCAGAAAAAACAAATCCAATTATCCTTATCCAGAAATTCAGTTTTCTGAAACTTGTGAGACGTTTGGAAATTTCTTCAAAGAATTTCCATTAGGACAAGCTCTACTGGAGGTCAGTGACACGTGTCTCAGTATTGTAGACTATAAATACTCAACAAATGATCAAATGAAACAAGATTTTATAAACCCGTTGAAATCGGTTCAGAAATATGAAATGGAAGATATAGATAAAGATCGTAAAGCTCTGGAAAATAGCCGATTAAGATATGAGGGGATCAGGAAGAAAAATTCATCACTTTCTTCAAAGTATCTTGAAAATATCCAAATGGCTAATTTGGAGTTTACAGAAAGGCAAAGTAAAGTTTGTGAATCTATAAGTGAGTTTTTCAATCAAGGGGACAACGGAATTGAAGCTCTCAAGATTTTAATAAATTTGCAAAAGAACTATCACAAATCTTCTTTTGAAGCTTTCCAAAAACTCACTCTAAGATTATTGGAATTAGAAAAAAGCACTAATTATTTTAAATTAAATAACGCAAATATTAAAGAAGAAAACGACCTAATCTTAATCCTATTCTAATGATTATTATAACAAAATTATTTTACATCTTTATTTGATGATTTCTGAGTAGATGGTTTTATCACCGCTAGACCATGCCACCGCTAGACCAGTACCCTCTCAGGGGAAAAAAGTTTTCTAAGTCTAAAAGTACAATTTTTCTGAGACAAAAACAATGACTCATTCTAGGTCATTGAAACAAAGGCAATGAGTCATCAAAAATTTCAAGGTCATTTAAACAAAGACAATGACTCATGCAAGGTCATTCAAAATTTCTAAAGGTCATTAGATGAGTCTTAATAATTTTCAAAATCACTCAAATTTTGTCAAGGTCATTGGACGAGCCGTCATATTTTTCAAGGTTTTTAAACAAAGACCATGACTCATCAAAATTTTCTCAAGGTCACCCAAAATTTCTCAAGGTCATTGGATGAGTCATCATATCTTTTCAAGGTCAGTTAAACAAAGACCATGACCCATCAAAATTTTTCTTAAGGTCATCATTAATTTTCAAAATTTTTTAAATTATAATTTACTACTTATTTTTATAAGTATTGTTTTAATTATTATTTTTATTATTATTATTTTATTATTATTACAAGTTAATATAATTATTTTACTATTTTTATTATTATTAATATTATTATTATTATTATTATTATTATTATTATTATTATTATTATTATTATTATTATTATTATTATTACTAAAATTAATATTATTATTACAAGTTAGTATTACTATATAGTAAAAAACAAAGTCATTAACAAAAACATTTATTCCAAAGAAAAAATTCGACTTTAGTAATAGTGACGAATAGATTTCATCAAAGACCATTCCACATACTTCCGATATCTGGCAGCGCAGCAAAGGCATTCATCACCACATGGATATTCGGGTTCCATATCCTTTACCGTGCTGTTTAAATGAATGTTCAATAAACATTCATGGATTAGATCGAATATCCATATCTTTGTATGATCAAAGACATCGTTTGAAATCAATGATGTTGATACGTCCTTCAAGATTTCTCGTAAAGTAGGATAATAGAACTCAAGACGTTCTTTGATAATTGAAAAATACTCTTCTAAAAACAAGTTTATTTAGTTATATGTTTGATGAAAATAATAAATGGATGCGAATAATAGTAGGATTAATGTATATTATTACTTTATATTACTTTATTATTATTATTTATTACTTTACCATTATTATTCATTACTTTACTATTATTATTAATTAATATTACTTTATATTATTATTATTTTTATCATTATTTAAGTAATAGAAACAAAAATTGATCCATGGGTAGAAGCAAACGGTGGATGGGTATCAATTATTCAAGTTGCCGCAGAAGCTAAAAAACATTCAGATATTTATATCTCAAATTGCAAATTTTTATTTAAACTTATAACTGGTGCATCTGTTATATTTATTTGTAATAGGATTTACCGTAAATTTTAATAAATGTATTATTCTTTGTTATTAACTGAATTAGTAATAAAAACTATATTATTAATTATTTATTGATTATTACATGTACATGCTTCATCATTTCAAACATTATATTTTCTATAACATGGTCATTATATTATCAACATGACTCAACAGCCACTAAATTTTCAGGAGGGATTTCTTCATAATTAACAATTTCAGCATCTTCATTATTAACAATTTCTTCATCGTCACTCAGAAATTCGGAATCACAACCAGAATTTATTTTACCCAATGCTTCAACTAGAGTTAATATATCTCTAATTTTTACACCTGATATTTCTTCGAGTTTATCGAACAAAAAGTTTATTAAACGAAAATTAATTAATTACTTAATATTTAATATTTTATTTTTTTCAGACCTTATTTTTAAACAATTTTAAACCTAATTATAATTTTGTTTATAGAATATTGTAATTTCTTATAAATAAAATAAAAAAATCTGATTAAATACATTTATTAAAATTCACTACAATATACATTAAAATAATTTTAAAAGTCTAGCAGTTGCAATTTTCTACATTGGAGAAACCACATCATATTGATCGGCTTTATATACTTGTATTGTTATTGTTAAATACCAGTCTTCCTGTTCTATGAAATCTACTTCTGCAAATGCATCTGGTATATTGACAGGTGAAAAATGCATTTTGATTACATTTTAAATTCGAATTAATCGGAAATTGCAGCAACTACAATCAGTTGCCATTTCCTTGATTGATCTATTGATTTTCTCATTCCATTGCGCCTGCTCGATTAGCTCCAAAATCATTATTCGGCTTTCATTAAATATCAATTCACGAATCATTGCAGAATCTTTGTTTTTTATAATCTCCTTCATTTGCGGAAAATAATAATTTATTCTTGAAATAACATTGTTTCATATTCATCTAAATTTAATATAAAAATGAAATAAGTAAAGAAAAAATTACCATAATTTGAAATAGTTGCCACTGGCTTTGTATAACAATTTTCCATTTTAAAGATGAAATAAAATGAATAAGTAAGTTGTTTTAATCAATCATTAGCCAATCAGATGTCGACCAATCCCGTGATTTCATTGTGTATGTCTGTAAAAATATTTTTGTACTCTAGATTTCGAAACCCTAATATGACTAATTTCCCACTGGCAAACACGTTAACACACATTGGGTTGTATTTTAAAAGCCTCAGTGGAGGAAATAATTCTGGTTTGAACATACACAGACATTTTGTTGACATGTTGTATAGATTGATACAATGTCCCAAATCCATGGTAACCGTAATTGACTAGATTTTAATATCCTTTATTTATATTGTAATTTATTAACATCTGAAGGTTTCTTGCAGCCCATGATTCTGCATTTACCGGATTTGAAAAATATTAAAGGGTATTTTCCACTCCTATCTACAATTTGCTGGGGTTTACCATTTGGAAACGTCATTTTTGATACATCGAAAGTTCCTTTATAATTTATATTTGATAACATAATTAAACAATAATGAAATATTAAGCTATATATATGAGTTTTTAGGAAGAGTTCATTAAATCATATAATATAAACAAAAACCTGTAATTATACAAATTAATAATGGACTTAAGAAATGATGCTGTATATCAAATCGTCGGCCCAAGTGGTAGCGGTAAAACTATGTTTGTGTGTAAATTACTGAAATCTAATTTATTCCAAACAAAATTCAACAAGATTTATTGGCATAGGAGTGCAGATGAAGAACATGGATTAACTCAAGATAATTTCTATAAATTGAAAAACATGAAAAAAGTAAAGGGTTTCGATAAAAACTGGTCAAGTTGATTAAGGAAAGGTGATGTCATCATTATTAATGACTTGTATCAGGAAGTTAATAAAGAAAAGGATTTTAATAATTTATTCACAAAAATCAGTCTAGATATTGGTTACTAAGATTTTTATTACTCTACATCGAACACGAAATTTAAATGTTCAATATTTAGTTATTTTCAAGAATCCTAGAGATTCAACAGTTATTGTTTTTCTTGATCAACAAAGATACTCTAATAATCGTTATTTTCTTATTAGTGCATTTCAAGATGCTAAAAAATATACCACATGGATATATATTTCTTATTTCACACAACAATGAATTGATGATTTACGGTTAAAAACAAATATTTTCAATAAAGAAGGTGCCATGGTTTATAAACAAAGTTAAAAAGATTAACATGTAAAAATGCTTATGAAATCCAGGCTTAAAAATGTCAGAAAACTTAGACAAAGTATTAAAAAGAAAATAAAGACTGAAAAAATTCCACCAAAAAACCAGACAAGAAAGGGGTTGACAATTACTGGACAAAGGTTAAAGATGGACTCGCGCTCAAGCTGATAGGAGGCGATGTAAAGCGCATTATGCGACAAAAGTTTTATAATCATATTCAAAAGCCGGGTGTGTCGGTAAGTGAATTTGCATATCATTTAAGTACTCTTGCAGAAAAGGCGTTTGAGGTGAAACCAAACTAACCTGATGTTGCAAAGCAAGTAAAAGAATTATTACAATATCAATTCTTAGCAGGTGCCCACAAAGAAATCAAAAAAGCATTATGCTATGTGGATTTTAAAAACTTCGACGAGTTAATTAAAAAGGCCATGAGAATTGAGTTGAACCTCAAGGGAACTACATCTAAATCTGAATCATTTTCAGTAATTAATGAACCAAAAGACAGCTACGTAACACCAATGAAAACCAACTCCTTTCAAAGATACAATAGTTCTTTAACAAAGTTCAAAGCCAAATTCAAATCGGAAAAGTCAGTAAATATTAAAACTTACACTCAATGCGAACAATTCAAGAAAATCGAACATCATATTAGTCAATGTTTGTTTAGAAACAACATACAAAAAATCCCTAAACAAATGCGCTCAGAATGGTTTAGAGGAAGTGGTGATAGAAGTCCCAGACCAAGCGAGCAAAAGATAATATACAGTGCTATAATTGTGGAAAAAGGTACATTTGTCGAGAAATTGTTTTTCCAGATCAAGATCATCCTCAATATCACCATCCCCAAGAGAGATAAAGTGAATCTAAGAGGCCAGGTGCAATGTCATTCTTGGCGAGGATATGGACATATGGCCAGATCATGCCCAAGAAATTGGGACAAATTTCAGAAACCAATATTGAAAAAATCAATCAAATTCCAAGATTATAGTTCACCTACCAATGTTGCTTTTGTTCAGTCAGACAACTTTAGAGGTCGGATGGAAAAAGAAATGAAAGATATGAGCCGAAAATTGGAAAAATTAATGTATAAATTTGAATCAGACGAAGAATTAGAAACCCATATGATATATGATTCTCAATTGGAAATATCGGAGGAAGAATAGAGTGAAAATATATTAACCAAAGACTTGAAAAGCGAGAAAACAACAATGATCGTGACAAGATTTAGAAAGTTGCTGAGTGAAAAGAAAAACAGATTCATCCCAAATAATAAAATCGTTCAATGAGTTAAGCCAGACATCAATGAGTTCAAAGAAATTGGAAAGTGTAATTAAATTGTGTGCTGATTATTATGAAAATGGAGCAAAGAATAATGATGAAATAAAAATATTGATGAGATTATTTCGAAAAATGTTAAGAGAAACTGAAAGGTTAGATTTTATTTCTGTAAATGTTGTAGATGAAGTTAATAATTGTGAATTATGTTGTTGTGAGGCGTATGCGAGTGTTAGGCAATTGAAAAATGAAATGAAACAAAAGTATGGAGAAATAATTGAATTGAAATTTAGAAATAGAAATTTGGAAGATAATGAATTCTTAGTTGATTGTGGTTTTATTCCTGGAAGTAAACATGAAATACGGATAACGAGGATGACTGAAATTTGTGAAACATTAAATACTAATTTAAAGGAAATTGTGAATAGTTTAGCTGATGCTTTGTTTATAGGAGATGAAAGTGAAATTGATAATGTATTGAAAATAGTTTTGAGGACAGAATTCGATCAAGATAGTCAATTAGAAATTAGTAAAATAGTTAGGTGTCATTTGCTTGGTAATATGAGTTATAGGCAAAAGTTGAAAGAGATAGATAGAGATGTGGAAAAGAGCTCAGAAGAGCAGGAGTTGAATTAAACCCAATAGTATTAGCATTAGATTATGAAGGATTTAGCAAAGTAGAATATATTCAGGAGCAATGGTGTACAAAAGTTCAAAAAATAAGAAAACGAGCTGCGGAAGTAATGGGAAGAGATGGAATTATTGTGTTATTATATAAAGGAGATGAACTTGATGATGATGAATATTTATTTGATTGTGGATGTATACCACAAGAGTTAGACAAAAATGGATATTTAAAAGATAATGAAAATTTTGTGATTTATGTAATTGGAGTCAAGAAGATAAATCAAACAATATTTTTAAAATTTAATCAATTTGAGGGTACAGATGAGAATAAGAATGTTAATGAAAATATAGAAAAGATAGAAAACGACAATGTTTTAGAAGATGATTCAAAAGGAATTTATAACTGTGGAGAAAGTGTTGAAAACATTGAGAAGTGTGAAAAAAGTAGTAAACAGCATTCCGATGAACAGATAACGGAAACTAGAAGTTTATTAGAAAGTAAAATAAAGATAGATGATAATAAGTGTGAGAAAGTTCGGGAATACAGAAGTTTATAAGAGATTAAAAAGGAATTAGTAAAATTAACAATGCTAGAACAGGATGTAGAAAAGACGAAACGAATATTAAAAGGCATAATAAAGATTTTATACCCGAGGTTTAAAATTGAAGTAGACGTGAAAGATTATGCGAAGAGATTAGTGGAAGAATTGAAAGCTAGACTTCCTGAAGTTGCACAGATGTTTGTCCGAGAAGATGTATTTTGTGATAGAAGGGTAATTGAAACGTTAACAGGTAAAGAAATTAATAGAAATTCAGTGTTGACAAGTTTGACGTATATTATTTTAGAAGTTGGCGGATGAAATAGAAAATTTGGTTGAAATTGCAGCAAAGATTTTTAATGAAATCTTTATAAAATGGGTGAAAGAAAACTAGGGTTGGAAGGCTTTGAGTTCACTTCCCTAAGGTATTAAAAGAGAAAAAGAAAATGAAGTGCAAATTGAGCAGCAAGAAAATTTAAATCGGAGTGTGAATTCAGAAATGAGAAAATGTATGATATTTCCGTTTGCAATGTTTATGAAAATAATCTTATGCACCATGATAACTCAAACAACCTCGTCAGTAGCTTATAACTGTTCCCAAACTGAAATGGGAAAAATCTATTCAGTGGTAGACATGGCAGATGTCCTGATGCGTAACCCATGGAGATAAAAATTGATAGTGATGTAAAATATCATGTATATCAAGAGTCAGATTTGAGGAGATCGACAGTTAGAGAGTGTATCGTTTAAAGAACAACCTTTGTATTTTATTGCGGAAAATGGAGTCATACATCCTTAATAAAAATGCATACCATCCCCAGGCCGGTCGAGGTGACTCCAGAAAATTGTTTACTTGCATTTCAAAGTGGAAAATTAAAAATTAGCTCAGAAATTAAATTGAAAGCCAAATTGAGTCACAGAATTAGAGAAACTATAGTAGTAAAAAATATAATGAAAGCTAATGGCGCAAAAATTGGACGGTCAAATAGTTGAAAAGGCCGTAGTAATGGAGGAGTACGTAACTGAATTGCAAAAATGTGAAGATTCTTTTGATGACGATACAGGAAAATTACAGACACATCCATTTTGTAACATGAAACAGACAAGTTGTCAAACGGGAGAATCGATCCTAGTATATGAAGTCAAATTGAATTTACGCAATTTAGTACTTTTAAAGACGATGAATTTTAAAGAATTAGTTGGAAAACAGTTCAGAAAACGACCAAACAGTTTTCATACGAAAATATAGAACAAATAATACTGTTAATATATCTCCTGTCTGGACAAGACAAACTACTGCAGTCTTGATGTCGACGTTACCAAAGGACGGTATGCGATTTATTAAAAAGGATAGTACCAATAAATGTGGGCAAATGGTGTTTACAACCAATTTCAAAGGAATCTATGTTTCCAATAAATTCATTGATGAGGCAACAAGTTTACATAAAAATGATATTAAACTAACTCATTATTTTAATAATAAAATTGATTATTTATATCATTATGGCCAAAATGTTATGAAGAACATGTATCGAGAGATGATTTTAAATGATTGTAAATTAAATAAAGAAATATTGCATAATAGAATGGCCATGGCAGTTACAAATCCAAATCTGGTGGCACCTATGTTAATATCAAAAAACGGAGTATTTGCTAGAATTTTCGGCGAAGCGCTGTATAGCTATAAATGCAAAGAAGTGATGGTAAAAATTACTAAATATGAAAAATGTACAAATGAGTTGCCTGTGAGTGTTGGCGAAAAATTGAGGTTTATGGAACTCATTACTAGAATATTACTAGACGAAGAAACAAAACCCCAGATCGAAAATAAACCTTTGGCCTGGGGATCACAACTAGTACAAGAAAACATCCAACAAGAACAAAAACAGAGGAAAGGTTATTTCTGAATGAAATGTAGGAAAATAATATTTCTTTGCATTTTTTTTATTTGTTTACGCAGTTTTAAAAAAATATGTGAAAAGTCTAAAGGGCCGCATGCGGCCCGCGGGCCGTAGGTTGCCCACCCCTGGGCTAAGGGAACAGACTAACCAAATTCTCGCAAATGGGCTTGTATTCCAGCGAAGATATTAAAGAAGCACAACGGAACTTGTTGTTGAAGTTATAATTTCTGAAATGGTGGATACAATATTACCTAATGGTGAAATTAAATCAAATTACGAATACCTGTTAACACCAGATCATTTTAAAAAGGCAACATATAAAACTTTGGAAAAGATATGGGGAAAATATATGTTTTTGGGTCCAGCATGTGCTGCATTAATAGGCATTTATGTAATCGCAGAAACAATTAAAGTAATACTTTCTCAGATTTTGTCAGCACACCCAATCTATAAAATTTCTGGTTGGTCGTGGAAAATGATTGTTGGATGTATACCACTGTTAGCTCGGTTTTTCATTACAAGTCATCAGTATAAAGAGATGGCTGAAGTGAAAGCACGGTTGAAAGAATATAAAGGGAGTAATAGCGAATTTTTTTATTGGTAATACAAAAATAGTTCATCAGTATTGATAATGCGAAAGAATCCTGTCAAATATTTAATTGGTATGGATGAAATGGAGCAGCTACAAGGAGTATCACTTGATTTGAAAACTGGAAACTTAGTGGAAGTTGAAACAGGTGAAATCATACACAATGTAGATGATGTGTTCTTTAATCAATCATTGCTTATGCCATCGAAAAGTGAAATGATTTCTTGTTACGTCATGAATGTTACCGATGAAGAATTTATATTTAAACCAAGCCAAACATTAATTGAAAAATATGATATTCCAATGTGTGATGAAGTGGTGAAAGTTAAAAGTAAATTAGTCTCAGTGAGAATAGCAAATGCTAGTACAAAACCTATAGAATTACAACCGAAAACCAGGTTGGGGAAACTGTCAAGAATTACATCAGAGGAAGCTCAGAAACTACCAAGAAACATTAAAATTTACAAGGATCACAGGTGATGATTTAAATGATTAAATGATTTACGGCGTTACTGATAAGGTATAAAGCCATATTTGAGAAACATGAGTATGATCTAGGACTCACTCAGATAATTGAGCATGAGGTACCTTTGCTCAACTAAACTCCAATTAAATTGAGACCATATAGAATTCCTTACATTCATCAAGAAGAAAGTGACAGACAAATAAAAGCTATGAAAGAATTTAGATTAATCAGAGACAGCTCATCACCCTTTTTTTCCTCAATTGTGGTGGTTAAAAAAAAGATGGAGACCTAATATTTTGTGTAGATTACAGAAAGTTAAATCAAGTCACAAGACACTTATCCTATTCCTGTACCACAGGAAATGTTTGACCAAATGGGAGAAGCAAAGTTATTTTCAGCGATCGATCTCAATAAAGGATATAATTAATTTAAAGTAAAAGAAGAAGATAGACGAAAAACTGCGTTTTCAGATGGCAAAGGATTAGAAATTTTGCGCACATAGCACAACCTTTAAACGCACTATTGAAAAAGCAGATAAAATTCAAATGGGAAACGGTACAACTAAAAGCTTTTAATGCATTAAGAGAAAGTCTAACCTATCAGCCGATATTGAGATGTCCAAACTTTTCACTACCTTTTATTGTGATGGCAGATGCCAGTAATTTTGCATTAGGTGCCATACTAGGACAACAAGTTGAGAGCGAAAAAAATCATTTGATAGCTTATGCAAGTAGATGACTGAAACCCATGAGAAAAATTACTCTACAATTGAGAAGGAAACGTTAGCATTAGTATATGGGATAACTACGTTTAGACAATACTTAGTCTGTAAAAAGTTCGTTGTATTCACGGATCATAATCCACTACAATGGTTGATGAAACATAGAGATTCAGCCAGTAGGTTAATTAGATGGTTAGTGTTGTTACAGGAATATGACTTCGAAATTAAATATCGAACATGCAAATCAAATGCCAATGCGGACGCTATGTCGAGAATTCCAGAGAATGATCAAGCCGAATCAAAAGAAATAAATAATAATGACACGATATTTTTGGCAATTAAAGCAGCAAATAATATGGAAAATTTACAAATTGAACAAGAAGATGAGGAAGAATTAAACCAGTTACGTAAACATGCAGTTGAGATTAAAAAGGAAAATGACTGGAAGCACATTGTTGATGAAAATCACAAATATGTTATTCATAATGGATATTCATAAAAAATGATAACTTACTAATTGCAATACCAACAAACATCGCAGAGCATTATTGCTGTTATATCACGATGGTGCATTAGGTGGAAATTTATCCGCTCGAAAAACATTATAACGATTAAAGTTGAAATATTACTGGGAAACTATGTAGCAAGATGTGAGACAGTGGTGTAACACTTGTGAGATATGCCTTACTAGACGTAATACCTGTCGTAAAATTAGAGTTTTATTGAAACCGATGCAGTACCGACAGCACCTATGGAAATAACAGCAATGGATATTGTTGATCCATTGCCGTAAACAATAAATGATAATAAATATATAATAGTGCTTTGTGACTATTTGACAAAATGGCCAGAAACTTATGCAATGCCAATCAAAAAGCAGATACAGTAGAAAAGATATTTGTAGAAATTATTGTTTTCAGATATGGAGCATCTAAGAAGTTACTAACGGACCAAGGAACAAATTTTCAAAGTGATCTATTTAAATCAATTACTGAATTGTTTGGAATAACGAAATTATGTACATTTTCATATCATCCACAAACAGATGGACTAGTGGAAAGATTCAATGGAACCTTAATGAACATGATATCGTCTTACGTGAATAGAAAACAAAAAGATTGGGACGTATTCATCAAACCGTGTTGGTTTCTTATTGGAATGCAGTAAATGAAATTTCTGGAGAAACACCTTTCTACCTGATCTACTTAACGCGTAATAGTATGCCAATTGATTTGAAATTTCCAGCACCGATATCACAATATATGGATGTAACAGACTATAAAGTAATTATGCAAGAGAGATTGCAGTCTGCATGGATGCAAGCAGGACTTAAAATATGGCATGGCCAAGAAATGTATAAAGAGTCCTATGATAAACGTGCACATGCACATGATATTAGAATTGGAGATTTAATGTATCTCAACAAACCAGAACCAGAAAAAGGACTGTCACCAAAATTGCAAAGATCGTTTAAAGAACCTTATGTGGTGTGATGCTATAAAAATGAATCTAAAATTAAGTCCTTTAAATAATAAGAAAACGAGAACAATAATGCAAATCGATGTAAAAAAGTACCTGTTGAAGAGGGAAAACAATATTCATTTAGGTCAAAAGAAAATAAAATAAATGAAGGAGCTGTAACCAAACAAATTTTTAAAGAATCCTACTCAATTAAGTTTTACCAACAAAATTTTATTGATAACGACAGTAATGGATATCTTGTGTATAATTGCAACACGAATTGGTCCATCGTTTGCAATTAAAATGATTCCGTTGATGGAAAAAATCAATATTTATTCAACATATACTCAAATTGTGTGGATATATCATTGTGAGAAAAATGAGGAAATAGAAATTAACAATCTACTAAATTATTTTGACCCGCCAATAAAGTTACATTTTGGTAATAATATGTATGTAGTTCGACGATTGGCAATGAACTACGAATACTCTTGGACGATAAAACAATGGAAATCCCAAAACAATCATACAAAGATCTATAATCTAATACGATTGAATATTTGAACGATGAA
Organism: Schmidtea mediterranea; assembly: GCA_022537955.1. Lineage (NCBI taxonomy): Eukaryota > Metazoa > Platyhelminthes > Tricladida > Dugesiidae > Schmidtea > Schmidtea mediterranea. The sequence goes on from CM039679.1 coordinate 273,551,545, forward strand.
AATAAATAACCTATCAACAGTTGAACCAATAATAAATGGAATTAATGTCTTTTGGATATCCCACGAATTCCAAAAAGTCAAGGTGGTTTTCCAAAATTTTGCAATAGCCAATCTAAATGTCAAGAAATCATTCATAAATTATATTAATTTAAAATTAAATCAGACTTATAATATATTTAGCTCATTATTATGAAAAAGCTCTTCGAAAAAATGGAACCTACATTGATGATCAATGGATTGAAATTCATTCTCATAAACATTCTATGTATTTAATCAATGAAACTAATCGTGTTATTTTCCACCACGACAACCAAACAATTACAGTTGCTCGAAAAACAGATTCAAACCAAAAAGCAGTTATCTACTATTGTGGAAAAACCCAGGCTACCCTAAGTGATAAAAATAATACCCGAGTTTTAAAATTCTACCAGTTACGTTCAAAGTCAACATCAAAAATGATGTTAATTAAAATTCAGCATTATCTTCGTAAAACCATTTCGGACCCATGGCGTCTTATCCTGGTAGATCGCAATTTCGTTCGTGTGTATTATGAGAACATTTACGATGAGCACGCAAATAAAGTTGAACTAACCATCCTAAACAAATCATATCTAAAATTCCAAAACAGTGCAATGGGAACTCCTTCAGATAACAATATCTATGACATTATATCTTCTCAAAATCGTAAAAAATCATTAATGATAAAAGGAACTCTATATGTATTGGATAACAATGACATCTCATGCATATTTGTGATAACCAGCCTCATCATCAAAATAATCATTCTCATTCTTTTCATTACTTCGTCAAAAATTCGGAAAACGGACAATTCTTCTGTAATTCGATCCAAAGAATCTAGACCTTGGATAACTTACGAAAAAACATTTGTATAGTGAGATACATTTATTTACTTTGCATGAAAATTTTAGTGAATAGTATTCATACATTTTTATGTTTTATTAGCAAAAAAAAACAAAAAAAACAATGAGAGCCTCGACGAGCAAGGACCCAGAAAGCGAGGGAGAATGTGAAATCATAGAAATGCCAATGAAAGCAAATCAAACAATGCCTGAATTAATATGGGCAATAGAAGAAACAATTGAAATGACAGAGGAAGGCTTTGGTGAAATTAAAGATGCTAAAATTATTAAACTACAAATAACGTTAGAATATGGGCCTATGTTGAAGGAAAAACCTATTAGAAAAAGGAAAATTATATCAGAGATTGGAGAAGACACCATGGTTATCAATTGGAAAATTTTCGAAAAAGAAGAAACCGTGCATCGTTACAAATGTGAAAATTAACGATTCGAGATAAAGCAACTCGATTACAATATATATATGATTATTTATAAATAAATAAATAAATTAAAATTAAATAATAATAAAATATGTAGTGATGTCTCGTCTTTTGAAGTAATGCGATACCCTTTAAGTACCCCGAATGAAATATTTTATATTATTATTATTATTATTATTATTATTATTATTATTATTATTATTATTATTATTATTATTATTATTATTATTATTATAATTATTATTATTATTATTATTATTATTATTATTATTATTATCATTATTATTATTATTATTATTATTATTATTACTGTCACTATTATTATTTATATTATCGTTATTATTTTTATTAAATAATAACTCGTTAACTCGCAGATCCTGAATTTCTGGATCGGAGAGCGAAAGGACCCTAACCCCGATCTGGAAGTTTGTTGAGCCCAGCCGTGTCTCCAGTAAAATAGTCTCGGAACGGTCTGGGGTGTATGCTGTGTACACGATGTAAGACTTCAAAAATATTATTTAACAAACGCAATAATTATATTTAAAAACAGCTTATTAAAAACATTAAATGTTACTCTTAAATTGATTGCCAGAGGATAGCTTGATAAGGTAGAAGAATTATATTACTCTGGAATATTTCTTTTAACTTAATTTTTTTCTGTTTATTAGCTTTTTGTTTGTTTTCTCGCATTCTTTTTATTGTCACAGTTTTTCTTTTTCAATCGATTTTTTTACTTCTGGTTTTTTTCCTTCCCTAAAGGAATATTTTTTTATTTCTACAGTTTCAAATTATCAAATTATCAAATTTGATCATTATAATTTTTAATCCAGAAGAATCTAAAATAGATACAAAAGATGCAAGGAGTTATGCATAAAGGGGGTTTGGGAATAGTATACACAGCACAGTACAATACATATAATATTGTCAACATTTCAAACATCATATCAAACAAATAAAATTTTTTTTAAAAAAACATGATGTACTATTACAGGACCAATTTTTTTCAATGAGGAACGGAAGTTCAAGGAATGTCGCACTTGTTATTTGTGTAAAGGTTTATTAGAGATAAAGTTAAGGATCATTGTCATTTCTCAGGTATTTTCTCGGGTACGCGCATTAAGTCCCCGAACTAAGCAAGAAATAATGAGTAGAAGTTAATGAGATTTTATATTTAATATATTATGTATATATAGGTTAATAATATAACATTTGTTTTAATATTTCATTGTTTGTATTGTTTCAGCTCACGCATATTCAAAATTTCGTCAAAATTGCTATGAATCCAGTCGAGTACCGCGGCGTCATAAAGATTTTAGTGCTACGCCAAACTGAGAGCTCCGAAATTTTCAGTCAACTCTCAGAAATTTACGGAACAACTGCGCCTTCCAAAACGACAGTCTACCACTGGATTACTCACTATCGTGGGGGACGACAAAGTGTTTTCAACAACGAAAGACCTGGATGACCCGTGGAAATTGACCATGAAAATATCGCAAAACGTTGCGAGATTATCGTTAGGGATGAGCGGCGGATCACCCTGAAGGAGCTGCAACGTAGACTGAATATCAGTGATGGAAAAGTACGAGAAATATTGAAAGATCTCGGCATCCAGAAGCTGGCATCACGTTTTGTCCCTCGATTTATGTCCTGTGAGATGTGCCAGGCTCGTCTGGAGTGTTGTCAGCAATGCCTGTCTCTGAACGATCAACATGGCTCTCGCTTCTTGGATAACATCGTTACTGTGGATGAGACACCCCTCAGTCTTTACCTCCCAGAAAGCAAGAGGGAATCCTCAGAATGGCGATTCCTTGATGAAAGAGCACCTCGACAAATGCGTGCTGGAACGTCCCATCGGCGTTGTCTCGATGTAGCTGAATTATTTAATTTACTAGAATGAAGTGATTGGAATTTGGAAGAAGTTACATGCCCATAGATTTATGGAGAAGAAAAATTGAGAAATTTGAATGAAATAATTAGGTACGAAATTCTCATAAACGATTTCAGAGATTATGTACAAAACATAATTGAAGGAAAAAACTCCGTAATACATATAATTCAAAAAGCTAAAAATAAAATTAATACTATACTATTGCTATAAGTTCAGCAGAGGCCGAACGGGGGTTTTCATTAATGAATATCATTTGTGAAAAGAAAAGAGAAAATCTTTCGGTAGAACATATTTCTAGTTTAATGACTGTTAATAAGGTTTGGACCACAATTTGACAGATGAAATGCTGAAGAATATGTTTAAACTTGTTTAAGGAATCATAATTCAGCTGATGATACCGGGATTCGAAATAAAGCAAAAAAATATTAATGAAAATAATGAACTTATGTGGAAATTGTTATAATAATATATAATTTCAGCAGAGGCTAATCAAATAAATAAAAAAAATTAATTCTATTCAAATAAAACGATCTTCTATTAAAAAAATATTTTTGTTAGATTTTAGTTTTGAGAGAGCCGGTTGTTAAAATTTCGGCAGCTCATCACTGTATATATATATATATATATATATACAATAACCAATTTCAAAATTATTACAAAACCTTCTTTTTCATTAAATATGCTAGTTTAAATATAATAATCCAAATATTGTAATTTCCTAATAATACAAAAATTCAATTATTAGCGTTAAGATGGATATTCACATTTCGTTTTCAATGTTTAAAATTTGACTTCTGTTGTGACACATCAGTTGGAAACCTATGCAGCATACAAATTCAAATATTCACAAAAATATTTTTTCCTCGCATAAGTTATGGGGAGGGGGAGGTTTTCAAATTTCGATTCGAATTAAATGAGTCTCATGAGTCTTTGGTTTCATAGACCTATTATAAAATATAATAATATATAAATTATTTCATGAAAATAATATAAATTAATTGACCAATAAAAACATGAATAATAAAAATATATTTAATTATTATTTCCATTTATAATTCTTCCTTTGAAATATTTAAAATTATCTAAAACATGAAATGCAATACAGCTGAATATATAAATATTGATATTCATAAAAATAGAAAAAGAAAGTATTTAGGTGAAAATGAAGAAGAATTTAACAGATATGAAAAGAGAAAGCTCGTGAGTACATAGAGTCATAAATATGCAGGAGGAAAATATAGAAGTAAAATAGATTGTTCATATAAATATAAACAAAGAAAGTATATGAATGAGATAGAAGAAGAAAAGCTTTTATCTGAAAGGTTGAATTCGTTAAAACAACGCAAAATTGAAAGTTCATTTAATGAAAATAAAAATGAATCTCAATACAGATCAGATGATAAAATCACACGGAAAAGAAAATATAACTTCATTACCAGTGAAAGCAATTCTCCAACACCAGAAAATAAACGAGAATCTTCAGTAGAAAATAAACGAAAATTATTAATAAAAGCATTAGCTAATGAAAAAGAAATCTTTGAAAAATCCAAAAATAAAACTGAGAAATTAGATATTGAAAATAAAATAACAAATGTAAAATGTTTTGAATTTTCAGAGAATTATGGCCCAACTTTAATTATAAATGATGAAGGAATTCAGATTTCCGACTGGGTATTTTATTAGCGCTTTTATATATTAGAAATAAGTCGTTTAAGATTATTATTATTATTATTATTATTATTATTAATTTTTATGTTTTTCAAATTTATTGATTTTAGAAAAATTTATTTAAAATTCAAAAATTTACCACTTTAATCGCCGTCATTGTTGTCGATGTATTTGCGATATTATTCATTTCAAAAAATAGAATAATTCATAAATCTATTAATAAAGTGTTTTTTCAATATTATTAATTTAACAAATCTTGACGAAGTTCATTCAATGCATGATTAAGAATTCAACAAACAGCATCAATCATAAACACGCATTACCAAATATTGATTTGTTATTTGTTATTTATTTGTTATTTGTTAAAGATTTTAATAAATTCAATCAATCATTTAATCAATTAATTAAATTATATTTTCCGATTCTCGCTAGTTTATCAAATCTCACTTTTTTCATTATTCGTGCTTCAAATATGAATTTTGTTGTTTTAATTTCCTTTTTTTAATTATTTAATATTTTATTTTTTTTATTTCTTTTTGCTAGATTTTTAGTCATTTTTATCAATTCGCGGTCTAAAACTAACTCCATTTTATTTCACGACTTATCTAAATGTTTGGCTATTTGAGCAGATTTTTATGAAAATGAATACAAAAAGATGAAATTAATAAGTGATTGCTGATAATTTTCAACATTTTTGTGCAAAATTATTTGCATTAGGTTTGCGCCAGATGTGTGCCACCTGGCGTACTTTTTGGCACCCCCCCTAAAAAAAACAAAACAAAACAAACTAAAATATAATATAAACAAAAATAATGAAATAATTGTTTGATAGGCTGTTGGATGAGCTGTTGAGTGAGATGTTGGATGTGCTGTTAGATAAACTGTTGAATAGGCTCTTGAATGAGCTGTTCGATTATCATGTGGAAAATTATTTTCTTTATTCATTGATAGTCTCAATCATATAATGACAATCTTTTCTCATTTTTGTTCATTCTTATATGTTCCACAATTTAGCATTCGAGAATTCATTTTGTCAATTATTGTTTCAATAAGTTTTTTTTCGTGGGAGACTTTCAAATTTTTTATTTTCTATAAAAGGAATATCTGTAAATGCAGGTGATGATAACATTTCTTCAACTTTTTTTTCAAATATTCCTAAATTTTCTTTCATTTGTATCATAACATTTACAGTTCTATTTACTAGTTTGGTTGCCTTTTGAAGAGAAACAAACCTGGTTTGCAACCCTATTGATAAATAAGAAATTTCTTGAAGAATATCGATCATAAGCGCTAAATCCTTTAAAAAATATTGATTTGCAAGTGGGTTTGCCATACCAAGATATTTTGAATCTTCGGTAAAAAAATTTATAAAGCGGTACATAAGCACGCCAAACAGCCAAAGCAGATCTCAAGCTACCTGCTGCACTTCTTGGACCTAAAACATGGCCTATTTTGATTATTTCAATTCCCAAATCGCTTGATGTATTTTGTAAAAGTAATTGATTTTTATTTGATTGATGAAAAATAACATAAATTTTATCGATAAATGATTTAAAATGATTCACGTGCTTTATTTCAAATATTTTATCATCCAAGAAAAGCTGAAGGCGATGGTTTAAAAAATGCCAAACTATTATATAAAGGAATTATTTTACTAATCTTGTAGCAACACCTGAATTTTAACCAAGCATTGTACTTGCACCGTCAAAACAAAAACCAATCAAATTTTCTTTCAAAGATCTCACGGAAAAGCCATTTATTATTAAAGTTTGCAGCAGGATATTAAAAATATGCTCAATGGGTTGGGATTCTAAATGAACTAAATCCAACAAAAGGTATGGTTTTCTAGCTCCATTTCAAACTTCAAAAAATGACTAGGACAGATTTACTTGATATAGTTGAAGCTTCATCAATGATTACGCAGATTTTTGAATTGGATGTAATTATTTTTTCAACAATTCTTTTTTTCATTTGCTTTGCTATATGTTCTGCAATTCTAATTGCAGTAAATCTAGAATGTAACGAAATTCCAATATCTTGCCCATTTTTCAACTGAAGTTCAACTTCTGCTTCCATATCTGAAAGTGGCCTATTTCTTTTTATTAAGCTGTAAACAATATTGAAAATTTTATTGGTATTAGTCATAATTTTTTCATTCATTGAATCGATGACTTTGGTTCGTTCATTTTTTTAGTTCAATCATTTTTAAAACAAATAGATGTGTTTTTGATTGAAAATGTTCAGACATTTTCTTCTATAATGAAGCCTACAGAATAGATTTCGTTGTTCCCGATGGTTGAACTTCAAAATTTTGCCATACGTGCAAAATGTGAATGTTCTGTTTTGTACAAATACCCAAATTATCGAATGAGGAGCATTTTATACATCCAAGTTTTTTATTTTTGACGTCCAAAGCATGGTATTTATCCTGAAATAACTTTAATTGATCACCATTCTAGCAATCTGGAAAAATATTCACAGCGGATTCATCTTTTTCGGTATTGGCTGATAGAATTGTAGAGCATGATTCTGTTGGTGATTCCTGGTATATAGAATTTGAACATATGGAACCGGTACGAACTAATTAAATCCTTATTTTTCATTGGTTCTTTAATGTTTTGATTTTTACCTGTTGGTGCTTTCGATTAGAAATTATTTTTACCCATTTAGTGGGATCAAATAATTGATTTTATATTTATTTTATTTTTTCAAAAATTATTCTTTGATTAGATAGTTTTCTTGATTTCGTTGGTCAATATTTAAAATAATACGCTTTTACTTGGAGGACATATTCATAATCTTGAATGAACACATATTCTCGAGTTATTGATTTCCATCAATTGCAACAAAATATGTCGAAGCAGTTTGAGAATTTCTCTACATAATTTATTTGCTTTATTATATAATTTAATTTTAATTAATAATATATTATTAACTTATTTTATTTTTTATTTTACTTTATTTTCGATTATAGATTCTAATAATAATTTCAACAAATTAAATGCTTTTTAATTAATTTATTATTAATTGTTAATATTACATTTATTTATGTTTTTTCTAGGTAATTCGTTATTTATTTTATTAATCAGTTATTATTGAAATCAATTTTCACACAATAATATTTCAAATCATTTGTTATCCAGTAAAACAGTTTTTTATTCATTCTTTTTCTGCAGTCGAGATTCGAAGTATTGTTTATTGTATCATCATTGCATATGATGACTGAATTATTCAATATGGGTGTTAAGACGAAATCTGTTTTTATCTATTTTATAACATTTATCTATATCTAATATGTTTAATTTTCTTCTGTTATCTAACACATTGACATCGCAATTATAAACATATATTTCATTAAATAAATAAATTTACAAATGAAAGATTCATAATAAATATATAAAGATACATTTAATTATTATTTCTATAGTCAAACAATCACAGTTATTCTTATTCAAACAATTACAATCATTCGACATCATACAATCCTTATTCATATAGTTAATTACAATTAAAGTATTGCTCCGATCACCTCATAATTTTGTTACTCTAATTTAGCATTTAGGTACTATAATAATCGTTTTATGTACTATCCATATTCTGGAATTCCCGTCGTTCTCAAGAATTTGCGTAATGATTATGCAAAGATAGACTGGCGTTTCGCCGAATTAGGGCTTTAATACCATAATATAGTTTACCGGCGATCCACCGGCTTCGTGTGTCAATGGTTAATTCAAATAATGTCTATTTAATAAAAAATATATTTACCCAAGTAATAATTTGTTTTGGTTTTTCTAAATTAATAATTAATAAGTAAGGATTTCAACATACGAACAAATATTGCGATAACACGCAATAATAATTTAATAAAAGTCTTTAAAAACTCACACAAGCTATCATAAAATTCCATGTTTAAAATAAATCACTAAATAATAAGAAACTATTTTGGTAAAGATAAATTAAATTACATAAAATTTATTTATAAATAAAATAAAAAATTCTAAAGTAAAATAGCTTGATAAAATTGCAAAAATAACAAATAATTTTTATTGACCTTTATCGTGTAACAATTCAACACTCACAAGAAACAGAACAAAATCCGATGTATTTCTGTAATTGTAAATGTTATAATTAAATGCTTACTAAATGACTTATTTTTAATAGAATAAATTTTAAATTTCAGAAATCTATTTAAATTTAAGCTATATCACTTAAATATATAAAATAAAAAATTATTTTAAAATTCCTTAAAATTAATCAACATTTCTATCAAATATCATTTAACTTAATATTTTTTAATTTTGTGTTTTGTTACGAAAACAAATCGGTTGACCATTTATCAGTTGAAATAACAACTGAATTTGACAACCAATTACGTACTGATAAAAAAACCATTTACAAAAGGCTTCGAGTCAAAGTATGAAAGCCCCTTCAAACTTTTCTGACTTAATAAGAACGTAGCTACAATATTAAAAAACAACAAAGAAATGCGAATAAACATCCGTAGATTAAAACATTTCCACGAAAACGAACAAGCATCAAACAATCCTTGTAACAAAATCCCTCAAACAAACCACGTTAAACAAATAAAAAAGAAACACATCACTTTCGATGACGTAAACTCAAACAAAACATCCAAAAAGCAATAAGTTTCACTACACAAAACAAACTGTACAGCAATTGTTTTAAATAAATCCATACAAATAAACATCAAAAAAACAACATACACAAATAAATGAACGTTGTACACCTTTTATTTTTTATTACTGTTGTAAATCACATAAATAACAAACAGCACTAACAAAATAGGAAAATAGTACTCAAAAACTGTAAATATGGGGATGTAAATACATTTTATGTTTACGTTTTTTTATCTGTTTTTCCCAGACACAATTTTAAAAAATTGTAAAATTTTAAAAAACAAAAGTTTTTATTTTAAATGTTAACCTCCGGTTTTTAAGGGGAAAGTTATGTAATAGTACATCGTGTTTTTTTATTTATTCCCCAACCCCCCTCTTAATGTATAACTCCTTGCGTTCTATTTATTTTTTTCAAATTATCAAATTATTAAATTTGATAATTTAAACCATCAATTATACCCCTATAGTAATATTAGAATAAATTAATATAGGGAAGAAAAAATACCAAATAAAATTCGATTGAAAAATCCAGATTGACAGAATTATACTGCAGCTATTTCAAAGCGGAATATTTAGGACGACCAAAACAAGAGATTCTGTAAAAGCCGTATCCGAATTATTTAAACCTTTCCATCCTTTTCGCAACTAGAATGGTGTTTGTATTGTTTATTGAAGCGTAGAAAATTCGACGAAAACTCGGAAATCCTATTAAATTATCTATCAAACAAATTATTTGGTAAAGATCCGAATCACCAAATTAAGAATTTTAAGAGAAACCCTACCATCCTGCCATCCTTAAACAAATCAAGCTAGATTACTATTTATTTTTTTAACAATTGTTCTAAGTTTTGTTAGATAATATTTTATTATTCTGATATTGAATACTTTATTACATAAATTTACGAAACACAACATTCACCCCAGACCGTCCCGACACTATTTTACTGGATGCTCGGCTGGGCTCAACAAACTTCTAGAATAACTCTAACCAAAGATAATTAAGAATCATTCTATAATAGTTACAATGAAATAGAAATACCTATAATGTTTCAATTTCGAAGGATTATCAACGTGGTATCATTTTAAACTATTTATTTGATCACTAAATTAAAAATTCCCTAAATTATCGAGTATAAGTCCATTCACGAATTATCCAAATCACAAAAATGGTGCAAATATATTTTAAAACATCTTTACCTCATGATTAAACATGATTGTTAAATGTTATTCCTTCTTAAAATGTTCACCTCATTAACTCATTAGCAGGCGTACTATTTTAGAATGAATTTTCTGGAATAAATTTCTCAGCCAATATGCGATGATGTACCCTACATCAAATTTGTAAATTATTATAGTAAATTGCAGAAAGAAAGTCAACGTTCAAAAAGTAATTCATCAAGGAAAGTAATATGATACTGCAATGAATTGTAACTGACATAGAATAAATTGCATGGGATATAAAATGTAGACACACACACACACACGTATATATATATTATATATAGATATATTATTTATAGACAACTCTTATTAACCAACATAAATGATTGCAATTTACAGCGATACAAAAATATATTCCACAAAAATATATTCCTATATTCCACAAACTTAGCTGTATATTACTTGATGCTCACAATAAATAACTTGTTGATTAATTAAAAATTTATTTAAAAAATTTATTTAACTTCCTTCTCTGACCTGACAACAGTTTCTTATCACTAGTTTTACATTTGCTTTTTTGTATTTCAATTTCTCTTTAACTAGTAAGTGGTGTTTCGCTTTTATATTCTGCCATCTAATGACACTTAAAGATAATTGTTTTGTATTTTTTATTTCTGATTCGAGCACATTCTTTAAATTATACCTTATCCCTCTATTATCTCTGACAGCTATCAACATATAAACTCCAACTTGAAATTCCTATTCCCATTTGAACTTGTTAATTACAAATGACTTATCTTATTAGATTGTTTTATTTTGGCCATTTCCATTTCGTTTTTCCATTTATTCCTCTTGCTTATCCGAACTCTGGAACAAAAAACTTCTTATTTTATACATCATGTTTTTCATTTAATAATTATTCGATTTTTATTTTTTAGTTATCCTCAACAATGTGGTTATTTTGATTAAATCAATTTATTCGAACTAATAATTTCAAATTTTAAAGGCTTTCATGGTTCATGAACGCACCCAATTTTGATTTTAAATCTCAATTAATGTTTTTTGTAATATGGATTGCCATAATGTAGTATTTCCTGTTTCGAGATTTTTCATCTTAAAAAATGATAACTACTTTAGAATATTTTCGGTGAATGCTTAAAAATTTATCTTAATTAATTATTTTAATAAAATCATTTTAAATCGTGTTAGATGGATACAAAAGAAAACACGAGGCATTGATTTGAGAAACAGAAGAAAAAGGAAGAGAAAGAAGAGGCTTGAACAAGGATTCGTATACCCTTAGCAGAGTGTCTAGTCTACCTATTTGATAAGGCGGCCTTGACTCTGAGCGAAACCAACAAGTTGGTCTCTACACTTTAAAATCATCCACTGTTGAATAAACAATTACAAACTTTAAAAACAGATCTAATATTGAAGAAAAGTTTTTATCAAAATATTCTGACAGCGATGAAATTGCCTTGATTTTTTGGTCTCAATATAAAATACTCATTACTGAGAAAAGAAATGATATTTCATCAAATACATTTTTAAATAAAAATGACATTTTTATTTTATTCATAAATATAATTTCAAATATTTATAAAATTTATGAAAGAATTCTTTTACTCTGAGCGATGCCAACATACTTAAATCGTGCATATATTATTTAATAAATAAAGTTATAAAAATAATTATTATACATTTTTATAATGAAAAAAAATTTATTCTAAAATTAATCTCACATTTATCATAAATATTTATGAAACGAGAATTATTCAACATTTAAAATTCAATCAAATTTGATAAAATATTAACTGTTTTCCAGTTTGTCACATCAAGCATGCAAGGGAACTAGAACTTTTACATAATTCTTTGGAATATTACCGATCTTTCCATCAAGTTCTCCAACAAACCAATCTTCGTTGCCTTCTTTGATTAAACGGACAATATCTCCTGGTTCAACTGATAGATCGCTTTCATCACTTCCATAATATGGATAAAGCACTTTGCAATGAGGAACATTTACCAAATTCTCATCAATATTTTCGTCAACTCTTATTTCTCTTTTGCCTTTTACCGACATGTTCTGCTTGCTAGATTTACTCAAATTGTCATCACTGACTGATTGATTTGATTCATTTATTCTATCTATCTCTGACTTTAATTGTTTTCGAGTTTCTTCATCGTTTTCTACGTGGGTCTGAAATTTCTCCGAAGTGCTTTCAAATGTTTCCAAGCACAATTTGTGAAAATTCATTTGAATGTCAGCGAAATTTGATAGAGCAATCAAAGAGTTATCTGAAGAACTTAAAAATTCATTCATGCTATTGAAAACTTCATCTTTCTTTTTTAAAAATTTCTTTTTCGAATTTTTCAATTCTTTGAATTTGCTTTCCGAACTCGGTACATACGGCCGTTTCAGTGCGTCATATTCCAGTCGGTATTTCTCCAACTTTTTACGGTCTTCTTTGATTTTATCCATTTCATTTTTTCGAACAGATTTCAAAGGATTTATGAAATTGTCTTTCATTTGTTTTTCCTGTATGTATTTAAATTCAACGATTTCTTGAAATGATTGGTCAAGATCCAATAAAGCGTAACCAATCGGCAATTCATTTAATTGATTTCCGAATTTTCTACAGGTCTCTGCGAAAAATATTTCCGGATGAGGATAATTGACTTGATTGGTAGAGCGCTTGAATTTGTTTGCTGTGTTTTGTAGGAAACTTGTCGTAGAACTCGGATACAAAATATTGTTACAGAGTTTTGATAGGTCTTTGAATAATTGATAATAGTTGTTGAATATGTTTTCCACTTGAATGAATTCTTCATCATATTCAGTCTGTTCACCGGTGCCAATTGCCTCTGCAAATATTTGACTGGATTTGCAGAATCCTTTTCTTATTGATTTGAATGCCATTGAAATTATGATGATAAATGAAGTTGTCTCAAGGTTTTATAGTAAAAGTTACATAATAATTAATTATTCCTTGTAATAAAAATGAGGAAATATAATTTTATATTGCATTTATCATCGCTTTTACTAATGACAGATAAACCAAAATGTCTTGAAGGTGTACTGTAAAATAGTTACCTTTTTATAGAAAATAAGGTAAAGAAAATGAGAAAAATTTGATTTATTTGGTTAATTTGGGTTGGGATTTAGATGAGGCATTTGTTTAAAAATGTAAATATTAAATTAATATTTAATTATAATATAAAATTAATTATGTAGCTCTCACGGATATGGGTTATCACGCAGACGTGTGCTGACTTGGAAAGTGTTCAATTATACATTGGTTAAACAGCTTAAATTAAAGCTTTACTTTAATTTATTTGGCTCAATCATATTAAGTTATAGTGTTAAGTGGAGTAGGTCACAAGTAATGGTTTTTGTATATGCGGTGTTCAAGCCCTACACTTTCCGCTTAAACATCAAAGAAATTAGAGAGGGCATTGGTTCAAACTGGCTTTTGTTTGTTAAACGTTTTGAGCAATGCATATGACAACGAGCTGGCCTAGCAAAACATACTTATAATTAAAATAATATCGTCTTGTCTGTTTCTAACCTTCATACACCAAGGCTCATTTAATATATCACATACATACAATTTTTAATACATTTACATGAAATTTAAAATTATCATTGAATTTATTTATAAGCCAATCATTCTTATCATCATTCCACAAAAATATAGTTTTAAATTCATTCTGGTTATTAAAATTATTGTATTAAAACAATATTTTATCAAATTCTTGATTGGGCAAATATCAATATTTGTACTAAAATTATCAAACAATCAGTCAAACATTTATTACATTCAATATTTAAGGTCACTAAAATTTTACCATTGATTACATGTGATTTATCGCTCCTAATATATTCCATCTGATACGGGCTTTGACATTTTCAGAAATCATAGAATGTTCGTCTTAGTCATTTGATAGAAACATAATGTCTGTATTTATTTTCATTTTGAATTATCACGTTGCGACTATAATTTCCATTGAATTTATTGAAATTTCCTCTGGATTGATTGGGATTTATTTCAAATATCTTGTCATTATAGTTTTGCCTCTGAAAACACATAAAACTTAAATGACCTTGATTGCAACATTACAATCATCGATAATTTGGGAATATACAGCGCATGTTACATATTTTGTGACTTGCATAGTTATGAATATTTGAACGTGGTTCTGAACTTTTATTTTGTAACCTGGATCAAAGTGGTTGTCTGTCGTTGAAATCTTGAATGAAATCTCTTGTTGCTTGAAATTGATCCCGTGGTTTTTGAAATTCGTTTCAGTTTTATTCCTAAAATTATCGCTTTTTCTATTAATGTTGTATCTGCCATTTTGTTGGCGAATGGGGTTGGTTTTTTATTTATTTTATCTAGGGTTTTTGTGTGACTACCCCCTCCTATGTACCCATGATGATTGCCATGTTGGTACTGTACATAGAGGTTGAAAATTCATGAGCAGGTGAGCTCCATTTCTAGAACTACTCCTCATGATATTTTCACTTTCGGGTTCTGGACTGCCGATGGAAGGTCTTACGTCTTTCTTTTTCTATATTCTGGTCCTTACTCGTCTATTCCTACAATTCCCATACTTATTTGTCATCTTTACGCGTTATTTATAAATGTATCCTTCAAAAATTTGGGCAGCGTTCCTCCCTTATTTTTGGATAAATTTCCTATTTAATTTGTTTAATCACGGAATCGACTACATTTTTCCTAATTTACATTTATCTTTCCTTGTATTAAAATTTTGATCAACGATTCCTTAATTCCCGGTACGTTTCCCATGATTTTAAGTAATTAAAACCCTCTGCGATCACTTCAATAAACATTTCTCTCTTCTGTCAGATTATATCATTCAACCTTTGGAAAACTGCTTTCAAATTTACATTTCTGCACTAACCTATCCTTTTCTACTCGATTTTTAATTAATTTTCCGTAATTATTTTAAATTTTCCCTGCAAAACTTTAATCCCACTTAACTATAGTCGCACTTCCCGAATTTTATTCCGACTCGCTCCGGCCACTTTTCAGCAGCCGCCTCGAGTATACAACGGCGCCCTGCGTAGCGGTCCTGTGCACAAAGCCAGAACCGACTGCGAACTGCCGAGGGGTTCACGAGGTACGACCCACGAGATCAACTAAGGGTTTTCACCCACTAGCCGGCACACGGTCCGTCCCATGAACCATCTATTTAAATACTTAGTATAAATAAGATTTTAGGGGGATTTGTCAGGGGCATCAAAAGATTCCATGACCATCCAGAATAAAATCAAAGTAACAAGACTTCGAAATATATATTTATACAAGAAAACAATACTTACAACCAGATTGGAAAAATTGACATGAATTGGCATACAAAATTTTGTCTAAGAATGATTCACTGCTAGTCTAAAAATTTCTACAAATTTTCTAAAAATTTTCTGCCGGACTAAAATTTCTAAGTCTGTTAAAATTCGGTTAGAAATTATGAAAATGACTGCCGTATATATAGTGTTTTTGTGCCTGTGTGCGACCAATGGGCGGTTTTTCGCCATTTTTAGGGCTTTTTAATTATTTTATTTATTTCGAAATATTTTTGTAATTTTTTATATATTTTTCCTTATTTTTTGATATATTAATATTACAATGTTGAATTTTATTTTTATTATTATTTTTCCATAATATTATTTTTTAACCCCAATATTTTGTTTTCTGGTCGCCTCTTCTGCCTGTGTTTTTTCTAAACCTTATTTTGCAAGGTTTTGGCAGTTTATTTTATTTCTTTGTATGTTTCTTTTTGCATCTGTAGGCATTTTTCCGAATTTTAATTAATTATTTGTTTTATTTAATTTTTGTTATATTTTTAATTTGTTTTAATTAATATGTTTTATTTTATTTTTGGTCTCTTCTTGCGGTGAGTGCTTATGTTACAGCAGCCATATTGACAATTTCCAAACTACATTAATCATTTTGTTCTAACTTATACAATTTTCACCTTTTTGTTTAAATTGGTTTTGTAATTTTTGTTTTAATTTTGGCTCTAAGCCCAACAATTTTTTTAAAACTGAGGCATACGAGTTATTTCTGATCACTGCCACTTGTTTCTTCGAATTATCTTCATCCATTTTCTGCAATATTCTTTTGATATTTTGGCGTTGGACCTTTCTATTCTAATTCTCTAACATGTTTCGATTCTTCTTTCGTTAACTTTCCTTTTAATAAATCTTCAGTAATTTAGTAACGTTTTATTCCACGTTTTTTCTTTATTGTAAAGATAATATTTTAAAAAGAAAAATATCAACTTTGACATTTTTAATTTTTGATTCAAGATCTTCTGGACACCGTTTTTGATCTTGTTAATATAGGTTTCTGCCTCATCATCTTTCTTTCGATATGAGATTAAATTTTCCAGATACTTAGCTAAATCTGGATTTTCTTCAAAAGGTAATAACAGTCTTTTCAAATAATTTTCTTCGTCGTGAATTTTGTCATATTTTTTGCGATGATTTACATCCAAATATGCTCAAACAATCACTTTTCTTTTGATGCTTTAAATGTATATTTGTTTTTGATGTTGATTATTTTTATTTTCCTAATAAAAATTTTGTATATATAGTATGTGTAAAAAAATAAAAATAATAATAATAATAATAATAATATTATTAATAATAATAATAATAATAATAATAAAATAATAGTAATAATAATAATAAAATAATAAAAATAATAATAATAAAAATAGTAATAAAATAATTATAAAAAAAATAATAATAATAAAAATAATAATAATAATATTAATATTAATAATAAAAGTAATAATATTAATACCAAAAAAATATTAATAATAATAAAAACTAATAAATAGATAATATTAAATAAAAATAATTTTAAAAAATAAAATAAAGAAAGAAAAATAATTATAATAAGTACTTAAATAAATAAGTGAATAAAATTAATAATAATAATTAAAATAATAATAATAAATTAAATTAAAATATTTAAAAAAAAAGAATAAATAAATTAAATTAAAAATAAATAAATATATAATTAAATAAAAATAAATTAATTAATAAATTAATAATAAAAAATTAAATAATTCAATAAATTAAATACATAATATTAATCTTTATAATCTAATTAGTAGTATAAGAGGGGGTATCAAAAACTGCGCCAGGTGCCACACATATCACTACTGATAAATAATAAACGATGACGTAATACGAGGACCCAGACAGTCAAAATAATAAATCGAACATGCAGGCAGTCATAGACAATAATTATAAGGGTTTACATATAGGGAACAGGGAAATCAATTATCCCAATACAATTAAATTACAACTATAAAGCTAAGTTAAAAGTACCTTTTCTCAATAAATTTTTAGTTAAATTAGGTGCATTATAACCCAACTGTTGCCAATCTATAGTTCATTGGACAAAGTATCACAAAGTAATTGGAGTATATTATCATAAACTGATTGCAAAGTTATTTGTAAATATGTCCCACGTGCAAGACTCTAAATATTACCCATTATAAAATATACTTTAACTACCGCAAAGAACATATAAATGCATTTTCCGAAAGGAAATACCAATTATTTAGTAAATTAAAATATGAACCTAATATATTTATCATATCAGCTGAATAAGATGCTGCAGAAGATAAAGCAGAATATGATTTAGTATAATAATCGAGTGAAGTGTAGAAGATGTGTTAGGAGAGGCAAAAGAAAATGTGGTTGAAATTTATTCTGTGGAATATGATTTGAAACGTGAACACCAAATCATCAAAATGGGTTTGAGGAAAGATAATGTGCGGGATATTTTATTAATTTTTTTTGCATGTTGAATTGAGAAAAAATCATTTTTCATTTATAATCGACCAATAAAAATTTGGTGTTTTATTCTTTTAAAATGAATTGTAAAATGGTTTTGTTTTGGTGTTTTTTTTATTTAAAATACTAACAAAAGCATTTAGCTAGAGTGTAAACAAATCAACATACAGACAATTTAAACAAAGCAAATGAAACATGGGAGAATGATTGAAAAATCTGGTAAAAAGTGATGATAAAAAAAATTGAAAATGAAAACAGATCAATTGTGAAAACAAATGAAATAATGAAATTTTTTATTAAAAATTTAACAATAAAATTATTAAGAATTTGAATATTTAGCCTTTTAACGGAGAAATAATTTCAACATGATTTCGAGGAATATTGCCGATTTTCCCTTCATGTTCGGCGACAAACCACTCTTCATTGCCGCCGGGAAGTAAATAGATTATTTCTCCCACTTCCACTGTCAGGTCACTGTCATCACTACCGACATATGAATAAATTACCCTACAACATGGTTTTTCGACAGAACCTTTTCCTTTTGATGACACATTTTGACATCTGAGTTTATTTGAGTGAATAATCTCGTCATCAGAAAGGTTTGACTTGATATCACTAGTAGAATAGCACTGACTCTCATTGTTGGTAGAATTTAATTCCTGAAGACCCATCCGGTATTTTATGTCTTTAGAAATTTCTTCATATTTTTCCGCACAGAGTTTATGATAGTTCATTTGTATGTCAGAGATTTTATTTATTATATGAATTGTATCATCAGAAGACGTCAAAAATTCAGCCATCCGGTTGAAAAGTTCATTGCTCTTTTTTAGTAATAATTTGTGCGCGTATTTTAAATCACTGGATTTGTTTTTTGAACTTGAAATGTATTTTCTTTTAATTGCATCATATGACAACCGGAAGCTTTCCAATTCTTTACGATCTCTTTTTATATTTGCCATTTCCTTCTTTCTGACTGACTTCATAGGAAGTAAAATATTTTCTTTCACCAATTCTTCTAGAATGTTTTTGTAATCAACGATCTCGATAAATGAATCATTAAGACTCAACAAAGCGTCACCTATAGGAAGATTCTTTAATTCTTTTCCGTATTTTTTGCAAGCTTCCGCAAAACACTTTTCTGGGTGAGGATAATGTTTTTGATTATCAGAACTTTTGAATTTATTTGCAGTGTTTTGTAGGAAACTAGAAGTGATACTGGGATACAGAATATTTTTACATTGTCTAGAGAGATCTTTCAAAAGATGATAATAAACGTTGAAGATGTTTTCTAACCGCACAAATTGTTCATCAAGTTCTGTCGGTTTTTCTGTACCGATTACTTCGGCAATGATTTGATTGGCTTTGTTTAATTCCTTTTTCAAATATTTTAGTACCATAATATAGATGCTTTCTGAGAAAAATGAGTATTTATGTACTCACAAATTACGAAATCATTAATTTCTAAAAAACCCGGAAATTATTTTAAATCTATATTTATTTATCAGACTATCAATCAATAATTTTTTAGTCACTACTAATTGCTGAATTTCTATTTAAATAATGATTGAAGTCTTTTTTTGAATTTGGTTCTATATTTATATTTATTGAGTAGTTTAATCATTTAAATTAATTGGAATTTATTTTTATTAATTGGAATCTAACTTCTTCGATACTTTATAGATCTTTTGTATCTAATTTTGATGATATATCTCTACTTGAATTGGAAAAATCATTTAAACATGAATTAGCGAAATTTATTGTAGACTTGTTCGGATTCAACAAAACGTTGATGAAATTATCGAGTTGCATAATATTTTGTAATGAAATCATTTCTATGCAATTTAATATGCTCAGCGTTTTCTGGTTATCAATTTTATATCAAACATGATTTTGTAAAATATATAGAAAATAGCCTATGTTGGTGTACTGGCTGGGAATTAATTTGTTTAAATCCGTTCCAAATTTATTTAAACCTACTCATCTCGATCGAAATATCTTCTCATCTTAGAGTCTACCTTCCTTCCCAGACGCATAACAATTTTAATCCTACCACTATATACCCATGAGCAAACCAAAATTTGTACTTTATATAACAACTGAAAATCCATGAGCAGGTAAGCTTCATTTCTAGAACTCCTCGTGATATTTTCACTTTCGGGTTTCTGAAAGCGGATTGAAAGGCTTAAGTTACTTAGCTCTCCACTAACACCTCGGCATTGGTATTCATTTTCTACCTAAGTATCCTTCCTAATCTAATGTACACTCCGGCGAGAATACTACAGTATTATTAAATAAATTCGAAAATGCTTTCAGTTCACTAAGTGATTTTATGAAATTTTTCCCAGTAAATTTCATAATGACTTATTAATTTGTTTAAAAGATCTGTTTATTTTGTTTAATGAAAATTTTCTATGTTATTTTACAAAACTTAATCACAAAATTCTAATTGTTATTTAACCCTGACATTTTGTTTAAGTTAATTATATTTACCGATATTAAGCTTACTAGATTTCAAAATTCAATCATTCATTACTAACATTAATAACAAATTAAAATCGCATCTGGTCAACATAATATATATATATATATATATATGTTGGGCCAGAACAGGGTTTGGTTTGAATGAATCGGTAATAGCAAGCAAACACAACACGCAGATTTAAAATCAGACCCCTAAAACATTAACTAACCACTTCAAAATATGAGAAAGAAACAATAAAAATATAAAATCGAAAACATAAAAATAAACTAAAATAATAACAAGATGCAACAAGATCCGCATGAAATAAACACAGAAATAACATGAAAACACGATAATTTGACCGAAAAGTGACCATTTACTTAAAGAAACAAGAGTTCATGAAAATTAGAACCAAAATTAAATAATTCGAATTGGAAACAATTCAAATAAAAGTTAAAAATCAAAATTGTCAAATTAAACCATAAAAATAATAAAATTAAAGTTATAATATACAAGAAATCACAAGGTCAAATTTTGTCTTACTACATCAAATTTAACACGCAAGCTTAGGGTCACACAATAGGTATATATACCGATTCATTTTCACAGAATTCTAACCATAAATTCGTTTTCAAAACGAACGAAATCATATACTCGCCTTAAAGCAACTGTGAAAAAACCCTAGAACTCCGTAAGTGGACGATTTTTTGGAGAACCTTCTCCATGCATCGCACAAAAAATCTCGATGGAGCTCTGTTTGGGTGTTTGCGTGGGGAAGGATTATTGTGAGATGTATGCCTGGAGTAATTATGAACTATCTGTACTACAACAATAAACGTTTGAAAACAGTCATTATGTTATGTGGAAGTTTTTTCCGGCCATAGCCGACACTGCACCGCAAGTTATTAAAATCTACACACTCCAACCGAGCTATGTAAGTGCGGTGTAAGTCCGCCAATAGTTCGTGCCCTTGAAGGCTACGGCGTGAGAACACAGGAGCTGAAATGTCAATATTATCAGTTTATAGGGAAATCGGGAGGTAGGGGAGTAGTCTTTTGGCTGCGCTTCGGCCATCCGTTTCCTAAAAATTTGACCTAAATTTTCAAATAACATTCGGCTTAAAATCTCTACATCGAGTAGTCCAGTGGATACTCGTGTTGGGCCAGAACACAAATAGCCTTGAGAATTGTTTAAATGAATCAGTAATACAGCACGAAAACCCAGCACCAAGATAACTTAAAATATAACATACAACACCAACTAAACATTTTAAAATCTGAGAGAATATAAATAAATACAAAATCAAAAACATAAAAGTAAAATAAAATAAATACAAAATGCATCAAGAACCGCACGAAATTTACATAAAAAATAACATAATAACAAGAAAATTTGACCGTAAAATGACCATTTATATAAAAGTAAAAACTAATGAATTAAATGAATAAAAATAAAATATTTTTGGCTGAATAAATTTAATTAAAAATGTTAAAAATAAATTACCAATTTAAATTACGAAATTAATAAAAATTTAATTTAGATAACACAAATAATTTCAAGGTCGAATTTTGTTTAATCGCAATAAAATTAACACGCAAGGTTAAGGCCAAATTAAAGGTATATATACTGATGTGTTTTCACAAACTAACACAACTACTTTGCAGTGTTATTTTCAACTTGGTTGAAATATTGATTTCAGTCTCACTTGGAGACTGATCGTAGTGGTGTGCGTTGCAGCTAACTGCATGGATGACTGCGAACTTATTGATTGGTAGACAGGTGCTGTAAATGCTATGAATTGCGACTTGTGCTACTATGAATTTTCAATAGATTATGAATTATGCTGCTACGAATTTCCAATATATGATGAATTATGAATTATGCTACTATGAATTTCTATTATATGCTTACAAACTTCCGACAATTATTTCATGCATTCGAGGCTTTTACCCAATTGATCTGATAATTTTCATTCATTCCTTTTCCGGCCCACAGCTAAAACATATCGCAAGATAGTAAAATAAAACACACTATCGAACTGTATAAGTGCGGTGTAAGTCCGCCAATAGTTCGTGCCCGTGAAGGTTCCGGCGTGAGAACGCAGGAACCCAAACGTCAAATAATTGAACTAAATAGCGAAGGAGAGTAGCTTGAGAGTGGGTCTTTTGGTTCAACTTTCTTGCACTTACTTTCAACAAAATCGACAAAACTCTTTAACAACAATCGGCTCAAAATCACTAACACCAAGTACTCCAGTGGGCACTCATTAAATATAATATGAACATAAATAGATCATAAGGACAAAGAGAGGGAAAGAGTCGCGTGGAAAATAGCGAAATCGTTGCAACAGTTAAAATGAATAGCCATCGGAAAAAGATTAATCCGAACGACTAAAATCATAAAAAATAATGTTTTGAATAATATATAAGAATTAAATAAATAATGTTGAATTGAGACGGAAAATATGGGCAGAACGCTGCGCATATTTTCAGAAATAGTTAAAACATTTATCATAAAACTGTAAAATCAGGGCGGAACGCTGCTCAAATTTTCCGAATTAATTAAAATACTTATTGAAAATAGTAAAGTAAAAGTGAAATGTTGTTCAATTGTTAGTATAATATCCTTATAAAATTGTAAAATAAGGGTGGTACGCTGCTAAAATCTTTCGACTCAAGGAAAATACTTTGTCGAAAACTGTAAATTAAGAAGAATTACGGCTAAATTTTTATATAAGCAAAGTATATTATTTTTTTAAGCCGACGAATAAGGACGAATCCCTACACAAAAATTTGTTAACAATAATGATATTAGTAAGGATAATGGTAATTATAATAATAATAATAATAATAATAATAATAATAATAATAATAATAATCATGGTATTTATAATACTAATGATAATAATTATGATAATAATAATAGTAATAATAATAAATATAATGGTAATTATAGTAGTAAGAATAATAATAAATGTAATAGTAGTAACAATTAATAAAGGTAATACATATAATAGTAACAATGATAATGCTAGTATCAATAATAGGGAGCATTGTAGTTATAATAGGGATAAGGGTACGAGAGATACTGTGTATATTTAACATAACGAAAGGTTTACAGGCCATAGAAAAATCAACAACGCGGACAACCATAAGGACTAAGCGAATGAATATAATGATAAATGATATAACAGTATAGGTTAACATTCGAAGGAGATAGGAGACTAATGGGACCTAAAAATCGAAATCGAACACAGGCCTTCTATCGGCAGCTCGTTGGACCCATGGATCGTTCGGTCAATTATAGCATTAGCAATAGCGCTCACTTTTTGCAGACGATCTACCACTCAAACACAGTTCCAACGTTGCTAAGCAACGGGTGCCGAGTGGTAAGCGAAAGATATTTGTATGGGATTGTCTGGGTAACAACCATATAGTTTCAAAATATCAACACCCAGAAACCCACCTTTCGTAGTCTTCTAATATCGACATAAACAATCCTAAGATCAAATAAGGGAGGTGACGGGAGAAGACGTCGAAAAATCGTTGAGCAAAAATAATAAGCTCGTTGCTAAAATGAGAATAATAAAATCGTTGCTATAATGAGAAGTAATATCAACAAAAATAAAAAAATCGTTGCTAAAATGGGCATAATAAAATAATTGCCATAATGCGAAGTATTATCAACAAAAATGATAAATAATTACTATAATGAGAAGTTTAATATCAGAAAATAAAAATAGGTATTAAAAATCCGGTTGTCATAATGAGAATTTAACATCCACGAGAATAATAAATGATATTAAGGAGTAATTACTATAATGAAACACCAGAAAATAAGGTTAGATATTAAAAAGTCAATGAAAATCGGCAGGGATGATAATAAATATTAAAACTTCCATAAGGAAGGTCCAATATCAGTAATAGATATTAAAGAATTAATTTGTTACAACTCTAGTTTAACCCCGGTAAAAATAATAATAAATGTCGAAAAATTAATGTCGCTTTAATACCAGCCCAACGTTAGAAAAATTACCAAAACGAATAGCGGGAAATGATAAGGGTCTGATATTATTAAATACTAAATAAAATGAAAATAGACTTGAGTAAAGCAAACAGAATCAACATTTTTACGGAATAAATCCACAACAATGAATGAGATCACCACCAGGAACGATACCATCATTAATATATAACAAAGATCATAGAAGTCTCTTCTACAATAATAGAGGGCCACATCCTAGAAATTTTGGCTCATCCAATTGAGAATTGATTCTTAGGAAATCAGGTGTCCGCCATGTGAATTGATATAGCATCATTTGAGGGGAAACCCGGAGAGTCAATCTACTCGTGATAAATTGAGGAAATATAAATCTACAGCACGATATAATTTTAGGTAGAAATAAATGATTAAAATACCCACCGAATCTATTAGCTATAGGAGTGACAAATCATACAAGGATCCAAAGAAGCAAACTAAATGAATGTTGACATCTACAATTCAAAGAATGAGAACATAACAAACTGATTATTATTTTGTTAAATAAAATTATGCTTACCACGAGTGCACTTTAGCCTAGTATAAGAAAATTAAAGAAAATTCCAATCAATGAAATCTCTATTTACACGATCTAACTAGCTGACATGTAGAATAACCCGGCAGCACGCTGATTGAATTGTCAGCAATAATGTCAATATTTCCATGAAAAATCAATGAGATAAAAAACGACAACAGCTGTTATAAGTTCAATAAATTCCGGTGCACAAAAAATAAGCATGCCAGAGTGCTGTATTACAGAATTTAATTCTGCATAAATCACCCCACATGACGTGGCACTGTTTAGCTTTTCAGATAAAATCGGAATGTTATGCTAACGCCGGTCATTTCTTTTCAAAACTCCGAAGTTAAACTATGTCTTACCACAGAGAATATCATAAGAACGAAGGAATCGGTAGCATACGAGAGGAAATCAGTGAGACAACCAGAGGAAAACAAACCGCATCGCAAGAGGGTAAGTTCATCTTCTGTGAATAATGTATTTTACGATTTATATGAGGGTCAAACTTTCGGACGATGTAGTTTCAACATAAGATTCCCTACCATCTAACTGTGAATATCTTTTCAACGAGGACGACTATGAATCTTGACAAAGAAATGAGCGACGATATGACTACCGAATGATAAATATATTAAATTTTTCTATACAAATTTTATGAGTCTTTTTATGTCTTCTATGGATATGAGCGATGGGGCCATGAAACCTCATTTTTCAATACTTAATCGTTCAACCCATAATAATTCGTCTCATCAACAACCTCCGCATGAGTATAACGGACGCCCTGAGAAAGAAATTGATTATTCACACCAAGTTAGGTAGCGTAGACCTACCCCAAAAGATCCATATGAATGTGGCGTTCTATTTCGAATCTACAAGGACAATGTCGACGCTTCGTGGCAAAATAAATCCTTAAAAATCATGCAACGACGAAACTAAATTAAGCAACTAAGTAATTATAATTACGAGATTGAACAATATGAACTCCATCATCAAATTGTAAAAATGAAATGAACCAAATCTATGGAGGTATGAGAGTTAACCGTCACGATAGTAAAATGAATAAAGCTAATCAAAGTATGACGTCGAATTATTATAATAAGGATGAAATAAAACGAATCGAATTCCTATCGTAGATTTATTATTTAGCAAAAATGAAAGTTAAAATGGATTAAATAATTACAACTTCGAAGACAGGGAGCAAAACGATCAAGCAAGCAAACGACACATTAGAGATGAATAAAATCACCATCAAAAATAGAGTGAGCCTTCAGTACAGAACCCATCAACCGCTACGATTGTAGGCGATCAACCAATACCCAAGGCGCGATACAAGTCGGTAAACCAACAACAGACTAAGTACCCCATCTACGGCTCAGAGTAGGACATCACGAACCTTAACGACGACACGGCTACAGAACTCCTCAGCACTCCAGAACGTGAGGTCATCGCCACTTTGATAGGTTGTATCATCTGTCCTGTGATTCTTTCTGATTGACTCCACTAACACCAAAACATTGCCCTATTTATTTTCCCTCAATAATGAACAAGGTTGTTCCAGACAATTTCGTGTCTAATAAGATAAATCGAATAAAAAATATCCATGACTTAGTAATTATTAAAAATTTCTAGATAACTCCTGGATCGACGCGTCCCGAGTCACTGTCCGATTCCCAGCACATTCTGCTGCCAGATGCCGGCAAGCAATGTGGGACTCGGGGTTCTCAATCTCGCCGGTAAGAGAGTCCAAGACAGGTACCAAAGGAAATTTCGGGGATGTCGACTTTCCTTTCGTCGCAATCAAACGAGAGCCCGGTCGCAACCCAGCCCGGGAGATCCGAGGGCAGGCCAAATATCTCCTAGCTCGCCTTGAGGAGTATCAACGCTAAACGGATAGACAAGTGGAGAGGGCTAGGTGCCATCTAGCAGAAATCAACAAGGCTATCGCAACAGGATGAATTCCAAGTACGGATGGGTACGCCCCGCCGTACAACACGTCATACAACCTCGATGACCCGAACCTGAATGAGAATTCCGCGGAAAATACGGGACTGAGAGAGGCGTCCCCACGGCAATCACGAGCATCCATATGCCCGCGAGTTTCCCAGACAAGACAGGAATCGAGGCCGTTCAAGATCCGAGCTATATTAATAAATGAAACAAATAAATTTTAGAATTCATCTTAGTCTTCCTTGCTTAAGATAATTAATAACATAAGATTATAATGAATTTATGATAAGACTTTCAACTTAGAAATATAAATGAATTAAGTGATCTTTGTGAAAGAATATGTAATTTAATGACGATTTTTCTTCTTGTAGATATGGGACCATGCAGGATCCTACAACGAAAATTAGATAAGGCCCAAAGGTTGAACGGAGAACTGCACCAAATTAGTGTGATGTGCCACCGCTAGATCAACCCCCGGGGGGTAAATCGTTTTTTTTCTAAGTCTAAAAGTACAAAAAATTTTTAAGACAATGACTCATTCAAGGTCATTCGGTGACTCATCATATTTCTCAAGGGCATCCGAACAAAGACCATGACTCATCAAAAAATTTCTCAAGGTCATTCAAAATTTCTCAAGGTCATATTATTTTTAAAAATTTTTAAATTTAAATTACTACTTATAAAAATAAGAAGTGTTTTAATAATTAATATTTTTATAAGTTTTAACTATTACTTATTTTATTATTATTATTATTATTATTATTATTAATATATAATAAAAACCAAGACATATACAACAAAAACGTTTTATTATAAAGAAATAATTCTACTATAGTAATATTGTCGAAGAGCTTTATTCAAAGCCCATTCCACATACTTTCGATATCGGGCAGCGCAGCAATGACATCCATCACCATATGGATATTCAGGTTCCATATCTTTTGATAAATTGTTTTGTTCGATATCCCATAGGAACTCATCATTTACAGTAAATATCCATATTGATGTATGATTGAATATCAAGTCTGGAATTATTGATGCTGGCTTATCCATAATTTTATGTATTTCTGGATAATAGAATTCCAGACGTTCTTTAATAACTTTAAAATAATCATCTAAAAAACAAGTAATAATAATAATAATAATAGTAATAATAAATTACCGTAATGTTTAATTTCATTCATAGCTTGAACTGCGCTCGGTACATCCATTTTAATAATAAAATTTGAAATAACAATTACTTTTATACTAATTTGAACCAATGAGAAGTTAAACACACAAATCTTTAGCTATAAACAATAATTATTAATTTATACAAATTTGAAAATGATTAAAGAAATTTTAATAATATTATTGGTTTTTAATATGGTCAACTCAATTGTTGTAACCGTTCAAGGTAAAAATTCAACAAGATGTGTATTTCCTGATACAGCAGTATTTATGGATATTTTGTATATGATAGATAGGCATAGATATTTGAAAACTCCAGTCAAAAGATTATCTGAAAGAATGAGAATTTAAAAAGAGCTAAAAACGAATTATATGATGATATTATATATCTAAATAAGACCATTGGTATTATCAAAAATGAATTAAGAAAATCAATATTAGAATTGAAAGAAAATCGTAAACTTAATGAAAAAATGATGAATCAAGTTCAATATAGTATAAAATTTTATTCTAATAAAACAACTGATCAGTTCAATCGTATAATGAAATTACAACAACCGGTTAACAAATTGAGCGAAGTTAACAGTGCCAACAAATCATCATTACCATTTACATTATATATTTTTACATATTTTCATAGTATTGCAACTTAAATGTATGATTCTGATTGGTCGAATATAGTATAAATAAGCTTACACTTTCAAATATTTTTATAAAATGCCAGAAACTAAATTTTTTATACCTTTGTTGAATGAGCTGGTTTCTAATAATAGAGAAGAAGATTATATCATTGAAAACATAAAATTCATGGTAAACCGTACCGAGAAAATAGTAGAAGACATCCCATTTGATTATGAAAAAATTCTCAATTTGCCAACATTAGAGAGAAAGAATGCATTCCAATCAATATTTAGTTACATGTTTGATGAAAATAATAAATGGATGCGAATAATAGTAGGATTAATGTATATGAAACACATGATATTAAAACCTGGATCCGACTATGAAAATTATTTCCAATGGTCTATAGAGGTAAATTACTTTATATTGTTATTAATTTATCATTATTTAAGTGATAGAAACAAAAATTGATCCATGGGTAGAAACAAACGGTGGATGGTCAGCGATTATTCAAGTTACCGCAGAAGCCAAACGTTCAGATATTTATATCGCAAATTGTAAATTTTTATTAAAACTATTAACTGGAGCATCGGTTTTAATTTTATGTAATAAAGTTTATCATAGATTTTAATAAATATTTCTTTGTTATTATTATTAATAAAAACTACATTTTAAAGATTTATTGATTATTATATGTACATTTTTCATCACCACAATATTCTGTCATTATATTTTCTAAAACATGATCAACACAAGTCTTAAATTCGGTAGGCTCAACTTCATCATTGATAATTTCGGTATCTGCAGTATCTTCAGTATCATTAATAATTTCAGTATCATTATTAATTTCATTATCAATTTCTCCATCGTCACTCTGACATTCAGAATCACAACATGAATCTTCTTTACTCAATGCTTCAACTAGAGTCAACATATCTCTAATTTTTACACCGGTTATTTCTTCGAGTTTATCAAACAAAATGTTTATTAAATATTCTAAACAAAAATTAATTAACTATTTTATATTTTACCTTTTTCAGACATCATTTTTAAAACTATTTTAAAACTAATTATAATTTGTTTATAGAATAACAAAGAAAACATTAATACATTTATTAAACACTAAACATTAAAATATACATTAAAATAATTGTGAAAATCTAGCAGTAACAATTTTCCAGATTGGAGAAAGCACATCATTTTGATCAGCTTTATATCCTTGAATTGCTATTGTTAAATACCAGTTTTCCTGTTCTTTGAATCCTATTTCTGTAAATGCATCATAATATCTGATATATTGACTGGTGAAGAAAGCATTTTCATTACATTTTAAATTGGAATTGATCTTTTTGAAAACCGTATCAATATCCTTGATATCTATCATTGAGAGAGTCCCAGCAAGAGATTGAAATTGAGTTTTATTGAGTTTGACTGGATTTGCCAATTGCATATTAATAGGCTCCTTTAAAAAATACAT
Organism: Schmidtea mediterranea; assembly: GCA_022537955.1. Lineage (NCBI taxonomy): Eukaryota > Metazoa > Platyhelminthes > Tricladida > Dugesiidae > Schmidtea > Schmidtea mediterranea. The sequence continues at coordinate 273,582,270 of CM039679.1, forward strand.
TTTATAATTGTGGAACATCTGAACTGGTTGGACACTGATAGCACTTATTTTCTTGGTCATGTTTGATTTATGATCTTTATAAGGTGGTGACGAGCTTTTATACCCTTGACAGATACTGATTAACCAATAAAAATCATGCATATTTATATTATTAATTATAACAAAGGCAGTGCATGATAAGTGCATGATAAGTGCGTGACTGCATACATACACAAAACTGAATAAAGAAAACCCATACATTGAGTTTGTATATGATATCACATACATCAAAATTTCTCAACTATATAAAATTTTTTTATAAATAGTATTTTTATTATTATTATTCTATTATTATTCTATTATTATTCTCATATTATTGTAACCACCAAATAAAACTATAATAAATTAAAATATTATCAACAAATAAAATAAAACAAAACAAAAATCAAAATTCTAAACTTTTATTTTCGTAAAAGTTTCATTTTTGTAAGTTTCTTACCGAGTTTATTATATTCCACTCAAATATCGCTGATACCGAAAATTTCAGCAACTGCAACCCAGAATACAAGGGTATTCCGTTTCCATTTCCTTTACCATGCGGTTGATTTTATTATCCCAAAGAGCTTGCCTAATCAGCTCGGAAATCATAATTCCTGATTCTTCATATATTGCCGATTCAATCTTTGCTGGCTCCTTGATCTTCAAAATTTCCTTCATTTGAGGATAATAATAAATAATTCGGTCAATTACCATCGGGGCATATGTGTCTAAATAAATAATAAATAAAAGAAAATAAATAAATAATAATAATTTACCATATTGACTGGTATTTTTCTTCTGCATATTTTTCTTCGATGTAGTATTTTCCATTTTAAAATGAAATGAAATGAATAAGCAAATTGTTTTAATCTATCATTAGCCAATCAGATGTTGACCAATCCCGTGATTTCATTTTGTATGTCATAAACAATATTTTTGTACTCTAGATTTCGCAACCCTAATATGACTATTTTGCCACTGGCAAACACGTTAACACACATTGGGTTGTATTTTAAAAGCCTCAATGTTACCATTAGCAATATCATTATTATCACAATAAACGATGGGGCAATCATTACCTAATGTCAAATTAAAATTTAAATCATCTTGTTGTAATGGAGAAGATTTGGACGAACCCAGAAGACGAAGCAGGTTTCGGTGGAGTGGCAAAGTTAAAGAAAAGTGTCCCAAAGTCGAAAAAGGAAACGCAAAGGTTGTTGTCAGATCAGCTTGCGTACAGTTTAAACAAACCAATGCGGAAAAGATTTCCAACAAGAGTTTATAAGACATTCGGTATTAATGATTTATGGCAAATGGATTTGATGGAGATGATACCGTATTCGAAGATTAACAAGGGTTATAAATATATTTTAATGTGTATTGATGTTTTCAGTCGTTTTGCTCGCGGTGTACCAACAAAGACAAAATCTGCAGAGGAAATATCTAAAGCAATTAACTCAATGTTTAAAAATGGGCATCCAGACAATTTGCAAACCGATTTAGGTATTATTATTATTATTATTATTATTATTATTATTATTATTATTATTATTATTATTGTTGTTGTTATTATTATTATTATTATTATTATAGGCAAGGAGTTTTACAATAGTAAAGTTAAGCAAATCCTGGATCGTCTCAAAATAAATCATTATTCTGTACATTCTCAATACAAAGCCGCACATGTTGAAGGATTTAACCAGACATTGACGGATAGATTGAAGAAATATTTCGTTCATCAAGGTAATAAAATATGGATAAATGTATTACCGAAAATACTTGTTAGTTATAATAATTCATCACATCGAGGTCTGAATGGTTTGAGACCCGTAGATATCAGCTCGAAAACACGAGTACGATCTAAAACAGTTGCTATTACAAAACCAAAATATAAAGTTGGTGATCACGTTAGAATTAGTAAAATATCTGCTTCACCTTTCATCAAAAATTTCGATAGTAATTGGAGTGATGAGGTATTTCAAATTACTAAAATTAATACTAAACAGAGTCCTGTAATGTATGTTATTAAAGATAGTGATAACAATGTAATACAAGAGAAATTCTATGAACAGGAATTACAAGTTATTTCCAAACCTACAGTGTTCAGAATTCAGAAAATATTGAAAACTAAAATGGTGCGTAAGGATAAACAATACTATGTCAAATGACATGGATATCAAAAACCCTCATGGATATCATCAAAAGACCTAGTAAAATGAGTTTCTATACAATTTTTCTTAGCAATAGTTGCCAACTAATCCATCCGGAAAATCAAGCAAGTAAATTTATGGTTAATCTTCAAAATCCTATGTATTTACATGGAAATTGGGAAGTTGCTTTGCAAGACTTTACATTTGTGTACAATACATTCCCATTTTATAGTCATTGTAAAATCGGTTACAAGAAACGTGTTCCCAAAACCTGTAGTGGTATTTTCTCAATCAATAATTTTGAACGATATTGTCATATTCCGAATCAAATTTTAGATGAAAATAGTGGCATGTTTTTCAAAGATGGATTAAATATTAGTTGTGATTTTAGCCCATTTACAATAAAATTTGAAAGTATTGATGACGCCAAGCGAATGGGTAGTGATAAGCTTAACATAGTTGTTCCTGGGACTGAATACTTATTACGTTTCAAAAAATTTGAAGAAAACAGTGTAACGATCGAACACATCAAAATAACTGTATCATATATTAATGAAGTTGAGAATACATTTACATTTACTAAAGATTTATATATTGAAACGCTTGAGGAATTACATAAATATATTTCATTCAATTGTTTACATATATTTAAAACTATTGAATTTGTTAAAGATGGAATATGTAAATTCAGTCTGAATAATAACATTTGTGAAGTTACATTTGATAGAAATATGGCTAATACATTGGGATTAGATAAGCAAACATATAAAAATAATAAAACTTCATAGACAAATGTTCATATATACTAACATCATCGATCCTATAATTGTTAGTGATTCTTTGGTTCCTCTATTGAAATCTGTTTGGGTTGATAAACAATGAGTAACATCGCAAACTTTATCGAAAAATAGTGATTATAGAGAAACATATACTCAAGATTTCGATAATGACAATTATTGTGCTACATACATGCAGAGTATAGTGAGAAATATGGGTTATTTAGATAAAAACTTTAATTTTGGTATAACTCTTGATGATTTTAAAAGCAAATATTCATTCTTTACATTTGTTTTGGCACCCGATTTTGATTTAAATCAGAGTCAATTACCTCAAAATGGAAATTTACGATTAGACATAAAGTTTGCTAAAGCTACAACTGAACCGGTACATGTTGTAATATATAGAGTATTTGAAAATGAGGTTCAAATAACTGCAAACAGAACAGTGTTTGTATAAATGTATAGATAATTTATGATAATTTGTCATGGAGTAAGTTTTTAAATGTATTATTATTATTATTGATGTAGTTCTGTTCAGGTCTATCGAATTGGAAAACAAATACTAGGACATGAATTTTTAGGGGTTTTTCCTCTTGATAAAATTCCATATTTACGTAATAATCAAGCCATAATCGTGAATACTCAATCATCTCATCTCGGTGGAGAACATTGGTTAGCAATATAAATGAAACCTAGCAAGATATTTGTATTTGATCCTATGGGTTTCTATTATCCTGCTTTAATGGTTTCAAAACTGCAAACAATGGGTAAACCTATTGTGTATAATAAAACTATGTATCAAAAACCATGGACCTTAACACGTGGTCAACATTTTTTAGCATGGTTATTATCCAAGCGATTTGATGTATAATAAATGTATTAATGTTTGTGTTATGTTTTAATATTATTGTTATGTTTTAACTATTAATATTTTTTTTAATTATTATTATTATTATTATTATTATTATTATGTGTTTAATTAATATTTAATTAATGTTAACAAAGCCAGTGCATGATAAGTGCATGATTTACATAGATACTGCATGACCATCACGTGATTTACAAAGACACTACATGATAAGTGCATGATTAGTAACAAGGAACACATACATACACACTCAAGACTGTATGTAATTTACAAAGAAATCAAAAACACATACATACTTTTGTTTGTATGTGATTTACAAAGAAAACATACCTACACAATATAGGCTGCATGCGTAAAAACCTCTCACCTATATGTGTGTATTGCTTAAATGTGATTGGCTAAATCCTGAAAATATTATTCTCTTTATAATTATTTGCAAATTCAAAATCTATCACAATTAATTCAAAAATTGGTAATTTTTATTTATTATTTATTATTTATTACTATTAATCTTTTAGTAAATTTCGACTGGTTCGATGTAACCGAAAATGAGGATCTTTTGGATTTGGATGACGTTTTGGTAAAATTTTATTTGTTTGTTAAATGATTTTATTAATATTCTTTTAGATCGTAATAAAAATAATGTTGAAAGAATTATTATTGAAGATACTCCCACTTCAATTAATGAAGATGTTCATGAGCTTATATCTATCGGTAAGTTTAATATTTATTTATTTTCAAAATATAAAAAACATTTCAGATGATGATATGATTCCGGCATCTTACCGAATAATTATTTTGGATGATATAGTGGATAATGCCCCCACTTCTATTGATGATGACGATTCATCTGATGATAATATTGATGCAGATTTATGTTAGTAATTTATTTATTTTTAAACTTTATTTAAATATATTAATTTACATTAATTATATTTTTAAAAATTTAACGAATTTATATAAAATTGTAATGAAGTTATTTTTTGAAAATTATGAAAAGTATAAGATTTTATGGAAATTATTTAATAGCGAAAAATTTATGAAGATTTTATGAAATCATGTAAAGTTGATTCTTAACTAATTCTAGGGAATGAGTTCTGTAAATAATAAAAGGTTGTTTTTATTAAATTTTAGATTAATAAATATCTATTCTTTATTAATAATAAGAAAAAAATAATAATAATCATAATAGTCTACAGTAAGCATTGAAAACGATATTTATATAAAACGATATTTTATATTAAATTAATACTTATTTGATGTGATAATAATAATCTGCAGTGAGCATGCAGCTGTATTTTGAAAAAATAATATTCATTTTATATGATAATAATACTTATTTTATATGATAATAATAATAATATTTTATGTGATAATAATAATAATATTTTATATGATAATAATAGTCTGCAGAGGAAATATTTTGAAAATTATATTCAGTTTATATGTTAATAATATTTATTTCATATGATAATAATAATAGTCTACAGTAAGCATGTAGTTATTTGCCCTATAATTTGTTAATAATTATAATCTGCAGTGAGCATGCAGCTATTCACCCTATAATTTGAAACATTTATTATTATACAGGTCTTAATGTTATAAACTTGCATAATAATGAATGATTCGCGAATGTTGCAATAATTATGCAAAACAAGTGCAAAGCCATGTCTAATACATTTGACTATATAAAAATTATCATTTATTATTATACAAGTCTTTATGATATAGACTTGTATAATAATGAAAGATAATTTTATGAAATATTGTAAAATAATTATATTTTATTTTTAATACAAGTTATTTAATTTATTATTATTTTATCAGGTAAATTTTACCCAAAATATTGCATGATCTCAAAGAATCATGGTGAAATATGTCACCAAAAAATGAAACAATACTATGTCCATAGATTTAATTGCATCGGGTTTTTTATTTGCCCTGTATGCAAAACATCCCAGCCCATAAAATACAAAGCTTTATATAACATTCACAAAGACCATTTAGATTCATTTAAAATAAATAAAAAGGAGCTGTTTCGTAACAGTAATAAAAATAATGTAAATATTATGAATATTATAAATAATATACACCCAACCAAAATAACTAAAAATAAAAGACCTACTGAACATAGGACATCTAAAATACCAAATAAACTTATAAAACTCGAAGTCATCGAAATCAGTGATGACGAATCTATTAATAATGTAGAGATTATAAATAATGTAGATATTATTAATAATGCAGATATTATAAATAATACAGATATTATAAATAATGCAGATATTGTAAATAATGTAGATATTATAAATAATGTAGATATTGATATTATAAATAATTTAGATATTATAAATAATGTAGATATTGTAAATAATACTATTAATCAAGTTGGTGGTTCATTAGAACCTATAATACAAATTAATTTAAACGGCGCAATTAAAACAATTAAATTTGATACATCAGAGGCGCGACTGATAAAAATAATGTTAACTGAGAGAATCAGTTCTAAATTATTTGATGAGATTGTAAAGATGGGGGGTGATGTTAAAATTCAATTTGCTGTTTTAATAAAGTTTGAAAAAGATGGGGAAATCCGCGATAATTATTTTTCAAACAACGCAGAAAAATTTTCAGATAGTTTTTTATCTGAAGGAGTTAATAAACTCAATGAAAAAATAGAAAAGTTCACCCATTTAGGCAGTAGATGGAGAGTAATCAATATTTTAGAAATAGATTTTATACTTACCAAATTTTCCCCAATTAGTCGTTTATCAGGTCATCGATATATTCAGACTCCTTCTGCTATTACATCTAAAAAGCTATTATAAATGTTAAAAATACTGACGATAAATGCTTCCTTTATAGTATTCTGGCAATTCTTAAAAAAGATTTAATTTTAGAAAATCGGACTAGACCTGCAAAATACACCGAGTTTTTAAACAATTTAGTATATGACGAAATTACGGATTGTCCAATGAAATTAATAAATATCCCAAAATTTGAAAAGAAAAACGTGAGTTTAAATTTAACAATAAACGTCCTTTCTTATACTCCAACTGTGATAATTGACGAGGTTCCTGATAGTTATGTCTTCCATCACCCTCATTTAAGTATAATTCATCGTTCAAAGATCACTGACGGAACACCTATTTATTTGCTTTTATTAGAGAAAAGTGATAGGAACCACTAGACCGTGGTGAGTGATCTCAATAAATTAATGAATTGTCATCAGAACCCCGATTGTCCAGTTCAAATTAGATGCAAATGGTGCCCACACTGCCTAAATGGTTTCAGGCTGGATAATGCCTTTAATAAACATGTAGCTCTATGCGCTAAAAATCAGACGGGTACAACCCTTTACACATTACCCGATAACAAAAATTTAAAATTTGAAAATTATTCTAAAACATCACCCTTCCTTATGTAATTTATGCCGATTTCGAGTTGGTTTTACCACTTGATGTTAGACATCACCAAATTCATATGCCTAGTTCAGCAGGCCTTTTACTATTAAATAACTATACAAAAACACAGCAATATTTTGAATTTTATGGACCTGACTGCATTTCTTTATTTCTTAAAAAAGTAGAGGAAATTGCTGTCACAATTGTCCTACCTTATTATGATGTTGAAGGGAAAAAGTTAATAAGTTTTATGTCTTTCGCTGAACAACGAGAATTTAAACAATGTCGAACTTGCTATCTTTGCAAGAAACCGATTGTAAATCCTGCTAAAGACCATTGTCACTTTACAGGTAAATATCTTGGTGCAGCGTGCCGAAAATGTAATTTTGCGCTTAGAATATACAAGTTGCTTCCAATAGTGTTTCATAATTTAAAAGGTTACGATCTGCATCATATTTTAAAACATGATCTCAACGATTTTCCTTCTTGGAATTTAGACATTATCCCTACCTCGACTGAAAAATTTATTTCTTTAATTGGATATATAAAAAATTTGGGTGTTAGATTTATAGATAGTATGCAATTTGTAAATTGCTCTTTATCTAAGGCTGTAAAAACACTTGCTACACTACCTCTTACTACCTCTGCCTTTCCTAGTTCTATTATAGATTCTAAAGGTATATTTTTTTATGATTATGCCGCGTCTTTTGATGTTCTTGAAACTACTTATGAATTGCCTCCTAAATGGAAGGGTGTGACGGATGATGAGTATGCGACAGCTGAATTGGTTTGGATGCAACAAAACTGGTAATTTGCGTGACTATATGATGCATTATTTAAAAGTTGATGTATTCCTACTCGCTGATTACTTTCAACAGTTCCGTGAAAAGGCCATTGCATACAATTGTCTTGAACCTCTAAACTTTTATGGAATTCCTGGAATGTTATGGGCGTCAGCGCTTATGACATTAGATGAACCAATAGAGCTTTTACAGGACATGGAAATGTTCAATTTTTACGAGGGAGAAATACGAGGAGGGTTAACGTTTGTTGACAAACACTATGTTGCTTCTTCAGAGGACACCGAATTATTGTATATAGACATAAATAATTTGTACGGTTGGGCTCTTAGCCAATCTTTGCCTTATGCTGATTTTGTTTGGGTGTATGATGGTTTGGATGATGTATTGAATGAGTGTATGAATGTTGAGGATATTGAAATCCTTCCATATGGATATACTATGGAAGTTGATATTGATATTCCTAAAAATTTCCATGATTTTTTAAATGACTATCCGATTGGACCGGAAAAGATGTGCCCACCAAATTCAAAAGTTGAGAAGCTAATGCTCACGCATTATCCAAAGAAGAATCATGTTCTTCATTGGAGGCTTTTCAGGCTTTATCTTTCGCTTGGAGTTAAGGTTGTGAATGTACATAGATGTATAAAATTTACATAGAAACCTATTTTAAAAAATTATATAGATAAAAATACTGACTTGCGAGCAAATGCAGTCATCGAGATATATAAAGATTTATTTAAATTATATAATAACAGCTTGTACGGTAAATCCGTTGAAAACCTTAAGAAGCGAATGAATTTGCGACTATGTAGTTTATTTGAAAAGTTAATTACATATTTGTCAAAACCGGCATTCAGAAAAACCATTGAAGTTGATGAGAATCTGTTTGCCGCGCATCTTAATAAGGACACAATATGTTTGGATAGGCCTAGTTATATGGGACAATCAGTACTAGATATATCCAAACTACGGATGTATCAGTTGCAGTATAAAGAGCTGCAAAAGTATAGAACTATTTATAATTGTGATATAAATTTTATTACCGGTGATACGGACAGCTTCTTTTTAGAAATAAAAAATTTAAAATTAGATACTTTATTAAAAGCGATGATTTTGGATGACCTTTTAGATACATCTAATTATGAACCCTCTCATCCTTTATATTCAAGACGACTAGCATCCGTTTTAAGAAAGTTTGAGGATGAGAGTAAGGGGAAGGGTATAGTGAGTGGATTTTCCTGCGCCCTAAATGTTATAGTTTATTGTTAAATAAGTCGACTATGAGGGCTAAGGGAGTAAAATTAGCAGGTACAAATATAAATCATCAATCATATTTAGATTGTTACAATAATAACGAGATTATATCTGTACCTCAGACTAGAATAGGGTCCCGGAATCATCAGCTTTTCAATTTTAAAAATAGTAAAATAGCGCTAAACAACCACGATGATAAGAGGACATGGGTTGATAAAAATGTTAGTTTCGCCTATGGACACTATAGAGGGCTTGATGCAATTAATAGTGGTCATAGTATTACAAGAACACAGCAATTTCAAGATATATTCAACGGAATTTTGGCTCCTGATTGATCATCAATTTATCAGACGAACAATTATTGGAATTTTGTATATTATAGAAAAAATAAAATTGTACATTTACTTATTTTACTATGTTTTTTGATTATTATTAGTTGCTTTTTATATAAAGGGTTATAAAACATGTTCACAATAGTTAAAAGTAACTTGAATAATATTTCTTTAGAAACAAAATAACATTTATTACATATACACAGAATGGTACTCATCAATAATTATACCACAACTTTCACACCTATTAGGGTTTTTAAAACATGATGAACAAATAATGATATTTCCACATGGTAAATATAAAATATTGACTTTATTAATTAAACAACTTGAACATGTAAGATATTGTTTTTGTACTTCATCCAGTTTATCCTTGATTTTTATTTCGATTTTATCTGCATTAAATAATGTAGGATTGAATAACATCTCGATATTTGCCAAACCTGAAATCCATGCACATCCAGAATACATTAAGCATATTAATTTCTGTAGGATTTATGTTATTTAGAAATAATATGCAACTAGATAATTTCATTATTGACTTGTTGAAACCAAAAAATTCTACGAGAATTTGAATATTGTGATATTTAAAAGATTTATTTATTTATTTATTTTTGGTAGTAATAAATAATCATAGGTTTCTGTCAATAGTCTATCGATTATTAAAACGGTCTGATTCCATGTAATTCTGAATTCCGGTATCTTAATTTAGAAGATAATAATAATAATAATAATAAAATAAAACCTTTGTATGATTTAAGGGTGATTCGAAAATATCAAATGCCATTTTATAAGAGTAAATATTATTTAACACTATATATATGTTTTCAATGTCTTTGTTACATAACAATAATACTATTAAACATTACACGCACATGACTTATAAAGATATGGACAATAGGAGTGCATGAGTACCAAGGACATGTGCAAGAGGAGTTTATTATAAAAAATTTTAAAAATATTAATAGTTAAAACATTACTTATAAAAATAAGTAATAGAATAAAAAAAATTTTAATTTAAAAATATTATTAATTAAAACACTACTTATATGCGCTGCCCGATATCGAAAGTATGTGGAATGGGCTTTGAATAAAGCTCTTCAACAATATTACTATAGTAGAATTATTTCTTTATAATAAAAGTTTTTTTTGTACATGTCTTGGTTATTATTATATATTAATATTAATAATAATAATAATAATAATAATACTAATAATAATAATATAATAATAATAATAATAATAAACTAAGTAATAGTTAAAACTTATAAAAATAAGTAATAGAATAAAACTTTTAAAAATATTAATAATTAAAACACTAATTATTTTTATAAGTAGTAATTTTAAATTTAAAATTTTTTAAAAATAATATGACCTTGAGAAATTTTTGATGAGTCATCCAATGACCTTGAAAAAAATTGAATGACCTTGAGAAATTTTGAATGACCTTGAGAGTTTTTGAATGACCTTGAAAAAATTTGAATGACCTTGAGAAATTTTTTCGAGGAGTCATGGTCTTTGTTTGGATGACCTTGAGAAATTTTTCGATGAGTCATGGTTTTTGTTTGGATGACCCTGAGAAATATGATGAGTCATCGAATGACCTTGAATGAGTCATGGTCTTTGTTTGAATGTCCTTGAAAAATATTATGACTCATCGAATGACTTTGAATGAGTCACGGTCTTTGTTTCAATGGCCTTGAATGAGTCATTGTCTTTGTCTTAAATTTTTTTTGTACTTTTAGACTTAGAAAAAACGATTTACCCCCTTGGGGTTGATCTAGCGGTGACACACCCCACTACTCACCAACAAGTCAGGCAGTTAACCAGAGAGATTCAACAGGTTAAATCCATCTGGGTAGAGCCGAAGAAATTAAAGGCCCTCTACCTAAAGATTACGGCCGCCCAACGGGGTTGGGCCGAAGAAAAACAACTAGAGGATAGCGTTATCGGCGTTTCAGGAGGGCAACGCGGTAACCTACCCATTGTTTTTTGAACCGGCCCAACTGGCCTATAATGAAACGATAGCAGCCACAAAGTCCGCGAACAAACCTCATAGGCATCGACCCGAAAGAAACGAGCGCGCCAAGCCGCTCGACCAACAGAATAAAATATTCTCCCAGTTGTTATTTAATAAATGATTTTTGACTTTATATTGATCATCCAAATAAGTCATTTAATACTGAGATTAATTAAAGTAAAACTTGAGTAGCGTAGAAACTTAAGTTCACTTGATGAGGGCGTCGTACACACAAGTATGGGACCAGGATAAGAAAGTGCAAGCGAACCTTCTAATGGTAGTGCGTTGAACCCATCTTGAGGTTGGGCCAGAGTAGTTCTTTCGTAGCGCTCACCTTTGGCGACCTCAGAACCAATGGTTACATTACCAACGTTGCTTAGCAATGGGTAACTATTGGGGTGCAAAGAAAAGTTTTATTTGTGTCAAGGTTACACAAACCATAAACCCCATATATATATATATATATATATATATATATATATATATATCTGTATCACTGGTCGACTTTTCTTCCCAATAATTATTGTTGGATTTTATTTAAATAATAATAGACAAACAATACCCAACTTATATTTATATTCAAATTTTATATACACAACCCACAAATTGCAATACTCTACTATCGCAATGAAATATCTGATTTAACTATCTGATAAGTCTCACTGTGGTCGCTTTGTTTGCGCGTTGTTTGCAATAATAATAACCTTTTATATCTATTTTCGACTCAATTTGATTCTTCTTTCTTCATGTAATCCGAATTTTTCTGGTTCAAACAATTTTCCCTCTAATCCTAATGTCACATATTTCGTCGATATTTGAGACAACAATGCCAATTGCTTCTGAGTTTGAGTTCCTTTATATAGTAGAAACATTGGCTTTGATTAATAACCATACAACTAAATCGCTTCCGTTGGACAGCTTTTGTCCTCGCTTTTTTCATCTTAACGTCGTAGAAAAAAATTGATTGCCCAACCTATGTAACTTTCATATAATAATCTTTTACACTGGTCCCCATTAATCATAATGTCATTGTCATGCTTTCCAAAACCAACTTTGTTTGTTTTTTCTTTTGTTTACACAACTTTGCTTTTACTTAATTAATTAATTAGTTAGTTATATAACGATTTTCTGTTTTTGTACATTTTATTGCTTGTCGACCCTTTCTGAACATATTCTGATAAATCCAGTCATCTCATCTATATCTAACTCATTTTCAAATTTGAATTAGATGATTTATTGACATTCAATTCTAATAAAATGGAAATTATATTTCCTTTAAAATAATCTTTACTTTAACGACCCCAGCATTATACTAAAACCATCCATTCACACCCGAGTCACACCAATAAAAGTAAATAATTTAATTAATTTGAGGAAAAATTAAAAATTTTAAAAATTTTAAAAAAATCAAATTTCATTTCTTGAAATAATAACTGAGTAAGACAGAAAAGGTTTTAATTTACATTGGAATTTCACGTTAACAACGAACAACATAACCAACCACAAAACTTAAATAAGTTCGAAGACTGGTGTTAGAATTCATATTTCACACTACTGATCATAGGCGCGAGAATCAAGATTCTAATCTAGCATATCCCTCACATCGACAATACTCTTGTTGTCGTCCGAGTCCATGTTGACGAGTAATTTTCTACGACAAGGATCTTGATTTTTGTACCGCCGACTTGGGGAATTGTGTGGCTGATTACATCTCCAAAGTAGTCCGTCCAATAATCGAAAGAACTAGATGAATCTTGACCTTCACGATCCCTTGTCGGTTAGGCAATTCTACTACCACTTGGTCAAGATATAAGTTCAGGCTTGTTTCAACTGTTGGTTCAACATATATCCACGACGCCGACTTGTCTGGTTGCACGAACTCCGAGTGCATCTCGGTTACAATTGCGGTAAGGCATTGGCAAATATTACCGCACCTCAGTCCGAAGACGTTTTCGGCGTCGTTTAATCTTGCTGGGGTGGTGCTTCTTACTCGTTTTTGGTTTTTATCTGGATGCATGTTTCTTTATCAGTCACATCGTGTGTCGGGACTAGATTCAAATCCATCGCCAAACCTCGACCAAATAGTCGTCGCTTTAGTTCAACTTCCGTGAAGGAATCGACCAATATAGTATGAGCTCGATTCTCGGTGATCATGGCATCTGGTAAGACATTAAGACATAAGAATCTTCCGCTGATGGTCTTTAACCTTCTTAACGGGTAATTGTTCATACTTTGTTACACATGGAATGTGTGACATTTTTTCTAATTTTGAGGTTGATTGGATTGGGCAATTCTCTTTTGGCTTGGTGATTTTGGGAATCTTGAGATTTTGCATTTCCAGATAGTTCTAAATGAACTGTACAACAATAGTTATGAAATTTGTTCTAAAAAAAGATAAAGTGGGTAAAAGAATTTAATTTTAATTATTATATATATATTATGTTCGCCAGATGCGATTTTAATTTGTTATTAACGTTAGTAATGAATGATTGAATTTTGAAATCTAGTAAGCTTAATATCGGTAAATATAATTAACTTAGACAAAATGTCAGGGTTAAATAACAATTAGAATTTTGTGATTAAGTTTTGTAAAATAACATAGAAAATTTTCATTAAACAAAATAAACAAATCTTTTAAACAAAATTAATAAGTCATTATGAAATTTACTGGGAAAAATTTCATAAAATCACTTAGTGAACTGGAAGCATTTTCGAATTTATTTAATAATACTGTAGTATTCTCGCCGGAGTGTACATTAGATTAGGAAGGATACTTAGGTAGAAAATGAATACCAATGCCGAGGTGTTAGTGGAGAGTAGTGCATTCAATACCGGTATACCGGTATCGGTACTACCGGTAATACCGGACTTTTTTCTGGTACCGAAATACCGGTATTGAGTTGGATCAATACCGGTATTTCCGGTATTGGATATATAAAAAATATTTAAAATTATTTCTCAATTTTACTTAAAAAATATTATAATAATAAGGCATTGCTCTTTTAACCAAAAATAAATTAGACTTTCATAACTAAATTGACGAATGCAGGACTATTAATGGTTTTCCTGACTGTTTATGCAGAACTAAAAACTTCAAAATTCATGACCAGTTACAATTTTTCCTGACAATTTTTTGTTTCCTGACTATTTATTATTTAACTAGTATCTAAAAAGACAAATTCTCTATTATATCTTCAGTACTCATGCAAAAACTTTATGCCTAATAGATTATTAGGCATAAAGTTTTATAAGTAATTATGATAACGTTAAAAAAAAAACTTTATGCATTCTGAATTGTATTTTACCCGCGCAAATAAACCTTCCCTTACAGAAAAAAAAACTTTCGAGTACTCGACAAACTAAAAGCTTAGATTTCCTAACCACTGGTAAAAATATGGTGGCTTGCTTAGCGTGTTTTTTTTTCAGAAATTTGAACTGATCAAATAATAATATAACAAGGTTTTTTGTTATTAATGTATTTTTATTTATTTATTTACTTTTCAATTTAAAATCATTGCAAATATTTTTTGACAACACAAAATTATTTTAATCTATCCACGAATATAACAGTGCCAAATATGCTCATTATTTAACTTATTATTTTAATTGAGTAAATTGTTCATTTATTTTCAAAATAAGCGCTTTTTTATTACAATAGCTACTTGTAGTGAAATTTTCTGGTTTTTTTAACTCATGCGTTGTTTTTTAGTAAAAAAATATTTTTTCAATTAATGTTGTACAAATTACAACAGTTTCTTGTAACATTTGACAATTTATTATCTAGATCGTCATATAATTGGAAGTCTAAAAACATAAAAATAATCAAGATTAAAAATAAGTAAATTTTATTTAAGAATGATTTAAAACTTAATTTTGATTTGGATATTTAAACATAAATCCCATTAACCAAATATTTCTAGTATGCGATGTGCTAGATTTAATTATTTTATTGACCCGAAATTTAAGAAACCTACTTTCAAATTCAATAATAACAATAACGTTAAATAATAATTCAATAGTTAAATTGAAAAAAAATGGCCACATGTTTCCATGTGCAGTCTTTCCGTCAAATCGTTATAATTAGGTATTCGAGTTCGAAAACTTAACCTGTTGTATCTTGTTGTTAAAAGTTCTTAAAATTTTTATCATAGCGCAAGAATTCACTTTTATTTACAATTCCGATTGATATTTATTTAAATAAATACGTCTACGTCAGCAAATTTGCATTTAAATAGTAAGTATTTTATTTCTAAACATATATTTGGGTACTTTAAATGAATTAGGTTCGCTTTTATTTGCAGATTTTTGTTTTTTTTGAAGCCAACAAGAAATAGACAAAAAAGGGATTGTCAGAAAATAATATCAGATAATTTTAGTTTTTTTTTGGTAAGGAATTGAGTATCAATAATCAATATTTTATCTCAAATGGATAGTTTTATATTAATTTAATATTCAGAAACCCCAAAAATGTTTCAAAAAATATTCAAAGAGTTCAGCACCGGCGCACGAGTAGACGAAAATTCTGTGTGGTTTTATTTTCTGTGTGATAAAGAAAACCAACTTTCAAAGTGTAAGAAATGCGGCAAAGAGATAAAATCACATGGTGGCAGTACCAGTGGGCTCCATACACATCTAAGAACAAACCATGAAATTGACTTGCTAAAGAGAAAATCGAACCAAGATGCAGCATCGTCATCGGCTTTGTTTTCATCGGCTCCGTTGTCATCGGCCAAAAAACCCAAACCTCTGATCACCGATTTCTTACAAAATCAACATGACAAGTCGTTGCCTGCAGTTTTTTCTAGAATGACCGCCCTTGACGGACTGCCCTTTAGCGTATTTGCCACATCGGCTGAACTGAGAACATCGCTAGGAGCTCGTGGGTTTATTGTTCCGAAATCGGCGGCGACAATTCGAAATATGGTAGTAAAATACGCAAACACAATCAGAGAGACGGTCATATCCAATTTCACTCGTCTCCGAACGCAAGGGTGCGATTCAGCTTGACATTTGATGAGTGGACGTCAATTAAAAATCGAAGATATTTAAATGTAAACGTTCACACCGAGGACGAATTTTGGAGCCTTGGATTAGCTAGAGTTGTTGTTCACTGCCTGCTGAAAAATGCATTGAGTTGATTCAAAAAGTGTTGACGCAGTTTATGCTGAATTACGACGAAGACATTGTGTGCATTACTACTGATGGAGCTTCCGTAATGCAAAAAGTTGGACGGTTAAGCAATTGTGATCAACAGTTTTGCATTGTGCATGGCATTCAACTGGGTGTGCTAGACGTTTTGTACAAAAAACCGTCAACTTCTGCTAAAACAATCTTGAAAGGAAGCTCGAATGACGAGAGAAGTAGAGAAAACGAGGATGACGACGAAAACCTAACCAATGATGATGAAGAAGACTTTTCGGACGGGTTTCAAGTTGTGATGAGTGAAAAGGACGACACTATCCAACTGACCGATGAGTTGCAGCCGTTAATCGCTAAGGTGCGCACCGTTGTAAAATTGTTTCGCTGTTCACCGACAAAAAATGATAAAACGCTCGAAAAATACACATTAGACGAATTTGGTGAAGCTCTTCCACTAATATTCGACTCAAAAACTCGTTGGTGTAGCTTGCACACAATGCTCGCACGTTTCATGAAATTGAAAAATTGCATTCGCAAGTCGCTGATTGACCTTCAGTCAAAAATTGAGATAAGTGATAAGGAGTTCGACACAATTTCATCGGTTGTGGCATGTCTCGAGCCAGTAAAATTAGCCGTGGAAGCATTGTGTCGCAATGATGCAACAATGTTGTCAGCCGATACAACACTATTATTCATGGTAAATTACCTTGGAGACACGGAATTAGCTGTTAAATTGAAAGCTGCATTGGTGCGACGAATAAACGAGCGACGGACACCTTTTTCTAGCTTGCTACACTATCTGCACAAGGGCCATCAACGATATGAGAATTTGGATCCAGCGCTGTCTTTTGAGCATCTTAGCAAATCAACCATTGTAAATGCCATAGTTCAACTGAATGAGCGGCTCAATCAGCGAGCAGACGAGCCTCTCCCTTCGACCAGCGTTTCATTTGATAGCGATTCTGTTGACAGCACTGCAAACTTGTCATTGAAAGAAAAGCTTGACATGGCAATTTTGAATGATAAAAAGTGTAAAAATAAGGAAAGATTGAACGTTTCGAAAGATTTATCAAAAACAATCCGCAAGGAAATTGCAATTTTCGAAGAAGAAGGAACTCGTGGAACATATTTGCAAAACACCTACGAATACTTGAAAACTATAAAGCCAACAAGTGTCGAATCGGAGCGTGTATTTTCAGCAAGTGGCAACTTTGTTACCAAATTACGATCATCTCTTGAGGATGACACTCTGAATGCCCTTTGTTTCTTACGGGCGTATTTTACAAAGGAGAAAAACAGCGCAAAATGAAAAAAAATTGTTATTTTGATACAAAATAAAAAAGTTCGTTGAATTTGTAAATTTTTACTATTTATTTGATATTTTAATCAAATTTTAATTTTTTTTCTATCTTCAATACCGGTATTATACCGGTATTACCGGTATTGAAATATTTCGATACCGCAATACCGGTATTGAAAAATTATACCGGTATTAAATGCACTAGTGGAGAGCTAAGTAACTTAAGCCTTTCAATCCGCTTTCAGAAACCCGAAAGTGAAAATATCACGAGGAGTTCTAGAAATGAAGCTTACCTGCTCATGGATTTTCAGTTGTTATATAAAGTACAAATTTTGGTTTGCTCATGGGTATATAGTGGTAGGATTAAAATTGTTATGCGTCTGGGAAGGAAGGTAGACTCTAAGATGAGAAGATATTTCGATCGAGATGAGTAGGTTTAAATAAATTTGGAACGGATTTAAACAAATTAATTCCCAGCCAGTACACCAACATAGGCTATTTTCTATATATTTTACAAAATCATGTTTGATATAAAATTGATAACCAGAAAACGCTGAGCATATTAAATTGCATAGAAATGATTTCATTACAAAATATTATGCAACTCGATAATTTCATCAACGTTTTGTTGAATCCGAACAAGTCTACAATAAATTTCGTTAATTCATGTTTAAATGATTTTTCCAATTCAAGTAGAGATATATCATCAAAATTAGATACAAAAGATCTATAAAGTATCGAAGAAGTTAGATTCCAATTAATAAAAATAAATTCCAATTAATTTAAATGATTAAACTACTCAATAAATATAAATATAGAACCAAATTCAAAAAAAGACTTCAATCATTATTTAAATAGAAATTCAGCAATTAGTAGTGACTAAAAAATTATTGATTGATAGTCTGATAAATAAATATAGATTTAAAATAATTTCCGGGTTTTTTAGAAATTAATGATTTCGTAATTTGTGAGTACATAAATACTCATTTTTCTCAGAAAGCATCTATATTATGGTACTAAAATATTTGAAAAAGGAATTAAACAAAGCCAATCAAATCATTGCCGAAGTAATCGGTACAGAAAAACCGACAGAACTTGATGAACAATTTGTGCAGTTAGAAAACATCTTCAACGTTTATTATCATCTTTTGAAAGATCTCTCTAGACAATGTAAAAATATTCTGTATCCCAGTATCACTTCTAGTTTCCTACAAAACACTGCAAATAAATTCAAAAGTTCTGATAATCAAAAACATTATCCTCACCCAGAAAAGTGTTTTGCGGAAGCTTGCAAAAAATACGGAAAAGAATTAAAGAATTTTCCTATAGGTGACGCTTTGTTGAGTCTTAATGATTCATTTATCGAGATCGTTGATTACAAAAACATTCTAGAAGAATTGGTGAAAGAAAATATTTTACTTCCTATGAAGTCAGTCAGAAAGAAGGAAATGGCAAATATAAAAAGAGATCGTAAAGAATTGGAAAGCTTCCGGTTGTCATATGATGCAATTAAAAGAAAATACATTTCAAGTTCAAAAAACAAATCCAGTGATTTAAAATACGCGCACAAATTATTACTAAAAAAGAGCAATGAACTTTTCAACCGGATGGCTGAATTTTTGACGTCTTCTGATGATACAATTCATATAATAAATAAAATCTCTGACATACAAATGAACTATCATAAACTCTGTGCGGAAAAATATGAAGAAATTTCTAAAGACATAAAATACCGGATGGGTCTTCAGGAATTAAATTCTACCAACAATGAGAGTCAGTGCTATTCTACTAGTGATATCAAGTCAAACCTTTCTGATGACGAGATTATTCACTCAAATAAACTCAGATTTCAAAATGTGTCATCAAAAGGAAAAGGTTCTGTCGAAAAACCATGTTGTAGGGTAATTTATTCATATGTCGGTAGTGATGACAGTGACCTGACAGTGGAAGTGGGAGAAATAATCTATTTACTTCCCGGAGGCAATGAAGAGTGGTTTGTCGCCGAACATGAAGGGAAAATCGGCAATATTCCTCGAAATCATGTTGAAATTATTTCTCCGTTAGAAGGCTAAATATTCAAATTCTTAATAATTTTATTGTTAAATTTTTAATAAAAAATTTCATTATTTCATTTGTTTTCACAATTGATCTGTTTTCATTTTCAATTTTTTTTATCATCACTTTTTACCAGATTTTTCAATCATTCTCCCATGTTTCATTTGCTTTGTTTAAATTGTCTGTATGTTGATTTGTTTACACTCTCTAGCTAAATGCTTTTGTTAGTATTTTAAATAAAAAAACACCAAAACAAAACCATTTTACAATTCATTTTAAAAGAATAAAACACCAAATTTTTATTGGTCGATAATAAATGAAAAATGATTTTTTCTCAATTCAACATGCAAAAAAAATTAATAAAATATCCCGCACATTATCTTTCCTCAAACCCATTTTGATGATTTGGTGTTCACGTTTCAAATCATATTCCACAGAATAAATTTCAACCACATTTTCTTTTGCCTCTCCTAACACATCTTCTACACTTCACTCGATTATTATACTAAATCATATTCTGCTTTATCTTCTGCAGCATCTTATTCAGCTGATATGATAAATATATTAGGTTCATATTTTAAATTACTAAATAATCGGTATTTCCTTTCGGAAAATGCATTTATATGTTCTTTGCGGTAGTTAAAGTATATTTTATAATGGGTAATATTTAGAGTCTTGCACGTGGGACATATTTTTACAAATAACTTTGCAATCAGTTTATGATAATATACTTCAATTACTTTGTGATACTTAGTCCAATGAACTATAGATTGGCAACAGTTGGGTTATAATGCACCTAATTTAACTAAAAATTTATTGAGAAAAGGTACTTTTAACTTAGCTTTATAGTTGTAATTTAATTGTATTGGGATAATTGATTTCCCTGTTCCCTATATGTAAACCCTTATAATTATTGTCTATGACTGCCTGCATGTTCGATTTATTATTTTGACTGTCTGGGTCCTCGTATTACGTCATCGTTTATTATTTATCAGTAGTGATATGTGTGGCACCTGGCGCAGTTTTTGATACCCCCTCTTATACTACTAATTAGATTATAAAGATTAATATTATGTATTTAATTTATTGAATTATTTAATTTTTTATTATTAATTTATTTTTATTTAATTATATATTTATTTATTTTTAATTTAATTTATTTATTTATTCTTTTTTTTAAAATATTTTTAATTTAATTTATTATTATTATTAGTGATTTAAAATACGCGTACAAATTATTACTAAAAAAGAGCAATGAACTTTTCAACCGGATGGCTGAATTTTTGACGTCTTCTGATGATACAATTCATATAATAAATAAAATCTCTGACATCCAAATGCACTATCGTAAACTTTGTGCGGAAAAATATGAAGAAATTTCTAAAGACATAAAATACCGGATGCGTCTTCAGGAATTAAATTCTACCAACAATGAGAGTCAGTGCTATTCTACTAGTGATATCAAGTCAAACCTTTCTGATGACGAGATTTTTCACTCAAATAAACTCAGATGTCAAAATGTGTCATCAAAAGGAAAAGGTTCTGTCGAAAAACCATGTTGTAGGGTAATTTATTCATATGTCGGTAGTGATGACAGTGACCTGACAGTGGAAGTGGGAGAAATAATCTATTTACTTCCCGGCGGCAATGAAGAGTGGTTTGTCGCCGAATATGTAGGGAAAATCGGCAATATTCCTCGAAATCATGTTGAAATTATTTCTCCGTTAAAGGCTAAATATTCAAATTCTTAATAATTTTATTGTTAAATTTTTAATAAAAATTTCATTATTTCATTTGATTTCACAATTGATCTGTTTTCATTTTCAATTTTCTTTATCATCACTTTTTACCAGTATTAATAATAATCTCTATTTAACATGAAAATTTAAGTGAAGATTAGATTTTCGAGTTGGAAAAGCTGGTTGGCTGAATAATTCATGACAGTAGAGTAAAAACATTTTGAAAAGAAAAACCACAATTACCTATTACTGCTCAAGAATTCTATTTGAACATCAATTACAAAGTTAGATGCGTAAAGTTTAAAACATTGCACCCGTTTGTAAAGAAAAAAGTTGCGTTTATTACAAAGAAGAAAAGAGGAGATGAGATAAAGCATTACGCCAGATAAAGTAGTGAGTTAAAAGAAAATTGATGCATTCATGGATAAACCAGAAACAAAGGAAGTAATAAATGTGAAAGATTACCCTTTTGAATCGTAAACAAATTCAATAGCTTACTCGTACAGATAAATGTCCGTTAAACCTGAATGAACCACGAACTGTGTTTATGTCGAAAACTTAAAGATAACCAAGAAATGAAAATGTCAGAAAATGCAAAACTCCATTAAACTCTATTGCGGATCTAGAATAATAATTAATTGTAATGTTGTAAATTAATGTTCTTTTGCTTTTTATGCCACAATGAGTAGACGAAATACCCAGAACTTATATAAGAATCCATTTTCTTGAAATCGAATGACTTACAGAATGTACAAACGTTTGACAAATTCAAAACAAGTGAAATCTTCTTGAGCTTTAAATATTACGATTCATGAAAGAGAATATTCGTATGTAAATTAAAAATTTTACACTTAATATTAATAGTAGAGGAAATTAGTTTTTCATCAGAAATAATTGAATTATATTTCATTCACGTTTTTTATCGTGTTTCATTCTATCGATTACATCCAGGAATGAGCTGGAGCCGGCTCGGTGCGACTCGACGAGCTTGTTGATAAAGCTTTTGTAATTCGGCGAGCCGCTTGTTTAATTAAACCTATAAATAAAAATAAGCCATTTTAATAGTATGTTTATGCAAAATATGCACAACGCACTGATGTACCACACACTCTAAAACATATCATGTGTGTACGTAAAATACTAAGTGCTTTGCTCTTGCTTATGAGTGAGACACAAGTTGTGAAGCTTTGGCACACACAGTAAATGCTTTATTTATTTATTTTGTGCAATAAATGGTTTGTTTTGTTATATATATTTGTTGGGTTATTATTATTAAAAGTCGGTTCCCTCTGACTTCTCGTGTTCTTTCCGAATCAAATAAGCAAACCCAACACAGAATAATTTTATTTGCACTTTATCACAGTTACAACTCAATCCGATTTATTTCAATGATTTGTAATCACAATTTCACTGATTTATTTGCACCTTTTAACCACCGTATACATTTGATTATCTTAAGGTAGGTTATCCAATGGATAATCACCTTTCTGATAGATAACTTTGACTTTACTTGGGTTTAGATTCTTCTACTGACCTGACTACACTACTCGTTTGCTTCGATCGCTGGCCATTTCGTGTTTTTCCATTTTCCTTTTATACTCCTGTTCAGACTGTTTTCCGAAAATTTTCAACTACATTTGCTACATTATTAAATTATTAAAAATAATTACTTCCCACAGACCACCTTAGCCGACATTTGTCAACAACGTTTGCTCCATTAATAAATTACAAATTAGGAAATAATTACCTCTCCATAGATCAGCGGCGCCCATTTAATATTGTTTAGGCCAATTTACCCTTTTATATTATTCCGTCTACACGCTGGGTTTTCCTCATCTCTCGGTTTTCCTCATCTCTCGGGTTTCCTATTGCCTCGAGCTTCCCATTGACTCGGACTTCCCATTAGTAATTAATTTTTTTAATTAATTTCTTTTTTTGTCTTATATTATTTTTTAGGGGCCCCTAACTAAATTTTCATTATTATTTCTGGACTCGTCTCTCAATTTTGCGTTCAACCATACCAATTTCCCCCGATCAATACTACTTTCGAATTTTTGTAAATTTTTAATTAATGTTGCACTTTCATCATTTTGGTGTTTTATTGATTTTACTGTGCTTTTTTCGTAATACCCCAACATATTATATTTTTTATACTGTACAAAAATAAATGAAGACAATGTAATGTACTCATTTACCGTTTATTTCTTCGAAATAATAGCGAGCCGATTGTTCAAAGCTTGGCAGCCAACCCCTGATTATATCAGTGACTTGAGAATTGGGTATAAGGCATTCCCTGATATCGTCTCTGGAACTTTGGACTTATTGATTGTGGATACATTTCAAGATGAATTTTACGTGGGAAAACCTTGTAAATATTTTAAATTGAAAGAACATAATTATTTATAAATAAATATCGCTGAAAGTTTATTTTATATTTAATTTTTTATCAAGTTACCTACTTCGGCATATAATTACCCCAGAGTGTAATAAATTTATTGTCATTTAATGTTTATTCATATAACCACACAATAAGAATAATGTGCTTGTTTAGTGGGCTCAGAAATACAGAAATATGATAAATTTCGTCCGGATAGGGGCTAGGTATCACGATTAAGCTATGAAACAATCACAACGCGCAAAAGCACTGGTACGAAGTTGTAGACATCTGCAGCAAACATGGATTCGCCCAGAAATAGTTAAAAAGCTACACCAACAAATAGAGACACTCACAAATGAAGAGTTGGAAGCATTGAGAAATTAAAGGAACAAGCCCGCTTGATATCAAGATTGGAAGCATGATGTCACATTGAAAGCGACTTGAATGATCAGGACTCCTAGATGGAATCATTCCTACAGACGATGATTCTTTCGTTGAAATATCCTCGCCTACACAGTCAGCACCAATACCTGAATCTAATTAGGTGGAAGTGACAATAAGGAGAAGGCCCCATTGGTGAAGTCGCGGCTTCTAAAACACAAGCAAGCTCGAATGATGAGATTAAAAGCCACCCGTTTATTGGGAAAATTGAAAAAAACACCAGAACAATTATAAAAATAAATTTTGAAACAGTCAAATTGTTTTAGAATTGTGGTAGATTTATATTGTTAAAACTTTATTTTTAATTAGAATTACTTTCGTGACATTGTTTTTTTCACATTTAAAATTAAATTGTACAGAACAGCCGAAGATTATTCAAGCAGGTAAGCACCGTTTCCAGTACTAATCCTTGAATAACCTTCGTTTGCAGGTTCCTGACTGCCGATGGAATGACTTACTATAGCGTTACTATAGCTAACAACCCTTAGTATGTATCTCCGCATTTTACTAACCATTCCTGAACCTAGGGCCAGTGTAGTTTTATGCATGAACCCAAGTAGTGACTACCTCAGATGCCCTCATGATTTAATTGCATTGAGATTCATTGTCCCAATTTCCTTCCAAATAACTTAGTGACTTAAGGTCCTAATTTTTAATAATCCACTTAAATTATATTTATCAAAATTTTATATTAATTCATAAAACCTTTTCTTTTGATTTACTTTTTATTACCTTTTATTATACTAGGTTGTCTGTTTATAATAATGAAAGAATTCGAACGAATTTTAAAAATTTTATTTTATATTAATTAAACACTAATATCTCGGTACGGGTGCGAGCTAAAAAAATGTAATGAAGTTTATAACACTGATGTGATAAAACGGTCAAGTTGAAGTCTAATTGGTGAAATCTGAACATGATTGACTCTCGTCGCTACGCTACTCGTCTTCAGTGTCAATATCCACCGGAACGGGTTTTCTCATCTTGTTCAACCGACGCAGCTCGAGATCTGCGACCAGTAATCAGATTATCGAAGGGGTCTTCATTTGGCGACAGAGTCGCTCGTGGGACCGCTGATTCGTGGTCTTAGTCAATCAACAAGATCATGTCGACTGCATTCCTCGATGGACTGGATGCAATTGCTATTTTCATTTGAGAAGGCATAAAAGCATTCGTCTGATTCACGGACACTCACAGATTTACCGACTAATTTTCTGGGCACACCGGTTAAGTGAGTTGTGGGTGGATATGTTGCCCATTAATAGGGATATTTGTAGAGGGAGCATGACTCTTGGAAGCATATTTTCTGCAAGGGTGGTTGAAGAGCCCGATACATTTCATGGAATGCTCCTACATTCTCTCACAGAGTGGCCTGCTCCGCTCTGCGACGTTCTCTGAGCCTTCTATTTTTGTTCCGTTTATTCCGGGAGTGAGTACTTGGCACCACAGGAAGAGCGTTGTTTTCTGGATTTGACATTGTTGCAGTTTTCTTTAAGGTTGTATAAAGATCATTTATCGATCTTGTCAGGTGATGCGGAGGAATTATATTTATTCTCAGTGCCGGTAGGCGGGCTTAGAGTTCTATTTTAATGAATATTTACCTCAGCGTGGTGCTTTGTTCTGCAATTAGGACACGTTTGGCGAGGGTTTCCACTATTAAACTATCCGGAAATGAGCGAGTCTACCGATCTTCTTAAAGAGAGCCTTGCTGGCTTCTGGGAACTCAAATTTCCCTTCAACGTTTATTATTTTTGACTATGCTAAGTGTATTACGTCTCCAGCAGAGTACGCGAATCGGAAGGTGTGTTTGTTGCCTACGGTATTATTTTCAGAATCTTAAAGTGTTTCATAGCTTTTTCCTAAAATTTCAAATTCCTAATAAAATCGATTTTATGAAAATTTTGATGTAGGTTGATGAATTTAACCAAAGATTGGCGCCAAAATTTTCTCTTTTGAATTTATTTAATAAAATTAAAATTATGAAATTTTTTTACTGACTTTCAGGCATACCACAAGAACAAGATGCAAATTCTTACATAATGATAGCAGGTAGTGGAGTATGGGTGTTGTGAATATTTTCAGGACGAGTCGGTTGTAAGATAAGTGGGTTGGGCTATCAGCGGAGTGTCGAAAGTTGTATGTATATCACTAAGTCGGCTTCATCATGGTTTTATCTATTTATTTAGAGATGGGCGCTCAATAGTAGTCTATTTCATGCCGTTATCTCAGGCGTGGGTAATCATAACTATCGTCAGGAGTATTGCTACCGAGTTGATAGTTTGCTGGTTGAATTACGCGTAATTCATAAAAAAGATACCCCGACTATCCAGAATAGTTTCAAAAACAAGTTTAACATAATGTTAACAACTTTATATATAAAAAGATATTTTGATATAAACACAAAAATTACAAATTCCTTACTCGATTTAAAAATTTGTCAAGCTTAAAAGTGAAATTTTATTAGTTTTGTTAAGTTAAAAAATTATGAATTTGGCTACTGTATTTATAGCTGATTGGTGTGCGTTTGCAACGGATATGTAGTGGGAACATCTTATTGTATGCGTACTTGATAGGGATTCTGTAAGAGATATTTACTTGATACATAATTGGTTTCCTATCAGTTCCCAACAATTACTACAATCCGAAACAGTTAAAAAGATTGTCTAGCAACAGGTGTCGAGTGGTTACGATACATATATTTGTTGTGCCAAGACAGGATTTTGTTTAAATGAATCGGCACTAGTGAGTGATTTTGTTAAGTCTAGGGCGATGTTGGGTGCTGATCGGTGTGGATCGGTGTGGATGGGTTTTGATGGGTGCGGATCGGTGATCGTTGGTTGGTGTGTGTGTTAAATGTTTAAGAACGGAAGGTTCTAGAAGGTAGGCGTGTGGAAGGTTCTAGAAGGTAGGTGTGTTGGTCCACAACTGCATGACATAATAACAGTAAGGTAGGTGAGGTGTGTCTGAAGGTTCTAAAAGGCGGGTGTGTGGTAAGTGTGTTGGTCCACAACTACGTGACATAATAACAGTTAGGTAATAAGTGTGTCTCTGGGTAGTGACCAGTGGTCACGTAATAAGGGTTAGGTAATAAGTGTGTGACTAACCAGTGACATAATAAGTGTGCATCCGGGTAGTGACCAGTGGGCACGTGACATAATCATGAGGTCATTGTCCAAAGGTCAATTACTAGGTAGCAACTAGTGGACAGAGGTCAAATGTTATGTAATAATTACGTAAAACAAAAGGGTTGTATCTGAAGGGCTCACATCCTACTACTATAGCCATCGGAAAAAGATTAATCCGAACGACTATAATCAGGAAAAATAATTTTTTAAATAATATTTAAGAATTAAATAAACTATGTTGAATTGAGGCGAAAAATATGGACAGAACGCTGCTCAAATATTCCGAATCACGGATCAAGGGATTCCGTTTCGCTGATCAGTAGAAGAAGGATGAAAACGATGTATAAAAAGTGTAAATAGTAAATGAAACGTTAGAAGTGTAAATAGTACCCAAAAATTTATACCAAAACCATAAAAATTAAAGATGTGAATGAGAAGAGGAAAATAACCAATATTAATTTTAGAAATACCAATGAATCAAAACGATATAAACAACCAAGCGATAAAGGAAGTCGAAGTAAAAAATGAAGGTCAAAGATAACGACAGAAAACCAACCAGAACAACTAAAAGAAACAAGAGAAGAAACAGAACAATGGTGACAAAAGACGATATGACTAAAAGAAATGTTATTAGACGCAGAAGAAGAGCTAATGAAGGAGACGATAAAAACTAAAATGATGAGAGAAAATGGGAAAAACAGATAGAACAACGAATAGCCTACCTAGAAGGAAAAGAGAAACCTTACAAAGAACGAGAAGAGGAGCTGATGAAAGAATTTATTCAAAATCAAACAAGAATCGCAAATCAAAGGAAAGAGATACGAACCTTAGAACAAGAAAAACAAGATCAACAAAGCGAAATAGAGAAACTACGAGAGATAATAAAAGATAAAGAAACCCTAACCCTAAGAGAACTGGAACAGATGCGAACCGAACGCATTACAATGGGAACACATACTGAAACAAGATCACGAAATAATATTTCAACAAGCTAGAATGAAGGAGATGCTACTAGAACAAGAAAAGACTCTCAAACAAAGACAGGAGCAACAAAGAAAAACGGAAGTCAAGGAAGAATCGATCAAAATAGAAGCGAGAAAGTGGAAAGAACAATACCAAGAAGCCAAGAAAGAAATAAGATTATTACCCAAGAAGCTACTAAACACTGAAGATTGGGAACTATGGGAGCAAATCGAAGAGAAAAACACACAATCGAGGATTACAGTAACCAGATCCAAACAATGGGATTCCAAGAACGAATCAGACGAAATACAATAAGAAGACTCAGAAAAAACGAAACCAGCTACAGGAAATTGAACGATCAGCTAAACCAGAAAGTACTGGAAACACAAAACAAATTATCCGACGAAAAACGACAAAAGCAACAGTTAGACGAGAAACTAACGGAACTCCAACAAGATGTGAATGGACATCGAGGAGTAGTGGTATATAAAGAAATTCAACTGCGACATCAACTCGAAATCAACGAGCAACTTAGAGGACAAGTTTAAGCGGAAATAAAAACGATAAAGCAAGGGTATGAGGAAAACGAGCAGAATTTAAGGAAGGAAATCGAAAATTTGAAAGCGTTAGAAAATATGCATCATCTAGAAGCTCAAGTGGAAGGACTGACGGAAAATGTAGACTACCTCACATATCTATTAGATGAGGAGTTACAAATTACGAGTACATTACTACCTTGCGAAATCGACCACCGATTTTGCAAGTACCACTATATCCAACGGAAGTACCAACCCAAGCCCCCGCGGAACCAGATGAGGGATTTGGTGAGACGGAGGAAACGTTTGTATAATAAAGAAAAGAGAAAATTGTAAAAAGTGTAAAAAGATAAAAAATAAAAAAAAATGATAAAAACAGAAACTGTATAAAGAGCTAAATTAATGTATATTTAGTATGAACTCGAACGAAGCAGAAATTCAAATGAATCAAGAAGACGGCACAAATGAATACGACAGATACCAACCAATTCCTATTCAATTAGCACAACCAATCGAACAAGAACCATTAGAATATTACAGCAAGAAATGGAGAACCGAAAGAAAAGAATGGCGAGGAATAGCAGAAGAACAAGAAATGGAAATCGCATGACTAAGTCAACAGTTAATCCAGACGAGACAACTAGTCAATACAGTGAAGCGAGAATTAACAACCAATATGAAAGGTGCCTGAGAAAGAAAGAGAGAAAACGAATATCTAAGACAAGAATTGGCAAAGATAAAAACTCTAGTAGTTTTGGAGGATTATTGGAAAACAGAAGCAGAAAGAATGAGAGAAAGCAGAAAAAGCGAGCAGGGATATTTAATACAGCTGGAAGAGAGTTACAAAGAAGCGAGAGAAATAAAACAAAATCACCAGCAAACTCAAGAAGAGATTGAATCGTTAAAAGAAGAACTCCAAGAACAAAAGCGAAAAACCGAGAAACAGAGAATCAACAAAATTGGGTACAAACACAAATTCGAACGAAAACAAGCGAACGAGAGGAATCTCCGAATACAAATAAGCAACAAATGGAAGACAATTGAAGAGAACAAGGAGCAATTAAAAGAACTTCCGAAACTGACGGAGCGCTTGATAAAGACTCAAGTATTAATAATGAGATTTGCAGAAGGGAGAGTTAAAGAGAAAAGTGAAATACGCTCACCTCCGAGAAAAGAGAAAGAGTAAAAAGGGATAAACTTCGCTGTATATAGACAAATAAAAATTGTAAATGAAATAACTAATGTATATTAAAAAAGGAAAAGAAAATGAATCTAGAACTATGGACAATGATAATAGCAATAACGAGGATGTGTGTTACCGAAAACCCCTTAGAGAGATGCGAGAAAACTCACCCATTCAGAAGAGAAGACAGCACCTGCGCAGAATACAAAGAGATCTGCAGAAACCCCGAAAACCAATGTCCGATAAAAGAAAACGAAAAGGCGAACGATGAATTAAAGCAAAGTATCAGCAAGACTCAGCAAATGATACAAACCCTTCTGAATAACAACGACGAAGTGTCAAGAATAAAAAATGAGAACCTAGATATAAAGAAAACCTTGGAAACAATCATCAGACAAATCCAAGAAACTATCAAAGCAAACCCCGAGAATAAACCAATGCGTGAAATCCTTAAAATTACCTTGTCATCCAAAAGACATCAACAGAATAAATCCCAACAGAAGTACGAACCAAGTCTACCAATCCCAAAAATCGAACAAATCTTGATAATCAGTGTAACCCTAAACGTCGTATCTCTAATATGCTGTCTTATCATCTGTCTAATTGTGACCAAGCGACACAGACAAAATACCTCAACCCGAAGAATTGGAGGAATATGGAATCGAATCCGGAACATCAAGAAAAACAACGAAGCATCAAAACTCTCGTGAATCTCCATCAATCAACCATGCCAATCAAACCCAACAAAAAGAGAAAATCAGTTAGAAAGCGAAACCCAAGCCGTCAATGATTCATTTGAGACCAAATTTACTGTGTAATAACTGATTTATATTGATAAAAAACTAAACTACTTGACTTCAATTTTGATTTTATTTTATATATAGTAGTCGGACCATAAGTCCATCTTTATCTTGATAATTATTGATAACGTAGCAACTTTTTATTGTTTGTGGGTATTGAGATCACGACCAGAGAGCTCGTAGACTCAAATAAATGTATAAAAGTATGATCTGAAAAAGACTATTCGAAATTGCGGGTCGCAATTTTATGGACCCCCGAGTGTTTTATGTTGGGCCAGAACACAAACGGCCTTGAGAACCGTTTAAATGAATCGGTAATACACACGCAAAATACAACATGCCGATTTAAAATCGGACCCATAAAACACCAACTAACCCTGCTAAAATATGAGAAAGAAAACAATTAAATATAAAATCAAGAAACACAAAATTAAATTAAAGTAATAACAAAGTGCACCAAGATCCGCACGAAATAAACATAAAAATAACATGAGAACATGAAAATTTGACCGAAATTTGACAATTTATCGAAAAATGCGAGAATTCATGAAAATGAAACAAAAATCAAATAATTTGAATTGGAAACAATTCATTTAAAAAATTAAAAAAGAAAATTGTCAAATAAAATTGCAAAATAATACAATTAAGATTAGAATATACTAGAAAATCACAAGGTCAAATTTTGTTTTACTAAATCAAAATTAACACGCAAGGTTAGGGTCGTACAACAGGTATATATACCGATTCATTTTCACATAATTTAACTCGTTTTAAAGAAAACTCGTTTTAACAAAACTCAGTTTTACTCGATTTCAATAACCAGAACTTTAATGTGAGTGAAGAAATGTTCATGTGAGCTCTGTTTGAGGCGTCGGCGTGGGGAAAGGTTTGTGTATGTAATGTGTCGAACCACGTATGCCAATTATGAATCTGTATTTATGCCAGTTATATTTCAATAAATGCTTGATTTAGAAAAAACTCATGTCGAAATTTTTTCCGGCCCACAGTCGACACATCACTGCAAGTCAATAAAATCTACACACCCAAACCAAACTGTGTAAGTTCGGTGTAAGTCCGCCAATAGTTTGTGCCCGTGAAGGCTACGGCGTGAGAACGCAGTAGCTGGAACGTCAATATTGTCCGTCATAAGGGAATTTTGGAAGTGGTGAGGTGGTCTTTTGGCTACCCCTCCGCATCCCATTTCCTGAAAATTCGACCTAAAATCTAAATTGACCATCGGTTAAAAATCACCACAACGAGTAGTCCAGTGGACACTCGTAACGTTCTAATATCAACATATTTAGTCCTAAGATCAATTAAAAGGGAATGACTGGAAGGGGCGTCGTAAATCATTGCTATCGTCTCAAATTTATTCAAATAATAAAAATATAATAACGGAGAATCAGGAGGGTATAGATATAGCATCAATCTTAATCAAAAAATAAAAGCGTGATAGACTAAAGATCGTAAAAGCATTACTATAGCCTCGATTTTAGGCGAATAATATTATTAAACGTAAAAGTAAGGGCCATAAATTTCGTATCGACGATCTCGATTCTTAGTCAAATAACAAAATCAATCATAGAAAAATAAAGATCATGGATTTCATTGCTATAGTCACGCTTTTATAAAATCTTGAGTAACCGAAAACAACACTTAAAGTCACGATTGGTAATTAAATAAACCCAAGAACCAAAATTTCATTGTCCACGACAAAGTACTTAAAAGATGAAATCGGTAATAGTAAATAATAAGTAATAAGCTCCCTCGCCACAACTCGAACGGCAGAATGTATAATAAAATTGGTAAAGCTAAACTCCCACTACTATAATCGTATACGAATATTAAACAACCGCGACAGTAGGATTAAATACTGAGAACAATTAAATGCAGCAAAATAAACGTAATAAGGGAGGAAACAAATAGGTCTCGATAAGTACATCCCCAAAAATATATACTTAAATGACAGCATTAGAAATAGCTAATAACAATTCTAAATTAATGTAACGTTAATTAAACGCAAACGAAACAACCATAATATTTAACTAAATTAAAACCACAACGAATTAATACACGCACAAAAGAGTTATTAAAAAATTAAGTAATACCATAACACGTGATCAATTAAATCATCTGAAAAATCACAATGGGCTACAGACCGACGAGGACCGTAAAATAGACAGGATATAGAAGGATAAGTCCACGAATTTTCGAAGGTAATCTTCTCGGTAATAACCAATAACATCTTCATTAGGATATTAGCTAGATCCACTAAATAATGAATAGATCCTATACTATGTAAAACATCAATGGAGTAGGCAATCATTTAAGAATGAAACTTTCACGCCAGCTATTTGAGATTGACCAATTTGCCGACAAAAAACGGGATTCGTGCCTTCTGTAGGTTGAATATTCCTGAGATAGCTATAGCTGAAGTCTAAATCTAATTAAAGATAAAGGAAATAAAAAGTTATCAGCTAGCTAACTTCGTCCGACGGCGTATGGGATTTAGAATCAGACTAAAAATAAATGTGGACGCACTCCCACATAGGTTAAATAGGAAATCGTCTCGACAAATTTCCAAGCACACCACTAGTTGAATGTCGACAGGCATTCGTGTAAACACCCACTAGGGGAGAATCAAAAATCAATAGAAGAAACGATCTGGACAGGAAAGGAAGCGTGGCAAAATCGATTGAAAATATTAAGAAATGTGACATTAATCATGATTGTCGAGAATAATTAAACGGACGTGGAATTAATTAAATCGAAAATATGACTACGTGGCACATCCCTGGAGTTTAATATAAATTCGAATGCAGTAATAAATTCATTTAATGTACAATTGAATTGAACTACTATGAATCCACGAGATAAATGGCAGAGAAATGGAGGAGCCAGCGAGTTTTGAGGAGAACCTAACATCACAATGAAAAAGAAGCGATCCACGCCAGAAGATGGTAAGCGCCTTACTTATATCATCAGATCTATTTAATTTGTACATTCATGCGAGTGCCATCGGGGAGGATAGAACTGGCCAAATTTCACTTGATTTCTGGAGAAAATTCGCGACCTGTAAATGCAACATTATCTCATTAAATGCTCTGTAGGATCTCAAGAATTTTGTTAGCACATTAATAAAATTACTAATTATGTTATGGAGTTATTTCTATTAATTGATCAGTTTAAATGTTCACCTCTTGGCTCGTCCGCCTGACAAATGCCCAGAAATTAGTTCAACCTAAAGTGGACAGCGTACTCGCTGAGTGACTAGCATAGAGCATTTCAACTACAACACTGACGACATCACATCCAATTAGGGACGACCAAGATTACCGCGAGAGTCCAAATAACTCTGACAACGAGCGTTTACCAACACTGAGTGACAGCAAACATGCCTAGTACCACAAAGACACCGTAAGAAATTAGCAGACAGTGCCAAACCCCCATGAGTTCTGAAGCGTCCCTAGGAGGACTAGGAATAGCCGACTAAGTCGAGTAGGTATGATAAATGACGCAATTAAGGTAAATGAATATTTTCTAAAATACGACTGATAGTAAATAGTTTACCCACGAGATGAACATTCGTGCAATTACTCGTCCGAGAATCCAACCATCACACTTAGCTAGTTCACCATCTTATAAACATTTAACTACTAGCACATACAATCGCCACTCATAAGTCAAATTTGTAGTAAATGATCGTAATAAAAGGCGTATATGTATGACTTATTAAATAACCTAATGATTAACATTTTGCAGATCATTCTTGGATAGACGCGTCCCGCGTCACCATGCGATTTCCTGCACGATCGGCCGCCAGAAGTTTACAGGCCCTATGGGACGCGGGATTCTCAGTCTCGCCAGTGAGGGTATCCCGCGCGGGCATACACAGAGAGGACGAGAAAGTAGAGCTCCCTTTTGTGGCTATCAAAAGAGAGCCTGGCCGCAATCCAGCCCGAGAAATTCGAGGGCAAGCGGAATTCTTATTGGCGCGTTTGGAGGAACACCAATGCCAAACCAACCTGCAAGTAAACCGAGCCAGACGATATCTAACTGAAATCAATAGGGCCATAGCAACCGGAGCTATTCCTAGTACGGATGGGTACGCCCCTCCATACAATGTATCCTACAATCTCGATGACCCGAACCTAGTAGGAGAAACAGAAGCAATGAACGTGGTGGTCCCACGAAGGATGTTGTCCAGCGAGATGAGGGATGCAGACAGACGTCCCTACCAGGACCCGGAACACTCCTATGCTCGTGAGATTCCGAAGCGATTCAGAGACCGAAGATATGAGAAACATAATTAACAGGCATAAATTGTAAATAAAAATTGGACTTCATGTTAATGTTTCTTTTGTTTTTCATTCTAATTTG
Organism: Schmidtea mediterranea; assembly: GCA_022537955.1. NCBI lineage: Eukaryota > Metazoa > Platyhelminthes > Tricladida > Dugesiidae > Schmidtea > Schmidtea mediterranea. Next base: position 273,617,936 of record CM039679.1, read on the forward strand.
TTGCTCATAGTGGGTTTCTGGGTGATTGATATTTTGAAACTATATGGTTGTTACCCAGACAACCCCATACAAATATCTTTCGCTTACCACTCGGCACCCGTTGCTAAGCAACGTTGGAACTGTGTTCGAGTGGGTAGAACGTCCGCAAAAAGTGAGCGCTATCACGAATGCTATAATTGACCGAACGATCCATGGGTTCAACGAGCTGCCGGTAGAAGGCCTGTGCTCGATTTAAATTTTATTAGGTCCCTTGCAAAGTATATTTTCGTTGTTGTGGTTACCACAGATTCACACTTCAGATCTGTCAATTGAGTTGGGTCGGATGACAATACGAAATTAAACATATCATTTATTAAATAACACAATATGTACACAAATTAGACCACATTCGCCACTTTGAGCCGCCGATGTTTTGCCTGTTGGGTCTGTCCTTGGGTGTGGCCGGAACTATCGTATCTCGGTAAGCCAACTGTGCCGGGGCGAAGACCAACGGATAAGTCACCGCTGCCCCTTCTTGGCTCGCCGACAGTGCTGTTTCTAGCCCTTTGATTTGAGTTTTAAAATTCTGCGTCAGTTGTTGTTCGCTAGCCTGGGTTTCGCGGACCGGAGAGATAGAAAATCCCGCGTCCCACATCGCCTGCCTGCATCGGGCAGCCGAGTGAGCGGGGAACCAAGCTATGACTCTGGACGCGTCAATCCACGAGTCTTCTGGAAATAAGAAAATCATTATTTACATATTAATATCCGTCAGGTTATTCATTTGTCTAAGTGAATCCCAGGTTTGAGTAGGTGAATGTGCCTTATACGGGTCGTTCTACGTCGGGGGTCAAACTCATGGGTTTATGTATGGTGGGGTCGTTCCAATTTTACAACTCGTTGGCAGTCGTCCAGAGTCCATTAACTACTCACGTCATCGGTGATACTACGGAATTTTTTCCCGGCGTTATGAATACCTGAATTAATATAATTTAAAACGGAGCTTCGGTTGAACGATTCGGCTCCATAGTATCTTAGCAGTCACTTGGGCGTCAAAAATTTACTCACAAGCTTAACTAAGTCTGTATCTCAAGTGTCTACCTGACTAAACCCAATTTTCCCATAAAACTAATTAAATGTCAACTGCCTACGTCTAAAATAATACAAAATAAAAAAAATAAATAAATCTTAGAACCGAAGGGTATTTATAAATTTCTGCAGGCCTCGTTGCTCTAAATTGCGATCTACCTCAAGTCGTTTTGTAATTAGCAATAGTTATTATACATTTGGATTTGGGATGCTGTAAGTATTCGTAATTAAATGCATGCTCTATTCGAAGTCGACCTATTTGTAATTGTTAGTAACCAATGCATAATTGAAATTTGAAACGAGGTTCTGAAATTCTTCCTTTCACGTTGATAATTTTACTCCAAATTTTTCGTTTTACAAAAATTAAATCTACTTTTACCTTACTAATAATTAGTGTCTATTTTGGTTTGAAATTATTTTCTAAAAATGTAGACAATTTGACTAAAAATCTAAAGAAAACTAATATACTTATATATTATTTAGTGATCAATATGCAGCCATTACTCATGTTGATAGATTAGTGAAGGTACTTTATTACGATAATAGGTTACTTTTGCTCGTTTCCATTGGGGATCATAAAATTGCAGATCTCGAGTTCAGATCAAAATATACTTGGTATCATCGAGGACCTACAAGGAAGGACTCTGACCACTACCAACGAATTTCAAAGGTTCATAGTCATTTACATCGCGGTCGGTGGCTTAAACATTGATCGGCCGGTAAGTCCACAACTGGTTTTTGTTTTATGTTTATTAATTACGCGATGGAGAAATAGGCATCAAAAACAAATTATCTGAGTAATTAACTAATTTATTAATTTTTAACAAAGATTATCTTCGGGTCCTGATTCGGTTAGAGTCTGTTCCAGGATAGGTTCGTGAATTGGATCATGTGTCTGAGGCTCGAAAGGTACATTTAAGTCAAATGATGAAAGTACTAATATTTACTTGCATGGTAGGGTTCGTCGGTACTTGAGACGTTGAATTCCGAGCGCCCGTGGCGGTTCCTTGAAGATTGATCAGCTTTGCCAGACATATTGATAGTAAGTTGAAATGAATGATTTTTTATCGATGGTGAATTTTATGCCGGAGTGTGTGCCTACTAGTGTAGACAATCGTGACCTGCACACACTCCCTTTATGACGGGTAGTTATCTCTTACCTGTTGTCAGCAGTTGTGCATCGATTTTTTGGTTGTCGTAATATTTCATAAAATATCACATTTTTCCTCTATCCAGTGTTCTTATTTATAGAATAGAAATTCGGTTGGGTTACGAAAAACTGGCTACCGACAAAAGCTAAAAATCTAACGGCGAAAATCTTTCTCAATTATAGGGATCTATTTTGTTCCACGGAAGTGTTGGTGACAGATCTTGGCCCATGCCGTAAGTTATTTATTATAGTTTCCATATATATTATTATCTGTCACTAGTTATTGATAATGGAGTCTGGGTCTTCCTGACTGGTTGAACGGGTGTTTGATGCCTCCTCAGTATGATGTCGGGGTATGTTCGGAACTGGATGTTATAAAAACTGGACGATTTATGTCAGATGGATTCAACTATGGCTTGTTGCAAGGCCTCTCGCCAATGGTACTCGTGAATACTTCCGATGTGTTGTCTCAAATTAAATTTATTGTGATCTACAATTTTCCTTTTATTTGTATTAAGTGGACTTATTTGATATAATTAGTTCTATCAATTGCCACAGAACTTATTCAATTCAACCGGAATTTTCCTTTTATACTTTTGGTGGGTTACAGGGTATCGATGTTTGTTTGAATCTTTCTATGGTTACCCCGGTAACGCCATATAAATATTTTCTAGCTGCCACTCGGCACCCGTTGCCAGGCAACGTTGGTAATGTGTTCGAGTGGTTGGATTGTCCGCAAAAAGTGAGCGTTATTACTAATGCTGTAATTGCTCGGACAATCCCTGGGTCCAACGAGCTGTCGTTAGAAGACTTGTGCTCGCTTTAGATTCTTGGGTCCCTTATATGTCGTGGATTTTATTGCTGTACGGGTTATGGACACTTGAAAAACTCTGTGAAATTGATCGAATAACAAGGAAGATATAATTACGACAAGAATACATGTAACTGGCAATTAAGAGGTATTCAAAAGTTAATTAGGTCTGCTTCGACAATCGAGCGGCTCGGCGCCTTGCCGCTCTTTTCTCCCTGGTCGATAGTTGCTTGGCGCTGTTGTTGTGGTTGGGGTTGCTGTTGGGGTTGCCATCGCATCTCGATAAGCTAACTGAGCCGGGGCAAAAACGAGAGGGTAAGTTACGGCCGCTCCTTCCTGACTGGCGGACAGGGCAACCTCCAACCCTCGTATCTGCGTTCGGAGGCTCTGATTCAACTGTTTTTCGTCTGTTCAACCCTTCTGGGCTGCGGCGAGACGTTGACGTAGGGGTTTGATCTTTTTTGGGTCCACCCAGGTAGCCTTTGTTTGCTGGATCTCACGTGTTAACTGAAGGATCTGGTCATAGAGGGCTTTGTTGGTCTGCTGGACACGGGTCAGTTCGGTTCGTAGGATTTGGAGAGGTTCCATTTCTGGGGAAAATGGACATTAACACTTTTATTACTAATTTATAAGTCGCAAGCATACGGTTAATTTTAAAACATAAATTGCAAAATTTATACTACGAAATCACCAAAACAAATGGAGAACAAATTTCATCGATAAATTTTATATTAAAAAAAAACCAAAATGTCTGTAGTAAACCAGGACGGTTAGAGTTGGCTAGTTCGGGAAGGTCAGGCATCCTCAAAAAATTTCTTTATTCCCTCCTCCGGGGAGCAATTCGAAATCACCATCACGGGCCGCTTCGTATTACGGGCCGGTCTTGGGGAAGGTGGATAATTGTCCGCGAGTCGCCCAGCTGCCAGGTCATCCTCCACGTTGGCCAAATATTTCCTGGCCCGATCCACAGAGGAGTTGACGAGGCGCTGATGGTTTAGGAGGTGGTGCAGAAGTGCCTGGGCCCGCACATGGATATCCTGGGCCGGACTTGGGTCGCTGGATCGACCCTCCTTCTTAAATTGTCTCATGGTAAGCTCCACCAGGAGCGCGTCTTCCCGTCGGTTTTCTCCTGGCTGAGGCATGTCGGGTATCGTTCTTGATTGGTGCGTCGCCATGCTTGTCGCCATTGGTCTGCGACGTGAGCGGTCATATAGACGTGGGATCTCGATTGTTCTGAATGATATAATAGATCAACATGGATTAATCAAAAACCCTTCTATTTAAAATCCATCCATTCGGGTATATCCTATGGTATTACCCCCTAGGTCTAAGTCAGGTGAGCGAATATCCTATCTCCATAGATGGGAAATAATTTCATTGGGTACTCAGGGAATGGTAGGGTCGACGGTAATCGGGGGAAGATTAACTATGTTGCGCCGACATTCAAAATTACCTGATAATGGGAATTGATTACGAGTAATTGAACTCGCCACAAAAATGAATTAAGTCCTTAGACGAAATTCAGGCTAGTTAGGCTACTCGCGGGTCCTTTTAGTTACTACAAAATTCCGGGGTCTGACCAAGGGATGCCTAAGGACATTTCGAGCGGAGCATCGTACAACAGATTGCCGGGACTAAACAACCTACTAGGTGGTCAGGATAATTAAGATATCTGGGTTCCGCTGCCAAAGGGTATAACATTTTCAGGAAAGGTCGAAACTAATATAGGGTTTCCTAACAGGTCGTATCCATTTTCCCCTGCTTTGGGTGATCTGACTACTCTATAAATTAGAATACAATTTCGTAAGTTATTATAAATTTATGAGATGATAAAATTTGATTCTACAATTAAGAGATTCGACTAAACTTCCGGAATATTTCAAATAATTATAACTTTATCGTATGTTAAGAATTTAATTCTAAGACTACACTAAATCTGAATAAAATTTCAAATGACCCTAATCTTCTAATGTATAAAAACTGTAATTCTAGAACGTAAAAGATAACAAAAAGGTAATACTGGAACATGAATAATTTTAAATCATTACAATGTGGTAAAATACAGAAATGTAATTCTAAAACATAAAATAAGACAAAAATGTAATTGTAAATATAAATGATTCAAAAGATTACCATTTTCCAATAAAAGCTATAATTCTAAAACGTAAAATATGGCAAAAATGTAATTCTAAACATAAATGATTCAAATGATTATAATTTTCCGATAAAAATATAATTCTAAAACATAAAATATGACAAAATGTAATTATAAAACATAAATAGTTCAAATCATTATAATGTAATAATATGGTAAAATGTAGTAAAAAGAAAATCCGAAATCAACTTTCCTAAATCATTTGAATAATCATAACTCACCGATACGCAAAATTATAATCATACAACTAGAAAAATCCGAGTGCAATTTCTGAAATAATATAATCCACTATAACTTCGCAATAATTTTAAATTAACTAAAATTTTCGTCAAGTAATCAAAAAAATCAGAGTTTCCCAAATTGATAAAAACGAGGCTTATGATAGACTTTCCTCCTGGTTGAATACGGGTTCTAGCAGTTGAAATCGTTTGGGTAAAAATATCGTTAACTAGATGGGTGACAAATAAGCTCTTATCCCATCCTCAGTGGGGAACATTGTTGTTGCGATTTTTCCTATGTCTTACGCCGGATAAGCCGTAAAATTATAAAGATAAAAAAAATATATTTTACTCATGGGTTGTTCCTCGATTGTTATGTCTTCTGGTGGGGTCCTGACTACGGTGCACTCGTTTAATGGATTTCCTTGTGGGTTCATTTTAAAAGTTTTTGTTTCGTTATAATTTTTGGTTTGGCTGAATTAAATCTGCTGTGTCGATTTGTCGTCATATATAACATCGGTGTGCCATTTACTGAATCGAGGGGAGGTGTGCACCTCGATTGGCAGCGCGCGTGTGTAGTAAAAGGTCATCGTTACTGGCCTTATCAAGTGCGCTTTTTAGTTAATCGGGGTGTGCGTCTTTAGAAATATTATGCATCTATCTGATTCATTCGTAATACGACAAATACAGTTCAAAATCGCTGCATGTGGTAAGTGCGGGAACTTTATTTATTACTCCTTATTTGTCATTTTAGAATATTCGCATTTCACTCTGGATAAATTATCATAAATTACAAGGAACGTTCACTACAGTTTGATGCCTATTATTTACATTGTACAGGATCCCAACTATAGACACGGGTGGAATCTGATTTCATAGGGTAAGAATTATTTGTTCATATTGGTGGAGATTTTCTTCTTTGGTTTGTAGATAACCGACGTCAATTGGTGGCCTACTACTTTTGAGGTGGACTAAATCGAATGGAGGGTTCATCTGAGCGATAACAATTGGGTACTGCTTATGTGATTTGGGAACGGACTTTACCGGTATTTATTTTATATTTCATCGGCTTAACCTCATGACATTTATAGAGAAAAGGGGAAACAAAATTTGTTCTTAAGGTTCTTAGACTCAATATTTACCGATCCGGGAATCGAATGTTTATCCTAGTTGCAGTATTTCATTATTCAGAGCTATTTTAACTACGGAATCTCTTTCCTGAACTACCAGAATCTGGCTTCAAAAATTAATCGGAAGTTATAGGGAGCTAAATGGGTTCCAGACTTGCTCGGCTGTGGATTAATTCATTGTGATAATCAATTTATTCTCAATATAATATTTTTATGGTCGAGTTAATTATGTTCTTACTACGACTAAATGTTATTTCATTTGTGACAAATCAATGTGGACTTATTACATTTTAATAGCAGTTTAATTTATTGAGATCGTTCCATTAATTGCGGTTGATTTGGTATTTGGGTAACTTATTTTAATTTATGTCGAAAATTCGTTAGTATTAAGATTACAATATTGGCTCGATATTAGTATGGGTCCGTAATAGGAAATCGGGTGTATACTCAATGGTTTTAACTGTCCCTGCTACCTGGAAACTAAACTCATGTTCACTTTGGGGAGTTTACCCTATAGACCTGTTTATAGAACAAAAATTGTTTATTCACGGTTCAGTTTAAGTTCATAATGACTGTTCACTCCATAGTTTACTTAAATGGATGACTCTAATTATTGTTTAGTATAGGTCCAACAACGATTTCAATTTAGATTCCCGTTACCTTTCCCCTGGTTGACCTTAGGCGCATTGTGTTCATATTATAGTTAATGAGTGCCCACTGGACTACTCGGTGTGGTGATTTTGAGCCGTGTGTAGAATAATTTAGGTCGATTTTAAAGAAAACGAGAAACGAGGGAGTAGCCAAAAGACCACTTCCTTATTTCTCCTTTCTTCTATACGGGTAATATTGACGTTCCGATCCCTGCGTTCCGCACGCCGGGTCTTCACGGGCACAGATCATTGGCGATATTCCACGCACTTACACGAATCTGAATAATATGTTGATTTTACTATCTTGTGATGTGTCTTTGGCTGTGGGCCGGAAAAACTTCGACAAATTTAAGAAAAACAAAACTATAATTTATATATCATGAATAATTTATTAAAATAATAAAAACAAGTTACCAATCCACAATCCATAAACCATAAAATATTACTCTCCCCACGCCGACATCCAAGCAGAGCTCTATCGAGGTTGCGAGGGTGCGACGTGGAGAGAGCTTCCAATAAAACTCTCACTCATATAATAGATTTTAAAAAACTAGTTGAAGATTTTCAAAAACGATTTTTTGATTAAAATTTATGTGAAAATGCATCGGTATATATATCTATTTTTTGTCCCTAACCTTGCGTGTTCTTTTTAATTTAGTAAAACAAATTTTGACCTTGGATTTTTCTAGTGTATTCTAATCTTAATTTTTATTATTTTGATATTTTATTTGACAATTTTTTCTTTAGATTTTTAATTGAATTATTTCTAATTCAAATTATTTCATTTTTATTTCATTTTCATGAAATTTGGTATTTTTAATAAATTGTCAAATGTTGGTCAAAATCATTGGGTTTTCGTGTTATGTTTATATTTAATTCGTGCGGATCTTGGTGCATTTTGTTATTATTTTAATTTTATTTTTATGTTTATTATTTTATATTTTATTATCTTTTTTCTCATATTTGATAGGGTTTAGTTGATGTTTTAATAGGTTTGAATTTAAATTTGCATGTTATATTTGCATGTGTGTTACCGATTCATTTAAACATTTACGAGGCCGTTTGTGTTCTGGCCCAACACTTTATTTACTTAGTGAATTTACTTTCGTTTGGTAAAATTTCTGTAGCATGGTGTTTTCCTTTGATGTACATTATATCTAACGTTTATACAACTTGATATTTTCTGTTGACGAATATTACATTTTATAAAATTTACGTAATTTAGAGTTATCTTTTGCTGAATATTACATTTTATAAAATTTATGCAATTTGGTATTTTCTTTTGCGAATCTTATATTCCTAAAATTTATGTAATTTAGTGTTATCTGTTGATGAATATTATATTTTAGAGATCTAGTTTTACTTAGTAGACGACAATTCGGAACGTTGATTTTAGATGATTGTTTTCGATTCGGTTAATTCGGTTACTAATTTCCTGTAGATTTTTACATTGTTATTTTTAATTTTCGTCGATCCCAGATTTTCGCGCTGACAAAGTCTGTCTGATCTACGTTTATGTCCATATCATCCCGAAATCTAATTTATTTAACTACTTCCTTGCTAAATTTACAAAACTTTATATTCTAGTCATAGTATTTCGAGGTTTTGGTTTATTTAATTTCTATATATTTTCAGTTACTTTTAATTATTGATTCTTTATGAAATTATTTAGATTGTAGTGCGTTCGTTTACTGGTTCCAGTAGAACTTCTTTATACTATGAACTTAGTATTTAACTTTATTAATTGCTTTTAGCGCAGATCTTGGCGTTTTGAACATAGCATTTTAGTTTGGTAGAATTTGGAAGACTCTTTATCTCGTTTTAATTCGCTTAATAAGTTTTAATAACTTTTCGTCTAGATCATAGTAACGATTTTATTATTTAAAATTCCATCACCGTCCTTCATTTTGATCCTAAGTGCATTGTGTTTACATTATAGTTACGAGTGTCCACTGGACTACTCGGTGTTTTGATTTTTAGCCGTATGTGAAAAGTAATTTTAGGTCGAGTTTATGGGAAATGAGTGCCGACAAAACAGCCAAAAGACTAATTCCCTTACACCCTTTTCCCCTACACGGTATAATATTGACGTTTCAGCTCCTGCGTTCTCACGCCGGAGCCTTCACGGGCACGACTGTTGGCGATTATACACGCACTTACACAGTCGATAGTTATGTATGATTTTTCTAACTTGTAATGTGTTTGCTGTGGGCCGAAAAATAAATAAATAAATTTTACCATAGTATTTGGAGTAAAAATTTCGAGCGCAAAATTGTTGGCTTTAAAATAATTATTTGGCATACGTAAATTCATCCCTTCGTAGGTTCGCATAGTAGCAATCATCAATTGGCATAAAATCATCTTGTCAATAATTCATAACACTTCGCAGTATCAATTTAATAAATTGGCATAAAATCATCTTGTCATTAATTCATAATACTTCGCAGTATCAATCAAATAAATTGGCATAAAATCATCTTGTCATTAATTCATAACATCATATAAATCGATACCCGTGCACTATCTGAGAGTTAACGTGTTCAGTCAAAACACTTATCAGTGTTGATTGGCTGAATGAACGGCTCTCAGCTAGTTATGCACACTAACTCGAAGTATACTAGAAAATTTTTCTCTGAAAAATAAGACTGAAAATTTGTGAAAACACATCAGTATATATACCTATAATTTGGCCTTAACCTTGCGTTTTAATTTTATTGCAATTAAACAAAATTCGACCTTGAAATTATTTGTGTTATTTAAATTAAATTTTTATTAATTTCTTAATTTAAATTGGTAATTCATTTTTAACATTTTTAATTAAATTTATTCAGCCAAAAATATTTTATTTTTATTCATTTAATTCATTAATTTTTACTTTTATATAAATGGTCATTTTACGGTCAAAGTTTCTTGTTATTATGTTATTTTTTGTGTAAATTTCGTGCGGTTCTTGATGCATTTTGTATTTATTTTATTTTACTTTTATGATTTTGATTTTATATTTATTTATATTCTCTCAGATTTTAAAATGTTTAGTTGGTGTTGTATGTTATATTTTAAGTTATCTTGGTGCTGGGTTTTCGTGCTGTATTACTGATGCATTTAAACAATTCTCAAGGCTATTTGTGTGCTGGCTCAACATATATATCAATATTACATTTGCAATACCAAACTAATATTTTTCCCCGATTGTTGATTGGTTTTTATAAACGAATTATAAAAACAGAAAGCACTCACAGATTATTTTACACTATTGGTGGGTTACAGGGTTTAGTTATTTGCTTATCCTCATGGTGACCCTGGTAACGTCATACAAAATGATGCTAACTGCCACTTGGCACCCGTTGCTAGGCAACGTTGGTAATGTGTTCAAGTGGTGGATTGCCCGCAAAAATTGAGTATTATCGCTAGTACTGTAATTGCTCGGACAACCCTTGGGTTCACGAGCTGTCGATAGAAGACCTGTGCTCGCTTAGCTCTGTCCCTGTGGAAGTGAATTCGCGATCGAATGTGGAGAGATGACTTAAAGTTGCGACGAGGGTACTCATAATCATATCTGCGTGTAAGCACCTTTTAAGAAGTACTGTAACCGTAAACACAACTATTTTATTTAAATAGACAGAAACGCGAATTATCAAAGTTAATGAGACGGTTTTGATTGTTGAGCAGCTCGGCGTCGAGCGCGTTCTTTGCGTCCCGGCCGACGATTTATTGGTTGAGTTGAGGACTGCTCTACTGGTTGAGGGTCCTTCTGCACCCTCTGGGTCGGGGCGAATATGAGCGGGTAGGTGACCGCTTCCCCCTCCCGACAAACGGCTAAGGCCACTTCTAATCTTCGTATCTGGGTGCGCAGGCTCTGATTGAGCTGTCGCTCTTCGGCCCAACCTTTCTGTGCTGCAGATATTCGGTGGTATAACATTTTGACTCTTTTCGGATCCGACCAAGTCGCTTTGATCTGTTGGACCTCTCTTGTCAGCTGGAGTATTTGATGGAGGAGATCCGCATTTGTGCTCCGCGCGCGATCTAATTCCGCTTGCAAAATTTGGTTAGTGGCCATAACTATAATGGATAAGTTCGTTAAATTTAACGTTAATAATTTATACAAGTTATTTTTATCATTATCGCAAACATATCGATTGAAACGAATATTCTTAAACAAAGGATCAAACACAAAGACAGGGTAAAGAACATTTTTTTTTTCACTAACAACAAAAATCAAATTAGTTTGTATTAATCGTTAGGGTCTCTGGAGTTTCTAATTTTTTCGGAAATGACTTCCTTCGGCTCTTTCTCGGAGGGATCACCGGGTATGGGCGTCGGGTATCTCGGATTGGGCGAGGTGGGTAGGCTTCTGCGATTCGCCCGGCGAGGATGTCATCTTCTACGTTGGCGAGATACATCCTCGCCTTGACCACCTGTAGGTCCACTTGCTCCTGCACCCGTTCCCATTGGGTGAGGAGATCTCGCGCATTCATGTACGTCTCTGCTGCCGGGTATTGTTGTCCGGCGAGTCCGCATGGGTCGCTGTTTAGGCCCAGTATCCTCCAGGTAGTGGGATACGGCCACAGCTGTCGAATCTTATTGAACACTTCTGTTTTTGGGTGTGATTCCTTCCGGCATTGTTCGTCGGGCATTCGGGTATTAGTCCATTCGATCGGCATATTCTGAAAACACACCATAATCAGTTATTGGCATATGGGGATGAAACAAACAATTCATTTGAATATTTCGCTTAGATGGTATACTAAACTCACTAGCGACCAGGTTGTTATTATCATTGGGTCTATCACCAGCAAAACTTATCGAATGCTAACTATCCGTACCATCTTTCGTGGATTTAGTGGGTGGTGCGTCTCTGAAGCTATTTAGTCTACCACACCTTCAACACGACACTTCTATTTTAGCGGTCGCCCTAATTGCGAGGTGTTAGGAAATTCTACTGCTATATTAATGAGGGAGTCTGTACCTACAAATCTACCGGGTATTAATGTTCGTCAAACCAGAGTTTGCTGCGCGTATGGTGGTACTATTTATTTAAATTTCATTTAGAAATCACGGAATACCTAATATTGAATAACATTTATTATCAATTGATTCTAAATTTTAATAGAAGTAAGGCTTACCATTTATCGGAGTGGGCTCAACACTTATTAAATACATAATATCAGTTAAAATTGTTTCAAGACTTGTTACGTTCCACGAGTTGACGTTGCACGCGATAATTTACCGATTCACCAACTTACGATATAGATAGGCGATACAGGGACTTTAGCGTGTCTATATCCGGAGTGATGTTTATCGATTTGTGTTTACCAGTTGAATGACATCGACAACACGGCCTTTGGTAAGATTTACCTTAACTTGGGCTTCCGTTTCTACATCCGTTGCGTTTCGAAATGTGTCACAATACTTAACTGGCCTTCGCCCTAGGTTATCTCGCTAGCGTGGGCATCTACATCCGTTATCTAATGCGAATGCGTTAGTATATGACCTTTGCTCTGTTTATCTGGTACGTCTATTGTCGACGGAAATTTCTAATTCTCGGATGGTATTAGCGTGCTAAGATTTGGACTTACAATTTCCGGTCGACTTGTTTACTAATTCGGATAACTTTGGTTCTTAGTTAACTACTATCTGATATTACATCATGGCATCTACTATGGTCGTGCGTGGCGATGAGACAAATTTGGAATATGTCAGATACATCTGTTATCCATATTTAAACATTTTATTGCTTAATTTTAGTAAAACCAGTGTCTTTGATTTCCTTATGGTATTCTGAGCTTATTTGATCGTTTCGAAGAAGACTTATCTGTTTGATTCTCATCTTACGCATATTAACGTTTCGCTTCGAATTCGCATTGGGCTTTTATTATATTGTTACGTCATTTTTCGCCTACGAATTTAATGTGAATTGTATTTGGAATTATATAAATATTTGAGTGATGTAGGTTTTGTGAACTTTACGGGTGTGAGACATTATCATGATCAGGTTCTTAGCAAATTTTTTGGATAATATTATATTACTAGCTTTCTCTTACGTCAACGATTCTTATGAATTTCGTGTTGATCGGTTTAGCTACATTAATCCCTTCTCAACAATTTATTTATTTGGTTTACCTTTGAATGACGGGTCGATTTATGATTTATGTCCTTCTATCCTTATACTTTTCATTAGTTCAGCTTCAATCAATAATTTATCCGTAGGTTGAGTTTTATTTCAAGTTAATAGATTCTTATTCAATAATTATTTTGCTGTTATCAAATTAACTTACATTAATTGAATCAATGAATTACTTAGTTTTTATCTATAGTTGCCGTACTTTTAGAAAATGAATTACCTTATGTTAATTCAGAGGATTAGTTTATTTTAACCCATGATTACTTTACTCAATGGTTTTCAATTAATTCACCGGTAATTTCGACTAATTTGTTTCAACTACGTATTTAAGTTACTTTTAGTTTTACTTAACTTGTTTCACAATATGCATTGATTTACTTTAGTAATGCGCTTCATTTAATCTATCTCAAACATGAGTTTAGTTTACTTTTAGCAATACGATTTATTAATTCAATTTACATTTGGGAATAAGACTTATTAGTTTAATTTACTTGTAGACATAAGATTTATTCATTCAATTTACAACAAAAAAAAACGCTTGATTGATTTATTTTACCTTTAGAAATAAGTTTTATTAATTTACTTTTGAGGATTACTTTACTTTACTTTTAGAAATTAATTTACCTTTAGAAATATGATCTCATAATTTAAACAATTTATTAGTTTAATTTGCCTTTAGGGATACGTTTATCTAATACAATTACACCATTTAATTTACTGTTAACAATAATTTATTCCAAAATTTTAGTTAATTTACTTCTAACAATAAGTTTCACCTCATTTAGTTCAAAATATGAATTTAATTTACGTTTGAAACAAGTTTTGTCTAATTTATATGAATTCAATTTACTTTTAGTAATAAGTTTAATGATCTCAAAACATTAACACGGAATCAGTTATATCAACGAATTTCAATTTAATCTATCCCCGTACCCTTTCCCTTTAATAGAACTTAGGCGCATTTTGTGTTTATATTATATTTACTGAGTGCCCACTGGACTACTCGATGTGATAATTTTAAGCCGAGTGTAATATAAATTTAGGTCGATTTTACAGAAATGAGAAACGAGGAAGGAGTCGGAGACTTCTCCCTTATTTCTCGCTTCAGCTATAGGGATAATATTGACGTTACGACCCCTGCGTTTCTCAACGCTGAGTCTTCACGGGTACATATCATTGGCGGTTTTCCACGCACTTACATGCATCTGCACTATGTAGATTTTATTTACTTGCGTCGTGTATTGGCTGTGGGCCGGAAAAATTTCGACATTTTAATTTATAAAACAAATATATATGTAAAATAATTTAGATATATTAATAATATTTATTAATTATAAAAACAACATAATTACCCATTTCGAACCATTCCATAAAATTGAAAAACATCATAGCATAAAATAACATAAAACAACATAAATGCCTCTCTCCCCACGTCGCCGCCAAGCAGAGCTCTACAGAGATGCTATGGACGTGACGTGGAAATAGGGTTCCAACCAAAATATTCCTCACCTAAAAATTCTGATCTTCACAATAATTTCAAATTGAAAATATAGTTTGTGTCGAACAACGGTTTAGATTTTCAAACAATTTTCAAAAATGGTTTTAAAAATGGTTCTAAAATTGGTTAAGTTAAATGTGAAAATGAATCAGTATTTATACCTATTTTTCTCGCGTGTGAAATTTGATGCAGTAAAACAAAATTCGACCTTGTTATTTTCTAGCAAATTCTATTTTTTAATTTTAATATTTTTTGATTTATTTTTATAATTTTTTATTTAAAATTTTTATTGAATTATTACTAATTCAAAATTTTCGATTTAAATTTCATTTTAATGAACTTTTATTAATTTTTCTAATTTTGTCGAATTTGTTGTGTTTTCTTGTTATATTTGTATAGGTATCGTGCGAATCTTGGTGCATTTTGTTATTATTTTAATTTATTTTTATGTTTGTTAATTTATATTTAATTCTTTTATTTCTCAGATTTTATATGGTTTAATTGGTGTTTCAATAGGTTTATTTAAATTGCATGTTGTATTTGCGTGTGTGTTTCTGATCCATTTAAACATTCTTCAAGGCCGTTTACGTTCTGGCCCAACACTATCCTTACAAGAAACAAATCAGCATCACATTTTAACATATAAACTCCACCAATTGCCCACACTCTCATCTAATTGAAAATTTCAACTCCATTAATAAAAGAAATCTTAAAGGAAGATTTTGTACCAGCGACTGGGTCTAAACTAGAAGATAGAACTTCAAAATCATTAGAATAGAATTTTTTATAGCCAGAACTGAGGTAGTAGTTTGATTACAGAGATATGTTTAAATTCTTAAACTGCTAATAATAAATTAAAAATTAATTAGTTTTTTAATTTTTAATTTATTATTTCATTTCAATAGTAAAGTGAGATTAATGATAATTATATTTGTCTTATAAAATAATCATTTTTATATTTGTTTTAAAAAATCTATTAAATGTAAACAATTAGAATAATAACTATTAAATATTAAATTTCAAACATTAAAATTTCAAATAATTAAAAGATAATAATTAATTCATTTATAAATACTTTATATTTAATAATCTTTAATAAATATATTAAAATTATTACAAAACTCAATATTTTTATTGTTCTACACAAAAACAAATGATAAATTAGATTTACAATTTTATTTATATAGGATTCTATAAATAGACCTGAATATTTAACCAATTAAATGAAGTGCCAATAGCAGTAAGCCAATGGTATTGCTTTATATTTTTCAATCTACATTAATGACACATTTTAAACCTGAAGAAATTTCTGAATTTTCGTTAATGCTTCCTATAACTCCTTTATATGACGATACAAGTGGATGTGATGATTTTTCAGATTACGAGCATTTATTGGATTATGATTTTATTATTGAAAATACTTGTCAAATTAGAAATGATCAAAACGATTTCAAATTTTCCAGAAAAGAAAAAGATCAAAGAATTTTTAATGTCATTCCAAAGTTGGAAATGTCACAAATCGATCTAATTTTACAACTGATCCAGGAAAGAAATCAAAAATTTAATAGACCATCCTGCGATATCAAACGAATATCCAATGTTATTGACGAGTCAATGTTTTCTTGCGATTATGAAGGTTGTTTTAAAGTTTACAACAAACGATCCCATTTAAAAGCTCATTTTCGCGTACATACTGGCGAAAAGCCTTACAGTTGCAATTGGCCAGATTGCGGTTGGAAATTTGCCAGATCAGATGAACTGACGAGACATTATAGAAAACACACTGGCCAACGTCCTTATAAATGCCAGTGGTGTGACAAGAGTTTCGCTCGAAGTGATCATTTGCTACTTCATAAAAGAAAACATTCCGAATCGTCTACAGTGTTGAAAATTAAAAAGCGCAATTAATATATAATGACTACATATAAGTCTTTCAAATAGAAATCTCAGGTTTCTGAATGGATTGAGATTATTCTTCACATGAAATCACATATCAGAAACCTTTATCATATCACAATTTTTTTCAATTGAAACTTTTAAAATTATTTTATTTATTATATATAAATTGTTTTAAAATATTTGATTGTTTAATATTACTTATTAATTATCAGTAGAGCAGCCTGTATTTTTTTATCCCATTTTTTATTACTATTATTGATTGTTTTTAAAATTACGGTTAAGGGAATAATAGTATTTAATATTAACTTTGCAATTTGTATGGCATGTATAAATGGGTATATATTTTTTATTTATCCGTAGAACTTGATGGAATTTCGATTAAATTTGTTATTTTCATGAATCAATTGTTTGTATTTGGTTATATATAAAATGATAAAATTATTGTCAAATGTTCGATAGATAAAATTCGACGTCATTTAAAATTCATATCCACTTGAATAAATTTTATATTTGGAAGAGCAAAATAGGTGTAGATTAGCATAGTTCACCATAAAATATGTATATGCATTTTATTGAGTTTTATTTTAAATGCATTTATTGAGCAGCATTAATTTGTGAGATGTCCTTTATGTGTTTGATTAGATTGTGCCGTACATAAATGACGTCACGAGATTTTGGCCGACTTTTTTCCTCCTTCCTCCCCTCGTCACGAAGCGTTAGACTCCCATCAAATAAGACGCCACAAATCTTTAACCCTCCCCAAAAAAGCCGTATTTCATATTTGAAAATGAAGATGTTTCAAAGTAGTAGGATGCGAGCCCGTCAGATACAACCCCCCATGACTTACGTAATTATTACATAACATTTACCTCTGTCCACACTGTTGCTACCTGGCGATTGACCTCTGTCCATTTAATTGCTACCTAGTAATCGACCTTTGTCCACTGACCTCATGATTACATGACCACTGGTCAGTCACTACCAGAAGACACGCTTATTACCAAACCCTTGTTATGTCACGTGACCACTGGTCAGTCACTACCCGGAGACAAACTTATTACTTAACCCTGATTATGTCACGTGGACCAACACACCTATTACCTAATTGTTATTATGTCACGTAGTTGTGATGATTCATCGGCGTCGTCATCCGGCATTGCAAATATAAATTTTGCAGTAATAAATACTACGAACTAAGCTCTGATTTGATTTTCTAAGTTTTCTAAATTCAATTACGACTTTTACAAAGGCAAACGTCAGGTTAATAATATTGAATTTAAAGATAAATTACGAATGTAGTCTGAATCATTTCAAATAAAAAATTAACTCTGATCTCAATGAAAAAGTTTAAGTTAGTTTAAATATCCATAATTTTAAATTAATTGCAGAAGTCTGGTAGAATGCCGTGCACATGGTAATACCATATTTTAGCTGAGTGTAGGATATTGCTCATTGCACATTCTTTAAGCAGATCTTCTGTTTGAAGTGGTTCAATGCCAAGTTTACAAATCAGATCATAAGTTGATGGAGGAATCGAGCCTAATGCTCCGATAATACAAGTGTAAAGCTCTATCTGATAATCATGTTTGGCGACCTGTAATTCACTCTGAAGCAAGAGATATTTCTCAATATTTGCATTATCAGTCAAGTCAAAATGTGAAACAGAATCCATTGGACACTTAATATCAATCATGAATATTCTTTTTCTTTCAGTATCAGTTATTATAAGATCGACGCATTGTTTAGAATTCAGTACAAGGGAACAAGAATGGTCAACCACGACAATAAAATTAGGATTTTTTATATTATTCGTTATTATCTTTAGGCAGTCATTGTGTCTCTCTAATGTCAGTATTTGGTGAATCTTACATGACTGTAAGGCATGAGACATAGTTTCATTCTCTTTCTCACAACGTCTACAAAGTCTAGAATCCCCTTTTCTATTAGGCTTTGCATTGCTGTTAAGTGTATTAGTTCGGGCTCGGTGTATAAGGTTCCATGCAAATTCGCCAAGTTTACTTTTAAAAATAGCTTTATTTATTTGAGAAGATAATTTTATAGCCGCTGCAATCATGTCGCTTTTATTGCTCAGTTGCCACTTTTGCATATGAGTCGAACAATGCAGAGTGGAATATCTTAGAAATTGCTTTTCGCAACTTGGTCGTAAGTATGAAAGTTCCATGACTCTTTGTTATCAGATATAAAAAAACTTGCTCTTTAACAATATGAAAAGATACGGAAATTGAGTGTTCTCTTTTTTAATCCCCTTTTCTATTAGGCTTTGCATTGATGTTAAGTGTATTAGTTCGCGCTCAATATATAATGTTCCATGCAAACTAATTTCAGCTTTATAGGGTCTCCTTTTTAATACATGTTTTCTCATACGATATTAGTGCAACATTACACGAAATACATACTAAAATGTTAATAAAGTGATTTGAAAAGTAGTAGGATGTGAGTTCGTCAGATACAACCCCCATTGACTTACGTAATTATTACATAACATTTGATATCTGCACACGCTGTTGCTACCTGAAGATTGACCTCTGTCCACTCAGTTGCTACCTAGTATTGACCTTTGTCCACTGACCTCATGATTACATGACCACACTTATTACCTAAACCTTATTATGTCACGTGGACCAACACACCTATTACCTAACTGTTATCACTCATTATCACTCACACTGAAATCACTCACTAGTACTATTCATATTATTATTATACTGTTTACTGTTTTACTTGCATGTGATATATTAAAAAATTATATTTACATGAAACTTTCAATTGTTAATTATATTGCATAAAAAATTATAAAATAATCATTAAACATAATAAATTAATATCAAACTCGTCTTAAAATAAATGTTCAATCCTAAATTATTTACCTTATTGATTATTTTGTTAGTAGTATATTACGTAACAATTTTATCAAAATAATCATAAAACTTTATTAATTTTCTTGAAAATGTAAGTTTGCAACAATTATAGTATATTGATAGTTTATTTAGTTAAAAATAAGTCATTCAAAACTTAAATTTGAACACTGGATTTACAATATTTTAAGAAAATAATTCATAAAGTTTAAAATTTCAACTTAACTAAATGTAAAAAATTAAATTATACAAGATATACTTTACCAATTTCTATAAAATCTGAAATTTACAGCAAATAAAATATTTAGATTTATATTCTATTAAAAAATTCAATTTTTAAAATAAAAAATAATTCGCCCACGATAGGAGTATTACTGACTCAACGAATTATTACCGACACCAGACTGTCTCATTTTATTACCCAAATTTCTAATAATAATAATAATAATAATAATAATAATAATAATAATAATAATAATTACAAAACAATAGAATATAAAGACAAACACATTATAAGACAACATTTATTTAAATAAAAGCTTCAATATCATCAATGGCATTGATACCTAAATAATGTCTGAATGCAAAACTTTTGTTTTTACCTACCCATTGACGTTTATCATCGTTGTTACTTAAAGCAATTTTACAATTTTTAAAAGTAAACAACTGATGATTTCTCGTCCCTATTCTCGTTTGAGTAACAGAAAAAATTGTATCGTTTTTATAACAATCAAGATAAGAAAGATATTTTATTTCAGTTCCTTCCAAAGTAATTCCCTTTGCTTTATTACTTTCAGTTTCACCTAAAAGACTATATCATTTTGGTCGTAAAAAACCCATTCCTTATATCCAAGTCCCTTACTCTCATCTTTGAATTTACCTATTACTGAGTCAAGTTTTCTTGAATACAAAGGATGACCAATTCGAAGTGTCCAAAAGATTATCCGAAACCATTGCAGGTAAAAGAGTACTTAATTAACCTCAAGTTCATCCGACTCTATAAATTATTAGAGATACCATCAACCAAATTCGTTGTAACCGCTATTTTAGATTTAGTGTTTTTATGAAAATAAGTCACTGGGCTCACTATATAAATTGATAAAGAATAATCGATCCATGAGTTTTATATCAATATTTTTTAAAAATTCACGCATACTGAATTAATTAATGCTAACAAAATTCACACAATTAATAATAATGCTATTGATAATAATATTAATTTAACTTACACAACAATTATAAAGACAATTTTTCACACGTAAATTTATTGCAAACACATATTTGGTAAACATTATCAATATCAGTCAAGTGGATACTAATGATATCTAAATAAACTTTTGTTTTTAATAAGAGCTTTGAAAATATCTAAATACTTATTAAATGTTGATACCAAAACGTGTAAAATTAGATTTTACATTCATTAACAACATGCTAAGTAACCGATAATTTCGAACATTAAAGCTTTATGTAACCAAAAAATTGATTAAATAACCATAAAAAACCATAATTCATTACTCTAAAGTTTTCTTATAAAGAATACTTCAACAATGTTTCCAAATCTAAAAAAGTTGTAATTATAACGATTCAAACAAAATCAAATAGATTGACAAGAAAATTTTCATGTACAACAAATATTGGTTAAATTGACTATCAAATGTCGTAATTTATGGTTACCGTACAATAAGAATTTGCCCCTATAAAAATATACTAATTATCCCTATTAAAAGTTTAACAATTTATTGAACTACACATACTTTTCTTCAATACAAAATGAATTTAACAGAATAAGAAAAACAATATTTGCTAGCATATTGATAAAAATTAATATACTTTAATGTCCAAATGGATATCCAACCACCTTAAAATCTTCGATAAAACTTTAATGAATTTCTATCATAGTAGCAATAAATACCACAAATCACCGACAAAAAAGGATAAATCTACTCAATCCTTGAATTCATCTTCGATTCACCTAAAAACTATAATTACTATCATGTTACCAGTAAAGATTGCATTAATAAGCTACAATTTACTGACAATAATTCCACATATAAAGCTAAATTATTGATTTCTCTACACATACTTTACATTGAATTTAACCCCTAAAGTGACTGTAATTTAATGAATTACCACATTGAAATTTGTTTACATAAATCCTGTAATAGCTAGATTTATTAAGATGCAGTAAGAATCTTTAATGAATTTCTCTTACACGCAATAGTAATACCCTGATATCCCAACAAATATTTGATTAAGACTTCTCAATCATAACCAATTATTAAACTTTTCACCTTTATTTGGTAAATTACTGATCATTTCACGTAAAACTCTACATTTATTTGTATATACTTGATATTTAACCATAATATCCTCCTTAAAATTGATATATTACTGATCATTTCACTTAAAACCCTATATTTATCTGCACATACTCAATATTTAGCCATAATTTATCCCTTAAAATTGATATATTATTGATAATTTTCATTAAAAACCCTATATTTATCGGCACAAACTCAATATTTAGCGAAAATATCTACTTTAAATCGATATATTACTGATCTTTAAAAACCCTATATTTATCTGCACATACTCAATATTTAGCCATAATTTTTGCCTTAAAATTGATATATTACAGATAATTTTCATGTAAAATTTAACATTAAATGATTATTTCTACTCAATATTTACCTTTGATTAATTTCTTTTAATACTGTATAATATGATATCCAAATTATTATTACGTCATAATTAATCGATTAACTCACTCAATATTTCCCTTATTAATTTACTACATCTAAACTCAATATTCCAACTTGTAAAGCATACTAGAATTGATCAAAATCCCAATCCATAGTGATAAATCTAACCTTTCCATTATATCTAACACTCTGAAATATTCATATGTTGGAATACTCTCTCTAAAATTGATACAGCTCTCTTAAAAGTTTACATCAAATTCTCAATAAATTCTTTAGTAATATCAATTGACATTCGATTAGATATAAAATTCATGAAAACTATATCGAGAATCCTAAATTTAAACTAAAATATTTAACAGGCTCTATATTATACTAAGTGGACATGCATGATAAATTAATATACTAACTATTATTCAATACCTTATTACAAGTTTTAGTCTAATTAAACACAATTTCCATATTGATAAAAGACAAATAAATAGAGCCATTTAACGATGTCTGCGATAAAAAATATTTAATCAAATATCAAAAGTTGATAACTAACTCTTAAATAACAAAAGACGTAGTATTTTCAAATTGAATACTAAAATTAATTAATTCTGAAATAATTCCAAAATAATAATTATATCATTGAGAACGTCAACTTTCGGCAGTTCAAAGACGTTCAACATGTCATTAGCATAATTCCCAATGAAAATTATTGGTGTTTACTTCTCTATTCGACTTGTCGTATGACTTGTAATATTTTCGATTTTCGAAAGACTGATATTTCTGATAGACTAAAGGAAATAGGAGGAAACTTTACGGATTATTTAAACAGTTTTTTCTTGAGTATGAAAATAAAATTTCAAAAA
Organism: Schmidtea mediterranea; assembly: GCA_022537955.1. Lineage (NCBI taxonomy): Eukaryota > Metazoa > Platyhelminthes > Tricladida > Dugesiidae > Schmidtea > Schmidtea mediterranea. The sequence goes on from CM039679.1 coordinate 273,641,065, forward strand.
ATTCATGGTATTCTCCACCGCTGCTTCATTTCAGATGATCCAACTTTTCATGCCACTGCTTTCATTGTGTTTTTGGAAAAATTGATTTTAGATCGGAATTTTCAACATGATAAAATATATAAGCTACTTGATGATATCAACACTAAAGAATGTGTTGAAATTTCATTAAATTTAAATCTAATAAATGAAAAAATTACCGAAAACATTTTATTAAAATATTTTAATAATTTAAGTTTATCAACAGACTTCGTTCTTTTGGGTTTCACAATGTGTACTGCTATTCTTGACGATTGTTCTCATTATTTGAATAAAAATTTTAAATTATAAGTGCCTCCAAAACGCGAAAGTTGTATTTGCCATTTTTGCTCCACCAAAGTCTCGGGAAACACTAATGGTAATTGATTATAACACTGACAAGCATTACTTCCTGGATCCAACAACACTTGATGTCAGCCTAAACTATATATTTACTTGTAAATTATTAGTTACTAAAATAAATGAAATAAGAAACTCACGTGGTTGTGCCATTAGAGCAGGCAAATGTCCACATGATGTTCGTGGTTCGGGTTTGCTCAGTAAAATTCTAACATGTGCTTTCATCAACAACCATGAGCATGATATGTCCCTTAATAACATTAATTTGAGAGAAATAGCAAAAATTATCAACTCTGTTCTTCCAATTGTTTCTGAGATCAATAACAAAGATAAAAAGAAAATTTTAACAAAAGCAAAAGAACAATTAAATTTGACTTACAACAGCGTAAAAATAAAGTCTTTGAATTAATCATTAGTTTTGAAAATGCTGATGTTAACCAAATAGTTGAAAGCATTATTCGACAAATTCCTCACTTAAATAATTTCACTGAAATTAAATCCCACGAACCATACCTAGGAAGTAAACAAAACTCAAATATAATAAGTAAATATAAAAGTAGATCAGAATTTTTAATTAATATGAAATTAACTTTTTATAAAATTATTAATGCCTTACCAGTTACTGTCAGGCCTGAAATTCAGGATATTCTGGACCAATTTAGCCACGAGGACCCAGTATCGAATTCATGGAATAAAATTCTTAAAGATTGTCGAAGCACGACAAATGTTCTCAATCTTGTAGATATTTTACCGTTTGAAGTAATTTACGAATTAAAGGGAGCTGATAACACTTCACCGGGTATTGATGGTATTCAATACAAAGATCTTGCTCTTCTTGATACTGAAGGTATCTTGTTAAGTTTCCTGTTTAATAAAATCATCAGTAGTAAAATCAGTCCGACTAGCTGGAAAACTTTCAAGACTATATTAATTCCGAAACCTGATAAGACAGATAATTATGATAAAGTTTCGTCTTGGCGACCAATAGCTCTGCTGTCTGTTATCTATAAAGTCTTTGTGTCTATTTTAACTAGAAATCTAACATCACGGGTGATTTGTAACGATATTTTGCATATTGGGCAAAAAGGTGGCTCTGTCCATGAAGGTTGTATCGAGCACAATTCATTACTTTCTTCTGCACTTGAGCATTCGAAATATAGCAAGGATTCCCCATTAGCTATTGCATGATTAGATATTAAGGACGCATTTGGAAGTGTTCCTCATGACTACTTGTAGAATTTTCTGAAAAATATTGGAGTTAGCGGAGGGTTTATTGCTATTCTCAAATTACTTAACACAGACACTCAATCTTTATATAGGTGTGGCCCAAATGTAACACCTAATCTTTTAACCAAAAATGGAGTTAAACAAGGATGTCCTCTTTCAATGATTCTTTTCTCGATTGCCATTAATCCTGTTCTTGAAGCAATAAGAAGATCATGTATTGAACCATTTATGATTGGTGATTCGCCCGTTCAAGTTCTAGCTTTTGCAGATGACATTGCACTTGTTGCAAACAATGTCGATAACCTTCGAAAATTGTTGATGTTGCTGTTGAAGCTGCTACAGAAATAGGATTTGAATACCGACCGAAGAAGTGTGGCTACATGCAGCTTCCTAGAGTTAACATCAATTGTGAGATCTTGATTAATGAAAAGGAGATCAAAAAGTTGTTGTCAAAAGAATTTTATCAATATCTTGGTGTTCCAGTAGGCAAGAACAATGATCAAAGTCCCAATGAAATTCGTGATAAAGTTGTTAGTGACACAAATAAAATTGCAGATTCCGGTTTATTTGGTTGGCAAAAACTCAAGGCATACAAGATTTTTATTCATTCTCGACTAACATTTGCATTCCGAACACGTGAAATTAAAACTAGTGCTTTATCAGCTTCTCAAGGAAATACTATCCCTGTGGCAATAACTCAAGTAAATTGCGTGGCCATCTGAGAAGAATTTTGAACTTGCCGCACAATTCTGAGACAGTTTATTTATACAACTCAACTGAAAATGGTGGAGCTTTGTGTGTCGATTTGCTTGATGAATATCATACTCAAACAATTGTGCATTTTTTCCGACTCTTTACTTCTAATTGCGATTACTCGAGAAAAGTTAATATTGACTCTCTAAAGTTTCTAACGGGTCTTCGTCTTGGAATCAAAGAGCCTACATTACAACAAAGTTTTGATTGGATTGATGGTGCTGAAACTAAATTGAATCATGGTGGAAAGAAAACGAGATTTCAACGTGCACGTACTTCAATAATTTACTTTAAAAGAGAACACTCAATTTCCGTATCTTTTCATATTGTTAAAGAGCAAGGTTTTTATATCTGATAACAAAGAGTCATGGAACTTTCATACTTACGACCAAGTTGCGAAAAGCAATTTCTAAGATATTCCACTCTGCATTGTACGACTCATATGCAAAAGTGGCAACTGAGCAATAAAAGCGACATGATTGCAGCGGCTATAAAATTATCTTCTCAAATAAATAAAGCTATTTTTAAAAGTAAACTTGGCGAATTTGCATGGAACCTTATACACCGAGCCCGAACTAATACACTTAACAGCAATGCAAAGCCTAATAGAAAAGGGGATTCTAGACTTTGTAGACGTTGTGAGAAAGAGAATGAAACTATGTCTCATGCCTTACAGTCATGTAAGATTCACCAAATACTGACATTAGAGAGACACAATGACTGCCTAAAGATAATAACGAATAATATAAAAAATCCTAATTTTATTGTCGTGGTTGACCATTCTTGTTCCCTTGTACTGAATGCGTCGATTTTATAATAACTGATACTGAAAGAAAAAGAATATTCATGATTGATATTAAGTGTCCAATGGATTCTGTTTCACATTTTGACTTGACTGATAATGCAAATATTGAGAAATATCTCTTGCTTCAGAGTGAATTACAGGTCGCCAAACATGATTATCAGATAGAGCTTTACACTTGTATTATTGGAGCATTAGGCTCGATTCCTCCATCAACTTATGATCTGATTTGTAAACTTGGCATTGAACCACTTCAAACAGAAGATCTGCTTAAAGAATGTGCAATGAGCAATATCCTACACTCAGCTAAAATATGGTATTACCATGTGCACGGCATTCTACCAGACTTCTGCAATTAATTTAAAATTATGGATATTTAAACTAACTTAAACTTTTTCATTGAGATCAGAGTTAATTTTTTATTTGAAATGATTCAGACTACATTCGTAATTTATCTTTAAATTCAATATTATTAACCTGACGTTTGCCTTTGTAAAAGTCGTAATTGAATTTAGAAAACTTAGAAAATCAAATCAGAGCTTAGTTCGTAGTATTTATTACTGCAAAATTTATATTTGCAATGCCGGATGACGACGCCGATGAATCATCATATCAGATAAAGCAAAAGAAAATTCAGAAGATGCCAATTGTAGAGGAGACTGATTGATCAAATACTTGATAACTTACATTAGAATTCATCCTTCTCTACTACGATGCAGTATGAATTGCATGCTTCATGTTGAGCATATTCTTTTCACTGTGAAACAAACTTGTTTTATTTAATAAAATTTTAAATAGTACTAGTGAGTGATTTTGTTAAGTCTACGACTTAGTCGTAGAGGTAGTTGTACGCGTGTTAGGCGATGATGGGCCATGATGGGTGCTGATGGGCGATGATGGGCGATGAAGGGCGTGGATGGGCGCGGATAGGTGCGGATGGGTGCGGATGGATATGGATGGGTATGGATTGGTATGGATGGGTATTGATCGGTGCGGATAAGTGATGTGTGTGTGTGTGTGCGAACGGTTTAAGAACTGAAGGTTCTAGAAGGTAAGTGTGTGGAAGGTTCTAGAAGTTAGGTAGGTGTGGAAGTTAGTAGGTGTGCCGAAGGTTCTAGAAGGTAGGTGTGTAGAAGTTGGTAGGTGTGTTGGTCCACAACTACTTGACATAATAACAGTTAAGTAATAGGTGTGTTGGTCCAAGTGACATAACAATGGTTAGGTAATAAGTGTGTCTCCGTGTTGTGACTGACCAGTGGTCACGTAATCATGAGGTCAGTGGACAAAGGTCGATTACTAGATAGCAACTGAGTGGACAGAGGTCAATCTCCAGGTAGCAACAGCGTGTGCAGAGGTCAAATGTTATGTAATAATTACGTAAGTCAAGGGGTGTTGTATCTGAAGGGCTTACATCCTACTACTTTTCAAATCACTTTATTAACATTTTAGTATGTATTTTGTGTAATGTTGCACTAATATCGTATGAGAAAACATGTATTAAAAAGGAGACCCTAGAAAGCTGAAATTAGTACAAAGTTATGTTGAAAATAACAAAATTTAAGATGTGACGTCACATTTTTTAAACACCCCACCCCGCGTCACATCGCCACAAATGTGTGACTCCCTCTTACCTTATGTGAGTGACGTCATTTATGGACGGCTCCTGTGATATTTTATGTGAAGAGCAGAAATCTGTCCAATAATATGATAGAAGCTCAGCAGCACTCTTGGTAATAATTAAAAAACATGTTTTTTTGTTGGCGCGGTTATAACCATTTAAAAGAAAACAATATAGATGTTCACTGTAAGCCATTCTGAGAACGTCGTCATTCCAGAGGCCGGTGAGAATACTCAAATGATTGAGTCTAATTGGAGATCACTTAAACGTGCAATATTCCATGGTAGAAAGCATAGAGTCATTGGATCTGTACTTATGCGAGTATTTATGGCGTTCAGAAGTAAAACGACAATATGGATTACTTGAATAAATGTGGGGGATCATAATACACTACATCCGCCCAAATAATTCAACATTTAAGTGTTAAGTTTTAATAATGATAAAGAAAAATTATTTTTGAATAAAAAATGAAAAGTAAATGTCGTCGAGATGATATGGAGACGCTGCCTTAAACAAAAAATTTCGATGAAATAGCGTTGCATAAGCTAAAGGGGTTAGAATTATTAAAGGCTAGAACCAAATATATAAAGTCATAGGCAGGATGTAACAATAATGAAAATAGTTTTCCTATAATATCACCTTTACGGAAACCCTCCTTTCCCAGGGACCGTCATTAATTAATGTCCTTTACTATAAATTCACAAGTCGATTATTATTTTCTTAAAATATATCAAATCACTTATATATATATTTTTAAAAATTCTTTTAATGAATTATCCAACATATTTTTTGTGTCATTTTAGTTTCTGTTTTATAGTTTTGATGTTTTAATATAACTTAATAATTTTTTGGTTCGTGTACCAATAAATTTTGTGTTTTTTGGGATATCTCGCAAATTATGTCATCCTTTCAATCTGAATGCTTAATAGTTCCTCATTTCTGTCCGGTCTTGTTTGACAACTATAAAATTCATTTTGGTTGATATAGTGGTATATTATACAGTACTGTATATTATACAGTAATCCTTAGGAACTAATTATCCACGTTGATGTATTCTATCATGTTCACTTTCAGGGACAAACAAATAGTAGTTAGAGCGACTTTCCGTAATCTGTTAAAATAGAGATTTCTCCAATGACATATGGGTTTCCATTGAAAAATAAATTAAATAATTTTATGCTCCACTACCATACACGAAAAATATTAATTTTTACATTTTTGAATATTTAATTAGATTTTAATTAATTTCTAACAATTACATTGTATTGTCTGCAACATTTAATTTTTAATTAATTTTAAATTAAATTACAAATGCCTTATTAAAAATAACACATGTTTAAATTATTGTTTAAATTTTGGCCCTTTTAACATGATTGCCAATATTTTCTATTTAAAAATGTTCTAACAACTCATGAAGATCACCAAACATTCGTCCATAATTTTTTATTTCAAAACTCAATCGTGGAAGTTGCTGTTTTGTTTCATGCTGGTTTCCATATATTCATGCCAGCCTGAAATCAAACCAACTCCATTAAAAATTGAAATTGTTCGAATCTGTTCCGATATCAAATTAGTGTGTTCTGCTGCAAATGTGGAAAATGAAAAAAATATCATTGATTTACATTGGGAATACAATTATGTCATCATTGGCAAATGTCGAGAATTTTATTTGAAAAATGTTCAGTTGGAAAATATGTTTGCCGATCAAGTGAAAAAAATAGAAATAATGATTGATTGCTGGAGAAAACTCGACAATAACTGTACAAGATCAAGTTGTTGTGGAACAAGAAAAGCTTCCTAACATTATTATTTCACAACTCGATGCTACTCACAACACTATCAAACTTGAAGAAACACAAAATTTTGATATTGAATTTGTTGGGGTTGTCGATGAATTCGAATAGAAATTATTATCAATCTGACTCCAAGCGTGCTTTAAACAATAGTAACGAACTCCAAACGATATAAACTTTATTGATTAATACACTTTATCTCCACTTTAAAATGACACAACGAATTATCAATCAATTACAATTAGTGCTTATTGCGACCCTTCGGGAAGAATAGCACTTTTCGAATCAATTGGCTTTACAATCACCTGACTACTGCGGTGGGTTTCTGAGATCGGTAACTCTGATTTAGTTGCTTTGCTTTGACCTTGCTTAATTTCTGTTTCAAATTTCTGTTTAATTCCTTTCTGTCTTTCTTTGTCTTCTGTAATTCTTTGTCTCCTGCAAATTTCTTGTCTCTCGCTATTTTTGTCTTTCGTAGTTTTTGTCTTTAGAAAGTTTTTTCTTATTTTTTTGTGTGTTTGATTTCAATTGCGCTTCCTTTTTATACTCCATCATCCAATAACACTTACTGATGCCGAATAGAATTTGTGATATCTTTTAACTCTAATTCCTTTTGGGCCTCCATAATCACTGACAGCTGTCCAGATAAATCATTCTTTAGAGGTGCCCTTTCCCGGATTCCCAAACAACATTTCTTCCATTATCTTGAAAGAGCTTTCGAAATAACTTGCAAATTTTCCTTTTGTTTTTGTTTTCCTAAATTTGCACTTGTTAATTATAAATGACCTTCTTTTATTTAATTGTCGGAATTACTTTGAACTTTATTATTATGATTATTGATGAGCACAATAGAGGCTGCATGAGTAAAATAGGAATATCTGATTGTAGTATTTTATTAAAATTTTTTTAATAATTATTGTGAATGTGTTATATATGAAGCATTGCTATTAATGTCATTGGATCCAAAGATTATTGTGCAAAATGCTAATGTTTAAAATGTTGTAATATCATTTAATTTTGTATTTTAATATCTTTTTAAAAATTTTAAATCATTTAAATTAACTTTCAAAATTATACTTATTAGAAAAGTTTTTAAATTTAAATATTAAAAATTAAAATTTTAAAAACTCTGAATCTGACGAAATTTATAGTAAAACATTTGTTTGAATAGCGATTTCTTGTAATTATTATTGTTCTTATCATTATTATTCTTTCTTATTCTTATTGTTAAATCCAAAACAAAATTCAATATTATTAATTTCCTGCTTGAATTATTATTATTGCGTATATTCATAACCTTGAAAATATTTTTGTGAGCAGATTAATAAATAATGCCCGCATTGTTTTGATCCAGCAGTAGAACTGAAGCCAATTTTGATTATTAAAAGCTAAAATTGTTTCAGCAAAGCAAAACTGACTATTTTGTGTCAGTTTTATTTGGAGTAAACGAAAGGCGTGTTGATTTTTCCTTATATCTTGATATTTCAGTGCTACAGTTGCAATTAAAAATTTTTAATTTAAACTAATGTCAATTGTACTTTTCCTAAATTCTAGAAATGTTTTTATGTTATAGTAATTGGAAATTATTTTCAGCAATATTTTTCTTGAGTGATCCACACATTGACAATGCACAGTGCGCAAAATTTTTATTGGTTCACTCACTTGGCAAAGTTTTTATTATAATAATAAATATTTTTGAAAATTATTTTTCAATAAGAAATAACAATTTAAATTTATTATATTTATCAAATTTAAATAAACAAAATTTCAAATTTTCCTAATAAAATTAATGAATAATGATTAATTCATATTTAAATATATAAAATCAGTGGATTGTAGGGTTAGTTTGTGAACGTTTAACGACTGTTTCCAGTGAAAACCAACTTCAATATTCCTAAATCTAACTATATGGTAGCCATTGATCAATGTAAAGGTTATGAGTGTTTGCAAATTCTTCATACGTCCCATCTCTGATTTCCGAGCAAGAGGTTCGCCAACCTTGATTGTAGAACATCTTATTCAGTATTTTCCATTTAGTAACGATATATATATATAAAATGAATTAATAAAAATATATATAGTTTTTAATGTTCTAATAAGCCGTGTTTTGTTAATCAGACACATTTAAAATTTTATCCTAAAACATCTTGCAAAGAATATTTTGCTCTTTTCTATGTTATATAAACTTTTATCATTAAATTTTTCATGTTTTATAAAATTTTAAATAATTAAAAAAGATATAAATATTTTTTTATTCTAAATGCCAATACATTGAATGATTTCTCATTACATAGGTATTTGTTTCCTCTCTCAACAAACATATAAATTATAATATTGCAACATTGCAACATAGTACAAAGTAATATTTTTTAAAGAAAATTTAAAATATGTGAACGATGAACTTGTTTAAATGGTTTCCCCTCAAGTTCATTGTTTAGCGATGAGTAACAACCTTTCGCCAATTTTAGCCACCCTATAAATTATCCACGAAGAATCTTTGATTAGGTCATTTTTCGGAAATAAAATTCTATTTTGAAAAAGATATATCGACAACATCTTTATAGTCTCCGCGGAACCTCTCAACGTCATCTTTTCCCATGCTAACTCCACCAAGGCTAATATTCAATTCACTCTAGAAATACCCAACCTGGACGGTGAAATCTCGTTCTTAGACACGCTGATTAGTTCTTCAGAAGCATCAGAAACGCTTATATTCAATATAGATCTATACACTAAAACTCTACACAGTGGGCATATACTTTCTTGGGAAAGCCACGTTCCAATCCAACAAAAAATTGAGTTACTAATAGGAGAGAGAAAAAGAGTAATATGAAACTGCTCTGATATAACAAAAAAGAAACTCTCGAAAACTTCAAAATACGCTTGTTATAGAACGGATACCCAATTAAGTTTGCGGAGAAATACTTTCTAAATGAATACAGTTCCAATTGTCTCAATACACAAAAGAAAAACCATGACAAAACAATTAATTTCCTTACGCTTCCCTTTCTTAAATAACAAAACATGCTATACTATCAGATTTTTTATCCGCAATATAGATTTACTCGTCCATATTCGCCCGATCTTTACCACATCATCTCCGTTGAAATCACAACTCCGTAAATCCAAAAATCTCTAACACCAGACCTTTATTAACATGATTGTCTTTGCTGATCACCCAAAAAATGTTTTTGCTTTTCGAAAATCATTGTTTATCAGCTCACTTGCACAAAATGAAATGCAACGTACATTCTGGAAACACGTAGAACATTCAGACCACAACTCAGCACACAAATTGCCAAATACTACAAAACGCATTTAAAAACACATTACAACGATTAAGTGCAGAATCGTTCTTCATAAAAATTACACAACACATCCATTAAAATCCACCTAACATAAATTATTAAAACTTTAAACCAATAACAAAACAAATTCATTTTCTAAATCCAAAATTTGGAATTAAGATTTAAAATTTAAATTAAAATTAAAACATTTTTTTAAAAATCTGAAATCTAAAACTCTATTTTACTTTTTGAAAACCCTAGAAAGATAATCATATTGTGTAGTACGGAAAAGATACTCATGCGTAAAATTGACGCATGTGTTTTAATTAGCTGCAGGTCGAGGTTTATTAATTTATTTCAATAAATTTTATGTGATTATTTATTTACACATATAAGAATAATAATATTAAAGATAATTTATTTATTAAATAAACAAAATCTTTAAACTTCTTCTATAAATCAACGAAATTCTTTAACACTTGCTCTTTCATACGAAAACTTATTTTTTACTACAATAATCAGCCTTTTTTAGTACAAAAGCAACAATTAACATATATATTAAGAACATCTAGTTATATAAAAATCAGTTACAAACAGCTTTTGTACATATCAACGTCATGCTCACGACATATAATTTTTTACATTTTTTGCAGGACGCATTTGTCTTTCGCCTTATTTTAGAAGGGTAAATCGACCAATAAATGCATTTTTTGCTACTGGCTCATCGGTATTGTTTTCCAATGTACCATGTACTTCATTTAGTAACATATTAGAGATATTATCTCGCAAATATCTCTTCAGAGTAGGTGCTTCTAAACGTCTACGCATAAACGAAGAAGACAGACCCAAGCTAAAATTTTTCATAAATATTTTGCGACTTAGAGGCTTTTCTCTCTTTTGTCGTTAACATTGTGACTGTAAATTATATATGCGTTTATACGGTCAATGTTAATCATTTCATACAAGAAAGCCATAGGCAATCTATTCGTCTTTCTACTATAGGACATGAGAGAACATATTTAGTCCAGTTTGTCTACTCCGCCGTTTGTTTGATCATAATACATAATCGTTTCTGGTTTACTAGTAGTTTCGTTGGTGGTAGCATCCTCATCACACGACGATAAAAAGTAAACCATTTTCGCCGGTTTTGATTTATATGAAACGAGAGTAAGGGGTCCGTCGAAACAAAACATCGATGTCCCAACTGGCCTAGAGCGACTGTATTTTAGTTCTTTATTTATTTCGTGTTTAATTGATCACAGTGTTCCCACAATCGTTAACTTATAAGGTTCTTAGAGTAAGTTTTTTGCCAAAGGGATTGAGTTAAACCAATTGTCGCAGGTAATATTACGACAACTACTATGTATAGGCTTTGATAATTCCTTTACATACAATCATCCGACAGGCACTCCGTTGGTCTGGGTTACTCTTCTGTAATAAGGTATTCCATCTATCATGTACTTAGTACCATTGTCACACACCATGAGGATTTTTATGCCATTTTTATGCTACCTGAAATATAATTGTGTATGCATTAGTGGATAAAGAGATCCCATATTTATCTAATAGGAGTGAAAACATCATTTTCTCTAAGTGTGCGCCGTATGGTTTTGTCATCCATTCTAAGACATCGTACCAAGAAATCAAATCGATCAAGACTCATCACAGAGACGTATATCATAGTCAAAGATCGGTCAAAAAGCTCGTCTGTGGTCATCTGATTATCTTTCCTCATTTCTGTCATTACCAGAATACCGAACAAAGCGCGAATTTTATCTTCATCTGTAGCACCTGTCAAAGAATCTTGTCTTTTCAATGATATCTCTGCGTTAGTCCATAGTACGATTTCCATAATTATTTCATCAGTAAAAAACATATTGAAGCATAAGATGGGGTCATATACATTACATTTGAGCTCAAAAAATGTTTACGGCCGATACTCTGTCACGCCTCATTGACTTTGATGTGGACCAACAATATCTATTACTATCTCTGATAGTCCTTTGTTTCAAGGCTATGATCCTACGAGAGACCGAAGTGGAGACTAGTTTTTCAGTAGTGTCTTGCCCTTCTAAGATTACACTTCCACTTGGCGTTGGCTGTTCTCCTTGTACCTCATCAATAAAAGCTTCTTCTGTGTCGCTCTGGACGTCACCTTCACTTTCGTGGTCCGCTACTTTACTGTCAATAACCTCACCGGGAAGCTTATCATCATTTTGCATAAGAGTGGCCAATTCAAGTTTCTACTCCCCATTGAATTATATTTTTACCTCAATATATTTATAAAAAATATCTATAAAAAGAAAATTATAACATAAGTTATGGTATAAAATACTTATAGATACATAAAATAATAAAACTATCATTATAAGTCAAAATCATCAAAGTCACGTAAAAGATAAACATGCGTAATTTTGAATCACGCGCTCGTTATATTTCAAAATCGGTGACACTTACTTTATCGACACGTACGCCACACGGCAGCTCCCGGCGACGAATGAAATGTCCTAAACGCACAGCTATGGATTTGCGTTATTTAGAAAGAGAGAGCAATATTTCGCAAACGCATGCGTAAATTTTACGCAGACTATCTATTGTTAAACCAATAAAATCAATATAAAATTACGAAAAAAATAATATTTATAGAATATTTATGTTAATTAGTTAATAAATTTATGATCTATATCATTTGAAAAAGACTGCCAAAATTTGTGAATACCAATTAATCATCTGATTCATAGTCTATCAATAAAAAATTCTTTATGTCATTATTATTATTAAAATGAAAAGAGAGGCACAAACAAAATAACTTCAAATCGTTTTGGGTTCCAACGTCAGCATCCTTCCAAATACAAATGAATTAATTAATTATAAAATTATACCTTTTTTAATTATTATTAAATATGGTTTTTATCACTTTACATTTATATTTTTAAAATAAAATATTTTTTTAAAATTGAGTAAAAAATAAAACTTAATAATTAAAGTATATAAATCGGAAGAATAATTGTACTAAAAAATCAGCAATTATAAATTATAGAAATATATAATCAACCAGCACAGAAAAACAATCAAACGAAAGTAAATATTATATTTAAATACACCACGAGAAATTGTCAAAAATATTGATTTGTTTGCACAGTGAAATCCAAATAAATAAATAAATTTGTTTTGCATAGAAATTGAGTTGCAACTATTTTTATTCAATGAAAATAGCAATAAAAATATTAAAATCCCCGTATAAACTTAACACATAAATTAATTAATAATAAAAAAGTAGTTATTAATAATTCACAGATGTATAATTTTAAAAAATAAATATTTGAAATAAAAAATAAATTTATTGATTTTGCAGTGGATTATGATTAATTAAAAATATTTAATTTAATAATTTTCCCATGAATTTGGGACAAACTTTAGTATGGGAGAATATTCTTCTATCTTTCACTGTTGGGGGGGGTGAGTTATCTTTTGAACGAAAGATAAATTTGAGCTCATAATTCAAAAAATATTATATTTAAATTATTACATGAAATTTATTGCAATTATTACACTAAGTCAGGACAACACATAAAAATGTCGAAAAATATAATACAAAGTCATGAAATTATTAATCATTCAAATTATTTTTTAATTAAATTATGTTAATTAATTATATATTTGGAGAAATTCATCAAAATTTTCTTATTCACATTTTATTAACACCTACTGACCCGTGGGCATTTTAAAATGTATTCACCAACTATAATATTTGACAATTTAAAAAAATATTATACATAGTTACTTTTAAATCGACTTTTCATAAACCTAAGTTTTCGGTTCTGTTTTGGCTGTCAAATATTTTTCTTATAAAAAACTAACTAAATAAATTTAAATAAATAAACTAGCAGATTTATGCATTTTTTCAAATTTATTTTAAATGATAATAAATATGTGCAATAAAAATTATATTAACTACAGCAGCCTTTGTATTGATAACATCCATTAATAACACTGAAAAAATAATTTATTTCACAAAAATTCAAAAACTGATCTTTATCACTATTATTAAAACACAACATTTTTGAGGAGATTTTCTTAACTGTTAAATATTGATATTTTCAAAAGGATATATTTCATTCTTCATAATTCAATTGACAATAACATACTAAATTTATTATTTTCAATTTATAAACCATTCAACATTTTACGTTATATATTTAATGTGCCAATTTGCAAATATTATTTTAGTAATATTGTACATAATCAACATTTACAGTTATTACTTAATTTTTTAAATATATACTTATAATACATGTATATGAACTTCAAATTCAATTAAAATTGTTTAAATAAATTTTAAAATTTTTTATGAAGGAATTTCAAGTATTTTGTATTTCATATATATTTTTATAAGAGTAAGTCAAATACGAAATATTTATAAGATAATATTTTAAAAAAATAATCATTTGAATGAGTGATCACGAAGATAAGATCTTAATTTCCGGATAAAATTGAACGACGCGGATGTTGTTTGACCAGTTAGAATTGCATCAAACCACTGCTGAGGAAGTGTGGTTCTCTACCAGATTTTTTATAAACCTGATATTTTCTTTAATATTTCTAATAACTATACTAAATCTGAAGTACTTGGTACCGTAATATTATAGAATTTATAAAATAAAAAATGGAATTGGATCATTGGCAGTATTTAAATTTCCATCTATTCGGTCCAAAGCAAATGCAGTAAAACAATGGGTTTCATAATACTGCAACAGCCACATTTTACTTCGACATCAGTAGTATGATTGGGCATTGCTAACTCATAACCCCCTTGGAAAATATCTAGGTCGAATCGAAATTTTATGTAGGGCACGGATATATATATATATATAAAATTTTTAACACACAAACGTTTTAAAAATTAAGTAGGTCACGAAAAATTTTCAAACTTTTTCTAAGTATTTGAAAAAATTTTCAAATTTTTTCAATATTTTTTTAACATATGTAGGTCAACTCAAACTTTTCTAAAAAATCCTCAAAATAAATAAAACCAAAATATCCTATAAGTTTAATAATACCTGAAAAATATTTCTCAACTCAAAATATTCCAAATTTTAAAATCCCTAAAATATTTCCCAGATCAGCTATCCAAAATTTTCAAAATTTTCTGTTTTTAAAACATAACCAAATTTTTTAAATTTATGTAGGATAGCAATTAGCGCATATAAAATTACCGAAATTTGCCTTTACCGGTAAACGGTAAATGTTTTATTTAAAAACCGGTTTACCAGTAAATTGTTTGGATTAAATGTATTTCAGTTACCACTGGTCACTGATCGTTAATAACAAAGTAATAAAATATAAAAATGTAATTAAAACAAAACAGTATAAATATATTTTTTCATTAAAAGAAAAGTTTAATTTTTGAATAAAACTTCCTGTGTATTAAAATATGCTCGTAATAGGCAAATTGTGTCAATTGTATTGCCACTAAGGCTGGTCCTAATTTTCGTGCAACTTAAACCCGCTGCAGAAAAAGTTCTCTCTACTTCCAAACTCGTTCATATACTTTCGATTTTTAAGCGATGTCCACTCATCAAACATAAGGCTAAATATGACACCTTTCTTTATGTTATCTGAAATATTTGCACGGATTTCATTTTGAATTTTAGATCCGTATTCCATGAGCAACTTTTTTATAGTCATTGCAGATTTCGGCACTACATAGCCTTTAGCGTTTAAAAATTTCTTAAATCGAAAGACATGCAAAATTTTTGGAATGGCAAGATGTCTCTTGCCACCATTCTGGCAATCACCGCAGAAAATGAGTCATCAAAATTCCTTCTGAAATAATGTGGTAAGGTATTATAAGATGAATTCACGCTTGAAAATTTCTCTCTTTGACGAGATGACTTAACAGGTGTAAAAGAAGTGGAAGAAATTGGTTCGAACAGTTTTTCATAGTGTCTTCATATTTTTTCACTATTCATGACTTTAAATGGTTAAGATATTTTCTAAATAAAATATAATAACTACTTACTACACTATATACTTACTTTATAAATATTAAAAATTAAAACAATTTAAAACAAACAATTACCGTACTCTGAAGGTTTTACAAATTATAAAAGGAAGTTAAATAAACAGATGGGAAATTAAGAGTATAAGATCGTCTCTAATTCGTGTAAGGTACGCAATATGTTTATTAATAAATCAAAAACTCCGGTTGGATTGTGTTCTGATCTCGTTTATCAATTTACATGTTATGAGTGTAATGCCACATACATTGGAGAGACTTCCCGTCATCTCTGTACTCGAGTTCTAGAGGATTGTCGATTGAAGGGTCTGACCAATATTAGTGAGCACAATAGAAGCTGTAAAAGTGAAAAAGGAATGTCTGATTTTAGAATTTTGTTGAAAAGTTTTAATAATTATTGGGAACGCGTGATATGTGAAGAATTGTTGATAAGGTCATTGGATCCAAAGATTAATGTGCAAAGTGCTGTGACTACGAATGTTTTGAATGTTTTTAAATAGTTTACGTATGTTAAATAATGTTTATGTATTGTTTTTTTAAAAAACCTTTTTTGTAATATTATTAAAATAATTGAATTTTTAAATTACATTATTTTTTAAAAGTTATAATATAAATAAAAATTATAATATTTATAGAAATAAAATTTTAAATTAATTAAAAGTTATTTGAATATATTTTTTAAATATTTATTTATTACAAAATTAAATTAATGAAAAATAATTTGTTTAAATTAAATGTTAATTCACAATATTTTTAGTTGGTTTTGAGTACCTGAAGATGACAGTTATGCTGTCGAAATATATCGTATGAAAAGTTTTTTATTGACATTATCTTATAATTTAAAACAAAGCTATTATTTATGATTGAAATTTTATAATTTATTAACAATGAATTAGATATGTTTTAATTTGAATATAATTTATAAAGCTTTTATTTGTATAAAATAAGAAATAATATTTTAAAAAAATGTTGGGTTTTTACATAGAAAGTCGGTGCTTAGGTCTGACTCATTGGCGTCCTTCTTTAATCGATTTAATTAACCCAGCACAATAAGATTTATTTCCAATTTATATATCACAACTTTATTCACAACTTTCACAAAAAAATCGATTCAATTCACAATACTCTACAAATTTACTCTGCACGATTTCACAAAATTCAATGCATAGGGATATGTCTTCCAAAGGAGATGTACCTGTCTGGTACGCAATTTGTTTGACTGGTTGATTTATGTTTAAGTCTATTACCTTCTTTATTCCGCTCTCTGAAATATTCTCTTCGACCAACTGGCAATTTTGTTGATCTGCCTTTTCTCACAGCTCAAGTCACCCGCAAACTAAATTGGTTTTGGAATTTTTGACATCTCTGTCCAAAACCAAATTAGTTACTTCTGGGCTCCCGGGGTTTTCATTTGTTTACAATAATTATTTTGGTGATGGGTTTCTCTTTTATCCCGGGTTTTCTTCGTCAACCAATTTCGTTTTCCGTAATTAGAAAATTTGTTGACGTTCCGGGTTTCTGAAACTATTCGGGCTTCTGTTGGCTCGGACTTCCCATTAGCTCTGGTTTCGCATTAGCCAATTAATTTTTAAAGAATTTCTATTTTTATTTAATATTTCCTTCTCTGGACCCCCAATCGATTTAATTTTATTATATTTGGATTCGTCTAGTCATTTGGCATCTGCCCATACCCATTTCCCCGTTAAATATTTATTTTAAAAGTTTAATTGATTTTGCCTTTTTAATTATTATTTTGAATATCATTGCTTTTCCATTTTTTTACTTTTGTGCATTTTGTTAACCTCAACAAAAATTACCATAATTACCGGTATTTTAGTTTTAATTTATCGGTAAATTCGGTAGTCAATATCACCGGTAAAACCGGTAAATCTGTTAACCGTTTATCGGTAATGCAACCTATAACAGCAATGATACTTAGATAATTTTTGTATACAATGTAAATTATACATATATATATATATATTATATATATATATATATATATATATAACCACAACCATGTTGAATTTAAATTATTATAACTTTAGGATTAGAATTTTTCAAAAATAAACTTTAGAAATGTACATCCGGATATTATAAGGTTTCAACTTTAAAATGGAAAAAATATATCCCATAATATTTAATACCTAATATATCATTTCTCGAGGATTATTCTTTTATCAGTAAATAAACTTAAGATAATATCATTAGGATAATACCATATTTGAATTTGTACATGCGAATAATATCATAATTCAAATACTCCAATTAATAAGCTTTAAAACTAATTCTCAAATCAAGTAGGCCAAAGACTTTAAATACTTAAAAAATTCTATATAGCTCAATCTAAATTTATATAAATTTATACACGCGAGGAAAATAAATACATATACACGATATTTCTCTGTTAGTTTCTGTAAGTAGAGGAATATATTTTCGGAATCTTTTATCTTCATATGCAAAACTAAAACACATAATAGATCAAATTTAATAATTTATCCAATAATCATTATCAAATGTTTCTTCTGCTTTTATAATCTTCCAAATAGGTTGTATTCGGTCTCTGCATATATTATATACTTGAATGAGCAAAGTAATCATGCAGTTGATTATGCCAATTCTATCATCATCAGGTATAATATCCAAATCACATTTGGCATACATATTGTATTGATCAAATTGAATATCTTCATGCATTCTGGTGAAAAATTCACCTAATATCATGTTATCATCAAAATTAATTTTCACGAATCTAAAATTGTAAGCATTTTTTTCACAAGTCACTTGTTCCCAGCAATTAAATAAATAAATAATTAAAATAGTTAAATTTAATCAAATTACCTTAAATATATAATTTATTATGCAATACAAATAATTTAAGTTGTATTGTAAAAATTCAGCCAGCTTTTTTGTATCCACTTAAACAAAGAAAAATTATCCAAAGATAAATTGCCATCTTTAAATTTCAATTTTTCATTCTGTTCTTTATCATCATCAATTTTCTTCCTTTATAAGGTATCTAAATAAAATATTAGACATAAAATGGTATGATTTAAAGGAAAACCACCTTTATTTTTATAATCCATCATATTTATATTTAATATTGTTTTGAGCCACCTATTTATACTTTTTCATTGTTAAACAAATATCAGATAACCAGACATGACTACACATCAATGTTTTCGTTTCGCCGATAAATAAATAAACCTAAAAATGAAATTGTAAATAATGAATGTATAAAAGTAGAATCACTAATACTGTAGTCTATAGACTACATATGATAAAAGGTTAAGTAAAGTAATTTAGAAAAATGAATCACAAAGAAAGTCAAGCAGACGTTGAAGACCAAACAAAACAGCTGAAAGCGAAAAGGTTGGATGATAAAAATAGACAATTTCTTAATCCAAACAAAAGAAGAACTAAACAAACGAGAACTATATATTGAACCACAACTATTAAAAATGATAAGTAAAGAAGGAGTGATGAGAAAGTGGTGTGAAGACACCAAGTTATACCAAGGAAATTGAAGACAATTCGAAGTAAAAGAAGGCGAAATGAAAGAAAAAATCGAAAAGTTGGTAAAACAAGTCGGAGAGTTGGAACATTTGATCATGTGGTGTAGCGCAACCTAAAGCGGAAATGATAGCCAAAATAAAAGTGAAAAGGACGAACGACAAATAAATCAACTCAAACGTCAAGCTCAAAATTGGAAACAAAAGTATATCACAACTAATAAAATGGAGTACCAGAAAGGGTACGAAAGACTGAGAACTACTATAGAAAAATACCAAAGAGAAAAGGAACAGGAAATCGTCGAGTTAAATGAAGAGAGAATCAAATTGAAACAACAACTTGAAGAATTAAATGATTAACATTACGCGTTAGAAGGAAGACGACGTAACATGGCAGAATTATTGCAGAAAAAGAAACAACGAGTCGATGAACTCAAAACGCAAAACTATTGGATCCGAGAGAATCAGCAACAATTACTCGAGGAATGGAAAAAGAAAGAGAAATGCTAAAGGCTAACTATTACCATTCCATAACACAAAATCCGAAAGAACAAACCAACAACTAAGAGATAGTTGCAACCACAAAATAAAATTCTACCAGCAAGAGTTGTAAGATATAAACAATCAAAAGAAAACCATTGAGAAAAAATGGGAAAATGCAAAATAGAGATAAATCTAATAAATAAGAAGAGAGAATCTCCGAAACCGAGTGATGAAAATCATAACAAAGTATTGAATCAAGTGAAAGAACAAGCAAGAAAATGGAAATTAAAATACAACGAAAAGTTGGAAGTAACAAAACCAAGAATAGTGAATCAAGTTAAAGAGCAAACAAGAAAGTGGAAATAAAAATATAAGGAACAAGTAGAGGTAGTAAAATAATTGAAAGATGAAAAAGAACGCGATTGACGAATTCGAATGGCTGATAACCAATTATTTATGGCTAAAGTGGATAAGCGACAAGAGCGAATAGAATAATTAAAAAAAGCTCAAGAGAAAATAGAAAAGAAAAACGATTGGATTTGTTATCAAGCCCGTGAATGGAAGAAAAAGTGGAGAAACGAAAAAAAGGAAATGAACCAATTACACAAAAAGATCCTAAATGAAAATAAATGAGAATTGTGGGAAACCAGTGAACAACAAAAAACCGCAATTGAAGATCTGCCTAGACAAGTCGCAAGTAAAGACTAATGGAACAAGATGAATAAAAACTCAGTAAAACACCTAAATCGCGAGGTAAAAGGATACGAACATGAATGCGCAAGATTGGAACGACAAGTAGATGGAGAAATCTACGAAATGGAACGATTGCAAAAACAATTAGCCGAAGCACTACAATATGCGAATGGATTCAGAGGAATGTGCAATCAAAATGATATAAATCTTGAGCACCAACGATTATTAATGGAAAACTTTACCAAAGAGCCCAAGAAAGTTACACAGCAGACGAAACAAGAAATGGAACTATTGAAGAATTTTTATGAGGAAAACGCGAGAAATCTCAGAATAGAGATTGAGAGATTACAGACCTGCGAACGGACAATTGAGTTAGAAGCTGAAGTAGAGAAATTAACTGAGAATTCAGATTATCTAGCTTATTTTTTAGAAGAAGAAATGCAAGCCTCATCAGAAGCTAGAGAAGAAACGAACCGATTACGGAACCGACCTCCTATGGTATTATTACCTTCTTACATAATTAAGAAAAAAATAAGAAAATTCAAGAATTTTAACGACAATTAGCGAAGCAAAGATCAAAAAATTCAAAGAGGTTAGAACAAACTAACCAACTCAAAGATTTACAAAATCAATTAATGATAGCCCTAGCTCGACAAGCATAATCTTGATCTAAACCAATATCGAAAACACAACCAATCAAAGTCAATTACAATACCAAAAATTTACCATAAGATTTTCTAAAACCCAAAGTCAAATCGAATCAATAATCCAGTCCAATACAAAAGCTAAATCCTAAAACTAAAGAAATCCAACCAGTTCATTAAATATCTAAATTAAAATCCAGATCTAATCGCAAAACAGTCATTGTCTCTAAGAAAATTACCTAATCCAAATCCCGAATAAATCTTCTAGAAAACCGAATATCAACCAATTCAGCAACCGATAAAATCAAGAGAACTAATCTCAACAAAAATAAACCCTGCCGATGATTGCGAATGATCCAAATCAAAAGAAACCCTGCCGATGATTGGCGAATGATCCCAATCAAAAGAAATCCTGCCGATGAATGGCGAATGATCGTTATTATACAGAATGATATTTTGATATTAAATGCTATGATTTTAAAACTATCCTATATGTACTATAAAAATTTATTTATTCCTTTTTATTTATTTTGGCATGAGTATGTGTTTATATGTATGTCACGACTGTAATTGTGCATAAAAGTTAGTTACTTTTTGACCTTATTAAGTTTTATTCTTATCTTGAGTGATCATTGGAATTGCGGGTCGCAATTTAAACTGGACCCGGAGTGTTTATGTTGGGCAAAAACAAATATTTTAAATTGTTGTTTATCTGGCACGACATCCGATAAAATCAGGGCGCTCAAAATGCAAATGGATGGACAATCAGACGGACAATTTCTAAGTCAACCTTTTTTATTAAACAGACAAAGATTCGGAAGAATTATGAGTACACCAAGGCATGTTTTAGTAGATTTTCTAACGAAATACGAATTTATATCTAACTAATCTTATTGAATTTTAAATTATTTTATTTATTTTTAATTTATTTTATTGATTATCTTTTATTATGCCCATTCGTCATCGAGAGAAGGCAATGCTAATGACGACCAGGAGTCACGAAAACAAGCCCAATAAAAATTTGGAGAAATAGTTATGAAAATCACTAATTTAATTGTTATAAAAAGAAATTAATTAAAAATAAATTTAATCATTTTATTATTTCATTCATTTTCCAAGAATTATCAACAAATAAAAATTTATTTTATGACAAAATATTGTAAAACATTTAGGTCTTTAAATATAGAAATGATAGCAAAAAACCCGACGGAAATCGACACAGCTAATCTTCTGATCTCAAAATAAATTCTTATAAATAATGAAATTCTTTTTCTATTTATTTAAAGTTTTAATAAAATTATGTTGAGGTACAAGCTGGGAGAAAACAAAACAAAAAATAAAAACATGTAGATGCCAAGTAAAGGAAATCCCAAGCAATCCAAGAAGATTCCCCCACAGAAAAAGAAAAATTTCTATTTTCCTTTTTAAATCAAAAATAAAATTATGTTATGATCGCATAGAAGTCAGGGAATTTAAATGTAAAAATTATTAATGATATAAACGTACCCGTGATAAGATTCGGAGATAAATCCTATAAAATTCCTCAAACGATTGGGAAATTTCCTGAAAATATCTTGGAAAATCTAAAAACTAAAATCAATAGTCGACATAACGGAATAATTTAGTACTCACCCTGGGTAGTGGTGTAGAAGTAAGAAATTCCGTTTCTATTTTTAGAAAGGAATTTCTTACTCAAATCAATAAAAATCAAAAATTCGAAATTGGGATTTAAAAAGAAGGAGGCTCAAATTCAATAATTTGGACCACATTTTTGATTTAAACCACATAATTAGGACCTCTTACAAATGTCATTTGACCACAAAATTTGGAAAACCCATAAAATAAATAAAACTCCAGCAAAAATCAATGAAACTATCACTATTTCACGAGTATATTTTTATAATAGTATCATAAATCATAATAGTCAGTGTTCCAAACCGATTATCGATTTAATTTAAATATATATATATATATATATATTTCAGTGAGCAAAAATCAATCGAATACACTGAATATCGAAAAATTTCGACGAAATGTGGCCTATTATCACGATAGGGCTCTTGAACAAAGTCAACGAGCAGAGCCAATGATCTGTCGATGCTGCAGAATGAAAGAAACTTGGACGCGGCCGGAACAAGCGAAGAAATTAACCCAACATAATGACCTGCTGAAATTTCAATATTCTGAAATGGCCATAGAATTAAAAAAAACAAAGAAGGAGAACCAACAACTAAAATTGAAAGAGACCATTCGAAACGAGATTGGCTACAACCCGTCCACCGTTACTACCACTTGCATCGATCGAACTTTTATTCCTTCATGCTCAAGTCAATCCATCAATGTAGACCGCAATATCGACAAAACCAAATCTAATAAAAATCGTCCCAGCAAAGCCAAGAAGAGAGAAACCGAAGATTGAAGACAGCCAGGCTAATGGGACAAATGAATAAGTCCATGTCGCACATCTCAGATCGAGATTGATCCATTAACTCAATTTAATAAAATCTATTTAAAAAATGATTTGTGTCGTTATTTTGGAACTAATTCAGATTATTTAATGAGGAATACTCGTGAAATAAGATAAATTTATTAAATAATCGATATTATTTCAATTGAATTAACAATAAGGGGACCCGAAATCAAGTAAGCGTGAATACCTTCTATGGTAGATCGTGAACCCAAAGGTTTTCTAGGGTATTAGCATTCATGGTAATATGGCTAACCTTTTACTAGAAACCGCCCATTGGGATACATTTTCAACGTCATTTTGACAGGTATCCAATGGTTATATCTATTGTGCACGCATGTGGTGGGAATCCCTTGCAAGTGACCGCGAAAATCTTATATCTTTTACCCATCAGATGCCCAGCAATAGCTTGCATAATGAAGATTTAAATTCTATACCCACAATAGAACTTACTTAATACACACACATACAAACTTACTAGTATATTTTTAGCCAAGTATTATTGTTATTATTTTTAATATTATTATTACTATTACTATTTTTATTATTATCATCATTATTGTTATTTTTGTAACAACTGTTACTATTACAACTGTTACAAATAATTCAATACACCAACTATAAAATTTAAAAACAGTTAAATAAAAATCTGAAAATATAAACATAACTAACATTTAAATAAAAGTCAAAGATTAGCATCAGTGTGTGACCTACATTTTATTACAGTGGCTTGGTTTGACTATATTTTGAAAATGAGTCATGATTTTATAAAATTTCCTTGACCTACATAAATATTTTATGAAAAACATAAAAATTCTACGACATCCATAACACTTTTGTTATTTCTAATGGAAATCATACGAACGTGACTTACATAAAAATCCAGTTTTTTGGAAATGAACATGATTGTTATTATAATATGCATTGGAGTCAAATCAACAATTGTTAATTGCAAGTTCACAGACAACTTTTTTTGCACAACATAATTTTAAAATAAGTTGGCAATATCAGAATCATTTATAAAATCATATCAAACATTATTTTATTTATATTTTTTAAATAATTAGGCTATTAGAAAGTTATTTTTATGTTTATTTAAACATGTCAAGGCCAGACTTAATATCAAGAACCAAAATTTAGTAAACTCTAGTGTTTAGACAAAGTTTTTAATTACAAAAATATTATTTAAAAAATTTTTAAAACATAATGTAGTTTTACTTATGTTTGTAAGCAGCTAATATGTATACTATTAATATTGGGATAAATGTTTGAAAATGAATAAATGAAAATGTCCAATTCTATTTACAAAAATCTTGTTTAAATGAAAAGTATTTTTCACAAATTAATTTTATTCAGTAATTTTAGTATTAATTCTTAGCCCTAAATTATAAACTAATTTGTTTTGTCGACGAGGTTTAGGAAATTGACTTTAGGCTATTTAAACAAGTGAAATATTACCGGATTTCACATAAATTATTTTTTTCATCGTTTTATTAATTTTTTATTAAAATATAACTGAAGTCCCAAGTAGTGAGAGAAGTGCAACATAGCTCATCTCTGAAGTGAGTAGTAATTGATGAAATCAATGGTGAATTAGACTACAAGATGATGTGTCGTCCTCTTTGTTATGATTAATGATCTTTGCTATATAAAATGTATTATAAATGCGTATTCAAAGTTTTAAATAAATTTGTCTTTTATTTTTTATCTTTTAACTTATAAAGTTTCTTTTATGATCACATTCGTTTTGGTGTGCATGTCGATTGTTTTGTTCTTCTTTGATTTTCAAGGATTCAACAACGGTAAATCAAAGATGTTATAATTTATACAAAATCAAAAGGTTTGCTACCATTTAGTCATAATTTCAAACTTTTGGATCACAACGCACTAAAAATTTCAGAAAATTTTCCCGACACACCAAAAAGTTTTTCATTTTTAATCATTATTTATTGTGAGGAATAAGCTTGTTTACAATAAAACATAATATTTCATCGAGGCAGCCATCTACACAGCCACGAAGATGAAAAAGTTTTAGAACGCTCAATACAAAACATTCAAAAAATTCAAGAGTTCAAAAACCTTAGCAATTTTAAATATTTTTCAAAATTTTCATGACACACCTTGAGATTTCTTGCCACACACTAATGTGTAGCGACACACAGTTTAGGAAACACTGGTGTAGACAGTTGTGTGTGCTCTATTCAAAGGTGCTACTTAAACATTTATAAATTATTATTAAGAATATTAAACTCTTCGTTATGAGAATATTAAATTATAAAATTAATAAAATTAATAAAATTAAAATTATGAAATTTTTTTACTGGCTTTCAGGCATACCACAAAAACAAGATGCAAATTCTTACATAATGATAGCAGGTAGTGGAGTATAGGTGTTGTGAATATTTTCAGGACGATTCGGTTGTAAGATAAGTGGGTTGGGCTATCAGCGGAGTGTCGAAAGTTGTATGTATATCACTCAGTCGGCTTCATCATGGTTTTATTTATTTATTTAGAGATGGGCCGCTCAATAGCAGTCTATTTCATGCCGTTATCTCAGGCGTGGGTAATCATAACTATCGTCAGGAGTATTGCTACCGAGGTGATAGTTTGCTAGTTGAATTACGCGTAATTCATAAAAAAGATACCCCGACTATCCAGAATAGTTTCAAAAACAAGTTTAACTTAATGTTAACAACTTTATACATAAAAAGATATTTTGATATAAACACAAAAATTACAAATTCCTTACTCGATTTAAAAATTTGTCAAGCTTAAAAGTGAAATTTTATTAGTTTTGTTAAGTTAAAAAATTATGAATTTGGCTACTGTATTTATAGCTGATTGGTGTGCGTTTGCAACGGATATGTAGTGGGAACATCTTATTGTATGTGTACTTGATAGGGATTCTGTAAGAGATATTTACTTGATACATAATTGGTTTCCTATCAGTTCCCAACAATTACTACAATCCGAAACAGTTAAAAAAGATTGCCTAGCAACACATGCTGATGAATTGTCAAGTTCAAATATATTCTCAAATTTCTTTATATATTAAAATTATTTATTGTAAATTTGTATATTTAAAAACTATTCCGCATTATTATTATTTAAAATAAAGAAAATACTATAACTACGAAATTATGCAAGATGTCCAACGCTGGATCAAGGTGAAGCCCTTTGAGTTTTTCGCATCTGGATTAGCCAAGCTAACAGATAAATGGTGTCGATGTATTGAGAGTGGTGACAACTATTTTGAATTCCTTAGAGACGATGACAATTAAAATTCTTGCCATATTCCGTAAAGTCATCAAAAACTTAGTTTCCAACCCTTTATTAAAGAATATCACCTATTATGTCAAATTTTACTCTTCATGTTCCCTGTTTTTAATCTATACAGATTTTGCCTCTAGGAAACACCATGTTGTTGTAAATGTCCTTAAACCTCATATTTATGGCATTTAAGGATAATACAGTTCATTTAATTGAGTTTCCGTGTATATTACTGGCGGTTTCCCCCAGAATCCTTTAAGTAATCAAACTAAATAAGCATTAAAATGCTTCATTTTTTGTTGTCAAAGTGGTTATTCTATTAGGTTAATCAGAATTTGATATATTTGTTATTTAAAAATAAGGTAAGATAAATCCGGAAATTTAAATAATTGACATTCTCAGGAAAAAAATTCATAGACATTAGTTAGTAAATACATGGCTATTCTGTGTAACATTAAACAAATTCATCGGCATTTTAAGTATATTTGTTTGAAATATATGACTATTTGGGTAACATTTAGCAAATTCTCAGGTAATTTAGTTTGAAATCCGTGGTCATTTTCACGAAAATCAGGAAATATATTGAAAATTTAACCATTTTTGTTGAAAAATTTAGAACACAAAAATAGTATTTTATTATTTTTTTATTTCAATACAAATATAATTTCCAAATATAATGCATTAACAAATTATTAAAAGAACTTTTTTTGGTTTTAACCTCTGATTGTTTTTCATTTTGCAATTACATAAATAATGTTTTATAAATAATTTTTTTTAATTTAATCATGATTTAATGAAATGTAAATTTTTAGTTAGCCTTTATATATTTTTTCGTTAATAAATAAGTTTAAAATGTTTTAAGTTAAAGTTGACATATTAAATAAGTCGATTCGAACTTTAATTTCAGCATTTTAATTTACTCTAGGTACTTTAATATTCATTACTTTTTTATCTAGAATATAAAATAGCTCTGACTATAGTGCTACCATTTTCTTCAATCGGAGATTCATGCTATTCTTATTTTAGGCTTTTTAATCGAGGGCATTTTTGGTCTATGAATAAATTCATTGCGAAAGTAACAATAAAAATTCGAAAATAATTTTGAAAAATTACTGAAATAATTCAAAAAATATTTGAAAAAAGCGCGAAAAATAAATTTGAAATTTTTTAAAAATTAGTTATTACTTCATTGAAAAATCCGAATTAATTACATCAATATGTAATTTACTAGTGGGGTTATTTTATTATGCAATGGCGTGTTACTGCCATGAGACAATAACTACCAACTGGCAGTATTATTTGGTTAATGCTTAAAAGTTTAAAGATATTGTTGATGCAATCACATGCATATTTATTTCACTTTATTACACGAACCAGTCATCAAATATCGATTTCTTAGTGCTATGTTTTCTTATAAATCATTATTTGCTTGCCTTATAATGAGGATTACGGGGTTCAATTAGAATGATTTCTAGCTAGACAATATATAACTATATATAAATTTGCATTTAATAATTTGTTTCACAGATTACTTTTGTAGAATTGGCTAACATATAAACCTGCCAATCTCTCCCGAAAACGTACAATTCAAACGATAAACATCTGAAATCGCAGAGATCTGACAATGGAGAAAGATCAATGGTTTCCGTCTTCTAAATTAAAAATGACAAAAGCACGAAAAAGTTCATCGGGCCAGATTGCATTTGTACAATTTCAATCGAATTCATCGTTCTGTTTGTTTTTTCAACTGTTTTCTCTCCGAAATATTTTCCTCTTAATTCCATCAATCAGCTGACGTAGTAGAAAACGGTGGAAAATATTCTCTATTGAATCGGGATATTTCAAAAGATAAAAACCAATCTCTCAAGTGACATATGGAATTAAAATGATGAAAGCTGTCAATGAACCAGCAACCGCTTTTGACTTTTCTATTCACTGAAAATTTTATAAACCAAAAATATAAAATTATAAATTTTTACTAAAAATAAGATCTCACTTTATTTACAGAAAAAAAATAATCAAAAATATATGAACACTTGATAATTTGAAATTAAATTATTATTTATTTTCACTTGTCTAGCTCTTGAAAATATTTTTTCATAAACAAATTTATAATTTCATTTCTCTTTGTGATATCATAAATTTTTATTTGATGATTCCCATTTTTGAGACGTTTAAAACAATTCGAAATTCAAGGTTTGTTTTAATCATAATTATTCTTAAAAAGGCAACGGAGAAGAAATTTTGAAAATATTTGCGAGACGCAATACTAAACTTATCCATTTAAAAGTACTTTCTCGCATCTTATGTACATCGCTCTCTTACCTTTTATCTCTATCATCGACTGATAGCTCCGAATGGCACATTACTAAAACCAATTCAAAGGAAGTATTCATATTTTGCTTTGTTTTATATTATATTATATTATTCGTACTTTGTGTACAAGATGCATGTTTTAACCATAGAATTATTTAGTATTATTGCTGGCTATATTCAAGAATCGAACTTTCTGATATTTGACAATTCGTACAGTCACTTATTTCTTTTTTCAGTGTTCTTCTTACAGCCAAATTTCGCTATTTTATTTATTTTCATTACAGATGAGCGAAAGTCTAAAGAATTTGCGATTTAAATTAAAGTTTGTTTGTATGAAACTTTGATTTTAATGAATTGTAATTTTATCATTGATTTATGAATTTTAATATTTTATTTTCAAAATATGATATAACACAGCGTTTCTCAACCTTTTTTATATTGCGATCCAAAAAATATAAGTAAAAAAATGCCACCCATAATACATAAATTTATTGAAAAGACATTTAAAATGTATGATTTTCGTATTGATTTGGCTGTTTTCCATGATATTTTAATCTGAAAGTGGAATATAATGAAAAAAATTTATAAAAAATATATCTTTAAAATATTTTTATTTTTCATGGCTAATTTGTTGTTGAAATTTATTTACCAATTTATTAAGTCTTTCATGAATCGTCTTGATCAACGAAATTCTTAATGCTGCACGAACATCTTCAAGTCGATTTCTATATTTATTTTTGGTACCAACTAGAGCTGAAAATCCAGTTTCGGTTAAATATGTAGTTGCAAATGGTAGAAGCATTTTTATTGCTTTGTCATACAAAGTATTGTATTCATCTCGTATTCGATCCAATATTTATTTAATGTTTTTTGATTATTGAACTGCAACTCCAGTGTTGTATCGCAAAACAGTTCACTTAATTTTTCTTCATCCAATAAAGATAAAACGTTGGTATCAGATTTTACAAATGGATTTTAGATCCACGTATTATTCAAGCGAATCTCATCAGACAAAGGAAAATAAAAAAGAATATTTTGTTTAAATTTGTATACGCAATTTCTACGTCAGTTAATATTTGCATGATAACATGCAAACATCTCAAATTTTGATTTTTCAATTCATTTTATCGAAACATCAATTTTTTTTATAAAAGCTTCTATTTTATTATTGCATACAAAGATATTGGTCATATTTCCTTGCATTTCTAAATTTAATTCATTAAGTAAAAAGAATAAATCAGCCAAATATGCCATTTTAACTATCCATCTATTATTTTTAAAGTTTTCTGTTAAAGATGATTTTAGATCATTTAAAAAAAGCTCAATTTCTACCTTGAGGTCGAAAAACTTTTCAGCACTTTAGCCCTTGACAACCAACGTATATGTGAGTATAGTAATAGGTTTTTATGCTCTGATCACATTTCTTCACATATTAGGTAAAAAAATACTTATCTTGACAGCACTATTTCGTATTTGATTAACTATTTTCACACAATGATTTAAAACTGAAAATAAAGCAAATTTCACAAATTTAAATTAACGTAATATGACTTCTTATTCTGACTATCCGGTAGATCCCGCTGTGGTTATTCGGCTCTATACACTTTATAATAATAATTACCTTTGACAATTTTGATCCACGATTCGATTCGTGTTTGACCTACTGATTTCCTCTAACTATTCTTCTAATAACTGATTTAAATCCTGAGCTTCTTATAATTAACCTAATCCCTCAATCCTATTCTCAGTTTCTTCGTCCCTATCTGAGGCAGAATACCGACTGTTTCTGATTTCGGCTCTACTTATATATTCGTAATAATCACTTTGATTAATGATTATCAACCCAATCCACAACTGTTGACAACCTTGGACTTGCGCTTAGTCTCCTAGGAATGATTAATTGATATATCCATGGCTTTTTTTACATTCATATCTTTAGCAGCCAATCGTTCGCGATGAAGCATACAATGAGTTTTTATGATATGTTCATGAGTAATTTGCTGTATTTGTCTAACTATACCGTTATGTATTCCTATCATTGTAGCTTTTCCGTCAGTACAAATGCCTATAAAGTTATTCAAAGCATTGCTGAAGTCGCCATGTTAGAAGAATATTAAATTTTGTTCAAAAGCTGTTCCATATATATATATATATATATATATATATATATATATATATATATATAAACAAAACAATTTTAAAATAATATTTCTGAAGAATTTTATTAAATTTAAATAATCCTTCATTTTCAAGCTATAACAAAAATTGCAATATATTATTATTATTATTATTATTATTATTATTATTATTATTATTATTATTATTATTATTATTATTTATAAATACATTTTACACGAGTGAATAAACATTAGGCATTGTTTGTATTTGACTTTTTCAATTTTTACAGTTTTTACGAATTGGGGAATTTCAATAAACAAAGTAAATTCTAAAATTTCAAAAGATTTAACTAATTTTTTCTTTGATATATTTTACAAAATTTCTTTTCTTTTATTTATATTCCTTCAACAACAGTGATTGACATAAATGTATTTTAAACGTTAATAACTGTTATTTACATATTTGTCCCGGTTGGTTTCAATTTCAGTAAATTTTCTAAAAAATATAGAAATTAAATAAAATATTTTCCCTATCAGTCTCTATTCTTAGGACAAAATAATTTAGGTTTTAGAATTTTATGATTTTCATAGAAATTGGTCAAATCTAGAAATAAAGAGATGTTTTGATTTAGACAATCTTTATACTGTTTAATATATGCCTGTCTAAAATACACATGTTACATGCTGTAAATTTGTCATTTTACATCTTAACCCCTTAATGCACATGCCCAAGCGTAACTCGAGTAAGTGTTACTGGAAAATTTGTGTGTGCCCGAGAGAGATTCGGGTATACAAAATATAAAGTTTTGTTTAAGATTCACTAACGATTATATCTCGGGCAGTGTAATAAATTTATGAAAAAGAAGCCATATATTAATTATCAATAATAAAAAAAAGGATTTATTTTTGCCGTTGTATTAAATAAAAATGTGCGTTAAGGGGTTATTAATTTGTATAAATATTTTGACCTTAATAAGATTATTACAAGTGTCGTGATATATATATATATATATATATATATATATATATATATATTAAATTAGTTTTCACAAACATCAAATATTATTATTATAATTATATTATTATCAAAGCCATTGCTTTCATAAATTGCTAAACTTTGACAGATATAAAATGCATCAATTTTATTGAAAAGAGAAAACAGAAACAGATCCATCTACTTATATATTGGAGATAATTTTCGACCAATCAAAAACACAGGAAATATAAATGATAATAATAACGCGTCTCCGGTCTTTACATTATTCATATGTAAAATCCCTCTCCATATGAGTGCAAAACTCTCCACAGGTTATCGGGAATTAAACAGTTCTCTTCTGAACATTACGTCTGTGTCTACGAATAATTCTCCTTTGTTAAGGCGATTACAAATAACCAAAATCAAACATCTTTTATCATTCAAAAGTAAAATCTCTCCATTGACGAAGGAGTGCGTCAACAATCATGATTCTGGAGTGAGTAAACTTTTATCAAATCACCTTAAAAATCTGTATTTTGTTTTAATCAGTCTCTACCATCAATCTTGTAACGTTAGTTATTTAAATTATTATTGAGTAATTATTAAAAGTAATAAAACCAAATGTAAAGTGTTATATAAACAAAAAAATTATTAATTGTATTTTAAAAATATTATTCTCTATTGTTTATCAAATGAACAACAAAAATAAAATCAATATTCTCTATGGTAATTTTCTCATTTCTAAATTAGATTATTATTTCAATACTTATTATTTTTGTTATAATTAAATTAAATTAATTTCTATCTCATCAATTAAAACAAGGGGCTGAAATTAAAATATTTATTCGATAAACTTTCGATTTATTTATCGATTTTATAATAAAATATTGATTTGTAAAATTTTTCACTAACAGACATTTTGATTGTGATTTTGTTTTAATTTTACTTTTGACGCCTAAATTGAAAATGAAAATCTTTATTAGAGAGAATTGTACATTAATAAATCAATTTATTGTTTTTTGATTTCGTTAATTAAAAAAGTTTTCAATCATAGAGAAAATTAAAAAATTCATTCTATTGGTTTTTAATTAAATTTTTATGAATATTTATATTATTTTGAAATGCATTCAAACAGTAACTCAGTGAAAATAAAATAAAACGAATAATTTATAATGGAAAATAAAATTTATTAAATAATTATTTAAAAAGTAATTAGTTTGTTTAAATAAATTATCAATTATTATAATTTTAAAAAATTTAGGGCTATATATATTCAGTTAAAATGGCCTAGAATGAGACAAAACTTTAAATTATTTATATTTTTACTTAATTAATTTATTAAATTTATATAGTCATCAATCGTCACTTTTCGAAAAAAACTAGAATATAATTTCAATGTAATTTAAAATTTATGCATTTATAAAAGTTCATTAAAATATATTCAAAATAAACTATTTGATAAATTTGTTATTTTACAATGTCATTTTATAATTTTTAAATAAACTCTTTAATTTTTTGTTCGTAAAACTTTTTATTTTTCCGTTAACTATTATTTATTTACATTTTTGATGAAATTTCATTTATTTTCATTCTGACAAAATTTAAAAAATTTAATTCTACTCAACAAGAACTTTTATTTTTGCTTTTATTAAATGTTTTAACTAAACAATTATCATTACGGGATTCATTTAATAATATTATGCTAAATTAATATAGAATTGAAAAATTAAAGGCTTAGTCATTTGTAATTTTGAAGTAGTCATATAAATATGGGTGAAGAAAATGAGGTTTGTTTTGCATTTCGACAATTATTTGAATTTACAACGTCGAATGTGAATTTTCTTTTTAATAACGGGTGGTATAAACAGGTGGTCGGCGTTGCTGTGGGTTCTCCATTTGCTCACACAATGGCTTCTATTGTCACGCCTAGTTTGAAAAAGAAAATTTCATCTTGCAATTTAACTAAACCAACTGTAATAAACGTATGTTGATGATATATTTTTGGTATTTGAAAATCTTGAGCATGTAAAGGTTTTCTTGGGTTTTATGAAAAGTCTACATTTGAATACTAAATTTACGCGTAAAGAAGAAAGAATCTCGTTGATTGCTTTTGTGGACTTGCTTATTCAACGAAAGGAAAAAGCCTATCAAAGCGACTGATACTGGTCTGTATACTACGCCTGAGAGCTTTTGTAAATTTAAGTATAAGCGAAATATAGTGAATGGATTAGTATTTCGCGTTAAGTCTCTATCTTTCACGTTTGTTAACTCAGTAAAAAGTGTGGACTCGTTGGTTGGATTGCTACTTAAAAATTGATATTCTAAATCTTTTCTTGAGTGTATGACAAAAAATACTGTAGATAAGGGCATGTTGAATTCTCATGAATTTTGTACTGATTTATCTGGAGGTAAAATTCTTATTAACTCTGAAATTAGTAGGTTTTTAAGTTTGAAAGGGGAACAAAATCGATTGAACCAAAATGTATGTTGGTATTGCCTTATTCCGAGAGTTTCAGAGAATTTAAACATCCTCAAACATGTAGATAAAACTTAATTTAGGATTGTTTCAACGTCTTGCAAAGTTAGTAGTATGTTCATTAATAAGTCTTCAACTCCAGTTGGTCTGAGTTCTGAGCTCGTTTATAAATTTTCATGTAATGGGCGTAATGCCACATACATTAGAGAAATTCCCCTTCATCTCTGTACTCGAGTTCTTGAGCATTGTCAACCGAGTGTATTGACAATAATTATTAAATCCAAATACAAATCAATTTGCTGCTAATATTCAAACAAAACTCTCGAGGACTTTTATTCAACGTAAATTAATGTAAGCATAAGGAATTTACACACCACACCAATCATCAACATGCATTAATTTATTAATTTAATTAATTATTATTTATTTATTATTTATTTAGTTAATTAATTTAATTATATTCTCACATCCCCAATCGTTTAAAGTGTTTTAGTCATTTACCGTTTCTTATCAATCGATTTCCATTATTAAGCTTTATTTCATAGCTTCTTTCATGCACTTGTTTCACTACTTCCACTGATCCAAAATATCTGTCATCTTCTTTGCTATTCATATTGCTTTTAATTAAAACACATTATCCTATTTCAAATTTCTTTTTCGTAATTGTTTCTCTCTGGCATAAATAGGCTTTTCAAATACTCTTTCACAAGGTCCTTGACCAATCGTTTTTTGGTGGGTAGAATTTGTCATAAACTCAGATCAGTTTTATAGTTTTGTTTTTTAATGAAATATGAATTGCTTCTTTGATTGTTTTCTACAGATTTTGATTGTTTCCTTAATTGTTTTTGGATTTGTCCGTTTACAGAATGATGGTAAGGAATTGAATAAATTATTTTAATATTATGAGATTTTGTTAGATTTTCCATATCTTTACTTTCAAATGGTTTTCATCTATCACACTGTATAACCTTTGGAGCACGATATTTTAATATTCAATTATTTATTTAAATTTTAACAACGATATCTTTGCTTTGCGATGTAAGGGCCTGAATGAATACATATTTACTATGCTGGTTGATGATTTCGAAAATATATTTCATTCCATATAGTGTTTGTTTCAAATGGCCACAAAAATCAGTGTATATATATATATATATATATATTGTTTTAAATAATCTGGATTCCGGAGTTTTACAATTTATTTCTTTTGTTAGAGGTTTTATAATTTTGCGCTTCTGACAATTTTCACAGCATTGAATCACATCTTGTATTATTTGTATCATATTTCTCATTTCAAAGTTATATGATACATATTTCTCCATATTTTTGGTCCGGCATGACACAGTTTTATATTGTATTTTGTAACAAAATATACCCATCTTTAATTTTGAATTTGGTTTAGTCTTTCAAATTTAAGCTTTGTATAATCTCTTGAATATTTTTCCATTCAAAAAATGAATTTTCTGTCTTAATTTCTAATAATTTAGACTTTAAATTTTTCGATTTTTGGATCATTATGAATTGTTTGGGATTGAATACATTTAGCACATTCACTTCTTGATAAAGCGTCTGCATTAGAATGATCTCCTTTTCTTATTGGAAATTTATTTCTAGACTGCTTAAATAGTTAATCCATGCCTGGAATTGTGGGGTAATGGCTTTCGTTGTTTTCATCATATAAGTTATTGCTTTATATATTGCCAAAAGTTGTTACCTTGCTATGCAGTAACCAACTTCATGTTTAGAGATAGCGTGTGATTCATATGCAACATTTTCTTTCCCATAATCGTCAGTTTGAGATTAAACAGTAACAATATGGTCAAAACAAGAATTGGTATCTAGAATAAATGGACTTGATAAATCTAGGAACTTCAAAATAGATGCATTTACTAATTTATTTTTAACTTCGATAAATGTTTTCTGGAAATCCTCAGTCCAAAGTAGTTTCTTTTATTTGCTTTCATATAATTTTTCTAAATTTTTCGAATGAACTAATTTTTAATCCCGCAAGTCTTACTTTCTCTAGTACAATTCCTATATTTTTGTTTATTTAATTCTTTCGAAAATCTTAAAGTATCATCTAAGTAAATAAGTACAAATTTCCAATTAAGTTATCCTAGTACTATATTCATTAATTTATGGAAAATCGCTGGAGCTGCATTATATAAAATAATCTATATTTTAAGACAAGTTTTCTAATGAAATGGATATTAATATATACCGTATAAACAAATTATTTGAAATACACAGAAATACAAGAATATGTTTAAAAAAAGAAGACAATTACTTAAACATTTCTTCAAACGTGATCCATATTAAAAGCAAAGATTTCGACAAAGATCCCAAAAAATGAAATGTATAAAGATTGTTTTTTAACTTGTTAAATTAAATCTAGTAAAACAATTAATAAAACATTCTTAATTTAAATTTTCTTGACTATCTTTCACCAAGCTGAAAGAAAGTTTCTAAACTTGAAACTTTCATCTGCAATATACTTCAAATGAACAAAAGTTACAAAAACTAGAAATATAGGAAAACCTATTTGTTCTAATTTTCTTTTAACGTAATTCCGAAAGGGCATTTTAAAGAACTGTTATTTTATGAAAAAGGTTAAAAAATTATGTAAAAACATTTTAAATATTATGTAAATTAGTTGCATTTACATTGGCACAAGTGATAAAGGCGAAATCACTAAAGGCGAAATTACTAAAGGCGAAACGCACTAAATGTTGTTCATACATTATTTGATAATTACATAATATTTTTTTAAAATTCTGTATTTCAAAAGGAAAACGCTTTAACTTTTTAACAATTGAGAAAACTAAAAAAACTAGAAACTTTTAATAAAAATAAATCGAAATTTAAAATTTTCAAAATGACAAAAAATGAAAAAAACAAAAAATTTATATTTAGCTTAATAACTGATTTCATGGAGATTCTCAATAACTGCTTATAAATTTTTATTAAATAAAACTAATAAGAGTAATAATAATAATAATAATAATGTTGGGGTATTACGAAAAAGCACAGTAAAGTCAATAAAACACCAAATGATAAAAGTGGAACATTAATTAAAAAATTTACAAAAATTCGAAAGTAGTATTAATCGGGGGAAATTGGTATGGTTGAACGCCAAATTGAGATACGAGTCCAAATATAATAATAAAAATTTAGTGAGGGGCCCCTAGAAAATATAAGACAAAAAAAGAAATTAATTAAAAAAATTAATTAGTAATGGGAAGCCCGAGTCAATGGGAAACCCAAGAGATGAGGAAAATCCGAGAGATGACGAAAACCCGAGATATGAGGAAAACCCGGCGTGTAGACGGAATAATATAAAAGGGTAAATTGGCCTAAACAATATTAAATGGGCGCCGCTGATCTATGGAGAGGTAATTATTTCCTAATTTTTAATTTAATAATGGAGCAAACGTTGTTGACAAATGTCGACTAAGATGGTCTGTGGGAAGTAATTATTTTTAATAATTTAATAATGTAGCAAATGTTGTTGACAATTGTCTGAAAACAGTCTGAGCAGAAGTATTAAAGGAAAAGCGAAAACATGAAATGCCCAGAGGTCGAAGTAAACGAGTAGTGTAGTCAGGTCAGTAGAAGAATCTAAACCCAAGTAAAGTCAAAAAATATCTATCAGAAAGGGTGATTATCCATTGGATAACCTACCTTAAGATAATCAAATTTATACGGTGGTTGAAGGGTGCAAATAAATCAGTGAAATTGTGATTACAAAACATTGAAATAAATCGGATTGAGTTGTAACTGTGATAAAGTGCAAATAAATAGAGTCAGAGGGAACCGACTTTCAATAATAATAACCCAACAATAATAATAATATCAAAAATAATAATATTAATAATAATAATATATATAAATAACAGTGAATTTATCATAAAATGAAATATAAAATACTTTCAATTAAACTA
This sequence comes from Schmidtea mediterranea, assembly GCA_022537955.1. NCBI lineage: Eukaryota > Metazoa > Platyhelminthes > Tricladida > Dugesiidae > Schmidtea > Schmidtea mediterranea. Next base: position 273,679,834 of record CM039679.1, read on the forward strand.
GACCCTGGCCACTCAAAATAGAATTTAACAAGCCTTTTACTTTCTGCTTCTTCTCTGATTGACCATTTTCTTCACATAAATATTTTCAAAATATATAGATTTAAACAAATGTTTTAACAATCTTAAAATATAATTTGGGAATATTAAAATTTGAATAAATATGTAAAAGCCTTTAAATGTTTTTGTTAAATTTTGGATTTTCAACAAATTGTCTGTCTGTTGCTGGTTTAGATAAACTCAAAAAGATATTTTTACCGATTGCGGAATTATTTATTAAAATATTATTTAAATAAATAACAATGAAATCTAATTTTAACTGTGCTTATTCATAAAATAAAATATGATATATTTTAGCTAAAATAGATAGTAATAACTGTAAATCAAAATTTAACAAGTGGTGGGTTTCTGGGTGTTGATATTTTGAAACTATATGGTTGTCACCCAGACAACCCCATACAAATATTTTTCGCTTACCACTCTGCACCCGTTGCTAAGCAACGTTGGAACTGTGTTCGAGTGGGTGGATCGTCCACAAAAAGTGAGCGCTATTGCTAATGCTAGAATTGACCGAACGATCCCTGGGTCCAACGAGCTGCCGATAGAAGGCCTGTGCTCGATTTCGATATTTAGGCCCCATTATTCTCCAATCTTCTTCAAATATTAATCCGTACTGTTATCTCATTTATCATTACGTCTATTCCCAAACTCCTTCTTATCGTTGTTCGTATTATCGACTTTTACCATGGCCTGTACACCCTTTGTTACGTTAAATATCCACGCAGTATATCTCTTACCCTTATCCCTATTATAACTACTATGTTCCTTATTATTGATACTAGCATTATCATTGTTACTATCAGATGTGTTATTTTCATTAATTGTTACTGCTATTACATTTATTATTATTCTTATTACTACTATTACCATTATATTTATTACTATTATTATTATTCTTAAGTTTTTAGTAGGGATTCGTCCTTTTTCCTCAGCTTTATAAAAATATTTTACTTATATAAAGATTTAGCCGTAATCCATCCTCATTTTTCAGTTTTTGATGAAGTATTTGAATTGATTCGGAAAATTTAAGCAGCGTTCCGCCCTTATTTTACAGTTTTATGATGAATATTTTAATTATTTCCAAAAATTTGTGCAGTGTTCTACCCATATTTTCCGTCTCAATTCAACATAATTTATTTAATTCTTACATATTATTTAAAACATTATTTTTCATGATTTTGACGTTGCAACGATTTCGCAATTTTCCCCGCTACCCTTTCCATCTCTTTGTCCTTAAGATCTATGTATGTTCATGTTATATTTGATGAGTGCCCACTGGACTACTCAGTGTTAGTGATTTTTAGCCGATTGTTATTAAAAGTTTATGTCGATTTTATCGAAAATTGAGTGCAAGAAAATTGAGCCAAAAGACCCATCCTCGAACTACCCCTTTCGCTATTTAGGTTCAATGATTTGACGTTCGGGTTCCTGCGTTACCCACGCCGGAACCTTCACGGGCACGAACTATTGGCGGACTTACACAGTTCGATAGTTATGTGTGATTTTATTGACTTGGAATATGTTTTGGCTGTGGGCCGAAAAAGAAATAAATAAATGTTACCAGATCAATTGGGTAAAAGTTTCGATTCATAAATGTTTTATTTGGCATGACACATCTCACATAGTAATCGAGATTTCGTTGGCATAAACACTGTTTATCGCTTCATCACAATACATTTAATCGAATTGATCAATAAATTCATGAAGCGTTCACTCAGATGTCTTCATAATTAGTCAATAGATTCATAAACATGCATGCATATAGCTTCATAATTGGTCAAACAATTCATTAATCATTCATTCATATCGCTTCATACGGCAATGTACAGCAAAAAATAAGACTGAAAAATAAGCTTTTAAATCAATACTGAAAAATAATATTCAAATCTGTCAAAACACATCAGTATATACACCTATAATTTGACCTTAACCTTGCGTGTTATTTTTATTGCGATTAAACAAAATTCGACCTTGAAATTATTTGTGTTATCTAAATTAAATTTTTATTATTTTCTTAATTTAAATTGGCAATTTTTTTTAACATTTCAATTAAATTTATTCAGCCAAAAATATTTCATTTTTTTCTCATTTAATTCATTAATTTTTACTTTTATATAACTTGTCGTTTTTAAGTCAGATTTTCTTGTTATTATGTTATTTTTTGTGTAAATTTCGTGCGGTTCTTGATGCATTTTGTATTTATTTTATTTTTCATTTATGTTTTTTGATTTTATATTTATTTATATTCTCTCAGATTTGAAAGTGTTTAGTTGGTGTTGTATATTGTATTTTAAGTTATCTTGGTGCTGGGTTTTCATGCCGTATTACTGATGCATTCAAACTATTTTCAAGGCCGTTTGTGTTCTGGCCCAACACAAGTCTTTCATTTTCTGCTTCGTTTCTGATTGATCTTTTCTTTCCAACAAAATAATAATATTAATATTAATAATATTATTTATAATAATAATATTAATATTATTAATAATAATAATAATAATAATAATAATAATAATAATAATAATAATAATAATAATAATAATATCTGATCTATAACTATATGTATATGAAATATATTGGTTAATAATCCAGACAAAATACGAATAGTTGACCAAGATCTATTGTTGGAAACTGAAGTAAGGCATTGTTGAGTGAAGAGTATACAATTGAACAATATAGGCATTTATCCAATTCAGCTTACACTATGTTTTCTACATTTTTCTCCGATAATTGACAATTCACTTGATATAAATTCTGTCTTTTTATCCATTAGAATGGCAAACAGAATTTCATCTGGTCATTCAATCACATTAGTGATTCTGTTTATTTAAAAAACATTTTCATTTTTAAGGTTTATAATATATTTCCAACTTATCCCAGTTAAAATTTCTATTGTAATTTTTCATAAAAAATCGTTTTTATAGAATTTGATTACAGCAAAATTTAATAAATAAATTTAATTAATTAATTTTAAAATCGCCTAAAAGAGAAATTAAAAATAATTGATATATAATTATGATTAGTATTATTAAAAAGGTCCATCCTTCTTTGTTATTTTGACAGTGCTCATTTTTGGTAATGTATTTGTTAGCGATCACATACATTTAAACAAAAAAAGATTAATATAGAGGCTTAATACATGAAAGAAAGAATATGGAATAAGACAGGAAGTTTGTTTGAAGTCGAGAAATTTAGAATTGGAGTTAGAGAAACAATTTAGGAAACCTAATTCTCCCGAGAACGGATTTATAAGTGCAATGAGACAGACTAGATTACCATAATGTTGCCAAATTTGGTTATAAAAGAGATGCATTCAGTATCGGAATATAAATGCAGCAAAGAAAGGGATGAGAATTTAAGATGTTGTATTACTACACTCTAAACTCGTAACAAGTGGAAATCACAACTTAAAATTTGTATTTATTGAAGATTGAAAAAACCCAGAACATTTCAAAAAAAGTCTTTAAGTAGTCTCTCAATTAAAAAAAAGAATAAAAAAACTCTTGGGTGATTTGAAAATTTCATTGGAATTAATTAAATAAGGAATTTCTACTCTCAGCTGAATAGCATCTGAATAAAACCTCACTTTCCACACATTCTGATGAAGTTGAGGGTAAAATGGACATACTAAGATGGTATTTTTACCTAATGTTACAATATTATGCCGTTACATTATACTATGTAAAATCCCAACAAAAGAAATGTTAGAAGAGGATAATATTTTAATGAGGTCATTAGAAAAAGTAAACAGTGATGACATCATTTAGTGAATAAATGATGATGAGAAATGTCAGATATTGAGAGTTACAAGAACCTTTGAGAAGATTAAGTGATATTCCAGCCAGGAAAAGAAAATGTAGACTGAATTAGAAAAAGATCTCTCAGTATTTGGAAAGTAAATGTTATTAAAGTCAAATATATTTTAATAATTAACATAAAATTTGTTAAAAAATACTGTGTCATTTCTCGGAGAGACCACGCTACTCCTCCTGCTCTCTGTTTAATACGTAGTGGACTATTTAAAATATAATCTTAGAAACTCCACCTGTCTATGGTCAATAAGTAAAGTAGTAAAACTCTTTAAAAATAAAAGGATCATAAACACGGGAAATATGTACCAATACCTAAGTCTACTATAGAAGCCAAAAAGTAACCAAAGGGGTAGGTTATCTCTCCTCTCACGGTTTCCTTAAATCTTATCTCAGTCAAACGGATATTAAATATTATTAAAACATAAATAAAACTGATTCCTACAAAATCACTACAAATAAAATTCATTCAATGTTTATTTTATATTTAACTAAAAATATAATGCTATTATTAAAATGAGTTTAAACAAACAAATCAAGTGTTTTAGCAAAATTTCAAAATTAATATTATAAACTACTTATTTTGTATTAATTTCTTAAAAAAACTTTCATTTTATGTTTTATTTTCTTCGCCTGTGTTTCAATTGTCATTTAATAGTAAGAGAATTGGTTTGATTTTTATAAACCTCTGTTCTACTAGTTTCATGTTTAATATATTTCCGTAGATCTTTTAAGTTTTAGCATCAGGTCTTTGACAAAAAAGACATATATATGCTTCATATAGTCAGAAAATTCATCTCCCACAAAATTTCTTTACTTACATTGAGTCCAAATAGAGACACACAAAATTTAAAAGTATTTGGAGATTGTTTAATAGCCATTCCAAATTGCACTTTTATACTATGAGAAATGTAGATTTTACTTGAATGACTGTACAGTTTGAGGTGTACTTTCTGTTTGTGCGTGTGTGTGTTTATTAAGGACATTTCGTTAGACCAATATGTAAATAGGGTTATGTACCCAAATGCATATTTTTCTTTTTAACTTTTAAATTTTCTGTTTATTTAAGCCTGGCAAAATTCCTATCTGTCCATCATTACTACATTGTGTTATTCCCAATAATCATGTTCAGTTTCAAATTATAATTCTATTAAAAACATTTAGGCAAATAAGAAGACCACATAAAAATTACGGAATCTGTCTGAATTTATTCAACTTGACACTTGTTTATTTGATTAATAAAAATTTGGATATTATTCTATTTTTAATAAAAAATATGTTTTAATCATAGACATTATTTTGAAAAATGTTCTTTGTCTTGCATTATTTGCATTGTGTTCATAAGACTTGATGTTTAGTTTCTTCGCATAAACCATTGATGTTGATTCCATAAACTTACCAGGAAAATAAAATACATTATCTCAATCAAAGTAATCAATATTGCTCAAGTCTATATCGCTTTTACTAGTCTGATAATTTGATAATTACTTTTGTTTCGAAGTAAGCAAAACTTGAATGCGTGATAAAACTTTTACTTTTAATTAAAATATTTTTAAAAGTTTTATTTTTTCATAGTTATTGCACAGAAATAAATTTAATAAATTTCTTTTATATATGATTTTAATTTAAATTTTTTTGAAAATAGCCGATTGATACACCGTAGATTGTGAGCTTTTATGCATGCAATGCCATAAGTAGATACAATTTTGTACAGTTACTTTTGTAATTTTACTAAATGTCAACTAAAATTACAATTGTGATAACCTTATGATCTGCTCTTGAACATAAATATTTAACCTAAAAAAGTATATAATTTTTAGTTCATTAGAAAACAGAAAATAATTACTTTCTAATTATTCTGTACACAAATTTTAAAGTTAATTATCTCTTTTAAAGATAATTTCATCAACGACCTTCACCGAATTGGGATATCTCAGTAAGTCAAGGTTTTATGATATAAGAAATATTTTCTGGTTTAAGTAAAAAAGAGTTAATAACAATAAAACAAAGTCAAAAATTAGTTTCAATTCGGAGAAGCTAAGTTAGAATGAACATAATTTATATCATAACCAAACACATGCTAAATGTTGTATTACTATACTCTAATGTATGTCAATTCAAACAATAAATTATTATTTCTTGCCTCATTCAGTTTGCCTTTCAATAAGAATGATATATCTCATAATTTCTGCAATTATTTTCATTAAATATTTAATAGTTATTCACTGTGAAAAATAAAAACAACTTTGAAAATCCAAAAAAAACATTTCCGAACATTTATTTGATGATATCTAGAAATTTCGTTCATTCACTAACAATAAAATGAACTAAAATATTTTGTTTAAATGAAGAAGAAAAAATACTTCTTAGATTTAGAAAAATCTCAATTAAAATAATTTCACTCTCAGATTTTATATATATATATATATATAAATAATTAAATAAATTTGGCAACAATTTAATTAAAACATAATGCCAATAAAAAACTCTTTGTACGATATATTTCGACAGCATAATGGATTAAAAATCCTAAGGATCCATGTTTGAAAAGTCTGAGTGTAATTTGACAAATGAGTGTGAATTAAGTGCTGATTTAAATAATAGTAAAAACGGATATAAAAAAATGAGCCTAAATCTGTGTTAGTATCGTCGTACTCTGAAGGTTTTACAAATTATAAAAGAAAGTTAAGTAAACAAATGGGAAATTTAGTGTATAAGATCGTCTCTAATTCGTATAAGGTACGCAATATGTTTATTAATAAATCAAAAACTCCGGTTGGATTGTGTTCTAATCTCGTTTATCAATTTACATGTAATGGGTGTAATGCCACATACATTGGAGAGACTTCCCGTCATCTCTGTACTCGAGTTCTAGAGCATTGTCGATTGAAGGGTTTAACCAATATTAGTGAGCACAACAGAGGCTGTAAAAGTGAAATAGAAATGTCTGATTTTAGAATTTTGTTGAAAAGTTTTAATAATTATTTGAAACGCGTGATATGTGAAGCATTGCTGATAAGGTCATTGGATCCAAAGATTAATGTGCAAAGTGCTGTGACTACGAATGTTTTGAATGTTTTTAAATAGTTTAAGTATGTTAAATCATGTTTATGTATTGTTTTTAAAAAATTTTTAATATTATTAAAATAATTGATTTTGTAAATTATATTATTTTAAAAAAAATTATCATATAGATAAAATTATAATATAGATAAAAATTATAATATTTATATAAATAACATTTTAGATTAGTTAAAAGTATTTGAATATTTTTTAAATGTTTATTTGTTACAAAATTAAATTAATATAAAAAAAATAATTTGTTTAAATTATAAGTTAATTCATAATATTTTTAGTTGGTTTTGTGTACCTGAAGGTAACAGTTATGCTGTCGAAATATAGCGTACGAAGAGTTTTTTATTGGCGTTATCTTTTAATATATGTTATAAGGACTTTTTTTGTTTTACACCTCTGATTTCTTTATATGTGACATAATATTAATAATTAATATAATTTATAGTGAATATTGTTGAGGTTGTTTAAAATAATAAAATAAGTAAATTTAGTGAATAAGATAAAGCAAATAAAAAATAAGAAACCAAAGGTAAAGTATCAAAAATAAATAAATTAATAATAAAATGGACTTAAATATTAATTAATTAGAACAAATTCAATAAAGTAAATTGGCGCCATAGACGAGTTATTTGTCAATTGAAGGTTTATAATGAGAAATAAAATAGACAATTAATAACTATAATTAATAAATAACTTCTGACTTGAATAAGTGATCAAGAAATAGAGTGACAATAGTTTTCTTAATTTGGAAATATATGAAAATTATAAAAGTCATTTGTCTAAAATATGTTCTGTTTAAAAATGTTTTCAAGTATTTAAAAAATTATCCTTTTTAAAACTTTTAATGTTGAAATCAATGTTGAAATAACAATTAATAAGCAAAGTCATTGCGATAAAACAATAAAAACATTAAAATGTATAACTTTTTATTGATTGATTTTAAAATAGATTATTTTAAAATTATTTTTTTATTTTTTTAAAGATTTGTTATTTAATTTTAAAATAATTTTTTTCATTACATTTTTTGTGCTTTTAATAAACGAATATCTTATAAATCAAATTTTTTTTAATTTTTCTGCTTTTTTCCTTTTAATTTTTCAAAATGTAATTGCGTTAAAGCAAAAGAGAAGATCTCTAAATAACGGTTAAAAAATTTATGTTTTTACTGTTTAGGAATGAATGTATTTAATTAATTATGTAAAAATAGAACATTTTGTTTATGTTTCTTTTTGAACATCTTTTAAAGGAAACCGTTTGAAAATTTTTATATAATGTCGCAGTTGTTTGTTTAAATGGATTTGAAAAATGATTCAACCAAAAAAATATAAGCCCAGATAAATTTGTTGACATTAGATGGGAAATAATGATAGAATTTACCCGTTCCTCTTGTGTTGGAATAGGATAGAAATGTAAATTATATTTATGTTGACAGGTTTCATGAATTTTATCAAACAGAATTCATTGAAATATGTTAAACAAATTTTATTCCCCTTTAGTTTTGGTATAATTTTCGTCATTTTTACTTTAATTTGGTTTTTAATATTTATTTGAAGCACTTTTTTATTTTTTGAATCTTATTTCGATATTTATTGAAATTTCCCTAATCAGTTTTGATAAAAATGTCAATCAAGAAGATTGCAGAAAATTTTGATTATCTACCTTAATTTACCTTTTCTCTGATAAAAATAGATTTTTTGTTTGATAGAAATCTCGTAAAAATTAATTTTCATGTAAAACAACAAATTGGAAATAGTTTATTATAATAATGCGAATTGACATTTAGTTGTAGTTTATATTTATCTATTACTAAAATCTTTCATCTGAATTCATTTTTTAAAATTTTCAATTTCATCATCTTCATGTTATTTTAGACTATTCATCAATATTTTATTTTTATAATGTTAACTTTTCTACATTTCCTTTCTTAAAATATCACTTCAGGCATCGAACGTAGACAGAAGTGAACCATCTAGCACAGCGCGTTGTAATTGACTGAATAAAAGTATGATTCATTTGATGCGCCATCAACAGGCATTTTAGTATTTGTCAATGAGTAATACAGTGAATCACCTAAGAAATATAACAAAGAGGAATCTTTATGATAAAAATCGTCTTATTTCTAAATTAAATTAAATTTTTATTTAAAATTTTTAAAAACCTTCAAAGAGTACAACGATTCTACACATTTTTTCCACTCATACCTCATTTAAAAGATCAGAACTGTCACGGAGAACATCTAAAGTTTCACAAATTCATAAACTTAAAGGTTTTAGTTTTATTTCTGCATATTTTTTTTATTTTTTAAAATTTTAAAAAATTTCATTTTTTGTACAATATATGATTATTGTAATCAAAATTCAATTTTTCAAAATATTTATTGGAAAGTGGCTTATTTTTCAAAGGTTTTTATTAAAAAAATCTGACTTAAATAATGAATTATAGACATCAAAATTGATAAACTTTGAAATTAAAATGAACTGAATAATTTTATAAAAATTTAAAAAATCAAATATTATTATACCTAATTATTTTAACAAATTCCTTGCAAGTGTTAATTCTTAGAATTTATTTAAAAGCATCGTAAAGCACAATATACCTCATGACTGATAGAAAAAAAATTACAATTAATGGTATATCCTATATAACACCAGACTTGAAAAAGACTTGAAATATGTTTGCTTTATAAACCATCCTCCACTATTATAGAGCTTTACTCTGTAGACTGATACAGAAACTATTCTCTTTGCATTTTTTATTTCACACGTTTTAAAATCTTTTCTATGGCTGAGAATGAGAAAATACATCATATATTGCTCAAGAGTCCTTTGCGTTTGTAATATAATCATAAAAAGGCTACATAATTTCAACTTTCCAAGAAAATTAGTTTTTCATTTTTAATTGCGTTGCTTCAATACTATATATCACTTGTAATCTTGATTCATTTTCAGAAACTGTCTGACTTGGTGAATGGTTAGTTTCTTTGGACAATATATTTTATAATTCCAGAGGAACGGTTAATATAACGTTGGATCATTTTCTGTTAATATTTCTTTCTTCACAGAGTCGTCTCCAGGCAATAGAGCGCCAAGGTATTTATTTGTAAGAGTGCATCATTGCACAGATATTAAAGAGTGAGAAATATAGCTAAACACACAGCTGACTGCAAGTGTTAAGTCACATTGTTGCGGTTAGATGATTGAGTTTTAAAACTGGTTTTAGGTGTTTGAGAATTTATAATTGTTGTCTATATATTGAATTAGATTGACTAACCATACAGTTTTTTAAAAGAGGTCATTTGTATTTTAATAACATTATTGTTTTAAAAGAATTTGTTTCTAAAATCTTGGCTCCCTAGGACTATGCTTATATCACTTTACCGGGAATAACTCTGTTTCTGCCCTTAATTCAGATGCTTTGAAGATTGATGTTAATTCAAAATTTTTGTATTGAAATAAATCTTGACTTGGAATAAATTGAAATGAATTAAGAAAGTAGTAATTGTAATGCTATTAGATTAAATTATACAAAATATAGATAATTAATGTTTATATGGCTATTAATACATACCGTTTGTATATATACATGTATATACATAATTGTTTATTATGCCATAATTATTTGTTTGTCTGTGTCAATTGAAAATATTGAAAACATATCAGCAACTGAAGTTTTATTTATAATTATATATTAAATATTCTATCCTTTATTTCAGACGACTGAACAAATATCCGATGAAAAAGAGAATAACATAAAAGAAGGATTACATATACATACAGTATGTATAAATAGCTACATGATGTAGCGGATTTAGGTCAGTTGAGGCCCGGGGCGCAGAAAAAAATATTGCCCCCCCCAATAAAACGAGAGACATGCCTAAATCATAAACTTAAAATATGATTTAAAAATATTTGATGTGAGATAGAATAAGAAAGAAAATTTAATAGAGTCATAATATAGCTGTTTTTGAATGACTTTTTTAAATTAAAATAATTGAATTTTATCTAAGCGACATCTTCAAAACTGATGTCGCCCAATTTTTTGAACTATATGAAAATTGAACCAACTAAACATCAAAGTCAGAGTAGGGCAAATCCTTTACCGTGGAAGAGAACTTTATGATATATAACCAAACCAAATGTTACTGTATTTTCTGAAGGATAACACAAGTGAATTTATTTTACAAGTCAAAAGTCAAAAATAAAAATAATAAACTATGTTTTTTTATTTTCATAGAAATGCAAATTTTGCTTTCCCGAATTCAAAAGGAATTATAATGCGCTTTTGTTTTAAGTTGTAAAGTTAATTGGTATGTTTAAATAAGATTAAAGTTTTTTGATTAACCTTTCATAATAAAAACATGAAATCACGATTGAAGCCACAAACATGAACTAATTTCAATTTTTATATATTTATTTGAAAAGTTGAAAAATAATTGTTTTGAAGGATTTATGAGGAAGTTTCGCATTTTGCCATGTTACTCAGATGATGTCAGCAGGTCCGGCTCGTGGTTATGTTTTGTGTGTGCGAGGAATGTTGAGTGCCCTTGATTTTTTTTCAATAAGTTACTAAAAAGCTATATTATAAACAAAAACCAGCTACTATTTTCTATGGTTTTATATTATTATCGTTTAAAAGTAAAGCGAAGCCATTGTCAATATTTTTTGATGTTTGGTAATTTATAATTGTCAATTTATTCGGTTTGTAGTCTATAACTTAAATCGTTACAAATTAATTGTCTTGGAGGCGCTTTTATTTTTTTTGAAAAATAAAAAAACTTATGTTTAAAAACTTAAAACATTTTTATTTGTGAATACTTTTTGTTAAAATTAAAATTTCATATTGTCTTGTAGGCGCCTTTCACTTTTTAGCGCCTGTGTGCATTGCACACTTCGAACACGATACGAGCCGGGCCTGGATGTCAGTAACTAAAAAATAACTAAATATATATTGTTCTACTATTTCGCAGGCACAAAATGTTTAGATAGGATCAATGTACATTAAGGATAAATACGAATTGAGACGACGTCCCACAGACTCTGTTGTGAAGTTGGTAGAATTATTTCAAAAATTTGAACATTCAGTAATGAATTTTTAATAATAAAAATAAAATCATGTATTTCATCTACAGGTAGTAAAGAAATGGCAACAAATAACAAGTAGACAATAGAATAAAAATTTTCTAAATATATAAAACCAAACTTTGCAAACTTATTTGATGTCCAGTGAGTCAGGATAAGTGTATAACAGTATTAATTTGACACTGTTTTTACAGTTACCCAGCGCCCAGAGAAATCTGAGCGCGTCCCGGCATAGTACTGATAAGAGCCATTGGCTCGAAACTAGTATAAAATTGGGAAATGTACTGCATATTACTTAATGTATTGTATATAATTAGATTGGTATTTTAAAAATGGAAGAACTGAAAATTATAGAACTACAATGGAGCCAATTAATTCCCATTTCAAATATAAAAAATTTAAAACTGTATTTACGTGAGTAAGAAATAGTTGAAAATAAATATGAAATCCGATGTGAATTTTTGACAAAGACGAGAATGAATGTCGTCAGATCGGCTGTCAATTTCTAATTTAAAAGATGAATTTAAGAAAGAAATTGTAAATAATTTACCAAAAAAATAGTGAAAATATTAATCTTATTCAAGTTGTGTTATTCATGAAATTAAATCTCGTAGAAATCGATAAATAAATCACACAATAAATACAGTCAGACCTCAGATAAACAAAAGATGTGGAAATATCCATTATATATCCTTATACCGTATGAGATTCTTAAATAGTACATTAAAATCAGCCAACGTAAAGGGGTTCATAAAAATAGAAATTAAAAGAAATTTAATTGTCTTTGACACTATTTTGCTTTTGGTTAAAAAGTCAAATTGAATATTAAATTGTTGTTTTTGTTTAAATATGCTGAATTGTTTTAGTAAAATTCAATTGTAAAGTTTTTTTTACTTAAAATATTTTCTAAACTTTTATTACTATATTGTTACATGAAAGTTATCAGGAATATATTATAATATAATAAAGAAACATTTAAACAAATCTTATATACTTTAACACATTTTACTCATTTTTAACCGCTTCAGAATTATCAGATAAATTAGAAAATAACATTAGAAAAATTGCTTTCAAATAAATTATACTTATTAGAAATTTTTTCATTCAAATTATTATTTTTAAAAACAAAATTCTTTAAAGTTTTTCTTAAGTTAATTTCAATATTTAATTAAATACTGCAATTGTAATTTCTCTTTGTAGCAAAAGCTTTTAGCACTACCTCTTTCAATTGTTATCAAATTTTAAACCAGTGCTTCTCATCATGTTATGCTTTATGTCCCCAACAATAGAGTTTAAAAGTCAAACTGCCCCAGTTTTTGAATTAATTAACAAAATAATTTACAAGCCTCTAATTAAAATTTCGATTTTGCTTTTATGTTAATACCTTGATCTAATATATCTGATATCAATAAATTAACAAAAACAATGAAAAGATAACAACTTATAAATTTATTTAATTTTTTTATGTTAAGATTGCTACAGAGTTGCTTTATATCAGGAACTAGCTTAGTAAATTTTAGCCTCAAATCCCCTCTATTTATGATGTGAAGGCTATTACTTTTCTTTATCAATAGATGGATAAATTTGGTTGAATGTGATTTTATACAAACATTTTTTGTCAAAATACTGATATTTACTCTTTACAAAATTTTCGTAAACGTCATATTTGGTTGAATGAGATTTTACTGTAGTTAGTTCAAATATAATTAAAATATAATTCAAATATAGATAGTTCAAATAAAAGTTCTTTCATTAAAACAATTGCCTCAATCAAAAAGTCCATTTAATTAAATGAATGTGAATAAATTAATTTTGATAGCTCATACTAATAATTAATTAATTAAAAATTTAAAAGAAATAAAAATTAAATATTGCTTGAAAATTGAAAAATCAATAATCAATGAAGGAAAATGAGCGGATCCGAGAGTGCACATATCAAACCATCAATCAATTGCTCATCAGACCGTGATAATCAATCCATGACATTTAATTTAGATTTTTTTTTCAAATTTCAAATAACACAAAATTAAAAAAATAATAAAATTGATTAAGCCTTGTCAAATGAAATTGTTTGTTAACTGATTACAATAGAAATTGATTAATTAATAATAATAATTATCTCGTAATCATCTTCACCATCATGATTGTCAGCTAATTGATTTCGAAATAGAAAAAACCTTTTAATTAAAACAAAGATTTTAGATAATTTCTTTTTGATTTCTTTATTCTGAGATTATCTTTTTATTTAAATAATACATAAAATATTTTTAAAATCTTTATTTGACATAAATCTATTAGATAGTAGTTTCGAAAACTATTTATTTTATGAAAACTCTAGACAATTATTTGAATATGCCAAAAATTATTTATTTTAAGTTAAATTGATTGTTTCAAAAATTTCTAAAATTCCTTTGAAATGAAAATTAAATTAATAATAATTAATAATAATTTAAACGAGTTGAAATTCTGCAATTAGATTTAAATTTGATTTATTGAATAATATATAGAAATTAATTATTTAATATTTGCAATCATAAATTTTAAATTCTTTATATTTACTCTCATCATAACTCAAACATGATACTTGTAAAGTTTGCATCATAATAACTAAAGGTTATAAAATATATAAAAGCTTTAACACAAAAACAAGAAGGCAGATGCATTATTTTCTAGATGGAAACTGCCTATACGTTTATGAACTGATCATAATCATGTGTGAAATGCTTTGGCAGTTGTTGAGGAAAGGAAAATAAGTAAAATTGTCAAGAGAATGTATAATTAATAAAATTAAAGTAGTAGGATGTGAGCCCGTCAGATACAAAACCCTCTAGGCTTACGCAATATAATGTAATATCTGACTTCTGTCCACGCTGTTACTGCCTGTAGATTGACCTCTGTCCATGTGATTGCTACCTAATAATTGACCTTTGTTCACTGTTACCAGGTGACTACTCGATTATGTCCGTGCCCTCTGGTGAGTGACTACCTGGAGACACACTTATTATACCATACACGTTGTTTACCTAATATTATTCACACTTATTATGTCACGCAGTTGTGGAACAACACAACTAGATGACCTAATGTTCTGGAACACACACCTACCAACTTCTAGAACCTTCCACACAACAAACTTATGGATCCTTCCTTTCACCTACCAATTTCACGCACCTACCTTCTGTAACCTACCTTTCTGAAACCGTTAACATACACACATTCTAAAATATTCCGGAAAATACATATCACACACCCACACAAAAGAACACTGATCAACACTGATCCGCACAGATCCGCACGTCTACGACTAAGTCCTAGACTCAACAAAATCACTCACTAGTACTATTTAAAATTTTATTAAATATAACAAATTTGTTTCACAGTGAAAAGAATATGCTCAACATGAAGCATGCAATTCACACTGCAATCGTAGTAGAGAAGGATGAATTCAAATGTAAGTTATCAAGTATTTGATCAATTAGTCTCTTCTGCAATTGGCGTCTTCTGAATTTTCTTTTGCTTGATCTGATATGATGATTCATAGGCGTCGTCATCCGGCATTGTAAATATAAATTTTGAAGTAATAAATACTACGAACTAAGCTATGATTTGATTTTCTAAGTTTTCTAAATTCAATAACTACTTTTACAAAGGCAAAAGTCAGGTTAATAATATTGAATTTAAAGAGAAATTACGAATGTAGTCTGAATCATTTCAAATAAAATAAATAATTCTGATCTCAATTAAAAAGTTTAAGTTAGTTTAAATATCCATAATTTTAAATTAATTTCAGAAGTCTGGTAGAATACTGTGCTCATGGTAATACCATATTTTAGCTGAGTGAAGGATATTGCTCATTGCACATTCTTTAAGCAGACCCTCTGTTTGAAGTGGTTCAATGCCAAATTTACAAATCAGATCATAAGTTGATGGAGAAATCGAGCCTAATGCTCCAATAATACAAGTGTAAAGCTCTACCTTATAATCAGGTTTGGCGACCTGTAATTCACTCTGAAGCAAGCTATATTTCTGAATATTTGCCTTATCTGTCAAGTCAAAATGTGAAACAGAATCCATTGGACACTTAATATCAATCATGAATATTCTTTTTCTTTCAGAATCAGTAACTATATAAGATCGACACGTTGTTTAGAATTCAGGACAAGAGAACAAGAATGGTAAACCACGACAATAAAATTAGGATTTTTTAAATTACTCGTTATTATCTTTAGGCAGTCATTGTGTCTCTCTAATGTCAGTATTTGGTGAATCTTACATGACTGTAAGGCATGAGACATAGTTTCATTCTCTTTCTCACAACGTCTACAAAGTCTAGAATCCCCTTTTCTTTAAGCTTTGCATTGATGTTAAGTGTATTAGTTCGCGCTCGATGTATAAAGGTCCATGCAAATTCGCCAAGTTTACTTTTAAAAATTGCTTTATTTATTTGAGAAGATAATTTTATAGCCGCTGCAATTATGTCGCTTTTATTGCTCAGTTGCCACTTTTGCATATATGAGTCGTGCAATGCAGAGTGAAATATATTAGAAATTGCTTTTCGAAACTTAGTCGTAAGTATGACAGTTCCACGACTCTTTGTTATCAGATTTAAAAAACTTGCTCTTTAACAATATGAAAAGATACGGAAATTGAGTGTTCTCTTTTAAAGTAAATTATTGAAGTACGTGCACGTTGAAATCTCGCTTTCTTTCCACCATGATTCAATTTAGTTTCAGCACCAATAATCCAATCAAAACTCTGTTGTAATGTAAGCTCTTTGATTCCAAGACGAGGACCCGTTACAAACTTTAGAGAGTCAATATTAACTTTTCTCGAGTAATCGCAATTGGAAGTAAAGAGTCGGAAAAAGTGCACAATTGTTTGAGTATGATATTCATCAAGCAAATCGACACACGAAGCTCCACCATTTTCAGTTGAGTTGTATAAATAAACTGTCTCAGAATTGTGCGGCAAGTTCAAAATTCTTCTCAGATGGCCACTCAATTTACTTTAGTTATTGCCACAGGGATTAGTATTTCCTTGAGAAGATGATAAAGCACTAGTTTTAATTTCACGTGTTCGGAATGCAAATGTCAGTCGAGAATGAATAAAAATCTTGTATGCCTTGAGTTTTTGCCAACCAAATAAACCGGAATCTGCAATTTCATTTGTGTCACTAACAACTTTATCAAGAATTTCATAGGGACTTTGATCATTGACTTTGCCTACTGGAACACAAAGATATTAGTAAAATTCTTTTCACAACTTTTTGATCTCCTTTTCATTAATCAAGATCTCACAATTGATGTTAACTCTGGGAAGCTGCATGTAGCCACACTTCTTCGGTCGGTATTTAAATCCTATTTCTGTAGCAGCTTCAACAGCAACATCAACAATTTTCGAAGGTTGTCGACATTGTTTGCAACAAGTGCAATGTCATCTGCAAAAGCTAGAACTTGAACGTTCAAATCACCAATCATAAAATGTTCAATACATGATTTAATTATTGCTTCAAAAATAGGATTAATGGCTATAGAGAAAATAATCATTGAAAGAGGACATCCTTGTTTAACTCTATTTTTGGTTAAAAGATTAGGTGTTAAATTTGGGCCACAGCTGTAGAAAGATTGAGTGTCTGTGTTAAGTAATTTGAGAATAGCAAATAACTCTCCGCTAACGCCAATAGTTTTCAGAAAATTCTACAAGTAGTCATGAGGAACACTTCCAAATGTGTCCTTAATATCTAACCAAGCAATAGCTAATAGGGAATTCTTGCTATATTTCGAATGCTCAAGTGCAGCATAAAGCTTTGAACTGTGCTCGACACAACCTTCATGGACAGAGCCACCTTTTTGCCCCATATGCTAAATATCGTTACAAATCACCGATGATGTTAGACGTGTAGTTAAAATAGACACTAAGACTTTATAAACAACAGACAGCAGAGCTATTGGTCGCCAAGATGAAACTTTATCATAATTATCTGTCTTATCAGACTTCAGAATTATATAGTCTTGAAAGTTTTCCAGCTAGTCGGACTGCTTTTACTACTGATGATTTTATAATTACATGACATTTTCAATTGTTAATTATATTATTTCATAAAAAAAGTATATAATAATTATTAAACATAAAAAATTAACATCAAATTCGTCTTAAAATAAATATTCAATTTTAAATCATTTATCTTACTGGCTATTTTGTGAGTAGTATATTACGTAATAATTTTATCAAAATAATCATAAAGTTTTAACAATTTGTATGAAAATTTAAGTTTACAACAATTAAAGTAAGTTGATATTTTATTTAATTATAAATAAGTCACTCAAAACTTTAATTTGAACACAGGATTTACAAAATTCAATATTTTATGAAACTAATTCACTAAGTTTAAAATTTCAACTTAACTAAATGTAAAAAACTAAATTATACAAGATATACTTTACTAATTTCTATAAAATTTTAAATTTATTGCAAATAAAATATACTGATTTATATTCTATTAAAAATTTAATTTTTGAAAATAAAAAATAATTTGCATACGCTAATATTTGAACCTATGACTCAACGAATTAATATCGACACCACAGATGTAAGAATTTAATGATTTTGAAAATAACTCATCCAAGATAAGATTTAAACATTGAATTTATAAATTTTATGAAAATAATTTAACCACGATGGGATTATTTACTTACTTGTAAATACTTGACCAAATTCTAAATTTATAGCAAATATTCTGATTCTATTAAAAATCCAAAATTTTGATAATAATTCACCAAGTTAGGATTTGAAAATATTAATTTACAAATTCATTCAAGTTCATCCGACTCTATGAATTATTAGCGATACCAGTAACTAAATTCGTTGTAACAACTATTTTGGATTTAGTGGTTTTATGAAAATAAGTCACTGGGTTTACAAATATTGATGAAAGTCACTGGACTCACTATATAAATTGATAAAGAATAATCGATCCATGAGTTTTATATCAATATTTTTTAAAACTTCACGTATACTGGATTAATTAATGCTCACAAAATTCACACAATTATGGTATTAATAATGCTATTGATACTAACAATTTAATTTAACTTTCACAACAATAAAAAAGACAAACAATTTTTCAAACGTAAATTTATTACAAACACACATTTGGTAAACATCGTCAATATCAGTCAAGTGGATACTAATGATATCTAAATAAACTTTTGTTTTTAATAAAGCTTTGAAAATATCTAAATACTAATTAAAACTCATCAGAGCTCATGTGATACCTGCTAAATATTTCAATAATTTTTAATTAATGATTCAAAATAGGTATATTATAATATTTTTCGATAAATTTATGAATAAACTATTACATAATTTGTAATAAAGTTATCTAAAAGGTTAAGAATTTTAACCCTCTGTAAAGAAATAGGTAATAACTTTAACTCTAAGTAATGAAAGAAGTATTGAAAATATTTAATAATTTTACCTCTAAAAGATAAAAGGTTAATAATTTTAACCCTATGTAATTAAAAGTTTGAACTATTATAACCTTATGAATACCAATAATTACTAAATACCAATTATATTATAACACGTGTCTTTAATAAAGAGTAGTTGCTTAATTGGTAAAAAAAACATATATTTTAAAAATCATTCAATCGTTGACAATTTTTAAGTACCTGTTAAAGATTTTAATGGTTTGAAAATATGAATAAATTCATTATATTTTTATTTAAGAATATTAAATTGAAAATCTCTATTGAAATTATCAAAATAATTAGATTAAAAAGTATATAAATTTTTTAATCGTTGCTGTAAATAAACTCGTAAAATTATTGATTGGATTGGTTAAATGCAATTGTTAATTAGAAATATTAATTGGAATATTAATTGACTGAAATTATTTTTAAATAGAAAGTTATTCTTGAAAAAACATATAAAAGTCATATTTCAATAACATTTCTTGAAAATAATTTTGAAAAAGTACAAACCAAATACTTGATTGTGATTGCAGTTACTATTTAAATATTGCTATTGACAATGACACTATTTTTCGATAAATTTAATCGCTAAACTCATGTTCAAAATGCTAATAAATTTATCAATATATTAAAATCATTACAGTTTTCTTGAAAATAATTTGAAAACGTACAATCTATAGTGATTTTTCAATAAAACTATTATTAAAATAAAAGTAGATAAAAAGTTGAATAGATTTATAGATATATTTATTGTAATTTTTGAAAATAATTTGAAAACGTACAAACCATATTGATTTTTGCAATAAACTTATTATTTAACTAAAACCGGTTGTTGAAAATACTTATAAATTTATTAATTAAAATAATTACAGTTTTTCATGAAAATAATAATTTGAAAAAAAAATTATAGAATACTTGATTTTAATTGGTTAATTCTATTTATTACCAATGACAACGACTCAAATTAATTCAAATTCCAATTTTAATGTTTTAAAACAATACTTTATCACTTCAAATATAAATTATTTTCTAAATATTATTTGTACCACATTGATTAGTCGATAGGAAATCATACTATTCAATCGAACATAATTTCATTAATTAAATCTCCTTTACAATTAAAATATAATATAATACATAATTACATGAAATTCCACTAAAATATAACACACAAGCTTCTTGGAATGGTTTTATTGAACAAAAACACAATTTCTTTCTCAAACAACATTTTTATTAATTAATTTAATTACGTAGAATAATTGAATATTTATATTGTTTTAATATGCTTATATCACAAATTTTAAATATTATTTACCTCAGTTTTTAAATTTGAAAATAATTAAACCTTCACAATAAATTATTTACATTAATTATTTGAAATTCTAATAAACAACACAAAATATATTAAGAATATTAACATATTTTTTCGTATAGATTACTAGAATACTAAAAGATTATCTTTTAATCCTGAATAATCAATATATCATTTAAATTAATTAAAATCGATAATTATACTAGTATTAAATTTAAAAAACGTAATATTTTATTAAAATCTAACATCCCTATGTTTCAAACTGTAGCATACGAAGTCACGTCGATTATTTTTAAAAATTTAGAGTGAAGATTAGATATACTAAACCATCTGACTTAAATTTAATCTCAACTTCATTTAAACTACTTATATTATAAAAAATGTTATTGATCTAGGTTGATAACAATAACTGAGAAGAATTATATAGATTTTAAATAATTTTACGGGTACATATACGCAAATGATACTTATTTAGAAATTTGTGTAATTATTTAGAGGGAAAATTTGATTAAGAAAATTAAATGAACCAAAATTTTGACAGTAAATCTATTTGAAATTAAGTAATTATATTTTAGAATCAATTAATTTTAGTATTCAATTTGAAAATACTACGTTTTTGGTTATTTTGAGAGTTAGTTATCAACTTTTGATATTCGATTAAATATTTTTTATCACATACATCGTTAAATTGGCTCCATTTATTTGTCTTTTATCAATATGGAAATTGTGTTTAATTAGACTAAAACTTGTAATAAGGTATTGAATAATAGCTAGTATATTAATTTATCATGCATGTCCTCTTAGTATAATATAGAGCCTGTTAAATATTTTAGTTAAAATTTAGGATTCTTGATATAGTTTTAATGAATTATATATATATCTAATCGAATGTCAATTGATATTACTAAAGAATTTTTTGTGAATTTGATGTAAACCTTTAAGGAAAATGTTTCAATTTTAGAGAGAGTATTCCAAAGTATGAATATTTCAGAGTTTTAGATATAATCTGGTAAGATGTAATTCATTGAATTACAGTCATTATAATATTTATAACTTTAGGGGTAATTCTCATCAGTTGGAGTAATTTCTTTGTTTTATAGTGTTAAGTAAATTAATCAAATGTAAAGTAAGTGTAGAGAAATCAATAAATTTAGCTTTATATGTGGAATTATTGTCAGTAAATTGTAGCTTTTAAATGCAATCTTTACTGGTAATATGATAGTAATTATAGTTTTTAGGAGATGATGGGCACATATGGGTGCGGATCTGTGTGGATTTGTGCAGATCTGTACGGATCAGTGTGCATCGGTGATATATGGTGTGTGTGTGTTCTAGAATGTGTATGTGTTAACGGTTTCAGAAGGTAGGTGCGTGAAAATTGGTAGGTGAAAGGAAGGATCCATAAGTTTGTTGTGTGGAAGGTTCTAAAAGTTGGTAGGTGTGTGTTCCATAACATTAAGTCATCTAGGTGTGTTGTTCACACAACTGCGTGACATAATAAGTGTGAATAATATTAGGTAATCAATGTGTATGGTATAATAAGTGTATCTCCGGATATCGACTGACCAGTGTTTGCATGACATAATCGAGCGGTCACCTGGTAACAGTGAACAAAGGTCAATTATTAGGTAGCAATCACATGGACAGAAGTCAATCTCAAGGTAATAACATCGTGGACAGAGGTCAGATATTACATAATATTACGCAAGCCTACGGAGTTTGTATCTGACGGAATCACATTCTACTACTAATTAAATATAATTAAATAAACATTCTGATGATTTAATTAAAAGAAGCTCCATTCAAACAATCTTTTTAGGATATATTTTCAGAGATTCACTGTTTTCATTAGGTAAACAACCAATCAAAATAATATCGATTTAATTTATATATTTTGAACAAATTATAACTTTTTAAATATTGTAATATATAAATTTTTGTTTTTAAAATTTTTACATTAAGGCTAAAATTTATATTTCATTTAAAATAAATTTAATACTAAAAAAATCTAAATTAATATTAAAAATTCAATATTATACATAATGGTGTATAATTCAACATTTTGTAGGAATTGCAAAATCTACTTATACATTAAACAAAAATAAATAGAAAACATCATTATTTATCTGAAATTTGACATTACAACGCATTTTAATTTCCATTTATTTTTGCTAAGGTTGATTTAAACAAACATTTATAATTGAATTAGCAATTAAAACAAAAACCGAATTTTGGCGATCAACGATAAGGATCGATTGAATGAGTTATTTAGACGAAATAAATAATGCAAACTGCTCATCCACGAAATAATAAAACAATAAATGACGCCAGACTTGTTTCCCAGTTATCCCAGTTAGCTAATAGGTAAATGATATTTCCAAAAATATTTCCAACTGTCGTGCGTTCAGTTCTATATCCAGTCAAAATTAATGATATGAATAAAACTATCGCAAAAACTCTCAGCTGTACGCTATTTTTACTGCAACATTGAATCCAGTAATAGAAATTTTAAAATTGTTTTTTTTCTAGCCTTTTGTTTTTATATTTGGAAAATTAAAATGTACATTTCACAACTATGTGAAGAAAAAACCTTTTTTGTTTGTTGTTGCCTGACAATAAATCAATAAATTCTTAAGAATAAACATTTTCGTAGAGATATTAATTATTTTCATGTAATTTTACTCATTTAAATATATGATGTGTCTAAAATGATTATTAAAAAAATAAATTTCATGACATAAAAATTAAGATTTTATTTATTTAATACTACAGTATAAAAACTAAAAATAAACTAATAGTCACAAAGCAAAAATAAATTTACACGAGTCACACTCGTGATAACTGCACAAGTAGTTTACCACAAGTAGATCTACCAAGGCCACCAATCACGAAACTATATATAATCAAACCTTTCATTGTATTGAGAATGATAAAAATAATATTTTTCATAAAAACATTTCTCTCAAACTACAAAGAACGATAAACACACTTTGAAACAAGGCATAAATTGAAAGGGGTTCTCAGGAAATTGTTTGATTGGAATAATATAAGAAAGGCCATAACTAATGAAAAATAAAATTAATAGTAATTAACATTTTTATAAATAAATTTTATAATTTAAGCTCTTTAGGATAATTGTTTTAGTCATATTTTCAAAAAAAGATAAATGATAATACAAAGACATTTTTAAACTAAATTTTAATATTATTTTAAGTTTTTGTTTTAAAAGAATAAAGATAAATTCAACAATTACGATTCATTTTTAATATGTATGATTTTTAAAACTTATGTTTTTTAATAGCATTTAAGAAAAATTTTTATAATAATAATAATTATAATAATAATAATAATAATAATAATAATAATAATAATTATAATAATAATTCGAAATAATAATAATTTCGTTAAACTCATAGATACAAGAAAAAGCTATATTTTGTGGAAAATGAAATATTTATTAATCATTTAAAACCTATCCAATTAAACAAAAATAATATGGAAAATTAATTTTTTTGGACTAAATGTTTCAGTTACTTACATTTTTTAATGGACATAATAAAATTGGTTGTTTTATCCACAGGCATAACTATATATATTATAACAATAAAAATAATATGATAAATTATAAAGTCTTCCCTCGTTATTTATTTTTCAATGGAAATTGGAAATTAGCTCCCAATCGAGATAATGATTAGATTCTTCTGACAAAAGTTTAGTAAACACAATTCAATTCATTCATTGTCCATCCATAAAGGAAAAGTAGATACAATAATTATTTTACACTTCCTTCAATTATTATTTTTCTTCAATACAAAATTTTTCTCAATATATATTTTCTGTATTTATTTAAAATTTCTCATAACAATAAACAGCAAAGAATTTCTTTTCTCAAATGTCTGATTTAGCAATTAAATGCAACAGAACTGAAAAATATCGTTTCATTTTATCGTTTAAATCCATCTGTAAAGAAGAATTTCAGCTAAAAATTCCGAAGTGTAAATTAAATATATTTTTGCAAAAATCTGTTTTTTTTCATAGAAATTATTCTAATTTATTTTCATGTTTTGAGACAATAAATGGCTGCTTGTTGAAATTCTGATTTTGACTTTTCATTTTGTTTTAATAAAATTAATGAATGCAGTGAAATCTGAGACGATTTGCTGACTATTTTATTCTTGTCTTTATATTTTCTTTAACAATCAGATTAAAACAAATATACAAATTTATTTAAATTAAATTTACATTTTTTTCAAAGAAATTTATTGTAAAACCATTTTGCTTATCAACAGTGAAGATAATCATTATTTTTCATTAATTACCTTAATTTAGTTAATAATAAACTTATTAAAACAAGCATCTCTCCAGTGAATTAAAGAAATTTAACTGTCTTTCTTTAATTAAGTATGTCAATATATCTGTATTTTCTACAAAATTTGATTATGAATCAAATTTATTTATGGTATTCACAAATAAATCTGATTCATGGTCAAATTTTGTAGAAAATACAATGTCTTTTATAAATAATAATAAATAATAATAATAATAATAATAATAATAATATTAATATTAATATTAATAATAATAATATTAATAATAATAATAATAATAATAATAATATTAATAATAATATTAATAATAATAATAATAATAATAATAATAATAATAATAATAATAATAATAATAATAATAATAATAATAATAATAATAATAATAATAATAATAATAATAATAATAATAATAATAATAATAATAATAATAAAATCTTACGTTTAAAATATAAAAGGTTATCACATTTCAAAAATAAATGAAAACTAATTAAAATCAAAACTATTGTAAAATAATAATAATTTTTATTAATCAGTAATAATAATTAATTATTTTTTTGAACATTTTTACTAATAAAATTGAGTTTTTAGTTTAAAGGTTAGTGGAAAATACAATGGAAGTTTAATTAAAAATTAATTTTAAATTAATTTTTTAGTGATTTGCCAAATATATTTATAGATTTTGAATATTGCTATGAATACAACAAAAATAATATATTTGTTGGCTGTTCATAAATAATATTTTGCAATAGAACCAAATTTTTTCAAAACTAATAGTTTGAATGTAATAAAACTTTAATATTTTATACCGATTTCAAAACTGTTAAATATCCATATTAATATCCATATTGTACATTTAAATGATACTATTTTAATTTAAATTATATTTAAATCAAAGTGTTATTAGGTTTTAGTGAATTTATAAAAAAGTTTTCAAAGAAAAAACAACTAAAATCATTATTCTAAGCCCATTGTGAAGCTCAGTAATTCTTTTGTTTAAATGAATAAAAGGTAATTAATTAACTTAGTATTTTTCTACTAATTTCATTTAGCTTTTAAGAATGCAGGAAAATAATATATTTCTCCTCCGGACAATCGTGTTTTTCACAAAAAACTTCTAAATTAATTGGATGGAGCACTTTTTACCATATGCAATTTTCAATTTTCTTCTATATTTTGAAAGCTCAAGATATTTATAAAAATAAAAAATGTGTGTAGAAATATTTTCAGTATTAAAATGTTCAATTTATTAATGTAAAAATTGATAGATATTGCAATAAACAAAAACAGAATTTGTTTCTCAGCCCTATTGTTTATTAATACAAACAATATCTTCTTTAGACATAGAATAAAGTCGAGCCAAGCCAAGCTATTTCTAGCTTTACTTTTTGCCGGATAACTTAGCTGTGAATAAATCTGTAACATTCTATATATATATATATATATAACTCAATCAAGTTTTAATGTGATATAAGAAGTTTACATTGCTTGAATAATTTTCAATATTTTATGGTTGTTTAATTTTGAAATATAAAAATTTCAAAAAGATAAAATATAATCACATATCACGTATTTTGATATGAATTTTCAAACATTTAACATATAAATTTTACTTATATTTACTAAGAAGTCAAGAGAAACATAAATATAATGATTACATAACTTTATTTGATAAAGTAAAATGATACACTATTTCCAAAATGAATCTGCTTTATTAAAACAATTTTTAAGTAATTGTCGCATGGAGATTTTATGATCTTGTATAAAAATACGCAAAGTTTAGTCCAAATTGGGTTTTTATCAACCATTTTGATTATCTTTATCCTTTTATTATTATTATTATTATTATTATTATTATTATTATTATTATTATTATTTTTTTATTTTGACAACAGACAAATATTTTTTTTTCCTGAACAAGATCGGTTTTGTCTTTATATTGTCTTCATTTGTGTTGAGTATAGTAAACATATATTTGATTTTTGTCAAAACTAACAATAATTGAAAAGATTAAAAAATTTTTAAGTTTTCTTTTTAATGTTAAAAATACACAAATGAAGAATTTTAAAACTGAGTTTTCTATAAAATATTAGATTTTGAAATGTGTGTGCGCAATAATCAATAAATATTAAATAATAATATTTCATTTAGTAAAATATATTTGTAATTCATTTATTATTAATTTTCAAATTTAATAGAAAGAAATTTCTAGCAAATCAATGCCATGTTCTCCATTCAAAAATAAAGTAATGAGAAATTCTTCATGCGACCGAAGCAACTCAGTTTCTAACAGTCCGATTAAAAATCATAGGCACCTTTCATATCCTATAATTCATACAAATATCCAAAGAAGAGTAAAATCAGTTTTGAGTTTACCCCAGAAGACATTGAATTCCCCAACCTCCTTGAAAATCAAACCATTTTCAAAAGATAAATTCGACAATAACGATTCATCTTCAATACACATTTTAAATTCATTTCATGTACGTTATTTGATATTTTTACAAAATCTAATAATAATAATAATAATAATAATAATAATAATAATAATAATAATAATAATAATAATAATAATAATAATAATAATAATAATAATAATAATAATAATAATAATAATAATAATAATAATAATAATAATAATAATAATAATAATAATAATAATAATAATAATAATAATAATAATAATAATAATAATAATAATAAAAGAAATTTAAAATGTACCTGTCGACCTAAATTTTGTGCAATAAATTGTTGAAATCAAATTTATTTCGGAAAAATATTTTCGTAAAAATCATAATTTTCATCTGAATAGTTTTATTGTCATTGCAGTCAATGTCAATTTATCAATTTGTGATCATCATATCAAATTACAGTAAAAATAAATCTAATAAAACCTTTTAATAAATCGCTGAAAAATCAACAAATTTTACAAAATATTCATTTTAGATTCTTACTAAAAATTTTATAATTATATTGTAAAATTTATTTTTTTATAAAATTTCAATTCATTTAAAAAGTTAATAGAAAAAATAATAAGATGAAAACATTAACATCAAAAATCAAAGATAATTTAAATTTATTATTTTATTATTATTATATTTAATTTTTATTTAATAAAGTAAAATATATAATATGATTTATTTAGAAACCATCAATAATAATATTTATATTAAAAATTATGAATAGAAAGTAAGTCTATGACAAAAGGTTGTGACTATCATATAAAACTCATTATTTATTTTTGATTTGGTAATATCGGATAGTATTAACTTTATACTATAAAGTATTGAAATTTTAAAATTATTGTCTAATTACTAAATAAAAAATTACAGTAATAACTTCTTGCAAGGCGGTTTTTAATAGTAAAATTCGTTGAAGAAAAAACACCCTTTCTAAATTGAAACAGCTAAGCGCAATAAAAATGTGAGCAATATTTTCGTAACATATTTTCGGTAAGTTAGTTGTAAATAAACAAAATGAAACAGGTAAAGATAATCCTGTGCAACTATTTATATTCAAGTTTATTTAGTTCAGGATTGAGTTTAAATATCCACGTGCGTCTCACTGTATGCCAAAATTGAGCACTGCTCACATTGTTCTGCCTATAAATTTCATTTTAGAAATAATGTAAATTTTTAATTTACTTGCATGAAAATGAGAAAAATTATTTATAAAAATAATAAAAACTTTATAAATGTTGTAAGTATTTTGTTAGAATTAAATCGGTTAACCGCATTTTAATTATATCGAAAATTTATCCGTCGTTTGTACTGTAATTTAATTATTCATTAGTTTTACTAAGCTAAAAATAACTTTAAATGAGTCCTTATTGTATTTAGAGAATAAAAACACAATTACTAAATAAATTTTCTACATAATAAATTTGCAGTAAAATTAACAGATAAAACCCATGGACTATTATTTTATAATTTTAAATATTTAAATTATAAATATATATTATTTAGATATTTTAACTAATAAAACGAAAAAAATTCAACTCTGATGGTGCATGTAAGTAATCCTGAAACAAATGAGGGTCTAGAAGAATTAATTGAAATTAAATACAAATTCACAAATATTTATATATTAGAAAGTTAGTTAAAGTTGTAAAGAAATAATCAAAACTCCAGAGTGATAAAGACTGGAACAGATAGACAATAAATAAATAAATGAAAAAAAAATTTGCAGTTTTGGTTAGCGATTTCAACATCATGAAACCACTTTTGTACAAATGAGATCTCAACTTGATTTATTAAAACCGATAAATAAAAAGAAAGCAGAAATTATTAGAAAAAGATGCTGCACCTTCTCATCATTGCAATTCGAAAAAAGGTAGAAACAACGATATTCCGCCACTTTTATATTTTAATTTTATTGTTACAATGAATAGAATAATTATAACGTCTATATTATAAAAAAAATGAAAGAAATAATTAAAAATATTTGTTAATGCTTGAATATAAAACCCAAAGCTAAAGAGTATGATTATTCTCACAAGAAAATAAAGGTTAAATAAAAAATATTAAAAAATAATATTTTTCATTATAAAGCCAATGAAATAGAATATAATGACAATTTATAAATATAAAGACACATTAATAACATCATGGTATATTGTGGATCACTGGTAGCCTTAGAGTTATGCAATACTTTTTTTAAATCTAATTATTTACATTAAAGAAAGTAGAGAAATTAATTAATAAACAACTAAAGACTTTATCTTGAGTATCAATTTTACAAAAAATAGTAATTTTAGACACTTATTTTTAGGATCCTTTACTCAGTTATTCATTTATTATCTTTTCTTGTTCAACGCGATACAAATGTATGAATAATAATTCTTTTATTTTATTCAAATGTCTGAAAATTCTTTTAGGTTTTTGCTGGAATTATGGTACATGCGTTTTTATATTTGCATCAATATATTTTTGTTAGAGCTTTTTTGAGGAAGGCTTAAATAATATTAATTTGTTTATTTGATTAGATATTTATTTTTCTACAGAAATAAAAGTTTCATATATATGTAAACGCTTTCAAACCAAATGAAAATTTATATCACAATAATGTCTATTAATTTTCAGTCGTGTTATTCAGACTGTGCCGCGAGAGAATTCAATGTGTGTTGTCAAATATTTTCAAACTGGCACTAGATATTACAATATTTTCTTTAATTAAAGAAAAGCACCAATCCAAAATATATATTCAGCTACAATATATTTCGACCGAATTTCTCTCTTTGTCAGGTAGTCTTGAACTTTAAACTATTTAGAATAAACCATTTTTATTTAAACAAATTTCTGCTTTTAAATTCTCAAATTATTTTTATCAAAAACTAAAGACTTTGTTTTTTATAAATCACACCCATAAATTAAAAACCAAGATCCAAACAAAATCTAAGTAGGACTCGAAATCTACTTATAATCACAAAATTCAGACAACAATTGACATTACACCCATGACATAAATATTCATAACCAAGATTTGAATACCATCTAAGTAAAACTTGAAATCTATCAATACTATAATTCTCAAAA
Source organism: Schmidtea mediterranea (assembly GCA_022537955.1). Lineage (NCBI taxonomy): Eukaryota > Metazoa > Platyhelminthes > Tricladida > Dugesiidae > Schmidtea > Schmidtea mediterranea. The sequence goes on from CM039679.1 coordinate 273,710,493, forward strand.
TAAAAAAATGAGAGCGGCTGAGAGTGGTTGATGTGGAGATGCGAATGTGTTTATTCAACTTTGAATCGAGAATAATATGCTTATACTACAATTGATAATGAAGTTCATACATACCATTAATTATTATTATTTTTAGATTTTTAAATGAATATTTTATTTGCAAAAAATAAGTTTACTTGTTTTACTTAATCTTCAAAGGAAAACAAATAGTGCATCGTGACAAAAAAGAGATTTAGGGTAACGGAGATTAAAAGGTTTGCTAGACACTGCTATAAATCAACATTTTTATTTAACACTAATCTTTGATATATCTTACTCAAAACCTTGGCGATTAAATTCACAACTGTTTGGAAGTTCAAGATCAGATCATTAAATGCACCCCAATCCAAATATTACAGAGAAAATGCCACTTGTCAACGTCAACACTTAAATTCGATTGAATATATGTACCCATACTTTTATCAGCTACATCGCTATTACACTTTATACTGCTGTAATATATATATATATATATATATATGGTGGCCTGGTCAACAATACCTTCTCCACAGGACATTTTACAAAGTAAACAGTTCTATTCTTCTTGCAATATTTCGAACTAGAAAAGTGGTGAGTATCATTGTTTTTGTTGAGCACTTGAACCGTTGAGTAGATATATCAGTTACAAGAGAAGCATGCAAAGATTTTCGGCAATTGGATCCATAAGTTCCAACAATAATCTTACTTATATTGTAAAGCTTTTCCGTGAGGTTAAGTAATGTAATAAATTGTCACGTGTCACATTTTGACAACTTTATTTTAGAATTTCAGTCAAAGTTAACACAAGATATTCACCAAGAGGTACAACCTGCATTGTGATTGTCGTCTCTGTTTCAATAAAACTTCACATCAGTAATAGTTGTCTTATTTGCGTGCAAACCAAATCTAAAGGTCCTATTTGACCTATTTGGATGGCATATATTGCCGATAGCGAAAATATCTTATTTACCGATATAACTGTTCATCAATAGTTATTGAAGTACAAAGACGTATGTTCAACAAAGCCGTCCAACGAGGATATTATCATGTTACAAATGTCGGGCTATAAACCATAATTTAAACAAAAATGAGAAATTTGTATAAATTAAAACAAAATAATTGATGTCGTTTTGAAATTATCAATATGAATGCTGTAACATAAGCACACACTGCAAGCAGAAATCAAAAATAAAATAAAACATTAAATAAAACAAAATAAAAACATTACAAAATTAAATAAAATAAAAATATTAATTAAAATTATTGAAAACCCTACAGATGCAGAAAGAAACACAAAACCAAAACATAAAACCGTCAAACCTTGCAAAAGAAGGTTTAGAAAATATATAGGCGGAAGCGGCGACGAAAAATTTAAATATCAAATGGTAAAAAGAGAAACAATCAAAGAGAATAATAAAAAATAAAAATTTACGAACATTTGAATAATAATATCAAAAAATAGAGAAAAATAAAATATTTAAAATAAAATAAAAGCAAAAAATCCCCGAGAAAAATAGCCAAAAAAGCTCAAAATTCTCTGATTGGTGGCATTCAGGCATGAAAACCATATATATACAGCAGTCATTTTCATAATTTTAGACACGAACATTTTTAGACACAAACATTTTTAGACAATTGTTTAGACAATTTTTCAAATTTGAATGCTTGACTGACAAACTTGTAGATTGTAAGTATTGTTATCTTTTATAAATATATTTTAGTAATTTTATAAGGACTTTTTTTGTTTTTCACCTCTGATTTCTTTATAAGTGACATAATATTTTTTATAAAATTTGACTATGAATCAGATTTATTTAAGGTATTCACGAATTTTCGACACAGTCTTTTTCAAGTGATTTTCAAGTGATATTTTAGTAATTATATGTTTGTTCATTAATGTTAACTTTTTCTGGATGCCGCAATGTTTTTTTGCATCCCTCGGCCGGCCCCCTACATTATTTATATTAATTTAATATATATTAAGTCAGTGGAAAAGCGTGAATCTGTATTCAATTCTCTCAGTTGAGTTTGAGGGACGTTGATGTGCTGATTCATCGTTTTTAACCCCTCGATGTCTGCTAGGGCAGGTCAGCTATTGGGAAAGAGGGTAAGAGGGTAAAATGCGGGAATATCATCAGAGTTAAAGAGACAACACTATTCTGTGTTTAAGTAGGGAAATTGAATTTTTATTTAACTCCTGCTGATTATTATATTAGCAAGGGTACGACTAGTGATAGAAATTTAGGTCAACAAAAGTATAAAGTAGGGTTAGATCATGTAAATTGTTTGATAATAATCACTGTGGAAATTAAAATAAAATGATACTTTTATGCATAGATCTGTGAGATGATAATATAGAGATACACGAACGGTGGTAACTGTGGTGTCCATAGGAAAGAAAATATGAGTTGTTGGGCTAAAATAAGTACATTATAATAATGCATTCATTTCAATTTATTGTCGGCTAATATTTGTAAGAAATAATAAATTTTTCATAAAATAAGTGCGGAACGCTGCCCAAAATTTTGAAAAATACCTTAATAAATAAAGAGTAACGATTCTAGTAATAGATGCGTATGAACAAGGGTATAGAAAGAAAGAGACGTAAGACCTTCTATCGGCAGTCAGGAACCCGAAAGCGAAAATATCTAGAAATGGAGCTCACCTGATCATGAATTTTCAGCTACTATATACAGTACCAACATGAGCTTACTCATGGGTATATAGTGGTGAGACAGCATAGTCCCTAGAAAAAGAAGATATTTTGATCGAGGGGAAAAAGTTTGAATAAACTTTGCACAGATTTAAACAAATTAATTACACTCAATACACCAACACAACTTAACCATAGAAAAAATATCCCAACCTAAAATTTTCCCAAAACTTAATACATAAATATAAATTGCACTGCAATGAAACTTTTTAAATACAAAAAGTGAACTCAATAGATAAAATTTCAAAGTAGCATTCATTTCATTGAGGACTTATTTTTCCGCTCTAACAAATGTTTCTTCAAGTAATCATTTGGAGCCAAATCAAGGTTATGAAACGAACAAGAAGTCATTTTTGGTGAATCCATCTACAGCTTCATGAGTTGTTTCAACTAGTGCGTTTTCGTATAAGAGATTGAAGTTATGGTTATTTGATGTCCGTTGGCACCTTTTTGCAACACTAATGTACAATTGTAGTCAGAGTTTATGATTCCTAAAGTGAAGCCATTTGCATCCTTAAACAATCTAAGCAAGAAAATATTTCCATGAAATATGTGTAAAGCCACGCATTTTGATATATTTTCCTCTGGAAACAGCTATTACAGAGAAAATGAATTTTAAGAAAATTTTCAAATAATATGAAAAGTAATCATATAAGAACTGAAAACTCATAAAGTCGAGAAATTCAGTATTTAAATTATAAAATTTATAATAATTCAAATTTTAAAAACGACATAATTTACTTTTTACTTTCGACCAGCTACTGTTCCAACAATTATCATTGTCACTCTAAATTACATAATTAAACAATTAAAATTATTTTGGTCGGATCTTATTGGTCAATTTTCAAACTATGCGTCAAAAAACGATTTATCTTTTTAATCATAAATTTAATAGAAAGAATAATTGAAAAGTTTGATTTCACATAAATAAAAAATTACAATTTAAATCAAATATTTCATTTCCAATAAATTTCTGGTTCATTTAAAATTGTTTTTCTTTTTCATTCTCATATCAGATTTACCGAAAAGCTAGTTGCGTGTATTAGATTTTTATTATGCCAATGCAAAGGCAAATGATGATTCATTTTAAAAAATTACATATTATTGAATATTTTGTTTTAACTTTCTCTAATTCTCAAATTTAATTTGCCGAAAAATTGAATAGATCCGAATAAAAACATTTTATAAGGAGCTAAACAAAAATCAAAGTTTTACTAATTTTTTTTTGTTTTTGAGTGATCAGGACTTATTTTATGTTGAAATATTTCATATTTTATGAATAAACATTGAGGAAATTCGCTTACATAGTTATTTATTTCAATTTGATTTATATAAATTATTCCGCTATCTACAATAAAAATAAATTTTAAAGTTTAAAGTTAATATTATAATTATTATTATTAATTAATATAAATTGTTAAACTTTGAAAATTAAGATCGTGTATTAAGTTTAGTTTCATATAGTTTGTGTATAATAATTATGTTATACACTTTCGTTATATTATGCGCTTTCATTTTAGACTCATTCATTAAAAACTGATCAGTAACTGCTACAAAAAGAGCATTCCGTGTGCATTTTAAGCTTTTTAGGCATACAACAAAATCTTAATGGGCGCGGACCACATGGACACCAGAGGCTATTGAGATCGTAAATGTCTCAATTAATCAGTCTCCACGACATGCCACCACTCTTAATCTTTCAATTAGAAATTTGAAGAGAATTCTTCATCAGGACCTGCAAATACATAATTATAAAATGAAGTTGGTACAGTAACTCAGTGAAAAAAAAGCAATATGCTCTCCTACTGTTATCGCGATATTCAAGGATGAAGCCCATTTTCATTTATGTAAAAGTGTAATTAAGCAAAATTTCCTCTTTTGGTACCAAAAAAATCCCAATGAGTTACACGAACTCGCCTTGCACAGTCCAAATGTAACTGTATAGTGTGTGATAGGAGAATTTTGAGTTCGTACCTTTTGAAAAAGGTAATGTCACAGTGACCGTCAATGGTTCAAAAAAGATGGTGGCACATCCCACACATTCCATAGCTCATCTGTAATTATCAGGCCATAAGCAAATTTAATAAAAACAAATATATATGTTTATTAGTACTTACATAATTGTATGTGAAATTGAAAAAATTTTCTTAACCCTGAAGAAATTAATTATACACGCAGATGTATTTTTATGTTGATTTTTAGTGAAATGCTTTTATCATCAAATCTTCACAAGTAATACATTCACATTGGTTTTAACAAACCAAAAGTTGAAACCTTATACACATTTATTTTAAAAGTGTTTAAATTGTTTTATCAATGTTAATAGATTTTATTAGTGTCCCCACATATAGTTAATGCATTTACTAATAAACATATAAATATAACCATTTTTATTGAAGTTGTTTAGAATTCGAGGATGGCAACTAAGCTGCTGAACACATTACAATAGTAATATTCATTTAAGATAGTGTTGTTTTCATTATATGAATAAATTACCATTGTTATTTAATAATTTAAAAATTAAAAAATATAAAATTACTAACTGTTATTATTATTGTTTTTATTATCATTAATAATATTATTATTATTTTTAGCATTAGCCATAAGGAAGATAAAATAAAATAAAAGAGATTAATATCAAAAAGAGTATAATGTTTCATATTAGTCTAATCAAAAATAAATCTAGAAAGGACAATTTAATACACTATTTTTTGTTGAGCTAACATAAAAATAATAAAGAAAAATATATAGAAACAATAAATGCAATAAAAAATTTCAATGCATAGCAAAAGATTTTGTTCTATCTCTGAGATTGATTACAATGCTATATAAAAATTAAATAATTAATTAATGTTTTAGTTATTTCATTAGACGATTCCAATATATTTAAAATAGTAGTGAAATCTTTAAAACCCTTAAATATGTTTAGTAATAAATCTCAAATCCAATTAGTTTTAGTGTATATGTTTTCATGCTATTACTGTAATGCCTCATACATTGGAGAAACTAAGTCTTCGCCACTCGGTGGTTCAGGAAAATAGTCAATTTAAACACCAGTGGTTCTAATAGACTTGACATTAGTTTTGAAAATATTTTTATATTAATTTAATAATTATTTTAAGAGGTAGAAATATTTTGAAATAATGGCAAGATATATGTTAAAATGAATAGAGAAAATACAATTGAAACAGTCCAAACAAACAAAACCACAGTCGAAATTTAATTTATTGATAAACAAACCTATTTTAATAATAAGTTTACACTAAGAGTTAATTAATAAATTTAATTTAATTTACACTTAGGAATTAATTAATGTTTTATTTTTATTTATGTTATATTTTAAATGAAATATTTTTAAAAAAATTATAAATTTAAATGTTTTAAAACTTTACATTTTTTTCTTTTTATCTACATACTCTAATATTTAAACATATTTAAAATATGAAATTTATTTTTTATAATGAATTTTCATATTATTTGACTATAATCTTCAAAATTTATAATTAAATGATTAAGTAATTAACAAATCAAATTCTCATGAATATTTTTAAAATTAAATGCTTTGAAAGAAATCAAAAAAAAATTAAATTAAAAATTTCCATTCCAGAAAAACAATCACGAAACTGACGACAACTCTGCTTCTTTTGGTTCGGTATGCAACAATCACAATTCTTCAGAAACAGAAAATTCGATCTCCTACCATCCGATTGATGAAATAAGAGACGTAGTTCTAGTAAGAGACTCTAGCAAGAGGTTCGGCATTAAATTAGATCGAACTTCATTTGGTGAACAGGTGATTAATTTTAATTATGAAAAATAAAAATAAAATAAAATGTATTAAATTTCAGATAATAATAATCAATTATTTAAAAGAGAAGTTAATTAATCTCTGTGAATTTTATAATCATTTTGGAAAATATCTTTTTTGACATATCCCAATCTAGGAATCCTCTTCACAAAACATAACCCTACAACATATTACATTACACTGTGTACTTATAAAATATATTTGTATACATTTATCAATCTACAACCTTTCGATAACCTTTTGCCAATTCAGGAATGGTTTTATGCAGAGTTGAGCCTGGTGTTTTTTTAGTAACATCGACAAAGATAACATCATGGGCATTCCAACAAATGCTCAGCACCAGGCACCTCCAGGCACTTCACGATCTCATCTTCTTGAAACTTGATTCTCCTCACTCATTTCCACTCATTTGACTCTTGTTTAGACTCTGTCAGATACAGACTGAGAAGGGTTTCATCTTGCGTGATGATATTACGCAGGAACGCAATGCCATGCTGTTGAAAAAGAATGGTGTTTGCTTGAGAGCACTCCAGTTACTTCTCACAGATCTTTGATGAAAAAAAGTGGGGAACAAATCTGGACACCAGCTTTCTCACTCCAAATTCATACAGAATTGTTTGTATGGTTCCTTTGGTAACAGTCAGAGCATCAGTCAGTGCCCGCGTTGTAATTTGACGGTCTTCTCGCAGTAAAGATTCACACTTTTCTTTAATTTTGTCAGAAATTTCATATGGACGTCCAGTTACAAAACTTGACTGCCTCCCATATTTAAACAGTGCAATCTACTTTTACATTGCGCTGCGTGATGAAGAGTCCTCGCGAAATGTCTCCTCCAATTGGGAAAATATTTGGTCTTTGGGAACGTGGCGTAATACTAGAAATTTTATAACGCTGCGATATTCCACTGCGTCAATCATGGCTTGCACCAAATTTCAAAATCTTGCAAATGTCAATATAACTGGATGGATAATTTAAAACAAACTACACAAATTAAACCTTTAATAATATAGCTACAATAAAAATTTGACTGCATGACAAAATATGTTGTTGTTTGAGATGGTAAGTTGAATTCTTTTTTTATGCATGATTACGTTGAAAGATTTTTCTCTGGATATATTTGAATAAGATTACCGCGAAGATAATTATTTTGATCAATAAAATTCTATTATAATTTGTTTTTATTTAAGAATACAATTAATACTAAAAGCACTGCATATAATAGCATAATTAACTGGTTTTTCTTACTCTTTATTCTTTTAAAATAATATTATGTTCAATTATTTTTATTTTTTTTCAGCTAAAATCATCTTTGGAAAAGAATATTTTAGAAAATTTTAATTTAATAATGATTATTTAATTTATGATATTTTCACTTCATGTTTGACTGTGAAAACATTGATTTAGTATTTTAATTTTTAGTTAATTTTTATTATTATAAAATCATAAACAATTAATTTTCACGATCAAATTTTAATTGAAAATAATATTAAATATTTATTAATAATTTAACTTGAATATGGTAATTATATGTTATAAAGAAATGATATTGATATTTCATTTATTTTCATTCTGACAAAAGAAATAAAAGTTTTAAAAAAATAATTTTTGATCTATTGCTTGAATGAAATGAAATTAAAAATTGTGGCTTATAAATAAAAGAACATTATTTTTTAATATTTATTTTTGCTATATATTCCTATAGCCTAATTGTCATCACCAAGCACTAGACTACTTCATAATTTTTTAATACATAATTATATGTGCAGAATCCAATAAAATGTATTATTCCTAACAAATTAATGAAACTCTCTCAAATGTACACGGATAATACATTTTGTATTTCAATTTTTGGGTTAAATGATTTTATTTTCAAAGCTTCTCAAGTAATTTGTTCACAATAGTTTCTGAAACATTCAGATAACACCTTCAAATTCGAAATGTATATTTTTAACATTTATGTTTTATTTTGCTGTGAAAAATGAAAGATGAAAGATGACACTTTTTAATATTGTTATTCTTTGATTTAATTAAGAATATTCATATAAATATGATCTTTTAATTTCTATCTGACCTCGTGGGCCACAGTTTGATAAATTATACGGTCTTCCAAAATCCCACAAGGATTGATTATCCATAAGACCTGTCTTGTAATTGATACATAATCATACAAAGTTATACAGGTTTTAGAAACTTTCCTGAACCCCATGCTTAAGACTGAATCTGAAAGAAAAAATAGATATAAGTTTAACTCTTTTATAGTTAATTTTATAAATTACTTTGTGATGATGAGTTTATATCATTATATGAAGTAGTTAGTCTTTTCCTAAATGATAATTTATTTGAAATAAATGAGTTTTGTTGTAATTTATATATTTTTAATCCTTTATTCATAATATTACTGATATGGTTGGTTTTCGTAAACCTTTTACATTTGTCACTTTAAATTTTATTTTTAATAATCAATGGAATAAACAGAATAATATTGCCGCAATAGTTTATCACTCAGCTCCGACATTAGCCTCGGTCGTTAGTGGTTAATAATATACATTTTGGGCATGACCGTGCAAAAATGATATCAATATCCAACAAATATTATAATAATTCTTTTTCAGTAAAATTTAAAAAGAAAGTAAAATCGAGTTGCTGGTTCATGGTTTGAATTTTTATTTAATCTATTTATAAGTTTAATTGATTTTTAATTTCCTACATATCTTTGCTAATTAACCAAATTAAAATACAAAATGCAAATTGTTTAATTAATTTTATAAAGGACATAATGTTTTCTACAAAATTTGACTACGGAAATTCGTGAATACCTTAAATAAATCTGATTCATGTCAAACTTTGTAGAAAATATGAAGGATTAATAAATTTCTTTTAGATTCTGCATATATAATTGTTATTTTTAATAAATCTATAAGTACAATCATTTAATTGAAGTTGTTTAGTAGTTCATAAAGCCAGCTAAGCTGTCGAAATATTCCGTGAAATATATTTTAAAATATGGTGTTCTTTTATATTTATGAATAAATGACGTTGTGGTTTAATAGTTTATTAAAAAATGATTAAAACAATATATATATATATATATATATATTACTTAAGATCACATATATTGTGATGATTTTACCGGGATCTATTGCTCAAATGTCTGGATTGAAAGTCGGGGATCAAATTGTCCGAGTTGATAATTTCTATGTCCATCAAATCAGTATGGAGACTCTTGTCGATTACATCAGAGCGAAAAAAGATTCTGTTCGAGTATTTTACAAGGCTCGGTAAATTTTAATGCAATTGTAATAAATTAAATTCTAAATGAAATTAATAAATTTCAACCAAATATAATTGTTAATAAAATATTTAACTTTAACAGATCGATCAAAATTTTATCAAAACAAATAAAAATTTTTAAAAAACTCTATATTATTAAAAAATTGTACATTTTGAGAAAATTCTAAATCAATCTAAAGTGGGGTTTAATGTACTTAAAAGTAAACTTGCAGAAAAAGAAAAGAAAATCTAGAAGTTTATATTGATTTTCACTGAAAAAATCAAGCAGTAATTTAATCTAGCCAAAAATTAACTTCAGGATATTATGGAATTATTTGAATTTTTTATAAAAAATATTTTAATATATTTATTAAAACAGTTCAGGTATTGATATCTCTATAGTTGTTATTTTAAATATTTAAATTATTTAATAATAATAATAATATTAATAATAATAGTAATAGTAATAATAATAATAATAATAATAATAATAATAATAATAATAATAATAAAATAAATTTAAGATGAAGTATGTTAAATTGTGGTAAATTGAAATCTCAGTATGTTTTTAAAATGTTTACATTTAAATATTATTAAAATGATTTAAATTATAAAGTGTTTCATTATTGTTTTAAAATTTTATTATAATAGAGTTAAACATTTTAATATTTATAAGAAAACTTAAAAACAATTAGTGTAAAAGTATTTAAATATTTATCTATTTAAATAATTAATTACAAAATAATTTGTTTAAATTCTATAAGTTATTCCATACATCGTACAACCGATTTTTCAATGGCGTTTTATTTTAATAAATAGTTGCCATACTTAGTTAAAAGTTTATTTATATATAATAGTAATTTAATAATAATAATAATTATTATTATCATCATTAAAAGCTCGAGGAAGCCAAATAAAAAAATATATTTCGAGGAAATTATCTTTATTATCAGTTTGCCATCATAATCTTTGTTAAATGTTATATACGGAATAATTTATTATGTAATAGTTACGATTTAATGATTTATTAAATGATTTCAATAAATTTGTTGCTGATTGAAAGTTTATTTTAGTGCATTGTGAATTAATCACCAAAGACTCACATAAAATTCTTTCCCAATTATTTTTGAATTTTTTATTTTAAGTTTTATAATCAGATATTCCTTTGCACATTTTGCTATTCAAAATAATATTACTAACGCCTATTAATCCGCTATGTTCCTGAAGTATCTGTGATGTATGTGGCATTACACCCATTACATGAAAATCTATACACGAGATCAGAAATTAAACCTATTTGGGTTTGAGATTTATTAATTACAAAAACATGAGATTTTATGGGTTCAACGTCATTAGATGAACTATAATTGCCATTGTTTTGATCAGTCGCAATCAAAAGGCAATCAATGGATTCCTTAGTCAGTCTTTCTACAAACGCCTTAAAATATCCATTTTTATTTAAAAGAGAAACTAAATTTTATTTTATACTTTTGTTGGATTTTTCAAATCTCTATGATAATGACTAAGATCTAAAAATCCAACTCTTAATCATATTTCTATTATATTTAAAGTCACAAAAACTATTCGAAGTATTTTATAGGCTTGTATCTGTTGGGTTTCTATTTATTTCTGTTTCAAAACCCTAAGCCGTTCTTTCGACTTATAAATCTAAAAATGGAAGAAATGAATTAACTTCTTCTAATGTAAACTTAATATTGCAGTGAAGCCCATTCATATAAATAAAAAAAGAACAACATCATTAGAACTTAAAAATACTAAAACGATATCATCAACGTTTATATATTTTAGGCTTGCTAAAAGATGTTTGAAATTTTTGCGTAAATTATTCAACAAATTTTAAACCTTCAAATACTTTATACAATTTGTCAAATAATCAACCTCGTTCAAAACTACAACTCAATTTTCTTTATCCAACTTACAAACTTTCTCACGTTTATTTTGGCTTTCTCGAGTTTTTATTAATAATGGCCATCATTTTTTCGATATTTAGATTCAAAATTAAAATTATTATTATTAATAATAATATTGAAAATATCTTTCTAATTTAACTTAAATTTAAACATTATTTTTAAAAGAAACTTTTAAAATATTATAATATATTTTAATAACTTCAATTTTGATTATTTTTTTATTCATTTTAATAAAAAAAAACTATTAATATGCTCTTAATTAAACATCCAAACTATTTGAAACAATCATACAAGTTCCTTATTTATTAATTATTATCTTAATAACTTTTTTACAAAGACCAACCCAAAAATGTGGGTTGAGTATTAATTAAATCTTCGGTTATAATTAAAACTAGAATATTTAAAAACATTTATAATTTTAAATTTTTTTGACATTATATTGTCTAATACTTTTAATAATTTTATAAGAACGTGTTTAACCTCACTGAAGCATTCATGATCTGATAGCTTCTATTTAGTGTTAAATTGTTCCAAAATAATAATAAAATAAAAAAATATTCTATTTACCAATATAAAAAAATATTAATAATTGTAATAATAAATATTTGTAATTTTATTATTAAAACAAAAAATTGAGAAATCTCTGATTGATTTTCAATTGAAATAAAGGCAAAATTATCTGAAAGGATGATTAAATATAAATTAAATTATAGAACATCTCCAGTGGAAAATATTCACTTTTATTTACTCAAGAATTTTGATTCCAGAAAATACCCAAATTCATCCAAAGTCACATCTATATTGCATATTATGGGGGGGGTGGGTCGTGTACACCTCATGAACGATTGCATTCCCAATTTAAACAGAAAATGAATTTTTTTATTTGATCGAAAACTAAAAGCTTTTTCCGTATTTTAGAGAGATAGATAATGAAATTGCTGAAATATTTGTAATTTTTTTTTAAAATAATTTTTGATCTTTAACTGAAAAATATAAAATAATTAAAGTAAAATATTTAAATAAAATGGTGAAAATATTTGATTAAAATGACACGAATATTTTTCTAGTCTATGGTAAATGTGATGATAAGAATCTGCAGCTTTATTATGAGAAAATAATTTTAGCAAATAAATAATTTATCAATTTATATCTTTTTAAACTATTTTGGAAAACCCGATACAATGGGAAACCCGAGCCATGTAGAGAGCCGAGCTGTAATGGAAACCATTAAAGCAATTAATTTGATTCACGATAAATTACCTCAAGAGTCGGCCAAACAAATTGAGTATTTGAAAACAATTACAACCAATTTTGAAGGCTATTAGACCCATATTTTGTGAATGATTGTAGTATATTCAGAGATGTCTGCTTTCTAATAATTAAATTGTTTTCAAATGAACAGTATAAAAAGACAACTGAAAACGAGAGCCAGTTGGTCGAAGAGAAGTAACCGAAATAGAATTATTTGAATCAATTTAGATCAGATAAGACTGAAGGTCAGTAGAGCAAAAGAAATAAAATTTGAGTTTCAGCTTAAATAAATTTAACGTTATCTGCTTTAACATTAATCAACTCAATTTCTAAAAGGAAAAATGCAAATAGCATGATAATATGTGAGTTTGTGTTGAAAATCAATAAACGAATTCTGAGTTAAGATTTTGGTTAACATGTTGAATATTGACTCAATAAAATTATAAAAAATCCAATTTGTATTATTTCTATTATTAAAACAAAATGAATCATAAAAATCTCATTATTTGACATTTTCAATACAAATTAAATCTAAATTTTAACGTTGATTTAAATAAAATTTCTACACAGAACCGGCCCCTGGAATCGAAGATAAGTGGTCAAATTCGGGGGGGAGTAAATTTTGTAAGCAATAGTTTTATGATAACATTTAAGACTTCTTTTAAAAAACTGTTAGCCAATCTAAACTAAGTTTTTTTTTACACCTTAATTCAAAATCTTGACAACAATTATAAATTTCCTAACACCTCAAACCAGTTTGAAGTCGCAATCATCTGACAGTGACAGTGTGTCATTTTCTAATAAAATTTAGACACAATTATTTTGATTTGTGTTTAGCCATATTTCTCAAACTTTACTATCTCTGCAATCTAATACCATATTGCTTAGAGAAGGTTCTTTCACTACATAATCCGGATGTGTTAAAATTTTAGAAAAGTCAATGATGTTACATAAAAATTCCGTTTTCTAATGCAGGATCCTCTTTATTCGCATTTTCAGTCTTTTGTTTTCAAGATTTAGGTGTCTAAGTTAAAAGCAGCATTGTTTACAAAAAAGGACAGTTTTGCTATAATCAAATGCCGTTTGGCTTGTTCACAGCTCCAGAAACATTCTAGAAACCTATGCACGTATTATTTGATGAATTTTGTATAACGGTGTTGGAGCATATGCAGATGATGTGCTAATACACGATAAAACTATAGAAGAACATAATAGAAGCTTGGAATATGTTTTCAAACAAACTAAACTTACATGGTTGGGATCAATCCTAAGAAGTATAGTTTTTAAATAGAAAATATTTTAATTTTATTATTTTAATTTTAATGTTAAAACATTATTATTATAATATAATATAATATAATATAATATTATTATTATTATTATTATTATTATTATTATTATTATTATTATTATTATTATTATTATTATTATTATTATTATTATTATTATTATTATTATTATTATTATTATTATTATTATTATTATTATTATTATTATTATCATCAGTATTATAAGAGAAATACTAATACTAAAATTATGTTTATAATACAATTATTACTAAAAATAAATGTCATTTAATTATTAATAATTAATAATATTAAATAAGTTAGTTTTCAGGTTTATTTTATTAAAATTTATAAATTTGTCGATTTAAAATAAAATTTATTTTCAAAAAAAAATGTAAATTAAATAAATATTTAAACGTTTTTATTATTTCCATTCGCCTCGGAGCTTTTGGGAGATGTTTTAATTATTCTTGTAGACTGAAAGACTTTATATCATTTCTACATTGGACTTTGAAAATTTTTTAATGTACCAAAAAATAACTATATTAGCAAATGCTTGAAATAAAACGCATAATTAGTGAAAATTTGTTAATTATTCAAAAAATACAAATGTTTGATTATTTAAAAAAAATAAGATAATTTACAGTAAGATTATAATATTATTAGTTTAAATAAAATGTATTAAAATTATTTATTTAAAAGATAAATAATAAAATATTCATCAACATTTAATATTTTTCAAAAGATTCGTTATTATTTACCGGGAAAGTTGTAAGTGATAACAAAACCGAAATGTAACTATTTGGTGATTTTCTCGGTTCATAATATTCCATTTCATTTTCAATAATTTTATTATTATCATTTATTATTATTATTATTATTATTATTATTATTATTATTATTATTATTATTATTATTATTATTATTATTATTATTATTATTATTATTATTATTATTATTATTATTATTATTAATATTATTATCATTTATTATTATTATTATAATTATTATTATTATTATTATTATTATTATTATTATTATTATTATTATTATTGTTATTATTATTATCATTTAATATTATTATTATTATTATTATTATTATTATTATTATTACTATTATTATAATTATTTCTTTAATTACAAAATGTTTAGTATGTAAAATTAAGTTTACATTTTGACTTATCTCATAATTATCATAGGACGGACAGTGTAATTTCTAGGATTATTAGAGATTAAAAATCAACGGAAACATATCAGCATTATCATATAAAATATCATTGGTTGGCAGTAATGGAATGCCATCAGACAAGCAATAATCCACGACAAAAGACAAGAATTAATAATAATCTTATGAAACTGTTTTATTATTCTTATTTCGTAGCTATAGGTACAAATAATTAATAAAGCATTTTATTATTGTTTTCAGGAATATGACACTATTTTTCTCACGAGTTGAGAAAATGTTATTTTAGTAAATTAGTAAATTTAAAAAAATTCACAATTAATTATTTTTATTTTGCTGATAATCGATTTTTTTTAAAAAAAATTTTAAAAACAACATAATTTTTTTAGTATTGACTGATCTTAATATTTTAGTATTTTAAAATAATATAAAATAAAGTATAACTATTATCAGTTAAAATATTTTAATGTTTTAATATTCTTTTTTAATATTTTTGATGATATAATTTTTATTTTTATTCTAATAAATGGTAAAAAATTATTTATGTACCAAGCAAACAGTTCCACTAATTCTTAGTCACTATTTCTCGCGCAAATTCTGGTCGAAAGACTTTAGCAAAAGAACCGTTTAATTAAAAAAAAACCTCGAATTTTCCCAAATTTTAAGAAATTGTATATTAATTCAATTAATCAAATTGTATCGAAAAAATAGTGAACAATAAATTCACATTAACGAAAGAGATTGTATTTAAGTTTAAAAAAATTCATATTAATATTAAATATATAATTAAATTCAGTTAATCAAATTAATTTTGATTACCATCATAAAACATTATTTTATTTATCATAATTTATTTTATTATTCGATTAGAAATATTTTTTTTGTATTTAATTTCATTCAGTGAAATTATAAACAAAAATAAAATATAAATTGATTTATTTTTGTAAAATTTTTAAACAACATTTTTATATCTCATCATAACTATTTAGAAAAGGATTAATTTCCCTCACTAATTTATCAATTTGCCGCTTTTTATGTCATCATATCAAAGCTTGGTAATAATGCTACTCGGCATTTTTTGTTTTAATGAAACCAGTTGTTAGCAGCTTGACTATTATTTTCAGACTGATGATAGAACTATTAACATTTTGCTATTGATGGATTGTTATTAATTTAAACAAAACATATTTTTAATATTTCTAATGGAATATGATTTTTTTTCAATTTTTTGATTAATTAAATTATTAATTTGGTTATTTGGACGATAATTAATCAATAAATTGCTTAGGAGGAACAAGAACGGTGCAGACTGTTAAATTTTAAAAATTAAAATAAATAATAATGATTAACAACACCAATCCAAAATATATATTCAGCTACCATATATTTTGACTGATAAAATGTTTTGAGAATTTTAAAGCAAAAATTTGTTTAAATAACAATGATTTACTCTAAATAGTTTAAATTTCAAGATTACTTGACGAAGACTGTTATTCAGTCGAAATATATTGTAGCTGAATACATATTTTTGATAAGTGTTGTTTTTCTTTAATTTAGTTCATTGCCAATTTTGTGTGATTCTGTTTTATATAATAATCAATTTAACTTTTTGTTGCGACGAACATGAGACCAAGATTGTGGTATTTCTATATGAAAAAAGTAGAAAATAAAAATGTTATTATTTTGCTAAAAATATGGAAGAAATATTGTTAGGAAAAGTGATAATTAAAATTATTAAAATAGGTTTGGCAGATAGAATTATTTAAGATCCAAATGTGATTTTCTTTACAGTTTACGATTTGATTCAATAATTTAAAGGCTTTATAGTTTATTTATGCTTTTGTTTTAATAGAGCGACACAAAATGATCCAAATTATCATATTATTATTGGCAAAAACATTACCGAGAACCAGCCTAAAAATTAAATTAATCATAAATTTTTAATATATAATAAATTTTAAAAATACATTTGCAAAAATAACCGAAATCACAAAATCAATCATCTGATAATTTAATTTCCCATAATAATTATAAAGATTCATTAATAAATTAATGGGGAAATGTGCATGTTTATTGGGCGCAAAGTCAGAAATGTAATCTAACCGGCAAATGAAATAAATTATCAGCAAAATATTTTTCGTATGTAATAAAATGTCAGATCTATGTAAAGAATAATTAACATTTTATCTAAAAAATGTAATTAATATATTTTTATTTTCGAAATTGAATAAATTTAAAATAGAGTTCCAGATAAAAGCGAAAAGTACTGTAAAAGTAATGTTAAATATATATATATATATATATATATATATATATATATATATATATATATACTGGTGGAAAAAACAATTCACACCCTTACGAAAAATACGTTATATCAATTTTTAAAAGAATAAAACTAAAATGAACGATAAATTATGATCTACTAAAATTGTAAAAATACGTTTCGTTTACATATTTCCTTATAAAATTTATCTAGGAAAGGTTTCGAATTATTGAATGTACCAAGATGAAAAATACAATTCACATAGTAAATAAAAAAGTAAAATAATTCAATTTCAATATATTTTAACACTAAAGTTATTATTTATAATTACACATATTTCCTTTTTTTCAAAACGGATATAACACGATCTACAAAACTGTCGAACAGATGCTGGTGTGCCTTCATTCTTCATTAACTCGATCCACTGCACTGAATATTCTCTCTTCCAAATCAATCTTATTCATTGGTTGATTCAAGGAATAGACATCTTGACTGAGCATACTCCAAACAGTCTCCATTAAATTAAAATCTGAAGATCTGGCTGGCCATTCAATTATGTCAATGTTTTGTTCCTTAAAATATTCCAACGTGGCCTGGCATTATCTTGGATCATAATAATCGCATAATTGGTAAAGCATATGTATCCATCAGGTTTTTATAACTTTTCGCCGAAAATCCACCAGTTACAATTTTTATTGCAATTAGGTCATTTGCCATAACTATGCCCCAAATCTTAATACCTCCATCTTCACTATGCTGACGAAATCTATTAATTTTTTTTTTTGAAGATGTCCAAGTATTTCTAAAAATCATTAATTAATCTAAAATGTTACCAGCTATCGGGCCCATCGAGGCTGAATATTTTCTCATACGTAAAGACCACTTGTTGTCCAGTCAATGCTGCTTTTTATCCACAACCTAATGACTTCAACTCTTTTATTTTTATGCAGTTGGCTTAAAATAAATTTTTGTGAAAAGTAGCTTGCTTCAGTTCTTAATAAAAGTTCTTGATGGTTTATCTACTTATGTTAAGATTTAAATTTTGAATTATGCAGCTACATGATGTTTTATTTCCTTCTTTTTTTGCTCATTAATATATCTTTTAACACTCGTCTTTTCTGTATTATTGATAATACACTTGTTTCCTGTTATATTTTAATGAACCTTATTTTCATATTTAATTAATGAAACAACAGCATTTTTTGTAATATTAAACAACTTTGCTATTTCACAATAAGATTTAATTTTCGTGCAATAGATTTAACTTCATCCGAATGAAACTATAAAATAAAATAATATTTTATAAAACATCTTTAAACATCTAAAAATTGCTTACTGTGCGAATAAATTTTCCATCTCTTTAAGTTTAATAATTTAAAAACCTTCCTAAATAAATAGTATATGGTAATATTAAAACAAAAGTTAACTTTACAATTTTAGTAGGTCATAATAGTATCATTCATTTCAGTTTTATTCTTTTAAAAATTGTTATTTATATATAAATGTGTGGTAGTAAACATCGGAGGTTTTCCAAAATTATTCATTTAAAAATTAGATTCAAAAGGATTAATAAAAAAAATAAAAATTTATAAATTCAAAAAAATTTGAGTAACTTTTAACAATATTTGTTGATTTTTGTTATTCCCAAAGGGAAATATTTTTTAAATTCAAAAAATTGAATTAAAACTTATTTTAATGAAATTAAAGGTGCTCATAGTTTATTTTAGTGATAAAAATATAGTTACAATATATTTTTTTATAGAAGTAAATTTAATAAAATAATATTTATCTTTTTTATTTTTGTTTTAATCTTTTTCAAAAAAAATATTAAATTAAATCCGTATTTTATTTGCAAAATATTTTGATTGCAAAATACGTTGCTTAAAGAATTAATAAATAAACGAATTATTTAATGATTTAGTAAAAATACAATTTCAACTAATTATAAAAATATTTCTTTTTTCAATTATAATCATTTCATAAAAAAACTGATAAAATTAATTCATTAATTTACATAAAATTTTATATAGATGTTTGGTTTAAAGTTGTTCTCAGTAAATTAATAATAATAACAAATTTTAATAAAAATTTTATTAATTCAAAAATATTATATATTATTAAAGTTATTTTATAAATTACAATTTTTAAGATTAAACGGTGAATATTCATGAATTAATGTACTGAATCAACGGAAAATATCCTGAATTAATGCTTCTCTAGACATGCAATTCACTTTTCATAAAAAGAGAATATTTCAGACTACTAATAATTCTATAACTAGTATGCAATTTTATTTTAAGTAGTTAACTAATTTCAAAATTTTCAAATTTTTATATATTAATTTTATGATATTAATTCCAGATAATAAAAAATTTTATTTCAATATTAAAATAATAAATAAATGCCAATTTGTGAATTTTAATAAAATTTAGGTTTGCATGTTAAACAAATGATTTATTTGATTATTGAACAGAATATAATTTCCTGTTTAACTTAATATCGGTCAGAGAATAAAATTAAAACAAATCAAATAGATTTTCGTATATATTTAAATGAAGTTTCTTTTGCAGTAGTGGTGATTGACAGATATAATAATATTACGATTTCAACAGCTAATGATTCATTTATCAGTCAATATAATAATTATTCTATCATTTTGATTCGCTGAAATTGTAATTGATAATATTTGAAATAAAATAAACATGAAAAGAAAACTTTAATAAATTTATTAATTTAAACTTTGACCAAATTATATAAGTTTTATTATCATATTTTGTTGGATATTTTTTATGGATGTATATTATGCAACTTTGGCGATTTCTGTATTTTCATCATTAGTATTTGAAAATCTCATAAGCCTTTTTTTGCGTTAAATTTGGTAAATTAACAACCTGTCTTCTAAGTACCACTTGACAAACAAAATTATGGGTGTGATTCTTTAATATTATTGGGTTATTATTTTCAAGTCGGTCGATTTTCTGACTTGCCGTGTTCCTTTTATTATATCGAATAACCAAAACCCAACACATAATACGTTTATTTATCTCGATCACAAATTTACAATTTGTCACAATATTTGCACTATTTTATCAGTATTCAATTATCAATGTGGAAACAGATGCCCCTATGGAATATCGCCTCGAATATCTATAATTATACAATTATTGTTGCAAATCTTTAGGGATCATTGAGACACTACAACTCACTCGGACTGATTAGGTTAACACCAACTAGTTGAGATTATACCAAATTGCTTGGAATAATTACTCATTTGTTTATATCCGTAACTCTCGGCTAAGTTAATTTTAATCCATGGCATTTCACTTTCTTTGGTTTTCCTCAACGCTCAGGTTTCCCATTAGCTCCGGCTTTCCATTAGCCAATTAGCTAACTTTAATTAATTTGTATTTTCGGTAAAACTCTTCATAAAATTTTTATTATTATTACTGGACTCGTCTTATGATTTGGCCTTCAACCATACCCATTTCACTAGATCAATATTAATTTCCAAATTTTAAAAATTTTTAGTTAACTTTGCACTTAAATGATTTTTTTTCTATTTTTCGAGTGCACTCATTTAATTTTCATAATTTATTATAACAACCTCAACAATCTCAGTTTCCTTATCAACTTCGTATTCTTCAGTAAAATCCTCAAAAACTTTAAAACAATTGGTAATTGAATCAAAATTTAGATTGCATTTATCATCATTAATCCATTCAATTTTAAATGGCATAAAGTCTAATAACCATCTCTCTATATCTTCTGAAGACTTAACTTTAGTTCCAAACAAATCAATCCGTTGCTCATCCGTGAATGCTTCAGTTAACGGAGAGTTGAATTCACATCCAAATATTTTGGAGATTTAATAATAATAATTTAATTCATAGTCAGAAATACAATAACAATTATTCAATTCATAATCAGAATTATTTACTTTTGAAGACATTATAGTAGTTTCCATTTTTTAATAAAAGAGAAATATTGAGATAAATTCCCATGAATAATAATTCACTAATACATTAAACAATTTTCAAACTTTACAGAAATCTACCAAAAAACTCAATTTTATATATTTAAACAAACATAAATTCCAAAATTATTGGTAATAATAAATTTTTAAAAACTTAACTTGAAATTAACCAATACTATTTAATAATATAACCCAAAAGTTTTCAACCTATTTTTAATTGTAAAACCGCCACTTGGCAATATTTTTTCGCAACATCTTTTTTTCTTAATGTGATTTTAAACATTTATAATTTGTAGTTTTATATAATTATAAATAGTTTATAATATATATTAAAATTTCAGATAACTGAATAACAAAATAAGTCCTTGCTGCGACGTAATAATTATATTTTTGAAAAAAGTTTCGACTATCCTCTTCAGTTTCTTGCAGAATTATTTGAAATTATTTGAAATATATTTTTTCAATAAAATGATTTAAAAAATTAAATGTTTAAAAATTCAAATTAAATATGTTTACTTAAAGGTTTAAGAGTTAGTTTAAAGGAAGTTTAAAGAAGTTGCTTTAATTTTATAAAACTTCGTCTTTTAAAAATAACAAGTAAGAATCGTAATACTTGCGCTACTCTCCATAATATTTGGAAACCCCTGAAGATATCCATTAATATTGTAAGCTGAAATTTATAAAATATTTTATCTGTAAAATCTGTAGTTTTAGGATAACTTTAGATCGTTTTTAATTTTTGATAATACTTATTTATTTTTATTCTGAAAAAATATCAAAATGCTTAATTCAACGCAACTTTATAAAGCCGAAGCCAAAACGGGGGTTTGTTTAGAGTTTAGATTTTTGATCTTTTGTCAAAATCAAAAAATAAATGAAACGAAATTATAAGTAGTTTAAAGTTGTTTATTATATGATTTTTACTGCATTTTACATGAATGTTTTGTTCCGTCCATTTCATTTTGATCTCAGTAAAAAAATTCAATCAAATTACTATTTTTGTAATGTTGTAAAGACAAAATCTTGATCAATCTTGGATGATCAATTTTATTTCTCGCGTCTGTGTGCGCGATTGTAGTTGGTCGATTGTTTGAATCGAACACATATGCGAGGCAATATTGTAATTTTTTGTGGTTTCAAAATTTATGCTACAAATATGATCTTTTGGAATTTTTTTAATTTTGGAATTGATTGTGAAATTTTAGAATTAATGAGTTAATTTTTTTAATCATTAGTTTAGTAGTATCAGTGGTATAAATTGTGTAAAGTTTAATTTGAATTTGTTCTCGTGTGTTTATTATGAGTTTTCTATGTGTAATTTGGATTCTTTTTGGGAACTATTTTCGGATGGGATATGAAAAATGTCTAGTAACGATATCGGTATTGGTTTGAGTGCTACTTATTCACGTGTTGGTGTATTTCAACATAGAAAAGCTTAAATTATGTCACGAAACACTCAGTTATGTTGCATTTACAGATACAAAACAATTGATTGGGTAGGTTGCAAAAGATACAGTCAACATGACAAAAATGTTGTTAAGACAAATTCTTGAAGAATGAAAATTAAATAACTCACTGACATATAAAATCCTTTCAATATGTGAGTCATAAACATTTCAAAAATCGGATCCCTTCTGCTTCCAATTTCAAACACATATTCAACATTCTCCGATGAACATACACTCATCCTAATCATTATCGAGTGCAATAAAAGAAAAGGGTTTTAATTTGCGAATAGCCACAGATCCTGGAAGTCAATACTAACTATCTATTTTATCTATCTTAGACGGAAGATTTTTTTCAGAGATAAAAAACATATTTTTCTTTTTTGAAAGGAACAAAACTAATTAAAAAAGATAAATTAACTTCCCAAACCTTGGATAAACTTTAACTTTCTCGAATGTCACATAATAAGACATGATTGTCGAGATTTAAAAATAAATTGCAAAATATTAATGAAGTCAGAATCTTTGCAAAATATTGGAGATTTGTAAGAGATTAAATGAATGTAAACTCAGCCGATATAACTGAGGTCAAAGAAGAAAACAATGAAAAAACCAATTTAACTTATATAATACAGTTTTGTAAATTTTTAACAGTGAGTGTAAAAACTTCAGCTTGTAAACCAATACTACATTAGTAAGCAGATAATTCATTATAAAACTCGAAATAATTCAAGAAGAAATATTTCAAGACAGCTACGTGGCCCTGATATAATTGTACAGTGAGTTGACAAAATTATTGGAAGTCAAGTTAAATTCTTCAGTAAATCTCCAAACATCTGCGTTCCAAGATTTCCTATTCATTTATTTTAAGAAAATGCCATAGATTTCGAATAATTAACTATTCGACATTCTGAGGTCGCCAGTCGTTAACATCTTTTGCAAGAAATTCATGTTGACCAATATGTATGGCAAAATTCTTCATGTTCTTTTCGAATATACTTTCTTAATTAAAGTACCGGTTAGGTTTTTATCAATTGTTAATTTTTATAATCTTGAATCAACTGTACCAACAACTTGTTTTATAAAGCATTTTCCTTTATGATAAGCATTTCTTTGTTTAAACAATAGTCGTTAGCATCAAACCTTTAAAGCAACTTTTAAGGATGAAAACGACTTTTGATATATACACCATAATCTTTATACACCATAAATGTAATATTTGAACATTTTTGAAGTAAAAAGGATTTTTGTAATGTAATTCTCCAAGAAGCCCAGAGGACCTTTAAACATCCTTGATAGTAGAAACAAACAATTTACACTAAATAACACATAACAACCACAGTGAAGTTTTTATTATAGAACAATATTTATTGAATATAGATCAAAAACAAAACGTTATTTTCAATGCGCATGAGCCTGAATGAAGTTTGTGCCTTAAAAAGATTTCCAGAATAGGGTTTTTGAGTATGCTTCAAATCGAACATCCACTTACCAAAGAATATTTTGAATAAATAAAAAAAAATTTAATGTAATTCAACCCAAAATGAAAATCATATTAAAAACAAGTTTAAAAATATACGATACATTAAGTGATATCCAGTACAATTCCCAATAGTATGCTAGTTTCGAGCTAATGGCTCTCATCAGTACTATGCGGGACCGGGAACATTTCAAGAACTACTGACAAAAATATTGAAAGATTTTTGGAAAGAAGGAGTTATGCTATATTTATATGATATTTTAATTCTTACGAAACAATCAAAAATTATAAGGTGGTCGGAAAGGTTTTAGAATAAATAATGAAGCAAAATTAAGAACCCCTAAAATTGTCAGTTATTAAAGAGAGAAGTTTGTAGGGAACATAATTAACAGTCAAAGAATTCGAACAGATCAGAGTAAAATTGAGGCTATCAAATCTTTTCAGAAGCATAAGAAGCAAGATTTATTAAGGAATATGCGATAAAATCAGGAGCGTTAGGGAGCATATGTGGGAACAATAGTGAAAAAAATCTGAACTGAGGAATGTGAGAAAGCATTCAAAGAAATAAAAATAGCATTAACGACAGCACTAATTCTTGTATGTCCCGATTTCAAGAATGAATTCATATTAGATACAGATGCAAGCTTGGATACAATTGAAGCCGTATTATCACACAAAGATGAACAGGGACATGAACACGTTATTGCCTATGGATCTCATGCAATGAGTATCCAGGAAAGATGATATTGTATCACACGAAAAGAACCCTTGGTTATAAATTATTTCAGTCGTCACTTCAACTATGATCTATATGGTAAACGGTTTGTGTTGCAGACTGATTATAAAGCGATAACCTGTATGTTAACGACAAAAAGCCTATAACAGCACAATTCTAAACATGGATAAATTACTTGAGCAGTTTGGATATACATGTAGAAAATACATGTATAAAATGTGTACAATGTTTGATGGAGCATGAAACTTCCAAATCATTGCTATTGAAAACTAGATTATTGACATTGATGACTGATAATAATGGAGAGAAATGCCAGAGAGATAATGCAGAGATACTGGAAATTAAAGATTCAATTGATTAAAAGAGAAATAATAAATATATGTTAAAAAGAAATATAATCTACAAATATCAAAACAAAATATTGTTACCAGAAACAAAAATACAGAAATTATATTAGGAAGAAAAATTGATAAATCGCAATTGCATAGTAATAATGAAGTAGATAGAAAAAGAATTATCCAGAGATTAGAAGCTAAAAGAGAGCTAGCCTAAGAAATTAGAAAAACAAGGAGTCTAGAAGTATTGGACAAAGTATTTGTGAAACAAGAGATTAAAAATTAAGATCACGAGAGATATGAAGGACCATATACAAAATCATGTAAGAAGTTATTTATTAACCGACAAAAACGAGAACACCATAACAATAAATATTTTAAAGAAAATGGGATGTAAGGAGTTCTAAAACTCCTGTTTAAAAATAATAAAGTGTAAATGTTATAAGTGTAATCAGCAAGTTGAAATAACTATTTGTGTTAAATCTGTATATTAAAATTTATATTAAATAATAACATACGGGGATTAATTAAAGGATCAGTATTTAATTCTTAATAAGAATTTAAAAAAGTAAGAATTTAAAAAATGGTCAGTATTTAATAAAAACTATCAGTATAATAATAATTTTTTCAGTACATAATGGAAATTTGGAAAGTTAAAAAAATGTTTTTCGTCAGTAAAAAAATAAGTTTTATCAGTTTAATAAAAAACATCATAATAAAAATTGCAGTTAATAAAATTTCTAATACTATAACAAATTCAATTACATTAAAATTAAGTAAATTACAAAAATAAAAAACTTTAACCAATTAATAGGTCTTTATTTGCTTTTGTTGGTCTTCCTATTTTTCTTTTTTCACCTATTGGAACCTTTTTTTGCTTCATTGGGTTGCTTTGTTAATTTTAATCGAATAGCAATGCCAATAAGATGTTTGCATGTATAATGTTTAAGAAAACTTGTACAAGAACATTTTCCTATTTTCCATTCTTTGGTATTTGCACGATCCAAGCAATGAAAGCTCTTTTTTGAATTGTAAATAAGTATTCCAACGCATTTGCTTGATATTAAGTATTACGTCATTGGATATTTTGATTTCATTACCAGCTGGACAGTAATATTCTACTATATCTTCATAATCTTTTGATGAAATTTCTTTATTGCCTTTCGCCCAGTTATAATTATCTGTTCAAACTTTTAAATCTATTGACGTTTCAATCATAAACTTTATATCAACATGAAAATATTCAGTCGACCATTTTGTTTGTTGATTCCAAACATAAATTCAAAAACCTAGCTAAAGGTAAACGTTCTCTTAATGTATCTTCTTTCTTGATTACTAGATTAAATGATTTTAAACCATTGTTTGTTGATGGTGTAAACTGAGCTGCTTCTTCATACCACTTTTGCTTCATATAATCATATTATAGTAAATTATATATTAAAATATTTTAAATTAAATTAATTATATTTGTGACCGATTACTATATCAATATTAATAATAATCATTTGAAAAAGCTGTGCCGAAAATTCGTGAATATCAATAAATGAACTGTTTCATACTCAATCAAACAATAAAAAAAATTCTTTATGTCATTAAATAATAATAATAATAATAATAATAATAATATTAATAATAATAATAATAGACAATAAAATTTTAATAATAATTATAATGAAACATTTATCCTCACGTTTAACAAAACCAATACATTATATTGTTTACAAATTCTATTACTTCTGAGACTTTTCAATTAATTTGGTTTAAAATTGAATTAGTTTGATTTTCTTTTAAGTTTTATTAAGTTTTCCAGGTCACCGATAAAATCATTTTTTAGTGTTAATTCATTAAATTTTTTTTACTTTTCTCAGCCCAGTGCCAATTGAATTAAGGTAATGATTTGAATTTCATTATGATAAAAAAAATTGGATAAAAATTAAATAAAAAAATTGTTTAAAAATTTATGTTTATTATGACTTTTTATTTGAACAATGAAATATTTATTTTTATATTAAAATATTTTTTTTTAAATTTAAAATATTAAATTTAATTATTGAAATTAAGAGAATAATAAAAATTTTGTATTAATGATTTATGTCGGACAAGTTTATTTATTATTTTTAATTGAATTATGAGCTATTGTGTAAAATTTCAATTACCAAATTCAATTAATTTTATTATTTAGCTCATTGCTGGTCAGAACAAAAGTTGTTCATTTAAAAAAGGAAAACAACAGATTTGGCCTTCGTTTAATCAGACGAGTTCAAGTAAATTTTCTATTGAACTAATTGGTTAATTAATTAATAAAAGTAGGAAATCATAAAAATGAGATTACAATTACTTTTATTTAATAAATGTTTTATTATAATCATTGTGATATTGTTTTTATTGATATTCTATTATTAATATTAATATTAATTTTATTTTTTTATAAATTTTATGATACATTTTTAGTAATTGTACTTTATTGATTTTTATATTAAAATTATATATTTATTTTTAATAAATATATTAAAATTTTATTTAATTTTCTGTAATTGACTCTACTTTGAAATTACAATATATTTTAGTTATTTTTCATGATATATTATTTTCATATTAAGTTTAAATTTCTTCATATTTATTTTATAGAGTACAGAAATTATTTAAGATAGCAAATATTCTGAAAAAAACGGAAACCGAAGGCCTAATGAACCGAAAATTTTATTGTTGAAATAACGGATATTATTATAAAATATTAAAACGTTTGAAAAATGAAAATCTATTTTAAAACAAAAAGCAGTTCCTGATATTGCACGACAAATTTTTTTATTATTTGTCCATTAAAACAATCAAATCTTTTAGCAATAAAAAGTTGTGTTTTAACTGGGTTTTTTTCTTATTTATTGTTTTCACTTTAAAATTAAAATTATTTATAAATTCTTATTTTAAGAATCATACAATTATATTTTTGCATGAAATTTACAAATTTTATTTGTCATTTATCGCTAATATTGGCCTCAATATATTATCCAAACAATGAATTAAATTCGTAAATTTGGAATATATATAAATTTTATTTTTATTCAGGGGGTATTTGTTGATTTTGTCATCCCGGATTCAGCTGCTGACAAAGCTGATCTTAAAGAAGGAGATCAACTGCTCAAAATCAACAACGTCGATGTTTCACATTGGTCCCAAGAAAAGGCTACTCACCTGCTCAAAAATTCAACACAAACTCTGACATTGCACGTCTACGATGCCACATTTGCTGCCAATGATTGTTTAAATCAAAAAAGCATATTTTGTGACTGCAATATATCAAATGTGCTGTCTTCTTCAGTCAATACAGAATTCGAAAAATCTGTATCATCAAAAGTCCATTGTGAATTCACAAAATCTCTTCCGAATAGTCCTAACAGGTAAATGAGGTTTTGGTTGTTTTTTATTTTTTTAAAATAAGTATTATAAAAATATTTTTGCATTTCTCAAAACTTTATGGGGATTTTTCGATGCGTTGCAAAAAGAAACTTTGAGATTTTTTCCACAATTTTATCGAAACAGTGGCTGATCTTTTATTTATACATTTTAAAAATAAAATCATAAAAACTTTTTTTTAATATCAAAAAAACACCGATTTCTTTACTGATTCATAGTTAAATATTTTTAAATAAATATAATGTCATTTGAAAATGATAAAAAATCGGTGGTGAAAAATTAAATTAAAAGAAGTTCTTATTATATTATTTGGCCGACGCAAATCATCAAGTTGGTCATTCTTTTATTCGCAGTCTTAAAATATAATTAAACTGAAATCCCACTTATTTTCAATTAAAACCTAATTTTAATTAAAATTAAATGTACTCAATAAAATCAATTTGAATTTTCGCTTTTAAGCAGACTCGAAATGCAACAAAATTTTAGAATGCAATAAAACAAATAATGAATTTCAGCTATAGGACATTGTTTATTTCAATTAATAGTGATCTATTATCTATATGAAAATAAATGAAAATCAAACGCTGATAATAAAAAATATAATTTTACTAAAAATTATTTTAAAAAAAACATTATTAAAAAACCTTATTCTTGGGGAAATTATACACAAAATATTAAAATAATTATATATAATTTTTGGTTTTGATTTATCTTATATTCCATGATTTATAGTTTAATAATAATTTAAAATTTTAAAAATTTGTTAATTATATTCTTTTAATTTTTCTTCAATTTTGGGGTTATGTTATTTGATCGCGTTTTCTATACTGATTCATTTCTGGAAAATAAATAATGAAGTTTTTGATCTATTGTAATAAAAAAATAAAATAAAATTGGAAACGCGTGTTTTAATTATCGGGCAACATTTTTAATTTAATAATAAATAAAGTTTGCAAACTGTATTCGGTTGTGTTTCTTTATTATTATTGTATTTAGAAAGCTAAGATAAACATATACATCCAAATTTTACAAGATTTAATTGGAATAATTCTAATACAAAACCGAAGTCAGCTCAAAAACATTTTTAAAAATTTATCAATATTTTTAAAAAAATTATTAAAACCCAATTTGGGATAAATTAGATTTTTGGTCACCAGATGACCACTGTTAAAAAGACTTTTTAAAATAAACTTTCTAGCAATTTAATACGTTTTGAAATCCATATCCACAATTAAAATGTAGTCAATAGGTATTGTTAAAAAGACATGTGTAGAATATTTTATTTTCGCGAAAAATCTCCAACACTCTATTACATAGGTTTTCGTTGCGTAACATCTAAAAATGGAGTTTATTGGTCCTAAACGTCTATAGACACAATTTTCTACCAGCAAATAAATACAGCAATAAAACATGCTAAATTAACTTTGATCTTGAAACTACAATTTTAACATATTTTTACAAAATAGGTTAATTTAATTTGTCATTTATCATGATTATTATCATAAACCAAAATTTATTGTATTAAAACAATTTTAAATATTTGTAATTTCTATTACATACCTTTTCAAATCGAGAGAGAAGCCGAAATAATTATATAGTTAAGCTATATGTTGATAACGGAATTAAAATGACTAAAGTTGGTTTAATTCATACTTTAAATACAAATTTATTTATAGTTCAGTAAATTTTATTTTACATATATCAAAACATAGCTACTAAGTGATAATAAATAAATTATCTAACCAGGTATTTATGAACTCGATGTATTCTAGATGATACAGAATGTTTGTACATGCAGATTTATAGAAATTTGGTATGCGTGCGTTTAAAAAAAATTTAAACTAATAATACTTCCTTTTTATATTATGCAATAGCAAAGCATATGATGCTTCATTATTTATTCGTGTTTTGTATTTTATTAAATGAGAATTTTTATCATATAACAATATTTATGCAAGGAACATGTTATAATACTTGCCGAATCTTTAGATTTGTTTAAAACTTTGTTGTGTTTAAAAATTTATTATTTTAAATGATTTTAAATATCAAACTATATTAAAAATTATTACAAAAAATTATTTTTGATTAAAAATCCTCACAAAAGAAAGTTGAACCTCATCAAGTTAAGTAAATTTAATTGTCAATTAATGATAAGATTTTTCTAATGAGATATTTTAGGATGATTGTTTTTATTGAAAGGTTCTAAATTTAAAATCATTTTTAATTATGTAACTTTATCATGATAACTTAAACAAAAATGATGTTCAAAATATGAAAAGAATTAAGAGTAAAAATTATTTATTTATGAATCAAAACATTAATTTTTGTTTTTCTAATGTCGAAATTTCTAAAGGTTTATTATTCTCGAATACAAAAATATGAAAAATGGATTTTTAATAATAAAATTAGTACAAAAATTGTTAAAACTCGCTTGTATAAAAATGTTAGTTTATGCGTTTTTTTCTACATAAACGATGTACAGTATAGCTTTCTGTCACAGAACACTGAGAAACTCAAATTGTAATTGGATTAGTGTTTTCGATCATAAAGTTCGGACATTTTCAGTACTTTTATTGTTAACGCAAATAACTATAACACTTTCTTTCATATTATTGGAGTTTTTATGAATATATGCGTCATTTAACGTAATAATGCGACCGTTTGACGGCTCATCCACACTCACCAATCAACTTCCAGAAAATTATCTGTCTTGCATTCTTCTCAAGTTGTACAACATTGCCTTACCATTAGCTGTATATTAATAATGTTACTCACAGACGAAGATTCTTTGGAATCTCAAAATAATGTGTTTTAAATCTGTTTTAAATAACTTACATAACTGAATTAGAGGCTGAAATCTCTTCGGTTAAATACAATTGGAATAATAATAATCTGCTGAATTTCTTTTGTATTGGCAGCAAAGTGAAGGTCCAACAGTTTCAGCTAAAACAAACTTAAACAAAATTTTAAAAAAACGTATTTTAAACTCTGTTATCATCTTAAATATTATCTCACACAAAATTTTGTTTTAAAAATGTACAATTCACATTTGATAATTTGTTTTATTTTTAATCAGCGTTTATTACCTGCATAATAATGTAAACTGTTTCCAGAATTCAATGTCAATTTTAGATTTTTACTTTTGATCGTGTAAACTTCTAATCGCTCTTTGATATTTTTTGGTTTTGTTTTCGATTTACTGAATCTATATTTAAATTGCATTTTCTTCGTCGGCTTCTAGGTCCTGCTTTCATTAAATTAACATTGTCTATGAAGACCTTTAATGGAGAAAATAATACTTCATTTATCTGTTTACTATTCTTTCTTTTCAAGTATCTTCAATTTGAGACCTTAATTCTGAAGCAGTTCTGCGAATCTTTCATCTCAACTGAAGATATTTGAACCCAATCACTGACGCAAAGAATTTCTATCGTTCAAGGAGAAGTCATATTTTTCCCAATAGAGATGTATAAAATAATTTCTTTTTAAAGGCATCATTTAATTTTATCATACTAAAAGTTAAAACTATACACTTTTAAACTAATAAAAAATAATTAATTTTTCATAAATAGAGAAAAACATCCATTTCTTGCACATTCTATGCACAGCAAAATTTGTTTAAATATGAAATATTGTTTGAATCGGTCAAATATCATGTTAGAAAAGTACAGTAAAAAGAATCTAATCACCTTTTCTGAAAAACGATTATTGCGAGCTTTTTTCATCTCTATCAAATTTGGCGGAGCAATGTCAAAAAGTTAGGAAAAAAATTAAAAATTAAAATCTTATGTTTTCAAAGAACATTTAATTTAATTATTATTATTAAAACGTTCCAATAAAAATAAAGTTGTATATAAAGTTTATTGTTAAAACTAACAATGCATCATAATTATTATTTTTCTTCTTAATATAAAAATAAAAAGGCTTATAAAAATAAAAGGCATTTTTATTAAAAGATTATTTCAATAGAAAAATAAATAATAAATGATAATGTGTTAAAAATAAAGGATAATTAGAAATTAAAATAAAAATAAAAAAATAAACACCAAAAGAAATAAAACAAATAGTTCATTGATAAAATAAGTTAAAATAACATAAAATACTTAATAAATATTTCATAACCAATTCTTTAACTTTTATCATGTTAACGCTTTAACAAATTTTATGAAACAATAACATTTTCATAAAATTGAAAACTTTGAATTTTCTTTGAACACAGTAATTCAAACAAAAAAATATTTATCTATTATATTCACAAACGTCCCCATTTCGTTGGCGCCTCTGTGTTAAGCACAATGTATAAGAAAGGCTTTGGACATACTTTTAAGTGCAGTAAAATTAATAAAATTTTATGTACAAATTACATGTTTTTGGTCTGTGTTTTATTAATAATATCCAAAAATTTGAAGTGATAATAAGTTAAAATTAATTATATTCGCTGAATAATAATATTCACAGACAAAATAATAATTTAAGAGAATTTACGAGAATTATAAGGATACAAATGCACTAAATAAAAAAATTTAAATCAAAGCAATTTAATTATAAATATTTAATAAATTAAAATGTTTTAAAAATTTAACCGTTTGAAAGTTACAACTTAATTTTTATATTTTGAATTTACGATTTTATTCTTTTAAACAATTAATTAAGTTATATTAAATAATCTAGTAAAATCGAATTAATATTATATTCTAATAAAATTGTGTATTATCAATTAAAATTTATTGTATTTAAAACTAATTTTTTTTATTATTTTTATTCGCTAAAATTTTCTTTACCCAAAAATATGGAGTTTACAAAAATACAAATAGTTTTTTTTATATCAATAAGGTGCTAAAAATACCTTTATGAAATACAACGTTCAAAAGGAAATTGGCTTTTTGTTGGGAATAGATGAAATATAAGATAGACTTGTTATGTTATTTTGTAAAACTGAAATACAATTGAAAATTATTTTGTTTTAAAATTTAATAATTACTTTATAGAACGGAAATTTTGTGAGTTACTAAAACAAACACACCTAAATAATTGCAATATCTCAATATTTCTATACTAGAATTGGAAGTGATGCCAATATTGAATGGAACTATTTATAACTCTTTTAATACTTTACTAAAACTTTTACTTTCTAAAAGCCAAATTTAATAAATAATACTTTCCCTTACTAAAGTTTAGTTAAGATAAGTGAAAATTTGCAAAAGCTCTTTCAATAAATTCAAATAAATATTTATTTCGGAACTTTAGAATAGTTTTGAACTAAATCTTATAAAAGATCTTTCTAAGATGGATTCATTCACTAATAACGCTTTAAGTTTTTTTATAGTATATTTACAATAAGTGAGATGTTTGGGATTTGTTTGTATTAAGTTTTTTCTTTAACATTTTTTTCGTCAACATTTTCAACTCAATGTTTATGAAAGTTCTGTGGAATTTTAAAATGTTAAAAAAAAACAAATGTTGTTTTTTATTTAATCATTATTTGTCTTATTTCCTTCTAAAAAATACTTATTGATAAGCCTCATTAAAACAAAAGTAGTAAAATATGATGAAATGAAATTTTTATGAATGAATAAAAAAATTTTGTTTTTAATATTTATTCTATTTTCCTTTTTAAAAATGCAATAAAATTAGTCACAATTGATTAAATTGTGAAAATAATGATGAATTGTTTCGCGGACAAATGATTCTCAGTTTTCGACAATTTTTTCATTATCCAACTAAATTATTTATTTTGTTTTAGTGTTCTCCAATTGTTTAAATAAAATCACTAATACGGTTTTTTATTTGAAATTCTAAACAATTCTAGTGGATAATCCTAGATTTTCTATCTTAAATCTTATCAGAAATTATCAGCAATTAAAATTGTTCATTTTTAAAATAAATGTTTTGAATATTTTAAGTTTAAAATATATTTCAAATCAAATAAATTAAATAAATCGAAAAGAAGTGAATTTATTTTTAGAACTAAGATTAATTAATTACATAATTTTAAACAAGCAATTAATAAGGTAAGCTAATTGAGATAATTGAAAAGGATTATTTTGTAATCGAAAGGTTCTTCATATATTTAATATATAATTTGCTGCATGGGCTTACCTTATTATTTACTTGTTAAAAAAATAATTATATAAGAAATACAACTTTTTTTTATGTTATTGAAAAATAAAAACTTGTTTAAATGAAAAATATTAGATTTTTAATTAATTTCCATTTTATTTGTAAAATAGTTTTTTTACATTTTATATTTTCAAAGTTTTGATATGATTTTTTTAAATTTTTTTATTTTTACTAATTTCTTGGCATGTTAAATTTTTCTGTTAACCAAAATCAAAAAATAATTTTATAAATCATCTGAAATGCATGACACTGACTAGTTATTATAAAATAATAAAAAACAATAATGATATTTATTTAAAATTAATGCTTAATTTTATTAAATTCTGTTTCAAAGGTTTTCAGGAAAACATATTGTATAAAATATTGTATAATATTTACAACGACTCCTCAGGGAAATTATAGCATTAATTGTTATAATCGTTTGCTAAGTTGCCTGATAAAATAACACATTTATTATAAATAACCTGGGTTAAACAAATTTATTGTATTTCTATAATGACGCTACATTAAATTACATTTTTTTATAATATAATTTTTATCATTTTCATTCTTTTTTCTTTTTCACTTTATCTTCTGCCACTTGCATTGACCATTATTATTGTTTTAAAAATACTAAATTTGAAAATTTAGAATAAAATAAAAGAATATGATGGAAGATATATTTACAATTTAACAAATGTTATATAATAAGACAACAGCGATTTATAAAGAATGATTAAATAATCTGAAATAACATAATTTTAAACAAACCTTTTTAAATTTAAAATTTATAGTAATTTGAGGAGTTGATTAGTTAGACTTTTAAAGGAAAATAATTATATAAAATAAAATATATTTAGAAAATTTTGTTTTATTGAACTTTTACAAAAGAAAAAATCCAAAACTGGCAAAATAGATATTTAAAAAGAAATAAAAACAGAAAACTAAAAATAAATACAAGTGTAATGACTCTTGATATTTCCAGACATTTACATAAACTAGAAAAATTGAAGGAAAATCGAAAAATATATTTTTTAAATATATTTTGTTATTAAATAGTGATTTAAAATATCGAAATTATTGGGAAAATATATTAAGATAGAAATTAATTTATTATTTAGTAATCAGCAACATTTTAATATGTTCTAACTTACTGTCATTTTATTTCATTGAATTTTATTTTTTTTAATTTTAAGATCAATAATTTGTTTTATATTTAACACGAATTTTCATCACTGAATTTTTCGTTAGACTTTTCCAGTAAGTAATGTCCACTTAGGGCTACCCTCAAATAATATACATTAACTTTTGTTTGAATTTAGATATTTAATATATGTGTTTTTTTGTACTGTATGTTAGTTTAAATATGTATCTAATGATTTATAAAAAATATAATGCATTTAGAAATTGAATTTATATCTCTCAATAAATTGTAAAGGGTTGGCTTGGTATTATTTTGGATGAAATATTTCGGGTTAGATTTGAATAAATTTATTAAAAAAATGAGTAAATAATATAATATTTCTTTATATTGATAAAGATCAAGTTTGTGAATTCCATAAAATTTTCGTTTAAATTATTTCCCTCTTTTGAATATCATGTTTTTTTTGTTTTATATTTATTGTATTTTATATAAAAAATTGATTTTTATTTTATTTTTAATTTTTTAATAATAATATTTACAACAACATTTACAGCAAACAACAATTTACCAGATAGCTTTACCAGTTCAATAATGTATAATAAAAATAAATATTAAAAACAAATAACAAATGTCAAACTTTAAATTTTTTAAAAATAATAATTTTTGTTTTAATTTAAAAGTATTGTAAAATAAGTTTCATATAAATATTCAAAAAACCCATTGTAAATTCAAAGATATACTAAATTAAATTTGAAAAATGAATTTTAAATAAATAAAAAAAATTGGATTAACTTTCTTTGGCATGATTAAAATCGGAAAACGATCTAGAAAATTGAATTTATTAAGATTCTGGAAATGCAACTGACATTAAGTATCAAGAGAGGGAAATTTTTTTTATCACTTCAGTCAATTAAAGCCGTTTTCTGGGAATTTTGTAAACCTTTAAATTAAGCATAATTATGAAATGTCGATGTCAATTTCTTTGTGGGTAAATTTTGTTTTATTAAATACACTTTTTCTCTTTTAGTAAAAAAGAAAAAAAAATTGTTTTAGAAATAAAATTTAAGAAACTTTAGATTTTAGATTAATCTCTCTTTTATTGTTTGTATTTATATAAAAATATTGATGTAGTATGTTGAAGATTATTGTTGAGGTTCAATGAAGAATATTTTAATATTTATAAAGACTTTATGTTTATCTTAATGTTCTATTTAAAATTCATGAAAATATGAGAAAAGAGTAAAAATTAGTTATAGGTTTTGATGTTTATAAACAATTAATAATAATAATAATAATAATAATAATAATAATAATAATAATAATAATAATAATAATAATAATAATAAAAAAAAAAAAAAAAAAAAAAAAAAAAAAAAAAAAAAAAAAAAAAAAAAAAAAAAATAATAATAATAATAATAATAATAATAATAATAATAATAATAATAATAATAATAATAATAATAATAATATAATAATAATAATAATAATAATAATAATAATAATAATAATAATAATAATAATAATAATAATAATAATAATAATAATAATAATAATAATAATAATAATAATAATAATAATAATAATAATAATAATAATAATAATAATAATAATAATAATAATAATAATAATAATAATAATAATAATAATAATAATAATAATTGTTCAACTTATTTATAATTATTTACTTTAAAATGATTTGTTATAAAATTTATTTGTTTTCAAAATTAATTTATTTTTAAGAATTTTACTTCAACACTTTTATTTCAAAGATTTACATAATATATATCATCAGAATTTACTTTATATTTTGTAATTTGATTTACTTTTGTTTTAAAAATTCTAATTAACATTTTTAAAGTTTAATTAATATCATCTTTCTAATCAAATTTTATTTACTTTACTTATTTTTAATCTACTTTTATTACTTTAATTTTAAAATACTGTTTTAATCAACCCAAAAAATTCGGAAATTATGATTCCTCATCAAATAAGCCTGACAGTTTATCGAACCAAAAGTCATCCAGACTTTAGTGGGATAATTAACAATAATTGTAAATATTTTTTCTTATTTTGAAAATTTCTCAAAGAACATTGTATACATAAATCTGATAAATCTGATTGAACCACATTTATTTGGGAAAAAACAAAAAAATTGATAGCACATGTTTTAATAGAAACTGTAAAACCATATACAAATTTCATTCATACTAAATTCACTTATATAACTAAGACCAAAATTTCCCATTGAAAATAGTTACACCTGTATTTTTCTTATGTTGAAAATTTACATTTTTTAATGATAATTACAAAATCATGTTATTTTTATCATAAATTAACTATAAAAATGAATTATATTGCCATTCAAAGTATTTTTTAGATTAGACTTTAAATGTCCTGAGACTATAATTAATTTTATAATAATCCTGCGACTTTAGTAAGCCAAAATGTATCCTGACTATCGTGTGACTATTAAGAATACTAGCAACAGTTTTATATTTTATTGAAATCGAAAAAAATAATTCTGAGACCTTAATTCACCGTAGAAAATAACATAAATTTCTTAGTGGTTTCATCAAAAATTTATTTTTACGCTTATCATTGAAAAGTATTTAATATTTTATTGAGGAAATTTCTTTGACATTTTAAGCGATCAAAATTAAAATTTATAATATAACATCAAAAATAAATCAGTTAAATTAAACAAAATAAAATAAATTTTACTTCATCTAAACAAATATCTATTATATTAAATATCTAATAAGGCAGTAAATAAGCCTAATACATCATTAGACAATATACAAACCAAATATAACTTGGGGCAAAATGCAAGTCTAACATCCGTAAAAGCAGTTTACAAGTCAATTACCTCTTTGAACAAAATACAAGCCAAGTATCCCTGAAATACTTCTACAACTGACTTCAAAGTAGTTGAACGTTTTCAAAGTGTGAGAGCCTAGCATTTGTTTAGCGATAATCCAAATCCATGCGTTTTAAAAAAGATATAAATTAAGTAAAAACCACTTCAGGAAAACAAAACAAAAAAGTTTTAAACTTTTATTCTCCAAGAAATTTTCAAGCCAAATACTTTCATCAAATAAATATTTATCTTAATAAAAAAATTTATTTTATTTTTAAATACTAAAAAATGAAATATTGATAAATTAAATAATTTAGTAGTAATATTAACATATTTCATTTTTTTCATTGCTGATTTTTTATATTCAAAACAAAAATAATTTCAGACAAAAGAATATTCATTTTTAAAATTAATCTTCTAACTTTTAATACTTTAACTTTTGTATATACTTGATAATTGATAAAAAATATTTAATAAATTTCAAAGAGACTCAATATAAATAAAATAAATTATGAAAAATGTGTTTAATAGTTTAATAAATGCAGTCGCTAATTTCTATTTACATTTCATGTCCATGTAAAATACTATAAATAGGCCCTCCGGATGCAAGTCCGCCAGACAAACAAATGACTTTATTTCACATCAAATGAAATATTTACGAATATGTCACAATTTTTCTATTTGTAAATTTCATGAATTTTTCTTTTAATAATAATAATAATAATAATAATAATAATAATAATAATAATAATAATAATAATAATAATAAAAGAAAAACTACCACAAATCTGATTGATATATTCGGCTTCTGATATTAAAAAATAAAATGCATAAAAATGCATAAATATTTAATAAAATTTAGTTTTTTTATGTATAATAAATTTTAATTACCTGAACTGAAAAAAATGATTTACTACTAAGGTTTAAATTTGAAAATAAGGCATATCTCTGAAAAGAAAGCATATTTTAAGTAAAAATTAATTTAAAAAAGTAATAATCGAATCTAAAATAAAAAAATAGAAATAAATTCCTTATGTAATAAAGGACTGGCAGTGACAAATTGAGGAGAGCAGTCTTAGACTAGAACATACATAACTGAAAATGTCATTTTTTTACTAATGAATGTGTTTTTTTTTTATTTTTATCTTTGTTGTTAAAAAATTTCTCCCTTCCAAAGTAAAGAAATCTTAAGTGGCTTCTATAAATAAAATTAAAATGGTTTTAACATATAGATCCATATAGATAAAAATAACAATAAAAATAATTAAAAATTAATTTGAAAGTAGCTTGCTTAATCACATTCATCTATACTAAAATATACAAATAAAAAGATATTACAAATTACATATTTTTCTCTTTATTAAAAGGTTAAAGTATTTTACTTAATTGTGTTTGTCTATATTTGGTGTTGATTTTTGTTTCAATTTACAAAAACATTAACATAGATGCACACAATCGGACTAGTATGATAGTTCTTTCTGGAGCCTCAACTGAGCTCACGGTTAGTGTAAACTATAATTATATATAAATATAAACTTTAAAAAAAAGTAATAAATGATATATAAGAATTGAAAGGTGTCAAGAATCCACTTATTATTGAATTCCATAGCCGATGTGCTCTTATTGGTCTGTATTGCAAAATAATTTAATCACTTGTGATTTATTGGCGTTCTTGAGTTCAGTGTGATATTGTTTTGCTAAATGTTTGTAATAATTAAATCTGTATACCGTTGGCAATTTGCTAATACGGTACCTTAAAAAACCTTATTAAAAATTATTACCGTAAATATTGGACTGTATGTCAAACTTTTCTATAAGCCGCATCTAATAAAATTAAAATTAAAAAAGTTTTAAAAATGCAACATTCAGTTACTTAAATGTATTCAACGTTTTTGAAAACATGTTAAAATGATTTTAATTTTATTTTTTACCACGTGATAATTGTTTTCGAGTTTCTAAAATACTTTCTTTTGATTTGAAAAGGTTTTCTTCAAAAAACAATGTTTACATTTGAAAGATTTTAATATTTTTTGAAAACGTTTTTTACTGAATTAGTTGTTTAAATATTCCTTATTTGTAGTTAGTTTTTGTTAATTTGATTTCTAAGAAAGACTGATAAAGACTGATAAATCGAATTAGTTATTGTTTTCAATGATCAAAACTTTGTCTTTGATTTGTTTATTATTATTATTATTATTATTATTATTATTATTATTATTTTTATTATTATTATTATTATTATTATTATTATTATTATTATTATTATTATTATTATTATTATTATTATTATTATTATTATTATTATTATTATTATTATTATTATTATTATTATTATTATTATTATTATTATTATTATTATTATTATTATTATTATTATTATTATTATTATTATTATTATTATTATTATTATTATTATTATTATTATTATTATATATCAGATAAGTGGATAACAAAATAATTATATCGTTGATAAAAATTTCGATTATTAAACAATTCTCTTCAGTTGCTTGCAGATTTGTATCTTCAATGAGAGATTATTAAAATAAGTTCTGATTTTCCATTAAAATATACTTTTTTGTTTTTTGATTGGTTTAAATTTTAATTTAAATAAAAATTTAAAATTTTTTCCCTCTTATTAAAGATATTTTAATTAAACATTGCCAAATATGATATGTAACTATTTATTGTCGAATTTAACATATTTTTTAATTGAAAAAATACTTTTTCAACACA
Organism: Schmidtea mediterranea; assembly: GCA_022537955.1. Lineage (NCBI taxonomy): Eukaryota > Metazoa > Platyhelminthes > Tricladida > Dugesiidae > Schmidtea > Schmidtea mediterranea. The sequence goes on from CM039679.1 coordinate 273,752,435, forward strand.
TTTAAAATTTGTGATAAATTTTATAAAGAAATTGTTAGGATGAAGACTTTTGCAGATATTAATTGAAAATACGCATTAAAAAATTGAAATGAAATAGCAGTTCGACCCAATCAGTTTTTCCAATCAATGATTTATTTTTCACATTTCTTTTTAAACAAAATTAACTACAAAATTTGACCTCATTTAATGATTTTTAACAAAAAATATAAATGTTTTTTCTATTTTATTATATATTTATAAATGAAATAAAAATCACCAATGTATTAATTATAAATATATTTTAATTAATTTGGTTTATTTATTTATTTTTTTATTTTATCTTTGTTAATGAAAATAATTTCTGTAGCAATTCCTTTTTTATTAATGATATAAAATAAAATTCAGAATGGTTAAAAAAACTTTTTTCACTATTCTTTTCCAACAGTCTATTTTACATAATTATTTACATACTTTTACTCATTTATTTTGATTAAATTTATTTATAATTTCAAAAAAATGTTAACCAAAGGTTGGTAGTTAAATACTTTATATTTTCCATTTTTTGTATCATTTACTTACATTATATCTTTTCAGTAATATAGTTAGAAATATTATTTCTTTAAAAATCTCTCTTAAATTCATCTTAACCTTAAAGTTTCTTTGTTTTTACATTTCTCCATACAAGGCTTTTTTATTTCTTAGCCATTTCTTAAAAATTTTTTAATCAAAACAAATAAAAAGGCAGGATATAAATTACAATAAAATAAATAGAAATAAAATGAAAAGAAACATTTGCTGACAATTTTTATCTTATTAATACTTTGTTTAAAATATTATTATTATTATTATTATTATTATTATTATTATTATTATTATTATTATATTATTATTATTATTATTAATATTATTATTTTTATTATTATTATTATTATAATATTATTATTATTATATTATTATTATTATTATTATTATTATTATTATTATTATTATTATTATTATTATTATTATTATTATTATTATTATTATTATTATTATTATTATTATTATTATTATTATATTATTATTATTATTATTATTATTATTATTATTATTATTATTATTATTATTATTATTATTATTATTATATTATTATTATTATTATTATTATTATTATTATTATTATTATTATATTATTATTATTATTATTATTATTATTATTTATTATTATTATTATTATTATTATTATTATTATTATTATTATTATTATTATTATTATTATTATTATTATTATTATTATTATTATTATTATTATTACTTGATAATTTTATTTTCAGATCCCGATACAATGAATTGAAAAATCACTGCTAATCATGTACATTTATTATGTATTAATTGAATATAGTATTTAAAATGTCTCCTTTTGAATTCAGTGAAAAGACTATGGATAATTTGTTTTAATAAAGTCATAGTGAATTGAACAAATACTGATCATATGTAACATCGGCATATTTGTCTTATGTTTACTTTGAAAGAATTTCATCACTAACATGCCCCACTGACAGCAAAAATAACATGGAAATATTCCAAAATTCCTTAAAAAAATATAAAATGTTTTCACAAATTTTTTTTTTAAGTATATTAAGTTTTTTCATCAATTATTTTAAATAACAAATTTGATAAATTAATAAAAATCTTTTTAATAATATTTTTATTTTTCGCACTTGGTAATTTTAATTTTAATTTAAATTTCAAAAGTAAATGAAATCCTTTTTTAATATGTCATTTATTTTCCTCCTGACAAAAGATCAAAAGTTAATTATATGCGACGCAAAGTTTCGGAATTGCTATTCAAATATTATTTTTCGTGTTTGATATTGCCAGAAAATGTAATAATATTACAATTATTCTGTAATGTTGACCAAATTAATTATCCGTTGTGCTTGATTCGACGGAATATTGTTAAAATTATGAAATTGTTTAAGGGGTTGATAACTCAGTAGTAACCAATAAAAGTACTCTATTGAAATTATTTGAACAACAGACAGTCAATTAATTTGAGTTACATTGATCAAATAGAACAATGGTTTCCAACCGATTTACCGTAGGGATATGAAAAGTGTGCCGCGAGTTCTGCTAATTTTATTATTGAAAATTTATTAATTTCTTATAAGGGTTGATTTTAAAAAAAGGCTACTACCTTAGATTTTGAATTACTTAAAATAGCGGTACATATATCAATTATTTTTGGTAAATATTAAGAACAAGAAAAGGCAAAAACTGAACTCAGTTGAGAATGAGTTAAGGGTATGTTTGTCAAATACGCGACTTAATAATAAAGAGATATGCAAAAAGCATCAAGTTCAAATTTCACATTAATATATGTTATAAAAGATTTAGTTTAATAAATATAGAACTTACAAAACTTGTTGTTATTTTTATAGTTGAAATATTATTATAAAAAGGGTAGAGTGCATCAATTTTTGAAATTTTCCGTTAGGGTACCACGGTATCTGAAAAAGGTTGAGAACCACTGAAATAGAAAATGATGATTAATTACTTGTCAATTAAATTTATACACTAGAAATTACTAGATAATTTACTAGAAATTAAATATCCATATTTTGCATATATCAAATCGAAAATGTATAATAATAAATAGTCAAACTTTCAATGACGGTTTGAAGTTTTAGCAAAAGATTTCTACAGTAATGAAATAGCAATAAAACGTCTTTATTAGATGCAAAATATATCTAATTTAACAAAGACATTACAATAAAACATTTTTGAAAATAAAAGGAATAATAATTGCTACTATAGTGCCTGAAACATTTAATTTTATTTAATTTTACTAAATTTTAATTATTTAAAATTAAATTACAAATGTGTTAATAAAAATAACAAATATTTAATTTTGTTAATTATTTTCATTTTTAACTAAATCCACGTTGTACCTGTAAAAAAAATTATTAAATCACTTCCTTAATTTATCGATGTTTGTCACCAAAATTCAATTTAATTTGTAAATTTCATTTTGGTTTCCATGCTCTTTTCCACATATTCATGTCAGCTTGAAAAAAAAACTTATTTAAAAATCAAAACTGTTCGAATGATTCGAATGTTATTTCCATGTAACATCTGCAGACTGTTGCGGAATGGTGCTTCTTGCAACAATGTAAACGGTCGATTTTAGCTTCAATAGATTTGACCAGGTTTTCCAAACAAGAAAATTTTGCCTCCACTAATAATTCAGAGAGCTCGTTTCTATTAAGTTGTGTAAAAAGTTCCCGGAAAGTTTTGGATTACAATTTCAACATATAGAATGATAATGAAAGCAAACATGATTAACCAACCGTTTTATTCGTCAAAGTAAAGTCTTACATTGTCTATAACAAGCTGTCATCTCTTCACAAGCAACCGAATCTGATTAAATTAACGATTTGATCTTTACTGTTGCCCGGGAACTTTTTACACGACCTAATATTATCAAACAATGGAATTTCACCATCTCTCAAAAAATTTAAAATAAGATTAAAATGCTTTCCCCATCTGTCAACAAAAACCCATCCTTTGTCTGATGCATTTTTTAAAGTTCCACTGGTAGTGTAGAATAAGGAACCGCCTACATTTAACTTAAGGTATTCACCAGATTGATCAAAATTTGTTGACATCAAATATTCAAAATTAATTAGCTTGAACATCTTTTATAAAAAAATAACATTCATCCAAACTTATAACTTCTACATTTGACACAGATAAACAACCTTAATTTTCTTCAAATTTAATTATTTTAATAACCCGAAAAAAAATTTTAAAAAACTTATAATTTGAAATTAACCAGTGATCTGTATGAATTAAAGTTTATTTAATTGTGAGATAATTTAAATATTGAAGTAAATGAAATAGAATTTAATTTTGTGTTGATTTAATTCATAGCTTAATTTAAATATTACTATTTAAATATAACCATAACAAATTATCGTATTCTCTTAAAAACGTCGGAAATGGAAGAAATATCATGGATATATGATGTGCATATTACAATGTCATCAAAACTAGAGATTTTTACTTGATAAATGTCTAATTAAAATATGTTGAAAAGTATGTTTGCAGATCAAGCGAAAAAGTAGAATCACGATTTATTGATGTAGAAAAGTCGACTATAGCTAATCAATATCAAGTAATAGCTGAACCAGAAAACATCCCTTATATGGTCATTTTTCAATTCGATGCTACTTACAACACAATCAGAATGGATGAAACACAAAAACTTGATATTGAATACTCCGTGACCAACTGGTCAAGAAACGAATACAATGTTAAATAGACCAAATCAACTTATTCGATTTGTTACTAATATTTTGAGGATATTATTGTTGTGTTCCTACGGCCACCAATAACTTTACATATTGAAATATATCTGATTTTACTTACTATTTAAAATAATAATAACATTATTTGACAATTAACTTAAAATCTAAACCTTGAATGATTGATAAATTATTCAACAAAATTGTTCGGTTATAAACAAGTTTAGAAATTTACTAAAGGGTCACACATATATTATGCGTGCAGAAAGTCATGTTTCACTTGCGTACAAATATCCTAAAGCGAAATTTAAGAAAGTAACTTGTACTAGTTTAGACTTAATGGAAATAATGACTCTGACATGGATTAGGTCAATAAGTTCTGTTTATAGTAATGTATAATAATTATAGTATTGTGAATTACTAATTAAATTAAATTAAAATTCAGAGTTTTATTTGCATATAGAAGATGAAGAATCACTAACATGTTTTCATTTTGCTTCTCGTCAATTGACCTTGTCATGTTCCCAAAACCTCTTAGAGTGTTCAGGCGAAAATTTTTATATAATTAAAATATGTTATTAAAAAATCCTAACACTGTAAAATGGATAGCGAGAATAAGTAAAACCAATGAAAACTTCACAGTTTCAAACCAAAACTTTAATGGCACGCTACAATTATGCAACAATTCCACATTTGGACGGTTTACATGATTCTTTTACTATTTGTTGTGTTTATGTGTTCAGTTTATTTTTGCTTTTACTTTCTCACTTTCTATAATATTCATTACTTGATTGATATTCAACACAAGAGTAAGTTTGTGTGTATCTATAACACAAGCTTGTTGATTTCGTTTCTTTATCATAAATTCCTTGTAAAGAGTAAAACGGGTTTATATAGGACATCGTAAACTTATTACACATCTAATTGCTATAAGAAATGGTATCATATACTAGACCAAGTGATAAGCTGTTAACATTTTAAATCGAATTTTTGAAATGAATCAAAATACTTAAATCTTGCAACATATTATCAATTAATTTGATAATTTTTATATAGGGTAAACTCGGGTTAATTCGTGATGTTCAGAAATATTTTTAATACGAATCTTGTCTGATCCAATTTATTAGCAAAGAGCTACATGAGCAGGTACCTGTGTCAGGGGAATAATTAATTCAAGTAATTCTTTTACTGAAATTTCTTATAAATCACATATTAAAACTTCATGGTTATGTTTTCCTTTGGCTTTCACGGATTTATCCGAGTTTACCTTATGTTACGCATCTAATGAATATGTTTGTGTTGCTAGCAACGTTACTCATCTGTATAACAATCCTTTCTATCCACAATAAATTGAGGGCCCAGCAGATTCTGTATATAAAAGAAAATATCAAGCAAGTATATTTGCAAAGCTTTTAAGGAATGAAAATAATAATTTTATTAATACTAATAATAATAATCACTAAACATCATTCAAGTTTTAAAAAGAAAATTAATATTATCATTATTTTCTTTAGAAATATCATTATGCAAATATTAAAATATTCTTTTAAAATGGGAGAAAATAGATTTTTCTGTTAAAATATAGTTTTCCAATCGATTTTACAGTCGGATCAATAAATATTGAAAAACCTGATTGTAATTATTAGAGAAATTGAATTTTATTTAAATTATTAATAATATATAATAGTAAAAATAATTTCCAATTCCTTAATACCGAAGATAAAACAGCTAATAATGATTTGATTTTATTCAAGTCAAAAAGAAATATTAATAAACGAATCATTCAACCTGAAATTTTATTCGCCAGCATTCTTAATTAATTTTATATTTAATTATTAAAGTTTAATAACAATAAAAATAATAATAATAATAATAATAATAAACACAAAAAGAACAAATAATTCAAATTTTATTTAATTAAAATCTTCACAAATCTGCTTTTAATTAGCTGTTCTTAATTCAGCTAACAAAATATGAACTACTTCCTTCTTCTTGTAGTTCCTGCAACATCTGCATTTAAATGGGCAAGTTAACATTGAGGGATCTGCACAAATTATACAGTCATCTAAACATTTAAAAGCTGATTCATAGTAATTACGTGCAATTTCTTTAAAGTTGATTTCAGTCATTTAATAGATACGTGTTGCCAAAATATTCAGGAGTACAATACGATAGTTTGTTTTTCATATTCAGAAAGACCTCTTCCATCTTCATCAGAATTGTTTCAAATACATATGCTTCTTCTCCATCGATCATTTTGAATTTTTGCTTTCATCAGAAATCTAACGATTTAAATACCATTAGTGTTTTATAAATAATCTAGAATTTTTTCATTGGTATTAAGTTTTATAATTTTGGATTTAAAAAAATTAAATATTTCTAGATTGTTGTAATCTAGTGTTTTAATCCTCGATACTACTACTTTTCTATTTGCAAATACATTCACACAGAGTGGATTGTACTTAACAAGTCTTAAGGCTGTAAATTACTCTGGTTCGTACATGTTGTTTGTTTTTGTAGAAAAATTGTACAAGTTGATTTCACAACCAATGCCAGTGGTTAAAGATAATAATTGAATCTGTAAATTTTTAATCTGGTACTTGATATCACCTTTTTGTAATGGTCTCTTGCAACCCATTATCCTACATTTCCTGCTCTTAAAAAATAATATTGGATACTTTCTGCTTCTGTCCACGACATGTTGGGGTTTTCTGGTAGGGAACTTCATTCCGTCTACTTAACATCTTCGCCTATAATTAATATTACTAATCATTTGCTACTATCATTCAAATTATAAGCAAATTAAATTATATGAAAATTAATTAAAATGGTATTAAGAAATGATGCAATATATCAAGTTGTAGTGCCAAGTGGTAGTGAAAAACATTATCTGTATGTAATTTATTACAATCCAACATCTTAAAATCGAAATTCAATAAAATATATTGTGTAAGACAGCGGTTTTCAACCTTTATTTTCATTGTACCACCAGGTAAGAAATTTTAATGTCGGCGTACCACCAGCAAAAGTGAAATCAAAAACAACAGAATTTATAATTATAATATCCACTATAGATTAATACTGACTTGAATCTTAGACTTATAATTAGTTATTTTTAGACAGTTAGTCACTGTTAGTGTACCTCTCATTTAAAACAACAAAACGCATTATGGACGATTATAATCTTTGAAATTAATATGGTAAAAATGTTAATTTTTAAGTTATAAAATTTATAAATAATTTATATATTTTTTCTCGTACCACTTAGAGACATCTCGCGTACCACCAGTGGTACGCGTACCACCGGTTGAAAACCGCTGGTCTAAGATGAATTGCAACATTATAGTTCAATTTACATTTAATCTAAACTAATTATATTAATTGATATACGCCACGAAAAATTAATTAAATTTATGGATAAAGTTTTTTATAATGACACTAAATACATTTTCTCTATTCTTTTCACTCAAACTCTTTAACCAGTTGAGCACCGGAAGCACCAATAGGTGCTTGGTTCATAACCTTTTAACCATAAACATTTTTTAATTTTGTTTTTTTATAAAAAGCGCATTGCAAAGATTTCGAAGAAGATTCGATGCATAATTTTTACGTAATTTCATTATTTTTTAAATTGCAAATCGTCATTTGTTGATGGTCCCTTTTATTTGTTTTTTATTGTTTTTAATTCATTAGTAGTTGTTTTTATTTTGTGCAGTTCATTTTACTTGTGTTTCTGCATTGGATAGCACATTTACACTTAGAATAAACAAAAATTGAGAATAAATAAATATTTCGAAATTAATAATGACTTTTTTTAATATATCTTCTTTTCCTTTGGTTTCAGAAAAAGGTTTTCTTGAAAGAATTTATTTAGAAAGTAATCTATAAAATTCAAAAATTCGAATTTTTCAATTTTTGTTTGTTTAACTATTAATTATGTAATAAGTTTGAAATTATGTTTTTAATTTGTCAATTCCTTTTATTTATGTTCTATTCTTTATTATAAACCTGTAATCTCACCAAAAATAAATTCGGTACTCAATAAATTTATCAAAACTTAAAATAAAATATATTTCTTTTATAGTTTTTGGAAAGTTTTTGAATAAAATTGATTGATAAAATAATATTTACCACATTACTAAAATTCAAATAATTTCTAACAAACCAAGATAAATTTCTGACAGTGTTAAACCAATGTTTCAACAAATGCATAGAATAGGTTCTTGTGTACTGATAGGTACTGATAACATGTAATGAAAATCCAAATTTTATACAACAAATATATGTGATTGATGAAATATTAGTTTTTGTAGAAATTATTTGATATTTTAATAAATAATGATTAAATGGTTGTTTGGTGATTAAAGTTTGAAGTGGGAAAGCTGTAAATTTTAAAATAAATTTGATTCAATTTATTAGTACTTTGAACAAAAATTTTAAAGAAAGTTTAAAATAGTAGCAAATCTTAAAAAAAATAGTACGTAAAAATTAAAATATTTATTAAATTTAATAAGTTTTAAAATTTCTGACAATAATTGATATATCATTGATTAAATCTGTTGGTACTTTGAATAAATATTTAAAGGAAAACTTTCAGAATAGTAGAAAATTGCTAAGAAAAAAGGTATTTGTTGAATGAAAATTAATGCATGTCATCAACTGCTCTCGTTATTTAACTGGACTTGCATGATTTCCAAATAATTAATTAGTATATCTTTCATTCTTGATTCCTGAAAATTATTCTAAATATTAAAATTATTCAGAAAATTATAAATAAAAAAGTAATTAATGGGTAACCGAAACTTTATATACAAGTAAATTTTAGTTTTTAAATAAATTGAATTAGAAACATTTAAATAAAACCAAATAAATACTTAAAACATGAATCAAACATTTTTTTAAAATCAAACTCATCACATATTTTCTCAGTTTTATTCGGATACCAATAATAACATTAAAATTAACCAAAATCTAATCTTGTCGATATATTCTGATAACCCTTAAATCAACGAAAATGTATCAATTTTCCGAAGTTTCCCAAAAACTCAAATCGACATGATCCCCTTAAAAATATCATAATTTACTCTTTACCAATCAAATTTCTTTAAATGATAATATTTACACTCTTCATAAACCCTACCCACTTATTTCGATATTCATTCGAATAAATTCTTTTAAAATATCATAACACAGTTTCATAGGACAAGGATTCAATCTATTCGAGAATCCAAATGGAAACCAAATAAAAATTAGGTGGTTTAATATTCCTAGCCTTAGTCAGCAAATTCGGATTATTATCTTCTAAGGCAATCTGCAAGATATTTATCATAACTTGCAGCATAATATTGCTGGAAGCCTCTATTAAGTGAGACATTTTCAGGCTCCAGCAATCCTGTCACTTTCAACGTTTGCTTTCTTAGACACAGCTACTGTTGCATTGCAAATAAAATACACATATTTATAATTCATCATAATAAAGAAATAGTCTTCTTCCCATTCACTGTGATAGTGATATGTTTTCTTTATTTCAATACTGTACGTAGATTATTCATTCTAAAATAATAGGAATAAATATTATTAATAACTAATAACATACAAGTTAATCACACCAAAGTTATTTTTTTGATTCAAAAAATTCAATAATTCAATTAATCACAATAAAAAATTTACAATTTCTTTAAATTTCTTAAGTCGAATTTAAGTCCTTTGAAAAAACCTTAGGCCATTTTTTGTGAAAAATTTAATTAATTTATCATTTTTTTGTTTAATTCTCATTTTTAAATTATTGTTGGTAGAAAAATTATTGAATTAAGATTTTCAAACATTTCGTGAAAGGAAACAAAATTGTTCAACTTTAGCTTCGCTGGCTACTTTCAAAGTCTTTGCGGTCGACTTGTTTGCCATTTCCGATAAAAAGATTTAACTATTTAAAAAACGAAATCATATTTCTGTCAAAAATATAAAACTTTTATTCAACAGTTATAAAAGTATTTTTAAAATTACTTAATGTTTTTCAGAACAATTTTATTAAAATTATTGATAAAGTCAGAAACCATAAATTTGTAAATTATTTTCATATTGTAAATATTCCAAACCATTCCAGCTGTTATAAAAATTCAAAAATACCAATTTCATATTAATATTAATTGCGTATTTGTTGCCTAAAAGTGACAAGCGAGAAGAAAACTTTCAGTTTTTGTTGGTTTTTTTCCCGGAGACAGCAAATTATCACTCATTACCACATCAAAAATAAACCGACAAATTTCATTAGTTAATGTTTTGAAGGTTTTTCTAAAAAAATTATTTTAAAAATTATTAATTAAAAGAATTTATTTAATATTAAAATATTGATTAATTGGTCTCCCTTAACTTTTGAAAAAAAATTATATCAATATATTATAACTGCCAGTAATAATAAAATTAATAAAAGTAATAAAAATAATAATTAAAATAATAAAAAAATAATGTAATAATAAAAATAATGTAATAATAATAATAATAATAATAATAATAATAATAATAATAATAATAATAATATTAATAATAATAATAATAATAATAATAATAAAATAATAATAATAAAATAATAAATAAATTACAGTAAATATTGCCACTATTAACAATTTTATTTTATTTGACATTTTTAATTGCATTGAAATAGTATTTTTGAACTGTGATGATTTCTTACTTCATCTGACGCGTGGATTAGAACAGAAAGTAATGAAAACGTAGAAATGGAAATTGTTCTGATCCAACCAAAACACTATATGGAGGAATGCAACACCAGTTGATAAAAATTTTGATAACTAGAAAGGTACGAAGGTATTGTCGCGTTTGTAAGAAGAATAAAATTAGAAAACTAACATATTTTTTATGTAAAGCTTGCCAAGAACCGTTACATGCATGTGATTGTTTTAACAATTATCATACGAGAAAAAATATTAAATTAAGCCATAGTTTTGTATTTCATTTTTTTATCTATATGAATTGTTATTAAATCTATTTTTATAAGTATAATTATTTTTATATTCTTTGTGTAATCGAATTTAATTAATTGTGTTATTTTTATGTATGGAATTGTTAGTTAAATTTCTTATAAAAATTTTAATAACATAATATGAAAACCACTTACTTTTAATCATTCTAATGATTTTAAGATTTTTTGATCTACTTATATTATATTTTCAAAACCAAATTGACCAATGAAATTCGTTTAATAATTATTCATTGTTTTTAATGATTTATTAGAATGAATTATTTTAATGAATATTCTTAAAGATTAATTTAATGATTAATTTAATGCATTGGTAAAGGCTCAAAATAATAAAAGAATAGCAATTTTACAAGCTTTCTCTCCATTTGTTATTGAAGATTTTCTAGAAGTTATTGTAAATATAGTTCGAGGTAATGTAAATATTAGTAAAGCTAAAAGAGTGGTGTTACAAAGACATAAGAGATCCCTTTTATCCTTGGTAAACACTAAAAATAGGCGTTTAACGAAAAGAAAAGTGTATAAACAAAAAGGCGGATTCTTAGGTACATTAATTCCAATAGTTTTATCAGCAATTAGTGCAATTTCATCATTAAGATCTTAATGGGTTTACATCACTCTAAACCCGATAAAGTCGATTTAAATATTTTAACATCTTGTTGTAATAATGAAGGAACTATTAATAAAAAGTCAACTCAAAACAAAATGGACAAACCCAAAAGATCCAGATGGTTTTAGTGGTGTAGAAACATTAACAAAAAGAGCAATTAATTATTAAAAAGAGACGCAAAAATGGTTATCTGATCAATTAGCATACAGTTTAAATAAACCAATGTTAAAAAGATTCCCAACCAGACATTACCAAACAATGAGAATCAATGATTTGTGGCAAGTGGACCCGATGGAAATGATACCATATTCGAGAATCAACAATGGGTACAAATATATTTTAACATGTATTGATGTTTTCAGTAGATATGCCCGTGCTATTCCAACAAAAACTAAACATCTCTAGTTTGAACAAACTATACACCAAAGTATTACTAGTTATAGTTAAAAATGAAGTAACTAATTTAATAAATTATTTAATTTAATTAATTTTAGTTCTATTAAGATACAAACTATTGATAAAAAACTAATTGGGAAAAAGTTTATCGGTGATTTCTCCTTAGAAAACAAAGCTTTGATTGTAAATACTCAATCTTCAATCTTAGAGGATAAAGTTAGCTCGCAAATTTTCTGAAACAAGATAAAATATATGTATTTGATCCGATAGGGTTCTATTATCCACCTTTATTGATATAAAAACTATAATCAATACTACTGACTTGGATATTAAGAAAATTATTTATCTGAAACAAGATAAAATATATGTATTTGATCTGATAGGGTTCTATTATCCACCTTTATTCATATAAAAACTATAATCAACACTACCGACTTGAACATTAAGGAAGTTATTTTTCCAGTAGAATTAATTAATAAGTTAAGAGAAACAATAGATGAATTAGGTTTTGTAAAAATTCAATTTGGAATTGAAATTGAATTTGAGAAAGATGGTGAGATAAAATTAAATAATATTAGTAACAATACAAAACCCCTTACATAATCATTCTTTGAGGAAGGAATACAAAAGTTAAATTAAAAAATAACTTCAATAATAGAGTTAGGGAGTAGTTGGGTTATTAGAAGAATAACTAAAATTTACTTTACAGTAACAAAAATAAGTAATATAAGTAGATTAAGTAGTAGAAGCTACATAAAAAAGCCTAAAATATTGGCAAACAAAAAATGTTTAATAAATGTGAGAAATAACAATAATTTATGTTTAATTTACAGTGTGTTGTCAATAATTAAAAAATATGAGATTGGTTATGGCCATAGAAATATTAGTTATAGTTATACTAAATATCTAAATGATTTAAATTATGACACGAATGATATGGCCATGAAATAAAATGGCATTAAAAAATTTGAAGCAAACAACGAAGGACTTATAATAAATGTATTTAGTTATAACGAAACGGAAAACCTGAACACGACGACTTGGTTTAAAAAGATCCGTTTTTAAACATATTTCACAGGGCCAAAGTTACAGAAGGAACAATAGTTAGTTTATTATTGTTCAATAAAGTTGAAAATTATCAATACATCGGAATAACATCACTCAATAGATTAATGAATTGTTGAATCAAATTACAACTATAGAAAGAATATGGTGTGAAAGATGTTTGAATGAATTTAAATATCATAATTTTAACTTAAAAATGTTCAATGTTAAATATTATCTATATAAAATTTGTAAAAGTATCCATAAAAAATTATATTAATAAATTACATTTAAACTTATAACTTCATAAATTATAACTTAAAATAAAAATAACATTGATAATTATATTAAAAAAATTATTACATTGAAAATTATTTCGAAAAAAATTATTTGAAAATTTAAGTTTAAAAATTTGCGCCATAATATTTCTAAAATAAATTCGAAAACATAAACATACACACAAAATAAATTATCTTGATTACATAATTATGTAATCAAGAATAATCTGGATTGATTATCTAATTATATAATTTAATCCGGGGGAGGTGGCTACTAGGACCTTTGCCTTAGATTCCAATGTTCGCTTAACTACATTCTTATACTAAATTTTTAAATGGATTTAACTAATTAGATTTTGTTTACCATATCATATTATTCTTATTGGATGCATATTTATTTATTTTTGTATGTATATAATATTTTATTGCTTTATCACATCTTAAATATTTATAAATTCTCATTTTTTTGTATAATTAGTTATTTTTGAATTAGAGTATAAAAATAGCTCATACTGTATATTACTGGAGGCTTACACGTCATTCCAATTACAGCTGTACTATTTTCTTTTAAGAGTACTTCATATGTTTTCGAAGTGAAGACTAAAGGTTAGATTCTCATTTTCAGCATTTTTTAAATTTTAAATCATATTTTTGATGAACACAGTTTAAACGTAATGATAATATTATTTTAAAATAATATTTCTATAATAATAATTATAATATATCTAAAAAGAACAGACAAATAATAATAATCCACGTCCTTTGAAAGCTGTTAAAATTTTTGAAACTATTATACTTGCCAACTCTGATGATTCACACATGGTTGACTATGTAATAATCTCAATTATTGCAATTCTACACAACATTATTGAAATTGTGATAAGATTATAACGAAACTATTATTCTCATTCGAATAACTACTACTTTATTTGCCCAATGTAAGTCCATCCATAAAATTAATTATTCCGACTTTTATACAAACCATATTTTAATTGTAATCAAAAATCTTATTTTCAATTACCATTAAACGATATTATTAATAATATAAATAATAATATTACTAAAAAGAAAAAGTAAATAATAATAATAATAATTAAGCGGTTAGTAAAGAGAATGCAAGTAAGCAGTAAAAATAAAATAGAATGTATGAATGTAAGATTTATAATAGAAAATAATAGGATATATAAAAATATGAAAAGACTACTAATATCGAAAGACAGGATATGATCATTGTTATGCAGCACAGATATACAAAAAGCATCAAATAATATCCAACAAAATATATTTAAATAACATGACTAATAATGATAGTTTAAATAGTTACGTTATAAATGCTTGAAATGGAATTCAAATCTTATTAATTTTTTTTAATTATGATTATAGAAAAAACCGATTGCAGACTACTTGTAACTACCAAATATTATTAAAAAATAGTAACATCGATATACTGATATCATTGGAATTAGTGTCATATTTGAACAGGCTTAAAACCGAACAGGCCAGTTTCAATCAGCAAATGTCAGAAGTACCGACGTTTTTCTACTTTTAATTAACGTTTTTATTAACTCGGTTTTGTATTCGTTTCAACGAAATAAATCAGTTGAATAGCAGCTGCAAGCATCGGTCGTTTTCACTCAATTGTGCTGGATTAATTTATTAATCATCTGTTGTTACAGAATAACTCCTCAAATCTGGAAATACCTGTAAATGCTGGGAAAACCATTACATTTTTGATGATATCCTGGAATGAATTTAATCTTTTTGGTAGAATGTTTTACGGAAATTATAGTATTTTACCAATCGGTTCTAATCCTGTAGAAAAAAAGAAAAATTGAACATTTAAAATTTAATTTCATAATTGATGCATTTTTTATTCTGTTTAAAAAAAGCAGATCAAAACATGTCTAACATACTCATTGAGAATTGATAAAATAAATATAAAATTCTCGTATCCTAAGAAAATAATTAAGAGAAAAAAAATGATAACTGTTTCAACAATAAATTTCATTTGACATTAACATTTTCATAATGAAATTAGCAGGAAAATATTTAGAAATGGATTAATTAAAACAAATTTTATTATCTGTTGACAAACTATCCAAAGCTTCAAAATATCTAATTTTTTTATTTTTTTCGGTTATTACAATAAATAAAATATCTAAGAAAAATAGATCAAATATGAACAAAAATTAAGGATATTTCTTATATTATATAATAATTTTTTATAACTGAATATTAAATTTTGAATACGAAAAATAATCCTTATTGTTCTTTTTATTTGTTAAATTTTTTCAAGTTTAATTTTAAAAAGAAATATTTGACAAATATTGTAAAAAAGGCATAGATCATTAAAAGGTTTTATTTAATTACAAAATTTGTTCCTTTCAAATTAATTTTATTTCAAAAATAAAATATTTTACAATATGCCGAATTAATCTTTAAAAAAAATTATTACTAATGTTTATTAATTTTATTTTTGTAAGAAAACTCAAAGTTTGTTAAAATTTAATTCTGCTGCAAATATTGGAATAGATAATTTTAAATAGTCATTAAAATTATAGATGTAAACATGAAAATAATAAAAACTAGAATTTTCATTAAATTTAAATGAATTATAGAAATTTAAAAATTCAAATTAGTTTGGTTATATTTCTAATGAAAGATCTTTGAGAAAAACAAATTTCGGTTTTAATTTAGGATAAATTAATGTTTGTTTGCCTTATAGATTTTGTATAAAAAAATTATTTTTGTATATAAAATAATTTTTCATATTTCGTTATGTGATTTCACGTGCATTTTACTGAAACAATAAAACAACGAAGTAATATATATTATCAAACACAAATAGCAAGTGCTCAATTTTCAAATTATAATAATAACCAATTCTTTCTTTTCTAATTTACTAATTCTTGAAATTTTCTTCAACCATATTAAATTGCTTTCCTATCAATCTTTTCTCAGTGAAGTTTTCTGAAAATAAATTCTTTTAAAAAATGTTCGGGCCCACTAAAAAATATTCACCAAATTTATTTGGAGCTTATCCAACTTTTTTCGCTTTTCAAGCTGATTTCAAGCTCAGGAATTCTCTAGCGTCAATTATGTCTATAATTAATTTAAAGTTTTTAAATAACGTCGAATAAGACCCTCTTATCACTTTGTAGTTTTCAAATTCATTTCATACCTCTTTCATAAAAAATATTAATTTTTCTATTTTTTCATTTTTAATTAATTTTTTTAAGAAAAATCTTTCAATGAAACAATGTATAAATAATTCTACAAATTCAACTTCTCTTTGAATCAAACAGTGTACGATTTTAACTTTTTTATTTTGATTCAGAACGTGCGAAATGAAGCCTTTTTTACGTCCTTGCATAGCTGGAGCTCCATCTGTACAAACGCTGACACAATTTTCCCTTTTCAAATTTTTCTTCACATTTTAATCGACCATATCCACGCCAGTTGTGGTTTCAATATTATCCGACAAATCTTGGATTCTTCTATCAATAGTTTTCGACGATAGCGGAATTGTTTTGAATTTCTCCACATCAACATTAGTCATCATACATCCAGCTGCAATTTTTAAAACGGGCAAAACGACTTCTTCTGGTTCAGCGTGTGGTTTTTTCTTTCGTGCAATGAGTTGAGCAATCTTATAGCTAGCAATTTGTGCTTGATCGGTTGTAACTACAAATTTCTTGAAATTTTTTGATTCGCGTTACTGACTGGATTTTAAGTTCTCAAAATAACCAATCGGAATATTCATCTGTTTATAATGGTTTGTTACGATGTCTCGAAGTGTTTGCTTGATATCATCGATTCATTGCTGAGAATTTTCAGACAAATAAGACAAAATGGCAGTGAGGGATCGTTATCGAGTGCAATGAAACCATATTTTAAATACTCGTCTTGGTACTTTTGCTTTTTTTCTTTTTGACGATTTTGGTGCTATATTTTTGCATTGATTGTTCTCATTTGGTTTATCATTCTTATCACTTACTTCTTTCCGGATTAAAAATTTGTCCATCTAATTAAGCTTATTTACCTCGAAATAAAACGTAGTTAACTCCTATGATTCTTCAAATCGATCTTCAAACGTTATATTTTAAATAATATTTATATTTCGATAATTGTTGATGAAAAAGAAATTTATTATTAATTTTTCAATGTTTTCATGTCAATATGCAATATTTTTAAAATTCATGAAATACCATTTTCATTCAATTTTATTAAACTATTGAACGTTCAAAAACGCTAGCAATTTAAGATATTTAGAAAAGCCTTCGTAGCACACTAGGATATTCTGCGGTGCACCGGTTGCCTGGCATTGCCTTAGATAATTAAATTTATTAAAATCGTAGAATTTCTCCCTAATTTAATTTATTTGTTTTCGTCATTTTAATTAATTTATTAATTGCTATTTTCTCAATAACTTTTTCCAGTAGTACTACATTAATTTTATATTATTATTTTCGTACTCATATCGACAATTGACATCGGCGCACACCCATTTCCCCCGGAAAATATTGATTTTAATATTTTGATTATTTTTAATTAATTATTTTATTTTAACAATTTTTTTGTTTATTACTAACTTACCCTTCGCGCGTTGCTGCGATCTCAAAAGGAAGGAAATTCAAGGACGAAATTAAATTAAAACAACACGTCGCACATGAAACTGTAAACCATTAAATTCAAATGGCATATCTGTTGGGACCTTTGGAATTCGTGGTAAGTGTACATCTTCTCTCTTGAATTTGCCATTCAAAATTATGGCTTCGATGATATTTTTCATAATTTTGTTTACCTAAAGTCTTGTACTGTTTCGAAGTTGTGGTGGATTGATGTTTTGGAGAAGAATGATAGGTACTCCAATTTTCAATATTATAATGTGTGGTGGAATACCTAGCAAATACAATGAATTCAAGAATTTCGTTGGGTAATTGACAACTTCGTCTTGATTCATCAGTGTCGATGGACTTATATGTAAAATAAATATTTTTAATTTTCAACCGGTAAATAAATGCACATAATTGAATAAATAAATAAATATTTAATTTAATTAATTTTCAAAATTTAGTATATAATTACAAACTAAATAATTATAAAATTTTTCAATTTAGTAAAATTTAAATAAATATTAAAATTTAAATAATTTAGCTTAATGCATTTGTTGTCAGTAGTATGTATTATATTGTAATATTTTATAATTTTTATCTGTAGTGACTCTAGGGGTGTGATATTTAAAATATATTTATACCTAAAACCTTCGCAATAGTGTACTCAATGTCTTCTTAAAGTTTCTTGGCGATCAAATGAACAAGGAAGTAATGCATACAGGACATACATACATATCTGCATATATTTTACTTTATATATAGATAGATAGATAGATAGATAAAACTGTGGTAAAAAACGAAGCTTGTTTAGAATTTTTATTCTACTAAATACAAATATATTAATTTATATAACTTCGTATAAATGAACTTACTATAATTGCTAGTATGAATAATTCTTAAATGTTTAATCTTAAAGATTTAAACAAATGAATTTTTCTTAGATAACAATTATAATAATTCATGACAATTTAATTCATTTTATTTAATAAAATTAATTATATAATAATAAGTGATAATAATTATCACTTTGTTATAAAATATATATGAATTTTAGTAGTTAATACTATTTTCATTTATTAAAATTTAATTATTTTTATTAAAGAACTAAATATTCAGTGAAAATCCTATAAGACGGAAATCCTGGACCAGAACAAAATTTAAAAAATTAATATCTTTATTTATAAAACTATAAACTAAAAACCCTTTAAACCGGAACTTCAAATGTATAACCGATATTTTAAATTTATAAATAAGTATTTATTTTTTAAATTATTACAATATTTCATCGCAATATAAATTCAATTAATATATTGATCTTTTACTCCATAGTTGAAAAAAGAAAATTCCAGTACAAAAAAAGTGAACCTGCCCTTAAAGCAAAAGTATGCAATTGTTCAAATGCACGTAAAAGAAAAAACACGGTAAAAGATATAACAGCTTATTTCAAATGTGGTAAATCTCAAGTTTATGAGTGTTTATCGAAACAAAATCATATCTCAGAAAAGATTTTTTCTGGTTGCTCAGTTTCAAAATCGAAGAAAATCAAGTTGTCAAACTTTGAAAATCTAAACATTATTATGTTTGAAAGGTTGTGCATTGCACGATCAAAACATTTTCCACTTTCCGGGCCAATTATTCAAGCAGAAACGATCAAAGTGGCAGTAAAGATGAATATTTTAAATTTTAAAGCAACTAATGTGTGGCATAAGAGTTTTAAAAGAATGTATAACATATTCTTTAAGAAAATATGTGGTGAAAATAAAGATGTGAATGAAACAGTTGTGTTTGAACGCAGAACAAAATTATTTAACATTTGAGAAGGTTATCAGGCAAACGATATCGGTAATTGTGATGAAAAGGCACTATTTCTTTGAATGCTTCCCACTAAAACCTTGTCTTTATCGGGAAAAACTTGCTTTGGAGGAAAACTTTCCAAAGAGAGATAAACTAGGCTTCTGACGGTATTTGGAGATGAATACATTATTAAGCCTCTCGTGATTGGAAAAGCACCTCAACCTCGTTGTTTTAAAAAAATTAAATGTGAATAATCTAGGTGTTGAATATTATTTGAATAAAAATTCATGAATGACGGGAATGATTTTAGAACAATATTTAAGAAACTTGAACAATCAAAGGATAGCTGAAGATCGAAAAATCCTTTTATTTTTGGATAATGTATCACCGCATCTGAATCTCAACTTTTCGAATATACATCTGAAATATTTGCCTCATAACACAACCTATAAACTACAACCACTTGATACTGGAATAATTGCAAATATAAAAGTCAATTATTGAAATCTAATTCTGCAGAACCTGTTCATGGAAATTAAGAATTGCAATAGTGTATCTACTCTTACAATGAAAATTTCAATTCTAGATGCAATTCAATTTTTAAAAGTTGCATGTCAACAAATTTTACCATCTACGATAATAAAATGTTTTTTAAATTATATATTTGGATTTAAGGATGAATGCAAAGAATACCTATCAAAGGATGAGAAATAGCCTAATAGTGAAATTATTGAAGTTTAAAATTTGATTTAGTTTGCATTCGAATCAACAAATTACAGTGCAGCAGATTATGTTGGTGTAGATTATATTATCGCTACAGAAACTAATTCAATTGATTTGGTTGATACTATTTCTAACAATAATCTGTAAGTGGTGGGAAATGTGGATGTCATGAGTGAAGAGTAATCAGATATTGAAGAAAAAAATAGGAAATATAGATGTTTTGAATGCTTTTAAAACACTGGAAACTTATGGACGTCAGTCTGGGAACGAGTTTTTTGAAAATATTTCCAAATTGAAGACATCTTATGTTCAAAGTAAAACAGTTGAATTTAAAAATAAACAAGTGTAGATTCTAGATATTTTAAATCCAAGCATTATCTGATCTCTCTTTTTAATTAGTAAAAGCATTTTTATTTTTAGATCAATGAAGCTTTATTAAATAGTATATTAAAACAAATTTCTTATAAATTACAACTCTAAGATCGTGGTACTAAAAATAAATTGAGATTTTTTAATTTGGGTCTATTGAAAGAAAATCCTCTAAACCGGAACATTTTATTGGCCCCATGTGATTCAGTCTTAGAGGATTTTCACTGTAAATATATATATATATATATATATATATATTTACATATTTACATCAGTAGTATAAAATATTGATCAGTAACATAAAGAAACTTAAAATAATTTAACATATTCAGTGATAGTATAAAATGACTACTATTATAAACTATATGTAGTTATAAAAAGTATATTGATCAAAATTTATATGTTCATTAATATTAATATCTATATTAATCGTTATTATAAAATACCTTAAGATAATTTAAAATCTCAAATTATTATTTATAATAACTTATTATTTTAAATATTAATATTAATAATAATAAATCAATACAGACATTTTTCATCTAAGTCGTATGAATCCTCATTACCTTCTCCAGAAATTGTGCACTTTTCCTCCACCGAAATGCAGGAGTTTTCTTCCATCGAAACATTATTATCATCCTCAGAAATGGGTCATTGTAATGGACATCAGCATTATTACATTTATTATCTAAACAATAATAATTGATTAATTAAAAAAATATATTTACCTAAATTAACATTATGAGCATCATCTTCCACAGAAATGGGGGTCGTCCTTGATAATAATTATTTCTAAATCATAGATAATTTAATTAAATAATCATTTACCATTACCCTATGTAGCTGTATCAATATTCGGGTATTTTCAATAATAATTATATTCTTGTCTAAAAAAACAATATTAATAATAATAATTATTTAAAAATAAATTTATCGAAAAGGTTACCGATATTCAATAAATCTTCGTTTTCGGTTACATCGAACCAGTTGAAGATTCCTAAGCTTAAATAATAATAAAAAATAAAATAATAACTTACTATTATCTGGGAGTCAACAGCTGTCTTAAAATATTTAATCCGCCATTATAATTCATATTGATTGAAATTGAAATTGTAAAGTGGAATTTGAAAATTTTTAAATAAGTATGACAATTATTTGAAATGTAAATGTTTATAAAGAGAATAATATTTTCATGATTTAGCCAATCAGATTGTATCAACTCATACATATGTTACATACTGTGATTTTCACTATTGCTAACTTTATATCTTCCTCATTTTTCTCGTTCAAATTTGATAATTTATTGATTTTCTGTACTTTTGCATTGACTGACTTGATGATGTTTTACCATGTTAATCTTTAAAATATTATCAATTTTTCAACCCCAGCACATACATAAAGGTTAGAGAAATTATGCATACATAAACAAGTCTTGCATGCATATATCCCTTGTTAATCACATACTGTCTTACTCATGCAATTTAAATTAGAAAAATTACTTAAATTTTTAGTGGTCTTTTGTAAATTCTGTTAAATTATTTCTATGCATGTATTATTAAAATTATTAATTATTAAATTTCTGTAATAATTACGCAATTGTTTTAATTAAAATGTTTGAATATTAATTTAATCTCAATAATTATTTTATTATTTAAATGTATTCCAAGTTTAATGAAAATGTTGGCAATGAAAACGATCTAAATGAAATGTTTCAGAAGGAACACCTCGAGAATGCAGCACAGTATTTAGGTCAATTTGATAGATTTCGAAAAAATGAGAAAAAAATCTTTTCCTCAAAAAAAAGAAATTACTTATAAAATCAAAGTGTAAATCTTTTAATAAAGACATGTCTGTTGAAAGAGAAAATAATTTTGAATTAAATGAGAAATGTTATCTTGACCCTTTCATGAGAGGAAACTCGAGGCCATTGCACAACAAAAATGTATCTGCAGAAAGCAATGAAAAAGATGTATTCGTCTCAAATGTAAAAAGCCAACCCAAATTTGAATCCTTAGTGCAACAAATGGAGGATAAACCGCAGAATCTTTCAAAATCAGATGAAAATTATTTTTGTAATTTTTCTGTCAAAGTAAACAAAAAGCATTTTGTAATGAAATATTATCGGTACTGAAATCGAAAAAAAATCACTTTCCACAAAATTTGAAAACAAAGAAAATCTGAACTCTTTATCAGGAATAAGTTGTGAAGAATCAGAAATATTTTTGGAAGAATAAAAAGAATTTTTGCTCAGCTCTTTCAATGAAGAAAACATGAATACGTTCCAAAGTGAATTTTTTTGTGTTAAGAAATGACTGAAAATAACTCTTTTATCTCGAATATGAAAAGCAAAACAAAATATGAATTATTCAAGGAACAAATAAACGATGAAACGCTAAGTATTACACATAATCAATTGAAGATTAATTTGAAATTATTTTGTCAATTTAAACAAAAACTATTTTTCAACTAATTACAATAAAAGCGTAATAAAATTCCAAAAAAACAATGAAAGAATTAAATTTAAAATTAGTGAAATTCAATGAAAAGGTTTCGGAAATATTTATGTGAAAATCTTGGTGCCTCTTTAATCATCTTTTTTATTGAGAAATTATAATAAACTTTTGTAAATCTTTTCTTTTTGTGTGCAGAAAGCGTCCAAAATTCTAACTCTCAATGGAAGCTGTTCATTTAGGACGGATCTTTAACATTCTTTAATGTTCACTCTGAACTGAATAAGATATAACTTTTAATTTATAATTAAATTCATTATAAATTTATATAATACATGATTCAAATTAATTATCAGTTACATTAAAACAAATATAAAATAAAAACTTCAAATTGTTAATTGAGAATATAAATATGACATATTTCCAGGTTTACGCTTCGTCAATTATTATAAATTGTGTGGAAACTTATTTGGCAGCGATAAAATAACGGAAATCATCAAATAATATAGGCTATTGTTATTTTTATTATTTTAAATTTTCTTATTTGTATGGTTGCTTATCTTATTATCGCGTTTATTATTATATTTATTTTTTAACATAAAAATGGTAATTTAAATAAATTATCATTTTAATTAAAATATACAAAAAATAAACTCCACGAAGTTAATTGTCAATTTCCTACTTATTATAAATAAAAATAGAGAAATTATAAAAAAATACAAAAAATTATAAAATTAAAAGGATTATATTGCAAACCATACAAAATCTATCATACTGGAAGTGTTCTAGTTCTTGAATCCTTACAAATTCTAGGCCCAATATCAGGATCTATTTGCAAAATCGAAAAGGGTTAATTATTTTTTTATTGTTGATTTCAGTAAAATCTTTGTTATTTGAAAGTTCTTATACCAAGCGAAGTTCAGATAAATTCCGCTATAATGCAAGTTGAAACATAAATCAACTTATTGGAATTTATTTTTTGAGAAAATTTAATGGATTTCAGCCATTTCTGAAATGACTGCAAAGTAAGTTATTTTTTAAAGTTATAAGCTTAAAGTTATAAAGTTTTAAGAGTTGAATTATGATTTTACAAGGAAATTAAATCATTATTCAAACTTAGAATTATAACTTTTGATCTACAAGCTCATGTATATTATTATTAATAATCATTATAAATATTCAGGAAACGATTTATTTTATGATAACTAATTTTTCAGAAATTATTCAAAAAAAGCGAGTTAAATTATTTTTGAAGTTATAAAAATTATTAATTGCATTAAATAATTATATTTTTTATACATATTTTTTGAAAAAAATCTTCAAATATGCACACAAAATAATAATTGGGTTTATGATTTTTTTTAAAAATTACTAATATAATTTACAATTTATGCTTTTTTTCGGATTTCAGGTTTTGTTTTTTTTCGACAGAAATGTCTGAAAAATTAAATTAATTTTAGTTTTAAGGGTAAATCATATGAAGATACATCCTCATTTACTCGAAATTTCCTAGCAAATACCTCAAAATTTAAATTAAAAATATTTTCAGCCATTTTTCTTTCTATAAATATCTCAAAAATGTCTATAAATTAATTAATTATAGAGATTTTTCAACTTTGATGGCTACATGTTAAAAGTTTACATGCATGTTTTATTATGGGTTGTTTTAATGTGCATTATTTTATTTCTCTATCACTTTTTGATTTTCTATAGTGTAGGGTTTGTCTCAGTGACTATTTTACAAACAACCTCAAGGTGAGTTGGTGTGTTTATATGCTATAAATTTATTGATTTTCTTTTTATATTATAGGTGATTTATCTCAGCGTTGCTTGGTGTAGCTTACATTGTCAATAAATATAATTCATACACAATTTAGCATATTTAAAATACAACAACTGTTTCAGTTGTCCCGAGACTCTGCTAAGTTCAACAATTTAATGGTGCACTTTGAATTTTTCTTTATTGAACTCAATGGTCTCAGACATACATTTGCCTTGTGAAACTAACTGGGCGAGGTAACTCAAAAGTATTATGAAATTTTAGAATATTTCTATTTAGTTGGAATCTTTGTCAATGATGTCCAATGTTAAAAGATAGGCAGATAGCTCAATAACTAATTTGTTCCTTCTTTTTTTGTTTAAATGTAATTTTTACATTATTATCTGTATTTGAACATTCAAACAAGAAATTTAGATACTTTTCAATTACAAGTTCATGTAGAGACGCTTTTAATGGGCTTTTATTTTCATAGGCCTAGACTGATACGTATTTTAAAACTGATATTTTTATCAAGGTAACTACATTAGCAAACTAATGAAGCATTGAATTTTTCCTACCACGACAATTTATCATACTGAAACATCGAATTTATCGTGGAAAATCAAATACGGACAATTATTCCTTGAAATCCTGCTTTTCTGAACGTAACACTGTACAGTTCAATCTTTTTTCCCTACATTCGATTCCCATTACTAACATCAATCGTCAAATCTATGCAGTTATAAATAGTTATAAATAATACATAGAAAATAGAAAATTTCGAAGACAACGCAATGATATGGTATGATATGCTCTCTGCATCTGAAAGTAATGCCTTTCTTTTATGAAACCCGCATGCGGCGGGAGGAATGAAAGTAGTACAACAACTATTATATGTAATGAGAATTAAGGATATAAAATGTTATTGTATTTAAAGATAATAATTCATTTCTTTATCGTCAATAAGTTAAAATTCATAGTTTTTTTTTATTAAAGAAATATATGCGTATGATGCTAACAAATGACAAAGTTTTGAAGCGTTGTATAGTTAACATAATCTCGAAATAGCTGTAACTAAGGAGAAACCTCTGCATTGTTTGTTATTTCAGAAAGCGATGAATTGAATAAAGATAATGGTGGTTATTGAAAATATAGTTGATGAGTATCCGTATGCTGAAATAATTAATAACAACACAAACTTCTGCGAAACCGAAAGAGGTTTCAATTTTTATTATTTGATAGCCAGGAGAATTCAATAGGTTAAAAGGAGTACCAATGCGATGATCGTAGAAAATGAAATACACAATGATTGAAAGTGAGAGATTGATGACAAACTGAGGCCACTCGGATGTGTCATACGTGGATAGGGAATATCCCCGATCCCACAGAGCCTGACGGTAACGTCACGCGAATTTATTCGGGATTGTCAATGATGTTCGTTCGTCATCCTTCCACTGGGTACCAGAATTTTCTATCACTATTAAATATCATTAAAAAATTTTCATACACGACGACATGTGTTATATACTATCAGCCATACAATCGTAAATCATAGAAATTTGTTTTTCTCGTGGGTTGGCCTATACCTAAATTTCACCAGGTAGGAGTTAATTCCCTTCATTAGTAGCTTATCGTATCCATTTATGATTTACCCCTCTGTTTTTGGAGCGGATTAAATAGCATTTTTCGGTACTCGTCGGACATCATCTAAATATTCCTTCTTGAACTGACCGTGTCATTCCGAACGGATTAACGATGTTTCAATTTTATGTAAAATGAGAAAATTAAGTCTACGATATGCCTCGTGTCGGTTGGAAACATAAGGTACTTGCGGTTCTCTACTGATAAGGTCGGTGAGACAAATCATATGAATCTTATCGAATCAACACAGTTGTTAATGAAAAAAATTGAGAGGATATCCAATGGAAAAGTAGCTCCTTACAGCCGCATTCGCCTACTATATCAATTCTATTATACTTTGTATTGATACTTATAATTATTATTACCTGAAAGTCAGAAATTAAGTTACATTAGATACGGGTAACAAAATAAAAAAAATTTAAAATCAATCTACATTATTGACATAATATAAAATTAAAAGAAAAACTTAAACTTAAGGTATGTTATTTATTAAATTAACTTGAATGAAACTAAGAATTTAGATTTCCAAAATATGAAATGTCTCACCCGACGCATAATCTTCTGACGTGAAATATGTTTCTTCTTTTTTCATGGAACTAGATTCATGGAGATTCACATCACATTTTTTGGTTCAGGCTTGACAAGATTGTTGCAGAATAATGGTGGATCTTATCCGGTAATAGAGTATTTATATTGTTGGGTGATTCGCGCCACTCGTGATCGGGGTAGTTACTGAAATCTTGTGGCAGTTGCTGATTGGTTTCACTTTGATTGTTGTACTCAACATTTGTTTCTCTGGTTATGCTGCATATTCATGAACATTTGGATAGTCACGTTATTTGTCGGGTTTTCTGAGTGGAGTGTAGCGTGCATCGTTTGCTGTCATCTACTATTCTCTTTTATCGATGCACACGGAACTGCAAACACGCTGAACAGGATTTGGAATTCTACAACACACCAGTTAACTTATACTACTACGTCATCATGCTTTAATCATATTCTACAAATTAGATTTCTAATTTGATTTTTCGCGTGAAGAAGTCTACAGGTAACGGAAGCTCAAATTTCTCCTTCAATATTATTTTCTATTACGGTTGAGTTCGCCACCGATCACCTACAGGGAGAATCATCAAGACATCGTCGATGTTTTTCGTCGCCAATCCTGGAATAATTATTTATTTCCATGGAAAACATAGGATTCGTTCTGAATTCTGCATGAATGTAAGTTGGTATTTATTAACTTATGTCTAGTTGTAACGAATCAAGTCAGGTCAAGTGATCTACGAGAAAAGTCTTGGAAATGGAACCTCATGGAAGTGCAACTGCGTGGAAGTTCAGGTGAGTATTTTTCATTGTTTCATACAATTATTTTGCTTTGAGGGTAGCTCCTACAGCGGTGAAGATTCGCATTATTAAGCATAGGCAGACTATTGCTGGGTTCAAATGGTTAAATGATTTTCTCGCATTAACTTAAGGACATGTGAATGGAATTACTCATCGTTTCCTATTTACTCCACGAAGAGGTTAGTTTTATTTTTTGTGCTTTATGATTATTTTATGTTTTGAAATAAAATGTCTTGCTCGTTATTCATATTTTATGATAGTTTCTAGGTCTGCTTATTGTTATTTGATCATGTATCTGTGATTTGTAATTATTTCCATGTTTTACTAATAAAATGTCCTATGATTTATGTATGTATTATGGTAATCTCTATGTTCAATGAATTATTATACTATCACGTATCTGTGATTTATGATCTTTTCTATGTCTTTATAATCTAATAACGTATCTTGGAGTATTTTAGATCCTACGGCGACTCTGTGTATACCTATTTTAATAAATTCATATCTTAGTTTTGATTTATGTATGTTTGGTTTTATTATTTAATAAATTGATCTGGGATTTGCTTTAAGTTTTGGGATGGGTCTGCGGTGTATCGGTTTCGCTATCTAACGTGATTATTTCATCCTGAACTAGGAGGTGTGGGGTGTATTCTATATATGTTCGTCTAGCGATTTAATGCGTAGGGATACTGACTGTTATCTTTACAGGTTATGATCCTTTGCTCTTAACTTTTTTGATTTGATGGATATTCCTCACTACGGGAAGGATCAGGTGCTCAATTTTGATTTTTTCTAAAGTGACTTTAGGGGTTGTTTTAGATTTCTACTTGGGCGTCGTTGACACTAATACGTTGATTTACCTTCATCGTAATATTATTAATTAATTCTTAGCGTACTAGGTTACGTTTTTTTATCTCACTAGGATCTTTACATTTTTTGTAAAATTTATTATCTACTTCCACTGTACCGACAGGTACCGACTTATGCATATTTTAGAATTTAACTAACATAACCGTCATGATCGTCGCATCGATTTCCGCTAACCCCCTTCCCTTTAACCAAAAGTTGACCCTAAAATGTTCGTATGTTTATATTAGATTTTAGGAGTGCCTACTGGACTACTCCATGTAATAATTTTAGCCGATACGTATTAAAATTTAGGTAGAATTTTCGGGAGTAAGGGGAAAGGGAGTCAGCCAAAAGACTGGTTCCTGATCTCCCCACTGCCCCTATAAGCGAAATGATTTGACGTTCGAGCCTGTCGTTACTCACGGCGAGGTCTCTCACGGCCACGAGCTATTGGCGGATGAACCGCACTCACACCACTCGATAGGGATGTATGATTATAATTACTTTTGGTGTGTGGCTGTGAGCCGGAAAAATTTCGACAGAAAAACAACTTTAATAATCTTGAACTCATATAATTATATTCATAATATATTGGCATAGCATAGTTAGACCACTTACATCATACGTGCATAGTATTCACTTTGATTCACTTTGAGAGTTTTCTCCAATAGTTCTTGATGATAGTTCGAGACAATTGATCCGGTACTTTGTGATACAATGCTGTTTTTTCTGATAAAAAGCGTTAGAGTTTTTACGAGAAAAAGTGATCCCTCACAAGTGATTAATTTAATGCGAAAATGAATTGGTATTTATACCTATTCTGTGACCCTAACCTTGCGTGTTAAATTTAATGCGATAAAACAAAATTTGACCTTGAAATTATTTGTATAATCTAACTCTAATTTTTATAATTTTCTTGATTTAATTTGACAATTTATTCTTTAAATTTTTAATTGAATTATTTCTAACAAAAATTATTTTATTTTAATTCAACGTTTTTTTCCATTAATTCTTTGCTTTTACGTAAATTGTCAAGTTTTCGGTCAAATCTCATGTTATTTTGTTATTTTTATGTTATTTCGTGCTAATCTTGATGCATTTTGTTATTATTTTAATTTATTTTATGTTTTTTGATTTTATATTTTAATTATATCTTTCTCGCATTTTAAGGTGTTTACTTGATGTTTATGGGTCTGATTTTAAATCTGCATGTTATGTTTGCGTGCTGTTTCCAATTCTTTTAAACACAACTTAGTGCTAGCCTAACAATGCTGACGGTAGCTTGTTAAACTAATGATCCGTCCAGCCATTGACAGTTCTGAAAGAGGAACTCTTTTTTAGGGATGACTCTCTTCTCGTCACATTTCCAACTTTTCCTAGCAACGGATGCTTAGCGGTATGAAGTAATTTTGTATAGGTCTACCTGATAAACTATAATGCAGATTGAATTTCATTTCCCAATACCTCATTATTTGGAAATATATCATTATTTATTTATTATCTTAATAATGCTTGTTAAATACACTAATAAGTGAACTAAAAGTTTTAAAATTATTTTTAAACTGCATTTTTTCATTTAAATAATGAAATCTTAATTTCAAATTGATTTTTAAAATCTCTTTAAAAACACTTAATTATTGGAAATAATTTTTTTAATTAAAGTTTTTCTTAGCTTCTCGAATTCGAAATATTAGGTAGATCGGATATAGAATAACATAATTAAAGCCACCCGACAAAGGCTTTGGTGGTGGTATTCCAGAGTATTCATTCAAACTTCAAAGTATTTATAAACATTATATTTTTATTGTATATTTACAATGAATGACGCAATTTAATCATAAAAATATTTTATTAAAATTTATTAATTTTTTTAACCGATGAATTAGAGCAGGGTTTACCAAACTTTTTCAGCGAACGGAACACTTGGCAAATCCAAAACTTATGGCGGAACACTTAGCTTAATTTTTAGGTTGGGTATTTCATATTAGTATAAATAAAAATAAAGATGTTATTAAAGAATTATCATTTA
Source organism: Schmidtea mediterranea (assembly GCA_022537955.1). Taxonomy (NCBI): domain Eukaryota; kingdom Metazoa; phylum Platyhelminthes; order Tricladida; family Dugesiidae; genus Schmidtea; species Schmidtea mediterranea. Next base: position 273,783,593 of record CM039679.1, read on the forward strand.
TTTAATAAACATTAAAATACAAATAAATAAAACTCCTAATAACTTTGATGATTTTGGGTTCTTAAATTACAATTTTTTTATATCAGGCACAATATTGGTCATTGTATTCTATATCTGTTGTGGCGTCGAGTCTATTTGCGTGAGGCTGTCTGATGAGAAAAACACGAAAACAGAACTGGCCTTTCCCTCACCGAAGATAATACTAACAAGACTTCAGTGAATCAGTTAAAAACAATCCCATATATCACATCTCTTTCATTACCACAAGATGAGAGATAGTCTTTCTACCTCATTAAAAAAATATTAGCACTTGTTAAAGATTTTTATTGCTGTGCCCAAAATCTAGGTACAAAAAATCTTCGCCTGCTCTTGACTTCATGAAGTTTAACCGTCACTCGTCTTTCATTCTGAAGTAAAATTTGTTCAATTTTCTACACTTACTCCAAATTTTTGTGAAATATCTATTTAGGCTCCGCAGAACACTTAGTTTGGATCCGTGGAACATAGTTGTAGAAACCGTGAATATTTTGTTTATCTTGTAAATACATTAAAATTATTTTTATTTATTATAATAAAGTTTTTATAAAGTTTTAATTTATATTCTTTTCAAATCAGGAGTTTATAAATTTAATTAATATTTAGTACTGTAAAATAATTACATATTGAAATATTAAATTTACTTGTTTATTTAAATTACTTGAAATGTACTATTTATTGTTAAATTATTTTAAAATTTTTATATTATCGATATATAGTCAAGGTGTAAAGTAGGTTTATTTTTTGTTTTTTGGCTTAAATTTAGATGATTAATTTAAATTAAGTTAAAATTTTCTAAAGCAAATAAAATTCGAAAGTTACATGACTTATAATCATTATGGGTCGGATATTTTAAATGGGAAAAAGTTACACCATTTTAAAACTTTGAGCAGTAATAGTACGCCAACTACTTTTCGTTCATCATATGATACTCAAATAACTTACAAAAATCCTTATGAAAATCATTCAGTAGTAGGTGGTAAGTCAGATAATATTAACAGTAACTACCGATCAAATATTTCTACTATTTATCGTTCTACTGTTACTAAATCGATCGATTCTAAAGAACAAGACTTATCAGACCGGGGAACAGCTTATGGATATCGTAAACCACTCAATTCTTATTCTTCTCACAATATTATTGTTAACGCACCCCGAGTTCAACCTAGTTACTTATCAACCACTCGCTTAAGTTATCAGCATTTGCTGAATCAAATTGCTCAAATAACCGATAGTGTTTACTTATCGAGTATCAGTGCAATTACTCTCGATCGGATCCGAGAACTCGGCATTACAATGTTGGTGTCTATGATTACTGACCCAGTACCAATTCGTGCGTCAAATCTCGAAAACGTTCTTGTTCCGATTGAGGATACAGAATATGCAAATCTTCGTTCGTATCTCGATCGGGTAATTGATAAAATCCACCGTGAAGAATTGAAAGGCGGCAAAATTCTCGTCCATTGTATTGCTGGAGTTAGTCGTTCGTCGTCATTGGTAATCGGGTATTTGATGAAATATCACGCAATGCGACTGAGACAGGCCTACAATCACGTTCGAGCTCGTCGGCCGTACATTCAGCCAAATATTGGGTTTTGGAAACAACTCATTGAATTCGAAAAACGCCTATTCGGCAGTCCGTCAGTTTCGTTGTTGCACAAAGTCAGCGACAATTCTGTCGTTCCCGATGTGCCTCCATCGGCGCTTGGAAGCGTTCTTTTCAATTCGCCAACTCGATTCAAATCGTCAAATCGTTTCTGAACATGATTTTATTTAGTCTCAACGTAACAACAAATCGAATTTTTTTTCTAGAAAAAAATTGATTTTTTTGAATTTTCTCATCTATTAGTTTTTTGTCGACTATTTTTTGAATTTTCAAAAATATTATTATTACATAATAGACGCATTAATTATGTAATTGGTGTGAAATCTGCACTGTGCTTTTGATTTCAGTTTCATTGACACAACTATCGAACAAATCGACAAAATTAAAATTTCCTAACCTATTTTTTGGAGATTTTCTATTTTTGGTGCCAAATATCTCACAGAGAAATTGAATTGGAAATATAATTTTTGATGAATATCTGGCATTAGATTATTTATCAATTTTACTTTATTGATTATTAATTAGATTTTTAGGAATGTTTATTGTAATATTTTTTTGATTAGTTATGCTGTTCGACCTCATTGTGAGTTGATTATTATTATTATTATTTTATTATTGTTTTGCATCCGAGTATTTTATTCTAAAAGCAATTTATTAATGTAACAATATTTTTTTAATTGATTTAGTATTGACTGAGGAAAAAATATATTTATATCTAATTGATAATCCGATTGAGTTTTTGTTAATAAAACGATTTATTAAAATTAGATCTCATTATGGAATTTTCAATCGATATTGTATTTGATTGGCATTCCACATTTATCGATCATTACGTCATTTCTGCAAATAACGAGCTGTCGAAATCGAACAATTTTATTTATTGTCCATGAGATTGAGAATTGAAATTAATTAAATATATAATTACAACAATTCTCACAGTCGGATTGTAAAAGTCTGGCTGATGTGCTTGGATTATCTATTTGTTAATTGTCTAAATGTCTGAAAATGAAATTTTCGATTAGCAGTAATTTTCTCTTTCGAAACTATTTGAAAAAGTTACTTTTCAAAAAATTCGCATTTTCGTAGATTCGTTATAAAAATTGTGTGAAATTTCTCTATTGGTGTGTTCGTGTTTTTATGGGTGTGCAGAATTATTTTTTTAAATGAATTAGAAATTTCATTATTGATTTTTCGTTTAATTTATTTCAAAATTAAATATATATTTCCATCAAAAGAAAGTTAAATTCTTAAAGATTGAATTTTTGTTCATTTCAACTTTTTTTACTGATTCAGAGTATTTGTTTCAAGGCTTTAATTGCACGGTTCCAGTAACATATTCCAGCGCTAGTCGCTGAGTGTCAGATGTATCTATTACAATTAAAACCTAAAAAAAGTATTATTTTTTCTCTTTTTATTTAATTTGCAATAATATTGTCAATCTTTATTTTGAATGTTTTCTCGGTACGAAATTTAAAATATAAAGAAGTTGCTAGTAGTGATATGACCCGGTGTGGTAATTTCGCTCCCAAAAAATAAATAGGAAATTAATTTGTTTTTTCTTCATCATACTTTGAAATTTTTTGTATTATTCTTAATAATTTATGTATGTGTATAAAATATTTTAAAAATAAATTATTCTACTACAATTTGTCAATAGTAAATAGTCCTGGATCTGGCTCCTCGTGTTCAAAAATTAAGCATTTGAAATTTGATTTCTTTAAAAATAATTTTATTTAAAACTAAACTCCTGTGATAGGAGTCCTATGATTTTCAAATAATTATTTATAAATTAATTAAAATATCTAATTTAAAAAAATTGAAACCTCTTTAGATGTCAAAATGCTGTGAGCATTCAATTTAAAATGTTAATTACAAAATCAAACTCAAGGATTAATACGATAATTTACTGTCAAGTAACAAATACATAAGTAGAGGCAAAGAAACAAAATCGGGTACGGTAGAACACAAATAACTCAGAGAGAAAACGGATCGACAAAAATATTTTGAAAATTCCAGAAACAGAATATAGAACAAAGAAACAATATAGAAGTTCTAAGTACCGAGAAGGCATTGTGCAATAAAAGCAGCAGTATCGGTTTAACAGGTATATGCAGGTAACGAATGAAAAGATAAATATGAAAATAAGATTTTTAAATCGGTAGGTAATCGCTAAGCAATAATTTTAAGTTTTTAAAATTGTTTGTTTGAAACAAAAACATGAGTCATGAAAGATTTGTGTTTTAACTTATTGAATGGATGATTGCCTGTAAGGTTACCTGCTTTATCGCTTTGTCAGATAAGCTCAAATACGTTGCTAGCATATGGATGTGTCCGCTCCAACACCCCTGCCCCATACGCTATAAAAGTATCTAGGTCGAATCAAAATTTGATGTATGTCACAAAAATAGAGATCTTGAATCCGAAGCAGGCATACTTTTCCGTAGGGAACTGATCGAAATTAAGTAGGACAGGACAAAATTATCAAATTTTTTCTAAGTATTTAAAAACTTAGAAAAAAGTTTTCTAGGTCACCCAAAATATTTATATGTTTCTATAAAAAATATACGTATTGTCTAAGAATGTACATGTTTTGGGAATTTACTAAGTTAAAAATAAATATTTTTGATTTTCATTATTGATGAGGATTATACTTATAGTAATCATTTTTATAGTAATCATTTATCATAAATCATTTTTGCTGATAAATTTCATAAATATTACCCAAAATATTTATATGTTTCTATAAAAAATATATGTATTGTTTAAGAATGTACATGTTTTGGGAATTTACTAAGTTAAAAATATTTCATGTATTACTTTTTGAATTATGAAAAATGTATTGTAATATTTTAGATAAAAATAATAAAAAAGTAAATTTAAAATTATATATCTTTGAGATACTAACACTTAATTAATATTTAACGTTAAAATAAGAATATCTCTGTTTACAATAGACTTGAATAAATAGCATAATAAATGGAAAATTTGATATATAGTTACGACTAGATGCTAATATCTTGCTTACCATTGAAATAGTATAACTTGTTGGTTCAAAACATTATTAAATTCAACTACAATGGATCAAAAAATAAAGTTGGTTTTCCTTTAAAATTTACATTTTATTACATTCGAACTTCCTTAAGTCGAATTACAATAGTTCACGAAAACAAATTTGAGTTATAGAAAATTCAAGTTATAAACATACATAACTATAAAACGAGTAAAATACTCTTACACGATTTATTCAAATCAAATATGTACATATGTTTATATTCTAAACAAAAAAGAAATATACATTATTAATATATTTATAATTTATTAAGTAATAAGTTTTTCAATTGTTGACATAATTCTAAATCCAAATATATTTATTCAAAACAAATGATATTTAAACAATTTAAATATCAAATTTAACTACATCTTATTTTAATATTAAAATAAGATATTATATTACTCTCCTCTTCTTTAAGAAACATACCACTTTTTGAGCCACTCTATTCTTCGGATGTAGTTATGAGGTCCCCCGTGGTTCTTATTGTGCTTTTAAACAAAACATTTAACTGATGTTGATAAGGTGAACTAAATTCTTGGTTAATCCCGAGTACACCTAATTTTTCTTTCAGAAACGCGTAACTAGAAAGCATAACTACTCTCAAATATGTTGAGAAAAGAAAACTCGACTTCTAAAACTTTTTATTGAATTAGGTGCCATTGTTGTGAATATCCATAGGGATATTAAATTTAAACAATCACACATATTTAAATCATACATAGATAAAAATACGCAACAGCGTTCAAATTCTACATGTGAATTATACAGAGATTTGTATAAATTATTTAATAATAGCTTAACGGTAAATCCGATGAGAACATTAAAAAACAGATGAATTTGAGGTTATGCAATTCAGCTGAAAAAATAATTGTATATGCCTCAAAACCGACTTTCAGAAAATCAATCATTTTAGTAGAATTGTATCTAATTAATAAAAGTTTTTGTCGATAATTTTAATTATATAATATTAATATTAATAATTAAAATAATAAAAAAAATTAATAGTAATAAATAATAATTTGAAATTGACCTTGAAAAAAATTTTCCCTTGGGACGGTGCTGCACAGCAGGCCTGATGGTCCTTTTCCACATACTCAGAATATTTAATGGTAACTGAAATAATTTAGTCTTTGCAGAGATTTAAATAGAATCACCATCATTAGAAGTTAGTGTTTATTGAGTTAATTCTTCAAAGTCCGACATGATTTAAGAAATGAAAAATAAAATAATAGATAAATTAATGCAAAGTTAAATTATTGAAAATATTAAATTATTTCTACGCAGCATAATTAATGATAAATTTACTTTGCATTTATTGTATTTATTCAGGACACTAAAAAGATTACATGTCGCAAATTCTGACATGATTATTAATTTATTATTAAATCCACAAACACTTCCAGGATACCTAACTATTGCTTAAAATATTTTATTAATTGGCTGATCAACATTAACATTTCTTTTTAAATTTTCAAAATAAATATACATTTAAAAAAAATATACAAAATAAATATACATGTATGTTAAAAGAAAGAGCCATTAAAACATTCATTTTACGATATAATACGACAGTTTAACTTTCATCTTCAGGTACGAAAAATCAAATTAAATAGTATGGATTATATATTTAAACAAATTATTTCCTGATTGAATATTTTAACAAATATATAAAAACTTCTAACATTTTTATATTAATGTTAAATATAAAATTTTTCATTTACTATATATTAAAAATTTTTAAAATAATATAAAATACTTTACATATTTAAATTATTTTACAATAGAAATAATATTAAAAGTTAATAATATTTTTTAAAAACAAAAAAAACATCAATTTATAACAATTTTATAAAATCAAATTATTTAAAATTATTCAAAACATTCGTTGTTATAGCACTTTGAGCATTAATAGATGACGGGAAGTCTCTCCAATATTTGTGGCATAAGACCCATTAAATATAAATTGATAAACGAAATCTGAACACAATCCAACCGGAGTTTAAAATTATTAATAAACATACTGCGTACCTTACACGAATTAGAAACGACCTTATAATCTAAATTTCCCATTTATTTATAACTTCCTCTTATAATTTGTAAAATTTTTCGAGTACGGCAATGCTAACACAATTTAGGTTCATTATTCTTATATACATTTTTGTTATTTGTTGGGCTAGAGCTGGAAATTTTAATTAATTAATAAATCAATTTTTAATAAAAAAAAGCGTCAAAATATATAGAATAAAAACAGCACCAGGATCATTCAAAATTCATTATGCCACCCCAATTAAAACAAAATAATACAAGAAAAGACTCCAGAAGAATATATAATTCACATTTATATAAAATAAAAAACTCAAGGAAAATACAAAATATTCATATAAAATAAATAAAGCACTATAGTTCATAATTATCATCATCTTAAATAGGAAATCACTAATGGTAAAATAAAGAAAAGTGCTTAAACTATGGTTGAATTAACAAATGAAAGGTCATAGTTCTGCAAAACAAAATAATCATAAAATGAAAGAGCTTAAATTATGGATGAATGAACAAAGGAAAGACCATAATTTTGCAAAATAAAAAGATAATAAAACAAAATAGCTTTAATCTTGCTTGTATTAGCAAACGGAAGACCATGATTTTGCAGTAAATGAATTAATTTTGGCTAGAATTACCAAACGAAAAAAAGCAATATTTAAATCCGCCATGATGAATATGGAAAAAATGATTGAAAGAATAAATAAAAGATTAAAATATGAATTTCTTCAAGAAATTTCTAGACCAGCCAATTTTTTAATGGAAAATATTTTTTCTGAATTCTGAACTGCACACCCTCTCATTTGAGGAGGCTTGGTGTATAAATGACTCTGCAAAAATATTAGGCAATTCGAAGAAGAGGAAGTTGTCCCCCACAGACCTTTTACATTAATAAGTACATCTTCCGAGTGTCCATGCACGACTTACACGTTGACTTTGTTAAAACTATTAATATACAACTTATTTACTTACTTAGTTCAAGAGTAAGGTGCAATGTGCATTGAAACAGATTAGAGAGTGATAATAGGAAGACTCAGATGTCCGTATGTTACTGTAAAGCTCTCAAAGTTGTATTTTTAACCGCTTTTTATCAAGTATTGAAGTATCAAGTCGAAGCATCATCAAGGTTAGTTACTATATTAATATTATTATAAATGTAAATATTATAGTATAGAAACACAAAAAGTGATAGAGAAATAAAATAATGCACATTAACACAACCCATAATAAAACATGCATGTCAACTTTTAACATGTAGCCACCCGAAGTTAAAAACCCTATAATAAGTTAATTTATAGACATTATTGAGATATTTATAGAAAGAAAAATGGCTGAAAAATTTTTAATTTAAATTTTGAGGTATTTGCTTGGAAATTTTGAGTAAATGAGGATGTATCTTCATAAGATTTACCCTTAAAACTAAAATTAATTTAATTTTTCAGATATTTCTGTCGAAAAAAAACAAAACCTGAAATCCGAAAAAAAGCATAAATTGTAAATTATATTAGTAAGTTTTAAAAATAATCATAAACCCAATTATTATTTTGTGTACATATTCGAAGATTTTTTTCAAAAAATATGTATAAAAAATATAATTATTTAATGCAATTAATAATTTTTATAACTTCAAAAATAATTTAACTTACTTTTTTTGAATAATTTCTGAAAATTAGTTATCATAAAATAAATTATTTCCTGTATATTCATAATGATTATTAATAATAATATGCATGAGCTTGTAGATCAAAAGTTATAATTCTAAGTTTGAATAATGATTTAATTTCCTTATAAAATCATAATTCAACTCTTAAAAATTTATAACTTTAAACTTATAACTTTAAAAAATAACTTACTTTGCAGCATTTTCAGAAATGGTTGAAATCCATTAAATTTTCTCAAAAAATAAATTCCAATAAGTTGATTTATGTTTCAACTTGTATTTTAGCGAATTTATCTCAACTTCGCTTGGTGTAGTAACAAACACACCAACACAAAAATACTATATATAGACGTGTAAGTTTCATTAACTTAATACACTTTTTTTGACTTAACTAAAATTTTCATTTTAGTTTAGCGCTAGATTTTTGCAGTGGTAAGATGATTTGTGTCTCTTTAATGTAATCGTAAATTTTTCAATAAATGTTTTTTGTTTTATGCTTTTGTTTTAATTAATTTTAATCAGTTTCTTTTATGGTCATATGACTCTCGTTAACTTTTAATATCATTATGGACGGCCGCTGATGTTTTTACATCTGTCGATTGGTACCCTTAAATTTGATTCACATTTATGTATTTCAATAGAATTTGAGAGGATCGACTGGTAGTTAACCTAAACTGATTGTAGCGCTGGTGTTCGCGACGAGTTTTGGACAAAAAATATAGGTTTTGTTCTGTAGGCCAGCGTAGTACAAACTACAATGCCTGATGGAGACGTAGCTCGAGATAGTTACGAATAAAATGAGGGAAGTGCACCGAGACTTAAAGGACTGTTAATCAAATTTGAAATACACTGTTAGACAAGGGTTAACTAGGGCATAAGTGTAGTCGTTACAGTGATTATTAAATGAAATAGGAAATTTATCATAAAATAAGGTCGGAATGCTGCTCAAATATTTGAAAGATTCCTTAATGAATAATGGTAAAGATGACAAATTAGCATAAAAGTTGTAGAAATAGGCAAAGATATAGAAAGAATGAGACGTGTAAGAACTTCCATTGCCAGTCAGGAACCCGAAAGTGAAAATATCATGAGGAGTAGTTCTAAAAATGGAGCTCATCTGCTCATGGATTTTCAATCCCTATGTATAGTAATAACATGGTAACTTCCATGGGTACATAGGAGAGACAGATTTATAATTTTTATGGCGTTTTGGTAAGAGTTACACAAGAACCCTAGAAAAATACATTAGAATAAACCCTATTCGCCAACATATTATTTATATCAACATTCAATTCATGTAATTAAATAAAATTTTAGGAAATGTTATTAGTGTATTTCATAGACACAAGGTGAGTAAAACTTTCCAAAATTTTGATATACCAATATTTTGTTTTTTATAAAAGTTAAGAAAGTTCCCTCAGAAAAGCTAATTCTGTATTTATTTACAAAATTTTGAAATAAATAAATACTGAAATTATGAGATTTTTGAATAATTTATTATTATCATATTTTTGTGTAAATAAAGTCCATTCTTTCCATAAAATGTAAACACAAACCTTTTCAAGGTTATAACTAATTATTATAAATTATTATAATTATAAAGTTTTCTCCAAACATAATTATTCTCATTATTATATTTTCAATAAATTCTTTTATTATATTTTCTCGCGTTAACATGACATTGATAGAATCTGTTAATTATCTTATTCTTTTTCCTTGTTTAAACTATCGAAATCCAATAAAATAAAACAATCAATCATTTTCTTAGCACATACAAACAAACAGAGAGAGAGAGAGATTACACTAACAATAACAACAACAAAATCCAATTAGAACATCAAAATTGTTTTAATTTAAAATTCTTATTTTTATTCGAAAAAATATTTTTTAAATTATTTTCATTTATCAAACAATCGAACGAAAATAAATATTTATGGTTGAAAAAATATTTCAGAGATTTTTTTTATTTAAAAGAAAATATCTACCAATCATTTGTTGATATTGTCAAACGGATTAAGATAAAACTCGGAACGCTAAATTGGAAAATTATAATTTGAAATCAAATGAATTTTACGTCTAATTTTCATCGGAATCCCCGCCAGTTGGACATTACTCTTTTCTTTTCTTGTTGTTTTTGGGGTTTCCATTTTCGGGATTTGCGGCCTTTCAGATACTCTGTTCAATGAAATCGTTTCCGAAACTGGTAACTCTGTATTTCTTCAAGATCGTAATTTTGGTGGATTTATTAAGTTTGATTTTGTTCGGATTGATGAATTGGATGCTAAATTGTACAGATTTGATTTATTGGCTCATGGACAATTCCTATGGATCTTTGAATCTTCTCTGTAAGACTTACAGTTATTTTATTCATTTTCTCTCAATAAGTTCGCATGGACTGTTGATGATTCTCTGTTGCGATCGGTTTATTATGCTGTCGTGTCACACGTTTTTACGCAATTACTATTCACGGTTTTCTGTGAGATTTTTTACCATTTTCTATTTCATTGTCATCGGTTTATGTAACACAAACTTTATTTGGTTGGTAAATTTCAATCTCAACTATCAAAACTGTGACGTAGCGTTTGAATATAATTCTCTGTATTATCGTATTTTTACAACTGTTGATTTTGTTTTGGAATCCGTTATTCCTCTCTGCTTCAATACAGCAATGTTCTGTTCCGTCATCGTGTTACAAATACAAAGCCGGAAAGTGTTTCAAATCGACAGTGAAAGATGTTTGAATTCAGTACGAAACTGTGAAATGCAGAGTTTTAATTCTTCTCTTTTTCCGCTGGTTTTTGCCCTAGCCTTCATTAACGATTACATGGACTTGTTTTTAAGTATTGTAAGTTGCTTGAAATTATATATCACACAAAAAAGATTGAAGATGAAGTCCATCAATTCAATTTAGTGCTTCATTGCGTAAAATTGTTATGTAAATTTCAAGCAATCGGCTTTGGAATTGTGATTATTCGGTATAAAGAAAAATCCAAAAGAAATTATCCTGTTGCATTAGCATAAATGAATTCTAAATAATTGTTAATGAGTTTGGATATTTAATTATATAAACTTCTTTGTTTTTAATAATACTATTACTAATACTAATACTAATAATAATAATAATAATAATAATAATAATAATAATAATAATAATAATAATAATAATAATAATAATAATAATAATAATAATAATAATAATAATAATAATAATAATAATAATAATAATAATAATAATAATAATAATAATAATAATAATAATAATAGGTTAATAAATCCAAAAACTCTCATATTTGCTTTCCTATAAAGCTAAATAGTCATTAAATTGGAAGTTGCATAAATTTTGGTAATTTTTATTATTTTCAGTAATTTTTTGTTATTAATTCGAATTCACGCACTAACTTTGTATTATGAGAGATGGTTTTTAGTTGAAAAAAACGTATATCATGGTTTTTCTTTTTTTGCGAACTTTACCTTTGTGAATTCAACGGAGAGTATTGAATTTTTTGTTAGAATTAACGACTTTTTTAGATTGTTTTACCTTATTATTTCAGTTATTTATGCTTTCTTTTGTATTAACACGTTGACGGACAATTGCGGCTATAGCCGTCAAAGCGAAGTTCACAATGTGGCATGACTATATCCAAACGAAAGTGTTTTAGACATACGTATAGCACAAATGTACTTATGGTATACGTAGACATTGTTTTGAAACTCTTTTTAGTTGTTCTTTTCACCTTTTACAGTTGCATTCAGTATCACTGTTTGAAGTCACAAAAACATATAATGTCAATTTTCGAACTTCGCTTGTTCCTACTGTCCGTCAACGTGTTAAAAACATTCTAATTTAACATCAGAGTTTTAAAATATGACTTCCACGACAATCATGTTATGAACTCGTTATTATTTGATTTATTTCCATACAAATACAGTTGAAATTCTCATAAGGTTGCAATGAATCAAAAATGAAAAAAAACATTTTCAGGATGGGCTTGGGAACTTAGCTTTTATTTTTGATATGTTGGTGAATAGAGGAACTAACAATTATTTATAGAACTCAAAACTTATTTTAAAACAAAATCAACGAACTTTAAACAATAGCAAAAAATTATCATAATGACAATTTAGTCACTTTTCATTCCTCATGCTACACAAGTTGATTAAACAATTAAAAATTGTCAGTGCTTATTGAGACAATTCGTGAAGAATAGCACTATTTTGGCAACTAAATTTGCAATAACTGAGCTCTATTGTTCTTTTACATATTTCGTCAATGCTTCCAAAACTTTGACTGTCGTTTATTTTTAATTCCCATAATAAAATCATAATTTTTATTTCTCCTCCACTTCAATATCACTTCAGATTTGCGTTAATTTCAATTTATAATTTCGCTTAATAATCCACCCCCTCTTCCAATCTTGATTCAGCTGTTATTTCTCCGTTTATTCTATATCTAGTAAGATTACATAATTTTTTCATTGTATAATGAAAGTGTTGACATATTCCTGCTAAATATATGGATATTTCGCTATAATTGCGTATAATGATAAAGCAAAAGATATATAAGTTGAAATTAAATGAATAAAATTTAAATAAATTACAATGTTAGCCAATTTCCGAAATGTTTATTCATAAAATATGAAATATTTCCGCTGATAAACAGCCCTGATTACTCATAACCAAAAGTCTAGTTAATTTTGGTTATGAGTGATCAATGCCGTTTAACGACCAAAATATTTGATATTTTATGAATAAAAATTGCGGAAATTGGCTAACATTGTCATTTATTTAAATATTCCGCTACAGACAAAAAAAAGATTTTGAAGTTAGTGAAATTAAATGGATAACTTAAATTATTCCATCGACAGAAAAAAATAGACTTCAAGAATTAATTAACACGTGGTAAATATAAACACATGATAAATAAAAGCAATCTAAAATATTAAAATAAAGTCAATAAGTTTAAATAACAGAATAACAGAAACTTATTTGTGTGTTGAATTTAAATCTTGCAATGAATAAACTAATTTATTAAAAAAATAAGAAAGTGTTACAGAAAATAAACTGAACACATAAATACATCACTAATAATTCCTCCTCATCTCATGATGGAAAGGAATCACCAAATGAATTTAAACACAAATTGTTAAGCAATGCATTAGATCAAAAATTAAAACAATATACAAAATAAATCCCATGTGAAAATGTTTGTGGTTTGCACCCAAATTATAGTGCAACACTAATCGTAGATAATAATGCGATCCACATGGCATTTTATTAAATTTTAACTGATATTAATTAATTATGCTAAATTCAATTGAAGTGGAAATTTCAGATCTTAATTTCCTTTTTGTAAAATAAATTGTAAAATTATATGAATTCATTAAATTAAATAAAATAATTAGATTAAATTAAATTAAATTAAATTAAATAGAGTGGATAGTTTTTTCTGTATTTAACTTCATATAATCAACCGACATTTTAATCACACCGTACTATAACCATAGGAAAGGTTTAGGCTGAATTTCTTTGGATTATTGCCCAGCTTCTGAATCTCCTTAATCATATTCTTTACATCTTCTTATCCCGCTGCTATTTGGCGATCTACTTTTGTTTTAATGTCATGTTCGAGAAAATTACATTTGATTATTTTTTTAATATGATATTTCATTTTTCAAAGTTTATCGTTCCATAAATTGGATATTTTTGATAATTTCCGCTCCCAATAAATAAATCTAAAAATTCAATGTTTTATAAAGAAATGTTTATTTTAAATGCATTATAAAACGCTGTTTTAAATTTTTAATTTCTATTTTGTGGCATATGATAGAGTTTAAGCGAAGCGACTTAAAAAAGCTGACGTATTTTTTGTAAAAAGATCGAATGAATACACCAGCTATTGAGAAAAAGATTAACTGTGTGCTTGGCACCAGTGCTGTGTCTGCGAGAAACTAGCAGTGAATAATTGAGAAATATATTGTTGGTAATTTCGTCGTTGAGGATGAAAAGAGAAGTGGGCGAACATTGGTTAAATATGATGTAGAAGATCGAATCAAAGAGTTTATACCATACTACCCAGACCTTGCTTATTCAGACTACTACCTGTTTTCTTCTATGAAAAACTCATATCGTGGGAAGACGTATCAATCCGCTGAAGAGGTTGACGGTGATTTGGAAAAGAGGTTTGCTTCAAAACCTGCGGAATTCTATGAAAAGAGTATAAAACAACTTCCAGTACACTGTCAAAAGTGTGTGGACCTTAAAGCTGACTATTTTCAGCATTTCAGATTTACAGACGAATGATGTTTTGTTTATATTTATCAATTTACATATTGTCTTTATTGGTTAAATAAATATTATTTTCTATCGGGCAAGACTTTCGTTCCAATTCTATATTTAGTTATAATATGGTAATATATAGAGTTGTGATCCATCTGAACATTTCCACTTTTTGAAAGTTTGCATGTATTTTTAACTGTGTTGTGTTTCTGTGATAAATTTATTTTTTCTTCTACTTCTAACATTTTTTTTCATTCAAAAATGTTACATCACAGCATAGGTAATTTGTTGTAATTGTTTACTGATGGCAAACAGATATTTGGTCTATAAATTTAGAAAAGGTTTCGAGTCCGTTAAAATAGGTTTGGGATCATTTTAAAATTTAAAGCTTATCACAAAATTTAAAGATCTCGACTGATGTCGTAAATATCTGGTTTGATAAGCTAAATTAGTGGATAAATAATTTTTTCCAACAATTTAATGCACTGATTCAGAGTTGAATTTCAAAAGCCGATTCGACAGCATCAACTGCTAATTTTTGTGCTAATTTGATAGTTTTCTCTGAATAATCAATTGTGCTCTTGGCTTATAAGATCACTTCTGGCAATAAATCTGCACTTGTGTAAATGTCTTAACCTTGTCTTATCAGATTTATATGGATTTCGATAACGCCGTCTCTCAGCTCACCACAATAATCTTCATTTCCTATTTTTTTGACGAAATTCTTTACATTAAGAATTTATGTAATTTATTTTTTATTTTCATACTTTTTATTTTATTTCATTTTTTAATAAAACGATATTTACAAAATTTGAAGCATTATCAAAATATGTTTTATATCTTTCTTAAGTGATTGTTTACTTGTGGATTCATTTTAAAGAAGACAATAAATAAAATAATTAGAATATTATTAATTTTTATTAACTAAAAAATAACTAAAAATTAATAATAATATTAATAAATCAAAAAAATAATCTCAGGAAATTTCATTAAATAACGGGGAAGTCAATAATATCAAAAAAAAGTAATATGTAGCAAAACATCAACTTTCAAAGTAATGGAAAGATCTAATAGTTTTTTAGTTAATAATAAAAATAATAATAATCATTTTATTATTATTATTATTATTATTATTATATTCATATTTTTAAAAAATCATCACTTACTTATAAAACGGATAAACATGCTATATTTATCGAAAAATTTAAATGTAAACTTACATTGTCTTTTTCAGTTGTTTCTAAAGTGTCTGACTGTGGATAAGTCATGGAAAAGTCAAATATTTATTTTAATTTTCAATTTTTTATATAAAATCGTTAAATTATTTGAATTTTAATTATTTTAACATTGGAACAATATAAGTCGCTTTTGCTAGCGTTCGTCCTTTAAGTTAGTGTTCCATGATCTTCAAGCAAATCCGTTGTGCGCAGAACTTGTCCAGTCAATTAATTGACAACGTTACTTTGACAAAATAGGAAGCTTAAAATCATTTCACTAGTTGTTCTTATGTCAGACAACGTATTTTACACTTTGCACATAATATTATCAGAATCTGACACCATAAATAATTCAAAAAATATTTAAATCTGCAATTATTTGAAATTTCATTACAAAAAAAATGTCAAGTCGGCATTTAGTTATAACAAAAAATTATTTCATGATTTTACCTTTAAAGAAAGCAAAATAATTTTATTCAAATAATAAACATAAAAGATTTGCAAAGTTACGAGTAGAAAAAATGAATTACAGTGAGTTCCTAAGCAAGATTAATTTGGGTCCATAAAGCTGTATGGAACTCGCACGAGCACTTGTTAAAACATTAACTTTGAAAAATAATATTAAATATTTAAAAAAATGAAAAACAATATTATATTATAAAGATGGAGAATTGAATCAAGGCTTACCTGCTGTACAAATGTTGCTTGACACTATATAAAATCTATTAAAGCATATTGATTAATATTGTAAAGTTTCAGAAGTACTAGAGCCAAAATCCTTCATAAAAGTTGAAATTTTAAATAGATCATTTTTTCTTTCATTAGACTTTTTATTTTAAATTTACGAAAATGCTATTTCGTAATATATTTTATTTATTATAGTCAGTAGAATAAATGTGACATAAAGAATTTTTTTTATTGATTGACTATGAATCAGAGGCTTGGTAACACTTAATCCCGCTACATTTAAGTAAATATTGTATTTTTGCATTGTCTAAAATATTTAAAATTATAATATTGTACGATACAGTATTTATTTATTTTATACGCATATAGTTATACATTGGGAAAGAATGATTTTAACTTTCTATTTTGTTTGCAAATTTTATCCGGCGCAATAAAAAAATTTGTTAAAATATATTTTTTATTAATCTGTTTTGGCGACATCAAGTCTGTTGTTAAGTATCAATTAAGAGAAAGTTATTAAATATATTTTAATACTTTTTTTATCTGTCGTTTGGACTAAAATGTCGCCAGAATCCTCAAATTAAAAATTTTAATGTTATATTTTTGAATCTATGCTTTAGTTATACGTGAGAAAAAATTAATAAAAAATTATTAATCTTTTGCATTATGTTTCATGTATTTTAGCACAATGAAAATAATTTTTATACGAATTCAATTATTTGTATGATAAAAAATAAATTTATGATTGAAAAGCCAAAAGCTAGGCAATCTATATATTTTATTAATCACTATGTCTGATTCTAATCAAAGATATACTATACATTAAGTGATATCCAGTACATTTCCCAATAGTATACTAGTTTCGAGCTAATGGCTGTCACCAGTACTATTCCGGGAGACGCTCAGAGAAATCTGAGCGCCAGGTAAGTGTAAAAACAGTGCCAAGTTATATCACTTAATGTATAGTATATTCTTTAATTAGAATCAGACATAGTGATTAAAAAATTAAGTTTTTCAATTGGTTTGATAGTATGATAGCTTGTTACCAGTTTCTGTGTTGAACTTGTAGTTAACCGAGGTAAGATTGTATCTACCGCGGTTTCAAGTGAAAGGAGGTTTCAAGATAATGATTTGTCTTTTTTCTTGCCTTAAATTCAAACTTTGCAAACTTATTTGATGTCAAGTGCATCAGGATAAGTGTATAACATTGTTAACTTGGCACTGTTTTTACACTTACTTGGCTCGAAGATAAATCTGAGCGCCTCTTGCGTAGTAGTGATGAGAGCCAGTAGCTCGAAGCTAGTATACTATTGGGAAATGTACTGGATAACACTTAATGTATATTATAATCTATATATTGTCAATCCTTTGATTCCACAAATTAAGAACATCCTTAATAACTAAATAATATTAACTTCAAAACTTTATTTCAAATTTCAACCACAATTCACTATTAAAGCAACGAACCCGTTTTTTAAATCAGAAATATCTTTAGAATTTATTTTAAGTATATTTTAGCAAGCATGAGTTAATAATTGAATCGGGAATATTAATTTTACAATCAAGCACTACCGGGATTTTACTTGAAAAGAAACAGAATGCCAAACAGTAAAAGAAAAGTTAGTAAAGACTGATGTAACTTAGCTGAAATCTTACCGTAAACTTCCAACTTAAATTTTAAAGACCCAGCTACTTGGCCAAAACCTTTGTCAAAAAATAATATATTGTTTAGAACTATCCGAGAAGACGCGTCAGATCACATGTTTTCTGAATCATGTTATATTCTAATGTTATCAAACAGAGAAATAATAATTTGAAGTTACTAAGTTTATTCAGAAAACAAACTTACTGATAGCTACTAAAATTAACGGCAACTATTGCTAGGTTGACGGAGAAAGGGCTTAAATGAATGAAAATAATGATATCAAGATTTTTTAGATTTAATAAGGCATTTTGTTCCAGATAAAGTTAGAAGAGTAAAAGTAATGAAATCTTTTATTTAGCCTTAATTATCATAATTATTATGAAATAGATAAACGATAATAATTTATGCAATTATCAAAATAAAACATAATATTGATAAACTTTAAAATTTTTTGTTTTTCGTCGGTAGCGGAATCATTTATAAATTTGAAATAAATAACAATGTTAGCCAATTTCCGCAATGTTTATTCATAAAATATGATATATTTCGCCTGATAAACGGCCCTGATCACTCATAACCCAAATCACTTTCTCCACTTCTCTGATTTTTCTTTCACTCAAATTATAAGATACAATATCAGAGAAGAAGTGTTTTTTATTTAAATTTTATTTAAAACATAATCTTAATGTGAATTTGTTTTAATTCAAAAAGCATTTTAAATATAAATGAATATTTTTATAGGAACTTATCTATGTATTGTATTTTCTATACTTATTATAATTTAGTAACCTGGAATAAATTTATTTTTATATAGAATTTTATTTATTTATTTATATTAAGTTTAGGAGGTTGAGGGGACAACAAAATCTATGTTTCACAAAAGCGCCTCTCACAAATGCGACGGCCCTATATATATGTTGTTAGGGTTGTCGGTGAAATTAAAAATTACTGATCTGACTGAAAAGCGTGGCTTAGTTGATAATAACAAATTCCAGATAATGCACACTTGTATTATTTACCAATTTACAATACAAAAGTATACAATATTGCAACAAAGACTTTTAACACATTGAAACCCTTCGGGGGAAATGAAAAGTTATAATTCTCAACCATTTGACCTTTAAATTTCTTCTAAAATCTAACAATGTGTTCTTCAATAATTTCTTATTTCACCTTGCGTTTCGCTTTTAAATTATATTTAAAAATATATTAAAAATATATATATATATATATAAATTAACTAAACGTTTGTTAAAATTTGATTAAATTATAAAAAAAAATCTTCTGATTTCATTTAACATTATGAAATTAATAAAAATTTATATTGTATGTAAACTATTTCTAAGTAGCAGAAGAATATATTTGCAGGTTTTGCATAAATAATAACGTTTGGGTAAAAAAAAATCTGGTAAACAAAGTGATACGGGAAAATATGTGTAAACAATATCTAAATAATTTGAATTAGAAAATGTTTTTGGCAGTTTTTAAATAAAAATTAATAACAAAATTATATATTAATCTAAATTTTTATACCTTTATATTTTGTAGATAATCCGGATGTCAAATTTCACAATATTGTTGAACAGCTTGTTTTATCAAAATCACTTTGTCCGCTGTATTCAAATTTGAATGTTTAATGGCAAATAGTTATTTTAAATGATAATTTTCAAATTTGAATTTTAGGAATTACTACATAGAAATATTAAAATTCAAAAAAAATGAATAAAAATTTTTTGCAAAATTTATCGAAAAATTCTGTTACAATAGAACAGACATGATATTATTTTAATGTTATAAACAAAAAATATTTATAGGCATTTGTTTCCTTTCATTTCGTGGTCTTAACTTAGAAGATGCACTTTACATTGTTTTGGACTCTACAGTAATAAATATTCCACTTTTCATAAGGCTAAATGTTCGCATTATTTAAACTTATGTATTTAATAATTGATTTAATTTATTTAATTAATGTTATTAATTTATAATTATTTTTAAAATTTTATTGATTTTATTAATTTATTTATATTTAAATACATTTCAATTTTTTAAATAATATATATATAAAATTATATATATATATATATATATATATATATATATCAATTCTTTTATTTTTATTTTTCAATTTCAAGCCAACTTATATGGAGTTAAATTCTGTTTATATGTTGTGATACTAAAAATGCGATTATCCTAGGCTTTTTGGAAATAAATATTAATTTAATATATTAGTACATGATAAACATACGTCTCCTGTGGATATTATACAATCGTAACATGTTTTTTTATGTTACCATTAGTCGTCTGTGGATTTAATAGTCATATCTTTGAGGCTAGTCTTTCACAATAATTGTTAAATCTAGGTAATGAAGATTGCGTTTAAGAATATTTTGTTTTAATATAATCATTTTTAGGAATTTTTAAAATCATAGAATAGACAGAAAACTAAATCTTTAGCAAGGTTAAATGAACTAATTGTGTTAAAATATTTTAATAAAATGACAGTTGACTATTAATTATAAGATGAAAGATAAAACTCTATTGATGTTTTAAACTGCAATAAAAAAGCAATTTGCTAAAAGAAATCTGTAAAATATGTGCATAAATAAAATTTTAATTTGAAACCGCTGATAAAATTGTATTAATTAATTTCGCTGCAATTCAATTTTTCATAATTAATTATCAAATAATAACTCTTGTTATGAAAAATAATTTTAATAGTATTTGTCAATATAATGTAGTAAAGAGAGATAAATAAGGAAAGGAAATAAATGTTAGAATGTTTATGCTGCACACGTGTTTTGTTTTAAAATATGCATTTTTATTTAGTTAAAACAGTTTAGTCAAGTAAAATGGTGGTATAAGTGGAAAAGAGAAAGACTGAATAATGGAGTACAATCATATATTTATTTTTTCTAGAATAGATAAGTACAGAACAGTTCTGTTTACATCATATAAATAACAGCACTTCAGTGGTATTTTATCATATTTTTATTTTACACAAGCCATTAACACAAAATTGTCTATATCATGTCCATATTCAAAAATTGATAAACACTGCCGTATAATACACGAATACTATTTAATGTAACGTAGACAGATCGACGGTACAAATAGAAAATAGATCCGGTTATATCTACTTTAACACACAATTATACTATAAATGTGCTTCAATGCATTTTCGTTCTAACCACTAAAATGTCACGCGTACTGGTTTACAATTTTCACGTTATAACAGTTTCAATTTGAAAATGGTTTATATAAAATATATTTTAAAATGTACATTATTTAAAGTTTAAAACAATTATAATCTTAAAAATCTTATTCTCTTTCAAATGAAAATATATAAATTAAATCTGATGTGCTGTACAATCAAAAAGTTTTTAAAGTTTGAAATACTTTTTTAAATTGCCGAAAATATATTCATGCTTTAAATAAACATAGAGCAACGAAATTATTTTTTACATAAGCATGAAAATATTTACACACACACACATTATAAAGGCACTATGAAACTAAACAAACCCAAATATTTTCAAAAGAAATATCGAATAAAATTTTCGAAATTAAAACAAAAATCAGATGAAAAAAACCAACGAAAATTCTTTTAAAAGTGTAACTGAAATGCAAACTCTAAGACTCTACAGATAAAAAACACCGATATTCTAAGCAGATTTACGGTTGAAATACACAAAGTTGTGCCAGACGGTTCAATTATCACTAATGGGATAACTGGTTCAAAGAGCTTCAACAAAATTAGAACAAAATACACGTACAAGAAATCTCAAAGAAAATACAATCAAATTATTTTTAAAAATTTTAAAACGAATTTGGTGCCAAAAGATGCATACAAACTCAAGATAATTTTTGAGAGAAAAAGTATATACAGTAAAAATATTTCAAACAATTAAATTTCACGATTTTTTTACACATTTAAAATGTTTCCGCTTACCAGTCAACCGAGTGCGATATTTTGATTTTATATAATTCATGTGAGAGAACAATGATTCACCTAAATATGTGGAGCCAAAGCAAGAATGTATTCTTTGATAGGCATCTTTCAAAAGTGGATATCTTTTGATTCTGATATATTTCCATATATCAAGTTTATCTACCGATTTCAGGGTTACGTCAATTTGAAATTCAACCAGTAGTAATTCCAAACCACATTTGTTCATAACTGAAATGTCCCAACATGACCCAAACCCGACTCTTCATAACATATTATAGACAGAACCCGACCTGACCCGAAAAAAATAAATTAGATTCTCAAGTATATAGTATCGAAACCCCATCATTTTGGCGAATTAAAATTAAATTTATGTAAGCAAGGACATGTACTCACGGAAATTTTATTTTCATTAATTGATCATTGGGGAAAGTAAACTTATATTAAAAATTCATAAAGAAAAAAAATTTGATTAATCTTTAAAATTAATCCTGAGCCGAACCCGAATGAAATAACAAAATTTAGGCCCGGCCGAGCCGTATAGGTCTCTGATGTGCAGTAACAAAGTGCTGCTTAAAATTGCCTCTTTTTGGCAAAGTTACTATGAAACTGCAAATTAAACAATTACACATATCTTTTTGCATATTGAATAGAAATTCTTCTTCCCAATAATTATTAAAATGATGTTTTGATCTTTTATTACTTCTGAATTTAGTACTCGTGATGAGCCAATAGATATAAATATTAATATTCCTACCAAGCATTTTGAAAATAACACAAGTTTATAAAACTAATCACGTTACATAAATTTAAATGGTTCCCTGACACCTCATCATACAAGACATTTCATCATTGCAACATTTCATCATTATAGCAATTCATCATTGCACATTTGAACATTATAGCAATTCATCATTATAAAAATTCCATAACTAAGATGCATGTGATCTTAAGATCACAGAAAAACTGGCTTGCAAAGAAATTTCTTATCAGATTATGCTTTGATATACCCTCGGTGCACAGGAGCAGTGCCCGCATTTTATGCTGACTGTCGAACCGACAACATCTCCTGTAGAGCTATTTCAGGTAAAGTGATATGTTGAAATGATGAAATGTTATGGTGATGAAATACTATAATGATGAATTGCTATAATGTTCAAATGTGCAATGATGAATTGCTATAATGATGGAATGTCTCGTATGATGAGGTGTCTGGTCACGTAAACAGTTGTAAGTTACGGGGTTTTAAAAATATAAACGTTTTTAAATTACGTTTATAATACAGTTTCTGTATTCCCTGAAAAGCCTAATGTAGTAAAATGACATTTTCAACTTTATATATATATAACGTAAAAATTTTAATTTTTAAAAATTGAAATATTCTGCCAAATTTTCAATTTGTCTATAAAAAAATTCACTGAAAGTTTTTAACACATAAATAAATCAATAATAATATTTTACGAAATGTTTAAAAATTAAAATGAAATGCTTTATGTAAATTGTTCGTATTTAATGCATCATAAGATTTTGAATTCTTTGAAGTTTTCATTTTTTTGCTTAAAATACAATTTTTAATTTCATATTTTAAATATTTTAAATGATGAATTTTTAAATTTATAATAACAATAAAAATTGATATACATTGAATTCTTTGAGGTTTCCATTTTTTTGCTTAAAATACAATTTTTAATTTAATATTTTAAATATTTTTAATGATGAATTTTTAAATTTATAATAACAATAAAAATTTATAAACATTTAAAAAATTTGTTTAATTACAATTTAAAGGAAAACATTAGCAGAATCTTTTATAAATTTGCTAAAAGTTATCAATTATTTTTGATTATATTTTGTTCCGGAAACTGAAAGTTTGTGTATTTCTAGTGCATTTTATTTAAATAATAATTTTGAAAATTGTGAGCAAAAAATTGCTCTAAAATTTGGTTAATTAATTCTATTTAATTTTTTATTATCCAATAATAAATGAGATAAATTGAATTTATTCCTTGATTTTAGATTTTTTACATTGAACATCAAAAATAAAACAAACGTTTTGCAATGTTATCAAATATAAAGTTGATGCCATTATCCCATAAAATGGACATAATTCAATCATTTAAAAATAAATATGCAATAAAAGATATTCTAAAAATCTATGAAATAACCCATTCGGATCTTTTGCACGTTATCAAAAACGAAGCTCAAATAATTCAAGAGTTCAATGAATTGCAAACGAAAACAAATGAAACCAAACGCGCTAAAAAAGCAGCCGTGAAAATTAGTGCACAAGAAAAGTTGAAAGCGGTTGAAATGTATGAAAATAAAGTAAAGCTCTCAATAATATCTGAACTATTCAACACAGTTCCTTCAACTATTCTTTATTGGTTCAAAAATAAAGATAAGTTAATGAGAATCGCTCAAAACACATCCACACAATCGGAACCATTCAGCAATAAAAAGGAAATAAATCCTATCAAGCTAGAGCGAACAGTGAAAAGAAAAACTGAACCAACAATAGAAAGACCAAAAAAGAATCCTCCCCATCAAAAGTTGAAAGACGATTTAAATTCTAATGAAGATTTTTCATTCACAGATTGCGAGAAGATGAAATCCTTTATAAAAAGCCACAAAGCTAAAACAGTAGAATTACTAAACTTGATTCATACATTTGATGGTATAAATGATCCAAGATTATTATCCCATCTGAAAGTATTGAATGATCATGCTAAGCTTTTAAGTGAGGAAAATATGTTGCTTTTAAAAGAACAATATAGAAAATCAAAATTCGAAAATACTTTTTCTTGAAAATATATTCTTGTATTTTATTTTAAATTTTGTAAATGTAAACTTTTTTGTTTCAAAAAATATATAGAATCGATAATTTTTTCAACATTTTCTAACAAAATAATTTTCAAATTCATTCGTTTGTTTTATCAAATTGGTATTTTATATTTTGTTTTCAATTATTTAACTTTCGGTACTTCTTGTAAACAGTGAAAAATCTAAATGAAATGAAAACAGAACAATGGGGAAAAAGATAAATTACTTTATTTAAAATAATTGCTAAAATAATTATTGAGTTTTGGACGTATCGAGTAGTCATTGATAACCGGTTTCAGGAAATCTGACTTAAATCTCGAAACCTAGAACCCAGTTTTATTCCTTAATTTCGCTTACGTACACCATCCATTGTTTAAGAACTTTGCTTTCCTAATATTCCTGTTCCATCTAATAAAGATAAAGTAAGAGGTATTAATCCAGTTTTAAACCCTCATGTTGATTATACATAATCTATCTCATTTGTTTCTCATTTTGACTATTTATAACCGGATAAAAAGGACTTTTGTGGTTTTTTTTTAAAATGTTTCCAGTGGATCAAAAATGTCCATGATGTTTGTAATATAGACATTCTTGATTTTTTTTTGTACCTTTTAAAAAGAAATAAAATATGCTAAGCTCTGCAAATTGAAACTCTATAGTTCTATAGAGTTTCTGTGTAGTTCTGTGTAACCATTTTTTACGCTTTCTAATTAAGTTATTCAAATTTCTATTTTTTGAAGGTTTGACAATTATTTTTATAAAAAGCACTATTGCTCTTTTGACTTGATCAACTTTGTTTATATACAATCAACAAAGATTTGACCATATTTTCTCAATATTGTTATGTGTTTGCGAATTTATGCATTCAAAACTCAATACTACTCATAAAATCAATCCTAGTCTGTTAATGACTTCAAGTTTCATCAAAACTCTTAATAATACTACAAGTAATCATCAGTATCATTTTTGCACGTAAAAATCAATATAAAAACATTGTTTGATAACATTACATCAAAAGTTACAACCATAATACATGTATTCCCCATTAGCACTTTTCTGTATGTTTTTGCACTTTTAAGTCAATAATGCAAATATTTTTTGTGAGAAAATTCAGTTTGTGAACTATTATTATAGTCAGAAATTGTAATTTAAACTTTAATACTTAAAAATCTTTATTTTCCCTTTTAATTAATATTAAAACACAAAAAATGTAATGCGCGATAACTGATCTTCAAATACACGGAAAGTTTCCGACGAAAACTAAATTCGCGAGATTGCGGTTTTGGGGTTGTGGAGGTGTATATGCACGGTAACTCATAGTAGCCCCGAGGGCTCACATCTACCTACTACAAATATCTAGTGATAATCATTTAAAGAAAAACTTATTGGTCCAAGGTAATTCCAGTTTTATGATTTTTACAATGCATAACATCTTTACTGAATATTTTTACTAATTGAAATATCAAGAATTCTTTTTTTATGTTGGGCCAGAACGTAAACGGCCTTGAGGAATGTTTAAATGGATCAGTAACACACACGCAAATATAACATGCAATTTAAATAAACCTATTAAACACCAAGTAAACCCTATCAAATATGAGGAAAAAAAAGAGAATTAGAAATAAAATAATAAACATAAAAATAAATTAAAATAATAACAAAACGCACCAAGATCCGCACGATACCAACACAAATATAACAAGAAAACACAACAAATTCGACAAAATTGAAAAATTAATAAAAGTTCATGAAAATGAAACTTAAATCAAAAAATTTGAATTAGTAATAATTCAATAAAAATTCTAAATGAAAAATTAGTAAAATAAATCGAAAGATAATAAAATTAAAGAATAGAATTCACTAGAAAATAACAAGGTCGAATTTTGTTTTACTGCATCAAATTTAACATGCGAGGTTAGGGACAGAAAATAGGTATAAATACTGATCCATTTTCACATTAAATTTAACCAATTTAAAACCAATTTTGAACCATAAAACCATTTTTGAAATCATTTTGATTTAGAATTCTGTTTAAACATTTACCCTCAGAATCTTAATTTTTAGGTGAGAAATATTTATGTTGGAGCCCTCTCTCCACGTCACATCCTTGCAACCTCGGTAGAGCTCTGCTTGGATGTCGGCGTGGGGGGAGAGGTAAATTTTTATTGTATGCAATATTATGCGATTTTTATTTTATGGATTGACATGGATGGTAATTATGTTTATTTGTTTATAATTAATAAATATTATTAACATTGATAAACTGTTTTCTATGTTTAATAAATAAATAATTTTGTCGAAATTTTTCCGGCCCACAGCCAACACATAACGCAAGAAAGCAAAATCTACATAGTACAGATTCGTGTAAGAGCGTGGAAAATCGCCAATGATATGTACCCGTGAAGACCTAGCGTTCGTAACGCAGGGGTCGTAACGTCAATATATCCCTATAGCTGAAGCGAGAAATAAGGAAGGAGTCTCCGGCTGCTTCCTCGTTTCTCATTTCTGTAAAATCGACCTAAATTTATATTACAAACGGCTCAAAATCATCACACCGAGTAGTCCAGTGGGCACTCAGTAAATATAATATAAACACAATATGCGCTTAAGGTCTATTAAAGGGAAAGGGTACGGGAATAAAATGAAATTGAAGTCGTTGATATAGCTAATTCCATGTTAATATCTTGAGATAAAATCAGATAAAACTTATTACTAAAAGTAAATTGAATTCATGGTTTAAGTATATTAGATACGCTTATTTCTAAGAGTAAATTAAATTAATGTCTCGAATAAAATTAGATAACACTTATTTGTAAAGGTAAATGAAATTAATGGTTCGAAATAAAATTAGATAAAATTATTGTTACTATTAAAGTAATTCCACCTCTCGAAGTAAATGAGTAGGAATCATTTGATTCATTAACTTAATTCAATTAAAATTCGTAATTAAAGTTAAAGTAACCATTGATTGTAAATAAAGCAAGAATTCAAGTATTTTATGGCTAAAAATCAAAGTAAATATTGGGTAAAAATAATTCATGATTTAAACTTGTTGAATAAGGCAGCTGATCGATTAAGAATATGCGATCAAAGATAAGCAATTCGTTAAACTTATTGATTAATTTCATCGATTAGAAGGAAGGAACTCATAAGTCGATTTATTAATTATCATAATTTATTGACGAGAAACCAGTGGTGAGATTAGGTAGATCGAATTAACTCGGTGATTAAAATCACGGTAATCCTTAATTAAATTCGTCAACTTCGAAGCTTTTCGTAACAAATAAGTTTAAATAACACATTAAGGTGAATTACAATAATCGGAAGTCAACCAATGCATAAATAGAATTAAGGAACAAAATTTTATACAATACAACAGGTTAATCATGAAAAATCTTACAAACATAGATAAGTCTTACGGCCAATTGACGTGGATGCAAAATACAATAATTTCCAACAAAGCAGTAAATAAAATATCCAAATGATAAGCTCCAGAGAATAGACACTGAGAGGTAGTCCGTCGTAATCCATAACGAATGTACGTATGCGACACTAAAAATTTAGTAGATAAATGTATTAAAATCAGCGGAAATAATAACTTACCCAAATCGATCCATTGTACGGCGATGAAATCCAATTATTGTGATATTGTGAAGTAAGATAATCCACGAGTGAAATAAACCGGATTCGACATAGGAGTCTGAAGTTCGCATGCATTAATAATATCAGGCGATTCGACCGGAAGATGCGAATTCGCGATCTCTTCGTTGACGTGGCATACGACATTCACTACTAATAATATAAACATACATGTAACTATCACCAAGGCGGATATCCTCCCACCAACTAAATGTATCCACCAACAAGCAAACATCTTGGTCAAATTATGGTCAAAAGTACACCACCGTAAATATCGCAGTCAATTTAACTAATATGATGCATTACTAAATACAAGAACTTTCGCATTTAACCAATACTAAACTTATATAGACCGCAACCTTGAGTCAAGACCCAATAATATGGTAGGCCTAACGAATTCCAACTACCCACAGGGGAATAACCACGCTTAGTACCTATAGAACTTGTAAAGATTGCAACTTTAAAACGACTATTGGTACTAAACGATAACTTACGGTTGATAAAAACCGATGCTAGGCAGTTAACAACTTCTGAATGGGTCCTAACAACACCTTGATACTATCACTAACTTGATAAACGTTGATACCGGATAGGTCGTAGCGTGCAGTTCGGTCGTAAAATAACACTTAACTTCTTATAATGAAGACAACCATTGAAATAAAAAATATAGAAGTGCCATGATGAAAGACCTGCCAACTAAATAACTTCCCCAATAATTAAACGCTAACTACATTCGATAAGTTTTGATTTTGATAAACCCAACCGCAACGACCCAGTCATTTGTGAGTTTAGTACCCAGAAACGTCGGACGAACTATTTAAATAGACTGTTTTTCTCCCTTATACGCCAGTAATTGATTTTGACGCATTCTTAGAAAAGGATATGCCGCTCAAATGGAATGACACCCCAACGACCGATGAGCAATCTCGAAAAGAACCACCCCCAAAGGCGGAAATCTTCAAGGAAATCCAGCAACAGTGGCCGTACCCCGCTACTTGGAGGTTACTGGGCCTAAACAGCGACCCGTGTGGACTCGCCGGACAACAATATCCAGCAGCAGAGACATATATCAATGCGCGGAATCTCCTCACCCAATGGGAACGGGTGCAGGAGCAGGTGGATTTACAAGTGGTCAAGGCGAGGATGTATCTTGCCAATGTAGAAGAAGACATCCTCGCCGGGCGGATTGCAGAAGCCTACCCACCTCGCCCATTCCGCGATACCCGACGCCCATACCCTGTGGTTCCTCCGAGAAAGAATCGAAAGAAAGCCGTTCCACGAAAAATAGAAATCCCAAAACACTAACGATGCATATGAGCTGATTTTGATTTTTTTTTGTTGAAATAGAAATGTTCGATACCCCGTCTTTGCGTTTGATCGTTTGCCTGAGAATCACCGTCTTAATCGATATGTTTATGATAATTATAAATATAAACTATATAAAGTATGAGAGTTAAATTTAACGAACTTATTCATTATAGCTATGGCTGCTACCCAAATCCTGCAAGCAGAACTAGACCGTGTAAGAAACGCAAATGCGGACCTCCTCCACCAAATTCTCCAGATGACCAAAGAGGTTCAGCAGATTAAAGCGACTTGGTCGGATCCGAAAAAAGTAAAAGCGTTGTACCACAGACTAACCGCAGCACAAAAGGGTTGGGTGGAAGAGCGTCAGCTCAATCAGAGCCTGCGCACTCAAATACGAGGATTAGAAGTCGCCCTAGCAGTCTGTCGGGAGGGGGAAGCGGTAACATACCCGCTCGTTTTCGCCCCGTCCCAGATGGCGCCGAAGAACCCTCAACCAGCGGATCAGCCTACTACTCAACCAAATAATCGTCGGCCGGGATGCAAAGAGCGTGCTCGACGCCGAGCAGCAAATCCACCCCATTAACTCACGTTAAATCTTCACTATGTTGATTTCAATAAATTAATTGTAGTTAAATTATTTCTTAAATGCACGTACGTACAGGTGTTAATAGGAATATTTACAACCATCTCTCCACATTCGATCATGAATACTCTTACACATGGGACAGAGCTAAGCGAGCATAAGTCTTCTATCGACAGCTCGTGAACCCGAGGGTTGTCCGAGCAATTACAGTACTAGCGATAATACTCAATTTTTGCGGACAATCCACCACTTGAACACATTACCAACGTTGCCTAGCAACGGGTGCCAAGTGGCAGTTAGCATCATTTTGTATGGCGTTACGGGGCAACCGCAGGCTAATTTAAACAAATTTCGAACCCCTGTAACCCACCATTTATATTATTAAAAATTAGTCATTTATGTTCGTGAAAGTACTTTAATTTTTCTATGGACTTTTTTAAAGTAAATTTTTTACAATTTCCGTTATAAGTATGGTTAACATTTAATACTTTTTATTTTTTATTACAAATCAGTTGTTATAATTAATTATATATTATTATTGTTATTAATTGTTTGTATAAAATGAGATTATAGAATAATAAATTTATTTAAACTTAGGGTTTAGAATTTTTTGAGTCGGATTTTATTTTATTATAAATTTTACTTTATTTATAATGATAATGTTTATTATTAATAATTATAATTATAAATTATAAACATTAGTGTATAGCTTTGAATTTTAATGATATTATTACATTAACGGAATCGGTTTTGCTGATCACGCAATTTTAACCTATTTATGGCATATTCAGTCTTTGATGTTGGTTGAGTCCATTTCATGATAATTAATATTTTATTAATATGGTTTACTACACATTATATTATTAAAATATTATTAAAAGCAGTAAAAGAAAATTAATTCACCAAAACAAAAATTAGAGATTTATAAATAAATTTTTAAATTTTGTTTTATCAAATTGATTTTTTATATTTTGCATAATAATATATATGCATTGTTAAAAATAATTTCCTAAAAAGAAAAATATCTAAATTTTACAACATTTTAATTATTCTATTTATAAATGCTGACTTTAATTTAAGTTTAATGAAAATATTGAAATTGTTAGGACTCTTTTCTAGTTTAATTTAAAAAATATAAATGTTCATTTACAAAAATATTATTTTTCAAGTTAAGTTTACGGAAATATTCTTAAAAATTAAAAAATCGAAATAAATATTGTTGGGATAGAACATTGTTAACCTTGAGTTTGTTTAAATTAAGCGATAATTCAACAAGAAATTCAGAACATAATACAAAATAATAAAATGAATGTGAATTCCGATTGGCCTCGATGGTGTAAACCCAAAGGACAAATATCCTTTCAAATATTATTCAGGAGTTATAATGAATAGGGTAAAAGGGGAAAATTACTTTAATTAGCCTAGAATGTTTCATGAATGTAACACCAGAAATTCAATATAAGTGAAATTCAGATCATTTTGGACCCCGTAAAATAAATTAATGTTTAATTGTTATTTTTAGTAATGCGATTAGTGTTTTAATAGAAATTTTAAGTTTTAATCTGATATTTGAGGTTAAGGTTAAGGTTAGAATTAGTGTTATGGTCAGGATTAAGTGTTTTATCTTGTTTATGGGACCGAAAATCTAAACAATGAGAGTAGACATTCTAACTGTAGCTCGTTAAACCAGGCGTATGTCTGATCGATTATAGCATTAGTAATTATTATATTTATGGAATGTATGTAATTAAATAATTAAATTAACATAAATTCAAAACTGTATTTAATTTGCAATATTATTAAAACAACAAATTGTTATTAATTTTAAATTATAATTCATATATATCACATTCTTCCTAGTAAGAATCATGGGTAAACACGGTTAGGTTTTTTATGTGTTGAATAGGATATCTTTTCATAGGTGGTTTCATGTTATCTAGCACTTTGTGAGTCATTAGGTGTTATTTACTTGGTTATAATTACTCTGAAGCATTATATATATTTACTTCTATATTTAACATGTCCATTTATTAATGACATTTTCAATCTGAAAAGGACCATAATATGTTAAAATGGCATCTTGATTATTTTCTTTTATACCAATACCACATATATCCTTTTAATTTCCTTAAATATGGTTGGGATATTAAATATTCGTCAATGGATAAATCTCTCGACCCGACTCCTCGTGTTCAACAATGAATAAGTCAAAATCCCAACAAAGACAATGCATCATCGTTTAAATGTTTTTTCTATTAGATATTCAATCAGAGAGGTTTGTCACTCTTTAATTCTGTTATTTAATATTATATATTATGATTGCGCTTGGTAATACAAAACCTCTGTAAATTGGCACAAAATTTGCTACTTCATATTCATACTTGAAAGCGATACCCGTCGTACGCCCAGACCCAAAGAAAGAAAGAAATAATTGCATTGAAAAATACATAGCTGGTGAAATTAAATGTCTGAAATATAAAGTGAGTGATATTTTCGCTGTTTGCATTGCTTTTTTTTAAACATTTCAACCAACGCACCCTAGTTTCTGGGTCGATCAGTTATTAATGGAAATATATGTCTTTAGGCTTCATCTCCAGCTATTCTAGCTTTGCACATTCGCGATCCATTTTCTCATTTCTACCAGACATTTTTAAATAATTTATAAACGATATGAAGACTGAGAAGACAAAATAATTTGAATTTTTAAATGTTAATTAATAAATTTCCAAATCACAATTCATAGCTTAAATTCCAAACAAAAACCAACTTCTAGAAATGTTCGAAAAATTTGAAATCAGAGAAGCGTTAAAAGAACACGAAAATAATTCCACAATCAATAAACAATTGTTATAAAAATGCCCAAAATAAATCTATCTCTTTTCTTGCGACTCAAAACCACTATCGCGCAAACAGACGCGACAACCAAAATTAAACAGCTGCCTTCTCATAGACATACATACAAACCTTTAATTCTTTATTTGACAAACACTTACTTCATTTATAATATAACTTTAATCACTAGAAATGTACAACCATTTAATATAGAAAATGGAAAAGTGATATAAAAAATAAATTGAACTCATGAACTCAACACAGTAATAAATATATGTTATAAACTAACTACTGATAAATTATAAGTCATCTAATGCTTTGCACACCAACTTGTATTATAGATGTTATTCTTCCATAAAACATCTCGTCTGTAATGCACATTTTACCAAATTCTTTGCAATTTACTATTTTCTTTATTTAAAGCATAATTTATTAGATTTGATTTATTAATTGATAAACTCTCCCACCATTCAGTGGTTGAAAGTCTTGCTTTTCAACAATTCAAATTATATAATTTCCCCTAAATATTCCCACATTGACAATATTTCTGTAACATGAGTAGAAAAAATTTTTTTATCTATGTTTGATAATTTAATTAGACATCATTTAATCTTTTTCTACTGATATTAAATTCAGTCGACTGTTTTAATGGCCTTAATTCACATTAAATTATTTCCCCTTGAAATGTGGTAACAATTTTATTTATGGAATTCAATGGAATTAGCTCACCTAATTTTATAGTGGAGTTTAAAATAAATGCAGAATTTTAAACATTTATTTTAAATTAAAACATAAAAAAAAAATTTTTAACTTGTTTCTATTTGTTCTCAAGATAAAGATAAGGTTTTTTTATTTTTCAAATGCCGGCGAAAAGTTTTCGAAGAGCAAACCACTGACAAGCTTATATTAAAAATACAAAATTATGGCGTTAAAGTATTTTACAATATCACAAAAGTGATAAATAATATATTGGCGAAGAATTCATTTTAATATGGAGTTGTGAGTTATCTGACACAGTCATTTCTTATTGACTGAATTAAAGCATTTTTCATTCGAGCGAGATTCATTCGAGGCTTCATGAGTAGACAAAATTTTGTTATGAGTCATATTCGGATGTGATGAATCATTGACGAGTTATAACAAAGACAATGAGAAGGGTCGAGAATTTTTGTTTAATTTTTATTTTTCAAAATAGTTTTTGAAGACTCCTTTAGGTTTTTTTTTACTTTTTGAAAATTTTTCTAAGCAAAATGATTGTTTGTGCATGTGTGTAAAGGAGAAAACTTTTATGAAAAAATTGATATTTTTAAGAAAATATATGAAATTAAGTTTAAATTTCTAAAAAAGAGAACAAAATTGTTTATGTCTGTCTAGGAAAGCATCGATAATGGAAAAAATTTAAATCAAAATAATAAATTAAATCTTTATTTTTTAAAAATTTTTAAAAATCTTTCAAACTTGGTCTTTCTTATAAATTTATTATTATTATACGTTTTTTATCCATCAAAACACGTATATGTATTGTACATATCGTTATTAGTCATGCATTTATATTGCATCTATCTTTGTTAATCATATAATTATTAAACAAATCTTGTTATTACATTTAAATTAGAAAATAATTAAAAATAAAAATGGAAATATCATTGATGATTTGTTTGCAGAGTTTTGTGATACTAATTTTGTTGCGAGATCTGAAACTTTCTAACTTCTTGCACTATAAGATTGAATTGACCATTTTATCTATTTGAGTATTGTTTAATGGAATGTTGAAGGGCACATTTGTGCTACCATTGATTTCCAATTTCATTCAATTTAAGTATTAATTCATTTAAGTCATTTTTGATAAAACCAATGATTTGTTTCATAGATTGATTATCTTCATAAATTTGCACAAGAAAAGATTAAACTGTTTTCCAAATCATTTATTCTTTCTGGTAGTCTTTTTGAAGGAACTCTCAACCATCTTGGTCTCTCTATTAAGGCCAAAAGATCCAAAAACATGTCAGTATCTGGACAACACACTTTGGTACTTTTTGCCCTTGAAGAGATATAACAAATGACTTGTTTTGTTTTTGTTCTTTATAATATATTGCAAATATTAAGCTGATTATTAAAACTTATATTAAAATTTTTATTAACTAAAAATAATTTTATAATTTGTTTATGTCTTTGTTAAATATGTATATGTATTGCACATGTCTTTGTTAATAAATATCTGTTTAATACAATAACTTTTACATTTCTCCTAAAATGAATCAAGCATACTTGTGTGGGTTATTGTTTGCCCCTTCTCCATTTATTATCAGTCGACCTGTTGACTATTGTTTAGCGGTATTAATTTGGGTTTAATTTAAGATGCGTTTGTATGTATTTCTATAGTCATACTTTGTATAGAGTTGTTAATAATTGTTCAATAGGATTTTATTTTTTTTAATATTTACGTAAAGTAAATATACGGTTCTATATACTTCCAGTACGATTATGCGTTTTTACGCGTACTATATGGATGTTGTCACTTACATGTTTTAGAGACAAGAAATATGGAGAAATACAGAGTGATGCAAGACTGAGGTTTAGATATCCTCAAAGGTTAAGTCAGTTATATTATTTAGTTTCACAAATTATATATAGTCTCTCTTTCCAATAGACTTTAATTATTTTTCCGTTCCTATAATAATAAAACTTCATTCCAGCATCAATAGAAGTGCTCGAAACAAGCGGGAAATAATTAACAATTTAATTAAAAATTCTATTTACTGGGATAATTTCAAGATAATATTTGAAGCATCAATTATGAAAAAACGGAAGAATTGAAGAGATAATTGCTATCTTTGACAGATAATTGTTCAAATAAATTAGATGTTCAATTTTTCTATTATATTTATGAAATAGTTGTGCTTTAGCCGGATGATATATAGTTTAATTTTGATATTCTAACTACAATAGGGGGTGGGGGGGGGGGTTACATTTGAATAAATTAAGTATTAAATTTATTTGGGTTACTTTAATTCATTGAATAAAGATTACAAGTACCTGTCGATATTTCATTCTTTAGACCAGCGGTTCCGAACATTTCTGATGCTAGATCAATTCATATGATTTCTCAAGTTGACGGTGACTGC
The DNA here is from genome assembly GCA_022537955.1 of Schmidtea mediterranea. Taxonomy (NCBI): domain Eukaryota; kingdom Metazoa; phylum Platyhelminthes; order Tricladida; family Dugesiidae; genus Schmidtea; species Schmidtea mediterranea. Next base: position 273,820,065 of record CM039679.1, read on the forward strand.
AATGATAAAATCAATTGGGTTGCTTCTTCTTCCTTGTACTTTTGGAGCTAACTATTATATATTTAACTTCTAAATATCTGAAAATTTATAGGTAGTTAAAGATTTTATATAATTGAATTAAAATAGTTTATTAACAATTTGTTATATTTTTGGTCAATATTTTTAAAAATTAACTTATTAAGGAATAAAATGTTTACATTTTAAGTGTGAAATGCTCTTTTTACAATTAAAAGTAACACACAAACGAAGCTAATAACTTTAATTTTGTAGCTTTGTAAATATTATTTTAAACATTAATTTTCAGAAGGTCTCAGTGACCCCTGAAAATTTGTCAGGTGACCTTTGTTTGGGTTGCGACTCATAGGTTGGGAACTCCTACTTTAAAATAATATAAAATATCATTTTTCTTAATCTTTGTTTGAATCAAGTGTTTTTTTTGTCCATTAAAGAAAATGACATTTTTAAGAAAAGTCTGTCCATTTTCTTTTTTTTAAATTAGATAAACTTTTACCAGCAATTACTAATGATAATTTACCCGGCACTTCTAATTATGAAATGTCCATTATATTCAAAGAACTTTGATTCTAAAAAGTTCTAAAAATTGAAAGTCTTAAATATTAAAACAGTATGTTTTTTTAATTTAAGAACAGCAAAATGATAAAAATGAATTGTTACAAAAAAAATAGAATTTTTACCGTTGGCAGATTTGTATTTAAAATATGAGTAATTTTCATTTTTTATTTGTGTAAATTTCACATTTTAAACTATTTTCTGATAACTTACCTGGATTTTAAAAGTTTTTTAAAAAACTTAAGTTGTTAATTATCTATATTAACTTATTTTTATATGTTTGATTGTTTAAATACATCATTTTAAAATTTCAGATCGATCCAAGGTACTATAATTAACTTTTTAAAAATGTTCAATTTGGTCACCTTTTATAAAAAAATAATAATTGCGTAATATTAAATATTTCATAGCATTGAGCACTCATATTTTGCGAGAATGTAAAAGAGTGAGAGTTAAAACTGTTTTAACGGTTATTGAGACAATCAACAATAATTTCCTTATTTGTCAAACATTTATTAGAGAAAATAATAGTATAGTGAAAATCATTTTTACAATAAATCTAACAGCAATTATTAAAAATAAACAATTAAAATTCACGAATTTCTTTATTCATTTTCTCAAAATGAAAATTATCTTAGAAATATTTTGTAAGTTCATTTCTAAAATTGTATGTATCTTTTTTGGCAGTTGCATTTTATCCATTTTTACATGTTTGTTTTATGATAGAAATTGAATGTATTGTATTTGTATGTTTCAAACACATGTAGGTTTGTATATTTCTTATTGCAAATTTTATTCATTATTTTATATTATTATAAGCAGTTATTATCAATTGTAACGCATTAACTGATTTAAATCCACTTACAAATATTACCACAAATATAAAAAATAATTCGCATTTTTTAAATAATTAATTTTAAAAATAATATTGTTTATTGCTTCTTTTTTATCTTGGTTTTTGTTAATAAGTATGTTAATTATTATAATGATTTTATTATTATTATTATTGTTATTATTATTATTATTATTATTATTATTATTATTATTATTATTATTATTATTATTATTATTATTATTATTATTATTATTATTATTATTATTATTATTATTATTATTATTATTATGTTAACTGATAAAGATATATAAAGTACTTAAAAATAATACATTTGTTGAATAAAACGTATAAACGTATTAATAGTAAGTAGATTAAATCGTTAAATTACTTGAACTCTAACCTATAAGTTATGATAAATAAAACATTAGTTATTCGTGAAATTATTTCAATTTTATGGGTGTCGACTTGAATATTTTGTCTTTGGGAATACCCTTAGTACCCTTACCAGAAAACAATGGACCAAGCAGCTCGTATCCTCACGCTCAAGTTCACAATCATGGTTTGACAAATTCTGATAAGATATTGTCTGTGAAAAATGCTTTAAAATACTTTCCGAAAAATTTACATGAAAGATTAGGAAAAGAATTTGAAACAGAATTGGAAACTTATGGCCATATCTATATGTATCGTTTTAAACCACCCAGAGAAGTTTTGAGAGCGTATCATATAGATATGTATCCAGCAAAGATAACTGAAGCTGCTGCAATTATGTTGATGATTTCAAATAATCTTGATCCAGACATTGCTCAATACCCGGAGGAATTAGTTACTTATGGTGGAAATGGTCAAGTTTTCTCTAACTGGGCCCAGTATTGGATTGTTATGAAATTTTTGTCTCAAATGAAATCTGATCAAACTTTAGTAATGTATTCAGGTCATCCTTTAGGTCTATTTCCGACAAATCCATTATACAACAGTCCAAAAATGGTCATTAGCAATGGTATGGTAGTTCCTAATTATTCATCTCCAGCAGATTATGAAAAGCTTTTTGCACTGGGTGTAAGCCAGTATGGACAAATGACAGCAGGAAGTTATTGTTACATCGGACCCCAAGGAATAGTTCATGGAACGTCATTAACACTTATCAATGCTATACGGAATCAAAAGAAAAGTGGGGGAAAATGTAATACTAGTGAAAGAATAAAAGTCTTTGTAACTTCCGGTCTTGGCGGAATGAGTGGAGCTCAGGTATATTTTATACATGATTAATGACTTTAAATATTTTAGGCCAAAGCATCAGTAATAGCCAATTGTATTGGTGTAATTGCCGAGGTATCTAAGACCGCTCTTCAGAAAAGGTTTAGCCAAGGGTGGGTTGAGCAAATCGCAAATTCTATACCTGAAGTCATAGAAAAAATACGAGATCATATGAAGTCCAATAAACCTACTAGTATTGGATTATATGGAAATGTTGTTGATTTATGGGAGGCGCTAGTTGACCACCATAAATCAACTGGTGAATTACTTGCGGATATAGGATCAGATCAAACTTCTTGCCATATTCTTCTTGAAGGTGGATATTATCCAGCAGGTACGAATTTTTATATTTTATTTAAATCGCTTTCTTATTGTTGATTAATATCTATTAATAAAGGAATATTATTTCACTTTTCAATAAGTTATTATTAAACCTTTTAAAAATTACACTTTAAACATGTCAGGTTTTAAAAGAATTCTTATTCTCAACTCTCACCAACTTTTGTACACTTCTATGTTGAAAATGCAACTGACAAAATTTTCTAATTTTAATTTAGTTTTTTACCCTAAATTCAAATTTTTCACTATGGTTCGACGAGCAATGTCAACATTTTTTCTATCACATCACAAATGCATAAATAAATATTTTGTAGTCCAAGTTAAACTCTGTGATATTGTTTTCTAAATGAGATGATTAATTTCGCCAATAAATAATCCGTAGACCACTTTTTTAAGAATCACTAATCCCGATCATCTAATTTATATAGAATATTAAAATTTTTATGTATGTGCATTGCAGCATTTAGGTATAATCCCAACTCTAGATCCTCAAATTTGTAAAAAACGGCCAAACAAATACAAATACTTTAAACAATAAAAAGTAACATTTATGAATTTTAAATTAGGTTAAATTAATTAAATGGTAAAAGTTTAAGATAAATGAAATTTAAGTTGAATGTATTGTTCTAATTTATCTGTAATATTTTTTTATAACAAGTAATACATCAACAATTTATAATATATATTTAATTGACCCATGAAAAATTATTTTACTTTGATTTGTATATTTGAGACATCAATAGCTCATAACTAGTCTATAATAACAGTTGGAATATACACCATTTCTAAACTAAACCTGCAATATGAAGGAAAATGTGAACAGTCCTAGAGTATGTACACATACGCATTTTGTAGCATGCAGTCAGAAGCATAGAATATACAAGTTTAATGTAAATGAATAGCAGTAGAATAATTATACACGATAATCTTAAATTGTTGCATCTAATTTATTTACTAATAACTTGCTTACCTAAGATATCGTAAATATCGCTCATATTTTATATCTGTATAACAGATTTAATTTTAAAATTGCATGTGGACTTTAAATAATATAGTTTATGGATGCCAGCTTTCTCACTTCCAATTCATGCTCACATTCACATTATTAGCCAGTGTCCGCGTTGTGATTCGACGGTATTCTCGCAGTAAAGATTCATATTTTTCTTTAATTTTGTCAGAAATTTCACATGGGTGTCTAGTCCTTTAGTTATCAAAACCTGACTGTCTCCCATGTTTAAACAGTTCAATTAACTTGTACATCTGCCCGAGTCCTCGTCATATGTCTCATCCAATTGGGAAAACTTTGGTCAATGAGAACATAGCGTAATACTATAAACTTTATAACGCTGCGATATTCCACTGTACGAATCATGACTTGCACCAAATTTCAAAATCTCGCAAATGTCAATATAAACTGTAAGGATAATTTTAAAAAACCTACAGTAATATAGCTACAATAAAAATTTGATTGCATGACAAAATACTATTTCCTTCCTACATATTGGACGGACTTATTAGGCGAACCACGTATATTTGATCTTATAAATTAGGTTTTAATTAATACATTTTTCGAATATTTAGGTTTACCGTATGAAAAATCTCGGATTTTAATGAACCAGGACAAAGACAAGTTTAAAGCATTGGTGCATGAAAGTCTGAGAAAACAAGTTAACGCAATAAACTATTTATCCAACAAAGGAATGTACTTTTTTGATTATGGAAATGCCTTTCTTTTGCAAGCTGGCAGGTCTGGAGCGGATGTATTTGTCGATAACCAAACTCACAATACTAGCACAGTTCAAAATAAATTCAAATATCCCTCCTATGTTCAGGTTTATATTAACATTTATTTTAAAAATATATTTCACTGTATATTTACTATTTTAAAGGACATAATGGGTCAAATATTTTCTATGGGTTTCGGGCCGTTTAGATGGATTTGTAGTTCATGTGACGAGAAGGATTTAGTTAAGACAGATGAAATCGCGGCTAAGGAAATTGAAAAGATTTTAAGCAACGAGTACTTTGAGAATTCCAAAGATAACTCCTACAAATTGAATGTCAAATTACAATATGAAGATAATTTAAGTTGGATTAAAAATGCACAAAATTACGGTCTAGTTGTGGGTTCAAAGGTTTTGTTTTATTAGTTTACTAAAATGTCTTTGTTTTAATTTTGGTAACAAAAATATTTCAAATAGCATTTATAAAAGAAACAACGTTTAAAAATACGATTTTTTATACAAAATAGCAGAAAAGAAAACGGGATTCAATGAAAGCGATACCGTTCTTGTACATCGGCTACGTTTCAGATGGCTTTCAAAAAATGATTTCAAAAGCCTAAGTGGTCCTTGTAGTTAATCTGTTAATATGATCTTATTACCTGTTTGTTAAAATTTGGATCAACACTTACTAAATACTTTCTAAGGTCAACAAACGAAGGTACTCAAGAATCGGCCTCGGCCTACGTTGAGTCTCATTAACATTTGTCAACTGCTAACATGGAACATTAATTATTGAGACACTTATGAATAGCTCTGATATGCCGAATTGGACTCTCATAATAATAAAAATTATAACAAAATATTTTTTAATTAATTAAATTCATTTTATTAATAAAATTAAATTCTTTTAATAAACGGTTTTAATCAATGATATTTAAATAAAAAGTCAATTATATAGTATAATAATTTATATTTTGAAATTTAAAATGAATTTCAGAAAAATGAAAATTTTATAAATTTTAAGACGCAAGGCCAAGTAAATATGGTGATTTCTCAATGAAATCAAAAATAAAAGTATTAAAAACAATCATGTTAATCAATTATATTAAAAATAAATTAATTATATTAATCAAAAATTATTTATCGACAACAGTAGATACTTTTAATGAAACTTCATTAATAAAAACGTTTTATATTTTATCTAATTTCGGTTTTCATTTTTAGTATATAAAAATATTTATATAGTATAAATTAGCAGAAAACATTTAGTTGGTATATAGTTGAAGTCAACCTATTTGTTTATAAAAAATTTAACCTAGAAAACGCAATTTTCACACTTTATAGTAATTCCAATTGTTTACTATAAAAAATAGAGTATTATTAGTTTGAGTTATTACTGATAAAATTTACCAAATACAGCTTTCTTACTTCATTTCATTTAACATACAAATATTCTCTCATCAATCATCAAACATTGAGGTCATTGTGATTTGGTTAGATAAGTTATATATTATACATTTTTTTTATCCCAGGTTACTAATAATAGCAATCTTTTAAAATAATAGGATAAAGTTAAATTAAAATGTTAAATTCAATGGAAAAATGGTATTTATTAAATTCTAAAAATGCATTAAGTGTTTAAACAATCGTTAATTGACAGTAAGGATTTTCTGATTATTATGGAAGTAATTATTTATTTCAAAACTAGATAGCACAAATTTATCTTTATTTCTTTTACTGAAACTTTACTTTGTTTAATGTAAAATAATGAAGAGAAATAGAAAATAATTTTCAACTAGATTTTTAAAGATTAATAAAACTTACTGTACTATAAAATTAGTTTTCGATTAAATTAATTAATTAAAATGACGAAAACAAAAAAACTAAATTAATGAGAAGTTCTGCAAAAAAATAGATTTAATTGTGTGTGAACTAATTATCCCCAAAATTAATTTGTTTTAAATTGGCTGAGGTAAAACAAATTAGTTAATGCAGGGGTTCTTAACCTTTTTTACTTCATACCTCACCTAATATTTAATTTTATGTTCTCACCTCTAGCATAATTAATTTATTTTAAGAAAAGATAAGAAACATAATTAGTGGTATACCAACATTACATATATTATTTTATTTTTACCATTTTAATATATATTTATAAAAAAAATCATATTTAATTCATACTGATATAAAAAATTATATTTTATATTAAATTTCATGTTGACAAAATTTATTTATGTGAAAAATTTAAAGAATAATTTCCAAATCTAAAGAATACTTTATAATATATAATATAAATATAATATAAATATGTACATAATAAATAAAATAAGTTTAAATTTTGAAGATTTTTTTTTAAATATATTTTTTTTTGTAAATAATTTTAATTTTTAATTTAAAAAAAAACATAACAAAAATAAACAAAATCTCATACCTCCCCCAACACATTAGTATACCTCCCCAAGGGAGGTATACCTCACAGGTTAAGAAACCCTGAGTTAATGAGTTCAATTTTGTGTTATTTTATTTATAATCTAGCTTGAATTAATTTAAAGATATTATGATAATTGAATTTAATATTAATTTAAATTAATAATTTAATTTAATAATTTATTTTAATAGTGTAATTTAATTAAATAATTTTATTAAATTATATTATAGGCGAGAATTCTTTATACTGATGCTGAAGGAAGAGTTAATATTGCAAGAGCATTTAATGAGGCTATAGCAAATAAAATAGTTAGTGCTCCAATAATTTTAAGTAGAGATCACCATGATGTCAGTGGAACTGACAGTCCTTTCAGAGAAACTTCCAACATTTACGACGGATCGGCTGTCTGTGCTGATATGGCGGTAACATTAATTTTTTTAATTTATAATTTTTGCAAATTATAAATATTATAGATTCAAAACGTTATTGGAGACTCTTTTCGAGGAGCAACTTGGGTAGCTATTCATAACGGTGGTGGAACTGGCTGGGGCGAAGCAATAAATGGTGGATTCGGTCTTTTACTGGATGGCTCCAAAGAAGCAGGAGAAAAATCGTCATCGATGTTAGAATGGGACGTAATTAATGGATTATCAAGAAGAATGTGGTCTGGTAATGAAACTGCTCGAAGCACAATGGAAAGACTAAATTTGAAATGCAAAAATTTAGAATTATTTTATCCCAATTACTAAAATAGGAATTTATTTATTTTAGTTAATAAATGAAGTCTGAAAAATGGCAAAAATTATTGAAAAATAGTAAAAGTAACAAAAATCATTTATTATAATTAAGTATAAATATAGTCATTGTACTTAAAACATATTAACTTTCATAACAGAACTTACTTTTTTTCGTCATTTTTAAATACCAAAGTTATAGATGTGGGGTTGGTGGTGTTTACGACCTTGACCCCATCATATACGATATTTCGCGCCCGTCAATGGTTACCCATTGCTAGGCAACGTTGGAACTGCAACCATTGGTCAAGGGATCGCCTAAGGTGAGCTCCGATTTCAGAACTCATAAGGCCCGGCTCCATGTCGCGTTCAGCGGGCTGCCGTTAGAACTCTTCTGCCAGTCTTATTATGCTAAATCCCTTAAATGCTTCTTAATTGATTTGGTTACTTGATACTCCCGTTTACTAATTATTGTAAAGAAAAGAAAATCAAGAGTAAAAGATTTATTATATTAATACCACACAAATTCCTATGTTAAAACACGAATTATTAATTTATTTATTTCCGCCTTGAGCGCGTCGTCGTAATCTTTCGGTCCTACCTGGCCTGGCATGAGGTTGAGAGCGTTTGTTGGAATGTTTTGATGGATTCTGATCACGATAGGTCAACTGTATCGGGGCGAAAACCAGGGGATATGTCACCGCACTCCCCTCCTGGCATGCTGATAGAGCGACCTCCAAGCCCTTAATTTGGGTCCGTTGGGGTTGGTTAAGTGTCTTTTCGTCTTTCCACTCTTGTTGGGCCGCGGTGAGACGCTGGTAAACCTCTTTCATTTTTGTCGGTTCTGCCCAGGTAGCTTTAAGCTGTTGAATTTCTCGACTTAACTGTAGAAGTTGACGATGTAGGTTCATGTTTTCCTGTCGTAGGTCTCTCAATTCCCGACTGAGAAATTTTGTCGATTCCATCTCTAAACCGAAAATATCTGATTAATTGCGTTGTTAAATTAGCGTTAACATTATTTATAATTCGACTCGTTAATTAATTTCAATCGCCTCTGACTTAGATATTTTGCACAAATGATCTCAATTCTAACAAATTCTTTACTACGTGTCTTATGGTTAGTTAGTTCCTTAGGTCAATTCGTCTTAGTCAAAGTTCACTACCAGCTCTCCCAAACTTCTATAACGCTCTCTATTTTTCTATTTATGAATTACAGAGTAAGATCGTATTTCTTGAATAAAACAACTTAAACTAATTTCGCATTCCCTTATCATAATAATTTTATTTCATTCAGCAGAACAAATCAAAACAACAAAACGATTTAACCCTTGAAACTTTTATTAGCTACTACAACATCGTTTTTTTTTTTTTTTTTTTTTTTTTTCAAAATTTTATTTTATAAACAAAAGCGGCCTTTCGGCTAAATATGCGAGCGATGCTCAGCACGAAATACTCTTCTGTTTTTAATCTGCCTACACAAAACTGCAACGCCGATCTATCACCAGCATTGCCTCGTAAATTTTCACACAAGACTAAACAGGAGGGACACTTTTTGTGAAGGAAATGTGTTCCCGATATATATGATAGCATGCAATCACAGCATCTGCACATGCTATTTTGGCCTATGCTATAATTTCAGACTTTGTTAACCCGATTTTTGAGAGAGTGGCATTGTTCTTTTTGTCCCATGTGCCCAGGCATCCAATAACCACAGCAGATATAGTGGCTGTTTGATTAAATGCCTTTCCAATCTGCATAGCCAAATCTTTATACTTAACATAGTTATCCTCCCGCGCTTTCTCAAAGCCTTCAACAGAGTCATAAGGTACCTTTAGGTCCAAGACATGTATGTCTTTATTTCTCCTAGACCTTATCACCATGTCAGGCTTCAGCTTTGTTGGAATTGAGATATACTTTGGAGATTTTTCAACATCTATCTCAAATCCAATTTTTTCCAGGAAACTAACTATGCCTTGTAATACATTCTCATGTTTAACTCTTCTTGCATTTGGTTTGGCTCGGCAGTGGTTAAACACATGTGCTTGGGTCTCCTCATCCAGATTGCATAGCCTGCATTTTGTGTTAAGATTGTATTTAAGGCGATATGCTCCGTAGTTGAGATTTAACAGGTTATTTCTCGCACGTATTAAGAAATAGTACTGCGCATCATTAAGTGTATCAGTTGCTATCAGATACTTAGCAGTTATACTATCTCCGATAGATGCAGCAATGTGTCCCTGTACTCTCATTTTGCACCATTGTTCAGCATAATGGAGACCCACAAAATTATGAAGTTCTTTCGAAAGAGTGTTCAGATTTTGATGATTAATGTAAGAGATCCTCTTCTTATATGTTATCTCAAGTGTGAAACTATCATCTATAAACTTTAAATATACATATATACAAAACTTTCTCTTAAGAGATTGTGCCGACTTTTGAAACTTTACAAAGAATGAGGATTTGGGGTATATCTTATTGAATTCGCAGTTCATCCAACTGAGTCCAGCTTCAAAGTTTCCACTTCCTCTAGATTGTGCCAGCTCTGTCATAAGCATTTTCCGAAAACTGATGTTGGATGAGTTAAAAAGTCTCGTTATACCAGTAATGCTCTGTATCAGATACTCATCGATAGCAGCAGTTACACCGAGACCACCCAGCTTGCAATGCGTATAGAAGAAATTGTTATTCATTGCCTGAAACTTATCTCCAATCATGGTCTTTTAGGAGACCCTTGATTTTTTGATCAAAACCTAATTGTTTTTCACGTCCCTGTGTAATTCTGTTCCGATCACAGTCAAGGATTCTATGACCTATTACACAGTTACGTAAAGAGAAGATAAGCTTCGAATGAATGAAGATCTTGTATGCATTTAATTTTTGTGATGGATGCAGATATGATCCAAAAAGAGACTTGGTCAATGTTAGTGCCGAATCAAGTCGTCCATCTATATCTTGATTTCGTTTGTTGGAGAAATCTACCCAAGATATCTATATTTGTTATTCTCAGATATCATTGGTATCTCTTCATTATACAGATATAGTCTATTTATATCCATGTTAATATCATTAAAAGACAAGTATCCAGATTTAGATGGCTTGAATTTTAGATTTGCAAAGGCTGCCAAATCAACAGTGCTCTCTAATGATTTCTTGATTCCCGAGTAAGAGTCTGAAAGGAGTACCAGGTCATCAGCATATGCCAAGACACTGATATTCAAGTCATGTAGAAAGAAAGGATAATTATTTAAGATGGACTTCAGGATGTAGTCAATAGACAGGCAGAAGAGTGTCATTGATAATGGACAACCCTGTTTGACTCCCTTAGTTATATTTACAGGTTCAGATAAGGCCCCTTGACAGTCAAACATAGTCTTCACATCCATATATAGTTCTTTTATCAAGTCCAATGTTTCACTCTTCAAACCCATACCAGCCAGTGTATACCAGATCAGGTCATGTGGTAGAGAACCAAATGCATCAGTGATATCAAGCCAGACAATATGAAGCTCCGTTTTACATCGTTTAGCCCTGTCAATTGCAATGTGTATAGTTGCATTATGCTCAGCACATCCATCCGGAACACCTATTGCCTTTTGGTTCTGGCTAATAAGGCTGCCATTCCTGATCCAATGTAGTAGGCGGTTATTCAGTAGAGTTGTAAAAATTCTATAGGCTGTGTCCATGATCGCCAGTGGTCTCCAAGAATTAGCTCTAAAGCTTTCGGGTAATTTTCCTGGCTTTAAAATCATGACTGTTCTATATAGCTTCCATCTTTGTGGGCATATTCTATTTCGTAATACGCAATTGCATATTGCCGTTATTAGTTCATGTTTAGGACTAATTTTCTTCCAATCACCACCTGTAATGAGATCCATTCCAGGGGCAGAGCTATCCAATTTCATCATGATATGGGACATGGTTTTGCAATCTGTAAAAACATCAGAGTTCTCATCCTTGTAGAAAGGCAGGGTTATCAAGGACGTATTTGATATGGGGCAATCCTGATTTGCAAATGTTTTTAAAAACTTGGCCATCGGTGGTCTGTGATCTACATCGCTGCTTTCCCATATTTTTTCAATTTCTACTTTCTGATTAATTTGAAACTTTAACCTTTTAACACATAGGAGTTCCGCAGCTTTTTTCTTTTGTAGATGTATTAAATCACTTTTTGGTTTATTCTCCTTGAAATACCTTTTAGGATTTAATCTTCCATTTATCCTTTCAATTTCATTCAGTATTTCTTCACAAGTAATGGTATCAAGGTTTACTTGGTATATGAGGTCTTCTATGAGTACTCGATAATTCCTGATATCACTTTCAGGAAATTTTGTACAATTATATTTTCTGATAATCGGTCTCATTGCCTCTTTCATGGTATTTATATCTGGTATGGTTATTGATGTGTCAGATATTAAGCATTTTATGAAATGACATACATAAAATGCGGATAGACTTACCTCATGGCATACAGGGTATTCAATTTCAGTAAGAGGGAATTTAAGATCCCCAAATATATTCTGCACATTAAGTATTGTCTTGAGGATATCAGTTGCTAATTCAAAATGTAAAGTATGGCTATCATCAGAAGTTGGGTCAATAATCAATGCAATTCTTTTTCTTTTGTTTAGAAAGAAAAAAGACCATGATGATGAGCTATTGTGAAATGGCAATATAATCTCATTCCATTTTGCAAAATCTTTGAAAGGGAATGTTTCAAAGAAAGTTTTGTAGTTGCACTGGATCAAAGCATTGCAAGTATAAGGATTGACGAATATTGATGATGTTTTTATAGCAAATGAATATACATATGCTTTGACCAAGTGCTGCGACCATCAACTCAATTCTTTTTCAGCATCCCTGTTGAAGGCAAGATTCTTAGGTAAGTTTCTTGGTTTAATTTGATCTTCCTCCAAATTACTTTGTGTTTCATTAGATGCAAGTATTCCAGCAAGCACTGGAGGTGATACCACTTTAGAAATAGTGAGATTATCTTCAGTGATTGATACAGTGTTGATAAACTCATTCAGATGCTGATTTTTGATGTGGTTAATAAGTTTGGGAAAATGTTCCCAGATACCACAGTAGCATGTTATTTTGCTATTCTCATTATAAATATACCCAAAGTGTGTTTTCATATGCTCCAAAATATCTTCCATTGATGAGTCAAGGTTAAAATATTTTTTGCAAAGGTTTTTCTTACCCTTACCTCGGTATTTGCAATAGAAAACATTTTCCTTAGTTAAGTGAAGGTATATTTTCATTGTATCACTTTGGGCACATGATGTTCCATGATTACGGGCCTCAATGTGAGTAAATATTTCTGCGAACTTTATTATATTTGTAGCATTATCCTTGTTTTTCTTTGGATCACAGGGTTTACACTCTATGTAACTTTGATCATTGAAAGTAGCGTTATGTATGATACTAGCATGTTCAACTAGTCCTTCATAGTCATAATGCTGAATCTCCCCACATTGTTGTTTTCTTTCCTTAGCATTGCATTTAAACCTTCCTTTATTATCAAGTACATATAGAGTGTTATGCTTTCTTTCTTCAGGTTTTGCATTGATGGGTGCCTGTTTTGGACCATTTTCATTGTAGATATTGGGCATTACAGCAGTTATAACTTTTTCAATATTCAGTAGTTTTCTGTTAGTTGTGTTATCAGATTGTTTGCACATGAGATCGAAATAATTTTTTGGTGGAGTGATCGCACATGTATAATTCACCATTATTTCTTTATTTTCGCCAGGTTCATTGTTTTGCGGAAGTGTTTGAGAGAATAGGCTCATATCTGAGTTTCTATCTGATTCAGGAATGGTTGTTGGTTCAAATTCCTCATGTTCATAATCAGTAAAAATATTTTGTTCTGCTGGGTTCATCAACGACCCTGGGGCTGATTATTTCTTCGAAAATGATCCATGGATTTCCATTGAGGATGCTGTCTGGAGTAGTAGGATGTGAGCCCGTCAGATACAACCCCCCCCCACTAGCTTACGTAATTATTACGTAACATTTGACCTCTGCACGCGCTGTTGGTACCTGGAGATTGACCTTTGTCCACTAGTTGCTACCTAGTAATTGACCTTTGGTCAGTGACCTCATGATTACATCACTTGACCACTGGTCAGTGCACACTTATTATGTCACTGGTCACTACTCGGAGACTAGTTACCTAACTGTTATTATGTCACGTAGTTGTGGACCAACACACCTACCTTCTAGAACCTTCCACACACCTACCTTCTAGAACCTTCCACACACCTACCTTCTAGAACCTTCCACACACCTACCAACTTCCACACACCTACCAACTTCCACACACCTACCTTCTAGAACCTTCCACACACCTACATTCTAGAACCTTCCACACACCTACAATCTTAAACATTTCACACACACATACCAACCAACGATCCACACACACACACACCCATCCGCACCCATCAGTACCCATCAGTACCCATCAGTACCCATCAGTACCCATCCGTACCCATCCACACCGATCCGCACCGAACAGTACCCATCCGCACCCATCAGTACCCATCAGCGCCCAACACGCCTACAACTACGTCTACGACTAAGTCTACGACTAAGTCGTAGACTTAACAAAATCACTCATATAAAAATTTATTAATATAACAATTTTGAATTTTTCATATTGGACACAGCTCTACATGGAGCTTGCCGTTCTGAGACTCTCCAAAAGCAAAAGATCCAATTGAGTTTCGATATTTCATCTTATTGTTGAGGAACTCTTGACGCAGTTGCAATCGAATTTTCTCTAAATTGTCCTCGGCTCTGATTCCCTTTCATCGGCATTTTCATCCGGCATTGAATCTCCATTGGCTTTTGATGCAGCACCTTTGTAGTGGAAGCTGATCACAAATCTAAGACATCAAAGTAGATTCGGTCATTGGAATTCAGCATTTGATTATCGCCTTTTGACATCTACCCAGATTTATTATTGATAATTGACATTGATTGTTGAGGTCCATTTCTTTATCGAATATTGAATCTTTATCTGCTTTTATTTCCATCCTTCAGAACTAAGTTTTCAGCAGATTTGGGAAAAATATCATCAGGCTTCTTCATTCTAGATTAATTTGCTACTAAGTGTAGACAGAGAGTTTAATTTTATGCAAAGTTAAACCTTTCCCTGGAAGAGGGTGGAATTCATTAATTAACACAATAAATCACATACACAAGTCAAATGGCAATTTTAACTCAAACATTAATTAAATCGAAATTTTTCAAGATTTACCAAAATACCCGTCTTGTGGTAGTGCCACCGTCTAGCAGAATGTGAAATATTGCTTAGCGCACAATCTTTTAATAAACCTTTCAGGTGAGTTCGATCAACTCCAATCTTTAAAAGTAATTCAGGAGTCTTTGGAGGAAAGGAACCTAAAGAGCCGATGATACATGTATCAAGCTCCACTTTGAAGTCAGGTTTGGCATCTTGTATTTGCATTTTCAACGAATCGTATTTTTGTAAATTAAGAAGATCTACTAGTACAAAATTATTAATTGTATCACATGGACATTTCATGTCAACTAAAAATATTTTTTTCCGCACCATGTCAGTGATCATTAAATCTACTCGCTCTTTCGATTCCGGAACAAGTGAACATACATGGTCAACAACAACAATCAAATTTGAATTTTTCGACAAGTGAGACGAAATCAGATCAAGACAATCATTGTGCCTCTCAGAACCAAGAGTCAAATGGATTTTACAAGATTGAATAATATGCGACATTGTTTCGTCTTCAGTGTGACATAATCGACACAGTCTTTTATTACCTTTATTATGTGGTTTTGCATTGATGGACAAAGTATTTGTACGAGCACGATGGATAAAATGCCAAGCAAACTCAGAAATGTCACCTCGATAAATAGCTTTATTAATTTTTGGTGAAAGTTTAATGGCTGAGGCAATGAAATTTGAAGTGCAGCCTTTTTCCCATTTCGAAAGATACGAGTCACAGAGAGCCATGTGCAAGACTTTTGAAGTAGTTTTACGCAAATCAGGAGTAAGAATAAATGTCCCACATTTTTCTGATGTAATGAAGAGTGAAGGTTGACTTTTGGTGACAATAAACATAATATTAATATCATGTTCTTTCTTAAAAAAAGCAATCGCAATTCTAGCTCGCTGAAAACGAGTTTTCTTACCAGAATGCCAAGGTTTTGGCTCTTTCCCATTGATCCAATCAAACGTTTCTTGCAAAGTCGGATTGATAATACCAAGTCGCGGACCAGCTACAAAGTTCAAAGAATCAAGGTTAACTTTTCTTGCAAATTCACAATTAGAAGTAAAAAGTCGGAAAAAGTGTGTTATTGTCTGTGTGTGGTATTCGTCAAGTAGATCAACACAGTTTGCCCCTCCGTTTTCAGTTGAATTATAAAAATAACATACTTCAGAGTGGTTAGGCAAAGACATCATTTTCCTAAAACAATTTCTTAATTGGCTAGTGATGTTTACAGTCAGATTATTGTTGGCATTGGATTTTGCTAGTGCACTTGTTTTAATCTCTCGTGTTCTAAAAGGAAATACTAAACGAGAATGTAAAAAGATTTTGTACGCTTTCAGTTTTTGCCATCCAAGTAAGTCAGAATCAGCAATTTTCCTAGTATCAGAAACAACTTTCTTAAGAATGTCATATGGACTCTGATCGATTTCTTCACCCACAGGCACTCCAAGATATTGGTAGAATTCACTTGAAGCTAATCTTTTAATTTTAATGTCATTTATAAGAATTTGACTTTCTGTTTCGATAAGAGGAAGTTCGATATAACCGCATTTTGCAGGACGGTATTCAAAGCCAATTTCAGATGCAATTACAACAGCAATGTTTGTTACTCTCTGTAAGTCGTAAGCAGACTTTGATACAAGAGCAATGTCATCAGCGTACGCAAGGATTTTAACTGCAGATTCACCAATCATAAATGGTTCACATTTAGATCGGGATACTGCTTCAAGAACTGGATTAATTGCTAAAGCAAACAATATCATAGAGATAGGACATCCTTGCTTAACACCTTGTCTGATTGCAATATTTGGAGTCAAGATAGGGCCGCAACTATAGAAAGTACTTGTATCGGAATACATCCTCTCAAGAATAGTCACAAATTCCTCATCAACCCCAACAAATCGAAGTAAAGACCACATGTAGGCATGAGGAACACTCCCAAAAGCATCCTTAATGTCAAGCCAAGCAATAGCAAGTTGAGAGTTCTTGCTATATTTAGAGTGCTCTAAAGCTGACGAAAGAATTGAATTGTGTTCCACACATCCATCGTGTCTAGAGCCACCTTTCTGACCGATATGCAACAGATTGTTTTTATTTATCCAAAATGTTAAACGATTAGCTAAACAAGAGGCAAACAGTTTGTAGATAACTGAAAGTAGTGCAATTGGACGCCAAGATGACACACTATCATATTTATCACCTTTACCGGGTTTTGGAATTAGCAACGTTTTAAAGGATTTCCAGCTATCTGGTATAACCTTTTTAGAAATAATTTTATTAAATAAAAAAGTTAGTAGTTTACCCTCGGGATCCAGCATCACCAGGTCTCGATATTTTATACCATCAACACCAGGACTTGTGTTGTCAGCTTTCTTGAGCTCAAATAATACCTCAGAATTCGATAAATATTTAAGTTTAAGTTTTTTATCAGAACGATTACAAAATTTAAACACCTTATCCCAAGTTCGGTCTAAAGGAATTTTGTGCTCAAAATTCGTTATAATGTTTTCATATTTAGGTCTAACATCCACATCTACATCATTGATGATCGTGTTTACAGTGGTTTTCATGTCACTGTTGAAATTTTTAATTAAATTACTTTTATTAATTTGAGATTCTACTCTTTCTATATTGCCCAAGTAAGGTTTGTGTGTTGGCACAGTTTTAATAGAAATTTGATCCAAAATTACATCGACGATTTCATCAACATTCATTTTAAATACTTTTATTAAAAGTTGATCAATTTTATTTTTACGTTCTTTTAAATTTTCACTTCTTTATGATTTTCATTAATTATATTATTTTCTAAGGATTTAACTTTTTTTATTTCACTAGCTATTGGAAGGAAGGAGCTTACCACATTACCAATTTGTCTTAAATTCAAACCAACTAAAGGCAAATCATTGGCATAATTTGACATGTAAGAACAAAACAGAATTTTGCTTACTAAACCTGAACCACGAATATCATGTGGGCATTCACCAAGATTTAATACACGATTAGGTGATTCTCTAATTTCATTAATTTTATTTCTTAGAATCTTACAAGCAGACAAATAATTATCATTTCCTAAAAGAGTTGTTGGGTTTAAAAGGTAATATTCATCAGTGTTGTAGTCTATGATAAAAAGAATTTCACGAAATTTTGGAGGTGCTACAATGGCGAATATAACTTGTGCTTTGATAATATTATCATAGTTTAAAAAATCATTTAAATAGCGAGTGCAATCATCCATAATAGCAGTGCACATTGCTGAATTTAGGAATATAAAATTGCTGGGTAAATTTAAATTTTTAAAATATTTTGTGATAATTTCATCATTAATTGAAAAATTAATTAAATTTAAATTTTTACAGATCTCATTTGTTATTTGTAGTTTAAATGATTTTAAAGTTTCATTGATTTTAGTAAATGAAAGGATGTTACCAAAGAAGAGTCTCTCGAGAAATTCAATAAACGCAGAAGCAAAAAAATGTGGATCTTCCGATCTAAACGAGAAGTGAGTCTGGTTATGATTAACAATAAAATTGACTTTCGCAGTAGAAATGAAGAATTTATTCAGATAATCAGTCATGCTTTCACCAATACTGACAAGTCTCTCATTTAAGACTCTGCCTTGAAAGTTTAAGATGTAGCTGCGCTCGAATACAGGGGAAAATATATACAGACACCAGTGTGGGTTGTTTGGAATGACAGCAATTACATACTTTACTCTCGTAAATTGCCTAAATGTGACGTTTTCTCTTATAAATTGATTATTATGTGCAATAAGATTCAACGTCAATTCAGGAGACAATACGGTTATATAATTTTTATTACTAAACCATTCTTTTATTAAAGAAGGTACACAGGAATTCTCATTTTGGAGAGAAGCTTTATAAGGAAGTGCTACTTTTGGTGGTCTTGTTACATTCTGGAAGCGTTTAAAAATAGGCAGTGTCGTTATACCACCCCAGAGACTTTTGGTGGATTCTGAAATTTAGTAGTTTGGAATCGATGGACATTTTTACGTATTGTTTCAATAAAGTTGTTGGTAAATGTTTGCCATTCTTGGCTTATCAGCATAGCATACGCACAGATGTAAGGTCCACAATCGTAATTATTATCCTGGTAAACAAGGTTATCATGGGGGTGAAAGGTTACAGCAGCTTTGAGATCAAAAAGATTATTTAAAGCCATCGTGATTTTAAGTGCACTTGACTTATTAATAAGGTTATGCCGTTTACGGAGAATTGGGTCAACAAAATAGGAAATTTTAGTCAATTTACAGTAAACAAAAAGGATCCAATGAGATTCATTGATGTTAAGAGGGCATAATATTATTTGCGCTTTAAAAAGATTATCTGGCATTGGAAATATTTCGTCTTTGCAATTCGAACTTAAAATTTCGACGATAAAACATTTGACCGGTGCAAAGTTTGGATTACCAATGTGACTCTCAAGATAATAGTCAATATCATCATCGGTAAACCAGATTTTGTGGTCGCGTTCAGGAAAAAAGTAATTAATTATAGTGCTATCTGCATCAGTCTCTTCAGAGATTGGAACAGATATTGAAACTGATGCAGGCACTTCCCTTCATTTAGATTTTTGTGCCTTGGGTTTTACAGCTTGTTTTGATGTTATTTTTTCAGAGGTTTATCTATAGTAACTGGCTCAGTTTCGTCAATGTCTGTTGGGAAAGTATCCAACTGACCAACTATAACTGTGTCAGGAGTGGGATTGACCGGTTCCACTATTAAGATATTTAAGTTTTCATTAGGAGATACGTCTATATTATTGTCTACAACTGCTTCTCGCTCTTCAAAAAGTTCATTTGACTGAATGAGCTTAGTTATGAAATCACTCATTTTTAGTGTACAAATTTTTCTACAATTGAAGGGTATGCGATAGTTAAAATTATCTTTATTTAGAAATCGTTTTTTGTCCCTAATAATAAAATAAAGCATTCTCTTTGCTTTAACCAAATCATCTACATCATTGTCGATTTCTATGTTATTAATTTTTTCACCTAAACTAGTTAGAAATTTCAGTTGGTCGGATTTGGTAGTATAAGATTGGTCAATCACCCCAAGAAAGTTATTGATTTCAATTATAGTTTCAGGACAAATAATATTGTGGATTCTGTCAATTTCACCAGACAATTTCCATTGTTTGAGCTTCAAAAGTTTTTCTTTACAACTTGAACTATAATGGGAAGAAGAAGGAATCAATTCAATCAATTTTGGAGCCCACAATTCAATATTATCAAGATTTAAGAAAGCACAAGTCTAAAAATCTAGAATTGAGTGCATTAACAAACAATTAACAATATAGTTTTGAACATAATTTTCATAAGTTCCGTTTGTTGAAGTATCAAAATTGCCTTTTAAATTTAGGTAATTTAAATGAAAAATTATATCAACCAGTTTCTCTGGAGACTTTGGTTGACATAAAAGAGAATTTAAAATATTATCATATTCAGATAAACCAAAGAGACTAAACAAACCAAGGTTAAACATAATATCGGATTCAGATTCCACTTGTTGAAACTGAGAATCATTTAATTTATCAATCTTAACAAATTTACCCCCCACAAATGAGATCTGTTGAGGAAATGTTTCTTCAATTTTAAATTTATTAATTAAATTAATTAATTTTTCAGGGTTTTCATCTATGCTTTTTTTTCGATGAAAAAAGTTCCTGAATTTCTGGGAATGAGTTAAATAGTTCTTTAATTTGTGAACGGGACAGTTCAGTAATTTTTTGGCCCAACTCACCCTCGATCTCAAACTATTTAACAAATCCAACATTAAAAAATCACCATCCTTATATTTAATTTGGGATTTAACCAAATAGTCGGGTAGGCTATTTTTAATTTTTAATAAAGTAATTATTTTATTTATTTGTTCCTCTCTGACTGTAACATTACTAATATTAGTTGTCTCAGCCAGTTTATCTGAAAGAACAAATAAAAACTTCTTTATCGATAAAGAAGCAGGGATAAATTTATTCGTATTGTAATTTTTAACAATCTTTGAGTTTATTAAAGATGTTTTGATTTTTAAGTTTTTAGTAATTTTAGATTTTACTTTACTACTATTATAAAAATCAATTGTAACACATATATTATTATTTCTAAAAAAGAAATTTTTAAATCCAGCTATATTTAGGGGATTATCTATTTTAGAAATTTTGGTCAACTCGATATTTAATACCTCAGATTTCTTTTCTGATTCTTTACTTTTCAATAAAGCAAATAAATTGGGAAATAGCTTAAAAAACTGTTGCCTCTCTTTGGAATCTAAAACTCTAACAAATAGCGAAAATTTTACTCTAGAAGTATGCTCTATTGTCTTTTTAGAAACTTTCTTAGAAGGAACAATTTTAGTTGGTATTTTCCTAATCAAATCTTCTTCTGATAACTTAAGACAAGGAACCTTATCTTGGACTAAAAGAGCTGAAGGAAGTTCACTAACAAGATTAGTCTTAACAATTGAAAGAGGTTCCTTAACATGACTAGTTTTAAAAATACAATTTAATTTATTATTATTGTCAAAACCACCACTCAAACCAGATATAAGATAATTTAAAGTATTAACAATAGAATCCATCTTACCGTTCAGAAGCTCATTACTTCTTTCCAATGCATGAAATCTTTCATTAATCTGGAAAACAGGCATATCTTCAGAAGGCACACGAAAGCCAGGCACTGATTCATTCCGAAATTCCTCTTCCTGCTTCGATTTTGCATTAAGTTGTTCGAAAAAACGCTGAAAAAGAGCAGCAAATTCTCCGATTTCGATTTTCATAACGTTAATTTTAAAAATGTGATATTAATGTGATTTTAAAAAGTTGATAACTAACTCTTAAATAACCAAAGAAGTAGTATTTTCAAATTGAAGTTAGTTATCAACTTTTGATATTCGATTAAATATTTTTTATCGTTAAATTGGCTTCAATATGGAAATTGTGTTTAATTAGACTAAAACTTGTAATAATGTATTGAATAATAGCTAGTATATTAATTTATCATATATGTCCACTTAGTATATATGTTAAATACTTTAGTTTAAATTTAGGATTTTCGATATAGTTTTCATGAATTTTATATCTAATCGAAGTTCATTTGAAGAATTTATTGAGAATTTGACGTAAACTCTTAAGAGAACTGCATCACTTTTAGAGAGAGTATTCCAACATATGAATATTTCAGAGTTTTATATATAATTGAAAGGTTCGATTTATCACTATGGATTGGGATTTTGATCAATTCTAGTATGCTTTACAAGTTTGAATATCGAGTTTAGATGTAGTAAGTTACTAAGGGAAATATTGAGTGAGAAATTTATTCGATTTATTATGACGTAATAATAATTTGTATATCATTTTATACAGTGTTAAAAGAAATTAATCAAAGGTAAATATTGAGTAGAAATAGTCATTAATGTTAGATTTACATGAAAATTATCAGAATATCAATTTAAGGGATAAATTATGGCTAAATATTGATTTGTAGATTAATATTTTTTAATATTATGGTTTTGATATGATCTATGTTAATTATTATCAATTTTAAGGGATAAATTATGGCTAAATATTGAGTATGTGTAGATAATATATGGTTTTAATGATCAGTAATATATCAATTTTAAGGGATAAATTATGGCTAAATATTGAGTTTGTATCGATAAATATAGGGTTTTTAATGATCAGTAATATATATCGATTTAAAGTAGATATTTTCGCTAAATATTGAGTTTGTATCGATAAATATAGGGTTTTTAATGATCAGTAATATATCGATTTAAAGTAGATATTTTCGCTAAATATTGAGTATGTGCAGAGAAATGTATGGTTTTAATGCTCAGTAATATATCAATTTTAAGGAGAATATTATGGTTAAATATTAAGTATGTACATATAAAAGTAGAGTTTTACGTGAAATGATCGGTAATTTACCAAATAAATGTGATAAGTTTAATAATTGGTTACGATTGAGGAGTCTTAATCAAATATTTGTTGGGATATTAGGGTCTTACTATTGCATGTAAGAGAAATTCATTAAAGATTCTTACTGCATTTTAATAAATCTAGCTATTGCAGGATTTATGTAAACAAATTTCAATGTGGTAATTCATTAAATTACAGTAACTTTAGGGGTTAAATCCAATGTAAAGTAGAGAAATCAATAATTAGCTGTATATGTAGAATTATTGTCAGTAAATTGTAGCTTATTAATGCAATCTTTACTGGTAACATGATAGATTTTAGGTGAATCGAAGATAAATTCAAAGATTGAGTAGATTTATCCTTTTTGTCGATGATTTGTGGTATTTATTGATACTATAATAGAAATTCATTAAAATTTTATCGAAGATTTTAAGGTGGTTGGATATCCATTTGGACATTAAAGTATATCAAATTTTATTAATATGCTAACAAATATTGTTTTTCTTATACTGTTAAATTCATTTCGTATTGAAGAAAAGTATGTGTAGTTCAATAAATTGTTAAACTTTTAATAGGGATAATTAGTATATATTTTTATAGGAAATAGTTCTTCTCTTTTGGAAAAAATTAAAAATTACATTCAATGAAATGAAACATTCAAAAGTTCAATTTGAAGTCCAAGTAGAATTTGAAAAAGATGGGGAACTCAAAGTAGATAGTATATCAAATCACGCTGCTTCAGTGACTACAACTTTTCTTGACATTGGTACAAAGAAAATAAATGAAAAGATTGTTGAATGAACAGAAGTAGTTTGAAAATAAACCGAATATTAGAAGTAAATTTCAAGGTAACCAAAGTTTCTAATATATCTAGGTTATCTGGACATTGTTATATTCCAACACCTAAAGCTCTAATGTGTAAAAAGGTAATAGTTAACGTACAAAATACCAATAATTTATGTTTCATATATAGTGTTTTGGCTGTATTGAAATCTGATAAAATCAAGAAAGATAGACCAAGAAAATATTTACCGTATACGATCCTAACGATATGACAATGAAACTGTGTGATATCCCAACTTTTGTGAAGAAATATCCTGGTTTAGCAATTAATGTAATGATTTAACGAAAATTTTGAGGATAGAGAAGAACTTATAACGAAGCATCCATATTTAAATATAATTTACCGAACAAAAGTAACTGGATTGGATTAAATTTATTTATTATTGATAAAGGAGGGTGAAAAATATCATTATACAACAGTAACTAATTTACAATCCTTGATGAATTGTCATAAAAATAATGATTGTAATGTTCGAATTTGTTGCAAATGGTGTGAAAATTGTTTAAATGGATTTCGTAAGCCAAAATCCTTTGAAAAACACCAATTATGTAAGAAAAATCAGTTGGGTACTACGCTATATACATTACCAAAAGATAAATATTTGGAGTTTAAAAACGATAACACATAGTTTCGTTATCTATTTTACCAAAAGATAACATTTTCAAAAACATTTGCCAATTTCTGATGGATTCTTATTAATCAACAACTTCACTGATATGACAAGTTACCATCATTTCATTAGTTAAAACTATGAATTTTGAAGAATATTCATTTGATAATTGTGAATATTGTTATTTGTGTAATAAGAACATAGTAAATAAGGTTAGACCATTTTACAGGAAAATGTATTGGTCCAGCATGTAAAAGTTGTAATGTTAATAGGAGCATCAAAGAATTATTACTTGTAGTGTTTTACAATGCATATAATTAGATTCAGATAAATTTTAAATAAGTCGGTGATTAGCAACAAGTTCAACATTATAATAATTTTAAATGACTTTTGTTGATTTATTTAAAAAGATTAATGAAATTATGTTCGATTGAATAGCAAGATTTCCTATCAATGCGGTACCAATAATATTTAGAAAATAATTTGAACATTAAAATTTGAATTAATTTGAGTCGTTATCATTGGTA
Source organism: Schmidtea mediterranea (assembly GCA_022537955.1). NCBI lineage: Eukaryota > Metazoa > Platyhelminthes > Tricladida > Dugesiidae > Schmidtea > Schmidtea mediterranea. The sequence continues at coordinate 273,845,121 of CM039679.1, forward strand.
ATAAATAGAATTAACCAATCAAAATCAAGTATTCTATAATTTCATTTTCAAATTATTATTTTCATTAAAATTTTAATTGATAAATTTATTAGTATTTTCAACAACCGGTTTTAGTTAAATAATAATAAGTTTATTGAAAAATAGTTTGTATGTTTTCAAATTATTTTCAAGAAAACTGTAATAATTTTAATATATTTATTAGTATTTTGAGTTTAGCGATTAAATTTATCGAAAAATAATGTCGTTATCAAAAGTAACAGCCAATCAAAATCAAGTATTTTGTTTCTACTTTTTCAAATTATTTTCAAGAAAACTGTAATAATTTTAATATATTTATTAGTATTTTGAGTTTAGCGATTAAATTTATCGCAAAATAATGTCGTTGTCAATAGTAACAGCCAATAAAAATAAAGTATGTGGTTTCTACTTTTTCAAAATTAATTTAAAGAAAAGTTATTGAAATATGATTTTTATGTTGTTTCAAGAATAACTTTCTATTAAAAAATAAGTTCAGTCAATAATATTTCTAATTAACAATTGCATTTAATCAATCAATAATTTTACGAGTTTATTGACGATTAGCAAATTTATATACTTTTTAATTTCAATAGAGATTTTCAATTTAATATTCAAATATTTATTCATATTTTCAAACCATTTTTAACAGGTACTTAAAAATTGTCAACGATTTTTAAATATATGTATGCTTTTTATCAACTACTCTTTATTAAAGACATGTGTTTACTTGGTATTTAGTCATTATTGGTTTACATAATGTTATAACTTTTAATCACATAGGGTTAAAAGTTATATTTCATCTTTTAGGGTTAAAAGTTATCTTTCGTTATTTAGGGTTAAAATTCTTAACCTTTTAAATAACTTTATAACGAACCATGTAATAGTTTATCCATAAATTTATCGAAAAGTATTATAATATACATAGTTTGAATCATAAATTATTGAAATATTTAATATGTATCACCTGATGAATTTTTTAATGGTTATTTAATCAGTTTTGGCTACATAAAGCTTTAATGTCCGAAATTATCGGTTACTTTCATTTGTAAACCCAGTGACTTATTTTCATAAAAACACAACGAATTTAGTTGATGGTATCGCTAATAATTTATAGAGTCGAATGAACTTGTAAATTAGTATCCGACTAACAACGTGAATTATTATCAAAATATTGAATTTTCATTAGAAACAGTATATTTGCTATAAATTTATAGAATTTGGTTAAGTATTTACATGTAAATAATCCTATTAATTATTTTCATAAACTAATCCAATGTTTAAATCCTATCTTGAATGAGTTATTTTCAAAATTCTTACATCAGTGGTGTCGGTAATAATTCGTTGAGGGGTTCAACTCCTATCGTGGGCGAATTATTTTTTATTTTAATAATTAAATTTTTTAATAGAAAATAAATATATATATTTTATTTGCTGTAAATTTAAAATTTTATAGAAATTGGTAAAGTAAATCTGGCATAATTTTTTATATTTAGTTGAAATTTTAAACTTGTTGAATTATTTTCTTAAAATTTTGTAAATCCAGTGATAAAATTTAAGTTTTGAGTGACTTTTAATTAAATAAACTATCAATATAGTGCTTTTAAACTTAAATTTTCATGAAAATTATTAAAGTTTTATGATTATTTTGATAAAATTGTTATGTAATATACTACTAACAAAATAGTTAGTAAGCTAAATAATTTAGAATTGAACATTTATTTTTAAGACGAGTTTGATCTTAATTTATTATGTTTAATGATTATTTTATAATTTTTTATGTAATAATATAATTAACAATTGAAAATTTCATGTAAATATAATTTTTTAATATATCACATGTAAGTAACATGAATCAATGAGGTAAACGAAACTCATACGTTTATATGAAGTAAAAAGTATAATAATAATACCAATAGTACTAGTGAGTGATTTTGTTAAGTCTACGACTTAGTCGTAGACTTAGTCGTAGACGGTGGTGGATGTGGGTACTGATGGGTACTGATGGGTACTGATGGGTACTGATGGGTACTGATGGGTACTGATGGGTACTGTTCGGTGCGGATCGGTGTGGATGGGTACGGATGGGTACGGATGGGTACTGATGGGTACTGATGGGTGCGGATGGGTGTGTGTGTGTGTGGATCGTTGGTTGGTATGTGTGTGTGAAATGTTTAAGATTGTAGGTGTGTGGAAGGTTCTAGAATGTAGGTGTGTGGAAGGTTCTAGAAGGTAGGTGTGTGGAAGTTGGTAGGTGTGTGGAAGTTGGTAGGTGTGTGGAAGGTTCTAGAAGGTAGGTGTGTGGAAGGTTCTAGAAGGTAGGTGTGTTGGTCCACAACTACGTGACATAATAACAGTTAGGTAACTAGTCTCCGAGTAGTGACCAGTGACATAATAAGTGTGACCAGTGACATAATAAGTGTGCACTGACCAGTGGTCAAGTGATGTAATCATGAGGTCACTGACCAAAGGTCAATTACTAGGTAGCAACTAGTGGACAAAGGTCACTCTCCAGGTAGCAACAGCGCGTGCAGAGGTCAAATGTTACGTAATAATTACGTAAGCTAGTGGGGGGGTTGTATCTGACGGGCTCACATCCTACTACTGTCTGGCATACACGTGGTCTCCCAACTGCCGCGGTCCGAGCCGGTTCCGAAGTGTTGGTTGTATTAGTTGCTCAGGCAAGATTAACTTTGTCGGTGCGACCATATCCACCAGTCTGGGATCTTCCAGCTCAAACGAAACTCCGTACTCTGGAGCGAATCCGTTGGTGCTCGGGATCAGGCCATTTGCGATGTCATCATTTACACGGGCTAAGCGTCGTCTAGCCATGTTTGCTCTCCAATGATATTTCTTCTCGAGGTTTCCCATGTGCATCAGGTTGAACTCAGCTCGTTGGCGAGCCTTTCGCGCTGGGTTCCTACCCGGTTCCATCTTGATTGCTATACTAGGTAGCTCGACTTCATCTCCGCGATCGTCTGGTCGTCGAGGCCAACCGGTTTCGCCATACGTGGCCAGCGTGTAGCCATGGTCCCATAAGGCTTGTCGATACTTTGCGACTGAATGAGCCGGTTCTTGTAGAGTAAGCCGCGTATCATCGATCCATCCACCGTGCGGATCTTTGCGATCTAAATAATCAATTCAATTAATATTATAGCGTAAGTAGTATTTTATGGATTGGTTAGAAAAAACCCTGCGTGGTCACTAAAGTAATGGTTATCACCGTTGGTCATTAGGCGTGCAAAATCATAATTAATGAGGGGAAATTTATCGTTGCATACTGGACTATTTACTTTGTGGCTGTTTGATGAGGTTCTTCTCCACTCCGGCGTCATTTGGCGATTGTCGATTTCAAAATCTATTTCCAAACCGCTCCTTCTTACTACGACTACTGTTTGAGTGCAGTTGATGTTGGTTAGACATGATCAATTTTGTTATTTAACTGGATTTATAGCTCTATAATTATAGATGCATGGTATTGACTCATCGCCGCTTGAATAGTCTATCCCCCCATTATCTATGGTTCGTTTATTTTTTCAGTTCTCGGTAATCCATTTTTCCGATTTTTTATTTTTATTTAATTAATTTTTGTAGAGATTATTTCTACCATAGGTAATTAATTACTTATCTGTTTCCGCCTGAACCGTCGGTGTAAATCACTGTTTACGGGGCTTCTATTAAATTAATCGTTTCACGGTTGTTCAGGAGATTATTCATTATCACACGATTTATGGCAGTATATTCTTAGGACCGATTTTTTAGTTGAGTGGATATTATTATTGATAATATTTTTGTGCGGAATTGGGGAATCTCTCTTCACTTTATTGGTAGAGCATAGTTCTTCTTTTACGTAAATTGTCAGTTTTCGGTCAAATCTTTTGTTATTATGCTATTTTTATGTCATTTCGTGTGGATCTTGATGCATTTGTTATTATTTTAATTTACTTTTATGTTTTTTCAATTTTATATTTTTAATTATGTGTTTCTCGCATTTCAAGGTGGTTATTTGATGTTTATGGGTCTGATTTTAAATCTGTATGTTGTGTTTGCGTGCTATTTCCAATCCATTCAAACAAAACTTAGTGCTAGCCCAACATAGATAATAACTATGGTAGGTGGCGAAGATCAGTTCAGGAAATTCCAAGGAAAATTGGAAAAAAAATATAACTTTTTTACATTTCCGTATGGGTGTAAAACAAATATTTTAAATATTACAATCTGCTTCATTTTTTACATTTATAGGAAATTTCGTATTTTTGTATATTCTGTACATTTTTATATATTATAAATCATTGTGAATTACTAAAAAAATTTACGTTTTTAAAACCTGTATTTCGGAAATTTGGACGCCTAAGTTGCCACATAAACAAATTATTTAAAATTTTCGACGTTTAAATTTTGTGGTTATTTATCAATATTTATATTTTTGTTTATTTAACAATATTTATTTATCAATATTTATGTGCTGTTAAAAATTAAGAATGTGATAGGAAAAATAATTTGAGAACAAAAAGTAAAAAACAGCCATACATATATTCTATAAATTTTTCTATAATTAATAATTAATAATAAACTCTTCTAAAGGCTAATAAATTTTAGTTGTTTTATTATTCCACGGCACTTTGAGTTCCTTTTATTACAGTGCCTTAAAAAATTTACTAATAATAATTATAGATAATTTACAATGGCTATAAAACCATGATGATAAAATCATAATTCAATTATGATATTGATGAAAAAATAAGCATATTTAAACAAAACGTTAATTAAGATGATTAGAAAAAAATGAACCAAATATAAAAAATGATATGCATATATCAATTTAAATCAGGCCCTTATTTTTTTAATCTCAGGGATGATGGAATCATTATAACAGTAAAAATATAAACTGTTGATTGCACTTTTAAAAATAGAAAATTGTTTACTTAAAACAAATAATATTGACGATTGAAGATCTTCTTCCACTTAAAATCAAGAGAAACAAAATTTTAGTTTATAAGTCAACGTTTTCCTCAGTCAAACCACCCTAAAATTTTGTAAGCGAAGAAAAGTTGTAAATTCTGAAGAAGGATGTTGTAATTAAAATTAGAACATGCAAAAATTACATAGCCGAGCTCATATAACTGCAAATGAAGATCTATAGCAATGGTTCTCAAAGTAGTGGTCCGTGGACCAGCACCGGTCCGCGAACCATAAATTACCGGTCCTCAACGCGAGTTGAATAAGAGGAAAATATTGTCAAAATATTGTTAAACTGTTTACCCCTCATAAAATAAATCATATGAAATAATACAACAAAACTATAAACGTAAAATTACAGAATGTGCATTTCTTTCTCTGGATTTTTTGGAACATGAATGAATTGTCCTATATTAATTTAGTGTTTGACTTTTATATTTTTCTAGTTAAACTTTATGAAAAGTATATGATGTTTATACAATTATGGGTTTTTCTCTATTTTTTTTATTCTCTATAATTTTTTTTAAATGAAAATTATTTATATATTGTCTATTTTCTGTGATTTATTAGAAATGCAGTAGTTGTGTATAATTTTAAGATTACTTTTGTGTTATACTTCTTTATTATAATATTATTATATGTTTTTTGCAATTGTTATTCTTATATGCACATTTTTTTGTGTAAATATATTGTTTATTTTTGTAATCTTTGTGTGAATTTTTACAACTGAAATATATTTATTTAAAGTACATTAAATATTTTGTATTCCTGCAAAATATGACCAACAATTAGTATTAGTGGTCCGCGGCACGTTTTTGGTCAAGAAACACTGATCTATAGCAAAGGTAGCATTTTTATTCTTGTATAATTGTTGTAATTAAATAAAAACCTTATAACCAGTGTTTTTGTTCTTGTTTATATAAAAACCATCAAGTTGATATTCTGTGAATCTCAACAATTTAATGCAAAAAATGAATACCTTGCTATCATTGTTTGTTGAATTTTTATGGAAGTTAATTTTTTTACCTATTTTTCTTTGTTTTTTGTTCATTTTCTAACTTTTCGCAAATATTCACGAGTTAATGATTTAATACCTTTTCCTATTGTTATTAAAATAGAAATATAAGATATTTTTTGCTACCATCGAAGTTTGGTAATGTTAATAAGTTCTTTTCTTTTAAAATCTTTTTTTATTTAATTTTTTATAGTAAATCAACATACAAATCAAAATTAACTAATTTCAATAATTAATTTTCCTTTGATTTATGAAGTGACTGTAATCTTTATTTTTTGTTGTATTTTATTGTCGTTCCAATTTTTATAGGCTACAATTTTTAATAGAACGAATATAATTTCCATATCGCTAAGTATATTGATATAAAATATACTTTGCGAAAAGAGGAAATAATTATGATCAGAATAGAATTAATTAATAATAGATAGGATTAAATTATATGAAAAATATATAAATTCTAAAACAAACTTAGTCAAAAATCATACGTAAATAAAATATTATAAATACAAGTTATAAATATTTTTGTCTTATTTTATATATACATGAAAATTTCTGACTATCAAAAACATCAAATGTTTACTGATTCATTGTCAAATATTTTTAATAAAAATAATGTCATATATATATATATATATATATATATATGTGTGTGTGTGCGTGTGTGTGCGTGCGCGCATTATATGTAAAATTATATTTATCGATTTAATTTTTTAGATCTTACTACATTACATTATTTCCAAATTAAATTTGCTATAAGCCAAACCGATTTGCACGCTGATCAATGCTTGAACATGACATGTCAGTGGAATGCAGTTAGAAGAACGTAATCCTTTTTAAATCATTCATGGTTAAAACAATTTATTCAAATAATTATATTGTTGAGAAAGACAAGCTGCCAGAGGCATTAGATTGAATGTAAATTGACAGGTTTTACGTAAACAGTCGATGTTTATTAGAATACTGAAGGCCATTTTAAAAAGGGTTTTAAAGTTAACAATTGAGTCATTAAAAACTTCATGAACATAACTTCAGAAAGCTTATGAGAGAAATTGAAATATACTTGAAATGATTTGATTTTAGTTGTAAATTACTAACAATAAACTAAATGTAAAATTTAATGTGTTTTTATGGCATTGGCAAAGACGAACGCATTCTCCAGAACTTATTATAAAATTCTTTTTATCATTATTGTTGTTATATGTTTAGTTTGGGCCATGTAAATTTACATAGAATAAAATGCATTGTTTCTTGTTAAAATTTTGATTGTCACGTTAACAAGTGATTTTTATTTGTATTAATAATTAAAAGTCGTTCTTATTAATTAATGTTCTGAACTACTGAATCACCAATGTCTCAACAAAACATAGATTTATTGATACCAAAATATTAAAAACAAAATATTGCACCGAGCTCAGAAAATATAAATAAATTGTAATTAATTATATCACTTTGTGATAACACAGTGGCTATTGAGATGATTCTGCCAATGAAATTGTTAGACGCTATACATTCAATTCTTTTGTCATCAAATAAGTTAATAAGGCTAAATAAATCCAAAATTATATTTCATTAAATCTGCTTATATAAACAATAATTCTTGGGACATTGTCTTTATAAATTTTAATTTCAACCAAATATTAACAAACCATCAATATACCACATTAATACTTGAATTGTCATTTTATTAAAAATTATTTTATTTCAAAAATTAAAATATTCATTTTGATTTTAAACCATTTTAATTCTAATATATTTTAAATAATTTAAGTTTCACTTTTAATTTTACAATATTTAAACATGAAATAATTTTAATTTAATATTTTTAATTTTAACTCCTCACAGAAATTAATGTTCTTTTTTCCAGTTTCATTATTTTAATTTTCAATTCTTTCGTTATTACTTCAAAGATTTTTAAAAATCTTTTTCTGGCAGATGATGTTTTATACTCCCTTATCATAGCTAATTTCATTTAATTTAACCTTTATTTTCCATCATTCCCATCATGGCTTGGGCATGATGTTACTGAATGTGATTTGTTTTTTAGTTACTATTTTCAATTTAAATCAATAATTTGAAAATAATTTTTTAGATTAATTTTACGTATTTTTCGTGCATGTTTTCTTTTACTTGAAATTTTTAGGATATAACAATGGTAATCTTTCTAAATTTTTGAACTCTTACTTTTTATATTAATAGGTCACCTCAAAATTAATTAACAAGTAAGTAATTATTTTCCTTTTATAATTAAGTTTATATTATTTCATATTATATTATTTGATATCATATCACTTGAAAAAGGCTGTGCTGAAAATTCGTGAATATCAATAAAACATTTGATTCATAGTCATACAATAAAAAAATTGTTTGTCATAATTATATATATATAAACAAATAAATATTTTTTAACAAATAAATTTGCGCCTGCTTGATGCAATAAATTTCCAATTAACATATTCTTTAAATTTTATAAAATAAATTTAGAATATTTGTTTATAAGCAAAATTTATTTTAATTTTATAATTCAATTAAACAAATAACGTTTTATTTTATTTCAGGCTATTTTACTCCTGAATGAATGCGGGCAAACATTGAATGATATGCACAATGAAATATAATGATCAATTCAACCGCAAAATCAAATCATGATAATTTGTTGGCATTGTTGTTAAAATATATTTTTATATAGTTTTTAAAATAAATAAGAAATTTAGAAATATTCGAAAAATTGTATTATTTTAATATTTTAACATATTGTTTCGAAAATATTATTATTGTTTGATAATGGGGAGAATAAAATACCATCCTATAAGTACTTAAAATTGGGAAGGAGAGTCGATGAGAAGCAGTTTTGGTAATAGAGCTTCTCTGCTCATTGATTCTCAACCACGTTATACATCACCAACATGGTAGGTAAGACAAGTAATGATGGGTTTAACGATGATTAAATTAAAATCATTTGATGTTTTAGGATACCAGTAAATGGATACCAGTAAAAGTTGAGCTCGCCTAATGTGAATTATTAATATCTTCGCATACCCGTGGGTTCATGCATGCATGTGCACGATTTTAGTTTTACTTTGCGGCCATGAAGAATTTTATCTTAATTTATTTTGAACCAAAATATTTTTAATTTTTCTGGTTCTATTTTTTCGGCTATGTAATAATTTTTATTACTTTTCTAATTCTTTTTACAAATTTTATATTAAATTTATTGTTCTTCTGTCGCCATGATGGTTTCTCAAACATTTTTTTCTTGTTGTATTTTCTCGTTAATAAAATATGCTCCTATCTTGATTTATTTCGTTTTATATTTTTTTATGTTTTTAATTTATCTGTAACGATTTTCTATTTGATTTTTGCATGTTTATTTTATATTTATGTCCGATTTTAAATTCTATTTTGTGTTTGTTTACTGTGTCATGTATTTTTATAGAGGAAGAAAAAACATAAATTTGAGAACTAGTCTTGATCCAACAATTAGAATAGATTCAATTACAATCGCATCTCAAATTTTTAAAGATAAATAAGATTAGGGGTTTGTTACCAATTTTGTAGAATGGGCTACTCTTGCCATATTACTCTTCTAAATTCTCAATTAACTACATAGGCTACTCTTTCCGTTTAACCACCTACTCATTTTATTGTTATTTTAAATAAAAAATTTTATGTATAAAATTGTATGTAAAATTATATAAAATTATTTATTTTTATTCAAAAGAAAAACGATATTGTGTATTTTTTCAGAGGTAGAAGATAATGACGAAGATCTAAACATCAAATACTTAATCATATTTTTACTATGAATAAAGCACTAATGCGGTTAGAAACCGTTTTATATCAATTGCTAATTGTCTAATCATAATTTTCTGTTCTTTCATTGATAATATTTTCAACATATCTTAAACTCCATTCTTAACATAACTGCTAACTGTATGTTGTCTGATATATCTATTTACTCGTCAAATTATAGCCAGAATCAGTCACATATTTCCAAGTCAGTCTGTCGGAAATACATAAAAATTAGGTACAAAATAATATTTTAAAAATATATTGTTGGTGTACTGGATGGAATTAATTTGTTTAAATACGTTCCAAGTTCACTCAAACTTATTTTCCTCGATTGAAATGCCTTCTTTATCTAGGGTCTATGCTTTCTCACTCAGACTTCCCACAATTTTAATCCTACCACTACATACCCACAAGCAAGCTCATGTATATAGTAGCCGAAAATATTATAAACACATTATCATACAAATTATGTTTGAGATTGGAACCATTTCACTTACATCAGCTGTCAAAATAAAATATAAAACTTTAATTTTTAATTATCTTAACTTTTAGCACTTCCTGATCACGTTCGTAATAATTATACACTTGATTACTAGAATCACAAAAATTCTCTCCCTAATTGCAAGGGACAGATCCGGTTATACATATATAATAATAGTATTTAATTTAATAACAGCGTTTTTAATTTAATTCCACCCTATATTTATAACGATAATCATTTGACTTCATAACCCTCATTCACACCACCTCTATTTTATTGATAGGCCCTATTAACACAGAAAAATATTTGTTTCATCATGATCCAAAAGTACTAACATAAAAATTTAATTAACATTAATTAATTTGAAAGTTATCATAACTAATCAATTAATAATTTCAACATAATAACCAAATCAACATTTTTATTTAAAACGAGACATTAATAACAAAAAAAGAAAATTGAAATAAAAGCAAAAATGACCGTGTGATTTTCACCGATTTTTACAGTTGTTTGACAACGACCAATTTTGAGTGTTGGAGTTTTCTCGACTTGGCTGCTGCAGTTAGAAATTTTATTCATCGCTTAAGTCGATGATCATCATCCTGTCTTCTTCCATATTGGCAGGTAGTTTGCGCCGTTGAGCATCCTAAATCTGTGTCCACCTACCTGTGGCACGGTGTGGGTCACTTCATCTCCGAAGTAATCTATTCAATGCATAGACAGATCAGAGACTTCCTGAATTTCCGTAGGCATTTGTCGTTGTTTAGTTAATACCACTGCGGTCTGGTCTAGATTAAAATACAATTTCAGCTCGTCATTTGGGTCAACAAGAATTTGGGAATTTGACGGTTCAGATTTGATAAACTCATGGGGCATTTCGGCCACGAGCACGGTGGCTTCTTCTACGGCTTTTGATGCGTTTGCGAGGATCACCGCTGCTCAGCCCGACGACGTTCACGGCGTCGCCTGTTCTTGCTGTGGTGGTGTTTTTTGCTGGTCCTCGGTGTCTTGTCCTGATAAGCCGGTTCTTTATCAGGGACATGATTGGCTGGAACAAAATTTAATTCCAAGGCGATGTTTCGACCGGATAACCGTTTCTTCAGTTCCACTTTGGTAAATGAGGCTACTAATGCCGCGCTTTGATCATTTATTATGATCATTTAAATGTTAAAAACCCCTAAGCTCGTAGCGATATTCCAATCATTTTACCCCCAGTTACAGCTCTGTCCACCTTTCATGAACCCTGTGGTGAAGTCCAGCGAAGTCCTACTTTCGAGATCAGTGCAAACGGGGCCTGAACTGTCCCAGCAGACATTGAGGGGTGGAAAACTATAAATCGACACATCGACATCCTTCAAACTCAACTGAGTGAATCGAATACCGATTTAACATTTTCCACAACTGCAAGATTTAAATAATGCATATAAATATTTAAGGTGGACCTGTCACGACACTAAAATGTTTCGTGGCCAAACATTATGAAAAATAAAAACTTTAACTTGTCAATTTTTTAATATTATTTTCTTTAAATCTATATTTTTAGTTTTTGTATATTATTCAGTGATTATTTCTCTTTTTGATCTTTAAATCTTTTATTTTGGTCGCCACTTCCGCCTATGTATTTTCTAAACCTTATTTTGCAAAGTTTGGCGGTTTTGTGTTTTTTCATTATATTTCATTATTAATATTTGTTTTAATAAATTGTTTTATATTTTAATTTTTTTAATTAATGTTTATTTTATTTTTGATTTCTGTTTGCGGTGCTTGTATATGTTTTCAACAGCCATTTTAATATTTCGAAAAATTTTAACCAAAATTTATATTTTGTTTAAATTGTGGCTTCTAGCCCAATAATATCATGAATTGACTATGCATTTTTAGAAATTTATTACGAATTTGGTAACAAATAATATTAATAAATAAGTAAGAATTTATTTTATGATCATGTATTTATTTATTAATTAACACATATATATATAATATAACAGCTTCGCTAAATGTTATATTATCATGATTTTACTAATCAAATATCATCACTTTTTCAATATTGATGGTTATCAAATAATTGCAAATATTACTGAATAACAATAGTTTATAATTATTTCATTAGAAATTTACTAATGTTTACATTACTTTAGATTTCAAATTTGACTAAAGGATATTGAGGTTTGGTTTTACATTTATTGATTAAATTAACTAATTAATTTAAGGCTACAGAGTTATGTATTCCTTCATGTAAACCTTTTCAATATTTGATAGGCTTTTGGCGTCAAATTTTGATGATATATCTCTACTCAAATTGGAGAAATCCTTTAAACATGAATTAGTTGAAGGTTTTGTAGACTTGTTTGGATTCAACAAAACGTTGATGAAATTATCGAGTTGCATAATATTTTTTAATGAAACCCCTACGAAATTGAATATTCCCAGTTTTCTGGTTATGCATGGATTTCAGACTTGGAGAATATCGAGGGATTTTTCAATCTTTTGTGGATAATTTGGATAAAATAGAAATAAAAATCATAAATCAATTAGAAGATGCAAGAAAAAAGTTTTTTACATGTTCAATTTATAAAATTAATAAAGTATCCATTTTATATTTACCTTGTGACATTTAATCATTTGTTCTTCTTGTTTCCAGAGCACTACTTGTAACTGAGAAATTTCTGATGTAAATATTGAAGAATATAATACTGTGTTTATCTAATTGTATAAAATTAAATTTTTTAAACGGTTTTCACCAATAGAATTTGATAAAAGTTATGATTTTAACTTTTTTATAAATTTATTGCTTATCTAAATATATGTTTTAAACAGAATATACTCAGATTTGCATTAAATAGTGACTCTATATATCAATATTTGTAATCTTAAAGTTTTAAAATTCTATATCTAGATATTCATAAAAATACCAAAGTCAATTTTCTATTTATTTATTTACTGATAAACCATAACTGACATTGATATCAATTTTACATCAAACATTATTTTAAAAAATGTATAGTAAATTGTCTAAATATTTTAAAATATATTTAATAATCTTAATTGAACCAAAATAACCTATTTATTTAGTAAAATATACTTAAATAATGTTTGTTTCATTAACTATTATACTTAAATTATCTATGGTTTTGTTTAATTGACCCTAATAATAATAAAGTTTTAACCATTATCCATAAATTGGCTATGTTTTTAGTAAATTTCTCTAAAATGATCACACATCACTAACAATTATACTTAAATTGCTTTTGTATTTGATGTGTTTCTTGAAAACTGATAGGTATTTCTAAATAAACTTCAGTAAACTTGGTTAATAACACCTCAAATAACTATTTATTTTAAACCGGTTTAGATAATTTATCCGTTGATTTACTTAACTTATCCAAAATTATCATGTATTTCTAATAAATACTTATAGATTGCTAATGAGATTTCATAATGTTATTCTCATATTTATATATTTCTATCAAAATTATATGCATTGCTTAAGAAATTGTAAAATTAACCTTAAATATTATTATTATATTTTAATCGTAATTGTTTAATGGCAGTCCAATATCTCTATTCCTTACTAAATCATCTAAGAATTTGATAAATGTTACTCAAAATAACGATGTATATACAAATAATATACAAATGTCCATGTTTTTACTAACTAATATAACTATTTTGTTAAATATTTCCGTAAGATATTGTTTATGTGTAAATTTGATAAAACTTTCAAAATGTAAATTTGTCACAAAAATACTTTAAATGCATATAAATTATTTAAAAACACAGATTGATATATCTATTAATATATTTAGAAATGAAAAATAAATTTAAAATTATGAATGTCAAGTTAAATATTTGATTAAATAATTGATAATTGATATAACTATGTATTATGATTTTATTTGAAATAATAGTTTATCAAGTATTGAGTTTCACAAGTTGAGACATTACAAATATTGGAATAAATGTTAAAGAATTATTTCATATGAAGAATTATATGATTACATGTTGTACCGAAAATGTGATTGTGAAATTATGATTTCATCAATAATATATATGATTTGTTTTATGGATAATAAAGCATGTTTTATGAATCTGCTAATTGAGAAATAATTCACGTATTACTTGTTGAATTATGAAAAATTTATTGTAAAATTTTTAAAAAAATAATAAAAATAAAATATATAAATAAAATTACTTAAAATTTCGTTATTTGAAATTATATTAATTTGAGATATTAAAACCTTAATTAACCTTATAGTAAAAATAAGCATATCTCTGTTTACAATACGTCACGTTGGACTTAAATAATTAGCGTGATAATTGGAAAATTTGATGTATAGTCATGTCTGGTTATCTGATATTTGTTAACCAATGAAATAGTATAAATATTGTGTTCAAAACAATATTAAATACAACTATGATGGATCATAAAAATAAAGGTAGTTTTCCTTTAAAATATTACATTTTATATCCAATATTTTATTTAGGTACCTTAAAATGAAAGAACGTTGATGATAATATAGAAAAGAATGAAAAAGATGGCAATTTATCTTTGGATAATTTATTCATTGTTCAAATGGATACAAAAAAGCCTGTTTAATTTTTACAATACAACTTAAATTATTTGTATTTCCCAATAACTTATATATTTAAGGTAATTTGATTAAATTTATTTATTTTAATTATTCATTTATTTTATTGCTAGGAACAAGTAACTTTGGAAAGATGTTTTTACAAAGTTAAATTCGCGAAAATTAAGCTTGATGATAAAAACTTTTGGTCAAATTTTCACCAGATGATATTCAATTTGATGAATACAATATGTATGCCAAATGTGATTTGGATATTATGCCTGATGACGATAGGATAGGCATAATTAATTGCATGATTACTGTGCTCATTCATGGATACGATATATGCAGAGACCGAATCAAACCTATTTGGAATATTATAAAAGCAGAGGAAACGTTTGATAATGATTGTTGGATAAATTATTAAATTTTGATCTATTATGTGTTTTTCTTTTGCATATGAAGATAAAAGATTCCGAAAATATAATCCTCAATTAATAATACTACTAACATAGGGTTTTCATAATTCTCGAACTACAAACCGGACACAAAAGTGTCATGCACCGCCATTCCAAACCCAACCATCTGTATTTACATGGCTTTAAAGATTGCGATTGGGTTAACACCGAAAACTGTAAGGTTTTACGAAGTAGACGCTTATTCACCAACCAGGGTTAAATTTAATGGTCGATCATAGTGCTTATCTCGTCAAGTGCTTTCTCGAAATTTGTCATATGAGTTAAAATTTTTTTTTATAAATAATAGACTCAAATTAATAACATGTAAAAAATAGCCTTAATTAAGAATCATGTTTGAGTGTTACATGTTTTTAAATACTCTGAAAAAATTTTAAAAATTTGAGGAAAGTTTTGAGATGGGAAAACGTTTTTAGGGATTTCAAATTTTTTGGATATTTGATTTATGATATTTTTCCTTTGGTAATGTTGAAATATGATAATACCCCATTGTCAATGTAAAGTTGTTTGTTTACAATTTTCTTAAAACTCCTCAAAATAATTAAAATTCTAAAATATTCTATAAATTTAGCGGTGCCTTATCATACTACTCAATATATATATAGACTTTCGGATCATTTATGGTATAATTTGCAAGGGGAAATAACGAAATCATTGCAACGTCTTAAAATATGACAGCCTTCGAAAAATGATAAATTAGAACGACCAAAATTACGAAAAATATATAGAAATTCAATAAACAACGAGGTATATATGATAGGCTAAAATAATTACTCCTTTAGAAAGCTTTTCCTAAATATAAGGACGGAACGCTGAGCAAAAGTTTTATTTATCAGGTAAATTATAGAGAATTCCCAACTCGGTTTGAAAATTAATGGCACGGAAATCATGACCATTAGGAAGTTTCTACAAATATATTGACCGGAGTGTTGCGCCAATTATTGTGAAGATAAACCTAAAGAAAACTTAATACAACTGTAATGAAAAAATGATAACTAATATTAAATTTATGACTCAGAGAAACCTCTTGTAAAAACCCACCGGTGGATAATACCACGAGATTAAATCATAAAAGGTACGGGAAATTTATTACATTTATGAAAATGATCAATGTTAGTAAATTTATAACCAATAGAAAGATTTTCAGGAAGTAAGGGCAGGAAGATGCGCAGCTTTTGGCGAAGAATAGCCGAGGAGGTTAAGGAAACTTAATGGCACAAGTTCAACCTAGCTTGTCGAAAAGTAGTCAACTACCAGTATGTTACACAACCTTCATTGTATACGCTCAGTCACGACAAGCATCATTGGCACTATGACTAAAAAAATTAGTTATTTTTCAGAAAAAATAAATATTTACAAAGGGTTCTGACTAGTTAGAATTCGTTAAGTTAGTGAGATTGCCACCTTTAAGAAGCGTTCCCCACAGAAAAGAAGGCGGGATGCTATAGTATTTTGGTTATAGAATCAGGTGGAGAGAATTTTGGTAAAATAGAATAATTTTAATTTAGTGCAGAATGCTGAGGAAGAGTATGTGAGGAGGAATAGTTCGGAGTGTTGCAAAAACGCTGCGAATGAGAAGATTTCCTAACTATGCAAGACTTAAATTGATGAGCTGAAGGACGATTGATTGAATTGGTAATATAAGAGCCAGCATGATTTTTACTCTACGCCCTATTTTTAAAAATGCATTATAGATCGGTACTGTTAGAAAAAGGTATACTTGAGAAAATATTGCATCATTTATTCAAGTAGGAACAACGTAAGAATTTATTGATAAACAATAATATGTTACAACAATTAAATAAACAACATGTTACTAGAGGTACATTGGAAATTCCGAGCAGTTAGGCAGTAAGCGGAGTTCGCAATCCATCAAGCAAAAGAATCTGAAAGGAAGGCAGCGGAGCAGACTGTAGCGACAAGAAGGATCCCGAGTTCTAATTAGACAGATCCAGGTAACAGGGTATTGTATGAGTTGGATGACCCCAAGTTTGAGATGCTGTGTCTCAAGATCTCAGTATCCGTTCATATGTTGCGGTCACTGACATTTGAATGGGATTTTCATCGATATCTGGATAAACGATGAGACTTTGATGAGATGAAACGAGTCATAAACTTGGATAAAATTGATTTTACTGACTGTAGTGTGGTTATAAATGTGTTGATCTAAAGGGATGTTTTTTTAATCATTTAACCATATTGAATTGCTGAAATTTACAATTAGCATATTAAAAAACCCTAAGTAATATGAGGGTTTAATTAGATTTTCCACTAGTCATTGTCCGTTTTCTTATATTCGCAATTATAATGAATGAATAAGATATTTCTTTAATTTTAGTGTCCGAGCTGACGGCGCATTTGAAGGACTAAGTAAGAGAACTACGACGGGAAAATAAAAAACTACATCGACGGATTATGCAACACAGTCAGCAGATACATAAGCTGTAGGTCACTTGTAGTTTAGGCCGACCGAAATGCAAGAGATCTTCAGGAAATTACAGTCACCTCAAGTGACCATAAAGGTCAAACTATAGAAGATGCAGTTCAAGAGCCCTCGAATATGCCCTTGAAACCGCGTAAACAAAGAAACCAGGAAAATACCACTGGTACCTATCTGTTGGTATTCGCGCCGATGTAAATAGCCTACATTAAAAAAGATTCGTCGACCACCAAGATGTAGAAAGTTTGTGGGAGACAAGAACTGGGCAAGGTGGAGCGGGCCCAGAATCTTCTTCTGCGAACCGTGAAAAACGACAAGCAATGAATAACAAAATACATGATGTGTTAAATTGGATTTAAATAAATGCATTCTGTTTAATTGGTATTATTTTTTTCACTTACAGAGCATTTTGTTGAAAAATTCGCGGCAGTTAATTAGTATTGTGGAGTGATAATAGAACCAAGCTAAGTAAAGACGAACAGAGACCTACAACCGACACCTCACTGAACCCAAAATACGCCTGGGCAGAACTGTTTTGGCAACAGATAAAAAGTGGCTGAATTGAATAGCTTGTATGTCTGGGCATACATAGCACAAATCTAGCTTAACTTGTCGAAAAATAGTAAACACGGTACATTACACAATGCACGGTTGCGATAAGCATTATTGACACTATGACTAAATAAATTAGGTATTTTTCATAAAAAATTAAATATTTACAAAGGGTTCTAACTAACTAATTATAACCACACACCACTTTTAAAAATATAATTACAAAATAATATTACCATCATCTTTTTATGATTCTTTTCATCCTTTGGCATTCATTTAAATTTATTCATCATTAGAACACTCGTCATTCATTTTATCAGCCATTTCGTCACCATCCTTTTCATCAGAATTTATTCAGAATTGTCATTTTGTCTTCAAAGTTTATTCACAATTTAATCAATCATTTACTTTTTTTAATCAAAATAATTCAATAATTTGTAAGTATTTTCAGACATATATTTTACAAAACTAACTTTCAATCAAATATATTTTTTTGTTTACCTAAACATCACCATGCCAATTGGGTGTAAAAAACACACATATACTTGTTAGGCGTTCTTGGGTACTAATCTCAATCATAATCTTTCGAACTTTGATTCATGAGTATTATACACTGTCATTGTATGCCTTGCTAATTTTCAAATATTCACATACCAACAGCACTCAGAAGCTCGCACCTGCTTGACTTTCATCTGCCTATCTTTCGGCTTCTAATGTCCCATCTTTTTTTCATATACTTCAGAGTGTTTTATTCTTGTGTTTATATTGTTTATCAGTTGATTGACCTTACAGAAGTATTTTCGGATCCTAACCTGGACACATGTCACAAATCCTGAGTAAACTCTTTACATAAATAATTGTGGAGAATTAAATTTAATGAGGTGTAATAAGAATTGACTAAAAAATTTTTTGAGAATCAGAATTTTTACATTTCTTTTCAATTTTCGATATATCTTTTTTAAAATCAAACAGGTAAAGGCGAAAAATCAGTATTTTTCCAAAACGCATTGTGTGCCGGATAAAATTACCTGATAGGCCGTAGTTTGGACAACTTTGTTTTAAGGTAATCCATGTACCCATAGGACTAATACGGTATTAGCAGTCTTGGGAGAAAGTCTTACCTTTTACTAACTTCCGATATGTTTTAACACTTTAACCACAGGACCTTTGTCTCATGTCTAGTGATAATTATTCAAAAAAGTTAAATAATAAGTTTATTTGATTATTTTAAAGATTCAAAATAATAAGCCGTGATCGGTCAAACTTTTTTTAAAATTATAAAATTTAAATAGATGGTGAATATTCAAATATGTCACCTATATGATTTTTAATTAAATTACTATATTGGTTTAGTTTTTTTAAAATTTGGAATAAAATTCAAAAGCTTTTGGAAATCAGAAATTGACAAAATAATATTTTTAAAATTATACCTTCTAAAATTAAATGCTATTTAAATATAAAATCTGAAAATATTTACTTTAATTAAAAAAATATTATCAAATTAAAAGCGTTTAAACTCATTCAGTAAACTTATTAATTTGAGATACTTATCACAAAATTAAAATAATTTATGATATTACAATCCGATTTTGAATAATAACATTGCATTTTAACTGGTATGATATTATTTCGATAAACAAAAATTAATTAATTTTTGCAATAGTTTTGCATTATGTCAGAAATTTCATTTAGAAATTATTTCGGCGTATGATTTTTTTCACTTTACAAGTTTCTATCATATTTTTAAATAGGGTCAAAATGACTTTGAACATTTAAAGAAATGGCTTAAAATTAATGGAGATTTATACAGGGAAGTTTTGCAAGTTACAAAAGAAAGGTTATTTAATATATTTATTTTACGTTTTGTTTAAATTTATTTATTTTGTTCTGTAATCTATGATTATTTATATAATATTAATTTTTTAAATAATGTTTTGATCAATTATTCGATTAGCCTTAACATAAATTTAATCAATTATCGAAATTGTAGGCAAATGTAGCAACTAGGATTTCAGATTTTTATTTAAACTTTGAATTATCTAAATAACTGACATTGAAATTTACTGGTATGTATATAATAACAATTATAAATATGTTAATTTGAAACCAAAATATTTCCCAAATTTAATTACCGTTACCATGACAATTAGGAAATGATTAAATAAAAATTCTGTGGATTATTTGGACCGAATTGTCTTTACTGTTAACATAAGATAAATTTAATTTTGATAATCACTATGTAATTTATTATGGAATAATCTGTATAATGGTAACAAAATTTTATTCATTTTATATATTTTTTATTTAATAAATTTTGCTTCGATTTTTACAATTTTAATAAATTTTCCTGCGGTTTTTTGTAATTGCTATTTATTCTATTTTTGGAAATATTTAGAATTTAATTAATGTTAAACTATAATTTCATTTATCATCACTTGAACGATTTATCAATGTCTTACCTAATCAACAAAAATTTATGCGAAAATAATAAAGAAAAGTCAATTTCAGATAAAATAGAAATATAAATGTTGTGTTTAAATTTTTGCGATTTAGTCAAAAATGCACTCATCAAAAATGTTTATAAGATATATAAATTTTAATTGGGAATTACTCACTCCACTTGACAGTAAATTAAACATATATTTATAATTCTTGGATATTGCATCTAGTTTTATACGTCCAACGATAAAAGTTCATTTAAAAATGTAGCAAACACATTTAAAACAATATACAAAATCCGTGAGTTCTCAATTGGCCAAAAATTAATATCTAAAAATTACAACAGATGACACTCAATGATGCTGTTCCTTTATATCTACAATCACTCCATCACAAGCTCATATTCAGTAACGATAGAGGAGGTTTATATTCCAGCAATCACAGCCGGATCTAAGGGGGTACAAAGGGTGAGATGAACCCGGGCTCCCTGTTAAAGGGGGTCGTCAAACACTTTTATCAATTCACTTTTTTAAAAATTTTTATAATAAATTTATTTTTGGCAAATTATATAAAAAACCATAATTATTTATTTTTTTACCAAAACTAAATTTTATTTTACT
Organism: Schmidtea mediterranea; assembly: GCA_022537955.1. NCBI lineage: Eukaryota > Metazoa > Platyhelminthes > Tricladida > Dugesiidae > Schmidtea > Schmidtea mediterranea. The sequence goes on from CM039679.1 coordinate 273,866,475, forward strand.
TTATTAGAAAAATAAATATTTTTTGTTGAATTAATGGAAGAGGGTACCAAAATCCATTCTTGCGTCTGGGTTCACAAATGGCTGGATCCAGCGCTGCGTGCAATGACAAGATTATTTTTAAGCTTAACGTACTTTTCTATAGATTAATATGTCTTGCTAGAATGTTAGATGGTGTAAATATAAGTGGATGCGAGTTGCTTATTTAGGTATGCTTTGTAAAAACATGTTGGAACTTTATTAAATGTGCCATCTGTGAGGATTGTATTTTTGCTAAATTGAATGCATATAACACTTTCATATAATTATGAAAACCGTTTTTCCTATGATATTGTGAACAATAATATTTAAAGCAAGAGTCATGGAAATGTTCTTCTGGTAGTTGTACTATTTTCCGTTTTTAATTTTCATATTTGATTGACACCTAATAATGTGATTTTTTATACATATTCTATATAGCTCTCCATTTATATTGCAACAAATGAAATATTCAACGTTTCTGAGTTCTTAAAACTTCCATTGTAAGATATGAAAATTTTACGAAATAATTACTAATGAAAGAAATAATCTTTATGAAAACTTCTTTACAGTTTAAAAATCCAGAAACTAAAACCAACATACTTTTTTTTACAAAAATTAACTTTTCATTATATTTTGACTCTACACATTTCGAATATTTGATGTTGGCTTTTTTATGGAATCAATTTTTTAATGCTTCAATTAATTACAAATGTTATTAATTGAATAAAAAAAAATTTCACTAAAAAAATATTTCGACAGTTTGACTGACATCTTCAGGCACAAAAAACCAACTAAAAATATTATGAATTAACTTATAATTTAAACAAAATTTTTTTTTATATTAATTTAATTTTCTAATAAATAAACACTCAAAAAATATTTAAATACTTTTAACAAATTTTTAAAAAAATTTTTTATATGATAGTATTATAATTTTTTATCTATATCATAATTTTAAAATAATAATATAACATTTTATAAATTAAATTATTTTAATAACATTAAAATTAAAATTTTTTTAAAAAACAATACACTAACATGATTTAACATACTCAAACTATTTTAAAACATTCAAAACATTCGTAGTCATAGCACTTTACACATTAATCTTTGGATCCAATGACATTATCAACAATGCTTCACATATCACATGTTCCCAATAATTATTAAAACTTTTCAACAAAATTCTAAAATCAGACATTCCTATTTCACTTTTACAGCCTCTATTGTACTCACTAATATTGGTCAAACCCTTCAATCGACAATGCTCTAGAACTCGAGTACAGAGATGACGGGAAGTCTCTCCAATGCATGTGGCATTACACCCATTACATGTAAACTGATAAATGTGATCAGAACACAATCCAACCGGAGTTTTTGATTTATTAATAAGCATATTGCGTACCTTACACGAATTAGAAAAAAAAATTTCTTTAACCCTTAATTGCAAATTTGCTACATACCAGAATTTCACGTTTAGATCGCCTAAAATAAATAAAACCTAAACATTTCATAGCGTTACTTGTGACCTACAAAGCTGTTTAACGGATTTAAGTCTCAATATAGTAACCTAAAATAATTTTATTATATAAATTTTATTCAGAATAAATAAAAAAATCATTCAATTAAGAGTTAAATTATAAGTTAATTCATAATATTTTTAGTTGGATTTTTGTGCCTGAAAATGACAGTCAAACTGACGAAATATATCGTACGAAGAGGTTTTTATTGGCGTTTTATTTAAATCGTTGCCAAATTTATTTAATAAAAAATTATTGTTAAATTTTTTTATTTTGATAATATTCCGATATTAATGAAATAAAAGTTATTAGAAAATAAAAAAATTTATGCAAAAAAGCTGGGGTGATTTATTTACTTGATCTACATTTATGACGTAATAGTTTTTTTACAAATATCCATCTATGACATTTATATAATGTATTGTTATATGATTCGTAATATATTTCTAAATGTAATATAGTAATCATACAATGTAATTATCTAACAGGCAGTTAAAAGTTTCCTACTTGAAGTGGTCTATAAGTATAAATGACCAAGTTTTAGTAACCAAGTGTTAGGTAATTAAAGAAATTATTAATTTAACAAATTTAATTCGTTACAAGAAAACCTCTTTTATATTGCAACAATTTTGATTATTTATCAATTTAAACCGAACTATTACTGTATTAAAAAAGAGATTAAATAGGATTAAGTTGAATGTTTATTAATTCCGTTAACAGATTTAAATACGTTGGAAAACAACATAATAACTCAGATGATGTAATGTCACTGTAAGAGTTCACAATAGTTTAATTCTGTAATATTTATATCCCATTATATCAAAGACACCTTATTCATCATTTGTCGTATTGTCCGTTCTTATTGTTTTATCAAGATCTAGGAACTTTCTGCTACTCTAATCTCTATAAACTTCAAAATCTTCTGTACTATGATCTGAATTTTTTTTCGTTGAATGTCGACACGAATATTTTTTATTGGATTTACGCAAGTCTTGTACATTAGAACGATTTTGAATTACATTTGTTGTAGGGCTTCTTATTTCCCGGATATTATAATATCCCGGGAAATCTCTGGATTTAAAAGCATTAAACTACTTAAAAATTAATTTAAATATGTATATTCAATGTCAAAAGAACTTCATCTATTTAAAAAATAACATTCAATGGTTGGAAGAATTATAATATTGCTTTAAAATGCATAAGATATTGATAGAACTGTCATTAAATGACGTTCTAATTTTTTGTTATTTTGACAAATTTCCAAAGCAGTTGTGAGCTGGTAGTCTCCAAATTCAATCTCATCTCTACTATCACTATTTTTTGAATTAATCTTTCCTGAGAGTTTTTCTTCGTTGTCCTAATCATTTGTCACATTTAAATCATTGATCGTTTCTTTTTTGCAAAACACATCACATACTGCTAAATGAAGCCCGTGTGCATAGCATAGTTGATGCTCGTTACCGTTCAATTTATCCATACTTATTCATGACAGTTGCGCCGCCGTCAGTAGTACTGGCAATTTTATGTATCTTTATACACAATTATAACTCGGACAATTAATTTTTGACTATTATAACAATTTTGTGATACGAAAGTGATACGAATATCCGAATCATACCTAAATTCCAAAACTTCATGGAGAAGTGTACATTTATATTTAAATACCGACGACTTTTCAAAGATGTGTATTCATCCATGGAAATTGAGAACCGTTTTCCATAGTAATGTTTTGTTTTGCTACTTTGTATGATTTTTTCACCAAATCCATTACATGTGATGGGTTTTTCGGTATAACCATGTCCATATCAGCCATACATGATCTTATAAATTTTGATTTTGTGATAGAATTTATAGAAAATCCATCTAAAGTTACAAGTTGTAAAACAATTTCTTCAATTTTTTCAATGTTTCCATGTGTTCTTTTCATAGTTATACTTTGAGAGTTTTCACTGTCTGGGTGTACATCTTTTAAATGACGAAGTAATCCGCTTGTTGAATTCCCTTTACACATTATGAAAGCATTACACTTCTTACAAGTAGTGCATCCATCATCCTTGTTTTTAGTAAAATATACCCAGGCTTTTGATCTACTTCCACTTGAAATGGTTTAATTTATCAGATATAATTTTAAACTGTAAAAACAATTTATTTTATAAAAAACAGTAATAATAATTTAAAATTACAACTCTTCGTTTCTTCAATAAAAAGTTTACCGTTATGGTAATTTTATTGATGTTTATTATTTTATAATTTTATGATAAAATAATCAAATATAAATCATGTCATTTATTGACCGAGTAAAACAATGTAATTTCCTGTTTTTTTAGATTAGAAATTCTAAATTTTTATTAATAATATAAATCTTTCTATTCTACTTTATTTTTAGAGTTTCATAATACTGGATTTAAAATTAATAAAAAACAAATAGATAACGGGAAATTCCGGGAATCAACATGTATCCCGTTTAAGAAGCCCTGGTTTTTAGGTATTGGTTTAATAAAATCTGTTTGTCTCTTTCCAAATTCTTCTAATAAATTAAGAGTTGATATTTCTTCCCTGATGGATTGAACGTTGTATTTAAATATTCGTACGCATAGTGCAGTTTCTCTGACTTGTTTCAGCTGAATTGCCTCCATAGTTTTAATAAAAAAGTTGAATTGTTTTATATTTACTCGTTATATTGAAAACAAATGTCTACTAGAAGAAAATATTTGATCGTGGAAAAAACTAATAATTAAAGAAAATAAGTTTTGAGATGAAGATCAGAATAAAATCGGGTAATAGAGTATAGAAATTGACAAGAGTTAATTTATCGAAGCTTTTTCAAGAGTTTTCTCGTAGAAAATGATTTAAGCGAAGACTTCTTTACTTCATAAATTCTTCTTCCATTCTTCAATTTGAAAAGTCTTTATTTCAGAACAGTTGATTAAGACTAAATACATAAGGATTTGAAGCAGCACATCATTCCAGTTCAAACATCTTATGGTGTAAACCTGTTTTAGCAAATATCTGTGAGGCTAGGCTAAAACTAATTACACCAATGTTATTTCCTACGACATTATCATAGACCATTCAATTTCCATTCTTAGTAGCAATGCGCTTTAAAATATTTCGTTTATATTGCGTTTTAACAATCACTTATGATTGTCTAAATTTATTCAGCTTAGATTATGCGTAACCCAAGCGTCATATTTGAAAACCACGTCTAAATAGTTCGATGGACTTTGATATTCTACATATTTAAGTCATTTCCTGTTGAATGGCACAAATTATTTGTCAGTTAGACATGGTGTCAATTTTGATTGATCTACCATAATGTTTCTCAACGGTTCAACTCAAATCTTCTTCACTGTACTTTTTGAAAGACCTTTCTAACGAAATTTCGATAATAACTCCATCATTTTGTACATTAAAATTTTACATTTTTGTGAAATAAAGGCGTATTTGCTCGATAATACATAATCTTATTTTTCCTTCTAAATAAATTTAATGAAGTTAATCAAATATAATTAAGTCTTTTCTACTTGTAATCCACATGTCAGGCCATGCATGTGTTTTATGGGCTATGAACAACATTTTGTTTTGAAATTACCATAAACAATAACTTCCTGAAAATACCCACTGCCTATTTCTGCACCATCAGTAAAAATTGATGTTTTGGAAGTTTTGGAAGTTCCATAATTCTATGTTTGGATCCAAAATCGTATTCTATATCTTTTCAATAACGGAGAGAAAAAACTCTCTATGTTTTCACATTGCATTTTAGATTTCAATTTGAGGAAATGAAAGTGGTTTGATTTCAAAAGATGAATTTTTAAAGGACGGAATTTGTTGTAGATTTACTGAACCTCAATGCAAAAAATGTAGGTTTACTATGAGTTACCGTCATCTACTTTGCCAACAAATTATTAATTGAATAAACTATGAAAACCTAAACAGATTTGATTGGATTGACGCATCCAAAGCCTAAATTTTATCCCCCGTTATAAAAATCTATGGTACATATGGGATCCTTTCTCTGACCACAAACTAAAAGTTTTCACTTTTCCAATTCTCAACATCAACTTGCTCGCATTTACATAATCCTACAAATCCAATAAAGAGCGCCATTTTAAAGTATGCGGATAAATTTTTAAAAATTTACTTAATGAGAATTATTTCTTTTATTAATCTTTATTTGTTGTACTCTATAAGATTTTCATAAAACAAAAAAAATATGTTTAATAAAAGTTTAGTATTTATTACATAAAACTTAGGTTTGAATTTATTTATTAATAATATTTTATATTAAAAATATTAATAATATTAAAAATATTAAAAATATTTTATTTATAATAATAATAAAAACAAAAAAATAGTTGCAAACATCACAAATAAAACAATGAAGCAAGTTTCTCCATAATATCTAAATATTTCATTGTAATCCAGTTTTCAGGTTGTTTAAAATCAGAAAAAGAATATCCACCAGGAGTATTTAATTTTCATTAAAAAATATTCCACTCATCCGAAACTCGTGATGGTGAAAAAGCATAATAAATCATAATGAACCTCTCTTAAACGTTTAACTTATTCAGCAAACATGTTCATAACTTATGATGCATCAGGGATCAGTATGAGTATATTAATAAATCAAACACCCTGAGAAACCCATATTGAATTGAAATTGTAAGTAATATCTTTCAGAGCACTGGCCGCCTATGTTCAAACGGGCCAATAATTCGCAAATTGTTTCTTTCTGTCTGGTATGAAATTAAGCCTAACTAAAAAATATTAAACTTCATAAGAAATTTTCTGGATAGGCAATAATGTCCATTGAAAACGAAAAACCAGAATAATTAATTATAATGATATAATTGACGAATTTTGCACAAAAAGAGCAATAAAAATTGCATTGTAATTTCTTTATTTTGTTGTTTTTTTAATAAAATTAATATTCAAAATTTTATTTTTTTAAAATTTTTTTCACAGGGCCCTTTAAAAGTTGCCGCACGGCGCTGACATCTTACAATTTATTTTGTTTTGCCTCTGATGACACATTAATTTATTAAGTTATAAATATAGCATTATATATATATATATATATATATATATGTGTGTGTGTGTTGGTAAATTTGGATAATTGGATTAAATATTCTAGATATGAGTTAGAATTAGAATATGCAACCAAATTGTCAAAAATTGGCAATCGTATTATAAAGGCATTCCAACCTAGCAAAGGGTTACAACAATATCTGAATTAATTTATTATTGACACTTTATTGAAGGTCTATTTGTACTCTTTGGACAAATACTGGACATAATATGATTAGTGAATCTGATGTTCATAAGTTAGTTTCATTTATTATAAATTTATCGTTAAAAATTTTAAATGGATATATGTTTGATTAAGGAATTTTTTTACAATCTTTATTTTTATCATTAAAACTAATTCCATGCCTCTTCAACTTTGATTTTTTTATAATAGTATGAATGAATTGTTAAATTATTTGCTTTAATAACTGCAGTAAATATACATCCATAAAGCTACCGGACATAATTTGGTGTTCTTATACTAAAAGAGGCTAAGGAAGCAGTGTTTCCAATTTGTAGATCTCGACTCCTATAGAGGTCGCCTGAAGCCTTCTAAAAATTAATTTTTTAAATAGAATTTTATATAAAGCTTCGACATTACTCGACATTGCACAATATTCACCTAAAATGTAATCATTTTATTTCTTCGCAAACTCATTTTTAAAAATGTTTACTATAATAAATTGATAAATTTTTATGATTAAATTATGCAAAATTTGTAACTAAAGACATGCTAACTAAAAATAATCAGATATTTTAGAAATCAAATACATAATAGTATGCTGCCAAAAATCAATGAAGTAGGAGCAATCCGATTAATTTTATCTTTGGAGTCTTTACAAGTGTTATCAATGGGTCACAGCACCACAAAGATTTGGAACCGATGCACTATAGCCTTGTAAATGACAAATGATCATCAATTTCATTATATAAATTACACTTTGATTTTGGGTCAATTTATTCCGGATTTATTGTTCTAAAAATTTATTTTAAATAGAAATTAATTAAAATGAATATTATTCAGTTAAAATATGTAAAATAAACAACATTTTACATAAATTCACTTGTATCCTTTCAAAACAGAAGTGTAACATTGCCTAACTAAACTCTAATATTATTTTAACTTAATAAGTCGGCCACTATCCAATATATATAAATCGTTGAATAAATTATGAACATTTATAGTTTTTTCTATTGGTGATGGCAGTGTATCTGTCGATATATATAAAGTTTTGTTTTATTGGCGTTTTCATATCTTTATATCTGTGCCATATTTATGTTATATCTATTTATTTTTCAAAACTTGTCAATTAAACATAATTTATTATCATTCTATATTTTAACATATTTTGAAATACTTTTTAGGCGTCTGGGTAATCAATTGCAAGACGAATTTTACAAATCTCTTGTTATCGCAAGTGATCAATTTATTAAATTCAAAAAACCTGTAATTATTTATTATTATTATTATTATTATTATTATTATTATTATTATTATTATTATTATTATTATTATTATTATTATTATTATTATTATTATTATTATTATTATTATTGTTATTATTATTATTATTATCACCGTTTAACCTACGTTATATTTTATTGGTGTTTAGGTAGAAACCGAAATTGAAAAATGTTTGAAAATATTACAAGATAAAAGGGAGGAAGAAATGAGATGTAAAAAGAAAGCATTCTCGGCAGTAAAGGATTGTGAAAAGTCATATGAAAGTATTGAAGATTATAAGAATAATCATCCATCTTCAGTTTCCGGGAATGATAAAGAACGGTCGAAGGTAGTTACTTATAATTTATTTTCAGTTAATTTACCTGATATATAGTTATATTTTACAATATTTAATAAAATTATTCTAATACAAATTTCCAATAATTCAACATTGTATTTATCTCTAGATTCTTTATTATCAATTCTGTGAATCTTACGAAATTTGAAATTTGTGATTAACATTATAATGTTTTGTAATATATTTGTACAAATGCACCCACTATTTTCTAATTTATTCGGTTTTTGAGAGCCATAACAGAAGAAGACAGTATAAACCAAACTATATGATGTAAAATGTGAAATGCGCCTGTCCTCTTGTGATGTAATTGATATTTAACCTATCACTTTGCACTAATGATCATTCTCACATCAATTCTGTCAACTCCCAATAAAAAATATAGTAAGCTCATTAAAAACGTTACTAGTGTGATCAAAAGGTTTTCGAAATTGGAATAAATTTAAAAATATAAACAAGGAATTTACTAATTAAGTTTTATACAATCTGTTTAAAAATAATCTCCTTCTGGTATAATGGACTTATGTATTCAAAATCAGTTTTATAAATGATGATAAATTTATTAAATATCTTAAGAATAGTGAGTATAAGAATGATAAGCCTAAATTTGTGTTGGTATTGCTGTACTCGAAAGGTTTTACATAATATTACATATTATTAATGAATGCGATTAAATTGTTTTCGGATCTCGTTTATCCATTTCATGTAATTGTTGTAATGCCATATACATTGGAGAGACTTCCCATCAACTTTGTGCTCGAGTTCTTGAACAATGGCGACCCAATGGATTAGCCAATATTAGTGAACACAATAAGAACTAGATGAGTAACATAGGAGTATCTGATTTTAAAATTTTATTAAAAATCTTTAATATTATTAGAAACGAGTGATATGTGAAGAGTTGTTGATAATATCGTCAGATCCGAAAATTAATTTACAAAACGCAGTGGACACGTGTTTTGAATCTTTTAAAATTGTTTGGATATTAAAATGAGGATATGTGGGTTGGTGTTGTCTTGAAATGTATATTGAATTGGTATGTTAAATAACTTTAAAATTAAAAAATTATGAATTGTTGATTAGAATTAAAATTCTTTCGGATGTAAATTAAATAACTATTAAAAAATTTAAAGATTTTATGAAATCATCTTTAATTTGAAAATAAATAAGCATTTAGCTTAGGTTAAATAATTATATTTATACTTTTATATTCAATCTTTGCTACGTACACATTTAATAGATTAAAAGAAAAATTTGAAATAAAAATAATAATTTCTTTAATCACGTTAGGGTCAATAAAAATGGTGATATTTACAACGAATAAATAAATACAAAAATTAATTAAAATTTGATATAACAATTAAAATTCAGATATTGTGTGGGAAACAAGTATGTACGGATAGCAAAAAATAATATAAAATCAGTGGGGATCCCCAGAAAAATATAGTAACTAAATAAAAATTAATGAATAATTTATTAGGCATGTAGAAATCCTGAAGAGATTCTCATAAAATCAATTTACCGAAATAAGTTTTCCGGGTTAGAAAAGAAGTGATAGTTAATGGATATAAACTTAATATGACTCAAGCAGATTTAAAAGGATGAATTGAAGTTGACCAGAGAGTAGGAAAATTGAACAGATAGTCGAAGTGTACGAGATATTTGAAATAGGTGAAAGTGTTTGTCTATATTTGAATTAACGTTCGTACCAGAAAGAGTGATATACCGTGGGTTGATCTAATGCTATTGCAATGGTGTAGATAAAGAGATATCATATTGATTATTGTGCTAAATACGAATAAAAGTTTGTTATGTTGGGTTTTGTTAAGCCAAGAGCTAACCGACTTATAACCAAATATAGCTAACAATTATTAGATTATATAGATAGATTTTTCTATGATACTTAATGATGACAGTGATACTATTGGAATATGTCGTAAAATTGATGTTCTAGTTAACTTTCTATATTTTTAATCATTTTGATGTTTTTTCAATCATAATAATAATGAAATAAAAATTATATTTTTTATTTAATTAAAATTTTAGTATTTTTACATTTAGCTGCGTTTCAAGGTACGAAATATTATAAATTTATTTTAGGTGTATGTTTAAGATATTTTCATTTAAAACTTTTAAAGCACTTAATAAATGCATTTAATCTCATGAGGAAAATAAATGTTTTAAAAGTGTTAAATGAGAGTATTTACAAAATATTTTGCATGTATTTCATTTTACTACTTTTTACTAATGGAATATAAGTTTAAGTAATTTTATATTTTACTAACCTTCAAGCAGTTTCTTTTGAAATCATAATGTCAGAACTTGCATTGAGTATAATTGGCTCATTATATTCCATTGTCTAAAATATAAATTACATTTGCAGAATTATTTAGGCAAAATAAAAACAATTTTAAAAATTGCAAATATGCAAACAAAAATTCTAATTTGAGTCTTAATCTGAATATTTGGTATCCAAAGCAATTTAAACAGATTGTAGCATTATAAAATATAACAGAATATTAAAAAAATATATTTCTAGTAGTAAAACAGAAAATAAATTGAAGTTGAAATATTTTATTCGTGACTAATATCAAATACCAGAGTAATATTCTTTATTTCATCATTATATTTTTAATGCCTATTCTTAATCATTGGTGAGTTGTTTAAAACAATGAAAAACTTAGATAATAGAAAAAGAATTTTTTTGAATTTTTTTATTAATATGATGGCACTTAAAGCCGATTCCAATCGAATTGATCAAAGCGCGAGTATTCGAAACTTAAAATATAACTCTTTCTAAGTAAAAGTAAGCTTTTTACTTTTAAATTGATACATCTTCAAACGCCATAATAATTACGAAGTTCAGAGATATAATAATTTATTTTTACATTTTTAAGAGATTTTGAGCAGTTTTTAAAAATTATATTTTTCATATATTTTGTCTGTTTTTCTGTGAAAGTTTTTCATTTTTGTGAATTTATTTCTATTAAAGGTTTTTTCAATGTTCACAATTGATTCATAACTTAAGTTATCATTATTTTTTACAAATATTGGAAATTCGTAAAACTTTTCATAGAAACTTTTTATGAAATTTAAGATTTTAAATTGGACAGTGAGTGGGATTTTGAAATCTTCTCGAATTCATGTAAGTGTTTTTTATGGGTGCCAGGCTTTTATAATGTAATACAACAGTTTTTGGTATTGGACCATCCAATTTCTTAAATATTTTATTTTGTGGGAAGATTAAATAAAAACTCATAGTTTTGGGTAACACTCATTTATTATTTAACATTATCTGAAAGTTGATATTTTCTATTGAATGTTTTTAAAATTGGTTAAAATTTTATAAATATTTTTTTAGAATTAATTATCAACTATTTCTACATATTCTTTCATTATGTTGGACACTTGTTTTATTTAAATAAAGAAATTTTTTTCCTTTTAAATAATTTTATTACCTTTTGGTGGCATTCTTAGCCAAACATTTAGACCTGTGTTTTTTGAATTGTGAATTTTATAGTTTTGTCAAATTCACTTATGTTTTAAAAATAAATATCTCATTAAATATATACATTATGCAATTACAAAGTGTAAGACTCTAAAATCCTCGAAAGCCAATTGGCATAAATGCCCTTAAAAGAAATTTATAAAAATGTATTCAAGTTTACTGAATTAATAGATGATAAAATTGTTCATAAAATGTCAAATTAAATTTTTCACTTAACTAAAAGATTTTTTACATTTAATATAAAGTTGAAATATAGATTATTTAAGATCTTATTTTTTACTATATTTTTAAATAATATTGTGATAATAATTAAATAAAAGAGTTAATTCTCATGTTAAAAAATTTATAACAAACTTTAATAAAATTATAATAATAAAGTTAAATTACGGAATGATGAAGTTGCTTGATTGTAAAATTAATTTTTAGAAATGTTTGTAATTTAAAAATGTTAAATATTTATTGATTGTTTGTGTATTAATATTCCCTATTCAATTTTTAATTCGTGCTTGCTAAAATATCCACAAAATAAATACTAAAAAACCACTCTAGATCGTTGTTTTATGTTGGATTGTTTGTAGATTTTTTAGAAATAAAATTTGGAATTTATTATTAATTAGTTCTAAATTTACGAAACCAAACTGCTAATAAATATGATACGCATTCTTTGGGTTGTCAATCTTAATAATCTGACATTAAAATAAAGATAAAATACAATTTTCATGTTATAAATTAATTAAAATAGTTGCTTGTAAAATGTTGTTATTCACTAAATTTATAATTTTAAATCAAAATATGATAATAAATACCAACTTATACGCTTTTTCTTTAGAATTTTTTTATTACCTCTCCTAAAATTCATTCCTAGATCCATTTTAGCTTTTCAAAAAACCCCAGAAATATTAAGTTGGTCAGTATCCTTGAAACTTTTGGAAATTGAGATGCCATTTAAATATTCTTTCGGTTATATTTGTAATGACAGAATGATAATACAGTTTAAAAAGATATCTATTGTTGTTTCACCGAAAAATTATTTTTGATAAATAAAGCCAAGATTCGAGGAAATTGGTATGATTAAAACAAAATTTTTTCCTTCGTATCGTTCATTAACTATATAAATGACAGGCAGGTCAGTTTCAAACGTATTCTTTTTGATTCGTTATGAAAGTGTTTTTGGCTCATAGACTATTTTTTCCTTTCAGAAAAAGTTGATAAATAACAAATTATCTAAATTACTTGCGAGAGTAAATTTAGGATGAATTGTAAAAATAAAAATTTTAAAGTGACATAAATTTTTGGATTTAATTTTTATTGTTGTAGTTTATAACAGTACAAAATTTTATAAATTCTTGGCAAGGTAAATTGTTCTTAATTTTATTTTTCCTTTCATGTTAAAATACGCCTACTGTCAAAATTCAAAAGTTCGGCATAGTTCAAAGATTTATTATGCTGGAATTACAGAAATACTAATTTCTTGCAGTTTAGGAATGTGATCTATTTATTTATTTATTTATTTATTGAAACACGAATTAATTGAAAGTGGTTAAATAAAGTTTTTATTAGCATCGGTATGCATGGGTCATGACAATTATTCTTCGTTATTTTACAAAAGATCTTACATAAAATACACTTTATGCTTTTTGAATAAATATATTTATACAACTAGTATACTGGTAGAGATCTCAGTTGGAGTCAATATGTCAGATTCGTTATAAAATTCGTTAATGAAAGAAAGCGAAGTATTGCAAGCTTTATGGACAGTTAAATTAAATCATCAGTTTATACAAATCGTTACCAAAATAATGCTGAATTTTTGGAATGGATCTGATTTAGGAATTGATTAGCATAATTAATTGCATTATTAATATTGATTGTTCCACAATTATCTACAAATTTTGATCCCAACATAAACTGATTTCCTGCTATTGATTGATTTGCTTAATTAAACATTTGAATTACTTGATAAAATTGATGATTTTCACTTTCCTGTAATTGTTCTATAAATTCAATATTGATTTGTGCTTATTGTTATTTTTAGTCCAGTTCTAATACTGATCAATCAGGTCGGTGGCTTTTCACAATTCTTATTTTTATTCAATACAATTTGCTTGTTTATTTTCTATATGTTTAAAGATTTTTTCATCAAATCATTTCTAGATCGAAAAGAATACACAGAAATTGAAAGATTTGAGTATCAAGGCAGAAAAAGAGTATTTTGAATCCTCTTTATCTGCTGAAGAAAGTCGGCATAATTGGGAGCAAAGTTATTTATATGTAATGATGATTTTATCTATTTATATGTAGTTGGATTTGTTGTTTAACATTTGAATCACATTGATTATATTTATTATTATTATTATTATTATTATTATTATTATTATTATTATTATTATTATTATTATATAAAAATTTATATTTAAAATATGTAATCAGAAACTTAAAATCTTAGATGAAAAGATTTTAATTGCTGTCATTTTAAATATTAATCTTAATGTTTTGATTTCGGTTTTTGTAGGGTTATTCTGTAATTATTCCTAACTCTTTGTGTTCTTTAATTTCAATAATTAAAAATATTTCCGACGTCTAATAGTAATTATTTATTTCAAATTGTGAAAAAAATTGTACACTTACCCTAACCAGAATAAACTCTAACTTATTTGCTAATTGATGAAACTGTACTTTACAACAATAATTGCCTTTTAATAAAAAGGTTTTATGGGTTTTTTCATTTGATTTGTCTTTAATTAGAGGTTTCCCTTCTTTTTGATTTCCTTAATAATTTTCTGGTTTTTTATCAATAATTTCCTCGATTGCTATCCAATGGTAATCAAAAGATTACGAAAATTAACAAATTGGATTTCCTACCTTGCTATCTTTATATTCAATTTATATTTATGCTATCAATTATATGCCTAATCACATTTTATAATTATTATTATTTTCAATTCGATTTTACATATTAAAAAAAGTTTCAATTTCATGAATAAAATTTTTAAAACACATTATATTTACATTTAAAACTAAATTTTTGGACATTCAATGATTATTTCAAGAAAGTATTAAAAGTGAATAGAACAAACAGCGAATTAAAGTTATTAAAATCAGCTTCAATCATATAAATGTCATGGAAAATATAAGTCTTTTGAATAACTATTTTGTGTATATTGTATAGAATTAAATTTCATCATACGTCTTTACATGTGAAAACGCAATAAAACTAATTTAACAATATGAAATACGAACATTTACAATAATAGTTGGTGTATGCATAATAACATTTAAAAAGATAATTAGTTTTTGTACGTATAATCACTTCCAATTTTACTTATTGAACAAATAATATTCTTTGAATCCAAAGATAAATCAGTTTAATTTTCTATAGAAATGTATGTCGTTGTCACTAAAATTATCAAATTAAAATATTTTGTTATTTATTTAAAGATAACTCTGAATAAATATTACAAGTTATGATGGTATATGATATGGTATATACTATCATAACTATCACAATCTTTTTACTGAACATTTTAATTATCGTATCTTTCGGACCATAAGGCGGGCTTAAAATACTTTCATTTTCTCAAAAATCGTCAGTGCGCCTTATAATAGAGTTGAATAAAGTTTGACTTATCAGAGTTTTGTGTCATTTAATGTGTTCGCTTTATGTATGAGAATACAACCGTAACCAGTCGATCAATGATAGTGCGCCTTATGGTCCGAAAAATACTGTAGTTTATGAGTATTTTATTCTTTATACGGAAAATTTTTATTCGTTTTTTTGAACAAAATTACCTTATTTACTGAAACATATATTCTATTTTAATTTAATATATAGTATATATTAAATTAAAATAGAATAGATAAAAAAAAAATTAATTAATATTATTAAAATACGTAATAAAATAGATAATACAAACTATGAAATAAAATATTTAAAAATAATAAATAACAATATAATAAATTAAGTAATTAAAATAAAATAACAGACAATATAAAACGTTCAGTATTTTGATTAAAATGTTCATTGATAAATGCTTCAGTAAATAAGATAATTTTGTATTCAGTAAAAATAATTAAAATGTTCAGTAAGATGATTAAAATGTTCAGTAAGATTATACTGAACACTTAATCCATTTTACTGAACAATTACTGAACGGTTTATCCAAAACACTGAACATTTAAATCGCACCCGTAAAATAATAATAAAATAACTAATAAATAATATGTTATAAGTTAAATAGTTAAATAAACGTTATTTAAAACAAGTTAAACGAAATAATTTAATTACTCTTTATTTAATGATTATGACATACTTTATACGACACTGTGATGTCCTTGAAATGTTTTAGAGATCAATATGACCTGGAGTATCCAATACATGCTTCTATAAGTATTTAAGTGCTTTAATTTTTTAATTGGTTGTTTTATTTGAATTAATGATTGTCGAGTGATAAGTTTCAAAGATTTAATTTATCTATTTTCACTAAGAAAAAATTTGTTTCTGAAGAAATTCTATCAAATTTTGTGTTTGTAATTTATTATTTTTATTCATCATGTTTACTGAACCAATGAAACGTATTTTTTTTTGAAAAATGTTGTCTTTCAGGGCTTAGATCAGTTACAGAAATTCGAAACCGATCGCTTGAACAATTTAAAAACTGTCATTGAATCATATGAAAAATATATTAATGAAACTCCTGCTTTATACAGTAATATAACATCAAAAATTAAAGTATATTATCGGTTTGTTACTATTCGTTTTTATTTTAAATTAGGTTGATATACAAAAAGCAAATGTTTACGAAGACTTGATGGAAAATTCAATGCATTATACCAACCCAATCGCCAGCTGTGTATAAAAGTGAACAAAACATGTTAACTTTATACGCAGAAAGTAAGGAAAATCCCATGGATTTGAATCGACGCATTGAAAATCTTGAAAAGCGGATCTCTGCTCTATACCAAGATCAGAAGAAACAAGATAATCTCAGACAAGGTTTAACAAATTTTATTAGTTTTTTTGCAAAACGGTTAAACTTCCGAATTATATGTAAAAAATTATTCTAAGACTGATATTACAAATACCCAAAGCATAAATAAATTGCCTAGTTTAGTGTACCAAATTATTTTAACTATTTTTTACAATAATAATTAAAAGATAGATAAAACAACAAAGAAGTCATAAAATTTGGTCGGAAGCCACACAGGCACAAATAATGTAAAAGTAAAACATTTGTTGGGTTATTATTATTGTAAGTCGGTCACCTCTGACTCCTCGTGTCCTTTTCCCAATCAAATAAGCAAACCCAACACAGAATAATTTTATTTGCACTTTATCACAATACAGATCAATCCGTTTGTTTCAATTATTGTTATCACACTTTCACTAATTGATTTGCACCCTCTGACAATTGTATGAGCCTGTTTATCTGAGGGTAGGTTGTCCAAGGGAGAACCACCCTTTCTGATAGATAACTTTGACTTTTTTACTTGGATTTGGATTCCTCGACTAACCTAGTTACTGCTATTTCCCGTTGATTCACTCTGCTCTTTCGTATCTGTTTATAATAACTTTCGTTTCTTGTCTGGTGAACACTGTCCCTTTCGTGTTTTTCCCTCTTTCTTTTATACTCCTGCTCAGACTGTTTTGCGACGATTGTCAACAATGTTTTCTGCATTATTAAATTATCAAGAATAATTACTTTCCAGTCCGGCATTTGTCAACAACGTTTGGTCCATTACCAAATTGCCAATTATGAATTAACTGCCTCTCCGTAACTTAGCGGCGCCCACTCAATGTTGTTTAGGCTAATTTATTATTCCGTCTGTGCGCCGGGTTTTCCTCATCTCTCGGGTTTTCCTCAGCTCTCGGGTTTTCCGTATCTCTCGGGTTTCCCATTGCCTCGGGCTTCCCATTAGTAATTAATTTTGCTTAATTAATTTCCTTTTTATATTATATTATTTTCTAGGGACCCCCTCACTAAATTTTTATTATTATTTCTGGACTCGTCTCTCAATTCGGCGTTCAACCATACCAATTTCCCCCGATCAATATTACTTTTGAATTTTTATAAAATTTTTAATTAATATTGCACTTTTATCATTTTTGTGTTTTATCGATTTTACTGTGCTTTTTCTTAATACCCCAACACATTTATCACGGAAAATTTTACACAATTCAATAATAATGTTTCATCTAATACCTGATTCTTGTGCAATGATGAGCTGTGACTCCATATTATGACTCCAACATAATCAAAATCTATCGAAACTTCCGAAATAATCAAGGTCTGTCTGTATAATTGGAATAACTTATTATATCCGCGGTCTATCAGTTATCAATTTTATTCATGCCTTTTAATACCCAACTAAGAAATTTCAATAACGCTAACTTAGGCAATTACGATAAATTGTTTATTTTCATTGTGGGAATTTTCTTTAGGTGACTGAGAAGATTGAGTTGATAATCAAAATTAATAAATGTTTAATAAAATTCAAATATTTATTTTATCTATTGATCAGCTATTTTCAATTTTTACATTTATTTATATAATAATGTAAATTAATAAATTTTAACTAAACACTAATTTTTGGTAAATCTTTTTATTTTTAATTTTTTTTATTGCTGAATTCCAAATTTCATTTTTCAATATTAAACAGCTGTCATTCAAATTCATGAATAAAAATTCATCAAACTACACCCGTCAATGAAAGCAACCTATAATATAAAAATAAAGTCAATAATTTCATATTATAGAATTTTAATCTTGCAATGAATAAACGAATTTATGGATAGCGAGAAAGTGAAAGAAAAATAAACTGAACACGCATAAGCACATCACGTACTAAAATATGCGTGTAAACTTTCGATATGTGGAATTGTTTCACAAATTTAACTAGGCAACAAAACTTTGGTGAGAAATTGTTCTTTTATTTTACTTTCAAACTTGTATTATAAGTAAGTTATATTCATTGCAAACATTCAAAATAAACTTTGCAATTTAACAGGTAAGTGAATAAAACTTCGCAATTATTATTTTAAAATTCAAAATTTCTTTAATAATTTTAAATAATACATCTTTGAAACTATATTTTTCATAATTAGTAGAATGTTTCATGTTTAAAATCACAATTTGGGGTGAACCCCCATGAAAAAATTTTTAAGAAGGTTATGACTGAGTTAGAAACTATTTTGAAAGTTAGTTATGTAGTCGCAAATTCAATCGCCAAAAAATCGAAACCATTTTTGAGCGCGAGTTTATTAAGGAATGCATGGAAAGGTTGGTAGATATAATTTTCTCTGATAAATAAGATAATATTTTTAAAACCTAATTGTCTTAACAAACTGTTGCTAGAGTAATTGAAAAATTTGGGAAATCTATGGTAAACAATTTGAAAATTACAAGTTAGTAGTTTTAAGCTTTATTCTTTGACAGTGAACAAAAGTACGGATGTCGCTGATGTGGCTTAGTTTGCTAAATGTATTAATTAACGGTTTATCATAACTGAAGCATTGACTTCTTTAGTACCTGTGAGGATATTTGAACATAATTACCCGTGAGCAGTAAAATTAAAATTAAATAGTCAAACTAATTAATAAATTGAATTAAAAGATTGTATAAAGAAATAATAAAATTTAAATAAATATTTTAAAAGTAAAAGTTTGTTAAATTTAGTTAAATTTAAGATTATTAAAAAAATTAATTTAGTTTTGTTATTTCAAATTTTTTAAAAATATAGTGTAGATTTTAAATTAATTAAAATTGTTAAATTAGTTAAATTAATGTTAAAATTTAAAATTACTTTAAAATTATTTATTATTTTTAAATAAATATTTGATTATTAAACATTAAAATAAGATTAAATGAAAATAAATTGTTCGCTCTTAACTTGTTTATATATCACGGGAGAAGTCAGGATTTTGGAATATAATAAATGATTTGGATTAATAAAAAATTGATCTCTGATTGTGAAATAGTGGTGCTCGGCTATGATTGGTAAAAAGGATATATTTAAGAATAATAGAAGACGATGTCATTGCTGCCGGAAACTCTCAGTTAGTCAAGTACCACTGCACAATATACCAAGAAAATTTGTGTGGAAAAGTTTGAAAATCATCCATGTTATGCAAGTCGTTGTCAAAAACTATGAATTCTATAAGAGTCCGGAAATGGAATCATCACTAATTCCAAAAATTTCTTGAAAGTTCGGATACTGAGTGTGGTGACATCGTATACTTTACAGAAATAATGTGGCTTAGTATAGGTCAAATTTTAGAAAGATTATGTAAAGTTCTTAATAAAATCAAATTGTGTATAAAATATATTTAAAAAAGGTCTGGACCAAGACATGATGATAACAATTAGCTTGCAGATTTAGCATTTTTGGCAGATCTGACTGCCCACTTAGATGACTTGAACACTTGCTTCATGTTAAAACCAACTAATCAGTACAATGTTTCAAAGCATAAACGTATTTCATTTGAAATTATCGCAACCCCAAATAAATGCTAAATATTTTTCGCATTTTCTAACGTTAACTAAATGTAATTCTAAAAATCAGAAAAATCACACTGCCTTACTTCTCGATTTAATTCGAGAATTTAAAGATAGATTTCGCGATTTTTGTGTAAATAATCAATTCTTTTGTATATTTGCTACGACGATTATCAATCGATACAAATGTGAAGCCAGCAAATTTTTAAGTAAAATCCATAGAGTTTCGCTTTTGACAATCAAGTATCTTTGTTTGACTTTTATAAGTCTCTATTCTGTCGGGCCTGATATTGATGTATTTGTTTCTCAAAATCAATTAGTTTTATGATTTAATTAACAATAAAATAATAAACATGTTAAATACATATTATATTATTATTTACTCATCAACTATGGTTCTTTCAATGTGGTCCAAGGAAGCTAAAAGATTTGATATCCCAGGAACAAATTTAATTGTAATGGATATACAGACACCAACTAGGAGTTTTCTATATTTTGAAATAGAATGCATTTAATCGCTATGGAAACCGGCACTAACGTGGCATCGGTCAATGCGATTGGAGGAAATTCTCACAATACAAGATAAACAGGGCCGATACTTTAAGCTATTAAAATCGAAAATTATGAAGAATCCTTAAAGTAATTTTTGCAGAAAAATTAGAGAAATTAATTTAAAGATTTTCTTCAAAATATGTGGTTTTCTAATATTTGTAAACTATTTGCAGTTTATTTGTTGCTTTAGTTTTAAGGAAAAACTTAACAATCATATCCTTGTTATTTTTAGGAACGTTATAGTTGATTCATAAAACCGAACACTTTCAAATATTTTTATTTTTATACATTATTGGTGAATTCCATTTTATTTTCTGGAGTACAATTAATATCCCAAAATTGAATTGTTCCATTCACTGCAGAACTAAGTATTACACCAGCGTTTTTGATGTTCCAAGAAAATCCAAAACCTTCCTGAGAATGTCCTTGAAGAACGAGATCGGGCTTACATCTGCCATTTTGATTTGGATTGCTGGGATATCTCGTATAGTCAGACAAATATACATTAATATCTGTATGAGCAGTGACTAAACCATATCCTCCAAATTCTTCTTTCTCAGCATCATCTCTGGATTCGAAACATTTATATTCATTTGGTACAGTCACTGATGCAATGAGAAGATAATATTGTTCTTCAGTTTGTGTACCAACTATAATTCGTCGAGTGAAAATGTCGATTATTTCCTTGGATAGTTTTGGAAATTCGAATCGTGATTTATGGCGAATCCAATGAAGCCAGTTCTCAATGTTTTCCTTGATCCATTCGCGGTAATCACATGGAAATTTAAATATATTTCTTGTTTCCTCAATAAATTCGATGTCTTTCTGATCCAAATCACAGTTCCGATTCTTCTCTTGAAGATTTTTACAAAATTCTGGTGAGTTCGCGATTGTTATATAGGTTTTCTTTTCGACAACGGGTACCCCATTTTTGTTATAAATTGATATTTGAGTGTGGCTTAATGAATGAATACATGGAGTCTTCCGTGAGATCGATATTCTATTATTACTGGTCCACTGATCTTGGGATATTCTGTTACTGTAAGGAAGATCATTAGTTTTCATATTTTGATGACTATCATATAACGAAAATGATTTGTAATATTTGTCGTAAATACTGCTTTCCAAACTTTGCATAATTAAAATAAAATCCAAAAGATTAACTAATTCTTTAATCACTTTATCGTTATATATATTAATAATGATTTCCATACTATTAACCTTCGAAGATATATCGTCGATATTATTTTCCAATTGATCAATCATTGTCATTATTTTTGAAATTTTATGATAAAAGTTATTTCCATTGACCAAAGAAGCTTCATAACAATCTTCCTTTCGCCACAAATAGCACAAACATCACTACCGTCTTTCTGCACATTATAGCTAGACGAAGATTTTTTACCCTTTTTATTAGGATTTTCATCAAGACCAAAAGAGTTTTTGTGCAAATCTTTCAGTTGATAGTAAACATTTCGCGATAAATCAATCCATTGTCTTTGTTTATCTTTGTCGGAATATCTTAATCCGAAATAATCTTTTTCTTGTATGTCTTCTAAACGTTCACAAACTTCATCTAATAACCACATTTTATGATCGTGAGTACATTTTATAAAATTATTCATAAATCATCAATTTACTAAATATTTATTAAAAATAAATTTCCAAATTCTGAGATACTTCAAAATAGCATTAATTAATTTCAAATTTCACATTAAGCGCACTTGGAGTTAGATCGATATTTGAAGATTAAAAGAAAACTGTATTTTTATATTATTCATTTTTGATTAATATTTTTTAAAAATTAATTTTTCATTTTCTTTTATTTTTAATTATTGTTGTTACTTGGAGAAAATACTCAAATTTTGAATCCATTCTCCAAATTACTAAACTACATGGGGGCTAAGGGAACAAACTAACCAAATTCTCAACAATTAGTTTGTTATAATTTTATGAGTATTATAGCAAATATTAAAGTATATAGAACGAATTCTACTAATTAGCCTTTAATCAGCCCTTAAATCAGTAATGGGATTAGTTTTTCTTTAAAATTAGATAGGTTGAATAAGATTTCTGAGCCTAATGCTTTTGTTATAAACAAAATATCAATTGTACAATAATTTCGTTGTTGTCTAATTAAATTATTTTGATTGCAAAATTTGAAGGAAAAAACTTTTTTTAAGAATTAGATACGTTGGTGGTCAATTATCAGTAATTCGAAAGATAAACAAAAAGAAATTGAAGAGCGTCGCAATATGAAAAGATACAAACTGAAATTTCGTAAAGCGAGGCATTAGTGTACTAAATTACATAAGCCGAGTATTTGTCATAAAATTATGGAAATAGAATGAGTGATCAACAAAAAACATCAAAAAAATTAATTACAAATTTATAAAATTTGAAAAATAATATTGATCGGGAAAAACGGTATGGTTGAACGCCAAATCGAAAGAAGAACTTAAATATAATAAAAATTGGTGAAGTGTCTCTCTAATAAAAGTTTTAGGGAAAAAACTAATTAAAATTAATTAGTCTCCTAATGTAAAAACCGAGCTAATGGGAAATCTGAGCAATAAGAATAGGCCGAGACATGTAAAGACTCGAATTGTACAGAGATTCCGGAGAGTAAATAAGATAATAAAAGTTATTCAGATAAAATACTCCAAGAGTGGACCAAACAATTCGGATGTTCAAAAACAATTAACCAGGTTATAAAGACATATAACTTCGAATTTCAGGCAAGATTATGTACTAACAATTAAATATTTTTCCAAGAGACTCTATAAAAACTTTGGGTGAATTTAAATTAAATCAACGTGCCAGGCGAGATGAGTTTCCACTGGGACATCTGGCTTCACGTTGTTTAATTGATTTCTGGTAGAAAAGTGCAGATGGTGTGACAATTTGTGAATTTGTGATCGAAATCAATAAACGTATTCTAAGTTGGGTTTTGGTTATTTGATATATAATAATAAGAACACGAGGAGTTAGAGATTGATCGAATGGTACATAATTAGCCAACATATAAATAGATAGATAACAATTGACTTCATTATGAAATTAAATAAATTCAATTTCGGATAAGTCTAGCAAGAGTCAACTATCTCCCATAATCAGATGAAACTTTAGGTTCTGGTCAAATTTTTTAATATTTGGCTAGTATTAACTATTATGAATTGATAAATACTGGCAAATTTTACTAAATATAAATATTTTTATGTGTCTATTTAATCATTTTGATGCTAAGAGTGTAATCAACAATCTTTCCAGGTTTTATGTAATATCATCAAATAAATGAATATAAATTTAATACGCTGCTATGCATGTCAAAATCATCGATTTTGTTTTTCAATATTAACAAAATTTCCATTCATTAGTTTTTATTTTTGCAATTACATTTTCTAGGGCAACGGAATCTTTTTACAATTATTGGTTTCGCGTTTATCGTTTTATTTGCTATCTGTTTATTTATTTATAAATTTAGTGTAACATTATTTTTAGGTGCCATTAAAATGCTCAGTGTATACGAAGAAACATCGAAATTTTCAGATGATGCTACAAGAAAAAAGACAATAAGAGAATTTAGCAAAGTAGATATTATTTTGATGTTTTCTATTAAATAGCGTATATTACATTAAAGAAGTTAGTATTATGAAAATAAGTTATGGTTCATATAATCAATAAGTCTTAAAATAACAACACAGATCAGTTTAACAGAATTCATTAAAATTTTAATAAAATCTGCTTCAAATGACTTTATTTGCTTTAGAAAATCACTCGTTTTTCATCTGTGACCCATCACCCTTGAGAAATTAAATTCACGAATACAGTAGGCTATATTAACAAAGAGTTAAACCCAATGTTTTCTATAATATATTTATATAATTATAATAATATTATTTCAGTTATACTAATATGGTTACCATCTTATCATTTAAAGTCATCATAATATTGACTAGCTACAAAAATTAATTTGAACTTACTAAAACAGATTCCAAAATTAAAAATTTGCCTATAAATATTTTTTTCAGTACAAAAGACTTTGATTTAAAAAATACATTTTTTTTTAAACGGTTTTATTTTCCCTGAAAAAAATTAAAGTTTCACATGTCATCATTTGAAGAAACAAATGTAAATTTTTGACAGAAAAAAACTTCATAATTGGGCAGTGTTGTCAGTTAGGTTTGAAAATAAAATTCTCACAAATAGCGACGAAAAATTTTAATTTCACTACATCACCATGTTTTCGCAAAAATCAAGATAATAATAAGTTTTATTTAAATAACAAAAAAAACCAAAATTTCATTACTGTTTCTAAAAATAAAACAAAATTAATATAAAAACTGTAATTTTTTCTGTCAATTTTTTGTGTCGCAATATGAAAAGACACAAACTGAAATATCGCAAAGTCAGGCATTAGTGTACTAAATTACATAAGCCGAATATTTTACATTATTGAAATTATTAATTTTAATTGGAAATTCATTTAATTTATCCCATCAATAAATCATTTAACTCAGGGATGAGCAATGTTTTGTAATGGCGACCACATACAAACAAAAAAATTCACACTGGCCACGTGTAAAAAATATCGAAAAAATAGCATATATTTATTATTTTTTATTAAAAAAAATTGATCATTCCACAATTCTATACAAATGCTAATAAAATTAAAATTCATAAAACAATTAGAGCTTTTGTGAAATCTGAGGATTTTTTGCAATTTCGTTTCAAAAAAATGTTTTTATAATGGAAAAAAAGCCTCGACGGGCCGCGAAAAAAACGACATGGGCCGTGGGTTTCTCATCCTGATTAAAATCATTTCTTAATTTTCGTTTTTATTCCTAAAGATTTTGTATATTACTTAACGCAAATTTTTGAAAATAAATTTGAACGACGATTATAAGCTGATCGGGTCATTTTAGAAAACTTGTAACAAAATTTTCGGTTAAATATAAAAGACAACAAATAAAATAATCAATATTTTAGTAAAAATGATCAGTAATTTTTAATGTTTTTGATCAGTATTTTAAGTAAAAAATGATCAGTAAAAAGTTTTTTTGATCGGTATTTTATTAAAATGATCAATATTTAAAAATAAATAAAAATTAAATAATGGTCAATAAAAAATGTCATTCTAATAAATTACTGATCATAAGAATAAAATACTGATCATAAACATTGAATTAATTACTGATCAAGTGATACAGATATTTCATATTAAAAAATACTGATAATTTGTATTAAAATATTGATCATTAAAACCTAATCCAATATAAAATATTGCTCTTTTGCCGAAAGCTTAATTAAAATAAATAAAGTTATCAATAAAATCAGATTAATTAAAAATTTAAATTTATGTTGGATAAATTTTAAAATATAATAAATCAAAAACAATGTATAATGGATAGATGTAATGAAATACGTGATGAAGTAGGATAGTGCTCATATAACATGATATAGATAGAATAAAAGATGAAAATTAATATTTTATTATGTTAAAACGCATTATCGTGTTTTTATTTTTTGATAGTTAATTGACTTTTTATTATAAAAAAGTTATTTTAGCTTCAATATTTTTTGTACCAGTATCATAATATTTATTATGTTTTTCAAGACCCAGTCTCTCGTGAATCTTCTTAGTGCAAATATCTATAAATTACTATTGGCTCTTCATAGTTGGAAATCGAAACCAGCTCCCCCTGATCCATTAATATCATTAGGAATGAAAATTATTAACATTGTTGATCGTAATTCTATGTTAACATCAATATTGGAAAGTAAACCAGGATCTACCCTTTCACCTTGTGAGCCTGGTTTAATGATCAGATCAAATTCTAGCAATAGTGAAGTTTTTTCTGGAAAAGGCACTCTTGATGATTTCGATGATTTTGAAACAGATTCTGAAGAAGAAATGTCAGTTAATAAAAGACTTCCAGCTAGACCTCAGTCTCAAATTAGTGTTAACAGTAACAAACAATCATTTAAACGGCCACTCCCGCCATTGCCCAATCCATCTATTGTTGTTGATAACAGAGAAAAGTGTAAAGCCTTGCATGATTTTGAGGCCCGAGATCAAGAAGAATTATCATTTCAAGAAGGTTAAAAAATTTCATAATTTCATATATTCCAACCAATGATTTAAAAAATATTATCTGGAAATTTTTATTAACCACCGTAAAATTGACATAATTAAATCACCTAAAACACAAAATGGGTCTGTAATAATTAACTTTTTAAAGGGTCAGATAAACAAACATAAAATTGAATATGAGCCATACAACAGGTAAATAGAAGCTAATAAAAAATTTAAACAGTTTTAGGAAATTGCAAATTACATCCTCAAATGTAAATTACATATTTTGCCAAATTATAACTTTTTAGTGTCATACATTTTGACGCCGGTTACAATTGCAATAAGTTGAATTTTTTAATACAACTTTAAGTTGATCTTTGGACAACATGTGTTCTTCATACCTCTCAAGTCGGTTGGGTCTATGTATTCGGTTACTGAAAATTCTTTGTCTCTAAATCAACATTCATGATAATTCCTTTTCCGCTCAAATAATTATCATTGTGGTCATATGTAGTGATATCAAGCCGTCAATTTCTTTACTGACTGGTTGCCATTTTTCTTTCGACCCTATTAAATTAGCTATTTTTTGGAGATTTAGTAGCGATGAATTTTGTAGAATGAATCTCTGACCGTGACTTTAAATATTATCTGATGTCTTGAGTTCCGACTTCTGTCAACTATCAAAACTAATGTCGGTTTTTAGCACTTTTTCAAAAAATATCCAGCAGTGGATCCACTAGATATGATTTATTTTGGGTTCTACACTCCCTAAGCATTGATTTTTAAGTAATCTATTGCATCTTAATGTCAAGTAATAATGTTATTTGTTGAATGTTCATAATTTGATATCTGGTCCTTGGATTGCATCAGTTCCAAAGCCCTAAAATTAGCACCGAATATAAGAGGTAAAAAATCTAAAAATTGAGAAGGAATAATCATAATTAGTGTTGTTAAATTGTGGTAGCAATTACTTTGTATCAACTCCAAAACCATCAAAGATGTATGACCCTTTCCCTTAGGTGCGTGACGTCCTCATATCTTATTTTAGTTTTTTTAACAATATCAAAATTGAAATCGAATTCATTTAAAAAAATAAGCTATACATAGTAAAAAGTTTTTAATTTTCTTAGATCAAAATTATTTATATATTTTAATTATTTATGCCTTGAATGCTCAAACGTCTGATTTCGACTCCTCTGAATCTCTCTAATTCCATTTTTGATTTTTTGAACTATATATGTAACAAAATTATTAACAATTATTTTTGCTAAAATAATTTTTCATTTCAAGGTTAAAAAATTTCATAATTTCATATATTCCAACCAATGATTTAAAAAATATTATCTAGAAATTTTTATTAACCACCGTAAAATCGAAATGCTTATTCTTTTCATATAAATAAAAATATCAAAAACTATTATTGAATAAGTATTTTTATTTTAAAATATATAGTTAAATTGAAAAAAAAAATGTCTACTTTTTGACAAGTATTTCTTATAGTAGTCGTCATACTGAGTAGTGTATAAGGAGGACTATGCCCCGTGGATATTTGGTTTGAAAAAAACAGAGACCCCCCTAAAAAAAATTCGGGGGAGGGAGGTTAATTTTTTTAAAATCATTTGTTTTAATTAATGAATTTTTATTTAATATAATTTTTTGTTTAAATGTTCAAATTAAAAATATTTTTAATTCATGATAAAAAAGTCTAATTATTTTTTCTCGATTAAAAAGCATAAAAAATAAAAATTGGCTCAAATCGCCTGTCGACCAAAAAGCCTAAAATATATTTGCTCGATTAAAAATCCTGAATATTTTTATTTTATTAACTTTAATTATTTGTTTTAACCAAGTCAATAATATTATTTATATTTTAATTATATTATTATTAAATTAAATTTTTTGTTTTAATGAAGTGAATTAAATAATTATTTATTATTTTATTTTGATTTAATTATTTATTTTATATTATTATTATTATATTTTATTATTAACATTTTTTTTGATTTATTTTTATTTTTAAAATTTAATTGTAAGTCTAAGAATAATTTTTCAATGTAAAAAAGAATTAAAAATCATCGATAAATTTTGAATTGTAAAAATAACAAACTTTCAATCCATACAAATATTTTTGTTGACAATAAAGATTAAATAAAAAAGATTAATTTTTATTTCAAACCAAAAATATCTGAGTAATATGCTTTACGCATTTCGGCCAACAATATATGGATTGTTTGGTCACATTTGAAATCGTGGGAACATGGACATCCATTTGAACATGTTACTCTGATACTATCTTTACAAACAATGCAATTTGCAACACATCGGTCAGCAGATCCCTGAACGTTGTCATAGTGAATCTCGAGAAGTTCTTCAATGTTAATCCATGTGAAATGGTAAATTTTTGTTGCGAGAAACTCTGGTGCGCAATAATCCAACGTATTTTTAATTATTGGATAAAGTCTCTAAATTTTCTTTAAAATTACTTCAAAGAGATAAACTAAATAATAAAATAAAATACATATTTAAATATACATGATTTACCTTTTGACATTTTTTAATACTTAATAAAAAATAATACTAACTTAAAAACATAAAAATTTTAAACATCAACAAAAATATATAAAAACAAAGAATATTTTCAAATTATTTATTTATTCAATGTTCTTCATAATCGTCATATTTTTCATTAACTTCCGAACATTCTTTTGGATTGTTACCGAAAACCACATCACCTTCCCTATAATGACCATATGCTACACTTATATTTTTCCCCACAAAAAAACCCTTTTATCATCCATATTTGTTAATGCAGTTTTACTGTTTTTAATTGTAAATAATTGATGTTTTTTACTAGTAATACGAGTTTGGTACCGAAAAAATTAAGTTTTTGTTATAATAATTTAGGTATGACTTATGTTTTAAGTCGGTACCCTTCAATGTTATACCCTTAGCTTTGATACTTTCAACTTCAGACAAGAGGCTATAACATTTTAGACGAAGGAACACCCACTCCTTGTATTTAAGTCCTTTATTCTCATCTTTGAACTTTCTAATGACAGAATCAAGGTTCCTACTATACAAGGGATGTTTTGGGTCATAATTAGAAGTATCGAGGAGATTATCAAGAACCATACAAGATAAAAGAATGTCTAACTTACAATTCTTAATTTCTAGAAAAAAGGAATCGGTGTCCCCAGCAACTATATTAATTTCACAAGTGAATTTTTTCGATATTTTTCTAACTCTATATATTGTAATTGATACATCCTAAGTTTAGATAAATTGAGTACAGTTTGTCCAATGTAACTCGGTCGATCTAAACACACCGATTCATTATTTAATAACACAGAGACCAAATCATTGTCGATTTTAAATGATTTCCGAAAAGTTTGTATTGAGCAATAATTAATTAATTTGCTTGCAGAATTGCATAATCTTAAATTAATTCGTTTTTTAAAATTTTCTACGGTTTTTCCGTAGAGGCTATTATTTAAAAATTATAATAGTTTTTACCTAAGTCATTGGTTGATTGCGCTCTAAGTTGTGTGTTAGTGTCTATATACTTTTTAAATATTGAATTTTGTTAATATTTAATGGCTCTATGTATATGTGTAATTTTAATTTGTAAAGAAACAAAAAGCTGCAAAAGTCTCCATTGAAGAACATAATTCATTTTTGGATAATGTGTTAGCATTAACTTCTCAACCTTAGAACCCGGAGCGCACATCTTTTCAGCAGCTACTGAAAAATCATTAAGTTTATCATGAAGAAATGTTGGGATTTCTAAATCTAATTCAAATTTGACAGCAAATGACAGTGATTCAAGATCCTTATTCAAAAAACTAATAAATTATTTAATTGATTAGTATCAGTAACCCAATCAAAATCTCCATATGGTAATGGTTGACTTAAAGCCCAACCGTAGAGATTATTGATGTCAATGTAAAGCAGTTCGGTGTTGTCATCAGATATTACGTGATGTTTATTAACAAAGGTTAATCCACAACGGATTCCCCCTTCGAAAAAATTATACATTTCCATGTCAGTGAGAAGTTTAATTGATTCTTCAAGAGTCATAAGAGACGATGCCCAAGACATACCGGGAATTCCATAAAAGTTAAGTGGTTCCAATTGGTTATGAGCTAAAGACTTTGAACGAAATTGCTGGAAAAAGTCAGCCAAAAGAAAAACATCAAGTTTGAGGTAAACCATCATATAATCTAGTAAAGAGTTACAATTGGTTTCTACCCAAAAAGATTGAGCCTTACTATATTCGGCTTCAGTTACATCTTCCCAAATCGGTGGAAGTTCATATGTAGTTTCTATAACTTCTTGAGAAGTTGCAAAGTTATAAGGGAAAATGCCTTTAGTATCGATAATACTACATACAAATTCCGAACGAGTTAAAGGAAAAGTGGTCAGTGTTTTAACTGCGTTACTTAATGAACTATTAATAAATTGACAAGAATCAATGAATTTTACAGTTAATCCACTGATTCTTGCCGACTAAGAAAGAAACTTTTCACTTGTTACAGGAATACAACTTATTTTCCACGTGTTAAAATCACTCATACCATACTTGAGGATATAGTGAAGATCATACCCTCTCAAATTATGAAAAACAACTGGAAATTCAAACCTTATTTGTCGAGAAATATTACATTTGGAACAATCTGCTCCCAAATATTTTCCAGTAAAGTGATCACAGTCCTTCACCTGTACTGATAAAATCTTATTACACAGATAACAACAAGCTGCCGAAGAAAACGAAAAAATGTCTGAGTCTGTTAATAATATTTTCTTTTTATAATTATTTTGATGAAAGGGTAAAACAGTATTAATTAAATATTATTTATTCCTTGTAGAAAATTAACTACACAATCATCACTCAGAAACTCTTGTATGACTTTTCACCTGTAAAATTGTTAATTAAAAGTAAACCGGCCGAAATCGGCATATGTATTTGAAAATGTATGTCATCTGAAGGTATGATAGCCTGAAAAATCAGCGTAAAGGACGAAAGAAGGAGTTACAGTTTTAGCCCAATTCTTAAATTCCAATTTTTTATTTAAAGGTAATGTATAAAGAGTTGTGACTAATTGATTTTTATCACACAACCTTTATGTTTTTTTAATGAAATTATATTGCGAAAACCATTTAGACATCGATGACACCATATACTTTTAACTCTAGTATCAGTAAAAGAATGATTCCTATAATTTAAAAGCCTATCTAATTTAGTAACAACGATATAATGATAAAAATCAAGGCTTTCTAATAAAATTAAATTAATAGGTTGTCCCCCAACAACTTTAGAACAATGAATTATTTCGACATAAGGATGTTTGAAAACTTCAGGGTTAGAAAAAATATTAATTAAATTATTTTCATCATGCGTAAGGACATAAATGGAAATATTTGGATTTTTAGTTTCAAATTTTGGAATGTCACAAAGTTTCATAGGTAAATCCGAAGGTGAAAAGTCAAGTTCAGAAGTGTTGTAGCTAAAATACTGTAAATAACGTATAAATTATCGGAATTAGCAACATTTACGGTACAATGTTTATTTAATAAGGATAATAGTATTGGAATAAATCTATGACCACTCAACCGATTTATTTGTGAAAACTTGGCAAGAACAAAATGAATTTCTTTTATTTTATTTATAACCCAGTTACTACCTTAGTCATTAATTAATGTTATCTTTTCGTCAAAAAGAGTAGCGCCTTCATCTAAAAATGAATCACTCATTATTCTGGTAGAGTTTAAAATGACGAAAGATTAAAATTCTCCATCTTTTTCAAACTCTACATCAATAAAAAATTGAATCTCAACAGATCCCATTTTACTGATAACATTATTTAATTTATTAATTAATTGTGTGGGTACTGTAAGTAACTTTAAATTTAAATTCGAAACATCTATCTAACAATGGCATGTGATTGGTTTAAATGGAAATTAACAATAGGTGCTATCGAGCCACCATATTGATTAACAATAACAAAAGGAATATCAATAGGAAAAACATCAGAAGCATCATCTGAATCAGAAATGATTATTACATCATCAACCATCTTTGATCCGTCAGAGTCAGAAAGTATAATAGTATCTATAATTTTAGGAACTTTCAAAGAGCGTGGATTATTATTATTATTTGTTTTTCTTTTCTTTTTTATAATATTATTATTTTTATTAGTATTATTATTATCACTCAATGGTAATTTAAAAATATATTTTCTCTTACAGTTAAACTGTGTTAAATGATTCTTATGGTTTGAATAAAAGTCTGTATAATTCATTTTATAGGTGGTTTTACACATGGGACAAATAAAATAGGTGATGTGGTTATAGGTATGAAAATAATAATTCTCCATAATTGTATCACAATTTCCATCATGTTATTTTAATAATAAATGAAAATAAAATAATTATTTAATTCACTTCATTAAAACAAACAATTTAATAATAATATAATTTAAAAATAATTGACTTGATTAAAACAAACAATTAAAGTTATTAAAATAAAAATATTCAGGATTTTTAATCGAGAAAATATATTTTAGGCTTTTTAGTCGACAGGCGATTTGAGCCAATTTTATTTTTATGGGTTTTTTAAGTATGAAAAAATACTTAGGGTTTTTATTCGATGAAATATTTTTAGGTTCTTTAATCGGATTTGAGTCAATTTTATTCGAAAATACTCCTTATTATAGTACCTATAATACTTATCATAGGCGATTAAGTCGATTTTTATTTTTTAGGTTTTTTAATCGAGAAAAAATACTTAGACTTTTTTATCATGAATTAAAATAATTTTAAAAAAGTTTTTCATTCATTAAAACAAATAATTTTAAAAATTAACCCCCCTCCTTCGAAAAATTTTTTTTAGGGGTTCTCTGTTTTTTGTTTTTTTCAAGCCAAATATCCACCGGGCATAGTCCTCATTATATATTACTATACTGATTTTGCATATATTTTATCGAAATTTTATATTCCTTAGCCGTTATTGCAAGCTAAGGATGTAAAAATTGCATATCAAAAATAATATTTATCTTTATCAGTGATACTCAAATACTATGTCAAGATAAGCTTTATTGTTTGCCGCCAGATTATGCGAATGAATGTCCAATTACCGATGTAAATCAAGATAAATAATAATAACAAATTCCTCTTAGTAATTTACTAACTGGTAAATTCAAATAAAATAATTAATTAACATAATCTCAAAGCTTGACTGGTATTGACTGGTGGCATTCTGTCAGGTTAAAGAAAAAAAAGTTACTTGATTTTTTCAATTCTTGATGGATAATTTTATTTGTAAATGATTAAATAGAAAGAGCTTTATAAATAATTGTCCAGTTGCCAGTGAACAAAAACGAAAATTATTGGAGATTTTTTTGAAAAGGAGTTTTTCAAGAGCTAAACAAAATTCGTTCAACTAGAGACAATTTTCCTTAAATCACGTGATTATAGTATCAAGCGAAAGCTTTTTATTTTGTCAATGAAAATCGGTACAAATAAAAATTATTGATTTGAGTTTCCTATTTGGATCAAAAACATGATGAATTGGATTCTAAGCTCTGTTCTACTAAATACTATATATACATCTTTAGTCTTATTTTCAGCTCAATTTCAATTGGACATTTGGTTGCTGCCAAATGAGTAGATTATTGAAAGTGTTTCGTGAAAGAAATATGAATTGAGAATCACTAAATTATATGAATAAATAAAAAAAATTATTAACTGGTTATTTTGCTTAATTATTTTGTCGATCATAAAACCTTATTATAAACCGGACGGTGCAATAATCAGCTAAGTTGGGTTATTATTTTCAAGTCGGTCAACTCTTTGACTCCTCGTGTTCCTATTTTTATATATCAAATAAATAACCAAAACCCAACACAGAATACTTTTATTGATTTCGGTCACAAATTTACAATTTGTCTCACGATATGCACTTTTCTATCAGATATCGATTTAACAACGTGAAGGCAGATGTCGCAATAAAAAATCGTCACGCCTGGCAATTTGATTTAATTTAACTTCACTCAAAGTTATATATTTTGGTTTCTGAACTTCTCTGTTATTCTCAATATCGCAAATCTCTTTTCGTAGTTTTCGACAAACTGCAAAAGAAAACAGACGGAAAAGTATCTCTCTGGAAAACATATGCAATACTATCTATGAAAATATTCATCTCATTTCAAACTCTCCTTTATAGCGTCTATTGGAAAAAATTTAAATTGTTGTACCCAATCTTTCCTGAAATTCGAAGTTAATTAATTTTAAAATTTGGTTAATTGTTTTGGAACATCCAAGTTGCTCGGTCGGCTTTTAATAACTTTAATTAATTTATTTACTCCTCGGGCTCTTTATATAGCCTGGGTCTTTACATGTCTCGGGTTTTTCTTATAGGTCGGATTTCTTATTGGCTCTGGCCTCTCATTACCTCCGGTTTTCCATTAGTGGATTAATTAATTTTACTTAGTTTGTTTTTTCCCTTTCATTTTCCGTATGGACGCTTCAATAAATTTTTATTATTATATTTAAGTTTTTCTTTTGATTTGGCGTTAAACCATACCCGTTTCTCCCGATCGATATTATTTTTTTAAATTATATAAATTTTTAATTAATTTTCGTACTTTAATTAGTTTTTGATGTTTTTTGTTCTTTTTCGACTTTCCGTACGCTCATTCTATTTCCATTATTTTATGATAACCCAAACATTATAACTTTCACTACTCTTTAATTTCTTTTTGTTTATCCTTCGAATTACTGATAATTGACCACCAACGTATCTAATTCTTTAAAAAAAGGTTTTTCCTTCAAATTTTGCAATCAAAATAATTTAATTAGACCCCAACGAAATTATTGTACAATTGGTATTTTGTTTATAACAAGAGCATTAGGCTCAAATCTTATTCAGCCTATCTAATTCTAAAGAAAAACTAACCCAATTACTTTTTTAAGGGCTAATCTCACCCGTTTTCTCATATAAGTTCGAGTTTTCCATAAGTGGATTAATTAATTTTAATTATTTTGTTTTTTGTCTAACTTTCCCTGAGGACTTCCGATTAAATTTTTATTATTATATTTGAGTTCGTCTTTATATTTGGTGTTCAACAATACACGTTTCCACAGATCAATATTGATTTTCACATTTTATTAATTTTTAATTAATTTTTGTACTTTAACTGTTTTTTTTGTTAACTCATTTTATTTCCATATTTTTATAACAACTCCAACATAACTAAGGATATTGTTTTACTATTATATCCTGAAATTTGTAAAAATCTTTTAGATATCACTGAAAAAATATTTTTAATATTTGTTTGATTAAAATATTTAGGGAAATCAAATTTTTTTTATTATTTTTAGCATTTCACTGCAATATATGTGTGCATTTTTAATTTAGGAGATGTGATTACAATTAAGAGAAAAATAAATGATATATGGTGGGAAGGAGAATTAAATGGGAAAATTGGCTTGATTCCTAAAGACTATGTTAATGAATTATAACAATTAAACTTCGCTCTTCTATGTTTTGACTTTTATAAAACCGAAGTTTGAAGTATTTGATGTTAAAGCATTACTATATTGGATATTTTCCTATAATTTAACGAGAGACTTGTGCACCAGCTTTATTTTCATCTAATGAAATTTAATTTTAGTCTTGTTGATGAGGAATTAATGCTTATTATTGGGATTTTTAATAAATATTATAACGCTTTGTATTTGTATATTAACTCTACATTTTATTGTGTCTATATAGTTATTCAATGTTTCGTTGTATTTCATTACGATTATAAATCAAAAATTTGAGCTTTTCAATATAAAACAAACCGACTGGTCGCGCTCAACACGTATCGCTTCGAATTATTATTCAAACAACATCTTACCAACTATGCTCAAATAAGTTAAATGATCCTTCCAGCTTCCTCCCAAATTACATTTAACAAGAAACTTTTCATCCTATCTAAAGATCAACTAACCTCGAAATGAGAGATTAACTCTCGAAATGCAATTGTAGTGAACCTTTACCAAGTAATATGACCATGTTAACTAAAAATTGCAAAGATCCTTTAAAAGGTAGGCCTCCTCTCCTGTTTCTGCTATTGACACTCATTCCGCAACTCTAAAAAATTCTTGCTGAAATCCTCAAAAAATTGCATGTAGGCTTAGCAAAAATACCGGATTTTTTAAAGTCGGTTTATTTTTTTCACGAATACCGGTATAAAAAAAGGAAATAATAGAAAGAGCTATACATATACAAACAATATTGATATTAAATTCAATAATCATATTTTATTGCCAAATATGTTATTTTTATTGAAATAAGTGTCAAATGTGACCTTATTATCGTATAAAACATCCCAGTAGTAGCAAACGCTCTTTCGGAATCCGCACTTGTTGGTCGATTAGATTTTATACCTTCGTAAATCATCATCAAATATTTACCCTTAATTCTTTTTCTTCAAGAAACTAAATTTCTCTTTACGGTTTGCGCCGCATCTGTTGGCTCCTGGGTGATTTCATTTTCAAAATCAAATAACAACTTGAACCAGAAAACCTTCCTCACATTGTCATTTCTAAACTCGATGCTACTCACAACACTATCAGAATTGAAGAAACACAAAATTTTGATATTGAATACTCCGTGACCAACTAACTGTTCAAGAAACGAATATAATGTTCAATGGATCAAATCAACTTTGGATATTATTATTGTATTCCTACATTCACGTTTCTCGAAATACTTACAGGTATTGATCAATTCAATCTTTAATCGAACATCAGTTACTACAAGTTCACTTATGTCGAAGATTGATCAAAGTTTGTACAATTACCAAGATACTGTCTGTACAAATAAGCTTATGAGAATTTTATTGTTTGTCAACTGTTTCGACTGCATTATTTTATTGTAGGACCTTTACCATAATCGGAAGTAAAAATAAATTTTTTATATTTATAAATTATTATAATTTGAATGATTTAATTTATAATATAATATTAATATCTTCAACTTCCATAGTATCCCTTTGATTTACGTTTCATTTTTAATTTCAAAAAATGTGTTAAAATAAAATAAATAAAAATGCATTACAAAAAAATTGTATTTGAAAATAATTTCATTCTTCATGGAAAATCAAAGAATGTATTTAAGTAGTACACTAATTTATATACAGTTTTTAATTTCACAATAATTTTAAAACTTTTATGCAACGTCAATTGTAAATGTAAGTAGTTAATAAATAATCAACATAACTGAAAATGAAAAAACTTTGCTACATAAAAAATCAAATGTTGATAATAGATTATATTAAAGAATCCTGAAATAACAAGAGAGTCGTAAATTATCAAAAAAATTAACAAAGGGCTCGCGCAACCCAACTATAGCTCTTTGTAAATCCCTCCTAGAAGAGTCTTTGTGTGGCCACCGAATATATTGTACATATTTATTTTTATTTAGGTTTTATTGAAGGTTTTACCCATTTGAATACATTCGCGGGAAAATTTCTTTCAAATCTTCCATTTACTACTTAACTGTATATAGTTTTGATGAGTTGTGGGTATCGCGATCTGAACCTTCCCAACATTGTTTATTTACAAAATAGTAACCTGATCATACAAGACGCAATTCTCCCAACTGGCACCTTTTGTTAGATGGCTGTGGACACGTAAATTTACAGTATTTACAAATAATAAGTCCAAAATTTTTGTCAAAATGGAAATCATTCTTGACTAGGCTTCTCAAATTTCCGTAGAAACCATGTGCAAACTTGCTTGACTTATCCTGGATTTGGCTGTTCACTCAAAGCTGCGATTTAAACATTGATTGGTGTTCTTCCATAGTATGCAAGTTGTTTGAGTGCAAACAACATAGGGTATGTGACTTCGTTGCTTTCATGACTTGCTGAGTAGGAGGTCTTCAGAGACCTGGCGACTCGCCAGTGGAAAGGATCTTCACAGCCAGACCCTTTTTCCAATTAAATCTGATACCTCTATTGTAGAGTCACTTTTAACATGAACGCCACTTTTTTTCAAGATGTTCCAATTCTTGAATATCACCAACAATTCATCGTTAATGTTTCACGTCAATAGATTGAATGAAACCAACTCAGGTCTACAGAAAAGACATTATTCTTAGGATTAATACGCCAGCCATTCAAATTCAGATATTAGCTTTCAAGAAATGTGCCTCATTTAAATTGGATCGATCGACTGAAAGATATACCTATTAGTAGAGGGATAAAGGCCAGTTAGACCATCGGTCCATTGAGACAAAGACATATACCCTCCACGCGCTGGCAAAATTTTTTCAAAGTTTAAAAGTACAAATTTTTGTAGGACAAAGAAAATGACTCATCATAGGTTGTTGGTACCATGTTATTCGTAATCGGCGTGGTCGCCATGTAAGAATTTGAATACGTCATTAAGATTTTTTCAAATAACTAGTTGTTCAATAGAATATATAAACAACGTTTATTATTCTTGACGAATTGGGAATTTTCTGAAACATGGCTGAATTGATATAAATACTATATAATATATATATTTAAGGTTTTATTACTACATTAAATTAACTACTTATTTTTATATATTTAATTTTTAATTTATTTAATAATTTATTTAGTATTAATAATCTTTACAATTATTATTATTATCTCTATATAATAAAAAAACAAAATCACCGACAAAAACTTTTATTGAATAGAAAAAAATCTACTAAAGTGATATTGACGAAGAACTTTAATTGAAGCCCTTTGTATATATCTCCGATATCGAGCAGCGCAGCATCCGCATTCATTAATGTATGGATATTCTGTTCCATATCCTTTAACATCCTATTTAATTTGATATCCTATAGTAATTCGTCGATCAAATTAAATATCCATATTTGAGTGTGATTAAACACCAAGTCGGGTATCAGTACCGGGGCTGGTTTGCCCCTGAACATTTTTTGTAGTTCGGGATACTATAACTCAAGACGTTCTTTGATAACTGTAAAATATTCATCTGAAAAAAGGTAAAATGAAAATAATAATAGTCATTTACAGCAATGTTTGATTTCATTCACAATTATAACCGCGCTCGAGATTCCGTACATTATAATGATTATATTTGAAATAACAGTTAGGTTTATACTTAGTTACACACAATTTTATATATAAACAATGAATATTAATTTAGAGAGATTTGAAAATGTTATAAGAAATTTTAATAAGAATTTTATTAATTACTTGCTATTGTAAAGTAACTAACAGTAATAAATCAATTGTTGTAACCGTGGAAGGCCAAAATAAAACAAGATGTAGATGTCCAGATATCTATGTGTTGGTATATATATTATATATGATAGACAGGCCGAGATATTTGAAAACTCCCATAAAAAGATTATCAGAAAGAATTGAAAATTTAGAAAACTGATTTGAATTAACACATGAGATTTTAAACAGAGCTCGGAACGAAATATATTACGATATTCTTTATCTAAATACGAGAATCGGTATTATCAAAAATGAATTAAATAAACCAATATTCAGATTGAATGAAAATCGAAAACTTTATGAAAAAATGATTAATGAAATTCAATATAGTTATGGCGAAAAGGGTTTATTTTAATTTATTTTTCTAATGGTTATTGAGTAGATCTTACTTAAACGCCTTTAAGATTATTATTCTGTGCACCCATGGTGATTAACATGTTGGTACTGC
Organism: Schmidtea mediterranea; assembly: GCA_022537955.1. Lineage (NCBI taxonomy): Eukaryota > Metazoa > Platyhelminthes > Tricladida > Dugesiidae > Schmidtea > Schmidtea mediterranea. The sequence continues at coordinate 273,907,226 of CM039679.1, forward strand.
AAATAGGAGTTGAAAATTGATGAGCAGGTGAGCTGCATTTCTAGAACTACTCTTCATGATATTTTCAGTTTCGGGTTCTTGACTGCCGATGAAAAGTCTTACGTCTTTATCTTTCTATATCTTGGTTCCAACGCATCTACTTCTATGGCCCTTAGTACAATCAATTCCTAAAAAATATTCTCCTTCAAAAGAAAGTGTTAAGCGATGTTTCGTCAAAAATGATATGAAAAAAAATCCTTTTCTTTTCAATTTACTTATTATGCACTGGTAGAAAATTCTAATTATGAAATTTTGTTTGAATATTCTAATTAATAATAATTCAAAAGTAATAATTCAAAACCAACAACGTTTATTTATTTTTATAGCACTACATAGATATGAAATACACTAAATAGAAATGAATTCGCCAGCATCGTATGGATCAAAATAAGGCTGTCCCTGATTTTATTACTACTCAGTCTTCATCTGCGTCGATGTCAACGGGAAAATATCGAAGCTTCGGGATGCGCAGACGTTACTGGATATCTTCTCTGGAAATTCGACCCGTAATTAATTTAGAGTAAGTTTCGTTCCGGGTTTCAGAAATCACGATTGGAGTCAAAATTGTGCTGGTAGTTGTAGCTGTTGTACTAGGTGTGTTGACTGATCCGGGTTCAATGGGAAGTTGTAAGCTCAGTGACATTCTCACATTTAGGTTCTCGATGGAAACGCTCATGTTTAGAGCATTACGACTCGACGAAGATGTTCTGACTAAACAAGGAGTATAGACCACCTCGAGAGAAAGTTCCAGAGGAGTGAAGGGCGGTGCCGGAATTCCATGTGATGAAATTGGCATCTTTTGAGTTACCGGCATTGTCTTTGTTAGATTGGCTTGGAGAAGAGCGTCTTCCGCTCGTCGTTTCTCTCACCGACGACGGTTCTTATTTTGCTTGTGCTTGATGGGTGGACCAGATGCCAGAGAGTTCACATTTACTGCCGATTCGTTTGTAGATCGAGGTCCAACTTAACTGGTGGAGGTCAATAAACGCAGATGATGAGTCGGTATCAGATTGATTGCATGTACCATTTCCGAGTAAAAGATCTTCCAGGGTGCGAAACTCTCTAGGATCGACTCTCGATGACCAGATTATCTCGAGATTAAGATAGAAGTTGAATCTTTTTATGCAACTCGTATGTTTTGGCTGGAGAGCTTCAGGTTCCTTTGAACTTCTTTGAGGGATTAGGAGTAGCACATCCAGCAGTCACAACTAGTGAAAGTTAACTCACCAGCCGAACCGCCAGTCTGCCCTCCAAAAATTCTATTGGTGTACTTATGATAAATAATAGTTTGGGGGACTCGTTAATTGTACCAAAATATACCACGACTATCCAGAATAGTTAAATTTTTAAGATAAAACTCATATATAGAAATATATATTTTAGCATAAAATTACAATAAATCAAATCCTTACTCCTAGATTATTAAGATTTTCACATATCAAAAATTCAGTTCAATTTAGATAAATATTTCTGTTAAGAAATTGGTTTAAAATAATGAATTTGGCTACTGTATTTATAGTGGCTTTGTGTGTGTGTGCGACCAATATGCGATTTAACCCATTTTGATAGTTTTTAATTATGTTATTAATTTTTAAATGTTATTTTCTCATTTTTCCTATTTTTTGATATATCATTTCAAAATATGGCGAATTGTAAAATATTACTTGTAATTATTATTTTTATATAAAGTCTATGTAGTATTATAATTACTAACTCTTAATATTATTATTACTATGTATTATTATTATTAATATGATTATCGTTATCATTATTATTATTATTATTATTACTATTATTATTACTATGGACTATTAAAATCAAAATATCCAAAACATTTATTTTTGTAAACGTTTAAATTTAGGACTTGAGAAGGCGCCATTTAACATACCGCTAGTAGTGGAACTTGCAACAGCTGCACCTTATAATGCAGAGATATTTGGTTTCCATTTCTTTTTTCATCCGATTGATTTTGTTATCCCACAAAGCTTGGTTTATAATTTCAGATAGCCATATTCTAGTCTCATTAAATATGAGCTCTGGAATCATTGCCAGATCTTGGTTTTTGATTATTGCCTTGATCTGCGGAAAATAATAATTTCTTCTGATGATGATCAGTGTTTCATATTCATCTAAAACCTAATTTAAAAATGATATTAATAAAATAAAATTTACCATAAAATATGTTATCCAATGCTAGTTTAGCGATATTTTCCCATTTAAAAATGACATTAATTGATAAACATTTTGTTGGGTTATTATTATTAAAAGTCGGTTCCCTCTGACTCCTCGTGCCCTTTTCGAATCAAATAAGCAAACCAACACAGAATAATTTTATTTTTACTTTATCACAGTTACAACTCAATTCAATTTATTTCAATGTTTTGTAACTAGAATTTCACTTATTTATTTGCACCCTTCAACTACCGAATAAATTTGATTGCCTTAAGGTAGGTTATCCAATGGATAATCACACTTTCTGATAGATAACTTTTGACTTTACTTGGGTTTAGATTCTTTTACTGACCTGACTAGACTAGTCGTTTGCTTCGACCCTTTGCGATTTCGTGTTTTTCCCTTTTTCTTTTATACTCCTGCTCAGACTGTTTTCAGACAATTGTCAACAACATTGCTACATTATTAAATTATTAAAAATAATTACTTCCCACAGACCACCTTAGCCGACAGTGGCGCCCATTTAATATTGTTTAGGCCAATTTACCCTTTTATATTATTTCGTCTACACGCCGGGTTTTCCTCGTCTCTCGGGTTTTCCATTGACTCGGACTTCCCATTAGTAATTAGTTTTTTTAATTAATTTCTTTTTATGTCTTATATTATTTTCTTTATATTATTTTTATTATTATTTCTGGACTCGTCTCTCAATTTGGCGTTCAACCATACCAATTTCCCCCGATCCATACTACTTTCGAATTTTTCTAAATTTTTTAATTAATGTTGCACTTTTATCCTTTTGGTGTTTTATTTTCTTTACTGTGCTTTTTTCGTAATACCCCAACAATTTTGTTTTAATAGACAATCAGATGTCGACTAATCCCATGATTTTATTTCTTATGTAATGATATTTTTATACTCCAAATATCGCAACTCTAATGTGACTACTTTCCCATTAGCAAGCCAATTAACACACATGCGGTTGTATTTTAAAAGTCTCAGTTAAGTTAATTCAGGTTTAAACATACAAAGACATTTTATTGACATGTTGTATATATTGGTACTATGTCCCATATCCATAGTAACCGTAATTGACTGGATTTTAATATCATTTATTCTATAGTGTAATTTATTAACAACTAAAGGTTTATTGCAACCCATGATTGTGCATTTGCCGGATTTGAAAAATATTATTTGGTATTTTTACTTCAATCAACAATTTTGTGGTGTTTTCCATTTGGAAATATCATTTTTGACACGTCAAAAATTCATTTATATTTGATAACATAATTTAACAATTATGAAATATTAATCTTTATATACGATTTTAGAAAGAGTTCATTAAAATTTCTAATATATAACAAAAACTATATTTATACAAATTGATAATGAAATTAAGAAATGATGGTGTATATCAAATTGTCGGTTCAAGTGGTAGTGGGAAAAGTTTGCTTGTTTCCAAATTACTTAAATCAAATTTAGTCAAAACAAAATTCAACAAGATTTATTGGCACAGGCGTGCCGATGAAGAACATGGATTGACTAAAAATAATTTCTTTAAATTGAAAAATATGAAAATAGTAAAGGGTTTTGATAAAAACTGGTCAAGTTGATTCAGGAAAGGTACTGTCATTACTATTGATGATTTGTATCAGGAAGCTAATAAAAAAAGAATTTTAATAAATTATTCACCAAAGTGTTACTGTGATTTTTATAACTCAAAATCTATTTCACCAGGGTGGTGCACATCGAACACTTAATTTAAATTTTCAATATTTTGTTGTTTTCAAGAATCTAGAGATGTAACAGTTATTGATTTTCTAACGTGTTTAATAACCTTAATAATCAGCGCATTAAAAGATGCTACAAAATTACCATGTGGATATATATTTCTTGATTTCAAACAACACTATACCGATAATTTACTAGTACAAACAGATATTTTCAAAAAATAAGGTGCCATGGTTTATAAACAAAGTTGAAAACAATAACATGTAAAAATATTTTCGAAAGCCAGGTTTAAAAATATTAGAAAACTTTAAAAAGTATTAAAAAGTATATTAAAAAGACTGTTAAAGTTCCACCAAAACCTGTTTTACACCATCTAAAAAGCTGGTAACCGAAAATTTCCGTGCAATGAATCAAATTTCGAAAAACCCTAAACCGGTTAAAAAACAGTAAGAAAAAGAAGAAACATGTCAAAATTGTCAAAAATTACAGGGGTTTCCCGCACTTATTTCCAAATTTTGTTGTTGATCATTTACTCAAAATTCTACTAAAAGTAGTCAGCTTCAAGAATAAAATCAGTTAATCTTAAAAAAAATATTGAATAAATATTGAAAAACCTTGTTGTCATCAGTAAATAATAAAAACCATAAATAAATGAGAAAAATCATAAATAAGCAACAAGGCGGTTTTATCGGATGGCTTTTAACATCATCCATATCATTATTAGGTGGTATTGTAAGACAATAAACGATGGTTCAATCATTGCCTAATGTTAAATTAAAAAATAAAAATTTTCTTGTTGTAATGGAGAAGATTTGGACAAACCCGAAAGACAAAAATGGTTTCGGTGGAGTGGCGAAATTAAAGAAAAGAATTCCAAATTCGAAAAAAGAAACTCAGAAGTGGTTGTCAGATCAGTTGCGTACAGTTTAAACAAACCAACGCAAAAATGATTTCAAACAAGAGCTTATAAAAATTCGGTATTAACGATTTGATGGAGATGATACTGTATTCTAAAATTAACAAAGGTTATAAATATATTTTGACTTGCATTGTCTTCATTCGTTTTCCCCGTGCAATACCAAAAAAGACAAAATTTGCAGAGGAAATATCTAAAATAATTAATAATATATTTAAAGAGGGGCATCCGGACAACTTGCAAGCCAATTTATGTATTATTATTATTATTATTATTATTATTATTATTATTATTATTATTATTATTATTATTATTATTATTATTATTATTATTATTATTATTATTATTATTATTATTATTATTATTAGTATAAAACGGTGATTCCTTGTTAGCATATGTAGAGTATTTGAAAATGAAATTCAAATTACTGCAAACTGAACAGTACTAGTTTGAACATCGATGGTTTGAATATAGTTCAAACATTGCTGGTATAAATGTATAGATAAAGTATGACAATTTGTCATGGAGTAAGTTTTTCAGGTATTATTAATATTATTGATGTGGTTCCGTTCAGGTCTATGGAGTTGGAAAACAAATACTGGGACATGAATGTTTAGGAGTTTTTCCTCTTGATAAAATGCTTCAATACTCAATCGTCGCATCTCGATGAAGAACATTGGATCACAATATATATGTAACATAGTAAGATATTTTTTTGTGATCCTATGGATTTCTATTACCCGGCTTTAATGATTTCGAAATTGCAAACAATGGGTAAACATTGTTTATAATAAAAACAATGATTCAACAGCCCTGAACCTTAACATGCGGTCAACACTGTTTACCTTGGTTATTTTACAAGCGATTTGATGTTTAATAAATGTATTAATGTTGTATTTTATTTTATTATTAATATCTTATTATTATTAATGTCAACAAAAACAACTAAATGCTCAGTGCGTGATCAGTGCATGGTTAACAAAGACAACACTAATTAACATAATTAACAAGGAATACATGCACACACAATCTATATTGTATGTGATTTACAAAAAACATATGCATATACACTCTAGACAGCATGTGTTTTACAAAGAATATATGCATACACAATCTAGACTGCATGTGTAAAACTTTCTCACTAACATGTGTGTTTCATCAGTAAAGTATGAATATATTACTATAATCTGATTGGCTAAATCATGAAAATGTTATTCTCATTATAAACATTGACAATCTGCAAATTTGTCACAATACATGTCTTTGTCCCAGCTGGCCGGTGGTCTAGCGGGCCTTTATCCCCTACTCCTATTATTGGATTAATTCCAATGGAGAACAATCTCGAAAACTGACAAATTCAAGTTTCAATAAATGACGAATCGGTATTCGGTCAATACGAAGGTCATTACAGAGCTCACAAATTAGGCAAGACATTTATCACATCAGTAAACCTCATCGCTCAATCCTCAATGGTAACATCAGCCTGATATTCATCACAATTACTTCTTACTCTCGAATGTTACGACTGAATGATAAATTCTCAAGATTGAATTAACTCAAAGCTACTTGGACTTATTACAAATATATTTAAAATATTATTATTGTGTTTCTACAGTAAGAATTTTGGATCCCGTCAATTAAATCCCAGGATTATAATACCGTTAAAATTGCATCAGTTCCAAGATCCAGAGAACTCAGAATCTCAGGATGGTACACTTTACATATGATATTAGACTGTAACAGAAATAGAAGTGTACAAAATAAGGAAAGAAAGCTAGGTTTCGACCAAAAAAAGAAGGATAAAAATTTCGATGAATGATATACAGTCAACTCCGGTTATTGTCACTCTTTCATGTCACACTCCTCTTATTGTCACAAAAATAAATATCCCCGGCCAATTCTAATAGTACACAATGCTAATTAACTCCGCTTTTTGTCACTCCGCCTATTTATCATAAATCGGTTAATGTCACACACGTTATACAAATTTTATGGTCTCATCAATCTTAGTAACATAACATACAGTGCAACCATGCATTACAAATGAAATACATTGTTAAAAGGCATGTATGCTGCTGTGGACTGAGCGACTGTGGGCCTATACCCCCTCATTTACACATACATCTGCTATTTCACTGCATGATCTGTCTATGTTGGTAAACTAATAAAAACACATTTAAGAAATTCATTTAACTTCTTTCTGTAGCGATGGCAAACAAACATAAGCGTTACGATTAGGATCTAACTGCAAAAGTTGAAATTTTGAATGTGATAGACTTGAATAGCAAACGCGAGGACATAGCAGACAAATTTGGGATTGACATTTCAACCATTTCGAAAATTGCAAAAAAACGTGAGAAAATCATGCACGTTTATCATTCTTCATCACTAACAGAAAAAACAGAAAGGTATTGATGTTTGTTGACAATTATCCGACACGTGGTGATGTTAGAAACCTGACAGCACCAACATTGTGTTTTTACCACCAAACACAACCAGTAACTTACAGTCATGTGATCAGGGGATACTAAACTACTTCAAGCAACAGTATAGGAAACGTATTGTTCCTCACGTCATGTATTCCATGGAACAGAAAAAGTCAACGAATATTGACGTTAAGATTTCTGTAGACTTGATGCATGCAGCTTGGAATGCTGTCAGTGCGATGATCATCGTTAATTGTTACCGGAAGGCTAATTTTTACATGGCATCAGAACCAGAACAGAGTATATGCGCCACAAGCCAGCAGTCAGGTGAAAATGACGCTATTGAGAACATACCACTAGCTATGCTCCGGCCGATGAATGGCTTACGATTGCTGTTTGGGATGTCTCATTTACAGATTTCGTTCAAGCCGACAATGACCTAGTTGCTTGCGAAACTTAAACAATTTTTTTTGTGATGTTGGAAAAATCCGCATTTACTAGTTCAAAATGGTAAGTTGGCCATATCTGCATATTTCATTGTGTTATTTAATACCACTTTTATATCTTTTCTGTTTTCTGGTATCAAAACTATGTCGTTTACCTAAGCCAATATACTGATCTTGTATCCACGTACTGTGTATTTGTTTAATTTTTGATGAAACCATTTTGCTGACGGTGAAGTGATCAAAATCAAGAAAATAACGAGACGCGAGACTCAGCTGTTACATTGTACATTGAATATTGTATAAGAATAATTTTAATAAGTTTAATTTACGTGTTTAGATTACGTGTTAGTAATCTAAACAAATTTACACCAAAATGACTACCTGTTTACACATTCATTTTTCAGTTTTATTTGTGCAACAATGGAAAGTGAAAATGAGTCTTTATTAATATCCGCAACAATGTAAATAATTCAAAATAAAAATTAATTAAACATAGATCTAGAAATGAATCAAAACATTCTTACATACGTACCTTTTAATTTACTCGTTTTTGCTTAATTTTTAAAACTTGTGTTCGTCGAATCAAATCGAGAACAGAAATCCTAATCAGGTCGAAATATTTCATAGTATAAATATGATTATTTACTAGGGTGGAGCAAAATCCGAACCTATATCATCTCAGCGGTTAATCTTTGCCTTAAGAACTAGTAAAATCATTTGGCATAGTCATTATAAAAAAAATGATGTTTAGGGGTCCCGCACTTTGTTCAAAGTTTCGTGTTTGTATGATTAATATCATATTACAGAGCGAGATCGTTATTTTCACCATTATCTATTTGTCACTTGTACAAAATTAAAGTTTAGTGCATAAAAGCGGTTGCTTTATTTACTTGGATAATGCATGAATGAAATGTAAGACAGAAAGTGCATTGGTTAATGGCGAATGGGAGTCTCATATCCAACACACTCACATTTCTCATAAGTAATTGGTTTGCCTATCTTTCTACTTATTCTACTTTGACATCAAACATTGAGGCAGCGTTACCTTTTCTCTTATAGATTATTACTTATGATGAATATTTCAAATGTAGAAACAAGATCAGACACAAGAAATTCTGTCTTTGATCAACCAAAAAAACTACTAGTATTTATTATTAGTATTATTATTATTATTTTGACAATCATTTTGTGCCTTTCCTTATTTATTGCCTTTTATCATTACATAAATCCAGCTCACTCTTCAATTGTGACTCTTGCTAAACCTTTTTCAATAAAATATTAAAAAAAGATCAAATGGTCAATTATAAGGAAAATCAAGAAAATAAAAAAACGTTCATCTATATTTATACAAAATATAAAAAGATAAATTCTGATAGATTCAGATACATTAACTGCAAATTTTAACTGATATTCTGGCTGGAAGAGTCAGAAGGACTGCCTGATTCTTCTTCATTTGAATTGGATCTCACCACAGACCCTGGATCAGAGGAGGAATAGTACTTATCCAAACATTCCTCACAACATATTAACATTTTGTTGTTTTCTTTAAAACTTGTGATATTTTCTCCTTGATCGTTATTTACAAAAATTAGTTTTGAACAAATTGTGCAACAAGAATTTGCTTTTACTGCGACAGATAAAGTTCGCTTTCGAGATTTCGTCCGCTTCAAATGATCGAGATCTGGTAGCAACCTCTTCGAAGCTGTCTAAAAGTAAAAATCAGATGACAATATAATTTAAAATTGAAAGCATTTGTAAACTAATCAACACAAATATAAATCCGATCTGAATTTTAGGTAAGACAAATTATCTTTTGTGGAATCTGAAGGTTTTATTTATTTATTTTTTGTTTAAATTTACAGATTTTCCAGACCTGTTTTAACACATCTGAATTTGGACTTATAAGTTAAATTAAATGAAATATTTTAAAACTTATCATTATTTTCAATTAATTTGGCACTAAATTAAAGGATAACCAAAAATATTATAATAGTCATTTGTATTTTTAATGAAATATAAAAATATCCAATGAATGGCTGATTAATAATGACCAAGTGTGTATTTCTGAATGTTCAAGTGCTGTTTGTGATGAATTTTATATAATAAATCAAACTAAATTGTCTTTATTTTGTTTTTAAATGTTTAATTGAATTTATTAATTTGAAATTAAATAAAAAACTAAAAATCTTTAAATAGTATAGTCATATCAATGTTGATGATAGTGAATTTGGTGTATTTTCAGAAGAAGAATTTGAGTCTAACATACAAGCGAATTGTTTTATTGATGAATCATCAGATATAAAATTGATAGTTGCTAAAATTCGCACAATCGTCAAAAAGTTTAAAAATTCACCAGTAATTCAATACTTCAAAAATACGTAAACGAAGCTGAAAATACGGAGTTACAATTATTACTTGGCTGTAAAACTAGACGGAACAGTTTAATAATTATGATAGAAAGATTCCTTACACTGATTGGGCCATTACAAAAAATACTAGTCGATTTATATTTGGATAACTTATAGCAAAGCGAGTATACAAAGGAAGCAGCGAATATCTTAGCAGCACTAAAGCCGATTGAAATAGCTGTTTGAGCACTATCAAGGTCAAGGCACGAGGCTGATTTACTAACAATTGATGATATTTTGAAATTTAATTTTGATAGTCTCGAAGTAAATGAATTGTTACTAACAAAAAATTTGTTACGAGATATTAAAATACAAATTTCTAGACGATGAAATGCACCATTGGTATCGGTTGTGAAATTCTTGAATAATCCTAATTACTATAGTCACTTTAGTAGCAGTAGTTCATCTACATATTGTTTTAAGATTAATCTAAAAAAGAAGTTTAAAAACTGCAAAATCACTTATTAAAAAATTTATTGCTTTTGTGATGAGGAAGATGAAACTCCACACAAGTTTGACAAAAAGCGCAATAAAAATTATATGAAACAGTATTAAAATAAATAAATTTGTATGAAATAACTGACCAAATTACATCAAATTTAAGATTTCTAACAAATGCTATATTTGCAATTCGACAGAAACAACTAAAAATGAGCGAAACCTTTCTACGTCGAGCCAATTAGTATCCAAGAAAAGAACTCGTTTACCAGATAGGGCAGCAGATGTTTATGCCTCCTGAAATTTTATTTTAATAAAAAAACTACCGTTTAACATTTTTTATAAAATGAATTGTTTTTGTTAATTTTTATATGATATTATTAACTATTATATAAATACTTATGTTTACGTATGTTTTGTTAATAATATAGTTGTGGTTTGTTTTGTGTCTTTGTTTTTTATTTTGTATGAGGAAATATTCTCAGAAATTCTCGAGATTTATAAGACATAAAAAACTCTCAAATTCTCGAGACATAATATGACGAAAAAAAGAATCTCGTTTCGCAAAATATAAAATCTTGAAAAATCGCAATCTCTAATCCAGAAATAACTTCAAGATTGTTACAAACTGTGAAACCTAATAAGCTACTTCCGTTTTCAGAAACAATAGAAAACGTTAACATTCCGTTGTAAATTGTAAGATAGAAATATAGTCTCGTAATTATTAAACTTTCAAAAGAATGACTAAGTAAAAATACATCTATTGGAAGAAAGGCAAAAAAAGCTCTTAAAACCTTTTCAAGAAGCCTACAAATATTATATTTTCGAACTTTTCTCCACATTTCAGAAAAGTAATTATTGAATGATATTATCAAAATAAAGTAAAAGTAATAAAAACAATAGATACTGTAGACTCTGAACTATCAGATATGAGTCTAATACTGCGGATTTGGTACATCTAATAGAGAGAATTAAGATAAAATAGAAAAAAAACATTTTTCATTCTTCCGACGCGTTAATAATTTTTGATTTTTATCTATTTGTTGTGAGATTTTTCAAATCTTCCTTATCTTAATTTTCATCAGATTTTTGTCTTTTAAAAACACAAATATTTATATTTATATAAGTTAAATCAGAATTATTAGACATTTAAATATTTATTTATTCCAAAACTTAATACTTTATAAATCTCTCTAATTTAAACAAATTAGAATAATTTTAAAAATCTTTCTTTTAAAATATTTCAATATTTTTAAATATTTTTAAAAGAACTTTTAAATATTAAAAGTGCATAACTCTCCCCTTCTTTATGACTATTGCCACTTCACTAGCCATTCAATTCTTCTCTGTTTAACGGTCGTTTCAGTATGGGGTTCTACTTGGTGTGGTGAAATAAACTTGATGATCTTGTGTGAGCCTTCATATTACATCCCATTTTTTTTTACTATTTTGTTGTTCTTTTCTAACCAAAACCTCCTCCACTTCAAAAAGTCTACTACCTATCTTGTTTCCATCCATATTCTTCATCCTAACCGCTGCTTTCTCCGCGTTGAATTTCACTCTCAAGTTTATTTCTTCTTGGCAGTTTGGTGTTTGTTTTAAAGTAGAATGTAAACTGGTTTTTCTACTTAAAATTATTTGAAACGGGGACAGGCCAGTTGAGCTTAGTTGAGTCGCGTTTATAGTAAATTATATCTTCGGTAGTAGTTCTACCCAGTGTTTTTCATTACATTTTCCTGCTAGTGTTGTTGTAATAAGGTCTCTCATCGTTCGTATCACTCTACCAATCCATTTGATTGATGTTGATATGGAGAACTGAATTCTTGCTTGATTCCTAATTTCGATAAATTTTCTTTGAAGAATAAACTCTCAAAACATTTGCAATTATCAGTTAAAATGCTTATTGGTTTTCCAAATCGATAAATCCAAATATTCATGATTATTCTGAAAATCGTTTGATCACCTTGTTTCGAAGCTGCTGTGAAGCTGACTAATTTACTGAATCTGTCTATTATTAAGACGAAATATTTCTTTGCTACACTTTGATTCATATATGCTATGACTATGACAATTTTTTCAAGAAACTTAGAACTTCCTCTTGGTAAGAATATCTCCTTTGTACGTTTCTGGTCAATTTTCCTCTTTGCACATTCAGCACATTTCCGTAGGCATTCTTGTATTGAATCCTGTATCGAAATTCGATGTATTGTATAGACAAAAAGGAATAAAGTGTAACAATAAATATATTTTTTAATCCAATACATACTTTATAAATAAATGTTGGACTTCGTAAATCAAGTTCCGTAAATCATTTAACAGTAAAAACAAAAAATTAACATGATCTAAATCCTCAAAATCTGGAAAACTATTATTTATGAATTAGTATTTTTATAGTTTTAAAAGATACATTTTGCTGTTTTTTAAACTATTCTAATAAAAGTTACACCTCTGTACAAGGTACAATATAAATCATTTCGAACTGTACCATATATGGAGGGTTTACTACAATTTATTTTCATTTTTAAATTTCATTGGAAAATGAAAAGAACTCAGAGGTGAAAACCAAAAGAATTTACTATTTATATATATATATATATATATATATATATATATATATATATATATATATATATATGTGTGTGTGTGTGTGTGTTTGTGTGTATTTATGAGCAAATAATAACTATTCAATATTTATTGAATTCAAATTAATGAAATTATTTTCATGAAAATTTCTTATGAATAAACTAATATAAAATTTTGTGTGGATTTTATTAAAATTACAATATTTCTTTGTATTTTATAATATATAATTTATTGTTGAAATTATTCCTGAACTCAGAAAATCAATAATTCAAGAAAATCCAATTTGCACCTGAATTCCAAAATATTTCCGAATGAATTATTTAATAAATTATTGATAGATTCGTGTTATTCTTGGGGAAAATATTATTATTATTATTATTATTATTATTATTATTATTTTCAACGTGATTAAATTTAATAATCATAAAGGAGTTAAAGAAAGGAGTATTTCATGTAATAAAAATTAAAGAAATGGAACGGTAAGAAAGGGATTTAAGCTTTTTCAAACTAATTTAAATTCAAACAATTGTAGATTTGCTCGAATTTTATCAAAGAATAAGAAATAGAATATTGTCATATAGTGAACATAAATTTTTCTTTGTAGTTCTATTATCGTATACCAATCGGTATATGGAAAACTTATGTCTAAAATAGTATGAATGTAAAATTATGTTATTAAAGAATGAAACAATTATCAAATTTAATGTAAAATGTTTAAGGTAAAAAATTTTGAGTGTTTAAAAAGTAAAAATTTATTTATTAATAAAATATAAATTTAAAAATTGATTTCTGATTTTTAATAATTTTGTTTGAATAAGGTAGTTTTTCTTTTTACTAGATGAGATGACATTGAATTTATCGAAATATATAATAATATAAATCATGTTCGTGTGGCGTTTCAAATAAATTAGTATTGATTAATTAATAATATATTAACATTTGTTAGAAATATTTTTTTTGTTAGAAACCTAACTTAAATTTATTTATATTTTGAATTTTTATTTGAAATTCATATCAGATCTCATAATAGTAATAAATATAAAATATTATAATGAATTTTTTTGTTTTTGACCTCTGATTTCTTTATAAGTGACATAATATTTTCTGCACAATTTGACGATGAATCAGATTTATTTAATGGTGAATACCTTAAATAAATCTGATTCATAGTCAAATTTTGTAGAAAATATTATGATAAATAAATGTAAAGTTATGAAATAAACAGTTTTCTAAATATGGGATGCTTTGTGCGACATATTGGACTGAAAAATGCGGACTTCGCTTACTCATTCAATAATAAAACTTTTGAGTTAAATGTTTAGTCAAATTTCACTAGATTTTCACTGTTAATTTTCACTGTGCTACTATTTCACATGCCCGCAGCTTAGAGCAAACACTTGTAAAAGTAATTTTAAAAGTTATAAATTCAAACTGAGTTATTTAATGATCTACCTCAAATACCTATTATATTATTTAAATAAATTAAATAATAATGAGTTTAAATAAATGTTTTAAACAGATTTTTATCAATAATGTGATCCATGAATGACGTCGCACAATTTAAGCCCATTTTTACACTCCCTCATCACATTGAGTTACATACCCCTTCAGATATTATGTCAAAAGGCTTTGCACCCATTCAATAAAAAATATTAAATATAATATTAAAATTATATTAAATAAATTGGTTCGTCTATCATAGTTATGTTCGCAGTGATCAAAACGATTAAAATATGAAATGTGACGTTGAACCAGGTAAGAACGTGTTGATGCTAGATGTAATTTCATGTGACGTCACATTTCTAAAACACTCCTCCACTTCGTCAAAAATCTGTGTGAATTCACTTATGGATAGCCCCAAACTTGAAAATCATATTTTAATCTTTTTAAGTATGGCTACTTTCTCAATTTATCCAATTAAAAAATTTATTTTGGAAAATTATCAATGCCAAAAGTTCCATTTTAAATATTAACATTACACGAGTAGTGATAGTGATTTTGAAACAATTTCACTCATAATCTCAGCGCTGTTACCAGCAAAGTTAGTATTTGAATAATTTTGTAACGAAGGCCCCAACTTACTTTCTGCAGAAACAACAATCAAACTTATGTTTAATAATCTGAGCTAAATCAAGTCATCACTTATATGAGCATTTTCAGGCATAAATCATAAGGTTTTCAGGAAAGACAAAAATGCACAGGGAATCCTTCAAAGTATTTTAAAGAAAGAAATGAGCCTATTTAAGGATGAAAATGTGAGGGGAAAATATGTTCAACAAGTTTATGATCATTTTTAACTGTTTATCGAACCAGTAAAGAGCCTGAAAGGTGTTATTGTAAATAAGTTTCAATGCAGAAAGGATAACCAAACTTTGGACGTTTTTCTTTTTAAGAGGACACTTAGAAAGACACAACTTCAATGCATGTCGAAAACCTATTAAATTCGGTAAAGACTTAAGTATATTTTTTCTAGTATAAAAATAGGAAAGGAATTATTGGGTGTATATGATGCTCGATGACCTTAGGGATCTATTTCAAGTGGGTGAAGAGGTAGGTTGCAAACATTACATCGAAATAATAATGAAAAGTGCTAATGCCCGTCCTTTGACCAACATGTCAGTTCTCTTATGTCTAAGAACGAAGCAGTTTGTGTTTTGCATTTATATCCCAAATAGGTCAGAATGGTTAACTTATCATGTAGATCTTAAAATTATTGAAAAAATTGAACCTTCCTTATTCGTATAAAAAATTAAATTAAATTAACCAATTGAATTTGCAATTAACACAATTTCCTTAAAAATATCCGAATACATTTTTCAAAGTGATGCGAGAATATATTTTTAGATTAAGAACTGAAAATATATCACTGAAAAGATTAAGAACTGATGATCAAGATTAGATGAATTAATTAAATTATTAAGCGATTAAAATTAAAACTCCCAAACATCCACATACTTTAGAAGATCTAGTGCAGCGAGGTTCTGATTCGATGGTATCATGGTTATTATCTGTTGTCTTAACCGGATTATTTGTCTGTGGCACAGAATATATTCCACCAATATCTGTTTTGATACAAATATTTCCGACATCAATTGTATTCGATATGTTTCCTTCGAAGGAAATAAGACCTGAAAAAATAAAATTTATCTATATAATTACAATTTAACCACTCAATGTACAGATTTATTTTGAGTCAAAACTTGATCAAATTATTTGTGATAAAGTATTTATGTGCCGATATCTTTTAGAACTACCATGGGTTATAAACGACCATTTATAATTTGGCAAGTAAATATAACTCTCCCTTGTATAAAATTGACAGTAGGAAGCCCTCGTGTCTTACACGGAACGTATGTTACGTAGTGTCTAATTATATTATTCTTAAATTTATTTTTAAGTTGTATGTTGTTTTATTGTAATATGTTAACAAAAAATGCACAATACATTCTTGTTTGTGTTCATTATTTGTGTTGACGGAGAATTTTATAACTTCAATTGAGATTCAAACCGGTATGACCTCCTTAAACTGTAGAAAATACCTCAATATTATTTTTTATAGGATGTCAAAGAAAAATAATGTAAATAGAGACAATAGAGACAACCTTTTTCAACTGTAACTCTATTTTTTCCTACTATTGTGAAAAAAAATCAAAATTTAATAATGAGATTAAGTGAAATTGTCAGTGTGTCTAGTGCTAGCCATGTCAATTCTTGCTAAGTTTAAACAAGAATTTTCAAGAAGTTGAAAATGTTCGTTTATTAGTAAAAACATAGGTTAATTGTAAGCAAATAAATTATAATAAAAGAATTTGCAGCAAGACCTTATTTAATCATTTTATTTTTTTAAAAACAAACAAACCAAATTATAAAAACACGAGAAAGCCAAATAAAAGAAATATATTTCGAGGAAATTATCCTCATCATCAGTCTTCCATCATAGACAAATGTTATACGGAAACAATAATGATGTAATAGTTACGATTTAATGATTTAATTAAATAATCTCAAAAAAATTTGTCACTGATTGAACGTTTATTTTTTGGGATTGTGATTTAATCACCAAAGCTTCACATAAAATTATGGAAGGTTTTATAAAAAAATTTAAAATCTTTTAAATCAGTTGTTCCTTTGCACATTTTTCTAAGCTCAATAATATTACTCGTGCTTCTCAATCGGTAATAAATCGGTATGTTCCTGAACCAGTGTGTGAAAATGACGGTAAGTCTCTCCAATGTATGTGGCATGAAAATTTATACACTATATCAGAAACTAAACCTATTGTGGTTTGGGATTTATAACTAAATATATGTATTGATTTGAACTTACGAAAAATACCAAAAGAATGAAGAAACAATGTGAATTGTGCAAAGATTTTCTTGTATTACGAAAAGTGTTTTGAATTATATTCATAACAATGTAGAATTCGAAAAAGGATGTTTTATTTCAAAGAGAATTGCTGAAATTTTATCAAAAAATCTTATGAAACAAGAAGTAATGTTCTAGGATCGACAGTCTTGGCACATTTTACTCGTATATAAAGGCTTTTACTAATTAGAATTGTGATAAAGGGTCTCTTGTTTCAGAAGAATTTTAAAAAAAAAGTCCAGGTTCACTAGAAAATAAATCGTACAAACTGATACAATATATATTTATATTTGTATTTTATATAACTAATCCATAAAATAATAACCTAGGAGTCGACGCCATTGCTCAATGGATAAAATTTATTTTATTAATAAAAACCATGATTGATAAATTATTTTCTTGCTTCAATCCTTTTTAAATATCCTTTAGTTATAAATAATTTTTGTCTTTGATATATATATATATATATATATATATATATACACTCAATACTCTTTATTGGTAGATCGCATAAAAAATATACAGGCTACATTGAGTAAACCGGATGAATTTCATAATTTTCGAAAATCGCATAAAACCAAAAAGTTTTTTCTGTAATTTTTTATGAAGTTCGTGAATTAATATTATCAATTTTGTATTTAAACGTCTGAACTTCCCTAAACAATCAGCAATGGGTTTCTGGGTGATAAGAAAGAGAAAAGAATTATTAATATAGATGAGAAGAAAGAATAACGAGAGTTTAAAAAATTTAAATTGAAGTACCATCAGATTTTGCTTTCAGAGTATTGATTAATAACAAAATTAATTGTAAAAAGGTAAATAAATAATAAAAGATGGAATCAAAAACAAAAGAGGAACGGTGTAGGAAATGGAATCAATTTGTGAAACTTTTTTTCAATAGATAATGGGATATTTCATTGTTAAATAAATATAATGCAAGCAGCGATTAAAACAACGAAATTATTTTCAGTGTTTATATTAATGTTATGGTCAAATTGTGAGATGTTAACGTCAATTTTTCATAATTTATCTATGAATTTGTTATATATATTGTTTAACATATTATATATAACCCACAGTTTCTTCTTGAAACCAAACTGTTTGTGTACTTTTAGGTTAACCAAATATATTAATGGCACGGAAGTACATTAATAAATCTTTATTTCGATAAATTCTTCATTAAATATTTAAAACATTTTTCAATAATTAATAAAAATTTTAATTAAAATGTCAAAACCCAATCTACTTTTATTTACAAGTCTTAAAAAATAGAAATTGGGGAATATGGCAAAAACAATGACAAAACTTCTGTGCAATTCTTTGTGGCATGTAGTAAAGTAATAAGAAATGGAGAATAGGGAAAACAATAATGCAAGGATTGAGTCCCAAAAAGAATGAGTAAAGAAGGAAAGATTAGGCTCCTTAACTTTTATCATTTCTTGTAAATATTACGAAATATTTTTCGATTGGTTTGTTGCTAATAATTAAATTAATTCTGAAGTGATTTCTAATACCAATACCGCAAATGACCCATCAACAGATTCATTGTAATACATAAGACTGCAATTACACCCTATAGTTGATTAGAATGAGTACAATGAGTACTACCACCAGAGAAATATAATAGAAATCATGATATGGAATGTCAATAATACTAATTTCAGAATTGTCACCTTTTTAGTTAATTTTCTAAAACCTATTCATTTTTATTTCCACTATTTTGGAGAAACTTCATCTAAGATTTTCTTTCACCATTATAATATTGCAAATCTTCTTATTTGTACACTCGAAACCAATTTTCCTGCCACCTACACCTAACGAACCGATGTTATGCATTGTAAAAATACCTTTCACCACGCGCTGCTCTAGAAATTCAATTAGGTTAAATTTTCAACAGTCCTTCACAATTAGGCAAGTTTCATTTTTCCTTTTATAATTAAATTTTACTTTCTCCACTTTTAAATTAAAATTTCATTTTTTTCCAATTAATATTGATTATAAAGATAATTTGGTTAATTTTATTTATTTTTTATTTTACTGTTTATTTACTTTATTAGTTAGCATATTTTAGCACATATATGACACATCGTATTATAAGATGTGAGTTTTACTACAGAAGGTAGTTTAAAATTTCCCTGGTATTGTTAATTGTATTACAGTAATCCTATCTTACTTTTCTTTATGTTTGGTGCAAAACTATGGAAACCCTTGAAACATAAATTTGACTACAGTCGTATAGGATTGGATATAAAACTCCGAGATTGATACTTCCTATCTTAACATATCAAATCAGTAAAAAGTACATAAGACACGTCTTATATGCGCGACTATAAAATATTTGTCTAACTCATTATCCATTATTTAATTAATGTCCCTTTTTATTATTTAGACCTTTTCAATGCCAACATTTCGTTACCGATTTTCGTCTCATGGCTGTACTAACAAGTCTTAATGATTTTAAGGGAAACGTATAAGTATTTATTAAATTATTATATATAAACCATCAAAAATGACGAAGAAAAATTATAATATTAATATTATTTTCATTATTAATATTAATATTATTATTATTATTATTATTATTATTATTATTATTATTATTATTATTATTATTATTATTATTATTATTATTATTATTAAGATATTAATACATATTAAATATATAAAGATTTGAAAACACACTTTTGCTTAAACTGGAAGGAATGAGCTTCATTTGATTCATAAATAAAATTTTCTAAATAGATTTCAATCAAAGCCAAGTTTTGAAGAAAAAAAATTACATAAATATCATCTCCAATATCATCAACACATTGTTCTACGCCATTGTTCCAAATCTGTCGAACCAAAGAATCTCTGAAATTTTCGAGTAAGAGAGACTTTTCTGAACAATAAGTCTTTTGAATTTTAATTTAAATATTTATCGTAATAATTAACTTTTACCTCGAGAACCTTTGAAATAGATTCGGTGCATTTTGCCTGAAGCTGATTCTAAAAACGAAAAATACATGAAGTCATTTTAATAATTGACATTTTATTTTTAATTAATTAATTAATAATATATAATTTATATATATATATATATATATATATATATATATATATATATAAAATTTTAAATTAATTAAAAGTTTTTTGAATATATTTTGTAAATATTTATTTATTACAAAATTAAATTAATAAAAAAATAATTTGTTTAAATTAAATGTTAATTCATAATATTTTTAGTTGGTTTTGAGAACCTGAAGATGACAGTTATGCTGTCGAAATATATCGTACGAAAAGTTTTATATTGGCGTTATCTTTAAATTAAATCGTTGCCAAATTTATTTAATTATTTATATATATATATATATATATATATATGTGTGTGTGTGTGTGTGTGTGTCATTACAAAGTCAATAAACTATTTTAACTAAAAATTCAAAT
The DNA here is from genome assembly GCA_022537955.1 of Schmidtea mediterranea. Taxonomy (NCBI): domain Eukaryota; kingdom Metazoa; phylum Platyhelminthes; order Tricladida; family Dugesiidae; genus Schmidtea; species Schmidtea mediterranea. The sequence goes on from CM039679.1 coordinate 273,928,176, forward strand.
AACAAACACAAATTACTAATGAAAATAAATTATCTAAAAGCTTTTCTAGTTTTAAGAGTTCTAAAATGTATTTATCTGTTAGTCTCAGAATTTTGATTTTTTGTGCACCTTTGGGAAATAAATTTATGAAATTGTAAAATTATTTATTAGAAAGTATCTACAAAAAAGGGCATTCATGGAATTAAACTTTCAAAAATTCTTTGAAAGGAATTGTTCATCAAGAAAACAAATATTCTAAACCAGTGTTAAATGAAAAACCTTATAGGAGTAAATCTCTTGCACTCCTTTATCCATGGAGTATGCAACACTTGGCCAAAAGGTAACTGGGCGACAATAACATTAAAATATTTGTAAATGAAAACAGATTGTAAATATAACAATTAAATATAATTTACAAATAACAAACAAAAGTAGAATTTAAAATATATATATGTTGAGATTAACAAAATTCACAAAATTAAAATGGAAAGTCAATAAAAACATTGATATTCAAAATAATAATTAAAAAGTGCAAAATCAATTAAAATTTTTAAAATAAATATTTATCGGGGGAAACTGGTATGAGCGGTGCCAAATGACGAGACGAATCCAAATTTAATAAAAATATAAATTAATTAAAAATTAATTGGCTAATGGGAAACCCGAGCTAATGGGAAGTCCGAGCCAACAGAAGACCCGAACAGTGTGAGAAACCCGGAATAAAAGGGGAACCCGCCGCCAATATAATTATTGTAAATAAATGGAAACCCCGGGAGCCCTGAAGTATCTAATTTAGTTTCAGAAAGAGAGATGTCAAAAATGCCAAAACCAATTAGATTTACGAATAACCTAACTACGAGATGGGTATAAAAGGAGTCAGACCTAAGCACCGACTTTCTACAAAAACCGAGTAAGATTAAAAGTGATGTAAAGATAAATATATGAGGGCTTGATGATTATGAATATTTAGTGATTATATAAAATAAAATAAAATAATTTCATTATATTTTTATAATTTAATTTGTGTAAGGGATACTACAAATTAAAATCCTAAGTAATAAGATTCAAATAGTTTATCAGTATATATTCCGTGTTTCAATAACTGATTGATAATAATTATTAATAATTTAACTCCTATTATCATATTATTTTTGTTGAAATAGCTGTAAATATTGGATAGTATATTATAAATACTTGATCCTAAACATATATATATATATATATTATATATATATATATATTTATATATATTTATAATATATTTATGAAAGAATTAATAAATTTATAATAAAAACAATTTTCTTTATTTTATTATTATTTATTTTATTACAATTGAAAATATATATTAACTGGCTCATTATTCTATAAAATAAAATTAATGTAATTGTAAGTATATATCAAACTTAAGCATGAAGAATCTCTCCTTCCGATACTTTGCATAATCCACATTTTTATAGAATTAACTGATGGAGCAAAACCACAGTTGACGGCTAAAACAGGTGAGATCAAGAATAAAATTGTTATGTTCAACTCTCTTTACACTTCATGTTCCTATTGTGAAACAAATCTCATAGAAGATAAATGACGTTTTGATGAGATCATAAAAATAATTAATTTTATCAAATCCAGAGGGATGAACTCAATTACCTTCATGCTATGCATATCTATCCTTTTTTGCATTTAATGTTAGTTCGTGATCAAATGCATAATCCGTCATAAATATAACGTGGAGAAATGTATAAGGTTCAGTTCAGTCCCATTTACTTTAACTCAGGATGTTATACAAGATATTGAAAAGATTAAAACTGGTTCCAAAATACAAAAATACATCAAAAAATAGTTAATGCAGTTAATGTTCCCAACAGCCGCAAACCTCTAATAAATGCAATTTGTACTTTATTTATTATTCTAATGAAATAAATTTTAAAATTTAATGCCATTTCTCTATCCAAATAACCGCAAATTAGACAGTGCGAGAATCACTTATTCATTTTCCATTTTTAGAATAATATCATCGATACTTTAATAGTTTTATTTATACATATATTTTATATTTTACTACTTTATATTTAGAATTTCAGTTTTAAATTTAAATTTTATTCATATCGATTGCATACGGTTTTGGAATGGTTGTATTCATGTTCCAAAATATCAAAATGATATTATTTTCCATTTCAAAATATATGACAAAGAGAACTAAACAAATGAAGTTTAAGCAGAAAAAACTAAAGTCCTTGTGTGTTGAATTTGTACAAAAATTCTAACAAGTTCTCGTTCTTGGAAGCAAATGATTGTGTATCCTTAAATCGTCTTTTGCACATCTTTCCCTAAATATTTGCAATAATAGTGAAGGCTGCAGAATGAGGATGTTAATTAATAATATATTAATTTTTCTTGAAACCTTTTCTTGGTCAATTTTGATGAATGTACTGGAATGTTTCTGGATCAAGGCAATTCAATTCCTTGATGAAAATATATAAAAATTAATATAAATAAGTGTAAATATAAACACCAAATTATGAAGAGCAATAGAAATATGCCTCGAACAAATAATTTTCGATCAGCCAAAACACGGCCCCATGTTGTCGAACTAGCAACCGGAGTACATAAAAAAAGTGGAATCTTCGAATAATCCCTTGAAATATGAAATTAAACTAAGAAAAGGTGTAAAAACAACTGCAAGAGAAGCATTTTTAATTGAGTTTATTTGAATGTAAAACAATAAAGATTTGCTTGGAGGCTTACTTAGATAAACTAAAATTGATTAAGCTTATGATTTTTATTGTTAATTGTTTTTTGTTATATTTATTTTATATATTTTTTCATAAAGGTGCTTGTCATGGCCAGGTGACGTAGTTTAAAAAATATATTATATAAAGTCATTTCCGCGTGTTGTCTTTTTTAATCCCCATTTCATAGCCTATGGACGAACATGTACAACCTGCGGTTGTCGTTTGAGAGAATACACATGATATAAACATATACATTGCTTGCGCCGGTCGCCACTGTAGACAATGTATTCACATACCACCCTGAATGGGTTAAATACATTTTTGGAGTAAAAAAAAAATGCCAAACAATGAAACAATTAAGTTGTAGTTTCTATTGGTCTTACCCTCTGAAAATGTTCATAATCATGTAAGCATTTGATACAAATCCCATAATATTAAATGGTTGCAAAGAGACCTTCAAACTTTCTGTCTTATCAGCAATTCAAAATTCAAATAAAATATCAAAAGCTTTAAAAATTTACATAATAATTAATATTAAAAACTTAATATAATAATAGACTAGTAGATAAATCAGCTAATGATTTATAAAAATATAAATCATTTTTAGGGTTCAGAAACTATTTCTAATAACCCGGCTTGCTCTAGGAACAGCCAGTTTTCACAGAAAATTCGTGGTATTTGGTTGGTTGGAGGACTGTTTGAAATTATAAAACCCAGCAAACTCCCATCAAATCAGCAAGTTTTTGACCGTTTTCTGTATTTACATTGCGGAGAAAATCGAACCATTCAAATCAGTGCAATATTGACGGCAAGGGAAATTCTCATATTCTGGGAAAAGGCTACAATTTCTACCATACAGGAGTACAGTATAATAAATACAATTTAAGAAATGTAGTCTAAGTGGAAAGGTCTAATGAAAGGTATATCAAGGCGAACTGATAAGAAAAAAACTAAAGAAGACATGTTTGTTGAAACATTCAGGATTGTGTGCAAGGAAGGAACAAAGACGTTAGCAAAGTAATCTGTTGTCTGCAAGCCGAAAAAAATAGTCGAATCGAATTGTAGCCGAATCGGTATCAATTCAAGAAAATTTCAGCAGCGGCGACGATAATTATGGTGCCAGTACTTCTTCCGACAGCAAGTACTTCTTCTATATGCAATTCCTCGTTCTTGCAAACAATCCAGGCCCTCTAACATAATAACTCCGGAATTGGAAAATGCTATGGATAGAACACAAATCAGCAACAGAAATGCAACTTATTTTCTTGTCGCAGAAGCTGAATCCCTGGGCTACAATCCTTTGGAAATTGCTCTTAACAAAAAGTCAATTAGAAAACCACTTCGACATCATCGGGAAACACTTGCAAATGAAATCCAAGCCTCATTCAAACCAGAAATTCTGCTATTGGAAATGATTTTTTAGAATGAACTTACAAAACAGTCTCGTTTGGAGAATTAAGTTTTGGTCTTTTCCGAAGACCTTATAATTTATGCACAAACAGTAAATATTTAAATATTAAATTGTAATTTTTTGTGATAAATTCCTGTATAAAAATTAATAAATTATTGAGTAAGACACTAAAACTGCAAACTTTAATTTCGAATGGCTAAAATGGCTGAGTTTTTATGACTCTATAATACATGCGATTCTCCAGTTTGAAATTGCATCTGAGTGTCATGTGTTTAAATTGACGAAAATTGATGAGATTTACAAAAAAATTAATATTTATAAATATTTGCAAATAAAATTCATAAATTGTTTGATTAGATTAATGGTGCCATATTAAAAAGGAAATTGGTTAAAGTCAATGAAAATTTTCTGATTATTTCTGATAATTGGATTATTAAGAGCGTTTGTGTGTTGTTCAAATATTTAAGCTTTTAGCGCGTGTTTAAACAAATCAAATTTTAAGATTTTTCACCGAATTATTTTTTTAAGGAAATTTAATTTTCTGAAAATTGAGGTCTGAAACTTCGAATCATTGCCGATTTATAAATTTACGACTTTTCCACTCGATAGTTGTTAGAGTTCTTTTGGTTGTTTGATAAAAAATTTGTTTCTTTACAATATAATAAGTAAAGTTGTTTGGTTTTACTTATTGATATACTTAATTATTGATTTTACTCTGGAAATTTTTAGTTTGTAGACTTCAAAAGTTTTTATGAAATAATAAATATTTTTCAAGTATTTCCTGTAAATTAAACTCCGCATACAAGTCCCTACATAGTTAGGTCTACAATATAATTTAAATTAAGTACATCTTACTATTTATTAAATATTCATGTGATATATTGCAATAACAACTCAGTGAAAGGGGTATAGTCAGCAAACAAGTATTCAAATGTCTCGCCACAATTAACCGACATTGAGATTTCAAAATTTTAATAAATTATGAAAAAATTAGATTCATTGTTATTTTTAATGGTGATTTATAAATATGTTTTTTTATTATTTATTCGATATTCTATTCAAAAATACACATCATGTGACATTCACGTGTTGCACATTGATTTCTACCTCTTAAACATCGTTGTAATCTAAATATTGATCCACGGCGATCATAAATAATTTATAGTTATTCTACTAATTGAACTGGATCTGATTTGCCCTTGATTTCATCAAAATAATTTTTTAGGAAATTTTTACTGAAAATCTTGAAGTTTTAATCTTTATGAAGTCAGCATAATTTCAAATAATAATAAATATAAAAAGGCAGTGTCGAAAAGTTGTTTTAAATGGAGGAAAATTGATCTATAGTCGAAATCTAAATGAATATGAATGAACAATTTAATTTATCATCTATACAATTGAATAAAGTTTCTAATCAGGCTAAGAGTATAAATAGAGAAAATAGGATAGAACTTTAAAATAAGAATTTTAAATGATTTTACTCGTGTGATCTTACTAAAGCAAACAGTGAGATTTCAAAATTTGAATAAATCATGTAAAATTAGTTACTAAAATATCAAAGATTTCATAAATAACTACTAAAAATATTATTAATTATAAAGATATTAAAATAAGTTCTTTTTAATTTTTCTACTACTGATTTCTTTTCATTTTCAAATAATAGTATATTTATTAAAAATTATTTGACTATGAATCAGTAAAGATATCAATGATTTTTGATTATCACTTGGAAAATGCTGTGCCGAAAATTCGTGAATAAATAAAAATGGTTTGTAGTAAAAATATAGATTCAAAATTTTCTCGGATTACGGTTAAAACTATTTTATAAATTTTTGTTTTAAAGCAATAGTTTTGCATAATATTTTGTTAAATTTATTTTACTATGATTTAACAATGACAAAAGTTATAAAATTTATATTTTGATATGAAAATAGTTGAAACGAAGTTAATTGGAAATGGAATCTCAAAATTTTTGAAAAATATAAGTTGTGAAGATTTATTATGAGGTTGGCAAATAAATATATTTTAATGAACTCATTCATATGATGTTACGGTCATTTATTTGGAGTAACTAATCGTTTTAAGAATAAATAATAATTTTGACAAGCAATGTCTATCAGTCATGTAAAGTTGGATGTAAATTAGCATCGGTTCAGGTCAACTATTCAATGTTGACAAGCTAGTGAATGATAGAACATTAATTTTAAATGAAAATTGTTTTAAATTATGTTTCGTAATTTTAGTACCTCTTGGATTATTTTAAGGAAAAGGTACTTTCATGCAAAGGTAGAGTTAATTTTGACATATTTTAGAGATAATTTATTTCGAGAAACAGAGATGTAGTGTATTGGTGCCATTGACGAATATTTAAAACAGCGTCTTAATTTTTTTCAAGTAGCCGAATGATATAGACATTATATTTATGAATTACTTTTGATTTTATACTTTTCCCACGACGAACAATAGTTCGTCCCCAATATGTGAATTATGAGTATTTAACTATTACTTGACTATACATACAAAACCAGTGATTTCAAGGTCTTCTTTGGTTTCACCTAGCTGGCATAAGGAGCCCATCATACCCCTGTGCGATGTCAACGCGTTGTTAAAGTACAGTCACAGTAATGTAATTCAACTGATGTGCTTTCATACAATCGTTTTCAAATGATCTCATCTTTATAAAATTAAACAAAACAATATTGGACAAACATTGTTTTAATTAAACCAGTGGTTCCCAAAGTGTGCGGTACAGCCCCCAGTGTGCACTTAAACTTTATAGGGTCGGTTTCGATTAATAGACAATTGGGGTAACTGACGACTGATAGGAGAAATATTAAACACTTTAAAATAAATAATTTTTGTAATTTTGCAAACGAAATAATTAGAAATTTTAATTTTGAATCATAATTCATCTTTTTACATTTGCACTACTGTTGAGTCTCAGCAACTAAGTCAAATAAGTCAATATCTTCATATATTTTTGCACGAACGTTTCATATGTCAGTTCAAAACTTCTTTCTAAATTATTCAATTTTTCTGATTGCATTACAAAAGTAGTTCAACTATTACGCAATTTATTCAATTCAGTCCGTTTTGAGACAATTTATGTATTTCCAAGTATTTGTGCTATGCTGAGTAATGTATCACAAGGTGATATTTACGCCGAAAATATCGCACGGCTTAAACGTGGAAAACTGTTATAATAAGGAAACAACCTTGGAAGTCTTAAAATAAGTTTCTCTTGCAAAGTGGGCGGTAGTCTATAAAACATTGGGAACCATTGAACTAAACCATATTAACATTTAAGCATTGAGGAAAGGGTGAGGGTAATGGATCCCGCCATTTATGAATATAAAAATTTCCACTAAACTAGTATTGCTAAATTAAATTTGTGTTAATAATAATATATTATGAAATTTTATTAATAATCAAATAAAAGTGATTTCCAAATAAAAAAAACTCGCAAAAAACGATTTTTCTATTTGATTTAGGGTAATTTTAAATTTTTAAAAACACGGCTTAGTTTATTTGTTTTTTATTCTCTTGTGTTTACCAATCCGCCGCCTCCCCCCTTCGGAGGCGCGACGGCGCTCATCCAAATAAGCATAAAATAGCCCACAGAAAAACTTCATTACAATTTAGGATAATTTAATTTCCTTAATTTAAAAATTAAAAATTGAATACATAAAAATTAGCGCGGCATTTAAACTAATTAAAAAATAATTTTTCCCAAACTAACACCAAATTTTATTAATAAAATTAAGATATTTATATTTTGGCATGAATGAAAGAATTTAAAGAAAATCGATAGAAATTTTCGATTAATCACTCTATATAAAAAAAATATATTCTATTTATAATTTATAATTATAGAAATTCATCAATCGTTCAAGTTTTTCAGTTAATAAATTAAATTATTGTCTTATCAACTGCTTCAGCAAATATTAAAATCGATTAATAATTAGTAATATATTAATAATAAATTGAAAATATTTGCTCTATAACTAATAAAAAATAATAATAATAAATAACGCAAGATTTCTTGAAAATACTAAATAATTACAATGCATTAAAATTTCACTGAAAAAAGTAAATTAAATTAATTCGAAATATATTATTTTGTAAGTGATGGTGAAATGAAATTTTATTTTTATTATTTATTTATTCATTAAAATAAATTTATACTGCAATTCTAAACCATTCTAAATCAGTTGTCTAAATCATTAGATAAATGTATAATATGCTTTGAATATTAAAGTTTAAAATATCTTAAAATTTCTATTTAATAAATGTATTTAAATAAAATCATTCTATTCAATTTTGATATTTTAATATAACTAACTTGCTTTTTTCCAATATCGACTATTTCATTTAAAAGAGCACTCATATTATTTGAAGCTTCTGCGTGATGAGGATTAATGCGAATAGTTTCCAAAAGTTTCTAGAAAAACGGAAAAATAACCAATTTCATTCAAATACATTCGAATTAATATTTATTAAAACTCACCCCGTATTTTGATAATTGCTCTTTGAGTTTCTTTTGCATTATCCATAAATCTCGACATATTTCCATAATATTATTAGGATATAATTCCATTTTTCAGATCGATTTTGTAGAGTTAATAAATATTACTTATTCTGGTGAATTAAATAAAAAAATTTAATTGAAATTTTGTTGCATTCTCGTGATCCAGTTAACAAGACTCGTTATGACAATGAAAAAATACAATCTGTGTACGTAATTACACACATTGATTTAATCGGGGTAGAAATAACAAATAAGATTTTGATTCGTTGCATGAGTGTTAGTTGTGTGTGTTAAGTTTGTCAATGTTCAGCTTCTGCATGAAATCTGTTAAATTTCATAATGTGTGTACTAGTGTGTGTATTAATGTGCTTGCTTGTTAATGCAGTTACGCCAAACAGTGTGCATTTAATTGCACCGATTTTAGAACTTAAATTATTATTTATTGCTCAGATTTTTACAGGTTTTGAACTATTTAATTAAAATTTACATGATTTATAATGTTTTATTTTGAATTCCAGCATTTAGGTGATTAAAGTATAGCAATCCATCCAGTTCTTCCAAGGGAGTTAAATACTTATGAAAGATTTAAGCACTGACAAAAACTGTACAGTTAGAATCACCTCGCTGCATTATGTATTGTACCAGTTGATACTTAATCGATTGAAAGATCGGTTTTAGACTTGCAGATTCACTGAAAACATGGCAAAGAAACAAATTAGTAGAGAAATAGTAAAATAGCATTTTTTGTGTATTGCAAATGATTTAGCTAAGAATATTGATGTTACTGAAGTCATTGAAAAACAATATTTGTATTATTATACAAATCGAAATTAATACTTACGTAGAGATTGGCAAATAGTTCTATGTTGGTTGCATTGAGAAAATTAATCTTTTTCTTTCAATCGCTTAAACTGTCTTGTGAATATGTTGTCTGGTACATCAAATATCTTATTTTAATCATTAGTATCCTTTTTTTCGCGTTATCTATACAAAAAATATATAAATCGAGCAAATGTGACTTCGTGTTATACTCAGAAATAAAATGTATTTCAAAATGAACGTTATTTCATTGTAATTGTTATGCTTTTCTTATAGTAATGGAAATTTACAACAATTTGTCACATTTTAAAAACTCTTGCTGACATTCTTTTCATCAAATGGGAATTTAAATTATTTCCTAGCGAAAATAATTATTCAATTAAAAAAATCCGTTTTAACACGTAATTAAAACATTTCCATATTATACTATATCAGTTAGTAATACCTACTAATACCTATATACCAGTCTATAAAGCAGCATATGAAACAATATCACTAAACCTTCTAACGTAATTCAACATACTCTCTAGTTTATTTTGTGCTTGTTATTATTATAAAATAAACGAATAAAACCATTAACTCACGAGCACAGTTAAATCAAACTAACATCTAGAATCAAAATCATTTTAAAACATGTATTGAATATTAAATTACTCAAAATCATGAGACTCTTCTTCAGAATCGACAAAAAAGGAATCAATACAAGATAATACAGCAATACCTCGCTTAGCGAGGTTTCACTATAGTGAGTTTTTTTTGGGAGGGAAAAAATTAAAATTTATAATTTTTTATAAATAAAAAGCGCAAAAACGTACGCCAACAAAGGAATTATCAACTTTCAAAAATTATTAACATGGCCGATAAGCTTTCAAAACATATCATGGAAGTTGATCCTAATTTTGAACGCAGCATTCATGGTCGCCGAAACATTGGCAGTTTAATTCGTTGCTACAGATATATAAAATATTATTTAGCTTGAATTTGCGAGTGCTTCTGTACTGTAACGCATAATAAATACTTTTAAATTATTTATTTGGTTTTATTTCATTCGTATCGTAATATTATTAATTCGTGACATTTTTTATTTATTTTGAACTTGAAAACATTGATAATATATCGATATGTATTAAAAAAAATTTGGAATCAATTACAATTTTTCTCATAGACTACATAGTTCAATTAGTGCGGTTTCACTTAGTGCGGCATATCGTCGGAACCAATTAACCGCTCTAAGCGAGGTATTGCCGTACTTCATTGTGTGCAAATAGTTAATTTTTCAAAATACCATCGATATCTTCTACAACTTTTTGGTTTTCAGACATCAAAAAATCGCTAAGTGATTTCATGAAACTGTTTCTGACACATTGTAGTAACTGCACACAGGCTATGAATGATCCAACTGCACATTTCACTGTACGATAGCCTTTTCATTTTTCCATTTCATATAATTTTCCCATTTCACCCGCAACTTGGTTTTAAACGATCTGTTGGGCCAGAACGTAAACGGCCTTGAGGAATGTTTTAATGGATCAGTAACACACATGCAAACATAACATGCAGATTTAAATAAACCTATTAAACACCAATTAAACCTATCAAATATGAGAAAAAAGAGAATTAAAAATAAAAATAATAAACATAAAATAAATTAAAATAATAACAAAACGCACCAAGATTCGCACGATACCAACACAAACATAACAAGAAAACACAACAAATTCGACGAAATTGAAAAATTAATAAAAGTTCATGAAAATGAAACTTAAATCGAAAAAATTGAATTAGTAATAATTCAATAAAAATTCTAAATGAAAAATTATTAAAATAAATTGGAAAATAATAAAATTAAAGAATAGAATTCACTAGAAAATAACAAGGTCGAATTTTGTTTTACTGCATCAAATTTAACATGCGAGGAAAATAGGTATAAATACTGATCCATTTTCACATTGAATTTAACCGTTTTTCGAAACAAACCATTTTGAAACCAATTTTGAAGTTGTGTTTAAAACCATTTTCAAATCCATTTTTGAAACCTTTACAAACCATTTGTGAAATTGTTTTTAAAGCTATTTTCAAACCGTTTTCAACTTATTTTTAGGTGAGAAATGTTCATTTTGGAACTCTCTCTCCACGTCTCATCCTTGCAACCTCGGTAGAGCTCTGCTTGGGTGTCGGCGTGGGGGGAGAGGTATTTTTGTTTTATTTTATTATATGCAATTTTATGCGATTTTTATGGATTGACAATGGATGGTAATTATGTTATTTGTTTATAATTAATAAATATTATTAATATTAATACATTGTTTTATATGTTTAAATAAACTTAACTTAAATTTTTCTGTCGAAATTTTTCCGGCCCACAGCCAACACATAACGCAAGAAAGCAAAATCTACATAGTACAGATTTGTGTAAGAGCGTGGAAAATCGCCAATGATATGTACCCGTGAAGACTCAGCGTGCGGAACGCAGGGGTCGTAACGTCAATATTATCCCTATAGAAGAAACAAGATATAAGGAAGAAGTCTATGGCTGCTTCCTCGTTTCTCCTTTCTTTAAATTCGACCTAAACTTATATTACACACGGCTCAAAATCATCACACCGAGTAGTCCAGTGGGCACTCAGTAATTATAATATAAACACAAAATGCGCCTAAGGTCTATTAAAGGGAAAGGGTACGGAAATAAATTAATTTGAAATCGTTGATAACTAAAATAGATTATTATTTGGAAATAAATTAATTATTGAATTTACATTTTAAAACAAAATAATAAAAATCATCAGTAACTCCTTGAGTCAATTGAATTAAATTAATCCATTGATTAAAATGATTATCGAATAAAAATAAATATCTCCTTGATTAATTTAAATTAATTAAAATAACTATTGAGCAAAATTAAAGTAATTCATGGATTAAACTAAATTAACTCATTGATTAAAGTAATTTGGGAACAGTAAAATAAATTTTTGATGAAAATAACGAAATTCTTTGGGTAAAAAGGAAGTAAGGCTTTGAGTTATTGATTAAAAAATAAAAATAATTTATTAAAATAACGTAGTCCATTTATTGATTAGGATAGGTTAATGATAAAGAAATCCATCACAAAATTTAAAGTATTTAGCGAGTAAAAACTGAGTGATTTGCTGATTAAATTAATTCAATAACCGTTGATTAAAACTAAGTAATTCCTTGCTTGACAGTAAAATGATCCATTAATCGAAACTAAAGCAAAGTATTGGCAAAAATAAAGTAATTCTGTAATTAAAACCAAGATGTCCGTTGGTTAAATAAAGTAATTGATTAGTTAAAAATACAGTAATTTAATTTAAAGAATAAAAATAATTCGTTAAGTAGAAACAAGGTAATAAACCTAATTAAATCTCAAACCAGAGCGTATCCTATCATTCGAAGTAGTAATAGAACCGTCGCAATCTCCCGCATAAATAAAAGATAACCATTAACAAGCCAAATATTGATTAATTCCCGCTCCCAATTAAACTAGCTTAAATAATTAAATAATAGAATGGAAAATCCAGAATACTAATAAAACGGAGGAAAATTTATTGAACTAGATACAAAGAGATTACCGACTCTTAACGAGAAACCACTGGCCAATATAACAATCCACTTGTCCCTATGTCCTTTATTTCATCTCGGTAATAACTGACGACATAGATTTCCCCTGATTGACCTTCACTGCACCATTAGAATTCGTATAAGTGCGCGATCGAGAACATTAAACGATTAATCATATTCAAATAATATCACAAGTAATTCTCCAAAATGCCAGAACCAAGTATCCAACATTTCCTTGACATGGAATAACAAACTAATCAATATGAAAAATAAAACTAGCTAACCCCATAGAGCAAACAATAAATCCATAATATAACAGCACCGACTCGTAATATCATAAAGACCATTCAGTAAGAATATAATTGAACAAAACCAGATCCAATATGAGCGAATACCTACGATAATTCATAAAATTTCAACTTCTGGAAAAGAAATAAATAGTTTAAATCTTTAAATAACAAAAGTAATGCTGAAAGTTGGAATCAATAGTGGGGACGCTCGCGGTGAGGTTGGAAAATTTTCAACGTCACGTATGAGTCCTCCGCCGTTGATATCCAAACAAGAGAAAACTTACTGATTTCCAACAATAAATCCATACCGAAAATTTAAAATGTGGTTAACATTTTCAATGAACCGGTTAAAACCAATAAACATACAAAGTACGAACGGATGTCGCAACTGTTCAGATGAATCGGTGGGTCCAAAAGTCACCCAAACGTCAATTTTGATGCTTCGTTTCTAACATCCAGTTCAGCGTTAGACAATCGTGAGAAATACACAAAAAATGTTTAAATGTACAAATTATCATTTGCGGGTAAATAATTAAAATTGACCATTTCGAGGGCCGAGTGAAGATCGACCCTACCGGAAGATAAGACCCATTGTATTATACACGCTGCACTCTATTAGTTAGATTAATGACGAAAATCCCACTCTACAAATCAACCCAAAAATTATCACCTATGTCGCGTCAACGTAAATCTAACGCTAAAACGCCACCCAACCAACCCACTTTTTCTCCCGAGCGTCCGAAATTTTCTACGATACCCCCAGGTAGATAACAATTTTTATGAAGTAATGTTCTCGATTTAATATAACTTTGTCGTGTAAGAATTTTTTCTTTTTGTTAAATAAATTATATACGGTTTAATCCTAATCAAATAATGTCAAATTAATTAGAAATCTCTTTTACATATAGTTTATGCTTGATTTTATAACCTTTAATACACAAGGAAGAACTATCATAATCGCCTAAATTCAAATTCATAAATGTCATCGTCATTAATCTCATAACATCCAGCCAGATACTAGGTTTCCCGGACATTAAACTAACTGGTAAATACATTTCCTATGATTAATCGGACGATTCAGGAATATCGAAATCAATGATTTTTAATAACCACGTTTTATAGAACCATGAATATGGTAGATATCCGAGATTACTACTCATCAGTCTCAGTAGGTTTTCGTAGGGATTTCGACCCAAGATAGTGATGGATTTTCCGAATGATCAACAATAATCATACTAGGTTTGCACGAGCTTAATAAGTATGTCCACTCAGCCATAGTTAAGTTTTTATGTAAATATTAATTGGGCGTAGTATACATTTTCAAGCCATAAATGTCCTTATATCCAGACAGTAGAGTGATGATTAACCCTTTTGTTTCCCTGGCAAATACTAAACGATTAGCTAACGAATCACCATAAACGAATTAGATACCCTAAGAGCATTCCCGTGCGGCGATATCCGTTTACCAACCCCTCAGTACGCCCTGAGAATGGTGAAAACTGTCACCTACAATAATTATTTAATAATAAGTATTAATTCCTAACGTTAATATGCCCTATTTCGCGTTTGCACTTCGTTAAATCATTTGACTACTACAATTTTAGAAGAACCAATGCTTCCGGATTGGATATCAGCTCACGAGGCCGCTGAATGGCGTCGGGCTTGGAAGCGAGCGCGCCCGTCAATGACTCTCGAGGAGGCGCGTTCCAAAAGATCTTGTCCATCCCTTTGGCAGATTCTGGGCCGGGAAGATGACCCCCGCAGACCAAATGAGGAGCAGTACCCCGCCGAGGAAATCCGCGACCACGCGCGAAACCTTCTTGCTCAGTGGGAGAAAATCCAAGAACAAGTTGATTTAAATGTAGTAAAGGCCCGGATGTACCTCGCCAACGTCGAAGAGGACATCCTCGTCGGGCGCATTGCGGAGACCTACCCGACTCGACCGGCTCGCAATACTCGACGTCCAGTGCCCATCATCCCAGGCTACTCTCCGGAAGAAGGGGTCAAGAAGTTCTTTGAAGAGCCATGAATCCCCAGGCAAAGACATAAATAACAATTTACTTTATTGACGTTGTTAAGATCTAAATATTCAAAAAAAGTCGTTCGTTTTGATTTTTCTCTATAAATGATTGTCACTTTTATAACTGTGTTTGTAATAATCGGAACTTTATTTCATTAAACTCATAAAGTGATTTGAATACTTTCTTTTATTATAGCAATGTCGGCCCTACAATTGATTCAAACCGAACTAGACCGCGCTAGGCGGGCAAACGCAGATCTACTCAGTCAGATATTACAGCTAACTCGCGAGGTGCAGCAGGTCAAAGCAACCTGGTCGGACCCTAAAAAGACGAAGACGCTCTATCTCCGACTTACTGCCGCTCAAAAGGGGTGGGCGGAGGAGCGTCAACTCAATCAGAGTCTTCGCACACAGATCAGGGGGCTAGAAGTTGCCCTAGCAGCCTGTCGGGAAGGGGAAGCGGTTACATACCCGCTCGTTTTCGCCCCATCCCAACTACCGAGTCGAAGTTCCCACGACAATATCACACCAATATCGAAGCCGACAGCCATTCAACCAAGCATCCGCCGGCCGGGGCGTAAGGAGCGTGCCCGACGCCGAGCCGCGCAACCGTCAAGTCAACCGAATTAACTTATAGATATTGTACATGTCATTTGTTTTTCATTAAATAAACTTGTACTTATTATTAATCCAAAACCAAGTAACCCGCTATAAGGTATGATTGGCATGAAACCATCTCCACGAGTAGACGCCCGTTATCCGAACCTTTGTTCCACTTCCACCGATCAACCTAACTTTAATTCGAACTTTCTCATACAAGGGACAGAGTAAAGCGAGCATAGGTCTTCTATCGACAGCTCGTGAACCCGAGGATTGTCCGAGCAATTATAGTATTAGCAATAACACTCACTTTTTGCGGGCAATCCACCACTTGAACACATTACCAACGTTGCATAGCAACGGGTGCCAAGTGGCGGTTAGTATCATTTTGTATGGCGTTACTAGGGCAACCATGAAGATAAGCAAATAACGAAACCCTGTAACCCACCAGATCTATTAACTGCCAGATCAACAGGCTGAACTAGTTTCGTCAATCATCCTGGAAGAATGACTAGTTTTGAAGATTTTCTTATGGTTTCTTTTACTTTTTGCATTGTATGTGTACAACATGAATCCATTATCGACAATCATTTAGGATTAAAAAAAATTCATCCGCTCGTGGTTGACTCACCATTTATGATTAGCGGTAACTATAATATCCTTATGCGTTTTTATTGATAGTGATTCAAACCAATGTTTATCTTAGGCTTTTATCGAGAGTCACAAATATCCTCTGACTATAGTGCGACCGAAAATATTTTGTGGGTGAAAAGTAACCTTTGTGACCCTAGTAGGCGATTTGAGCCAATTTTAATTTTATGCTTTTTTATCGAGAGTCAAAAATACCCCCTGACTATAGTGAGACCGAAAAAATTTTGTGGATGAAAAAAAAATTTTACATTAAAATACAAAAATTTGAATTTCAAAAAATCGCGCAAAAAATTTCAAAAAAATTCATGCCAAAATTTAAATTTCAAAAAAATTCGGAAAAATTCAAAAAAAATTCATAAAAATTCAAAAGAAATTATCAAAAAAAATTGTGCTCACACAAAATTAATTACCTTTATTAATTATCAAAAAGGAGGAGGGGTAGGTTCCAGTGTGCTCCTAACTACCTACTAACATTATCTTGACTTGTATTGACACTGCACATGGCTGGCATCGACATTACACGTGTGCCCTTGTTAGCACTCCTCATCAACTTCAATATTAAACATTAAGGTAAAAATATGTGTTCACATTGTAAGTCATTATTTTTCATACGTAAACTTTAAAATTTCAACATGCCGTTATTCACTGAGTACTTAGTTTCATATTTTAATATTTAAAAACATTTCTTTTTAAATTTACGAATGTTTTGAATGTTTTAAATACTTTGATTGCTAAAATTGGGATAAATTAAAATGTTGTTTGTTTTGAAAATTCTAATTTTTAATAGTTAAATTTAAAAATGTTTATACTATAAATGTTGTCCTATAAACTTTATAGTATAATATTTTTTTAAGCAAATTAAGAAAAATTTGGAAGATAATTTAAATTATTTAGAAGATATGAAAAATATTAAAAAAATTAATCATTTGTTTGAATATATAAAATAAAATCCATATTGTATTTTGATTATTTTTTGCCTGATGATAACAGTGAATCTGGTGAAATATATCGTAAAATGTTAGTTTGAATGTCGCTTTCTTATAGATAAATTAAATTTCTCCTAAGTAGGTAGATAGGGAGGATGCAATGTTATCTCAATTATGCTATTTTATATTTGTAATTAAAAATTTTTATGATATAATTTTTAGAGTCGTCAAAAGACAGTTTTTTGATGAATTTTTTATACAAGTTTTAAAAAAAGAAATTTCTAGAATAATTTTTAATGAATTTTTAAATTTAGTTTTGATCTCGTTGTAAGATAATGTCACAATGTATTGCAGCCTCTATGATTACGCAATTATAGTTAGTAGCCCTGTATAACTACCAATCCCTCTACAACCACACACAAACCCGCTACTCCCCGCTGATGTAATTTAATACGCATCAATCTTTCATTATGCGATTACATAATTTATTTAGACTACCGCTCTCTTTACAGTATCCAAAATAAACTGAAAAATATATAACCCTAAATCATACATTTGTTGGGCTATAAGCCATAATTTAAACAAAAATGAGAAAATTGTGTAAATTAAAACAAAATAATTAATGAGGTTTGGAAATTATCAATATAGCTGGTGTAACATAAGCACTCCGCAAGCAGAAATCAAAAATAAAATAAAACAAAATTAAAACATAACAAAATTAAATAAAACAAATGTTAGTTAAAATCATTGAAAAGCCTACAGATACAGAAAGAAACACAAAACCAAAACATAAAACAGCTAAAACCTTTCAAACGAAGGTTTAGAAAATACATAGGCGGAAGCGGCGACCAAAAATTTAAATACCAAAGGGTAAAAAGAGAAACAATCAAAAAGAATGGTTAAATAATAAAAAATAAAAATTTACGAAATATTGATAAAATAATATCAAAAAATAGAAAAAAATAAGGAGAAACATAAAATATTTAAAATAAAATAAAAGCAATAAAACCCCCCGAAAAATAGCCAAAAAAAGCTCAAAATTCTCTGATTGGTCGCACCCAGGCATGAAAACACTATATATACAGCAGACATTTTCATAATTTTTAGACATTTGTTGAGACAATTTGTTTTAGACACTTGTGTTAGACACAAACATTTTTAGACAATTGTTTAGTCAATTTTTATGCCGACTTATGACAATTTTTCAAATTTGGATGATTGACTGACAAACTTGTCGATTGTAAGTGTTGTTTTTTTGTAGAAATATATTTTTCTAAGTAAATGTTTTGTTTAATTTAACTTATTCTGGATGGTCGCGATGTCTTTTGGCATCGCTCGGCAGGTTCCCCTTAACTTATTTATATTCATTTTACATATATTAAGTCTGTGGATAAGTGGTAAATCGGTATTCAATTCCGACAGTTAAATTTGCAGGACGTTGATGTGTCGTTTTATCATTTTTCCACCCCTCGGAGTCTGCTTAGACTGGTCAGATTTGAATTTATCGCACAGTAGGACTCCGTTGGAATTCACCGTGGTGTCCATGCATAGTGGACGGAGCGGTAAGAGGGTAAAATGCGGGAATATCGTCAGAGTTAAAGGGACAATATTATTAAATGTCGCTTATCTTTCATTTTCATCTTGTCTGATCGCAGCAAGTTCTTTAATCTTGTCTATAATAGTTAATTTGATAGTAAATGTTTCAGTAAATCATTCTTTAGCTATCTTATCTGTTGTTTTATCTGTTTTAAAATTTTTATACAGCGTGACTGATTCATCGCAAAGGAGAAAATCGAATCCTTCTGTTCTCTTCAAGTCATTTCGACCGATTTAATCATCAATTGCTTAAATCCATTTTTAGCTTCTTTGATACATCTGCCGTCGTATCTTCTAATTCCCATATCCAAGAGTTCTTGAGCTCGTTTTGGTAGTATATCTTTTGTATATTTCTTCCCTTCTCCTCGGGTCGTCATTATGTGAATATTTTCGGAGTAGTCACCAGTTAAAACACTCGATTTCATCTGAAGATTTATTTGAAAAATATAAATACATAACTCATTTAAATATTAGTGTATATTGCGCAATCACTAACACATTACTATTTGGTCGTAACACCAATGAATCCGCACTATCACTAACGTTAATTTAAGAGACGTTTGAACGGGCAACTGGTCGTATTTCTTAATTATAATTTGTAAAAATGTTATTTCTGTTTTCTTACAACACTTAGTATCTTCGATAATGTGAAGACGATATTTTGACACTTAATTTGCTATATATAAATTTAGATGAATTGCAGATATTTATTAAATAAATTATGTCAAAAGTTGATTATGTTCGCGGGCCGCCAGTTTGGCAGCGCTGTCTTAGTATATTTACTTCCAAGAATTGAAATAAGGACAAAATATACAGTACAAAAATTCAAAATGTTAATGAAACAAATCTTAATTTATAATGTAGTATAAGCAAAATATTAATTTCTATTAAATGTAGAGAACAGAATTACAATGATTCCGCAACCTTGGTTAAATGACCGATCAAACGCACAGACTTAGGTTTTTTCATTCGGTTTCTCTCGGTGTTTTCCTAGTCGTGCCTTGTGTTGAGTATAAACTATATTTAATACCTTTTTGTTTGTTTGACACAAAAACTTACTAATAAAATAATCCTCAAAAACAAAATAAAATACAAGGGATGGCTCATAAAATTAGGAAAGAGAGTCTGAAGTAATAAATTTATTAAAGATATATGAAGAATAAGCAGTATTAAAAGAAAATATAAAAAAATTAATATAAATAACACAAAAAATGAAATCAAAATCAAACAATATTAGAAGATTACCAAATTTTGTAAAAAAATAAAAAAGAATAAAAGAAAAAGAAACTAATTAAATATAAAATCAAAAAACCAAATAAAAACATTATTTAAAGCATGATGTTAGAAAAATATATTGTGGGTTACCGGGATCCCTCAATAGACTGCCAAATTGTTGTCACCAACCCAACCCACATAAAAATTATGTTGGATGTTTCACTACTTCGTACCCTTCACTAGGCGACGTTGGTAATATACTAGGTGACTGGAATGTCAGCTAAGGATTAGTACAATTACCCCTAATGCTAATGCTCTGGCATACCTGCAGGTTTACAAATTGCTAAAAGGAGGCCTGTGTCAAACTTCTAACGTTTCTCTCTTTTGCTTAGAATCGAATTTGAAAAAAAATTATAGGAGTAGGGTCACTTTCATTCAGATAATGGAAACTAAACAACGAGTTATGCTTGAAAATTTTATTTCAATTAAACTATATAATAAGGACCTAAACTACAAGTGTATTTACACATCACATTTATCAACACCTAATTAGTTCTTTCAAAAGGGATTGTTTGTCTGTTTATCTGGTTCCTCAAAATATGAGTTTCTTTTCAATGACGACTTCGAATTCTTTCCCTATTTTGCACCTTTTACCTAGCCATGGGGGATTTTCTGTCACTTGTAAGCAGAATATACTGGTTTCCCTTTCAGGTGGAAACATTTCCGTTGATGTAAGTTTCCGTTTTAGAGACCATTATTTCGCGAAGCCACGCATAAAGATCAACTGCAAACCCTTAAGTTTATTAAAACATTGTATAATTAACAATTAAATTTTAATTAAATTTTACTTCTTATCACTATTTGACACCTAGTACTTCGTTGATCTCTTTTACATAAATCTAGAGTTCTTGTTGCTTAGATGCCAATTCGGACTATTCTTATCCACCATCATACCAGTGAGTTTGACTTGCTTAGAACTCGCAGTTATTTCTGTATGAAATGGGCCTGTTGAGAAATATAAAAGATGTTGATTTTATATTTTGTTGTAAAAATTATGTCGACTTTTTAGTTTTTGTCAATTAGTTATATTAATTCTTTTTTGACCTTGGTTGTTTGAATAATGTAAGTGTAAATTGTCAGAAGTTTAAAAAAGACTATAATTTTTGAAAAATAAATTATCTTTATAAATGATAAGCAATTTAATTATTTCAAATCTAAGAACTTGGATTTATGTAATAATAGATTATTTACTGAATTTTCAATAAAAATAAATAAAAATGTTTTTTCTTACCATAAACGCATTTTATATTCGGCATCAAAATTTTTCAGAGGATTTCTTAATTTTAATTCAAATGCCATAGATAAATCTCAGCAAAAAATAGTTTCTGCCAATTGAATGAGAAACTGCTTGAATTTCTTTTACAAATTGGGACGTGGTTAATTTGTCACAAATGATTAGTGTGAGGAAACTTATTTAGCTGAAGACCATATGCAAATAAGTCCCAGTGATTGGATATCAGAAAATAATAATTGTCAAAACTCCTTTGGAATTATGCATTTTTCTATTATTTACAAAGATTGGCCTTTACGATTGAAAGCCCAGAATTTCATTAATAACAATTATAATAAGTTATGGATCGATAACAAAGACTGTGTCTCTTCAATTTGACTTGGTATCTGAAATAGTTTCAGATCGGAATCTATTATCGCCAGATTCGCGAATCATGAAAGCGTTATTAAAATAGGCTTCGAATTTGACTTTTTATCGCACTGGGGTGATCTCACGAAGTAATACTCCTCGGAGCACACCCTTTTTCTCATGAGCTTTCGATAGAAGGTCTTATGCTTTGCATTTCTACTACTTATCTTGCAGGGGACTTATTCCGTTTCCTCTGGAATCAATTGAAAGAAGAGCTTTCAACTTGATCACGACTTGAGCCCTTTTAGTTTAATTAAGAAAAATGTATAAAACTACACTCGCACATTCATTTCATTTGAATGAATTTTATACACTCCATAATTCAAACAAACAGCATAAATTAAAATTTAACGCAATAAACTAACTAATTTCTTTCATACATATAAATACTGAATATTACTAAATTCTAACGATAGAGAACAGATAAAGATACACAGAAATAACACAAATAGGATTTTCGATTCCAAGCAAAATCAACACAATAGTTTCATTCATTCAGTTCCGTCGAAGTCAAAAGTAAATATTTGGCGACGCTGTAGACGAGTTTGTCAATCATTCGGGGATTGTATCTCCGGCCACTTCCAGGTTTTCCACATTTGCTTGTTGTCCTGCAATTGTTACTGCTCCAATAACAATTGGAGATCTGTGACGGGAATGGCAATGGGAAACCTCAATTTCATGGAGCAGTATACTTGAATTTGAGATAAGGATTCCTGTGAGGCGTCGGTTCGTGTTCCTGATTTTCGGCGCTTAGATGCTTGCTTTTGAGATGGCCACATTTACTGCTCGGTGTCTCATTTGTCTGCGGATATTTTTTCCAGCCTTAGTTGCAGGATATGTTTTGGGTGCTCACAAACGTATGATGAAGCAATGAAAAATCGGAGTTCTGAACAACAAATCGAAACATTGGAACAGTTCGTAACCCAACATGAACTCAAAGAAATGACTTTTCAGGTCTAAAAATGCTGAATAACAATCAAGAGATTATGGTAACATTGAAAGCTGAAGATATGATCCTCAAAAGGAGCAAACCACGAGGAAAATCTGGAAATTCACCCACTCTTCTGGCGCTCACTCTACGTCATGAAGTTTCGGTTCAAACAACGACCGAAAGAGCAAGGAGGAGTAAAATGCTGTGTTGTTTGTACGGCAATCTCAAAAAAATGGCAAAATCTTTATGAAACTTTAAATTAGACAAAAAATATTCTTTCTAATTGAACTTGAGATTTGTCTTGGGTTAGACTATTACAAATTAATTGTCCCACATAAATGGAACATTTTATTTTTCCGATATTGTTTTAAATAGAATTAACCTTTTTCAATAACGTTTTACTATTTAGGTACAAACAATTGTAGGGGCCTTAATTGCCATTTTTATCTAGGGGTAACTTCACAAACTTTTAATTTAGTTGAGTTCCCTTTTACCTTTATTCGTCGTGATTAGATCTCTGTTTTCCTATTGATGGATAACTTCAAAATCACATTATATTTTAACTAATTATCACCAATAATAATATTGTTTATCATTGTTAAATTGTCCATGAGAGTACATGCATACAAGCCAATGAAATGATTCTCGACTATCTAGTCACGAGCTAGTGATTAGGAGGAGATGCAGCCTTAGTGAATGGCAGTTCACCGGTTCAGTGTTCATCAAATAAGTTTGATTTCAAGGCAAGACAATAAGACAAAACTTTATCTTGACCCTCCTTTTTTTACTTATTTGATGTCCAGTGCATCAGGATAAGTGTTAATTTAACACTGTTTCTACACTTACCTGGCGCTCAGAGAAATCTGAGCTACCATAATTCGATTAGTACAAAACCTTGCTTTTCATCTCTTATTAATCTGAGTTCAATCAGCTTCATAATATTGATTAGTGTCAAAAGTAATTAACGCTTTTGAATGAAATTTACAAACTATGGGAAAATCCAACAAAATGTGAGACGATAAATTATGATTTTTATCACAAATACAATTTAATGATAAATCGAGCTTTATTTAAAAATCCAACAAAATTATCTTTAATTATATAACTCAACAAAAACGATAATTTAGCAATTTAATTTTCAATTAAAAATATTTTGAATAATAATAAACAAATTCGTTATCCTAAGTTTAATTCAATGCCTTTAAAATATTCTGGCAGTAATAAATGTAAGAACTGATGGGTGAACAATGCAGTCAAACCCCAAATTCGAGGGAAATCATTATTGAAACCACCAAATACTGGAATTTTATATACTTTATCAGCATTATTAGAACTGAACCTAGAAATTGTATAACCAATATTTTTTGGTTCACATAAAAATTCAAGACTTCTAGCAAAAGTAAAATTAACTTCATTTGAATTCTCAATAATTTTATCCCAATTTAGTTTACCAATATTTGCAACTACTGGAGTTACATAAGACTGACCATTCTAAAGTAATTTTAAAGCAATAACAATTTTGACAACGATTACTTGTGAAGCACAACCGCCAAAACTTCCCCAAACATCTGAATCTTTTAAACTAACTCCTATTTCTTCTTGAGTTTCTCTCAAAGCAGTTTGAATTAAAGACTCACCATTTTCTTCTTGCATACCCCCAGGAAAACTATTACCGTAGAAGACATGCACAATTTATACATAAGCATTTGTTGAAATAATCGGAAACTATTACCAAACTTGACCCCTGTGACTTCTAACTTTCATTGATCGTTGACAAAATAATATAGATGGTTTGTTATTATACACACAAAGGGGAATAAGCACAGCAGCATTTTTTGCGTTCTTGAAAAGGTTTTTTGGAAGAAATGGAGGAAAGCTTTTGAGCTTATTTTGAACAATTAATTTATTTTCGAACGAATAAATAGTTTCCATATAACTGTTCAAATATTTCACAATAAGTGCTTCTTTTTTTAAACAAATTGATCATATTATATTTAGACAAAGATATCATAGAAACTTATTTTATACGAATTTATTTTCTATCTAAGCAAATTTTCTATTTATCATTAAAAGTTTTTCGGCCCATTACATTTTAGCCATGTCAGAATACTTACAATATTCTCAAAAAAAACAAAAATAGCACAAAGGTCAATGCCAGGAACGTAGTGGTGGGTTAGTAGGTATCTTGAAACTATATGGTTGTTACCCAGACAACCCCATACAAATATTCTTTCGCTTACCACTCGGCACCCGTTGCTAAGCAACCTTGGAACTGTGCTCGAGTGGGTAGATCGTCTGCAAAAAGTGAGCGCTATTACTAATGCTATAATTGACCGAACGATCCATGGGTCCAACGAGCTGCCGATAGAAGGCCTGCGCTCGGTTTAGATTTTATTTGGGTCCCTAAGTAATTCTTCAATTCTTTGTTGTTTCGATTTCCCATAGTTGCACTTCGAATCTGTCGGTTGAATTAGGTCAGTCAACTAATACGAACTACCAATGATATTATTTATTAAAAGAACAACAGCAAAAAAATTCGCGTTCATAGATTTACAATCCATTAGTTTCCTTGAGTCGCCGACGTTTTGCGCGTTCGGCTCTTCCTGCCCGGTGTCGGCTGGACTTGTCCTTTTATATAGTTGGATTTGTCGTGTCCCGGTAAGCCAATTGCGCCGGGGCGAAGACTAACGGATAAGTTACCGCTGCCCTTCTTGGCTCGCCGACAGGGCGGTTTCTAAGCCTTTAATTTGGGTCTTCAGGTTCTGCGTTAACTGTCGCTCGCCAGCCCATCCTTTTTGCGCTGCTTCCATCCTTTGATAAACCACCTTTGCCCGTTTAGGCTCGATCCAGGTTCCTTTAATCTGCTGGATCTCTCGGGTGAGTTGGATTAGCTGTTGATGTAGATCCCGGTTAGCTGCCTGGACTTTGTCTAACTCCCTCTGTAGGATGGGGAATTGTTGAGAGTTCATTTCTGAAATAAGACGGAGTGTCATAATATTCATTTAAAACAAAACAGGTAGTAGTTTGTCGCGAAGGGACCTTGGGCCATTATTTATAAATCAAACTCTAGTGAACAGAACAGTTAAAGCCGTAACAAAATAAAATAGGAATAGATAACTCTAACAAGTAACTAAAACATGAAAACGAACACATTTATTGGGATTATCTCATAAAATCTCATGCACTTATAAACTGTTCTCAGCGTACTATCTTCTTTTCTTGAGGTACGGATCTCTCGCGTAAGAGTGTTCGCGATGGAGTTCGGTAACCTCATCTTCATTTCTCATCTCTTTCGGCAAGATGTGTCGAGGAACTGCTACTTGCATTTCGGGCATTCGTCTCTGGAGTCTGGGATCGTCTAATTCATACGAGACATTATATTGCGGGGCATACACGTCAGTACTGGGTATCCGGCCCACCGCAATATCCTCGTTCACCCTCCGGAGATATTGCCTTGCTTGTTCCACCTGGCGGTTGGTTTCGGCTTGGTGATGCTCGAGGCGAGCCAGCAGGCGCTCCGCCTGTCCTTGTATTTCTCTCGCCGGATTCCTTCCGGGCTCCCTTTTGATGGTGACATATGGGAGGTCCACTTCATCGGACTCGCCTTGTGTGCCACCTCGTGCTTCGCGGACTGGGGATATAGAGAAGCGCGCATCCCACATCGCCTACCTGCATCGGGCAGCCGAGTGGGGCGGGGAACAAAGCTATGACTCTGGATGCATCGATCCACGAGTCTTCTGAAAATAAACACAACATTATTAATATATCATTATCCTTCGGAATGGTTCGCTTGTCTACGGGGATTTCGAGGTTGAATAAGCGAATGCGTCTTATTCGCGTTATTATATTTCGAGAGTTAATTCATGGGTCTGTTGTTCGTAGGGTCATCAAACTTTTCGATCCGTTGGCAGTCGTTCAGAGTCCTTTACCCCTTCGCGTCATTACTAATATTGTGGAATTTCCTTGATAATTATAAAATTTTTACGGAATATTTGAAGTTAATCTATTCCTTGATGTCAGAGAATCGGGATTTAATTAAAATTTTGGGTGAGAGTTTAAAATTGATAATGTTGTTTCCAATTGTCCCTTTTATGAAATTAAAATTTACCTTTAGGTCATCAAAACTTATTGTCGATTATTTAAGATCGAATCTGCTTTTAACTTAACAATAAGCTATATCCTATAGTGAAACTGAATCTATTTTCGCCCTAATGTTTTGGGTTTTGTTAATACATTAAGTTTAACTTCATGTTAATAATAATTAGTAAATTTTAATAACTTCATGGCTGCTTCGCCTCAATAATCATCAGCAACTATTGATAAAATTCTAAATCTATCCTCGTGTTAATAATCATACTTGATAGAAATAAAAAGAAAATCAAATTTACCCTCCTGATACTAATAATGGATAGTTATCAATAAAATCCAATTTGCTTTTATGCTAAGGTCGTTAGTACTATTGATAAAATTGAAGCCACTTTTATATTGATAGCGATTTAATCTACTTTTAGGGCAATCACAATTGATAATTGTTGGCAGAATTAGATCTATTTGGTTATTACTGATCAGGAAATGTTGAGAAAAATTGAATAGATTTTTATATTATAACATTAGACCACGATCAATAAATCAAATTTACTTCCATATCAACAATGATTTACAACTACTAATACAGTCAAATTTTCCTTTACGTTATAATGATTACCAATTATCAGATTCACTTTGATGTTAAAATAATTGATAGTTCCAGATTTTACCTTCAGGTTACAATAATGAATGATTATTGATGAGACAAGCTTTTATTCTTTCATTATGGTAATTGATAATAATTAAATTTTCTTTTATATTATGAGTCGTTGGTAATTATTCAAACTACTTTTATGATAATGATATTTGTTAATTATCAAAAAAAATCAAATTTTTTTTTTAAGTTGATATTATCTGATATTTATTTAATTAATAATAATTTGTACATGCAGGTAATCTAACTCACGAATTAGAATTAATTAGTTCGTCGTCACATCATCTGGTGCTCAATGCATATTTATTAATAGAGTCGATGTTTGCGCTCATCCATTGGTCAAAATTGCGGATCTCTTACTCGGAATTCAAATATATTCCGTACCGTTGAGGATTCGGGAGGGCGGACTCTGACTACTGCCAATGGATGCTTATGGGCCATCGCTGTTTATGCCGCGGTTAGTGACTCAAACATGGATTTAACCGGTAAGATTGTGACTTGTTTTCTTTGTTGACAAAAAACTCTTAGAAAAAAAAGATATTCATTAAATAGGCTTTCTGTATGATCCAAATAAATTTATTTAACAACATAAAAGTTCTCGTCTGGTCTTGGTTCGGCCTATGTCCGGAATGATGCATGGATGGGGTCATATATCTAGGTCTCAAAAGATTTTAAATTAAGTGACGGAAGATTAGAAATTTACCTGTAGGAAGGGGTTGATTGGGATTCCTGTAACTGGAACCCTCGCTTTCTCGCGGTCTCTTTGAGTTTTTCTCAGACATTCGGAATATGGAAAAAAATGTTGCTACGAAAAAAAAATAATGGAATTCGTCTTCCATCGCACTACTTTTATATGAGCGTGTGTGTTTGCTGGGGTAGTCGTTGGTGAACGACACACACTTCCTTCTCTGCTATCGCCAAACTGTCAATGCACTGTGCATGGAGATTGCTTTGAATTATCGATTGTGACATTCCACAAAATGTCACGCTCCATATCTATTTTGTGGATTCAGGATGTTCATTTATATTCGACAACTAGCTATCGGATAAATACACAATTGGTATTGCTGGTTCTTTCGACTTATTGGCTCTAATTTTTTCTAACTATTTGCTAATGGTAGCCCTTCACTTTCCATTGTTATGTGTTTGTTGTAGTAAGCTATTAATTACATTTGGATATCTAATATTCGCTTATTTCTAGTTGCAACGTTGGAGTTTAGGCATTCCGAAGGGATTTCGGTATATCTTCTCGGCGTGATGATGGAGCGCATTCGGGAGTCGTAGTTAGGGAGTTTGAGTCAACAGGGTCTTACTATGGTTTAACTCGAGCTCCCTACTAAATGGAGCCTGCCATTCGTTTCTACATCCGATCTCAAACCCAGGCGATGTTGATCCGCGAGGGGTTTCACGTCCAAATGGAAAATCAGGTGATGGAATTTAGTTTGCCGCACACTGGACATGATTCAATTTACCACGGAAATACGATTATTGTGTTGTTTATTACTTGTTTCATTGGTCGTATGATTAGTAAAGTAATTTTGACTTTATTTTCTTTTACACTGTTCATGTTTTAATAAATTATTTTATCTGGAGAACGGCAATGAAAATTTTTGGGGAAAGATTTTTTGCTTCAGTTGATTCGGATAATAGACTCATTTTATATTATCCACACTATTAACTCTCGATTTTAATATTTAGCAAGGTTCTTATCTCAATATATTCTAATACAGTTGATAAACGTGCTTGATATTTATAGGAGTTTTTGGAACCTAATTTCGTTTAATCCGAAAGTCTCAAAGTTTGATTTACTCTTAGTTTTTGAAAGCCTTATTTTCTGGCCTTAATATTTAACGTCTGTATATTTCGTTCACATTTATTATTAATTTTTATAAAACTCCTTATTTTCCAATGCCTTCATCTACTGATTTTAGCAAAACTCCTTTATCTTTGATCATAGTATTTTGGTTTCGACAACAAGTTCCTCAATACTTTTAACGAAAATCCTTACATCTTAGCATAGCATTTTAGTTTGATCGTGCTTGAAAACTCTTTATCTCATTTTTGTTCCATTTTTATATTTTATCTTGGCACCTTAGTTGGATGGGGGTTTGAAATTTTTATCTCATTTTTGTTCGAGGGGGTTTTAACGATTTTATATTTTGTCATAGAATTGATGAGTTCCTCAGTACTTTTAACACATTCCTTTGCGTTTTACACGTCGTCTTTAATCAACAATTTTTCCTTTTACAAAAAACTCTCTATTTTCTAGTATAGCGTTTAATTAGCAATGTTTAAATATTTTTATCATACTTCGTTATATTTGAAGTATAGCAACGATTTCATTGTCAAAAACCTCGTCACCTTCCCTTAATTGATCCTAGGCGCATTTGTGTTTATATTATAGTTAATGAGTGCCCACTGGACTACTCGATGTTTGAATTTTAGCCGTATGTGAAAAAATAATTTTAGGTCGAGTTTATGAGAAATGAGCGACGGAGAAACAGCCAAAAGACTATTTCCCACTCACCCTTTTCCCCTATACGGAATCACATTGACGTTTCAGCTCCTGCGTTCTCACGCCGGAGCCTTCACGGGGCTGGAATCGTTGGCGATAATACACGCACTTACTAGATTACGATCATGTGTTGGATTTTATTAGCTTGCAGTATGTTTTGGCTGTGGGCCTGAAAAGGTAAAGCATTGATGGAAGAATTTCATTTTGAATAACTATATTTTGCCATATAATACATTTGACTATAAATTTCTGAACATAATGTGGTGCATTTCATAAAATGTTGATCATAATATAATAATATTTGGCACATTTACTTGTGTATTTTATTTGTGTAAATATTTTTTTTCTATTTTTCCATGTGAACTTTTAACATTGCTCAATTTTGACCCCCAAAACCCGAAATCCTGGCTACGTAACTGGTCAGTCCAAATTAAAAAAACTCTATTGCTTTTATCACTTCAATAGTATAAGCACACAACAACACTGAATTGAATTAATATTCTTGAAAACATTAAATAATAGAAAAATGTAATTGTTCATATACTTTTATAGGGTTAGTGGTTTCTGGCTTTGACCCCTTTACATACAAGCGTTTGTGTCCGCCAATGGTTACACGTTGCTAAGCAACGTTTGAACTGCAATCATTGGTTATGAGACGCCAGAGGTGAGCTCTGATTCCAGAACTGCTAAGGCCCGGCCTCATATCGGGTTCAGCGGGCTACCGTTAGAAGGCTTCTGCCCGTCTTATTATTTTAGATCCCTTAAGTGCTCTCTTATCGAATTAATTATTTAGCTAATTATAATTAACTACTGAAAAATAAGAAAATCAAATTCAAACATTTATTGTGATAATATTACACCTTTTCCAATAACAAGACATAATGTGTCATTTTATTTATCCTCGCCTTAGGTACGCCGTCGTAGTCTTTTGGTTCTACCTGGCCTTGCATGAGATTGTGATTGTTTATTTGAGTTGTTCGGCTGATTCTGGTTTTTGTAGGCTAATTGTGCCTGAGCAAACACCAAGGGGTACGTCACCGCACTCCCTTCTTGACACGCTGATAGCGCGACCTCTAAACCACGAATTTGAATTCGTTAGGCATGATTTAGTATCTTTTCATCTTTCCATCCCTGTTGGGCGTGATGAGACGTTGGTAGATCTTCTTCATTCTCGCAGGTTCGATCCAGGTAGATTTGATTTGTTGAACTTTCCGGCATAATTGCAGAAGTTGGCGATGCAAATCTGTGTTCTCCGCCGCATGTTTTTCAGTTCTTGAACGAGAATTCGCGATGATTTCATGCCTAAAACTGAAGGAAATTAATTTTGACTTTGATAGGTTAGTATTCTCATCATTTATATTTGTAATGGTCATTAAATATTCTGGAATAATCTACTTATTTTACTGTGAAACTCCTTAGTTCTACTATTTGTATACCATTTTGTAATTTTATTTAACAATTAATTACTTTTGTCAAAACTTGTAATCACTTCCTCAACTTTTCCGAGGAATAACGATTTAATTACTCTCCATTAACTGGGAAACATTCTTATGATTTAGTTAAGAAAAATTTAACATAATTAACTTTACGCATTGTTTTTAAATTCATTGAAATCAATACACAGTTTAGATTCTGAATTCGTTGACGGTCGTTAGATTGATTTTTTCTGAGTGTATGATGGATACGTCTCCATTGAGGATGTCGGCGAGCATAAGTATGGTCCCGGGCTGTCGTGATCCGAATCGATTTAGTAGAGCCGGATGTATCAGTCGATCCTGTAAAATCAAGCTGGTCGGAGCCTCCATGTCTATTAGCCTCGGATCGCTCAATTCATAAGAAACTCCATATTCCGTATCGAAACCATCCGTGCTGGTGATCAATCCACTATCGATGTCAGCGTTCACGCAAGTTAGATGTCTTCGGGCCATATTTGCGCGCCAATAGAACTTTCTTTCCAGGTTTTCTAAGCGATATAGACTGAATTCTGCCCACTAGCGTGCTTCTCGTGCCGGATTCCTGCCCGGTTCCCTCTTGATAGTGATGTTGGGCAGTTCAGCCTCGTTATCCAGATTCTCTGGACGAGTACCCATGGTCCCATAACATCTGACGATAACTGGCAGCCGAGTATGCGGGTACCTGTTACGTGATTCTGGAGAAATTTGTGCACCCGTAGTTCGGACCTCTATGATCTAAATAATTATTAATTTGAACTTATTGAAGAAAACTGAATTATAAATGCCTAGGCTGAGTCGTATAGGTCATGAATATTAGAGTCGTTCTACATGAAGATAGTATTAACACCAATCACTTCGGTTTTGTTCCATAGGATCGTAGGCGGTGATCGTTGAGTTGCCTTCGGGGCGTCTCCTCTCCTTTATGTTCATTGTCCGTAATCGGGCTGTGCTTCTTTGATGTTGAAGTCATTTGTTTATGAATTTTACTCGTTTTGTAGTTACTTATATATTCGGGTGGCGTTAATCTATCGTCGCTTCATTGATCTCTTTCTATATATTAAATATGATCAATTTTTTCTTAATTTATTGCTAAAATAAACAAAAACAACAAAAAAAACTTATTTTATTTTTGGTTATTTATTTTCTTATGTTATTGTTGGGCCAGCACTAAATTTTGTTTAAATGAATCGATAATAGCACGCAAAGACAACACTCAGATTTAAAATCAGACCCATAAACACCAAATAACCACCGAAAAATATGAGTAAAAAATAATTAAAATATAAAATAAGAGACATAAAAATAAATAAAAATAATAACAAAATACAACAAGATCGCACGAAATAAACACAGAAATAACACGAAAACACTAAAATTTGACCAAAATTTGACAATTCATTTAAAAAGCGAAATTTCATGAAAGTTGGAGCTAAAATTAAATAATTTGAATTGGAAACAATTCAATTAAAAGCTAAAAGCTAAAATTGTCAAACTAAATCAGAGAAATAATAAAGTTAGAGTTAGAATATACAAAAAAACCCCAAGGTCAAATTTTGTTTTACTTCATCAAATTTAACACGCAAGGTTAGGGTCACAGAATAGGTATATATACCGATTCATTTTCACAGAATTTTAATCACTCGATCACAAATCACTCGAACAGTTTTAGCCAGTTAAATCAGTTCTAATCGATTTTAATCAGTTCTTAACCAGTGTTGTTTGTTAAAACTCGAACACTCGTAATCATTAAATCGAACGCTACTCGAAAATTACGAACGTATTTATTGAAGGTAAGCAGGAATGACTTACCGGTGTGTAAATGAATATGAAATGAATGTGAATTATAAATGAATATGAACTTAGTATTTAAAATATATGTATTATAGAACTTATCGAACTTAACTGAGTCGAAATTTTTCCGGCCCACAGCCACACATCAACAAGTCAGTAAAATCCTACATAAAGACTGAGCAGTGTAAGTGCGGTGTAAGTCCGCCAATAGCTCGTGCCCGTGAGAGATCTCGCAGTGGGTAACGACGGACTCGAACGTCAATTCATTCATTATCATAGGAGCAGAAGGGAGATCGGGAGTCAATCTTTTGGTGGACTAACTTTCCACCTACTCCCGAAAAATCGATTTAAAATATCACTACTCATCTGCTAAAATAATAACACAGAGTAGTCCAGTGGGCACTCTTAAAATCTAATGTGAACATATCAAACTCCTAGAAATAACTTGTGGTTAAAGGGAAGGGGGCTTGCGGAAATCGATGTAACGACTTATTCAATCAAAATTTATCAATGAATTTACGATAGTGATTGAGGATTTGAGCGATAAATTCGATAAAATCTAACCCTTCAAAAATAATTAAGTAAGCGAAATTAACTACAAACTCAGTAATCATAAGACAGCGCAGGCAAATCGATAAAAAAAGGGGAGCGACGTAACTCCTATCGAATAACGGAGATGTTATAGCATGGTAGGTAAATATCGCGAGACTTTTATCCTAACTCAGTAATAGCCGGATTCCGCCCAAATAATACTAATATTAACTGATAAACTAAACCACAATAATCATTACGAAAAAAATTCATCATGAAACCCCATATAAGGGCCCCTCACACTACTTCTTTTCCCCCTCTGGGGTTCAATCGACTTTCTCATCTATCTAAATCCCTCGGCACCACCACTGTTAAGTGCCCGAGTGAAATGTAGCAAATACGGTGATGTAAATGGAGAATCGTTTGAGGAAATGGGGAATGCGAGGATCGCTTCCTTTTATAAATACTGTCATAATCACTCCTCTAAAGTCGACCTGAATCCCGATGACTAGCCAAAAAGTCGATTTCCGAAAGTGAGGCTAATATATTAAATTGATATAATAACAAGGACAGGTTCAAATGATTTATTTGTATCACATCCGACGGTCCTAAGCACCAGAATTAGGCACTCACAGCTTGAAATTGCCCACCAGATAGAGAGAGTAGATTGGGGTACCGTTCGGTAATAGTAGTGACAGATTTGAGGTTCAACCAAGCCAAATTTAGGCCCACAGATTTCGGTGGTGGACACCGGAACGGCTAAGCTAACAACAGTAAATTAATATAGGGAGATTCATTAGGTAGTACTTTGTTTGGGAGCTTGAGAATCCTATTCACGAGGTATAATCTTGATTTCAGACAATGTCCGCCGGTTGTGGAAAAGTTCTAGTCACATTGAACGAGCAAGCAAATTTATAATCCCCAGTTCACCATCCGAACAAAACGACAGAGCGAAATTCTCATGGGTAGAGAAATAATCACCTCAGTCAACTGAGAAATCATAGGAAATTTAAAAGAACCACACCCTCACGATCGATAAGGAGAAATTCACTACAGGACCAATCATCTAATGACACTGAAAAATTCCGTGGCACACCAACTTCGATCGATGGCAGAGAAACTCTGCACCAACCAATCGGCGAGTGCCACCGCCAAATTAGGTCTCTACCCACCCCGGAGCAGAGATTATCAACAGACTATATAAACACGAACCAGACAGTCTCAGTTGTCATAATTACTTGTTTATTAATATCAACTCATGTCTAAACTGAACGTACTAGATGTCGATCGAACAGTAGTTGAAATGAAAGAGAAAAATCTAACGTCTACTAGGAACAATGGAGTTTATTTGAATCAAATGCAAATTCATTCAAAAACTAGACAAACGGATCGAAAACATGCTCCTAAAGGAAACAATTGTGCGGAAGGTTCTGCAAATAAAGTCGACCGTATTATATGATGCCCATATTTTGTAAATATACTCTTCTTCGAAGGCGTGGTTATTTTAAATATTGTAATTGATTAAAATATAGGTAAAGATCAACTTATTTACAGTAACTAATGGAATTAAACACAATTAATTTAAAACTACTCAATTTGGATGTTAGAATTAAGAGTAATTAATTTAAGATTATTTAGTTTTGAATTGAATATAAACAATGTAAAGTCACCTAAACTAGATATTTCCAGATAAGTATGATTAATTTAAGATCATTTGATTTGGATGCTGTACAAACGACAAGTAATGTAGAATGATTTGATGGTAAACATTTGGAACTAGAGTTAATCCATAGGCAGTTACTTATCAACAACCCAACGTATAATTATTTGTTTTAAGTATGATGAGTGAATGAGCAGGAGATTTTACAAGTAATTAAGAAAGTATTAACGATAGTTAATAAGGACGGAATCGCTAATTTTGAATAGGGACCCATGAGTAACTTATTCCAGTCGAAAGTGGCTGTTTGAGACAACACTATTGGGTCTAGAATGAGTACCGGTAGAGAACTATTGGTTGCCGATAATGTATGCCGACGTAGTCACATAGGAATAGATGAATGTGATTTTTTCGAGAGATAGGAAATGATGCTCACGATGTGTAGTAGACTGTTAGTCAAATTCTTTTATCGTTAATTCTCATCAGGTACCTCCAGTAGCAGCTGGGTCGACGCGAACCGAACCATGTTAACAGTCCCAAATCAATTCGCCGGAAGGTACCGACAAGCATTATGAGATCGGGGTTATTCCATATCAACTTATGGAACCACCGAATGCCAAGCCGGAACGCCAATAATCAAGAAGTGGATGTCGAGCTCCCCAACATACTCATCAAAAGGGAGCCGGGCAGAAATCCAGCCCGAGAAATCAGACAAAGGGCAGAAGGCGAACTCCACCGCCTCGAGCAGTTAGAATGATGCTACAGGTATCTGCCCAACCGGCAGAGGAAACATCTGGCCAGGATTAATAGGGATATCGCAACGGGCGTATCCCGAGTTCGGACGAGCACCTGCCCAACTACGGAGTGGCCTACGATCACCGGGATCCGGCCCTCCTAGAATGCGACGCATCCATTCATCTGGTGGTCCCAAAGAGTCAGCTCCAGTCAGACATTCGAGAGATATTGAAGGATCGGGGTACCAAGAAGCACGCCTATTCTCGAAGGCGTTTGGCAGGCAAAAGAAATAAGACGAGCACAGACCTTCTATTGGTAGCTCGCTGAACCAGCTGTAGACCGGGTCTTAGTAGTTTTGGAAACAAAGCTTACCTTTAACGGTCGCAGAACCATTGGTTACAGTACCAACGTCGCCTAGCGACGGGTAACCAGTGGCAGTTGAATAGTGTTATATGATTGGGGTCAAAGTCACAGTAACTACCACTAACCCCACATTATTTTGAGTAGACTTATGTAATTTGTGTGTGCTCTACCAACGGCCCGTGATACCAGCTGGTAGTTAATCTTATCTGTTCTTCAACTAGATTAATTTATTATGATTTTGGTCTGGATATTATCTGATCTCAATCGATTCTCAACATTTCTTGGAGTTATTCATTTTTGGAATTAGTTATTTTTGCTTTGAATAATAGTGGTATAGTGGATTCTACTCTCCTTGGATCATCCTCAATTGGTTTATTCTAGCCAGACGCTGAGTTACCCTACTCATCTCAGTTGAATTTTGAACTATGATTTCCTCATCATTCCTCCTCTCATGATTACCAATTTATTTTCCCCGCCGCACTATTTGACGTCTCCGGAAGCCAGATATCAAAGTGTCTGCTATCTTGGATGACATTATTACAACGAACCATGGGCGTATTATGTCATTTATTTATGGAGTTACTTCTACCTTGGTTCCCTGCTGAATTTGCAGTTGCCTGTAGATGTTCAGAAGATCGATGCGGATTCTCTATGGGTGGTAAATCAAGGAGTTTTTTTTGGTATAGCTGACTTTGATGTAATGAAATGATGTGCATAGAGAATTCTCGTTTATTTTATCTCTCTCGGTTATTTTATCTCTCTCTTGGTTTTATTATGATTATTAAATAGTTGTCCATAGTCAACATTATTTTTTTATATTAATGATTTTTTCTATGTGAAAGGGTTATTATATTTTTATTATAAATGATAAGTGATTTTAATTCGAATTAACACGATTAATTTATTGTTATACTTTTGATTTCGTTAAGAATATTAGACCTACCTCGTTATTAGTGTTCCGTTATCACTATCCTCTTTACTAGATCATTCGTCGATATCCTTACATTTAAATGGTAATATTATATTATTAACGAACATAGTTGATTCTTAATTACTACCTATGTCAGAAATTTTTAAGTTTTCACTAACATAGCTCTATAATAATTAATTGCCTATGGCTGACTATCGTTTTAATAAAATTATACGGTAATTGAGCTTAGGGTTAATTTGATATAAATCTCCTTATTTGATTTTAGGTAGTTTGATCCTAGTATAGAATGTTATTCATACGTTTATTTAAATCAGTTGCACCGACTCCGATTTTCCACTTCCGTTCCCTTGAATTTGATCTTAAGGAATATGTGTTAATTTAAGATTTTAAGAGTGCACACTGGACTACTCAGTGTGAGAATTTTAGCCGATGTATAGTATAGATTTTAGGTCGAAATTTCGGGAGATAGGTGAAAGGGAGCCAGCCAAAAGACTAGTTCCCGATCTTCCCACCCACTATAGATAAAGATGATTTGACATTCGAGCCCGTCGTTACGCACGACTAGACTCTCACGGGCACAAGCCATAGGCGGAGGAACCGCACTTACACAGCTTGATAGTTATGTCATATTTTAATAACTTGCATAGTGTGTGGCTGTGGGTCGGAAAATGTTCGACAAATATAATACTTTTCATTGAAACATATATTCTGCATAATCAGTACATAGAATTTCTCCTCCAACATTTGTTAACATACGCAATAATCCTTTCCCATACATACGCTCAAGTAGTGCTTACTTAGAAGAATGATTGAGTTCGTATTATGAAAAAGTTATCACCGATAGTTGATCCTCTTTATTATAGTTTTGACTGAACAGTTTCTTGCGAGAAAGTGACTTTGCTCATTAAGTGTATGCTTTAAAATTCTGTGAAAATGAATTGGTATATATATCTGTTTTGTGACCCTAACCTTGCGTGTTCTTTTTGATGCATTTAAACAAAATTTGACCTTGATTTTAATTGTAATTTCTAATTCTTATTTTGTCAATTTCAATATTAAATGAACAATTTATTTTATTTAATTTTTTAATAGGATATTTCTTATTGAAAATATTCTATTTTATTCGTTATTTGTTAACTTTTATGAATTGTCATTTTTCGGTCAAATCTTTATGCTATCTTGTTATTTTTATGTTAATTTCGTGTTGATATTGTGCATATCTGTTATTATTTTAATTTATTTTTATGTTTTTGATTTTATATTTAATTGCATTTTTCTCATATTTTAAGGTTGTTTATTTGATGTTTATGGGTCTGATTTTAAATTTGCATTGCTATATTTACGTGCTATTTCCAATTCATTTAAACAAAATCCAGTCCTGGCCTAACACTTTTCATGACAAAATTATTGTATAAATATTGTTTGGTACTGATAGGCAACGAATTATAATTTCCAATTATATTTCCATGTTTCTCAGTCCACTAAATAAGCACATTATGTTTACTGCAACATGATAAGCAGACTATGCACTGCTTTGGGCGCCACTCTAAAAGCGGCGCCTTTCTTTTTTCTATTTGAAAAAATTTATGTTTTCATTTTCCATTTTCTTAACTCACATTTTAAATATTTGGGCACGAGATGTTTTTCAAAACAGTTTTATTGTACGACTAGTATTGTTGGACAAAAACTAAGGTTTTAAAAATTTTTGTTCATCTGGCACGACATCCGATAACTTTAAGGCGCGCAAAGTCCAAATGTACGAAAAATCATCAAAAATAGACTATTTAGCATTAAATAATACAAAAAGAATACAAAAGGGTGAAAAATGCAAAAATATATGTAAAAAATAAATAAAAACATTTAAAAAGAATTGAAAATCATTAAAAACTAACAAAATTAACCAATTTCATCACTTTGGCTCCAAATTCATCGAAAACGCTTACATTCTAGAAAATAACTATGAGAATTAAGCCTGAAATATAATAAGAAACATTAATTAAAAAGAATCACAAAATCTGTAAACCAGGAAAAAAGTGATGAAATATGGTAAAAACGTTCAAGCGTTTTGTTTTACCGCATGAAAAACATGCATGTAAAACCCCTCTATATAAGTCGATGCCAGATCTACATAAAATAATGCTATTTCTGAAAAGAATTAAAAATTTTTTCAAAAAGTTTTTGCTAATTTCTGTAGGACCCGAAAAGTGAGGAGGTATTTATTACATTTTATTTTTGTCGTATTGTATTTTTTCACATGTAAAAGATTATAAAACTAAATTTTGTAGGGTATTTAAGAAATGAATTCATCAAATTTTTATGCCATATCTATGTAGACCTTTAATAACATATTTTCGTTGAATTATTTTAGTCAAATTTTTAATAAACCTAAATTCAAAATTATTTCCTCGTATCGACCAAGTTCCATGAAAACTTCGTCTCCATGGTACTTTGGCCTATACGAGATGCCTCATGACCAATTTTCCATTATTTGAGTAAAGTTAATATTGGAGTACTAATAATAATCATTTCTTACATTTACTATTACTATTATTATTATTATTATTATTATTATTATTATTATTATTATTATTATTATTATTATTATTATTATTATTATTATTATTATTATTATTATTATTATTATTGTTATAATTATTATTATTATTATTAAGATTAAATATTATCATTAATAAATTATCAACTCTCAATTGTCTCAAAAAATTGGAAAGCAAAACTATGGTAAATTAGAAAGTCTATTTTATTTACTATTATTATTATTATTATTATTATTATTATTATTATTATTATTATTATTATTATTATTATTATTATTATTATTATTATTATTATTTTTATTATTATTATTATTATTGACAATTATTGTTAAATCTTTAAATTATTAATTATATAATCACATGCATACAAGTTATAAAAATGATTTTTACCGAACTAGTTATCAAACTAGTACTTCGGTGTGGAGGTACCCGTAATAAATGGCAGTTTGCCGTGCCAGTTCTCTACTCCAAGAATCTCAACGCCAGACCCTCAGTGGAGAGCGGCTGATCACGAGAAAGGCCTAAATAATACTCAAGAATAAATGAAAAATATATCACTTAGAAAAAGAAAGAAGAGTAACGAACATCATTAAAAAACATACATAATAATAAAGAGAGAAAGAAAAATTATTGTTTTAAGAGGTATGCCAAGAAAGAAAGAGTTCAACATCGAAATCAACGTATTGCCAACTATCGTCATAAAGTTAGTAACCGAACTAGTAATCAAGTATTAATTATCAAATCCTGAAAATGCTTAAATGAAATAAAATTTTACGAAAAAGAATTTCATTATTTCTTTTATTTCTGAAAGAAAGAAAACCGTATTTTTTTAAAAAATTTTTTATTATTATTAATTTTAAAAAGATTCTTTATAAGCTGGGTCAGGTTCACGATGGCAAGGATTAACTAGTTCGAACACTGGGAGAAAAAATCGCGGGTGAACTATATTTAGAATAATAATCATTGAAATTTACTAATAATTGAAAATATTGATTTGACAAATTTGCTAAAATTGTTACCCTTATTTCTTAACTATCCATTGAATTTTATAATCATTTTGATTTTATTAAATTTTATGTATCAAGGAAAAGCAGCCACTCGGAAACCCATCGAGAAAATGAGACGGAGCCCAAAGAAAAATCCATATCTGAAATCCAATACCTTATTATGCATTTTACTGAATCATTTAACATAATTGTGTTTTCGATCATTGATTTCGACTATTTTGTCTTTAATTATACTAATTTAATTAATATTTTATTATTAAAATTCGTAAATAAAAATTAAATCGATCAAAGTAGAAAAAATCTAAATTATAGAAATTTCTCACCATGAGTTGTGGTGCGAAAACAGTAAATTCCAATCTATTTTTAGAAAGGAATTTCTTGTTTAAATCATTAAAATTAAAAACTTTAAATTTGAGATTTTAAAGGGAAGGGGTCACGAATTTGATATTTTTGATAACATTTTTGGTTGGAACAATATAATTATGACCTCCTACATATGCCATTTGACCACAATATTTGTAAAATCCATAAATGAACAAAAATCCATCAATAGTCGATGAAACTCAAATTTCTATCATTATTTTACGAGTATATTTTTACAATAATATCAAAAATCATAAGCGTAAATGTTCCAAATCGATTGCCAATTTAATTGAAACACATATATAATATTTTAGTGAACAAAAATCAAATTAAGACGGTAGATGTCGAAAAGTTTCGACGAGAAGTAGCCTACTACCACAATAAGACTCTGGAGCAAAGTCAATGAGCTGAGGCAATGATCCAACGATGCCGCAGTATGGAAGAAACTTGGACGCAGCTGGAATATGCAAAGAAACTAATTCAACATAATAACTTATTGAAATTACAGTATTCCAAAATGGCTATAGAGTTGGAAAAGATAAAGAAAGAAAATCAACAGTTAAAACTAAAAGAGATCATTCGAAACGAGATTGGCTATCACCCGTCTACCGCAACCACCACTTACATCGATCAAACATTTATCCCTTCATGTTCAATTCAAACTATCAATGTGGACCGCAATGTTATCAAACTCAAAATTAATAAAAATCGCCCCAACAAAGCCGAGAGAGAGACAAATGAAGAAGTCCATGCCAAAAATCTGAGATCGAAATTGATCCATTGACTCAATTTTATAAAATTTGTTTTAATAAATGATTTTTGTCTTTACATTGAGAATCGTTTTGGAACTAATTCAAATTAGCTAATAAGTAATAATCGTGAAATAAAATAAATTTGTTAAATAATCGATATTATTTGAATTGAATTAACAATAGGGGGACCCGTAATTAAAATGAGCGTAATACCTTCTATGGTAGCTCGTGAACCCAAAGGTTTTCTAGGGTATTAGCAGTCATGGTAATATGACTCACTTTTTACTAGAAACCGCCCATTGGAATACATTTCCAACGTCATTTTTGACCGATATCCAATGGTTATATCTCTTGTGCGCGCATCTGGTGGGAATCCCTTGAAAGTGGCCGCGAATTTGTAAAACAATGAAATGAGAATTTTATACAATCTTTAATATATTATCAGAATCGTATTTCAACATAAAAAGAAAATTAAAATTTAATAAACGATTTCAACGCTAATTATTACAAAAAACTTATGTACATAATAAATAT
Source organism: Schmidtea mediterranea (assembly GCA_022537955.1). NCBI lineage: Eukaryota > Metazoa > Platyhelminthes > Tricladida > Dugesiidae > Schmidtea > Schmidtea mediterranea. The sequence goes on from CM039679.1 coordinate 273,971,081, forward strand.
TTAGTTAATTATTTGTAAATTCTTAATAAATGGTTGTAGTACATTCAACTCATTTTTTAACGAATTAAATTCCATCGAGATTTATTTCATAAAAGTGCCAAAAAATCAATTATTTAAACACAAGATAATTTAAATATCTTAAATCTCTCCTTGTTAAAATTTTCTCAATTTCTTCAGACACTCGATTTTTCTTTCTTTCGTTCCGTCTTGAGAATGAAGTTCGACTTGATGCGGAGACAAAAAACTTGACGATTTTGTATGGACCATCTCACTAAATGTCATCTTTGTATCTGTTATGCAGTTCCTTGTGCACTAATACCTCCTCCTCATCTCAAAAACACGAGCACCTCACTTTTTCATGTCCATAGCTTTCATTCAGATAGGCTATATCCATAACGATTAGTTCTAGGAATTCAGAGCTATATCTAGGGATAAATATTTCCTTGGTTCTTGTTTGATCAATTTTCTTCTTAGAACAGATATCACAACATCGTAGACAAAGCTGAATTCTCTCCTTCATCTTCGGCCTGTAAAATATCTTTACTATATAATGGAATAATTTCTTACCTCCAATATGGCATAATTCTTGATGTAAAGTTGTTGTTAATAAGCCTGCAAAAGTTTCTGATGCCATTTTTGAACGAAAAAGTTCTCTTTAACCGATTTTGTTCTCTTTAAGCAAGTTCTCTATAAGCGAAATCTACTGTACTAAAATTAGGACACTGTTGTTCTTTTCTACTGTTAATAATCCTCCATCAATTCGTGTTTTTTATACGTTGCTTGGAAAACAATTTATATTCCGTTGTACATATCCATTTTCCAACATGTCTCGTAGCTCTTGAAACTTGATACCATTTTGCTGATTCTCTAAAACATTTTCCATAGCCTATGTTCTTTGGATAGTGTATTTATATGTGATCTTTGATTTTCCTTATTTGGCCTCTTCATGTCTTGTTTGACACTGGGTGCAAATCATACCTTTCAATCTTGATAGCCCACTTGGGTTAGAGTGTTCTTCCCCTTTCCTATATTTTAGTTAAAAATCATATTCAGCCAGATTAGCTAGCCATTTTGAAATTGTGGACTGATTGGCGTTTTTGTGATGTTCATGAACATGAAAAGAAAGGAGGTGTCCATTCTAGGAAGGTAATAAGATATACAAATAAAAGTGTACAAAAAAGTATCAAGTCTATTGAGGTATATACTTTGAGAAGTTGTTCAATGAATCAAGTTTTACAATATGTTTATTATTGAACCAGTAATGCCGCTACCAAATAGGTTTGACAGTGATAAAGTTTACATTTTGACATGAGCATACGCGATTATTTGCTATTATTAGAATTCGTGTAATAAAGTGTTATAACAATGTATTTCACTCACCTGTAATACATGCCCAATGGGCCTTCAATGCGTTGGTAGCTGCATTCTTATCTCAACTTTACTACCAACCTAATAATAATTTTTTGATGTATTTTTTTCGGATTTTTCAATTATGAACGCATGTGACCGATTCTCTGAGTTTAATGATCAAAAACTGATTTGAGTCTAAAAAGTTCGAAGTTTATTAAAAAATAAATTCATGCAACATAATTATTATGCATAATAATTATTTGCATAATAACATTTGCAAGTCGACTAATTTTATTCAAACTGAAACAACTTATAGAATTCTTCTGAAAATATTTTGGCATCGAAAGCATTCATAAAATAGAGCTAGAGGAGAAATTATCCAATTGGACTGTATTTTCTAATTTTTTGTTTATTTTTTTATTTTTTTTCAATTTGTTTTCTTTTAAAATTTCTTGTTCGTCAACAATTTCTGAATCCAGGCTTTTAGTATGTTTTTTTGGAGTTATTACTCTCTTGATATGCTTTACAAATCCATTGAAACTTTTTGATCTTTTGTATAATTCTGAGATTGGTTTGTCTTTATCTCTTTCATTGCCTGACTCGAAAGTGACTTCTTCTGAAAGGTATTATCATATAAAACCATTTATAATAATTTATTGTTTATATTCATTAAAAACGATAAAAGTCGTCGCGTCTCATTACTATATTGTTATACATTCAAAATGAAAAAGAAATTTATAGAAAATATTATCAACATGCTGAATGCAATAAATTGAAACTTTGCGCTTCTTGTCTAAATAGGAGCGAGAAGATTATTTTGCAATCATCTTCTTATTTTAGCAAAAGTCGAAATTAGTAAAACATTCCAAAATTCAAATCACAAAAATATATTTTCCAACAGAGGATATTTCCGAGGAACAAACTCATATTTTAGTCACTCATCCGTATCTCACATAAGACAGAAATTTCAAGAGTTCTATAACAAGTTACTTACATTAGAACCTTAATAACAACATATTTTATTTTCAATTTTATTTTCATATGATTGGAAATCGTTTTTGCTTTGTTTAAACTGCAATAGAATAAAAAATAGAAAAACTGTTTAAAACAAAAAGTACATATTATACTTTAGAATTTTAGAAAAGCAAATTCTGACGAAACCGAAGAGTTTATTACCGTGTGGAATTTTTTCATCCACATCTGAAGAAAAAATAATATTTGACATTAAATTCAAACAAAAATGCATAAAAATTCGATCTGTAAACAAATAATAAAGCTATTGAAAATTTCAAATGACAATTAAGGAAAAACTATTTCGATGGGACAAATGCAGTAGTTTCGTAAATTATGTAGAAAAATATGGTAGATCAGAAAATATGAGGGGAAATGTGGTAAACGTCGTTGATCTTTTTTGGGAGACACTGGTTAATAAGACTTCGTAAAATAACAAAACATTTGCATTTTGAATTTTAATTAATAATTAGTACTTGGGATATAAATAGGTGAATCTTGTTTAACAGTACTGATCTTGTACTGGGCCAGTAACTCTTTGTCGAATTTCGGAATTAAAAGCCCATCAGAAGATTCCTTTTCTAAATCATTTTCTGTTGATTTTCGGATACGTAACATTCTACAAAACGAGCGATATTGTCAAATGAAATAGGAATTGTTACTTTACGTTATGTAATTTGAAATCTTCATTAAACGCCTTCAGGTCAATCTCACTTACGTTATTGGTATAGCTCTCACTAAAGGAAAGGTTTTATTAAAGTTTATTTTCAAAGGTTTACCTTGTAACGTATTGAAATTGAGATCTGCATTGTAACGCGTTCTACTATGCCGCATTGAAATTTTCGGCTTGACCGGAGATCTATGTAACATATATAATTGGCATTATTATACATAAAAAAATTTTTTACTCTATCATTTATTTTTAAACTAAAATTTCATATTTTCCATTTAATTTTCACTAATTTATAATTGAACTGATCTATTTATAGTTTTGCTGAATAATTTATTATGATTGGTTCAAATCATGGTCCAATCATCATCAAGGAACGGAATATTTAACTGTTCATATTTGACCAGTTTCTTTAAGGAATGTCAAGAAAATATGCAAATCTCCCAGTGATGATTAATAATGAAAGTTCATATATAAGCTATATAATTTAGAATGGAAATTGCTAACTCGGATAAAGAGCAAAAAAGAGTCTGTGACAATTGTGTGAATTCAGTTAAATTTAAAAAGATTTATTCGGCTGGATGCGGAAATTATCTTATAGAAATTGCTATTAACCGAATAGAAGAGTTAAATTTGGAAATGACATCTTTGTGAGATCTGAGTTAGTTTCACAAATATCGCGTTAGGTTTAACTGCAAACAACACTATATATATATATTATATATATATATATTTTATAGGCAATATTTACCAATAATGTGGGAGATTTCGATTTAACTGATAAATGAAGTGTAATATTAACCACAATGAATTGCTTTGTATGTGACCACTTTTGAGGACGAAGCCTTACAAGATACTCTGAAAATGTTCCAGTGACAATAGCCGTAAAACTTTGTGTTGACGTTTTAGGGATATATGTTGATAACCGAAGATGTTAATTTACTTGCTCTTTCTATATCACTTTCCAATATACTTCGATGGAATCTAGATCTTTGTATTTCTCTATCAATTCTTTCTATTAGATGTGAGTGAAACACACAAATTGTCTGCTTATAGCGGATTCAATTTGGAAATGGTATATTTATTGTTACTGATTAACTATAGAAACTGAAATGACTAAATTAAACCAAATTTAAATTTGAATAAACACGTTTGAAATTTCATAAAAATCACAAGTGGAAATAAAATTTCAAAATCTAAACAAAAGTCTATATGAAATTATTTATTATTTAAATAAACAAAGTCAATAAATCTAAATAAATAATCTTTGGATACGTCTTCATATTCATATGCCTTTTTCATTGTGCATTTTCCATCCAATTACAATTTCCAGTCGGCTTCGGTTTGACGCATGAATTGATTGGTTGCAATTTTATTGAAAATTTTCTATTTATTTGTTTTGCTGGACTGAATATTTGATTAATTTTTATCAATTCTATTTGATAATGTTTATTATTTGTTGTTTCTAATTTGGATGAAGAATTTTTCTCATATTTGTTGTGATGGCTGACAGGAAATTCTGGTTTTACACAACTTCTGTCTCGTCTCCTTGTTGGTGTCAAAGCTCTTTTGACTTTTTTGACTATTCGATCAATGTTGCCCAAAGATTTGTAGGAACAAGCATCAGAGGTTTGATCAAAGGGCTGAGACTGTTTTTGAATATTCATGGGTGTTGAAAATATTGAACAGCTATTGAGAATTAAATTTTGATCATTTTGACTACAACTGCTGATCAAATTTTGTTCTAAACATTTTTTCTTTCGTTCTATTTTTTGGGTTACAGCACTTTTAACTCTTTCATATGCTGATTCGATACTGCTTGAACGTTTACGTGAAGACCTCAGCATTACTTGTTCTTTTGGTAAGGATTGTTGATGGTTACTGTAAATATCTGAAAATATTTTAATAAAATTCATAAAATAATGGGATAAAATATTTACCAGATTTGCGGTTTTCATTGTTTCCAGAAAGTTTGAATAACTTTTTTTTAGATAAGTTTGAAAGTTTTATTTTAACAATATTCAATTGTTGGTTCGACTTTATGTTTTCAATTACAGAATCTGAAAAAATAAAAGTGCAATCTTCACAATTATTTTCTCCATTAAATGCAAGTGAACTAAATAAATTGACATTTTAAAGCAAATAAATAAAAAATTATTCTTACTTCATTCTTGATCAATTATTTTTCAATATTAATTGTTATTTTTGGTCTTTATATATGCGCATTTATATTAAAAGCACATATTTGATTAGATGAATGTTTTATTTAATTAAACCAATCAAAATTTAAATATTTTTGATTTCTTACCATAAACACAACATTTGAATTATATTTTGTAAATTGAACTTTTTTGAAACTAACTACAGTTAGAATTATGATTTATAATAAATGATACGGAATATTTCATGGCAGACATTACTAGAAAATGAGTGTGAAATTTTAGACAAAATGTAATTTATTAGTATCGGTTAAAATTATAGGTTGACTAAATATATTTTACATTACTGATAAATGCTACAGCAATATACTTTACTGTTAGAAGGAAAATATAAATATATAAATGATTCAAAAAAGTTCCAATCGAGTCTTAACAAAATGTGAATTTTGTTGCATTTCCTTATTTGAAGCCCGGTTGTCTCCTTTGCAGCCTCGCTGGCCATAGCTCAGGCCATAATGAGTAAATTATCACTACAAAACTGAATATTCTGATAGTAACTAAATTATCAGTAGTAACTAAATGAAAATAATGCTGGGGCTGACTATTGACATAGTTCAGTAGATTCCCGGCAACTCAAACATTAGATATTATAATATTAATGATGGCATATTATGACGTAATAAATGAAGATTTCAGATTTCATAGACTTTTTTTTGATTTTGATATTTTTTTTGATTTGATTTTGATTTACGAATATTGGTAACTTCATTTAGTCCGATTTCTGAGACTATCTGGCATTCTACCAGACGTCTGCAATTAATAAAAAAAATTCAATGTAAATATAATAAAATAAATATTAGAAGTCGTATTGCCATTAAAATCGGAAATATTTTTTTTGTAGATATTTTAATGTTTTTTGAACCATTTTCTATGTTTGTAAATTATATATAGCTGATCTGACCTTTATACTTTGTAAAAGTCACACTTATTATCTAGAATAGAATCAAATACAGAATAGATTATATTCAAATTAGTTACCCGTACTACAGTGGCAAGTCACACAGGCTGAATACTGCAAGGATACGATTGCAATGCAGGAGAAAAATACCACACCACAAGCGTAAAAAAAAATCAGAAATCGAAAATAGCAATGAGGACTGATTGAGCAAATTCATTAATTATAACATTTGGCTTCGTCTATCGTTATTGTAATTGCAGTATGAATTGCATGCTTCATGTGAAGCATTTTCTTACCAATGTAAAAGACTTGTTATATTTAATAAAATTTTTATATCAATAAAAATTATTTCTGTGTTCAGTTACTACATTTGTGTTTAAACAGAACGTCGAGTCACAGAAGCAGTTTCTACCGAATAGCTGTAAATAATAACTTAACAAATTTAACACTATTTTGATACAAACTTTGTAATTTATTCAGATAAAATTTTTAATTTTAGTACTAAAAATATATTTAATTACATCATCATTATTTTCAACTGAGCTATCAGAAATGATATTGCCTCCATGTTTACCAGTTGGGGACTCGATCTAGTCATTGCAAATGACAAATGAATTGTGCAAAATTTTATGCTCCTATAGACCTAGATCTTCCCAGGAATTTTATTCTTGAAGGCATCAAAAAATAAAAATTAACGAAATTTTGTAACATCAAATTCAAAAAAAGTTAATGCTTTGCAGACCATGTCAACGAGTCTTGGACAAGTATGATTTGATTTATTGTATTTTATACACAATTTTTACAATCAAATATAGATTTGCTCCACTTTTAAAATTTATTCAACTAACATTTAAAGTGTGAAATAAACAAAATCAAATTTCGGAAAGAAATTAAAAATAAAAATAATAATTTTTAGTAAATTATAAAAATTAAATTTAAATATCTAATAAAGATTTTTCAAAATCAAATCGAATTGTCTGTGACATCAGCACCTTTTCCCTATTGCGTAATCAGTGCTTTATCAGCACAATTATCGGAACTCATGTTTGCGTTGCTACCAGTTCAACGGACTGAGTCAACTATCAGCACCAGAAACATTTTTTGCTACTACTGATAAATTAGTTTCTATGGCATAAGATTAATTGTGGGATTTGAATTGTTATGGCGTTTCCAAAAGCTAAAATTGAACTTGTGAAGATTTTAACGGGCATAATTATAATGGAGTTTTAGAAAGATAAATATTATTATTTACACGCTAGTATAAATACGTTTTAGAAATTCATAGATATGTTAATAGAAAATATTATTAATAATAATAATGATAATAATATGCAACATAAGATTACATAATGATTAAAAATTTCATTGGTCATTTTTAAAATTATAATTTTAACCAATCGAAATATTATATGAAAATATATATATATATATATAAGTACATAAATAATATTTATACTTTTATAACTTCAAACGAAAAATAACAAAATGATTCAGTAAAAATCATATTTAAATTATGTCAGATATTTTACTTATTGTAATTTCCAGATCTCCGCTTGATTTGAGAACTGAAGCTCGACGAATTAGATCAATATTTCCAATGAAATCTCCAAATGCAAGACCGATTGATTTGACGAAAAAATCGCGAACGAAAACATTCAAATTATCATCTGGATCCAAACTTGGTCAGGCCGCTTCTGACCTTAAGTAAGATATTACTTACAATTATCAACAAATTATTTATATCGTAGCATTGATAAAGATTCACTCGAATATTTTGTGAAGAATTCTGTACTGATGAGCGTGGCCATGATCAAGTAAGCAACTTTTTCATCTCTATGGACTGATCATTGATATATCTAGGAAAGTCAGAGACATTCAAAGCCAATCTTCACAGCAAAATATAGAAGAGAAAAAGCAAAAATTTCATAAACAAAATCAAATCGAACAAAAGTCTTCTCAAATTCAGAATCCATCTGCTCATGTTCAAGGTAACACAAATTTTCAGATTTTTTTAGAAACTTTAAAAATTTTAAATCATTTTTAAAATTATATCAACATTTCATCAATTGAAAAATAATTTCAGCTCTTTCCAATATGCAACAGCAATCTCAATCCATTATTTCACAAAAAACCTTTTCGCAAGCACAAACTATTCCAGCAACCTCGGCCCACAAACGTTCTAGTAGTGTAGAAAGAGTCTTTCAAAAAGTTAAAAGAGCATTGACACCCACAAGAGGACGAAAGAGGAAAAGTGTAAAACTAGAATTACTAACCAATTGTCCGAACAAACTTGATAACAACACTATGCCAAAAGACACTTCATCCAAGATATCCATCAAAAATAATAAACGCTTTCCAGTTGAATTGATAAAAATTAATCAAATATTCAGTCCAGTAAAACAAGTGAACTGAGAGAGGTTTGATAAAAAACAGATTCCCATCCAGTCCGTCCATGCGTCAGACCGAAACCTGAATGGAATGGAAAGATAGTTATTAATTGTGCGAAGATAATTATTAATGAACATGACGACAAATTTGAAGATTTTTATTAAGATTTGCTGATTTTTCTGTACATAAAAAATAAATTTCAAATAAATTTTTGGTTTCTTTTTCTACATATTACTATCTGTTTTTATAAGATGATGGCTTCTTCTTAGCAGTATAAATTAAATGTTAAATAAGTAAATTATAAAAAATTATTTTGCAACAAATATGTATTGAATAAGAAAATTTCCGGTTATAAGTTTTCTTATCCCATTCAATACATGTTTTACAGCAAATGCTGTAGCATTTTTAATATTACAAGTTTTAAAATACAAATCATTATTTATAAGTTTTACATTTCAATCTTAACGTTTCTAATTTAATATAAATTCAAGTTTTCTGTCTTTAATCCTTGTAAGTCGGTCAATTATCTCAATTAATGCCAATCCTGCTAATCTTTCTTCAGCCATACGATTTCTAAAAAGGGTTTTTAACCTCTTTGAAGTGGAAAAGATTCTCTCGGCAGAAGCAACACTTACTGGCAGGGTGTAGTGGATAAAAGCTAATTTAGATAGAGTGGGGAACATGTCTTCATCCAATATTAAAATGATTTCCTCCAAAGTTGAAGCTAAACCACCAGATGTTGTCAATTGTTTTGAAAAGCGGTCTGTAATGCACATTAAAATATTTTAAATTGACAATTTCCCCGTGTTTTGTGGAAACAGTTAAAAATGAGATTGTTTCTATGATTACGCAAATTGAATTTCGGATGAAACCACCGTAGTAGAAATTGAAATATTCAAATTAAATGCATGTTAAAAATTTTTAGGCTTCCAATTGATCCTCTTTCACAGCTTCTTTTTTCTCTGAAATCATTACCGAGCATCCGTCTTCCTCCGAAAGCTATATTTTATGTACTCAAAACGATTATTGTCTTGATAATTGGTTTGATCTTTGTCTGTATTCCTCGATCTACTTTACCCTATCCGTTAATATTAAATTTACAATTGACTTCGATGGGTTCAAAATTGTTTTAGGATAATAAAAATGTCAATTATTGCAAAACAATGAAAAATGATAGATAACACAAAGCAAAAACGCGGGTTATGGGATTAACACAAACCATGTCTATGAGAGTGCAATAACATTTATGTTAAAGTTGTCTGGTTCATATAGTATATTCTAAACTGTCTAGGTTGAGTAGTGTTTGGCAAAAACTGAGCTTTGGAAAATTTTGTTTATCTGGCACGACATCCGATAAAACTTGGGGGCATTATTCAAATAGACGAAAATTTACCAAAAATCGTTCATTTACCATTAAATAAGACGAAAAATTATAAAAAAAGTAGAAAAAGATACAATAAAAGATATAAAATTAAATAAAAAAATTGAAAAAAAAATTGAAAAACAACAAAAACTAATAAAATCATCCAATTTCATCAAATCAGATCCAAATTCATCAAAAACTCTTATATTTTAGAAAATAACTATGAGAATTAAGCTTAAGATGTAATTAGAAACCTTAATAAAAAAGAATCATGAAAATCTGACAACTAGGGGAAACGTGATGAAATATGGTAAAAACTTATAGGCGTTTTCTTTTATTTTATCAAAAATTATGCATGTAAAATCCCTTTATATAAGTCGATACCAGATCGACAAAATTTAATGCATATGTCAGTGATAAATTTTTGTAACCTTTGCTCAAGAAAATTTAACCTAAGAAGTAAGAGAGAACCCTTATATTTTTTATTTTGAATTATTTTTTATTATTACTATCATTATATTTTATCTTGATTTAGGAATTTTAATGCAATTAGGTATTTGATTTACATTTTATGTGTTCAGATATTTGTTTGAATTTGATATAGACCCTGAGATAGTTACCATGAATTATTGTAATGAACTATGAAAGATTGGCATTAACATTGACAAGAAAACAGTTTCCATTATTATTTTATTTTAATATGCCTATGAACTGATATAAATTAGATAATTTTTGTATACAGTTTATAACTTGAAATATTAATTAACACCTCAGGTCTCATTAGGTATCTTAGGTATGACCTCCAAATGTTTAATATTTTTTAAAGATTTCAATGACATCTCTGTGATCAAAGTCTCCTCGTTATTTAAGACATGGCATTCGGAATCATGAATATATTCACAATAATCTTTCATTGGCTTGTGAGTCATGAGGTACCCAACAGTAGTAAAAATTAACCCTAACATATGATGATTGTTTTTTTATATTGTTTGTTTTCGGGCGAGCAATATGTGCGGTTGTGCACAATAAAAATAAAGATGCTCGTCTTATTTTGACTAATTTTATTTCCAAAATAGCAAGTTTAGAATCTTCTTCGGAAAATGACCAGCGCCGCCCTCCCCTTGGTGCAATTTCCAATGATAAACGTCCATATCAAAAATCAAAAGTAAAGAAACTGAAAAAGAAGTGGAACTAATTAATGCTGACAGACAAAGATATTGACAATTTGATATTGTTTTTTTGATTTTATTATATTATTTTATTTGGTGTAATTTTTCTTTTTAGGTAATTTAGATTATTTAAGTCTTTATAAAATAACAATCTTTGATTCATCTATATGTATTGCATCATCTTGAACAGTCTGTGATTGATTTTGATAATTTATGATAACATTTAATGCAAATTTGAGAATATTAATGATGATGATATTTATGTTTTTATTTTTATTTTTGTAGTAAAGAATAATTAAAAATAATAGATATTTTAAACCCCAAAATAAATACATAATAACTATATTTTGAAAATTTTAAAACCCCCGCTAGGGGCTAATTAATTAATTATATAGTTTTGTTTTTAAATTTAGACATAAGCGTCAATCATATTTTTCAATAATAGACGCATGGCGTCAATCATAATTTTTAACAGACACAAGGCGTCAATAAAAATTCTAAAACAAAAAACAAAATAAAAATAATAATTGACGCGAGACGTCATTAAGTGCATGCAAAAGACACTTTAAGTGTTAACAAAAACAACAAATTTTTCTATATAAACTGAGAGATTTTTCAGTCAAATCAAAAATAAAATCATAACTTAGGTTTCTAAGTCTCAAAGACTAGAAGTTTAAATTAAAGCGTACAATAAATAATTTAGCTTGGGCATCTGCATTTGAACACAATCACATTTAAACAAGAGCTAATTGGTAACAACCTTTTGGTGAAGTTAAATTTTTACTGTAAATTTGTTTTATTGAAAATAATAAATTTTTAAGCTAGTGTTATCTTTTTAATTATATAAATGACCAAAGTTGAGAAAGTGGAACCTCAACAGGGGCATAAGTGGGATAGCATAATAATCTTGAAGGTGTTTAGTTAAGAGTTATGGATAAACTATAAATTAGCGTTAGAAAATCAAATTAAAACAAATCCTATTTGGTAACATTCTTTTTAAATTTTTTTCTTTGATTATTTTCATTTGTAATCAAATTATTTTGACTTGAATGTTACAAATATATAAGCCAGTTGTTCATAGTGTTTTATGTGACTCCAATAGGGGTCACATAAGATATTCTGAAAAATAATTTTTAAAAATATTTTTGTTGAGGTTGTTATATTAAATTATGGAAATAAAATGAGTGCACTCAAAAAATCGAAGGTGAACAAAAAACATCAAAATTAATTAAAATTTTTTTAAAAATATTGGAAATTAATATGGATCGGGGAAATAGATATGGTTGAACGCCAAATTATAAGACGAGTTCAATAATTATAATAAAAATGTAATAAAGCGTCCCTAGAAAAAGTTATACCAAAAATACAAAGTAAATAAAATTAATTAATTGGCTAAACCCAAGCTAATGAGAAACCCGAGCGATGAGGAAAACTCAGAGCGAGCGAAATCCCATGTATTAAAATTTTAAAATTATTTCCATCGTGAGCCTGAATAGGATGCTGCAAACTTTATAAAAACGGTTTTCAAAAATTAAAAATTAAAAATAAAAAAAATATTCTTTCATTTTATACAATGTAAAAATTTAATTACTCAATGCTGTTTACCGTTTCGTGACTATTATTTAACAATCATATTGATTCCTACATTTGACTTTTTTTCTTTATTGATGAATTAATTTACTTCCCTTTTGTTTATCAGCTTTATCTTGGTTCGATATAATCACTTCCTAAATTGTCTTTTAGTTAACATTTATTGTTCAAATTTTTCTTTTATTTAATATTTTTTACTTTTTGCTGTCTCGAGGTCGTATATTTTTCTTTATTTTTATACTATATTTAGGCCTTCCTCGTGGTCATTCGCTCTCGACTGAGTGTTTGATGTTGAGGTTCTTGGAGAAGAGATCTGACCCGGCGAACTACCATTCACTACGGGTACCTCCCACACCGAAGTATTAGCTTTTAACTAGTTGGTGAAGATTTAATTTTTCTAACTTGTATGCATGTGAACATATGATAATAATAGTCAATAAAATTAATAATAATAGTTTGGCTTTTAAGAAAAAATAATAGAGAGTTGGTAATTTCTGAAATTCACGACAATATTTAATCATAGCAATTACAATTATATCAAATGTAATAATTGATTATTATCAATACTTAATTTTTAACTTTATTTAAATGATGGAAAATTGGTCATGAGGCATATCGTATAGGATAAATACCATGGAGACGAAGTTTTCATGGGACTTGGTCGATACGAGGAAACATTTTTGAATAGAGATTTATTAAAAATTGATTAATATAATTCAACGAAAAAATATGTTATTTCAATAAAACTTGAACATTTGACCCTCAAAGGGTATCAAAATTTCATGGATTGATTTCCTAGAAAATTTCACGAGTTTTCGTTTTAAAATCTTTAACATCATAAAATTTAAAATATAATAAAAATGCAAATACAATAAAAATCTCCTCACTTTTCCAGAAATTGATAACAAGATTTTTGCAAAATTTTTGATTCTTTTCAGAAATAGCATTAATTTGTGGTTTTACACCCATGTTTTTTGACGCGGTAAAACAAAACGCATACACGTTTTTACCATATTTCATCACTTTTCCCCTAGTTGTCAGATTTTCATGATTCTTTTTTATTAAGGTTTATAATTACATTTCAGGCTTAATTCTCATTGTTATTTCCTAGAATATAAGCGTTTTCTATGAATTTGGAGTCAATTTCATGAAAAATAGGTTAATTTTGATAAACTTTAATGGTTTTCGATTCTTTTTAAATGTTTTTATTTATTTTTTATATATTTTTTGTATTTTTCTACTTTTTATATTATTTAATGCTAAGTAGACTATTTTTGATGATTTTTCATCCATTTGCATTTTGCGCGCCAATATTTTATCGGATGTCGTGCCAGATAAACAACAATTTAAAATATTTGTTTTGCCCAACATAGTCCACAATTTATTATTTACATGTTCATTTTTAAAAATATTGACAAATAAAATAACAAATTGTTTTTTGATTAATTATTATGACTCAATTAAATAGTACCCATAAATTATCAGATATTTTTGAAGTCAAATATATTATATTAGTTGCAAAAATACAGGGAAGGATGAGTTATCCGATTAATTTTATGTCTGGGTAGTCTACTGGTCTCAGCAATATAAATATTGGGAGCTTGTGGTACAAACAATAATTATAATAAGTTTGACTTTTAGAATGTATGAACATTTAACTAAAACTGAAATGAATTCCGCAATGATCTACAGTGCATTTTAAATAATGAATATGTTCATATCTAGTTATATAAAACTTATAAGAGCAGAAATATTTTCTATCATTTGTACACTTTTGACGTGTTATGTTAATGAAATAAATATATTGATTTTATAAATTATTTCAGAATACAGAAATAATATTAATTAATATATCTCATTCAATTTATTATTTTTAAACCATTGAGCAAATTATTAATTTGTTTAAAAAATGTAAAATAATTTAATCAGTTCAAATTTTTATAAATAAAGTTATTCAATAATATCTTTAGAATTGGTAAATCAATTATAAAATTTTTTAATTTGAAATAAATTAAATTTATAAATAGATTTAAATTATTCCATGTTATTTTTATAGAAATTATGTTTTGACACTGGTATTGTGTAACTTATGTGAATATTGTGTTTATTTTAGACAGTTTTTTAATATTGCTAAATTTTAATGGAAAATGTTACAATAGAAAACTGTAATAATATAAATGCACCTGGATTTCAAAATCAACCAGGTTCAAATTTAATAAATTACCCCATGAGTAGTAGTGCTAATTCCAACGCTTCGAAAACTCCACCTCAAGCATTTTCTACACACCCATGTCAATTTCAAGTTCTTTTAAAATATTATGGTAATAAATTATTTTCGATAGGATTCTCAATCACAAATTATGATGCCTATAATGCATTATAATAATCAATATCCAATGCCAGTTAGACACAATAATCCAAACCAGTCAAATATGAATCCAAATGCTGATCCATGTCATTATGGATATCATAATATGCAACCTGGAGCTCAGTCTATGACACCGATATCTGGTAAATCCCATATTTGAAAAATTTGACATGATTGGTAAAATTTATAGGTGGGAATATTCACCCAGATATGATGCATTTAATGCCAAATTACCATTTCGGACCAATTTCATCCTATGTGCCAACTCCACACATGATGGGAGGTAGCATTTCTGTTCACGGCCCTCAGCAGGGAATTCCACCTACAATGATCAATCAACCAGTCACAGCAGACAGAATGCAAATCATTCAAGTCTGTGCTCAGTGTCAAAAAGAAATTGTACCGAGCAACATGCAGTTCGAGCCCATTCAATGCGGCTACCTGTGTGGCCACTGGTATCATCGAAGCTGTTCCGGACTGACATTTGAAGCTTATTCGTTGTTGCGGAACGAACCACATGCTGAATGGATTTGCAAGAACTGCGAAAACAACGGCAGCCGGATTTGGTACATCAAACCAAAAGGTAAGTCGGATAATCTTTATTAAATATCTTTTTCATTGATTTTTTTAAAATGATTTCAGTATTTATTTAATATTAATAATTAATTATATTTATTTAATATTTTTTTCATTGATTATTTTAAAATAATTTCAGAATTTATTTAATATTAATAATTAATTATATTTTTTTAATATCTTTTTCATTGATTTTTTTAAAAATAATTTCAGTATTTATTTAATATTAATAATTAATTATATTTATTTAATATCATTTCATTGATTATTTTAAAATAATTTCAGAATTTTTTTAATATTAATAATTAATTATATTTATTTAATATCTTTTTCATTGATTTTTTAAAAATAATTTCAGAATTTATTTAATATTAATAATTAATTATATTTATTTAATATCTTTTTCATTGATTATTTTAAAATAATTTCAATATTTATTTAATATTAATAATTAATTATATTTATTTAATATCATTTCATTGATTATTTTAAAATAATTTCAGAATTTTTTAATATTAATAATTAATTATATTTATTTAATATCTTTTTCATTGATTATTTTAAAATAATTTCAATATTTATTTAATATTAATAATTAGTTATATTTATTTAATATCATTTCATTGATTATTTTAAAATAATTTCAGAATTTTTTTTTAATTATTTATTTTTTTTTTTTTTTTTTTTTTTTTATTTATTTAATATTAATAATTAATTATATTTATTTAATATCATTTCATTGATTATTTTAAAATAATTTCAGAATTTATTTAATATTAATAATTAATTATATTTATTTAATATCTTTTTCATTGATTATTTTAAAATAATTTCAATATTTATTTAATATTAATAATTAGTTATTTTTTTATTTTTCATTGTTATTTTAAAATAATTTCAATATTTATTTAATATTAATAATTAATTATATTTATTTAATATCTTTCATTGATTATTTTAAAATAATTTCAGAATTTATTTAATATTAATAATTAATTATATTTATTTAATATCTTTTTCATTGATTATTTTAAAATAACTTAGATTCTAAAGTCGAAAAGTAAGGGCGTGATTTGTACACGAGGATTTTTGGAAAATAATTTCAAATAATGAATATCATTAATATTTTCATTCTGAAACTTTTTATTGTTAATTTTTTAATTATTAATCAATTAATTAATTAACATTAATTATAGTTGTTGAGGTTCTCAGAATCTCAACTTGATGTCCTATACAAATAAAAAGACAAAAGACTGGTTCGAAAAAAGATTTATTAAATATCACAAGTTATATTCACCTTTATCAAATTGATATATTGATTTTTAGAGTCTTAATATTTGTATCCTTTGCGATTAATTACTATACGTATTTGCCTGAGCTAAGTTATGTAATTTATATTCTCTAATTTATTATTTCAATAGTCGATATCAACTATGAAATTCTTCTTAGGCTAAGAATTTTTGGATGATTTAACTAAAAATTCTCTCAGTTTATATACTAAATTTTCTGTTGTTTGTTGTCACCTAAAGTGTCTTTTTTACACACTTTATGACGCCTCGCGTCAATTATTATTATTTTTTTTGTTGTTGCACTTGTTGGTGCTTTTTCTCTTATTTTATAGACGCTTTACGTCAAACAAAACTTGAAGTGCTTTCTATGAAGAATAAAATTAAATTATTGACGCCTTTCGGCTAAAAAAAATATTTAACAAAATTAATTTTTTAACTAGCCCCTAGAGGGCGTTTAAAATTTAACTAATTAAAAAGATTTATTTTAACGAATGATTTTAAATAATTAATCTAATCAATAATTAATCATAACAATTAAATCACTAAATCATCAAAAATAATAAAAAGCAAAATAAAATTATAATCAATCAATAAACACCACGCCACTGCCCAAAAATAAAATTAATCTAATAAAATCAACTTATCGTTAGATATCATAATAAATAATCTAATTGTTATCATAAATATAAAATCAGATTGTCATTATAATCAAATTGTTCATGATCCTAAATCACAGCAGAATCCAGTTTATTGTTTATCGACGTCGTTTTCTATATATTTATCCTGTATTTTTTGCACCCTATTGTGTAATAATTTTTGATTTTAAAATTTTATGATACGCATTTCTTCTAACATAATTTATTTTCAATTTTCTAATAAATTATACTAAAATTAAAAGTATTTTTATGAGTTAATATTGATTTAAAAGTGCAAATATTGATTTTTAAGCGAAAACCGTTACAAATATAGTTTTCCATACTTCTCTTTGCTATAAAAAGTGCAATTATTGATTTAAAAGTGTATTTGTGTTTTTAATAAAAAAATTGGAATAAAGGGGAACGCGGCATAATTTGTTGAAACATCATAGTGATTTAACTAAAAAGAATCTGAAATCAATTCACCGAAAAGTTTCTTAATTCTTCTTAGAATTATACAATGCAATTACCTTTTTAAATGTGTTTCCCTCCGAAATGAAAAGACCAAATCCCGTCTTTCACCAGGTTTCATAAACTATCATCAGAAATGACAATATTTTTGTCAAATGGTAAGTTAAAATTTATATTTTTTAATAGAGTTTTAGTTTATAAATAAAATCTTATTTATTATGGATTCCAGGTCATTTATATTGAATTTATAAAATTTTTATTTAAATATTGATTTTTTAGTTTCTTAAATTGTTTTCATTTACAAATAATTTCGTAAAAATATTTAACTTTAAAATTACGTTCTTCAATAATTTTCTTTTACATTTCCCATGACTTCCGGTAATCTATCATCATTTCCCGAATTTATAAAAAGGTTTTAAACTGGAATTTTATTAAATAAATTTTATTTTAGATTGCTTCTTTTTGTTCTTCTCTTACTCATGGAAAAATGAAATGTGCTAAAGCACTTGAAATATCCTAAAATTGCATATTTTTATAATTAAAAATGTCTGTAAGATATCTGTAAAATTAAGAATTTTCTTAAAATTAAAGCTAAATTGATAATTTTGCGCTTTTTATACCAATAAAATAATACAGAATTTTTTGGGTTTTCATAGAATTTCGGTAAGAATATGATGAAAGCAAAGGACACAACACGATAAAGCTTTATTTCCAACAAAATAACTATGACAATTCAAATTCACTAGTTCATTTTAACAACCAACATCAAACACAATTCATGATTAAGAATATAATTTGATTCTAAATGTAAGAGATTCTAAGGTAATCCGTCTCAAACTATATTTTCTCATACGAAGACATTACAAATGGTATCTGATTAGAACTTTCAACACACTTTACAAATTCACTTGGAAAATTTTGTCTTCAACCACATTTGTTTTCCTCTGTCAGCTGTTGGGCTATTAATACTTTTTTTCTGGAAGTCGTGGTTGTGATTCCTCCAAATTCTTCCGATGAAAAGATAATAAGTTTTTCATGTTCAACCGCAATAGGTCAGACATGTGATTCTGTTTTCAGAAAGAAATGAATAATAGCACGGACAGATGTATTATATAAGCATATAACGGATGTATAAATGCTTATCATCAAGTAATGTTAAATTATTTTAAATCAATCCAAAAATCAGATGAATCAGATAAATTTAAATATTGATTATTATTATTATTATTATTATTATTATTATTATTATTATTATTATTATTATTATTATTATTATTATTATTATTATTATTATTATTATTATTATTATTATTATTATTATTATAAGTTTATATATTTCACGGGTTGCAATTAGTTATATATATTCTGTTTATCTTTAAAATATTTGCAAAACTTGCTAATAATGTCATCTTAAACATTTAGATTTACGGCAAGCTCGAATCTAGCGCGAATATGATGTGATAATGAATGTAATATTGGGATTCGGTTATTTGTCCTCAGAGAATTGTTTCAATATTTATTTTTCATTTACATTTTTATGAACATCTTGAGTAATTCGAATTTTTAAACTTTCTTTTATACATGTGTAATTTTTCATTTCTATCGTTATAAAATAAATGTTTTTGACTTTCGTGTTTTTTACCTGATTCAAACACAATACACACACATATATATATATATATATATTAATTTTTTCCTCTATTAGGAAAGCGGTTCTTAACCTGAGGGTCGTCTGTCAATTTACCAGAGGTCACCCAAGACTCGCAAAAATTTGATTGTTTTTAAAATAAAAATGTTTAATTCCCAATAATTATGCTTTATTTTGCTAATAATAAGTTTCATTATATACCATTTATAAATAAAAATGCATGTCTAGAAAATATAGGCTAAAATCATAATTATCTTTTAAAAAAACTTAAATGGATTGTAGGAGTTAAAACTGTTCGTGAATACAAATTATGTCAATTATTCATTTACAATCGGTTTCGTTCTTTTCAATTTTGTGGTGATTTTTGAATTGTCACATTTTTTATTTTGCCATTTTCTAATACATTTTTAATTTTATTTAGAAATTAATTTTTGACACGTAATTTCTGCAAAAGATGAATTTAGCAAATTCTTATTACTAAAAACATTTTAATTTTTTTATTAAAGGAACTTTTTGGTAAGATTTAGATTTATTTAATAAAGGTTTTTTCAGCATAAAGGAGCATCAATTAAGGGCAACCCCAAAATAAACATTTTTCTCTTCCACCTGTCCCATTATGTTCCTTTTGTAGATAACTCTTCCTATGGACGTCCTAAGCGGATGTTCCATAGCAAAATTTTCAACATAGGCAAGTTGATGAATTAACTATTTAATAAAATTTATTGATTTTTAAAATTATAAAAAATGGCCAGTGGAAACGGGTGTGATAGTGATTGAGTTTAATATGATTTTATTAATTTATACTTTAGTTTTGGGATTCAGAACCTCAAAGAAGAAATAGGTCGAATCGAGACGAGTGCATAAAAATAAGTTGATAAAAGATTTAAAAATAATAAAAATTAAAGTCAAAATAAAATAACGATAGAAAATAAATCGAAATGATTTGAAAGAAAAATAGTTTACACATTGGGATTTCGGCAAAGATTTACAAAGAAGCGGTTTGGTAGCAAAATATTCGACTATTAAATTATATAAAAGATAAAGAAACAGAAAAGAAAAATCAAAATAAAAGAATTTCGGGAAAATCGTTGAACCATAATTAAAATATTTTTGGAGAGATGGTATAAAAAGAGAGCTGTAAATAAATGAATTTAATATTGGTCGTTTGACGAAGGAAAAAAATTGAGAAGGAAAATCATTGGCGCTTCCATATTTATATTATTAAGTTACCCCATGACAGTAAAGAATAAATTGATACATTTATTATTAAGTAAAATAAATGTAAGTAATATTTACAGATAATTACAATATTTTATGAACGAAGTTCAAAAGATATTTTACGAAAATTTTTCATCTTGCACAAAAATGAACAACAATTTCATGGAACTGGCCACATTGGAAGGTAAATGTTTTATGACAAGACAAGATATTAAAATTAAAAGTGTGAGATCGATAAACAATTATAAAAAATATATTTTATAAATAATGCAATGTATTCAATCTCTCCATGTTCCTAACATTTTTATATTTTAAACCTCAAATCTATATCATGCCAGAAATGAAACATTTAGTCTGAACTTTGTAGAACTTTTAATTAAAAAAATAAAAGAAAAGATTTGTTGAAAACCGATTCTTTGTCTTTGGAATATTTAATAGAGCATTGACAAAAGGCTCAAGTGACAATAACATTACCATGACAGTTTCATATCTCTCAACCCAGAAAATTGGGAATAGTTTCTTAAGAGTTTCTCTTCTTGTTTTGGGACACAGTTCCATTATACTATCTTGTATAACTACAGTTCGTTTGAGTGTTCATGAAAGCATAAACTTTTCAATTATTTCAATGCTCTTTCGAATTTCTGTCATTTGATAAGAATCAGAAATTGCCAAATTTAAAGAGTTTGTTGCACAATGGACACATATAGCAGTTGGAAATTTTTCAAGTATTTTGGTTTGCACACCACTAAAGTTTCCTAAAAAGCTGCTGCACAATCATAGTCTTGACCTCTGTTGGGCGTATGGGAAATTTAGTTGCCAATTAGCTCCTATCATGATGGTGTGTCTGTCACTGTAACAACTCTAGGGTCGCTTTCCCCAATACGCCGCACGATTTAGATCACCATTGCGTACCCATGACCGAAATCATGTTGGTACTGTACGCAACAGCCGAATGCCATTCAAGCAGGTGAGCGCTATTAATAGTGCTACTCCTCGAAGGACCTTCGCTTTCCTGGTTATTGCTGCCGATAGAAGGACTTACGCACTGCACCCAATTATTCTACCCCTGAACTCCTTGACACATTCACCTTTTGAGTTGAGAATCGTGAGGTTCATTTATACCTTTAAATGGTTTTGCTTTATACTTTCCCAAAGATGCCTTATAAAATTATCGCCGTTAATTTACCCCTTTTCCTTTTATTTTAAAAAAAATCATTCGCGTTTAAACTAAAGCAAAGACAATCTATAAAATTCTGTTAGTGCAACTAACATGATTATTCAACAATTAAACAGAAAAGTACAATGAAACAAATACGTGAAAATTTGCATAAGAGTTCTCAGATTTCATCAGATAGAAAGCATTTGTCGTTTTCAGATTTACACCCGTGGAACTTTCAAAAAGACGGTCGGCTCTAGAAATGTGATGCTATTCGTCTGCATCGATATCGGTTGGTAGGCATCTACGTTTCGCTGGCCTGTAAGGAAGGGGATTCGGATTATGGGTGGCTTCTGCACGAGTGGAGGGTCCCGGTTCCTCGAATGAAGGGGGATTCCTGGGCACGTTGCCCATGAGCACATCGATCTCACCTGTATCCAGGCCTAATCGATCCAGGGCCCGATTTATTCCTGGAGATGCGAGTTCATCATCCACCAGATTGATGTGGATGGAGCGGGCCGGTGAATAGAATGTCACTGAGGGTGCATAGAGCACATCGGAATCGAACTCAGGGATTTCGAACTCCTGATAAGGGGGTGGGAGATCATAAATCCGATCCCCTTTATGTCGTAAGTTTATCATTGGAGTTCATCGTAATATCAAAACGGATCTGACAATGTTATTTTAGAGACAACAAAAAAATAATAACCCGACTCATTATATTGTGATGTTATGTTTTGTGGGTGAGATACGGTATTACAGGCACTATAAATATGAGATAAACACGTATAATTTTACAATTCAATAAGGTACTATTCACAGATCAGATACATTTTCGAAGTTTATCCGGCATTGTTCAGCAATCGAGCGGCTCGGCGTTTAGCTCGCTCTTTCCGTCCGGGTCGGTAATTGTTCGGAGTTGGGGTTGTTGTTGAGGTCGTTGTGGGGGATGTTATAGCCTCCCGGTGAGCCAATTGAGCGGGAACAAATACAAGGGGAAAGGTCACAGCTGCCCCCTCTTGACAGGCGGACAGTGCGACCTCCAGCCCCTTTATTTGTATTCGTAGATTTTGTACCAACTGTTTCTCCTCTTCCCATCCCTTTTGGGCTGCTGTAAGCCGCTGGTAAAGCAATTTCACCCTTTTGGGCTCCATCCAAACGTCCTTCGTCCGTTGCACTTCCATGGTCAGCTGGACAATCTGCTCATGGAGATTTTTGTTAGCTGGTCGGGCACGTTCTAGCTCCAGCTGCAATATTTGTAAGGGCTCCATCTCTGTAAAGACGAAAATCAAAACCTTTTATTCATAAATCTCTAAATCTCTACACGGGTAATTACTTTAAACACAGGTTATGAGATTGTTTAAGAATGGGAAAAGAAATAAAAACGAATTTTTAAATAATTATTTATTTCACATAACGCCGAAACTGGCATTAAGTCACGGGTCCTCGAAGAATTTCCTTAGTTCCTCTTCAGGGGAATAACCTGGAATCACGAATACAGGTCGTCTCGTGTTGCGGGCCGGTCTCGGGCTGGGTGGATAGGCATCTGCGATTGTGCCATTAGCAATGTCTTCTTCGACATTGGCTAGGTATTGACTGGCCCAGTCTACCAGTAGGTTGGCCCGTCGTTGGCGGTCCTGGAGGCAGGCCAGGAGGGCTAGAGCCCGCTCGTGGATTTCTCGGGCCGGACTTGGGCCACCTGATTGACCCTTCCTTCTGAATTGTTTCATGGTGTGTGCTATCAGGAGCATATCAGCCCGCCGGTTTACTCCAGATTGGGGCATGTCGGGGTACCGCACCTTGCAGGTACGTTTACAGGCTTGACGCCACTGGTCTGCGACGATGGTGGGAACATAGAGGGATCCTGATCTGTCTGAACGGGAAATAAATTTAATGTGAATTAAACAAAAGTAATGGTTTTAATGAGCAAACAATGCAGCATAGTCACAATGTTAATTTGATGAGGATTAATCATGTTAAAATTTAAATTGTAGTCACCATGTCAAAATTTAACTATCCGTGACTAAACAATACTCAAGGGTCCACGAATTAATTCCGATAAGTCGATTACACGTAATTCTGGGTGCGTTAAAGATTTTGTAAATAATAAATTGAAACGAGTATCATACCTATAGGTTTTATAGAACTACAATACCTACAATGATATAAGTATGGTTAAAATGTTTAAATAATTTATCAACTAGTTCAATGCCCTAGGAGAATTCCTATGAATTAAAAGGCCTAAAATGTGAATTTTTCTTGCGTGATTCAAAATAACAACAATGTAAGTAAATGGGATCCCAAAAAATGATTTAAAATAACTAGAACTTTCCTGATGTTGGGCCAGCACACAAATAGCCTTGAGAATTGTTTAAATTCATCAGTAATACAGCACGAAAACCCAGCACAAAGATAACTTAAAATACAATATACAACACCAACTAAACACTTTAAAATCTGAGAGAATATAAATAAATATAAAATCAAAAACATAAAAGTAAAATAAAATAAATACAAAATGCATCAAGAACCGCACGAAATTTACATAAAAAATAACATAATAACAAGAAAATTCGACCGTAAAATGACCATTTATATAAAAGTAAAAATTAATGAATTAAATGAATAAAAATATAATATTTTTTGGTTGAATAAATTTATTTAAAAAATGTTAAAAATAAATTACTAATTTAAATTAAGAAATAAATAAAAATTTAATTTAGATAACACAAATAATTTCAAAGTCGAATTTTGTTTAATCGCAATAAAACTAACACGCAAGGTTAAGGCCAAATTATAGGTATAAATACTGATGTGTTTTCCCAAATTTTCAACTACTACTTTGTAGTATTAATTTCAACCAAATTTAAGATGCACATTTTTTAAAAATCTTACTTTGTTGTGTGATTTTTTTTAGATATTTTCAGATCATTAATCTACAGTTATCAATATTTTCAGGTTATTAATCTACAGTTATGTTTTGTAGCAAGATTTTCAGGTTATTAATCTACAGTTATGTTTTGTAGCAAGATTTTCAGGTTATTAATCTACAGTTATATTTTGTAGCAATATTTTCAGGTTATTAATCTACAGTTATGTTTTGCAGCAATATTTTCAGATTGTTAATCTACAGTTATGTTATTTTGGTTTATGTACATCGATGCCCGATTTAAAATTTGTTTATATGAATGCCAAATATACAGTTTATGCATCGAGACTTTTGCCTAA
Source organism: Schmidtea mediterranea (assembly GCA_022537955.1). Taxonomy (NCBI): domain Eukaryota; kingdom Metazoa; phylum Platyhelminthes; order Tricladida; family Dugesiidae; genus Schmidtea; species Schmidtea mediterranea. Next base: position 273,996,328 of record CM039679.1, read on the forward strand.
TTCATGTGGTAATTTATTTTTTCTATTATTTTATTTTTGGTGGCCCACAGCCAAAACATAACGCAAGATAGAAAAATAAAACACACTATCGAACTGTGTAAGTGCGTGTAAAATCGCCAATAGTTCGTGCCCGTGAAGGCTCCGGCGTGCGGAACGCAGGAGCTGGAACGTCAATATTATCCGTACATAGGGGAAATTGGAGGGTAAATGAGTAGTTTATTGGCTGCTCCTTCATCATCCGTTTCCTGTAAAATTGACATAAATTTTTTAAAACAATCGGCTCAAAATATCTAACACCGAGTAGTCCAGTGGGCACTCATTAAATATAATATGAACATACATAGATCTTAAGGACAAAAAGAGGGAATGGGTAGAGGGGAAAATTGCGAAATCGTTGCAACAGTTAAAATGAATAGCCATCGGAAAAAGATTAATCCGAACGACCAAAATCATGAAAAATAATGTTTTTAAATAAGAATTAAATAAATTAATTTGAGTTGAGGCGGAAAATATGGGCGGGACGCTGCTCAAATTTTCCGAATTAATTCAAATACTTAACAAAAATAGTAACGTAAAAATGGAACGCGTAAAATAAGGGTGGAACACTGCTCAAATTTTCCGAGTCAATGAAAATACTTTGTCGAAAACTGTAGAATAGGGATGAACCGTAAAATAAGGGCGGAACGCTGCTAAAATTTTCGAATTTACAAAAATACTTTATCGAAAACCGAAAAATACAGATGGACTACGGCTAATGTTGTATATCAATAAACATTTTTTAACGCTGAGGAATAAGGACGGATCCCTACAAAATCTTAATAATAATAACGATAATGATAAGGGTAATGGTGATTATAATAATAATAATAATAATAATAATAATAATAATAATAATAATAATAATAATAATAATGATAATAATAATAATCATGGTATTTGTAGTAATGATGATAATAATTATGATAATAATAATAGTAGTAATAATCATAGTAGTAATAACAATAAATATAATGGTAGTTATAGTAATAAAAATAATAATAAAGGTAATAGTAGTAACAATTAAGAAAGGTAATATATATAATAGTAACAATGATGATGCTAGTAATGATAATAGGGAACATTGTAGTTATAGTAGGGATAAGGGTAAGAGATGTACTGTGTTTACTTAACATAACCAAGGGTTTACAGACCATAAAAAAATCATCAACATGGACAATAATAAGAAGGACCAAGCGAATGGACATAAAGATAGATGATATGAGAGTATAGGTTAACATTTGAAAGAGATAGGAGAATAATGGGACCTAAGAATCAAAAGCGAGCACAGGTCTTCTATCGACAGCTCGTTGGACCCAGAGATCGTTCGGTCAATTATAGCATAAGTAATAGCGCTCACTTTTTGCGGACGATCTACCCACTCGAACACAGTTCCAACGTTGCTTAGCGACGGGTGCCGAGTGGTAAGCAAAGGAAATATTTGTATGGGGTACCTGGGTAACAACCATATAGTCTCAAATATCAAAAATCAGAAACCCACCACTGAATTGATATACAAAATTGAGGTTCTCCCAAAAATTAGTAAAAAAAAATTCATAAAAATAATTCAGCGATTAAACAATTCTAAAAGGAGAAAATTAATAATAAATTCTGTAAGTTAGCATAGTTAACCTTTTTTCTTAAAAGAACCGCAAATAATGAAAAATTTGTAAGCAATTTGAAATCTGAACACCATAAAGAAAGTTCAAAAAATAATATCTCAAAATTTTATTTAATTAATTGTAGTTCCAAATCTCATTACCGAAACTAAATATTCATGATTTTAACTTAGATAACTAATAAATTATAAACCTGTTCTCCAGCAGTTAGAATTTTAGGATTAATAAATTCATAATAATAAGTGTAAATTTGGATCGTTATTTATTTGAAATTAAAATTTTCGCCACTGCATTTGAATTGCTCCATCCCCTCTGAGTTATTGGACTGGCCATAAAGATTTTTCTACGGTTTGCACCGGATAAAACATTAAAACTATAACAAAATAAAAATTATAATTTACTTAAGGGCTGCCCACCTAATACGTTGTCTTCTCCTATGATTCCGGTCACCGTATGATTATCCGAAAAATTATCCTGCGAGTTATTGAACGAAATCCTTTCATTTTCCATTAGAGATTCGATCTATTTCGTTGAATTATTGACGTCTAATAGATAGCTCGGATGCTATTTATAGACGTGGGGAAGAAAACGTACACAGGTCGATATTGCGTGTCTCGAAAAGGTCACTGTTAATCCTTATCGCTGTCACTTCCAGAAAATGTCAATGCATCACTCTTAAATGCATGACTTGGCGTGCACACATTAACTATAGTCAGCTAATTAGACTTTCGTTTAAGAGGTCATTGCATTGATATAATCGATATCATGCGTGCGTGTCTCGCATTATAGTGAATTTATTAGTTCTAGAGGGTAGTTAATTTATTCATTTGTTCCTAACCGAATTAATATTTTGTTGTAGATAATTTCTAATGGACGTGAGTATTATTCATCTTAGATTGCTCCCGTGGGATTTGCGAAGCTTATTTCTAGTATTGGATCTACGGATGCGCAGGATTTCTTTCTCCTATTGGATCTTAAAGTAATTTCGGAAAATTATTGAAATTGATTATTATGGGTTTAGGAAATTGGCGTTTATTCCACTTTTCTGAACCTTCCACATCCATTCGCAATCGGCTGTGGACCACTGAACTGCCTGTTACTCAATGCAATTTATTATTTTGATCTAGGAAATGCTAATGTTTTATGACTCGTAACCATTTGTGATATGATGATACGAGGTTTCTTTCGTTTTGTTTTTATAAATATTTATGATGTTCCTTATGCATATTACTTACTATGTTTTTTATGTAATAATTGTTATTATGTTGGTGGTGAAGTAATTTGTATTTACGAGCTTTGATATTAACTTATTTTATTTGGGGAATTTCTTTTGTTAATGAAGGACCACGAGTCGACTTTCTCAGTTCCTCAATTTCTTATTTTAATTGGGAATTTATGTTGGGAGACCATGTTCACCGATCCTGCTTGATTTTCTGATTTTAGTTTATGGGAGTTACCACAGCTATGATATACAATGTTTTAAAGGTTTTTATCAAAAAATTTATTTTATTTTTTTTTCTGAGGTTTGCGGTTACTACCTTATCCTATTCTGTCCTTCAGTAGACTTATTGATTCTTAACGGGCTATTAGATATATAGAATAATCGTTTTATGTTCGTTTAAAAGATATTGTTGGCTCCCACATAACACTAAATGCGTACGGCAACTACCTTAATTTATTTTACCTTTACGTAAGGAATTTTTATCAAATCTTGACATGACATTGACAGTTTTACAAAAAAAAATAAGTAAAAAAAAAAGAAACCACGAGGTTTTATGCTAACAAAAGCTTATGACCTTTACTTTATTGGTGTTAGTACAAGACGCTAACTTGAAGTTTATTTTGATGATCCCTTTAATTTCAGTAAATTAGATTCATAACAACTATTTCATAATTTTCTACTTTTCCCCGTTACCCTTCCCCTAATTGACTTTAGGCGCATTGTGTTCACATTATATTTAATGGGTGCCCACTGGACTACTCGGTGTGGTGATTTTGAGCCGTATGTAGAATAATTTTGGTCGAGTTTAAAGAAAAACGAGAGGCGAGGAAGCAGCCAAAACTACTTCCTTATCCCTCCCTTCTTCTATACGGGTTAATATTGACGTTCCGATCCCTGCGTTCCGCACGCCGGGGTCTTCACGGGCACAGATCATAGGCGATAATCCACGCACTTACACGAATCTGAATAATATGTCTGATTTTAATGACTTGTAATGTGTCTTGGCTGTGGGCCGGAAAAATTTCGACAATTAAAATTCGTTAAACAAAATAATTCTATGTATTATAAATAATTTATTAATATTAAAAAACAATATAACAATTACTTGATCCAACGAAAAATTTCATAAAAATGCTACTCCCCCCACGCCGACATCTAAGCAGAGCTCCATGGAGGTTGCGAAGATGCGACGTGGAGAGAGAGTTCCCAAAATAAACTCACACTTACATAGATTTTTAAAACTGCTTAACGATTTTCAAAACGATTTTCACGATTAAAATTATGTAAAAATGAATTGGTATATATACCTATTATTTGGCCCTAACCTTGCGTGTTCTTTTTGATTTAGTAAAACAAAATTCGACCTTGGGATTTTCTAGTGTATTCTAATCTTAATTTTTATTATTTTGCAATTTTATTTGATAATTTTTCTTTTAAAAATTTTTATTGAATTATTTCTAATTCAAATTCTTTGAATTTTATTTCATTTTCGTGAAATTTCATATTTTGTTAAATTCGCTAGGTTTTCATGTTATGTCTATATTTATATCGTGCGGATCTTGTTGCTTTTTGTTATTATTTTAATTTATTTTTATGTTTATTATTTTATATGTTATTGTCTTTTTTCTCATATTTTGATAGGGTTAATTGGTGTTTTCATAGGTTTTGAATTTAAAGCTGCATGTTATATCTGCATGTGTGTTACCGATTCATTTAAACATTCACAAGGCCGTTTGAGTTCTGGCCCAACAGTACAGAGGAAAGTTAATTTATTTACAGGAAGCAAGAATGGTAGGAACATCTGGTTCAAAAATGGGGGTCTCTAGTAATCGTTGGCCAAAATCGTTAGAGGGGGGAGTCCTAATAACAGTTTGAGTCGCGTTAGTAAGTGCATTACGAGGAGTACCGATGCGATATTTGGTAACTTGAACACTGTTTGTGGAAGTGTAAAAATGAATATTACCGTTAACGTTCAGTCATTGCTAATGATTGTTAAAATTTAACAAAATATACTACTTATACTAGTTGTCGAGAGGATTATCAATGTTAGTAACAATGAAATATCTAAGTTAGTGGTTAAGAGAATTATTGATGCTGAAAATTGGACATAATTGAATAAATTAATAAGGGGATTAATTAACATTAATATTATTAATACTATCCTTCGTAGTTATTCGGGGAATTTGGGTACTATAACATTAAGATTGTTCGCAATGGCTCTTATTACGTAATAATATTAATAAGGCCAGCAATTTAAATGACGGATATAACATAAAAATTTAAATAGAAACAACAGCCACACCAATATTAATATCAAAATCAGTAATAGTGGTAATGATAATAACAAAAGTGATAATAATCGTAATAATAATAATAATAATAATAATAATAATAATAATAATAGTAATAATAATAATAATAATAATAGTAATAATAATAATAATAATAATAATGATAATAAATGATTTCGGATAACAATGATCATAATCCTACTAGATATAATAACAATAATAATATTGACAAAATTAACAATGTGCTTAGCGATATTTGTAATAAAGGTGTTGGTGTTAGATTGGTAAATTTTATGGCACTGCACTGGATGATTTTATTGATTTCTCTGACTCTTATCAACATGTTTAATCTAGATGGTTCGTTCTACAATTTTTCATCGATGTTTATAGTGCCTATAATGGTGTAGTCATTTTCTGTAGTGATGTGTTATGGTTGTAGAGCAGAGTGACATACACTCGTTAGTGTTGAAGCGATGGCATCTCGACCAGTGATGTATGCCAACCGTCATTTATATTATCGATGTACTGTGGATACCTGGATCTCTGTAAGTTTTGGAGTGATTTGGAGTGGCTTATTTATTATCGATTTATTTATTGTAGGGGTGCAGGAATACTATCCATTTACGTTACTATCGTTTTCGCCCCAGTGGATTTAACGTTCTCACGTGATAAAGAGATTCCACTATGGCTTCGGTTACTGGGACAGTTATTGCTTCCAGGATCTTGGTATTTTTTCAGTCATATGAATTAGACGATGTCCTTATTTTCAGCTCAGTCATCATGGAAATTTTATTTTCTCCGTGTCGCTAACGTCGTTCCACATTGAAATCGTTTTCAAAATTTCACCTAAGGTACAGGGTTACTTCCAACACATATACCGGCAACTAGTGGACTCATTATTCGGGGTCTCTCCTCCGTTCTATCGAGGCTGATGCTAAGAATTACTCTACACGGACGGTTTGCTCTCGTAGACAAGGAATTCAATGCGGTACGCGTATTGTGATACAGATACAATTCGTGGTACATGCCAAGTTGGACGAAACGATCTTTTAACTAGTTAGTGGAAATTTTGTACTGATCTTTCTTTGATATTAAGTGTTATATTATGGTGGAATAAAATTTACAGGCACTTTTTGTTAATTGATTCATTCTCTATGATGCCATCCATCAGTTACTCTTTCTCAATTACACCTATCACTACTACCCAGTTAGTTTTATTCGTTTTACATCGAGATTTAAAAATGTTTTAGTTCCTAGGAGATCACTATAGGATCTTTACTAAACCCCCTATCTGAGATCGCCCTTTCCTTGATTTTAATTTCTGCTCGCCTCGGCCGATTTTCAGCGGCCGTTGCGAGTCGTTCAACGATGCCCTGCGTGGACTACCGAGGTTTCGATAAGGCGTGACCCACGAGCACAACTAGGGAACTTAATCCACCAGCCGGCCCTAGATCTGTCCCATCGATGGCTATTGAAATACTTTTATAATATATAAGTTTAAGGGACTCGAATATATATAGAAAAATAAGTTTTAAACATATAAAAGCATAACGAAAACATATAATTAGAGAAAACATGTAATTAGAGACATTATAAACATTAAAGATTTATGAACATTACGTAACTTCAAAATAAAACTTCAACAATAACAAATTCCTTACTTTCAAAAGATTCAATAAGTTTTTGAAGTGTTGAATTATAAAAGCATAAGTTCAAATAATGAAATTTGTCACTGTTTATATACTGTTTTTGTGCCTGTGTGCGACCAATGAGCGATTTTTCGCCATTTTTAGGGCTTTTTAATTATTTTATTAATCTTAAATTATTTTTATTATTTTTTATGTATTTTTCTCTATTTTTCGATATATAATTACATTATGGTTGAATTTTTATTTTTATCATCATTTTCTTATAATATTACTTTTTTGCCCAAATATTCTGTTTTCTGGTCACCTCTTCTGTCTGTGTTTTTTCTAAACCTTATTTTGCAAGGTTTTGGCAGTTTATTTCTTTTCTCGTATGTTTCTGTATGCAGCTGTAGGCTTTTTACGAATTTTAATTAATTATTTGTTTTTATTTAATTTTGTTATGTTTTTAATTTGTTTTAATTAAAATGTTTTATTTCATTTTTGGTCTCTTCTTGTGGTGCGTGCTTATGTACAGTGACTTGTTTCATTATTTTTATTTTTGTTTTAATTTTAATTTGTTTTAATTTTGGCTCTAAGCCCAACAACTCTAATGTGATCCAGACCCAAATTCATAGAATGCAGTGAGTCAAGGGCTGTGTTTGCTAAGTCTTCTCATGTTGACTAAAATTTCCCTCTTGAGAATGTTCATAGTTTGGTTCACCTAAATTTACGCGGTCTGAATCCACAAGACTTGTAAGTGGCATTCATTTTCGTCCAAAAAATATTACTGTTTTAATTATTGGAATTAACTTTATTTGGCTTTCTTTTGCTTGGCGTTCATTTCCCTTATCAATCAAGAGAAATGTCTCTTAAATTATCTGCACTAAACAATGCATTTTCGTGATATTTTGTTTATTAATGCGTTGAAAATATTTTCTTAGCTTTTCTCAAATTACAAAAAGGTTCTTCTACCAGTTGTCTAAGGTTTTCACTACTGGATTGCCAAGCAGATTGGTTTGCAAATTAAATACAATATTTACAGTAAACTCCATTTATAAAATTTGAATATGCCAACCAAGGGTAATCTCCTGGCCATAAAAAGTTGAGTTTCCAATTAAGTAGTGGTTTATGTCTCCGCTGGAACACGTCCCGCCAGCACAGTACCCACCCCCTCAGTGAACTCAGAATTTTATGTAGGTCACGAAAACACATGGTGTTTATATACAAAAAATGTTTATTTTTTGTTTATTTTCTTTTATACATTTAACCAATCATATTCTATTATTAAATATATTCTCAACAACATTAATATAAATAGACGCCGCAATTAACAAATAAAAAAGTCAATTAAAAGTGAAAACAATAAAGACATGTTTTCACAAATAAAAATTTGAAAATAAAAACATCAAATTTTTACATAAACAAATAAAAATAAATCTGGATCAATAATCTTTATTTACATCACAGAATTAAAAAATCAATGTGTTATATGTTTTGGAATTTCAAATCAAGATTTTCTGGACCTGGTGGAGGCAATCTATTATCATCATTTAAAGCATCAAATCTTAAATAGTGCCCAAATGCAAAACTTGAATTTTTCCTAACCAGGCCCGCTTATCGTTATTATTAGATAGAGCTATTTTCGAATTTTTAAAAGTAAAAAGTTGATGATTTTGGGTTCCTATCCTATACTGTTGCATGCTAATTATTTTATTGTTATTGTAACAATCTAGGTAAGGTTGATGGTCAATATAAGTTGCTGGTAGTTTTACACCTATAACCCTCATTGTTTAATTGTTACCTAAGACTGTAACATTTTGGGTGTAAGAATACCCATTCACTATAACCTTTCCCCTTACTCTCGTCTTTAAATTTTCCTATAACAGAATCAAGACTCCTCGAATATAATGAGTGAAATGGATCATAATTCGACGTATCTAATAATGTATCCGATATCATAGCTGGTAATAGTACATTTTATTTTAAATTTTTTATTTCTAAGAAAAAGCTGTCGTGTCGCCAGCAAGTATATTTATTTCGCAATTAAACTGTTGTCTATATTTCTCCAACTCTATATATTGAAGCTGGTAAATTCGTAGTTTAGATAAATCCAGTACTGATTGACCAATGTAGCTGGGTCTATCCACACATATCGAATCTTTATTAAGATGTGCAGCAATCAGTTCAATGTCAATCCTGATGGATTTTCTGAAGGTAGACTTTGAAGAATAAATAATCAATTTTTCAGCTGTATTACATAGTAGCAAATTCATCAGTTTTTATGATTCTCAACGGATTTTCCATATAAACTATTGTTTTATAATTTAAACAAGTCCTTATATATCTCGCTTTGTGATTTTGCTCTTAATCGAGTGTTTTTAATTATATATTGTTTAAATAATCGCCCTATGAATATTTACAACTTTAGCCCCAATTGAAAGATAAAGATTGAGAAGTTTCCAATGAAGAACATGGTTCTTCTTGGGCCAATGCGTAAGTATTAGCTTCTCAACTTTTGAATTCGGTGGGCACATCTTTTCCGGACCAACCATTCAAAAGTTATGTAAATTTTCAGAAATATCAATATCCATCACCATAGTATACCCATATGGAAGGATTTGAATATCCTCATTCTCACATTTATTCAACATCTCATTCAAGTTTTCATGTACCCAAATAAAATCATCATAAGGAAAACTTTGGCTAAGAGCCCAACCATACAGATTATTTATATCGATATATAATAATTCTGTGTCATTTGAAGCAGCTACATAATGTTTGTTAACAAATGTTAATCCACCTCGTATTCCTCCTTCATAGAAATTGTACATTTCTATGTCCTGCAAAAGTTCAATGGGTTCTTGTAATGTCATGAAAGCAAACGCCCATGACATACCACGAATTCCATAAAAATTAAGAGGTTCAAGACCATTATATGCAATGGCCTTTGCACGGAATTGCTGAAAGTAATCAACAAGGAGGAATACATCCAATTTCATATACGTTAACATATAATCTAACAAATTATTACAATTTTATTGATTCTAAATTAGCCGAGCCGAAGCGTATTCATTTTCAAAAACATCAGACCAAATAGGAGGCAATTCAAAAGTAGATTCTAGAATTTCTAATGAAGTTGCAAAATGATAAGGAAAAATAGCTTTGGCATCTATTATTAATGCATAAAAAACAGATGAAGTTAAAGGACAAGCTGATAGAGTTTTCACCGCTGTTGCTAAAAAACAATGAACAAATTGTATGCTGTCAATAAAACGAACAGACAATTTCTTAAAACGTAGAATCATAGAAAAACATTTTTCAGTACTTGTCGGAATAATATCCAATTCCAAAGAAGGAAAGTTACTGAGACTATGGTTTAAAATGTGATGCAAGTCATACCATTTCAAATTATAAATACAATAGGTAATAATTTAAAGATTCTGCGCGAAATGTTACATTTTCTACATGCTGCACGGAGATACTTGCCTGAGAAATGATAGCGATCTCTAAGCGGAACTTTAATAGGTTTCTTACAAAGGTAACAGGTTCTACAAGACAAAAATTGTCGTTGCTCGGCAAAGACATAGGTCCCAGGAGTATTTTACTCTCAACTTCATAATATGGGAGGACAATTCTGACAGCAATTTTCTCCAATTTTTTCAAGAATTCTAAAATACAACCAGGACCAACGAAATCAAAATAGGATTTTGTGTTAGTAAAATTATTGATTAATAAAAGCCCTGCTGATATAGGCATATGAATTTCATGGTAAATTATGTCTTCAGATTAAACCGATTCGAAATCGGCATAAATTACAACTGGTGGAGTGATAGTTTTGCATAATTAGTGAATTTAGTGAATTTTAGAGCAAATGTAAGTAGTATAGGATATGCAGACCAAAGCTTTCTAGCCACGATTATATACATACACGCCTAATACGCCCCTATCACCCGCACACATACACAGACACACAAAGACATAATGCTTATATCTGCAACTAAAACCGTAGTAATTATATAGTAGATAAAACCCACTGTTATTAATTTAATAAAATTGAAATAAATTGAAATAAATTGAAATATGTTGAAAATAGTTAAAATGCTGGTTGCTGAGAGTATATTGGTTAGTGTTATTGGTGAATGTAGGCTTGAATGAGTTTGGTCTGCATATCCTATACTACTTGTAAAATGATCAATAAAAATCTTATGCTTGATGAATGAATAAAATGCTTGATGAATTATTGATGAAATATGATGAATAAAATGCTCAATAATGCTCGATAATACTCGATAATACTCGATAATGCTCGACAATGCTTGATAATGCTCGATGAATTATTGATAAATTTCTTAATGTTTAATAAAAATCTTATGCTCGATAAAAAATCTGACAAAATAGAATATACTCTACGGATTTTTTATTTATCGAGGAAACTAGTAGAAACTTGTACTCTCAATAATGCTCGATAAAATAAAATGAATAAATTTATAAGAATTGATAGATTGTGCTCAAGAATAAATACTGAAAAATATTTAATAAAAATTGAATATGAAAATAAATCAAACTTATTGTGAAACATGTAATATATACACATATATATATATATATATATATATATATATATATATATATATATATATGCATAAAACCCATATTTATAAACATGTATAAACAAATAAATATTTAAAAAATCTAAAAAAACAAGGCTGAGATTTAGAACATTTAAGTTCTAAATTACTTGATTTTCCATGGTCTAAATATCCAGGAGAACATTATCTTCCAATATATATATATATATATATATATATATATATTGGTCAATCGGGCTCAAGTGTGTTTTAAAAAGAACATGGTGGTGTTTAAATTTAAATTTAAACCGATTAGAATTTAAATGCAACACCTTCAAATTGCGGGAAACTCCTAAAGTCTTCATCCACCACTTTATTAGAGAAATATAATAAAGAAACTCGGGTAATTACCGATCTCAATGGTAAAAGCGATGAAGAATATATTACAATCGGCAGCACGTCTCCTAAGTTCGTTATGATTAGAATATGAAGATTATTCGGAGACTAAATGTTGGTCGGGATGAAAAGTCTAATCAACTTTGATGATTCCTTATGATATAGTCCGGCTCTCTTAGAAACTTGAGAGAGATATTCCGGCAGGAACAAGAATGGATATTCGACTTGATGAAAATGATATTCCAAAACCAGGAGAAGAACCTATAGATCGAGTTGATGAAGCTGCTTTAAAACATGACATTGCATATCGTAAAAAAGATATCCATTCAAGACAAAAAGCAGACATTGATTTAATTCAAGATTTAAATGAAATTCAATCACCAACATTCGGAGAAAGATTTTCAAGAGCTATTGCAATGAAAGGTGCAAATAAAGGTGCAATGAAAGCTAAAATAATGTTGGGTGGAGAAATACTTCAAAATACTACTTTAGCGAATGAATTACATAAAGAATATAGAAATAATAAAAAATATTTAAAAATCAAAGTTTTTAACAATGATGATATTTGGTTAGCAGATTTAATTGAAACTGTTAATTCTAAAAATAATAATGATTTTAAATATATTTTAACTATTATAGATTTATATGCTATATATGCTTGAGCTATTTCATTACTAAATAAAAAAGCTGAAACAATTAAAGAGGTATTCCATTCAATGTTTGAATCAAATCCAAATAGAATTCCTAATAAATTATATGTTGATAATGGTAAAGAATTCTACAATAAATTATTCCAGGAGGTTTGAGATGAAAATGATAAAAAAATCTATTCAACATTCAATCAACCAGAAGAAAGAACACAAGGTTCATCACACAATCATATTATTGAACGATTCAACAGAACACTTAAATTTCTAATGTATAAAAAATTTACAGAAAGAGGAAATCGTATTTGGATTGATGTTCTAGATAGTCTAATTTATTTTTATAATAATAAAATTCACGAGCAATAAAAACAAATACAATGGAAGCAAGTAATAATCCTGATCTAATCAAAGAAATTACAAATGAAAATAATAATGTCAATGAATTTATGAATAATTAAAAACAATATTGGAGATCGAGTAAGAATATTCAAATGGAAAAATAAGTTTAAAAAAGGAATAACACATTCATGGAGTAAAGAAACTTTTGTAATAAAAAAAATCTATGATAAAATATATATATTACCTATAAGATATATGATTTAAAAGAAGAAAAAATCCTAGGAAAAATGTATAAAAGAGAATTACAGAAAACTAGGTTTTAGGTATTTCCTCAGGTTTTGTATTAATAGCTCTTAGAAATAAACTCCTATCATCATCATTTTTATTAAAATCATTAAATAATAAAGTATCAAGTAATTCTTCTCCTTCATTCTCATCATTATCGTAATAATCACTATTATAATATACTTTCACATCTTTTGGATAAAGAAAAATTCCACCTCCCTCTGCTTTCATTTTCTTTTTATTTTCGAATTCAAATTCAAATTCAATGACCATTTTATAATATAAAAAATGAATAATATTAAAGATGAAGAATTTCAAATGAAATTAAAATCTATTTTTGATTCAAATAAACCAAAATCTGTTAAATATAAAGATAAAAAAGTATTTGTTACAAAAGAAAAAATAAAACAAATAAAAGATTTTGAATCTAAAGAAGGAGAAATTCTTCATTTAGCTGGCATTGTTACCATTAATATTCGGTGGAATAACTTTAGCTGCAGGAGCTTCTGCTGGAATTTAAACTACAATTAAAAATGTAAAAGAAGCTCAATATTAGATCAAGAAAAAGAAAAAGGAAAAGCAGAAACTTAATTCATTCAATCTAAAACTTTGGGTACTTGTTTGGATAAATTTCAATCAAAAGCTCTTACGAAATATTTAAGAAGTTTAGAAAATATTCATAGTGATACCTAATTAAATGATCATTTGAAAATGATTGGGAAACACCACCTAAAAATTGAAAAATCTGGTAATGGAATATTATTAAATCCTAAAATAATGGATGATATTCTTCCTATTTGGAATAATAATCTAACAAAATTTAATCATAATAAAATAATACCAAGATCCTTTCGAATGTTAATTATTAGTTCATTTGTAGTTCGGAAATATATTATAAAGTAAAAGTTACTGGATATCAAGTTGCTGTTGCTGCTGCAGGAAATACTCCTGTTATTGATTTGATCTATTTTCAGTGGAACATAATTGGTTCTTAAATCTCTTTAATGATATTGCTATAAAAATAGGTCCTTCAGAAGTTGAGATAATTGAAAGTCCAGGTCCAATTTCTTCATTAAACTTTAAAATGACAGATTCAAATTTTAAAAATCAATTTGGACAAATAAGCGGTTGGGTTCCTGATGATTATTTTTGTGATAATGGTGATGGGAATATAAAATCCGACAAAATTTATTTCAAAAAAGATTCGAAGGTTCGTATCCTCTTAACACTATTTTTGGATTTTTACATAATTATAGAAGAGTTTTGTACATGGTTTATTTGAACTTTCATTAACAAAAAACAATGATTTCAAATCATGTATTTATGGAACTCACTTTGCTGATCAATCAAAAATTAAAATTGAGATTGAATCACTTTCACTTTTAGTTCCATCAATTACTTGTAATTCAAAATTAGAATCAAGTATAATGGAAAGAATGAATGAAGAAAAACCAATAAGTGTGAATTATCTTCAAAGAATATCAACAAGTATTGAAATCCCAGTAGGAGCAAAATTTAGTTGAGGAACAAGGAACACATGCATACACATTCAAGACTGTGTGTAATTTACAAAGAAATCACATACATACCATTGTTTGTATGTGATTTACAAAAAAAACATGCCTACACAGTATTGACTGCATGCGTAAAAATCTCTCACCTATATGTGTGTATTGCTAAAATATGATTGGCTAAATCCTGAAAATATTATTCTCTTTATAAACATATACAAATTCAAAATCTGTCACAATTAATTCAAAAATTTCAATATGGCAGGACAAAATAATATTTTCAGAAGTCTTCTGACTTCATCCATTGGTAATTATTATTTATTATTTATTATTTATTAATATTAATTTTTTAGTAAATTTCGAATGGTTCGATGTAAGTGAAAATGAGGATCTTTTGAATTTGTATGACGTTTTTGGTAAAAATTTATTTGTTTATTAAATGATTTTATTAATATTCTTTTAGCTCGCAATAATAATGTTGAAACAATTATTATTGAAGATACTCCCACTTCTATTAATGAAGATGTTTATGAGGTCATATCTATCGGTAAGTTTAATATTTATTTATTTACAAAATATAAAAACATTTTAGATGATGATGATGTAATTCCGTCAACTTACCCAATAATTATTTTGGATGATATAGTGGATAATGCCCCACTTCTATTGAGGAAAATATAGTGGATAATGATCCCACTTCTATTGACGATGACGATTCATCTGATGATGATAATTTATTTATTTTTAAAATTTTTAAAAATATAATTATTTTAAATTAATATATTTAAATAAATTTAACGAATTTAAATAAAATTCTAATGATGTTATTTTTTGAAAATTACGAAAAGTAGAAGATTTTATGAAAACTTGATTATTGAAGATTTTATGGAAATTATTTATTAGCAAAGAATTTATGAAAATTTATGAAATCCCGCAGAGTTGATTATTGACTATTTCTAGGGAATGATTTCTGTGAATAATAAAAGTTCGCTTTTATTAAATTTTAGGTTAATGAATATCTCTTCTTTATTAATAATAAGAAATAATAATAATAATAATAATAGTCTACAGTAAGCATTGAAAATGATATTCATTTTATATGATAATAATACTTATTTTATATGATGGTAATAATAATAATAATAATAATAATAATAATAATAATAATAATAATAATAATAATAATAATAATGATAATAATAAGTAATAGAATAAAAATAAAAAATAAAAAATATTAATAATTAAAACACTACTTATAATAATAAGTAGTAAATTTAAATTAAATTTTTTAAAAAAATACTATGACCTTTAGAAATTTTGAATGAGCTTGAAAATTTTTTGAATAACCTTGAGAAATTTTGAATGATCTTGAATGAGTCATTGCCTTTGCCTTAAATTTTTTTTGTACTTTTAGACTTAGAAAAAAACGTTTTACCCCGGGGGGTGATCCAGTGGTGACACATCCAACTACTGGGCGTATTTGGTGTATATGTGTGTAATCGTGGCCAGAAAGCTTTGGTCTGCATATTCTATACTACTAATGTATTTTGTAGTCTAAAACTGTTAAGACTATGTGGGCACCAATGACACTTTTTCTGCACATCACATTCATTGTTTGAATGACAATTCATTAATTTATCTAAATTTGTTAAGACAGTGTAGTGATATTTATTACGATTACTAAGTAATAATAAATAAGTGTGCCTATCGTATCATCTGTAACCTTAGACCTATATATAATATTCAAACTTTGGTGGTGCGATAAATAATCACTAAAAATATCTTCTGGAGTAAAACTAGGCTTATACGAAAGAACGTTTATTGCTAAATTTAATTCCACATTTTTTCTTTTAAATTTCGGAATATCACACAATCTCATCGAACAATCTGTGATAGAATCGTGATGGTGGGTTACTGGGTTTCGCTATTTGTCTGAATCTTCCTATAGTTGCCCCGGTAACGCCATACAAATATTTCTAGCCACCACTCGGCATCCGTTGTTGAGCAACGTTGGAACTGTGTTCGAGTGGGTGGATTGTCCGCAAAAAGTGAGCGTTATTACTAATGCTGTAATTGCTCGGATAACCCCTGGGTTCAACGAGCTGTCGATGGAAGACCTATGCTCGCTTTGTAAGTCCCTTGTATGTGAGAGGTTTTCAAGATCAGAATCATTTTAGTGAGAGCTAAGTTCGGTGACGGCGTTCCTAGAGATAGAACAATGACTACCTGACGAAGTGTGAATACTCATGAAATTACTGTAGGGTTTTTAATATTCTTCGAGTCTTAAAATATCACTTTTAAATAATTGAACAATCTTTATAATCTAATTAAATTCACAAACGAAACAAGTTTAAATTAATTAAGTTTATTTGACAGGCGAGCGGCTCTACGCCTGGCGCGCTCTTTTCGCCCCGGCCTGTAACTGCTGGATGGTGTTGTAGTAGGAGTTACAGCGGGCGTTGGATTGTTTATGGAGTCTCGATAAGCCAATTGGGATGGGGCGAAGACAAGAGGGTAGGTTACTGCCTCTCCCTCCCGACTGGCGGACAAGGCAACTTCCAACCCCCTTATCTGCGTCCGGAGGTTTTGATTTAATTGCCGTTCATCGGCCCAGTCTTTTTGAACGGCAGTGAGCCGGTGGCGGAGGGGCTTGAGCTTCGCTGAATCCACCCATGTGGATTTCACTTGTTGTACTTCTTTGGTGAGCTGTATGATTTGCTCATACAGGGCTTTGTTAGCCTTCTTGGCACGGGTCAACTTTTTCTGCAATAGTTGGATGGGTTCCATAGCTATTTATAGAGACATTAAATGGTTTGTTATAGACAACGATAAAACATTTTTTGTAATAAACAAAAGAAATTTTCTTATTATAATGTTCATACAAATAAAAATAATCATCTGAAACAACGAGCATTTTATTTAATCAAAATTTACTCAAGTCAGGAGTTACGCGAAGTCTTTATCCTGGGCTGGAAATTCAGGAGGCAGGGAACCCCCCTTTCGACCCACTCTTCCGGAGAATAACCGGATATCGTCATCACGGGCCGCTTAGTGTTGCGGGTCCGTGTAGTTTTCGATCGGGTGCCTTGCACGACCGGGCCTTGCCGCGGATGTTGATAATTGCTGGCGATCCGACCCACCAGTAAATCTTCTTCGATATTCGCCAGGTATTGGCGAGCTCGGACTACTTGCAAATCCACCTGCCGTTGGTGGTCTTCTAGTTGTTCGAGGAGACGATTTTTACCTGGTTCAGCTATTCATCTATCGTTCACTTCACGTGTGGTTGCGAGATACAGTAATGTTAAACGGTTTTATTTTATATGATTTCAAATTTAATTATTCAACTCTAGGAAATGTCAGTGACTTAGGCTTCTGATAAATTGAGGATTGGTTTTATAATGATGGTCGAGATTTAGAAATCATTTATGGCCTATGCATTCATCGAATATTTATGGTCAAAAATTAAATGATTTGATAGTGGAATGGTTATTAAACATGGAGATCTAAGGTCATAGTACTGCCAGTTGATGTCGAAGTGGTTTAAAGGGAATAGAAAACAGGTGGATTATTCTGTCAGTTTAGCTGGCTGCTCGAAAGGAGTTGGATAATTTTCTTTTATTTGGTTTAAAATAAACTTTCCTCTACTTCATCAGTGTTTTGTATTTTAAATTTAATTATTTAAGTTAATTTACTTTTATGCGGGAGTCGCTTTTGATCAATATTTGGCTTGGTAATGACTATCTTTTATTTATAAGGGAGTTTGAAAAAGTTGCTTCTATTACTTGTACTAATAAGATATACTCTGGTTTGGAATTTGATTAAATCTACTACTCTACTGGGAGTTCAGGGTAATTCGTTTAATAATAACTTAAATTATTACTCTTCGTTTAAATTTGCATTTTAGTTAAATTCATAAGATTAATTTATTTAATTTCATAGCAGAGATTTCATTTTATTTTTATTCCCCGTCACCTTTCCTTTAATAAGCCTTAAACGCATTTTATGTTCATATTATATTTAATGAGTGCCCACTAGACTACTCGGTGTGGTGATTTTGAGCCGTGTGTAGAGTAATTTTGGTCGAATTTAAAGAAAACTAGAAACGAGGAAGTAGCCAAAAGACCCCTTCCTTATTTCTCCTTTCTTCTATACGGAATAATATTGACGTTCCAATCCCTGCGTTCCGCACGCCGGGTCTTCACGGGCACAGATCATCGGCGATATTCCAAGCACTTACACGAATCTGAATAATATGTAGATTTTACTATCTTGTGATGTGTCTTGGCTGTGGGCCGGAAAAATTTCGACAATAAAATAAATAATTAATGAAAATAAACTGATTTTTTGGTTTAATAAATATTTATTAATATATAAAAAACAATACAACAAATTACTTGTCAAAGCATATACCATACCAAATAAAAATACTACTCTCCCCACGTCGACATCCAAGCAGAGCTCTACCGAGGTTGCGAGGACGGGACGTGCAGAGAGAGTTTCCAAATAAAATTCTCACTCACCTAAAATAGATTTTCAAAAACCATAAAATTCAAAATGAAGATTAAGATAATTCAAAAACGATTTAAAACGGTTTTAAAAATGGTTCAATATTGGTTAAATTTTATCTGAAAATGCATCGGTATATATACCTATTTTCTGTCCCTAACCTCGCGTGTTCTTTTTGATTTAGTAAAACAAAATTCGACCTTGATATTTTCTAGTGTATTCTAATCTTAATTTTTATTATTTTCTAATTTATTTTGATAATTTTTTATTTGAAATTTTTATTGAATTATTTCTAATTCAAATTCTTTGATTTTTAATTTCATTTTCATGAAATTTTCATTTTTTGTTAAATTATCGAATTTCGGTCGAATTTGTTGGGTTTTCATGTTATGTCTATATTTATATCGTGCGGATCTTGTTGCATTTTGTTATTATTTTAATTTATTTTTATGTTTATTATTTTATATGTAGTTGCTTTTCTCTCATATTTTGCTAGGTTTAATTGATGTTTTCATGGGTTTGATTTTAAAGTTGTAGGTTATATTTGCATGTGTGTTACCGATTCATTTAAACATTTTTCAAGGCCGTTTGTGTTCTGGCCCAACAGTAATTTAACTCATCAAAAAAATTCTGTATATTTTGTTACTCTCTGACGGTTCGAAAGTATTACCTTTTCTTTTAGTATAGCTAGTATACTATACAAAAAACACATTTCAGCATTATTTTTCACGTTAACAATAGCTTTTTTGCCTGCTGGAGTACGTATATAACTTTGACCAGACAATCTACTAATAGGCGCAAATTTTGTCACTATAAAATCGATTTCCTCTATATTGATTCCCAAGTGTGTGAACTTTTCAATTTTCTCATTAGGTTTATTAACCCCTTCAACCAAAAAATTATCGGAATAAACTTCCGCGCAATTGAAAAATTATTATCTCGGATCTCATTATCGCGAATTGCATTTATACGCTCCCCATATTTATTATTTCGAATATTGATCTTTTACTAAGTCTTTTCGTTAAAGATATTTTAATTAAATTATCGCCAGAAATATTAAATGTTAATGTTTTCCTAGCTCCATTGAGATCAACCTCTATTATAGGATCATTCTCAAGCAAATATCCACCAATTTGATTATTTAAAATAGAAGGACCTTCGTCCTCATTATTTATATTAAATAGAATTTCACTATTACATGGAATATCAACTTTATTATTTATATTAGATGGAACATGATTCTCATTAATTAAATTTATATTAGAAACTATACATTCATCATCACTGATGATTATCACTTCTTTTTAAATTATTTTATTTGAAACATTATTTTTATTTGTATTATCAGCAGGTCTTCTTTTATTTGATAAAGTTTTGTTTTTAGTGTTATTTTTCGTATTATTTTGAATAATATTTTAATAATTTCTATATTATTTTATTAATTGATTAAAACATCATTTTTATTTATAGAAAATTGATTTAAATGCTGTTTTTGTTGGCTATAAATATCTACGTATTTTATTTTCTGGAAAGTTTTGCATTTGGGGCTTATGAAAAATTTGATGCCATTAAATTTTTTACGATAATACTTTTTCATATTATGATGACATATATCGCCATGTCTTATTTTAGACGTACAATATTTCGGGTATAATGAACCTGAGAAATAATTTATTTTTAAATATATTATTAAAATTTTTTCACAAAATTATTAGAGTTAATACAAAAATAATACAATCATAATAAAAATAATTATGAAAAAATAACTAAATAAACATAGATAATTAATTTGAATTAATTTATGACGAATGTATGTTAAAAATATATATATATATATTTATTTTTTCTTTTGAATTGATACAATAATAATAATTTGATTGAATTTTGGACTCATTATTGATTAAGAATGTCTAAGATTAATTCGTTGCGATTTATCTGATCAATTCCAAGTAGATTTATTGAAGGACTTAACCATCAAAAGAATGAGAAATATGATTACTATTATAATTATAATTATTATTATTATTATTATATTTATTATTATTATTATTATTATTATTATTATTATTATTATTATTATTATTATTATTATTATTATTATTATTATTATTATAATTATTATTATTATTGGACTATAAGCCATAATTTAAACAAAAATGAGAAAATTTCGTAAATTAAAACAAAATATTTAATGTCGTTTGGAAATTATCAATGTGGCTGCTGTAACATAAGCACTCCGCAAGCAGAAATCCAAAATAACATAAAACATTAAATAAAATAAAATAAAAACATAACAAAATTAAATAAAACAAATACTAATTAAAATCATTGAAAAGCCTATAGATGCAGAAAGAAACACAAAACTAAAATATAAAACCGCAAAACCTTTCAAAAGAAGGTTTAGAAAATACATAGGCGGAAGCGGCGACCAAAAATTTAAATATCAAAGGGTAAAAAGAGAAGGATTAAATAATAAAAAATAAAAATTTACGAAATATTGATAAAATAATATCAAAAAATTGAGAAAAATAAGGAGAAAAATAAAATATTTAAAATAAAATAAAATAAAAGCAATAAAACCATCCGAAAAATAGCAGAAAAAAGGCTCAAAATTCTCTGATTGGTCGCACCCAGGCATGAAAACACTATATATACAGCAGTCATTTTCATAATTTTAGACATTTGGAGACACAAAAATCTTTTAGATAAAAGTTTTAGACATTTGTTTTAGACACTTGTGTTAGACACAAACATTTTTAGACAATTGTTTAGACAATTTTTATGCAGACTTATGACAATTTTTCAAATTTGGATTCTTGACTGACAAACTTGTGGATTGTAAGTATTATTATTTTGTACAAATATATTTTTCAAAGTTAATATTTTGTTTATTTTAACTTATTCTGGATGGCCGCGATGTTTTTTGGCATCGCTTGGCATGTTCCCCTAAATTATTTATATTCATTTTATATATATATATATATATATATATACATATATATATATAAAGTCAGTGGAAAAATACGTGTCAACTTATCCTTTTCCGCCCCTCGGAGTCTGCTTAGATTGGTCAGCTTTGAATTGATCACATATTAGGACTCCGTTGGAATTCACCGTGGCGTCCATGCATAGTGGACGGAGCGGTAAGAGGGTAAAATGCGGGAATATCGTCAGAGTTAAGGGAACAACACTATTATGTGTTTATGTAGGGAAATTGAATTTTTATTTAACTCCTGCCGATTATTATATTATCAAGGGTACGACTAGTGATAGAAATTTATGTCTATGAAAGTATAAAGTAGGGTTAGATCACGTACATTATTTGAAAATCATCACGGTGGAAATTAAAATAAAATGATACATTTATGAATAGATCTGTGAGATGATAATATAAAGATTTAAGAATGGTGGTAACAGTGGCCACTATAAGAAAGCTAATATGAGTTGTTGGACTAAAATAATTACATTATAATAATTCATTCATTTCAATTTGCCCAAATATTTGATAGATATTTGAGTATGAACAAGGGTATAGATAGAAAGAGACGTAAGACCTTTCATCGACAGTCAGGAACCCGAAAGTGAAAATATCATGAGTAGTTCTAGAAATGGAGCTCACCTGTTCATGAATATTCAGAAGCTATATACAGTACCAACATGCTCATTGGTATGTAGCGGTAGGATTAAAATTGTGGGGCGTCTGGATGAGACAGCACAGACCGTAGGAAAAGAAAATAAGTTTGAATAAACTTGGCACAGCTTTAAACAAACTAATTTCACCCAGTACACAACATTATTATTAATATTATAACTATTATTATTATCGTTATTATTTGCAACATGAAATAAAAACACTTACATTTTTTATCACAAACTGATTCATCAACAGAAATCATAATATCATCCACCATTTCCAACGAGAATGATTGAATTTTGAATAAATTAAGACATTTGAAATGATTGAAAATTGAAATACATTGGATTTTAGATTTAAATTTGCACCACTTCATCATGTTCATGTTTTTCAATTCATACAGATTTTAATAGAGGAACCTTTGAATCACCAACAATTATAGGATCTATTATGTTTGTATAAATTAATAATTGTTGATGAAGTTTAATTATTTTTGGTTTACTCAATCCTTCATTAATTTTTGCATCTTGTGAATATCTTTGAATTGGTAACCCTAATGTTTTTATCAGGTTTTTATCAAACGTAATTTCATTAATATCAGTATTCAATGAGATTTTGAAATATTGATCTTCTATAAGTATAAACTCTTTGAAAATAAATCAACAATTTTGAATTAAATATGATTGTAATTCACTGATTTTTGAAATGTACAAATCTTCTTTAAATATAAATGTATATGGTTTATTAAACGGGTATAATATTTTTTATCTAACCGTTTCAATTTGTTCTCAAACTTTGGTAAATCATGGTAGTGGTATCTTCAATGTATTAATTAAACTTCTCATACTCAATTTTGGATATCCCATTCTTTTTGCACTAGTCAAATCATCAAAGTATACATGAAATGGTTGATAATAACATTGAACATATAAAAATCTCTTGTCAATATACAATAAAAAATGTGCATCAGAAGGATTAGAGATATCGACATCATCATTTACATTATCAATTATAATCGTTTTGTATTTTATCGTCATTTCAGTCTTTTTGTATTCAATTTTGTATTTGCTATAGAATGGAAATAAATTGTATACAAAGGTAAAATCCAACATAGTAACTTTCCAATTTCCATGTAAATAAATTGGATTTTGAAGATCAACCTTTTTGAATTTACTTGCTTGATTATCTGGATCTATTGTCGGACAACTATTACTAGGTAAAATCATATAGAAATTCATTTTTATTAGATCTTTTGCTGATATCCATGTTGGGTTTTGATATCCATGCCATTTGACATGGTATTGTTTATCCTTACCAATCATTTTAGTTTTCAATATTTTTTTAATTCTAAATACTTGAGGTGGAGGAATAACTTGTAATTCTTGTTCATAAAACTTACCACTTAGTTCATTATTATCATAATCTTTAATGAGGTACATGACTGGACTTTGTTTAACATTTATTTTTGAAATGATAAAGACTTCGTCACTCCAATTTGTATCAAAATTTTTAATAAATGGCGTAGTAGATATTTTACTAATTCTAACATGATCACCAATACTATATTTAGATTTTTTTAATTTTTTCAACTTTTTTAGAAAGCCATGATTTAACTTAACTATATGTATCAACCTGTTCAACCCGATGAACAATTATAACTGTGAATTATTTTGGGTAAAACATGTATCCATATTTTTTTACCTTGGTGTACAAACCATTTCTTTAATCTATATCTCAAGGTTCGATTAAATCTCTCTACATGAGCGGCTTTGTATTGAGAATATACAGAGTAATGATTAATTGTGAACCGATTCAGAATTTGCTTAACTTTGCTGTTGTAAAACTCTTTACCTATAATAATAATATTAATATTAATAACAATAATACCTAATCGGTCTGTAAATTATCTGGATGTCCATCTTTAAATAATTTATTAATTGCGATAGACATTTCATCTGCAGACTTTGTTTTGATAGGAATTGCATGAGCCAAACGATTGAAACATCAATACATGTCAAAATATCCTTGTATCCTTTATTTATCTTTGAGTATGGTATTATTTCCATCAAATCCAATTGCCATAAATTGTTAATACCAAAAGTTTTATATGCTCTTGTTGGAAATCTTTTCAGCATGGGCTTGTTCAAACTGTATGCGAGCTGTCCAGACATCCATTTCTTGGTTTCTGTTTTTGAATTCAGATCTCTTTTCTTTAACTTTTTTACTCCACCAAAACCTGCGGGGGTCCTTTGAGCTTTTCCATATCTTTTCCACTACAGCAAGAAGATTTAAAATTAAAATTAAAATTAGATAATGATGGGGGTAGACCCATGCTTATGATTATGTTTAATCATGATTTGGGTGACCCTAATAAACCATCGCCGCCTAATAATGATAATGCCAATGGTATTAATGCTGCAATAAACCATCCTTGTTGTTTATATAAAAATTTTCTCATTTGTTTCCGACTTTTATTATTTACTAAAGATAACAGAGGTTTCTTGTGTTTATTTAATACGCGCTTTTTGGATTCATTAACTTTAATGTTACCTTTGACTACGTTGAGTATAATATTTAGTAAATCATCAACAACAAAATTTGGAAATGAATCCAAAATGGTCATAGGGGTCTTTAACGATGCATTAAAAAATGTAAAACTACGATGGTTTTTAGAAGCTTTTAATTGCTTAATCTTTTTAGTAGGTTTTGAGTTTTGTGAAATGAGATTTATTGCGGGGAAATTCTCGGTTATTTGTTTTTAGATGGTGTATAATTAGTTTTTGACAGAGCTTTTTCGGTCTTTATTTTCTTTTTAATAGTTTGTCTAAGTTTTCTGACATTTTTAAGCCTGGATTTCACAGTGGCGCGTTGAAAAATTTGGAAAATATACTATTATATTTTTTAAAAATGGTAAACCTCGTACAATGGGTTGTAAGAAACCTAGAAAAGTAGAAAATTTACAATATAATATCAAAGATGTTCAACTTCAAAGTCTAACAGTAGTTACTAATGTTGGATACTCTATTAATTTGAACAATTTAGCAAGGTTATTAGATGTATCATGTATATATGAACCTGAATTATTTCCAGCTCAGCGTTATACAAAATATAATCCCATGTGTGTAAGTATCTTTTCAAATGGTAAAATAGTTGTACTAGGTTTTAAAAGTTTATATTTTTTAAATATTGTTGAAGGTATTCAAAATGATGTAAAGATCATTATCCTTGTCTAACAGTATACGTAACGAACTCATACTCGACTTTTTATTGAAAAATGACTAAACTAAATGGTAATGTACTATTAATTTTAATTAATTATCTGAAATTGATGAAGATTCTAAACTCATGTCGTATATTGAAGATTCTATAATTAATGAACCTATAGCTAAACAAAAAAATTTACATGAACAAATTTCTAATAATCAGGTTAATGAAATGAAAGAAACTAATGAAGCATCTATAATTAACGAATCCAGAAATATTCCCAAGCAATTAAATCAATGTGATAAATATGAAACATGTATTGAATATATTGTGAATATATATCTTGAATCGTAAAGATAAAAGTTGTGATAATTAATAAATCTTTGTTGATTTGACAGAAATATATATTTGAACATTATAGTTTCTGATATAGCTTAATACAAATAAATGTAATTGCTATTCCAGTCATTAGTTTTAATAAACTCTTTAGTTTTTTATATTTAACATCAAACTCTTGTTTTTCTAGCGAGTTCATTAATAATATTCTATCCCCAATTAGAATCATCCCATGGTGAAATTCTTGATTCAATAACCTAAATAATAATAATAATATACTTCTATTGACCGTTGAAAATAATTTTCAAACTCTATGTTTGATTTTTCTAAAATATGTTTCATGAGCATGAAACTGATGATAATACGTAAACATTTAGCTTCATCAAGTAATTCATGAAATACTTTTTTCCTTTTGTTCTGTAGTCTCTAACTTTAGAATAATATTATGTTCAATAGGAATATCTTCAACTATTTTTTCTGTGCGATTAACAAGAAATTGAAGATTATTAATAACTTCATCAATTTCTTTGTTTGAGATTAACCCGTTTAACATGTTGTTGAAATATTTTGTTTGTGTCATTTATAAATAGTTATTATTGAAATGAGCGTCTATTTATATTAATGTTGTTTAGAATATTTTTAATAATAGAATATGATTGGTTAAATGTATAAAAGAATATTCAAAAATTTATTTGAAAAATTTATAAACTTCCCAGCCAGCTCTGCAGAGCTAGCGCGGGCGGCCACAGGCCACGGAGGGGCGCAAAATTAAAACGTGTATGAATTTTGAGTTTTGGAAGAAAAAAATGGTTGTGAAAATTTTTGTAGGGATTTTGAGTTTTGGGAAATTTTTTCTAGGGATTTTAAGTTTTGGGAAATTTTTTCAATAAATATCAATGGAAATCTTTAAACAATATGTCTGCTTTTCTATAATAAAATATTTTTCTATAAATATCTTCACACTTTTACTTGTAAAATATCAATAAGCAAACCTGGAAAATTTTCAAAATTTTTTCTAAGTATTTTTATTATAATGCTTTTATTGACTAACACGTATTGTGTCGAAAATAGGAATAAAATTCTATAATATAATTTTATTTATGTTTGATAATATATTAGATGTTGTTAAATCATAGCATTTAGCGCTGATATTATTCATTGTCTCGTCATGTGTTAAAGTATATTACTATGATTCTATAATATAAGAATGTTACAGTTTTCATAATATGTAGAATGATGTTATATTATGGCGTGAACCATATTTTAAATTAGAAACTTTCATACAAATTTCCGGTGGAACTAAACATGTTTTGTATATAAACACCATATGTTTTCGTGACCTAGATAAAATTCTGAGTTGACCTAGATATTTTCCGGAGGGAGGGTGTAATGTGCTAGCGGGGACGTGTACCAGTGGGGATATAACCCACTACTCAATTAGATTGTTCATTTCCAGTCAAATTTGAAACTTCACATTTGTTTTCAATTGCGGTTTCTGGATGAGAGGTTTCTATGCTATGACTTCCTTTCTATTTTTACATTCAATTGCCAAGTCAATTTTTTCATTTGGTTCTAAGTTCCTTTTTGCTTTAAATTGTTAAAATTTTGTGAATTATATAAAAACATATCCCCATACTTCCATCCCTTCAGATTTATTCCTTCTGTGCTTCAAAGATCAGCATTAGGCATTCTGGAAGGCTTTTACAATATTTGTAAATGGAATATTATCGAGTCATCATTATCAATTCCCTCTTTACTCCTTCTATTTTTACGTAAAACGCAAATCATTCAATGAGATTTAGTCTTTAACCCTCAAGGCCAAGAAATTATAAAATTTTACAACAGATGAAATTTGATTTCCATCTCTCATCCGAATCAACAAGACTATCTCAACTAGCCAAATTCTGAGCACGGACGCCCATATTCCTACACCTACTACCATTGCGTAATACGCGTATTGCTTCAACTTGTTGATTTATAACTAAGGTATAAATAAGGTATATTTTAATTGAAACTATAATATTCCCCTCTGTTGTTGCCCATCTTTGTCTCAATTCGTTCTAAAAGTCTAATATTCAGTACTGAAATCGGAAATGTGCAATAGAGGTCCTCAGCAGGGGCTTCAATTAACTTTTGAAATGATTCAATAATATGTTGACTTCTTTGTGCAAATTTTTTGAAATTCCAATATATTTTTTTTATTTTCAATTTATTTTTATTCATTCATTATAGGAATCATTTAGAATCACTGATTCTATACAAACCTTTACCAAGACAAAAGTTACGAATTTCGGAAAGCTTCTTTCTATTGTTGGGGTTGTGTCGGTGAATTTGAATAGAAATTATTGTCGATATGACCCCAAGCGTGCTTTTAAACAACATTAACGAACTCCAAAAGATATAAACTTTATTGATTAATACACTTTATCTCTGCTTTAAAATGAAACAACGAATTATCAATCAATCACAATTAGTGCTTATTGCGACCCTTTGGGAAGAATAGCACTTTTCGGATCAATTGGCTTTACAATCACCTGACTACTGCGATGAGTTTCTGAGATCGGTAACTCTGATTTAGTTGCTTTGTTTTGCTTTGACTTTGCTTAATTTCTGTTTCAAATTTCTCTTTAATTTCTTTTTGTCTTTCTTTGTCTTCTGCAATTTTTTGTCTCCTGCAAATTTCTTGTCTCTCGCAATTTTTGTCTTTCGTAGTTTTTGTCTTTCGCAAGTTTTGTCTTATTTTTTTGTGTTTTGATTTCAATTGCGCTTCTTTTTTATACTCCATCATCCAATAACACTTACTGATGTCGAATAGAATTTCCTATTTCTTTTACCGTTAATTCCTTTTGGCCCTCCATAATCACTGACAGCGGTCCAGATAAATCATTTTTAGAGGTGCCCTTTCCCGGATTTCCAAACAACATTTCTTCCCTTATCTTGAAAGAGCTTTCGAAATAACGTGCAAATTTTCCTTTTGTTCTTGTTTTCCTAAATTTGCACTCGTTAATTATAAATGACCTTCTTTTATTTAATTGTCTGTTTTTATTGATTTTCTCTTATTCCCTTCTCGTTATTCGACATTTCGTTTTCATTCCCTTTTTATTAAGCTTCAGAACAACATCTTAATCACTTATGATTGTTTATCTCAATCATTTTACATTTTTACTAATTATTTTACTCTATTATTTAGGTATCCTCAACACTATAAACTAAACTAATAAAAGCAAATGATGATTAAAACAAGAAATAAATCCAGGAAGTCTTATTTTCTTCAAATGAAATGGCTTCGGCCATTTATGAAGTTTTATTACAAATATTCCAAAAGAGTAATCAGAACAAATAATACGGAGATTCATATATGCTGATCTCGCCGTTTCCGATGACTGGCAAAGATTTCTAATAAATCTTACAAAATTAATTAAAATTAATTTATTTTCACATATTTTAAATTATTTCGAAAATTGAATGAAAAATTTGCGATTTCAGGATTGAGGTTTACGTCAAGGATTGAAGGTCCTCAAATGTAATTCTAGAGTAAATATTACGTCATAATAATACTATTTCAATTCATGATTTTAATTAAATGTTTAACTTTTTAGTTTGACAAATTGAATGCCTAAAATGGTGAGACAGAGGACAGTTGTGGAAAGGTTAGCAGTAAACTTTTACGGAGAGAATGAATAATATTGTCACAGGCATAGCTGTAATCATATAATAATACAGTAAAGTTAAAATATTCATATTAATATGCAGTTGTTAAATAATAAAATCATAGAAAAATAATTTATTAAATCAAAAATATAATCTATAACTCTCGAAAAGAACTCATCAAAGTTATCCCTCTTTCCATAAATTCGAACCTTTTCCTTCAATCTGAATCTTTTATCTGTGTTGATTTGGATGGCATTTTAATTGGAAATTCGACTGAATGTTTGAGTGATAATTCTTTGTGAGTTTGTTTTACTGGAATGAAACAATCAGTGATTTTTCTTGACAAGACTTCACTGTTTCTTTTATTTTTTATTAAAACCGTTGAAGGCAAAGATTTGGTATTTGATTCTTGTTTTGCACATTTTTGATTTTGCTTCATTGGTGAGATAAGGTAGTTTTTGACTTTTGTTTTAATGATGTTGAATTTCTCAATTATTCTTTCTGTACTACTGGAACGCCTACGTGAAGATCGTTTAATATTTTGGTCTGCTTCTTTGGATTGTTGTTCAATATTCTCCATAACCGCAAAATTTAATTTACTTTCTGATGTCAGAGTCTCATTAAAGTTACTTTTGCGACAGGAAGATAATTCTTGTTTAGTACATTTTGTATCTTTTTTCTTTGGTGAACAGTTCATTGGAATTTTGAAGAAACTTTCAATAGATCTTTCTTTACTTTTGAAACGCTTACGTGAAGAACGCATCGTTTTTTGTTCTGCACCTTTGGATTGTTCAATCTCCGAATTATGTATAAAATTCTCATCACAGTTGTTATTGTCATTTGATGATAATTCGTGTTCTCGACATTTTTTATTTTGTTTTATTTGTGAGAAATTGGTTTTCAAATAATTAAATCCTCGTTCTATACTATTAGAATGTTTGGATGAACTTATTATAAGTTTTTCTTTGGGTAGATATTGTACAATTTTTCCTCCACTTTCTAAACAAATATGTTAAAATAAGTTATAAAAAGTTGAATAAAATATTTACTTAAATTATGTCTAGCATTTTGTCTGAATTTCGATAATTTTCTTTTTGATTTGTCTGAAATCTTTATGTCAACGATTTTCAATTGTTGATTTGAGTTCATCTTTTCGATTACAGAATCTGACATGACAAAAGTGCAATCCTGATAATTGTCTGTCCCATCAAATGCAAGTGAGCTAGAAATATTTATAACTATTAACAATCAAATGAAAAATTATATTTACTTCATTAGTGATAAATTTCTTTTAATTATTTTCAACATTTGTTTTTACTTATATATGATTTTAATGTAGAATAAATGCTCAAATTTGATTAGTTGGATTTTCGTACAGCTTTCAACCAATCAAATTTAAGCAAAATTTTAAGTAAATATTTGTAAAATTAATATGCATATTTAAATTAATTATTCATTGAAATTTCATGGATTTAGATTATAAAAAATGTTTATTCAGAAATACAGTATAGTTTTTCATGTCAAAATTAATAGTTCAAAATAAAACATCCATTTTAAAAGAAATTCAATTAAAATATCGAGTCCATAATAATTACAAATAAACCATCCTATTTATGTCTAAATCACAATGCATCAAATATTGGGTAAATGAAATTTCTATATTCTTCACAGGAATCCTGGAATGGAGAATTCTGCTAGTCCTATTTCTTGATTCAATCGCTTATCATTCACTGAGATTTAGTTACTATCCAAAACGGTCGAGAAATTGCAATAGTTTCTAATAGATGAAATTTGATTTCCATTTCTTTAAAATTAACTCCAAAATATAATGGGAAAATCAGGCATTCTTGGGATTGAAGTCGATGTCCAAGATTAGCGACCTTAGTCAGTAACTCTATACTAGCAATTACATAATAAGCATATTGTTTCAACCTGTTGATCACTCCTATTACATAATAGATATAATAGCTTTTTCATTAATAAATTAATCGTTTTTCTGATTTAACAAAGGTGTGACGATTACAGCCTTGAGTAGGGTTTAATACTGAGACCGGGTATTGTATTAATTCACATTTTTCATTTACTTGTGGTCCTGGTATCAAAAGAGTTAATATTCTGCCTTCAAATGTATAAAACCTGAACTGAAGATAATCCGATTACACTCAATGGAGCTTGTGCGATCCAAATATAATTGTGCAACTAAAATAGTATTCCATCTTAAAATTCCACTGAGATTTCTAACATAATAAATTCTTGAACTTTCTAACTATTTCTATGTTACGTTCTACACTTCTTCAATATGATAATTATTGCCCTTTGACCGTTTCCTACAAAAATAGATGATTAAAACTCGGTTCCGTGTTAACTTTGATCGAATTTTGAAATCCATCTATAATGAAGGAGTGTATTCACAATATGCTTAATCAAGCCGTGTTACTGGAGGCAACAAAATATGTTACTTTGAGATTTACACTAAATGAGACCCCAAAATTTTTATATTTGAAAATGCTATATATTTGTGGCAAATTTGAAAAATCTAATAAAGTTTACCAACTGTTTTCGATTCCTTGTAATTTTTTTGTTTCTCAAAATTTGGTTGAAACATGTGTTCAATCAACCTAGACATGATTGCCGCTGGAAATTTAAAACTGGATGCACAAAATTTGAAGGTGGCGTACAACTAAACTCTCAAGTGAATATGAAGCAGGGTCACCCATTTCTTGCTATGATTTCCAGATTTACAATCAACAATAATCAGCTATCTTGACCGTCACAATTTATCTGTTGAAAATTGAAATCGTTAATGAAGGTCTGGCTGACATGGTCCAATTTCGCACTATTTTTGAATCAGTCTTGTGCCTAAATTCTTAGTATAAAGTATTGGATCTATCAGATACTTTGATTAATGAAGAAATTGGTTTTGGATGCTAATCACAAGTGGTTCTTGCAACAACGCCATGAATTTAGATTTTAGACCAGGCGACCAAATTTCGTGGGCATATGATTCACATAGAACAATCAAGTACACCAAATACCCGTATGTGCTGGCTAGCCTCAATTTAAATCAAGTTTAGCATCAATCGTATCAGTTATTCATTAATCATCAATTTATTGATTTCAATTTACAAATGGCAATCCAAATGTCGTGAATATAATGTGTAAATGGACAAGTTTGAAATTGTAACTCATGCAACTCTTGATGTAAATGTAGTTTGAGGCTGTAAGCAACGTTTCATCTAAGCCGTAAGCAGCAGTGCGTGCAAAGTCATCTGCGGTGAGCAGCGTTTAAAATCAGGTGAGCAACAAACATACTATAATGTGATTTTAAGAATTTAAAAACGATATACTACAGGTATACACTGATGTTATGCATTTTTTGCGTACTAAAGAAATTGAAGGAATTCAAATTTTATAATAATTATGATGACTGCAATATTTTAATGTGATTCAAAATTAATAGCAAATTGGTAAGTGTCAAGAGAAAATATACAATAATAAATTATTACACAGCACATAGTACATTCAGAAAAATAAATTTGGAATGATGTCTAATTTCTACCTTCTTTTTTCCCATCCTTTCAAAATTTATAAACTGAATCAATTTACATTTTGTCCACTTGTGAAATAAAATTTAATCCTCACCAGCATATCCAGGTGATTCACTTCCAGTTTGTTACGCAATTTAGTTTTATGTTGTTCATTAAACTGATTCCACGTTCAGCATCTGCACTAGAGGTTTGAAAAGTGCCACAAATGTCAAGTAGTGTCGCCAGTATCACTAATTTCCCTTCCGACAGCACATAGGTACCAACGTCGGATTGGCAAATTAAAATACTCAAGTTTGCCTGATTCTCCAACAACAATAAGCAAGATCGTAATTTAATTTTAAGGAAATAATCATAGATATCAAACCTACGAATGTAGATTGTGAGCGAGCATTTTCTATTGCTAATATATTTTGCGCTAAATTAAGAAATAAGCAAGGGGACGATTCAATATATGCATTATGCTTCTTAAAAGATTATTTTAAAGAAAAGAATATAACTAAATAATGGTTAATTAATATTGTGGAGCTTGAGATTTTTGTAAAAATAAAATTCATTGTTATTGAATTGTTTATTTTTAAACGTGGATCATCCTTGCTTATGTCTAAGAAATATTTTAATTAAGTTTTCTTATTTGTTAAAACCATATATATTTTTGTCATTTACCGTCGGTAAAAACCGTTTTTACCGGTAAATTACCGGTTTTTGAGAAATTGTGTATTTTCATATTATCGGTAAATACCGTTACCGGTAACAATGAAAATCCTACGAAGAACTGCCAATCGTGGAAATTAAACGTGAGCCGGGGAGGAACCCCACTCGAGAATCTGGAACACGAGTCGAATTTATGCTTTTTAGAGTGAAGGAGGAGGAGCACAAGTCACAGTGGAAAGTTATACTAGCGAGAAGGAAGCTCGTCCGAATCAACAAGACTATCTCAACTGGCCAAATTCTGAGCACGGACGCCCATATTCCGAGGTATAATACCCCATTCAAATTGAATAACCCCATACGGAGGAATCTATCGGCTCCGACGGACGTGGTAATACCAACTCGTCTTTTACACCCGAATGTTCTTCAACAAGTGAATACCACGACGGAATCATATGCCAGGCGATGACTAGCATAGCACAAAACGATCAAAGGCCAATAGATCTAAAGGTGTTATGATGTAGAACTACGGGATAAATGTTTCTGATTTGTACGAGACTATTTAATAAAATTTGGATATTTTAATTTTGTTTTGTTTCTGTGAAATCTCATCAGAATTTAAATTATACATTCTAAAGGTAAATTAACTGTATAATAATATAATGAGAAAATTAAAGAAATCCTGGGATTGAAGCTTACGTCCAAGATTAATTTCCTTAGTGAGTAACCCTACATCTACCATTGCGTAATACGCGTATTGCTTCAACTTGTTGACTTATAACTGACCACGAGTATTACATAATAAATAAGGTATATTTTTAATTGAAACTATAATATTCCCCTCTGTTGTTGCCCATCTTTGTCTAAATTCGTTCTAAAAGTCTAATACTCAGAACTGAAATCGAAAATGTGCAATAGAGGTCCTCAGCAGGGGCTTCAATTAATTTTTGAAATGTTTCAATAATATGTTGACTTCTTTGTGCAAATTTTTGAAATTCCAATATATTTTTTTTTATTTTCAATTTATTTTTATTCATTCATTATAGGAATCATATAGAATCACTGATTCTATACAAACTTTTATCAAGACTAAAGTTACGAATTTCGGAAAGCTTCCTTCTATACACTAAACTAATAAAAGCAAATGATGATTAAAACAAGAAATAAATCCAGGAAGTCTTATTTTCTTCAAATGAAATGGCTTCGGCCATTTATGAAGTTTTATTACAAATATTCCAAAAGAGTAATCAGAACAAATAATACAGAGATTCATATATGCTGATCTCGCCGTTTCCGGTGACTGGCAAAGATTTCTAATAAATCTTACAAAGTTAATTAAAATTAATTTATTTTCACATATTTTAAATTATTTTGAAAATTGAATGAAAAATTTGCGATTTCAGGATTGAGGTTTACGTCAAGGATTGAAGGTCCTCAAATGTAATTCTAGAGTAAATATTACGTCATAATAATACTATTTCAATTCATGATTTTAATTAAATGCTTAACTTTTTAGTTTGACAAATTGAATGCCTAAAATGGTGAGACAGAGGACAGTTGTGGAAAGGTTAGCAGTAAACTTTTACGGAGAGAATGAATAATATTGTCACAGGCATAGCTGTAATCATGTAATAATACAGTAAAGTTAAAATATTCATATTAATATTCAGTTGTTAAATAATAAAATCATATAAAAATAATTTATTAAATCAAAAATATAATCTATAACTCTCGAAAAGAACTCATCAAAGTTATCCCTCTTTCCATAAATTCGAACCTTTTCCTTCAATCTGAATCTTTTATCTGTGTTGATTTGGATGGCATTTTAATTGGAAATTCGACTGAATGTTTGATTGATAATTCTTTGTGAGTTTGTTTTACTGGAATGAAACAATCAGTGATTTTTCTTGACAAGACTTCACTGTTTCTTTTATTTTTTATTAAAACCGTTGAAGGCAAAGATTTGGTATTTGATTCTTGTTTTGCACATTTTTGATTTTGCTTCATTGGGGAGATAAGGGAGTTTTTGACTTTTGTTTTAATGATGTTGAATTTCTCAATTATTCTTTCTGTACTACTGGAACGCCTACGTGAAGATCGTTTAATATTTTGGTCTGCTTCTTTGGATTGTTGTTCAATATTCTCCATAACCGCAAAATTTAATTTACTTTCTGATGTAAGATTATCATTACAGCCTATTTAATTTTATTAAGCAAGTCGAAAAATTAAAAGTGACCCTTAAAGTTTACAATGAGTTCAATGTGACCTTTCCTCGTATTTTACAATCATGTAAATAAGTCAAATCAGAAAATATAAGGCGGAGAATTATATCAGAATCCAGAGGAACATTTTAATATCGTCCTTGGTCTGTTGTCCGACAAAGATTATATTTCGATCTCAGAAAGAATGAAATAAATAAGAATAAGATTTATGAGAAAGTATTGAGCAAATAGAATCCATAGACTATCCAGTGAATTGTTTTACTTCTCCTTAATCTAGACGCAAACGCGTTTCATTTAATGAGTTTCATCCAGTTGCCCTAAAGGTCAAGAAATTAAAAAAGCTTCCAACAGATAATATTTGATTTCCATTCCTCTGAAATTAACTGTTGAATACAATATGAAAATTAAAGCAATCTTGGGATTGAAGTTTAAGTCCAATATTAATTGCCTTATTGAGTAACGCTATACCGACCACTGCGTAATACGCGTATTGTTTCAACTTGTTGATTT
Source organism: Schmidtea mediterranea (assembly GCA_022537955.1). Lineage (NCBI taxonomy): Eukaryota > Metazoa > Platyhelminthes > Tricladida > Dugesiidae > Schmidtea > Schmidtea mediterranea. The sequence goes on from CM039679.1 coordinate 274,033,129, forward strand.
ATAACTGACTACAAGTATTACATAATCAGTAAATTATCTTTAAAATTGAAAGTATAATATTCCCCTTTGTTGTTGCTCATCTTTGTCTTAATTCGCTCTAAAAGTCTAATACTCAAAACTGAACTCGAAAATGTGCACTATTGATCCTGAGCAGGAACTTCAATTAATTTTTGAAATGTTCCAAGAAAATATTGACTAGATGGAGTTTTCATGTGAGTTTTACTAACAAATAATGAAAACTATTATAAAAACTACATATTTCTCCTAAATATATGAACTGATTTTATTATTATTTTTGTTTAAATAAAGAGAAAATTATCAGAACGTCTTTGTTAGACTTGTGAATAGTAGAAAGGAGAAAAATTAAAACTGGAAGGAGACAATACTAATAAAGTTACTCTTTTTCCAATTATTTATTATCTAAGAAAATTTACCACCATGAAAGTCAAGGATGAAAATAGTACATTTAAAAAACAAAAGAAGCAGCATATAATTGTTCTCTTCATGTTACACTTGTTTTTATTTTTGTTCTTATTCATCCCATAAAATTAATGATAAATTGATCTGAGATTTGGGTAAAAAGAGTAAAAACGATATAATAGAATTAGAAAAGAAATTTCGTTTTTGTTCATTTTATTCAGATTATAGATCCAGATTTTGCGGATATTTGCTTATTATCGGGACCTCATTTATAAACTCAAACACTTAGTTAAAATATTTAATTCAACAATCACAACTACTCCATCTAAGACTCGGAAAGCCAGAAAGCCACAATTGCCTCTAACACAGCCTTGAAAACATCCTCTCCGACAACATGCTTGCTCCACATGAACTCAATCAGATATGACTCCACTATATCTATCCCCACATACTTTTGACGGTCTAGGTGTGAGTGCTGGTGTTTGGATCAACAAAGTACTACTTGTAGTTGACCTTGAAGTTCACGCATCTGGTCTTTTCAAGCTCCCTTGACTTGTAAACGCGCCAATTGTCTGAGAAGATTGTGGTCCTCTTCTTGATGTGTTTCTTTATCTCTTTCATCCGAGTCTTCGAGCTTTGGTGTGTAACTTGAACAAGGAAGTACTGATCTGTGTCACTGCAAAGTTCTCCAAAGATCCACTGTTGAGGCAGCACCCGCCCTGCAATATTCCTGCGCTTGGTGAATATCAACTCGTCAATCATCATAATGGTGTCTTCGCTTCTGATATTCTGTTGCTGACGCTGGTTTAACTGATTGTGACGAATAGCAAGCGATTATGCCAAAGAGGTGCTTTATTTCGTGACCGTCACACAGATTAGTTTGGCCCTTCAAGATACTTTCTCTTGAAGAAAGGCAACGGCCTCCCCCTCGGTGCTTAACAAGTTAAAAATATATTCTAAACAAAACCAAGTGAATTAATTAATCAATTATAATAGATTATTAAAGTTTATAATATTTAAAAATTAAATAAATTAAATTTTTTGAAGTGGTTCCGATAATGAACAAGTACCATCCTTTGTGTCATACACCACCCTGTATCAAAGGCAAAGCTAGGAGATAGGGACAGACGTCACCGGACGTCAGACTAAAGGGCGCCAAAATTTGATTTTAAAACAATAATTTTGTAATTTTTTCATATCACTTTAATGTGATATTTTTCATAGTCTACATACGGAATAAACTTGGAAATATATTTAATAACTCATAAATATGCAGTCTAAGAAAATTTTATCTCTATATATAGACATGTTCTCATATAGTACAGCTGTAATACTGCAGACTGGTAGAAAGATTCTAGCTAGTAAATTATTCACATTAACTTGCAATATTATGTATTGAATTGAATATTAAATATTCCAAAAAATAATTAGTAAACAGCTTTTTTATACAATTTGTATATTAATAATAAACTATATCCGTTATATCGAGAAGAAAATTGAGGGGAGCCCAAATCGGTAAGAGGAAGAAAGATTCTGAGCAAGAAGCAAAGAAATTTAGGTATTTAATAAAATAAAATATTTTCAGTTTCTTCACTTTATTGCATGTTTCATTGTGAACTATATTTTTTATTGTGCTAACAGCGCCTAAAATATGAACCCTGTCGGCGGAGTCAAAAACTTTAGCTATGCTTCTTCTTAGTATCAGGTGGATAATCAACAACTGTTCAAGGCTGTAATCTTCATACCTTTGTTAAATCAGAAAAACGATTAATTTATTAATGAAAAAGCTATTATATCTATTATGTAATAGGAGTGGTCAACAGGTTGAAACAATATGCTTATTATGTAATTGCTAGTATAGAGTTACTGACTAAGGTCGCTAATCTTGGACATCGACTTCAATCCCAAGAATGCCTGATTTTCCCATTGTATTTTGGAGTTAATTTTAAAGAAATGGAAATCAAATTTCATCTATTAGAAACTATTGCAATTTCTCGACCGTTTTGGATAGTAACTAAATCTCAGTGAATGATAAGCGATTGAATCAAGAAATAGGACTAGCAGAATTCTCCATTCCAGGATTCCTGTGAAGAATATAGAAATTTCATTTACCCAATATTTGATGCATTGTGATTTAGACATAAATAGGATGGTTTATTTGTAATTATTATGGACTCGATATTTTAATTGAATTTCTTATAAAATGAATTTGTTTTATTTTGAAATATTAATTTTGACATGAAAAACTATACTGTATTTCTGAATAAACATTTTTTATAATCTAAATCCATGAAATTTCAATGAATAATTAATTTAAATATGCATATTAATTTTACAAATATTTACTTAAAATTTTGCTTAAATTTGATTGGTTGAAAGCTGTACGAAAATCCAACTAATCAAATTTGAGCATTTATTCTACATTAAAATCATATATAAGTAAAAACAAATGTTGAAAATAATTAAAAGAAATTTATCACTAATGAAGTAAATATAATTTTTCATTTGATTGTTAATAGTTATAAATATTTCTAGCTCACTTGCATTTGATGGGACAGACAATTATCAGGATTGCACTTTTGTCATGTCAGATTCTGTAATCGAAAAGATGAACTCAAATCAACAATTGAAAATCGTTGACATAAAGATTTCAGACAAATCAAAAAGAAAATTATCGAAATTCAGACAAAATGCTAGACATAATTTAAGTAAATATTTTATTCAATTTTTATAACTTATTTTAACATATTTGTTTAGAAAGTGGAGGAAAAATTGTACAATATCTACCCAAAGAAAAACTTATAATAAGTTCATCCAAACATTCTAATAGTATAGAACGAGGATTTAATTTTTTGAAAACCAATTTCTCACAATAAAACAAAATAAAAAATGTCGAGAACCAGAATTATCATCAAATGACAATAACAACTGTAATGAGAATTTTATAGATAATTCGGAGATTGAACAATCCAAAGGTGCAGAACAAAAAACGATGCGTTCTTCACGTAAGCGTTTCAAAAGTAAAGAAAGATCTATTGAAAGTTTCTTCGAAATTCCAATGAACTGTTCACCAAAGAAAAAAGATACAAAATGTACTAAACAAGAATTATCTTCCTGTCGCAAAAGTAACTTTAATGAGACTCTGACATCAGAAAGTAAATTAAATTTTGCGGTTATGGAGAATATTGAACAACAATCCAAAGAAGCAGACCAAAATATTAAACGATCTTCACGTAGGCGTTCCAGTAGTACAGAAAGAATAATTGAGAAATTAACATCATTAAAACAAAAGTCAAAAACTCCCTTATCTCCCCAATGAAGCAAAATCAAAAATGTGCAAAACAAGAATCAAATACCAAATCTTTGCCTTCAACGGTTTTAATAAAAAATAAAAGAAACAGTGAAGTCTTGTCAAGAAAAATCACTGATTGTTTCATTCCAGTAAAACAAACTCACAAAGAATTATCAATCAAACATTCAGTCGAATTTCCAATTAAAATGCCATCCAAATCAACACAGATAAAAGATTCAGATTGAAGGAAAAGGTTCGAATTTATGGAAAGAGGGATAACTTTGATGAGTTCTTTTCGAGAGTTATAGATTATATTTTTGATTTAATAAATTATTTTTATATGATTTTATTATTTAACAACTGAATATTAATATGAATATTTTAACTTTACTGTATTATTATATGATTACAGCTATGCCTGTGACAATATTATTCATTCTCTCCGTAAAAGTTTACTGCTAACCTTTCCACAACTGTCCTCTGTCTCACCATTTTAGGCATTCAATTTGTCAAACTAAAAAGTTAAGCATTTAATTAAAATCATGAATTGAAATAGTATTATTATGACGTAATATTTACTCTAGAATTACATTTGAGGACCTTCAATCCTTGACGTAAACCTCAATCCTGAAATCGCAAATTTTTCATTCAATTTTCGAAATAAATTTAAAATATGTGAAAATAAATTAATTTTAATTAACTTTGTAAGATTTATTAGAAATCTTTGCCAGTCACCGGAAACGGCGAGATCAGCATATATGAATCTCTGTATTATTTGTTCTGATTACTCTTTTGGAATATTTGTAATAAAACTTCATAAATGGCCGAAGCCATTTCATTTGAAGAAAATAAGACTTCCTGGATTTATTTCTTGTTTTAATCATCATGTGGTTTTATTAGTTTAGTGTATAGAAGGAAGCTTTCCGAAATTCGTAACTTTAGTCTTGATAAAAGTTTGTATAGAATCAGTGATTCTAAATGATTCCTATAATGAATGAATAAAAATAAATTGAAAATAAAAAAAAATATGCGAATTTCAAAAATTTGCACAAAGAAGTCAACATATTATTGAAACATTTCAAAAGTTAATTGAAGCCCCTGCTGAGGACCTCTATTGCACATTTCCGATTTCAGTACTGAGTATTAGACTTTTAGAACGAATTGAGACAAAGATGGGCAACAACAGAGGGGAATATTATAGTTTCAATTAAAAATATACCTTATTTATTATGTAATACTCATGGTCAGTTATAAATCAACAAGTTGAAGCAATACGCGTATTACGCAATGGTAGGTGTAGGGTTACTCACTAAGGCAATTAATCTTGGACGTAAGCTTCAATCCCAGGATTTCTTTAATTTTCTTATTATATTATTATACAGTTAATTTCAAAGAAATGGAAATCAAATGGAAATCTGTTGGAAAATTTTATAATTTCTTGGCCTTGAGGATTAAAGACTAAATCTCATTGAATGATTTGCGTTTTACGTGCAAATAGGGGGAGTAAAGAGGGAACTACTAAAGATGACTCAATGATATTCCATTTTTGTATATGGACAGAATTTTCTTGAATGCCTAATGCTGGTTTAAGAAGCAATCGTCGAAATAATCTGAAGGTATGGGAGTATGGGAAATGTTTGGTTAGAATATGTGATAAGTCTGTTTAGGCAACAAACAGAATGAAAATTTTAATTGACACGAAAATTGAGATGAATGGTTAAACTAAATATGTAATAAAGAATAGAAAATTCCATTGTGTGAAAGTAGGAAACAAGTGAGAATTTCGAGAGTTTGTGTCCTATTCCCAAAGCTTAATATTACACATTAATATCATACATTTTTGTCATGTCATCATGATCCTCAATTCTCTCACGCTTTATGACCAAGATTACTATGGTTAAAGAAACAAATAATTAAATTGTAAAAGTAGAGATTGTCAATCTTATATCCATATGTTGTTGTGAGTCCAATGACTCCCGATTACAATTAATTCAGGAAAGACGTCGCCAAGTATCATTAATAGGTATTCAAACAGTACCATAAAGTAGAAGTTTTGATACGTCGATGTCAACGCATGGAGGAGACGTGATCCATTCAGAGATTACAGAGCTTCACCGAAAACAGATTGACGATCTTCGTCGATAAGATCAGAGCAATCCTACAAAAGCGAGAACAAGAAACAAAACAGATCAAGTTGAAAGATGACAGTGCATCTAGTAAATTGATAGAAGCTTATCGTTTGTAGACACCATAAAGATTACAGATACAATTAAGTAGTGCTAACAAGATGGCTAAAATACTAGGTCAACGAAAAATGCCAAACACGCCTCGTCGTAAGCATGAGCAGGACCACACATGGAAGCTCAAAGCAGCTTGTTAAATGGGCCACATATATAAAGCCGCGCAATCGATGCGATCTGTTTACATTATAATTTACAACATTATTTGTGCCATTTATCAATTATATTATTTTGCTGATGTTATTCAATTCAATAATTTGATGTTAAAATGAACCTATAAAGAAAACTGAGTGTGAAAACTTCTATTGTAGCTCTTGGACCAAATGGTGTTTCATAGTATGCGACTTATATTATGAGTAGCATGGTGATATGGCTCACATTTTAGTAATAACCTGGGTACCAAATGATTATTTTTACTTATGTGAATATCTGATGAGAACCCAATTAAACTTATATGCAATAATTACTTTTCTTTCACATCTGATATCCAGCAATTTATGTACAACAACGGATTCAGAAGGGAGATGATGGCAAGAACATTCTAAAATTGCTTACTTAGATCTAAAAATAGTCAAAAAAGAACAATCGTTCTTATTTTTGTGAGCGCAACTGTACATATTACTCATCAGAAAACAAACAATATAAGAAAACAATCATCATAAATTAGGGTTAATTTTTACTACTCAACCTACATAGTTGAGGCTACATTAGATGCACCAGAAAACTTTAACATAAATAAATCATTATTTTTATTGCACTCTCTTAAACATCGTTCGTTTTAATCCCTTAACATGTGTTTTTTTGTGTTATTTCAGATTTAAAGGTGGTTCCATGTTTGGAATTTTCCTGTGCAATAAAATATTTTAAGTAAAAGTATTATGGGAAGATTTTCTAATTATAGTTTAACTATATGAACCAGTATGAAAATATAGTCGTTATATCTTTTTTTCGCACACGTTCTGGCACTCTTATTTTCGAATTCTTGTGACAAAGTTGGTATGCAACAAAACTGATATTACTCATCCAGGGTGTGGCATATTATGATGCAACAAATGAAGATTTCAGATTTATAAGCCTTTTGGATTTTGATTATAACCAACTTGTGATGTGGTTTTGCTTTATAAATATTGATAATTTCTTTGGACAAGATTTCTGTGACTTTATCTAGATTTTTTTTGATATTTTTCAATACTAGGAAAATAATGATAGAAATAAATTGCTTTTCTAATTTTAATGAACTTCTTTAAAGAATGAAAGCAACATGTTGATTTTTTTAATTCATAATAAAATGTTTTATTTATGTGTGAGATATTTTAATTATAAACTAAATTATTACTGTATGTTAAGATCCTTGCTTATGTATTAATTATTTTTATAGAAAACTCCTCAAACAAATTATTATGGATTTGTTTAAAAATATTATTGTAATAAAAAGAATAAACATTGTATTTAAAATATTATTGGATACAATTAACACAATAAGTTCTGTGGCTAACAAGGAGTAAGAGTGAAGATGGTTACATAATTTAAATGAGTAGATGTGAAGCAATATATTTTTTACTTTTTATACTAAAGTTATGATGATTGGCTTAAACGACTCAGGAAAAATGACCAATCACAAAACGAACAATTTTAAAATAATTTTTATATTTTACAAATTTTTGAAGCAAAAAATAATAAGATTAAAATTATTAAAATCGACATTTGGACTTGGTCTTGATGAATACATAACAAACCCAAACCGTTTAATCTTTTTTATCCATGATATTTCTTAAATATGACTTCAGGTATTTGAGTGATGAAAAAGATCGCTCTTCTGTACAAGCTGATACCGGCAAAGTAGCAAATATTGTGAGAAGAATATAAGTATTTTTATAAAAAATTGGATCACATATTGCTAATATATTTACAGCAGTAGTCGGTTTGATTTTAATTTCTTCAAATTTTTTTGTACCACAGCTTTAACTCATATTCAAGAGTTTTTTTGTTGCTATCAATATCTTTTTGATTGAAATCAATTAGGTTAATAAAATTTTGAAGTTCTTCGTCCATTATCTTTAGTTTGGCATCCGATGGAATAATGCAGGATGACTTTAATATGTATTTGTGAGTTAAAATTCATCATCATTAATTTGACTAATTGTCTGATCTAAAAAAGGTATATAATCTGATATGCTAAACTATTCTTCTGCAATTGTTGTCGGAATCTTATATCGATGCATTTGTCTATTTGAGACTTTTGACAATGAATGACTGTTTCAGATACTTTATTAGCTAATAAATTTGCGTCTCTAAATAGTGCGGAAGACACGTTTTTCACAATCTTTGTTTTTCTTGAAGCATTCAGATGCAAGTTTCTGCATATTTAATAGTTTCGCTATATAAATTTGGTTCGATTGCAATGCCTTACACAAACCTATTGTAAGGCTGAAAATGTCTTCTAAGACTACAAGTAAAATAATGAATTCTGTTTCAATTAAAGAGTTGAGGAACAATTTTTCTCATGTAGATAATTTTGCGACGGTCTATCCATCGTGTTGGGCACAGATGTTTTAAACCCACTTTTTACTTTCAGGTATTAAAATACTTATTTGTTCTAACAGTACGGCCTGTTTCTTGGGATAATTGAAAAATTGTAGCAAGTTTTAATAGTTCCCATACAGTCACATATAAAGGCATTGGAGTAAGCACTTGATAATGCAAGATTTAAGCAGTGAGAAGAACAATGCAAGTGAAAAAGGCTGTGCCGAAAATTCGTGAATACCTTAAATAAATTTGATTAATAGTCAAATTTTTTAGAAAATAATATGTCACTTATAAAGAAATCAGAGGTGAAAAACAAAAAAAATCCTTATTATAAGGCTTATAATATTCAAAATGATAAGGTTCCAAGTAGGTCTAGTATATGTTGCATTTTCCCACAAGCTGATAGTGGTCCCAATAGCTTTGTACTCTTGAGTCAATTCTAAATTTTAGTAATTACCGAAAATGTCCTCGGCCATTACGGTGTTCATTGATATTTTTAACATAAACTTGGCCGATGCCTTGATAACCTCCCAGAGCCAAGCCATTTCTGCCACAAAATAATACTGTTTCTATGATCGGTAATAATGTTTGTATATTTTCTATTGCTTGCTGTTCTCTGCCCTTTTGCAGTAGTTGGCCAACCGACATAACTTCACTGTTATTTATTTCAGTTAAATTTTCGTAATGAAATATTGAACATTTACGATACTCTGAGAAACCATGCGCGCTAAATTTTTCAATTGCTTTTTTCCAATTGCTAAAAGATTTATTACAAAGTTGTCCAGTAGCCTGTGAATTTGAGTGACCAACTTCGGGCTTTGCAAAAAAAACAATATTTGCAGAAAGCACCATCAAAATATACTGAATATGCAAGCATTCAAATTTAATGCGCGCGTAGCCAAGCACAGCGATATATGTAACCGGTACTCGTCTGTGTACTTTGTTGCGACGAAAGGGCCGACAAACTACGGGAATAGCTAGCGTGAGCATAGTTGTACTGTCTTGTATTTGAAAAGACTTAACTAAAAATATACATTGTTTTTTTATTCTCATATAATTCTAATAACAAAATCAAAATAAAGGTTTTATTCAAATATTTCATCCCTAATTCATATTTTATAATCTATAATTTATTTTTTGGAGCTGAGAGGGGTCAATTGCTCCCTATGCCTTCCTAGCTACGTCCCTGGTCGTATGGGAAAGTGTAGAAGCACGTCTATCAGATTGAGTAAAATTCTGTAAACTTGTTGATTCTGAGAGTTTGCCAAAATTGAATTTGGTTTATTCATTGACAACACATTGTGATTATATTGTGCAAACATTTGGTGGAAATTAAACTTTTGTAATCTCTTGTGTCTAATATTTTCATTAAAAAGACAAGAGGAGTCAAAATGAGAGTAATCCTACCGAATCGAATCAAATGTTCATAATTTTTTTAATTCAGAAATATTCGACGTGAGGGGTATAAAGTTTGGGACCCCCTACAACAGATTCTGTATAATAAAAATTTTAAATGAATATATAAAATAAAAAAAACCGAAATTATTTTGAAATAATTTATTTTTTATACATACAAATAAATTAATCAATCTTAATAAAATCTTCAATTTAATAATTATCTTTGCACAATTTCCATCCCATTCAGGTTTCAAATTGGTTTCGGCCTGACGCATGGACGGACTGGATGGTAATCGGTTTTTTATCAAACCTCTCTCGGTTCACTTGTTTTACTGGACTGAATATTTGATTAATTTTTATCAATTCAACTGGAAAGCGTTTATTATTTTTGATGGATATCTTGGATGAAGTGTCTTTTGGCATAGTGTTGTTATCAAGTTTGTTCGGACAATTGGTTGGTAATTCTAGTTTTACACTTTTCCTCTTTCGTCCTCTTGTGGGTGTCAATGCTCTTTTAACTTTTTGAAAGACTCTTTCTACACTACTAGAACGTTTGTGGGCCGAGGTTGCTGGGATAGTTTGTGCTTGAGAAAAGGTTTTTTTTGGAATAATGGATTGAGATTGCTGTTGCATATTGGAAAGAGCTGAAATTATTTTTCAATTGATGAAATGTTGATATAATTTAAAAAATGATTTAAAATTTTTAAAGTTTCTAAAAAAATCTGAAAATTTGTGTTACCTTGAACATGAGCAGATGGATTCTGAATTTGAGAAGACTTTTGTTCGATTTGATTTTGTTTATGAAATTTTTGCTTTTTCTCTTCTATATTTTGCTGTGAAGATTGGCTTTGAATGTCTCTGACTTTCCTAGATATATCAATGATCAGTCCATAGAGATGAAAAAGTTGCTTACTTGATCATGGCCACGCTCATCAGTACAGAATTCTTCACAAAATATTCGAGTGAATCTTTATCAATGCTACGATATAAATAATTTGTTGATAATTGTAAGTAATATCTTACTTAATGTCAGAAGCGGCCTGACCAAGTTTGGATCCAGATGACAATTTGAATGTTTTCGTTCGCGATTTATTCGTCAAATCAATCGGTCTTGCATTTGGAGATTTCATTGGAAATATTGATCTGATTCGTCGAGCTTCAGTTCTCAAATCAAGCGGAGATCTGGAAATTACAATAAGTAAAATATCTGACATAATTTGAATATGATTTTTACTGAATCATTTTGTTATTTTTCGTTTGAAGTTATAAAAGTATAAATATTATTTATGTACTTATATATATATATATATATATATATATATTTTCATGTAATATTTCGATTGGTTAAAATTATAATTTTAAAAATGACCAATGAAATTTTTAATCATTATGTAATCTAATGTTGCATATTATTATTATTATTATTATTATTATTATTTTTCTATTAACATATCTCTGAATTTCTAAACGTATTTATACTAGCGTGTAAATAATAATATTTATCTTTCTAAAACTCCATTATAATTATGCCCGTTAAAATCTTCACAAGTTCAATTTTAGCTTTTGGAAACGCCATAACAATTCAAATTCCACAATTAATCTTATGCCATAGAAACTAATTTATCAGTAGTAGCAAAAAATGTTTCTGGTGCTGATTGTTGACTCAGTCCGTTGAACTGGTAGCAACGCAAACATGAGTTCCGATAATTGTGCTGATAAAGCACTGATTACGCAATAGGGAAAAGGTGCTGATGTCACTGACAATTCGATTTGATTTTAAAAAATCTTTATTAGATATTTAAATTTAATTTTTATAATTTACTAAAAATTATTATTTTTATTTTTAATTTCTTTCCGAAATTTGATTTTGTTTATTTCACACTTTAAATGTTAGTTGAATAAATTTTAAAAGTGGAGCAAATCTATATTTGATTGTAAAAATTCTGTATAAAATACAATAAATCAAATCATACTTGTCCAAGACTCGTTGACATGGTCTGCAAAGCATTAACTTTTTTTGAATTTGATGTTACAAAATTTCGTTAATTTTTATTTTTTGATGCCTTCAAGAATAAAATTCCTGGGAAGATCTAGGTCTATTGGAGCATAAAATTTTGCACAATTCATTTGTCATTTGCAATGACTAGATCGAGTCCCCAACTGGTAAACATGGAGGCAATATCATTTCTGATAGCTCAGTTGAAAATAATGATGACGTAATTAAATATATTTTTAGTACCAAAAAAGGTTTAAATTTGTTGAGTTATTAATTAAAAGTGATTTTTGGCACCCCAGAACAAAGTCTCCTATTATGACTTAAGTTCTGCTAAAGTTTCCAATGGCTCATATAATTATGGAGAATGATTCTTTATTCTTTTATTGCAAGATTATTTTTAGGTATAAATAAAATAATAAAAAATTTTTCTTTCGCTGTTTTTAGGAATTTTTTGAATTGGAAAAGCGATTTATTTCTATTATTATCTTTGGGAATTTCTGAAACACTTTCCTAGGATTAAATGTAATCGAGCGTGACGGAATTCTAAATAAAGTCTCTGAAATATGTCCATATGAAAATAACAATATTCATAAATCATAATCAAATCAAAAAGTCTATGAAATCTGAAATCTTCATTTATTACGTCATAATATGCCATCATTAATATTATAATATCTAATGTTTGAGTTGCCAGGAATCCAGTGAACTGTGTCAACAGTCAGCCCCAGCATTATTTTCATTTAGTTACTACTGATAATTTAGTTACTATCAGAATATTCAGTTTTGAAGTGATAATTTACTCATTATAGCCAGAGATATGACGAAGGAGGCTACAAAGGAGGCTACAAAGGAGGCAACCGGTGTTCGAATAAAGAAGAAATGCATCAAAATACATATTTTGTTAAGACTCGAGTGGAAATTTTTTGAATCATTTATATATTTATTTTCCTTGTCACAAAAAACAATATTGTTTACTAGTAATTTTACTAGCATTTACTAGTAATGTAAAATATATTTAGTCAACTTACAGGTCTCCCTCGTATAACACGGTTTCGAAAGAAAATAAGAAAAACAGATAGGTAAAATTACTTATTATTTAAAATTTTAAAAAGAATGAACTGTGTCAACAGTCACCCCCAGCATTATTTTCATTTAGTTACTACTGATAATTTAGTTACTATCAGAATATTCAGTTTTGAAGTGATAATTTACTCATTATAGCCAGAGATATGACGAAGGAGGCTACAAAGGAGGCTACAAAGGAGGCAACCGGTGTTCGAATAAAGAAGAAATGCATCAAAATACATATTTTGTTAAGACTCGAGTGGAAATTTTTTGAATCATTTATATATTTATTTTCCTTGTCACAAAAAACAATATTGTTTACTAGTAATTTTACTAGCATTTACTAGTAATGTAAAATATATTTAGTCAACTTACAGGTCTCCCTCGTATAACACGGTTTCGAAAGAAAATAAGAAAAACAGATAGGTAAAATTACTTATTATTTAAAATTTTAAAAAGAATTATATAGGGAGGGAGTATATAATAAAAAAATGGCAATTTTATGTCATAGTGTCACTATGCGTTTTTGTTATTTTTAAATAAATCATTTATGACCAACTTTGTTTATAATGTTCCGGGAGGTCTACACCTACATTTAGTGAATAATAACCTACTTTTGAGTGCTTGTATTTTGATACGTTAGTGCATAATAATTTTAATTTGAGGTAATTCTTAATTGTAAGAGTTAAGCTTAATAGTTTTTCGGATCCTAAATTGAGATAATGTCTAACAAAATCAAGAAGCAAAAATTTAAACGAAATTTATTTCACTTGAAGAGAAAATCGAAATTTTTAATCGTATAAAATCTGGAGAAAACTTTCATCGATAACTATACGAAAACATGAAAGAGAACTTCAAAAAAATGTCGCCGCTGGTTTTCGCAAGGTTTCGAACGACTGTAACACAAACAAGATATAGATATCGTAAAAATGGAAAATGCTTTTATAATATGGATAAAAGATTGAATAGATAAAAAAAATTCCTTTAAAAACAAATATTATTAAACAAACAGCACTCAGATTTTACACGAATTTAAAGAAAAGTGAACTTTTTTCTGAAGACCAACTAAACCTGTCATTTGTGGGAAGTAAAGGGTGGTTCGAGAATTTCAAAGAGAGCAAGCTTCAGAAGATAAAGATGCTGTCCAGAAGTTAAGGCTGGAACTACTGCAGATTATTAAAAAGGGGATTATTCGGCAGAGCAAATTTTGAAAAGGCCGATAAAACAGCTTTGTGCTGGAAAAAGCTTCCGTCTTGAACTTACATTCCAAAAATCAAAAGTATGCACCTGGTTATAAAGTTCGTAAAGACCGTGTCACACTTCACACATGCAGTAACATAGCGGGAGATTTCTTTGTGCAGTCACTGATAATAAATTGTACCGCGAATCTTAGAGCGAAGAAAAATCTAGATAAGTCTCTTTTACCAGTATTCTGGCTAGCAAGTGAAAAGGGATGGATGAAGCAAAAATTTTTTGAAGATTGGCTTAAGATTTGTTTTCTTCCAAAAGTTTAAAACCATTTGAAGAAAAAAAATTTTAGCCTAAAAGTTTTATTACTTTCCGATAATGCAGGTAGCCACAGTAAGAAGTTGGATCATCATAACGTAAAAATTGTTTTTTTTCTCTAAATTGTACGTCCTTGATTCAACCATTAGATCAAGGAATCATTGCAACTCTCAAAGGACATTGCATACGGCTAGCATTCCAACAACTTTTGGAAAGATTGGAAAACCATGCAAATGCAACGCTTACTCAAACATGGAAAAGTTAAATATTTTAGATTACATAACACTTATAGGTTCAGCTTTTAAGGAATTAAAACAGTCTACACTTCATGTTTGTTTTCGACCTATTTTTACTCAGATGGTTAAGAAAGAAAACCTTATTCCGATTGTGGAAGAAGAATACAAGAGAATAATATAGATTGCTTCTAACTTATAATGGGATGTGTTTTCACATATGAACATTCAAGATATACGGAAACTGCTCAAAGAACATACATTTTATTAGGAAGAACTAATTGAATTCCTTAATATCTCCACTTCCAATGAAGGCGAAAACATTAGCAATATCTCATCGGTTCCAGATTTAAATTTAACAGACCAGCAAAAAAAGACAGCTTTAGCTAAAGAATTAGAGGATAATTCCGTTGAGAAAGATCCTTCAATATGAAGTAGTAGAAAATTTGTATTGCCCATAATATAACGCACTATAATACGGTACGAATTAACCGTGTTATACAAGGGTTATGCATGGAGGCAATATCCTTCCTGATAACTCAGTTGCAAAAAATGATGATGTGGTTAATTATCCTTTTAGAACTAAAATTTAAAATTTAACTTGAATAAATTACAAAATTTATAACAAAATAGGGTTAAATTATTAATTGCCACTAATTTTTTGGTGCCCCAGAACAAAGTCTCCTATTATGACTTTAGCACTGCTAAAGTTCCCAATGGCTCAGCCAATTGTTGAGAATCCTTTATTCTTCTTTTGAGATAATCGTTAGTTATAAATAAAATAATAAAACATATATTTCTTTCACTGTTTTTAGGATCTTTGGGAATTTATGAAACAATTTCCTAGGATTAAATGTAATCGAGTGTGACGGAAAACTAGATAAAGTCTCAGAAATCGGTTCAAATGAAGTTACCAATATTCGTAAATCAAAATCAAATCAAAAAAATTATCGAAATCAAAAAAAGTCTATGAAATCTGAAATCTTCATTTATTACGTCATAATATGCCATCATTAATATTATAATATCTAATGTTTGAGTTGCTGGAATCCAGTGAACTGTGTCAACAGTCAGCCCCAGCATTATTTTCATTTAGTTACTACTGATAATTTAGTTACTATCAGAATATTCAGTTTTGAAGTGATAATTTACTCATTATGGTCAGAGCTATGGCGAAGGAAGCTACAAAGAAGGCAACCGGGGTTCGAATAAAGAAGAAATGCATCAAAATACATATTTTGTTAAGACTTGATTGGAACTTTTTTGAATTATTTATATATTTATTTTCCTACTAACAGCAAAGTATATTATTGTACCCCTTATCAGTAACGTAAAATATATTTAGTTAACCTATAATTTTAACCGATAATAATAAATTAAAAACTTTTTGTCTAAAATTCTCATAATCATTTTCTAGAAACGTCTGCCGTGAAATATTCTGTATCAGTTACTCATAAATCATAATTCTAACTAATCAGCTTCAAATAAGTTCAATTTACAAAATTTAATTCAAATGTCATGTTTATGTTTTGAGATCAGAAATATTATCTTTAATAATAAATCCAGAGTTCTTCAGATTCAAATATAAAATTATTAAAATTAATACTTTTTACCAAATTTTTTTTTCAAGATAAGAGACACCAGACCTTGATTTTTTTAATTATTAGAAAATAATTGGGACGTTTATTTTGGAAAAGGGTGAAGCCCTTTCTTGATTATAACGAGATATTTAATTAATTTCAAAATATTGATAAGATCTAGGAGCTTACTTTTACGTATTTTTTATTTATAGATAATGTATATTTATTGTCTAATAATGATATACCCTATCTTTCAAAATAAACGTCTCAGTTGACGTCTTTTTTGTTAAAAGCTTATATAAGAGCCTGACTTTGGCTTCCAAACCAAATAAATCCTGATTTTGACGAAACAAATTATTTACTTTCACTGTATATTTTCTGAAACTTTCAAGAAATTGCAAATTTTTTTATATTAAATTAACTAAAAAATATTTTTTTTGAAATATTAATTTATATTAATTTATTATTTTAAGTATTTCTGTAGTATCAACTATATTTTATGCTACTTTTACAAATATTATTAAAAAAATTAAATTTTAATTAAAGTTTCTAAATTAATCAAAATTGGGACAACTAATAAATTGTATGACATCAAAAAAATTTTTTAAATTTTATTTAAATTTAATTTTAAGAATGATATTTTTTTATAGTTTAATTATTTCAAAATCATTTTTGAATTCTGTATATAAAGAATAATTATTTTAAATTTGTATAAATATCACACACCTATATGTTTTTAAATATTTTGAAAGATTTATTTGCATTACCCTTTAAAATTTGATTGGCTTAAATAAATAAAACAATCATCCAATCAGATTTGTTCTTTTAATATAAATGCGCATATATAAAGACCAAAAATAACAATGAAAATTAAAAAATAATTGATCAAGAATGAAGTAAAAATAATTTTTTATTTATTTGCTTTAAAATGTCAATTTATGTAGTTCACTTGCATTTAATGGAGAAAATAATTGTGAAGATTGCACTTTTATTTTTTCAGATTCTGTAATTGAAAACATAAAGTCGAACCAACAATTGAATATTGTTAAAATAAAACTTTCAAACTTATCTAAAAAAAAGTTATTCAAACTTTCTGGAAACAATGAAAACCGCAAATCTGGTAAATATTTTATCCCATTATTTTATGAATTTTATTAAAATATTTTCAGATATTTACAGTAACCATCAACAATCCTTACCAAAAGAACAAGTAATGCTGAGGTCTTCACGTAAACGTTCAAGCAGTATCGAATCAGCATATGAAAGAGTTAAAAGTGCTGTAACCCAAAAAATAGAACGAAAGAAAAAATGTTTAGAACAAAATTTGATCAGCAGTTGTAGTCAAAATGATCAAAATTTAATTCTCAATAGCTGTTCAATATTTTCAACACCCATGAATATTCAAAAACAGTATCAGCCCTTTGATCAAACCTCTGATGCTTGTTCCTACAAATCTTTGGGCAATATTGATCGAATAGTCAAAAAAGTCAAAAGAGCTTTGACACCAACAAGGAGACGAGACAGAAGTTGTGTAAAACCAGAATTTCCTGTCAGCCATCACAACAAATATGAGAAAAATTCTTCATCCAAATTAGAAACAACAAATAATAAACATTATCAAATAGAATTGATAAAAATTAATCAAATATTCAGTCCAGCAAAACAAATAAATAGAAAATTTTCAATAAAATTGCAACCAAACAATTCATGCGTCAAACCGAAGCCGACTGGAAATTGTAATTGGATGGAAAAGCGCAATGAAAAAGGCAAATGAATATGAGGACGTATCCAAAGATTATTTATTTAGATTTATTGACTTTGTTTATTTAAATAATAAATAATTTCATATAGACTTTTGTTTAGATTTTGAAATTTTATTTCCACTTGTGATTTTTATGAAATTTCAAACGTGTTTATTCGAATTTAAATTTGGTTTAATTTAGTCATTTCAGTTTCTATAGTTAATCAGTAACAATAAATATACCATTTCCAAATTGAATCCGCTATAAGCAGACAATTTGTGTGTTTCACTCACATCTAATAGAAAGAAGTGATAGAGATCTCACGATTTCACTTGAAGATTTCATTTCCAAATTTAACTTTTCTATTCGGTTAATAACAATTTCGATAGGATAATTACCACACCCAGACAAAACATCTTATTAAACTTAACTCAATTATAACAAAATTTCGTTACAAATTTCACTACTTGACTACGATTTGTCATAGACTCATTTTTACTCTTTTTTTTCCATTCTAAATTATATAGCTTATATATGAATTTCCCCTATCAATCATCTCTGGTGGATATCCATCTTTCTTTGACTCTCCGCAAAGAAACTAGTTTAATTTTTAGAATAAATTTTGATCCGAATTCTCTCAAAAATGATGCATTTTTGACACTGGCATTTTCAAGTATTTGTATATAATTTTACATTTATTTTTCCGTCATCTATGAACCGCACTTGAAATTTTGGGCTCTGATTATTCCGCTACTTGATGATGATTGGACTATGATTTGAACCAATCATAATAAAATACTCAGCAAAAAAAATAGATCAATTCAATTATAAATTAGTGAAATTTAAATGGAAAATATGAAATTTTAGATTAAAAATAAATGATAGAGTAAAACGTTTTTTAAATATATAATAACTTTTATCATATATGTTACACAGATCTCCGGTCAAGCCGAAAATTTCAATGCGGCATAGTAGAACGCGTCACAAATTCAGATCTCAACTTCAATACGCTACAAGGTAAACTTTTGAGGATAAACTTTAATAAAACCCTTCCTTTAGTGAGAGCTATACCAATAAAGTAAGTGAGAGTGACCTGCGGGCGTTTAATGAAGATTTCAAATTACTTAACGTAAAGTAACAACTCTTAATTTCATTTGACAATATCCATCGTTTTGTAGAATGTTACGGATCCGAAAATCAACAGAAAATGATTTAGAAAAGGAATCTTTTGATGAGCTTTTTATTCCGAAATTCGACAAAGAGTTACTGGCCCAGTACAAGATCAGTACTGTTAAACGAGATTCACCTATTTATATCCCAAGTACTAATTATTAATTAAAATTTAAAATTCAAATGCTTTGCTAGATTTCAAAGTTTACTTTAATTATGCCTAAAATATTTTTATTAACCAATGCCTCCAAAGGTCAAGGAAGGTCAAGGAAGTTTATCATATTTTACCGCATAATTTCCGCTTGCCATATATATATATATATATATATCGTGATCTAATTATTGCCCACACGAAAAATGCACACAAGAAAAATGCCCACATAGACAAATGCACACATAAAAAAAATAGAGAAAAATGCACTACAAATTAAAAAATGCTTAAGTATAATTTATTTCAAACCCGAGTTGTGAACTAAAATTTTCACTTCTCAATTTTTTCGAAAATTCTCAATTATTTAAAAATTCTCAATTCTTGAGAATTTGATTTTTGAAAATAATAAATATTTAGGTAATACAAAAAAAAGCAAAACAAAACAGTAAAATAAAGGCAAATCTACTTACTTTTATTAATGCAGTAAAAAGAATTTTTGTCACTGTGATTAATAGCAATTTTTATTATTATTATTATTATTATCGTACATTGATTAACTCTTAGATTGAATATTATTCTTGATTTTTTCTCTATTTATTTTATTGTAGTGCTTTTTTCTATGTGTGCTTTTTTCTACGTGAGGATTTTTCGTGTGAGCAATACTGTCTGTGTGCATTTTTCTGTTGGCATTTTTCATGTGGGCATTTTTCGTGTGGGGATTTATCACCGAATCATATATATATATATATATATATATATATATATATATATATATAATTTTTCTAGTATAGCTACATTCAGGCCCTATTATAGTAGTTTTCTGTGTGAATGCACGATGCAAATTTTGAATATTTATCTTAAGATAGATATTTCCATAAATTTTGTTTGGAAGATCTTGATTTAATGAAGATATCATTTTGAAGTGTGATTTTTTCAATTTCAAGTACAGGGATATTCATTTTTAACGAAAGTTAAAATTGAATCTGCAACAATTTCTGGTTTTATATTTTGATTAAACATAAACAGCATAGATGCAGCCATAAAAACGTCTCTCGAATTCTCAAACCAAATTCTTGATTAAAGATTACATTTTCTGATTCTTTTAATTGTGACAAGATATTTGGAAAATAGGTTAAATTTTTGTCTAATAAGTAAAAAAAACTGTTTGTAATAAGTAAATGAAGCTTCTGTATAAATGCATTGATTGAACTTATCATATCGAATATTAATTTATCCTTTCCTTGTTAACCTTGAACCTTTTATCACAATGATTTCCTGTTTTTTGAGGTTAAAAAGTTATAAAATAAAAATTAATTAAATGAAATTTTATTTTTAATTTAAAGTTTATTCTGTTTTTTAGTGTTAATTAATTTGTTATTAATATTACAATATAACAATAAAGTAATAACAACAATGACGGATAAAGGATATTTGGGGGAGTAGTCGTCTCCATCTCCCTCCCTGGATGAGTTATATTA
The DNA here is from genome assembly GCA_022537955.1 of Schmidtea mediterranea. Classification (NCBI taxonomy): domain Eukaryota; kingdom Metazoa; phylum Platyhelminthes; order Tricladida; family Dugesiidae; genus Schmidtea; species Schmidtea mediterranea. Next base: position 274,053,926 of record CM039679.1, read on the forward strand.
GTTTTATTGTCAACCAACTTTCTCACAAAAATTCGATAAATGAGAGATGAATATATGAGAGAAATGAATATTTTCCAACGCTGTTTTAGGCAGTAAAGCTACTCTTCTCATAATCCTTTTACTTCAAAAATATTTTATCGCACAGAAAAATGCTAACATTTTGCAGCAACAAACATAGAACCACCTTTAAGTCTGAAATAACACAAAACAAAACACGTTTAGGAGAGTGCAATAAAATAGCGATTAGTTTGTGGTAAAGTTGTCTGATGCATCTAGCGTAGCCTAAACTGTGTAGTTGAGTAGTAAAAATTAACCTTTATATATAATAATTGATTTCTTATCTTGTTTGTATTCTGACGAGTAATATTTACAGTTTTGTACACAAAATAAGTACGATTGTCTTATTTTGGCTATTTTAGTTCCAAGAAAGCAACTTCAGTATCTTTTTGGGGGAGGGTTGATCGACCCCGTTATCGTTTTTAATGAATATAAACAATAAATTATTATAAATAGTTTTATATGATAATACCTTTCAGAAGAAGTCACTTTCGAGTCAGGCAATGAAAGAGATAAACACAAACCAATCTCAGAATTATACAAAAGATCAAAAAGTTTCAATGGATTTGTAAAGCATATCAAGAGAGTAATAACTCCAAAAAAACATACTAAAATCCTGGATTCAGAAATTGTTGACGAACAAGAAATTTTAAAAGAAAACAAATTGAAAAAAAATAAAAAAATAAACAAAAAATTAGAAAATACAGTCCAATCGGATAATTTCTCCTCTAGCTCTATTTTATGAATGCTTTCGATGCCAAAATATTTTCAGAAGAATTCTATAAGTTGTTTCAGTTTGAATAAAATTAGTCGACTTGCAAATGTTATTATGCACAATAATTATTATGCATAATAATTATGTTGCATGAATTTATTTTTTAATAAACTTCGAACTTTTTAGACTCAAATCAGTTTTTGATCATTAAACTCAGAGAATCGGTCACATGCGTTCATAATTGAAAAATCCGAAAAAAATACATCAAAAAATTATTATTAGGTTGGTAGTAAAGTTGAGATAAGAATGCAGCTACCAACGCATTGAAGGCCCATTGGGAATGTATTACAGGTGAGTGAAATACATTGTTATAACACTTTATTACACGAATTCTAATAATAGCAAATAATCGCGTATGCTCATGTCAAAATGTAAACTTTATCACTGTCAAACCTATTTGGTAGCGGCATTACTGGTTCAATAATAAACATATTGTAAAACTTGATTCATTGAACAAATTCTCAAAGTATATACCTCAATAGACTTGATACTTTTTTGTACACTTTTATTTGTATATCTTATTACCTTCCTAGAATGGACACCTCCTTTCTTCCTAAGAAATTCTTTGAATACAGAACATCCAACTTAAAATGATTCCTTATTACCGAAATCTTTTGATCGAGTGCTAACAACATGTATTGAACAATCATTACAGGCGTTATAATATATTTATTATTTTTTCCGATGCAGATTTAATAAATACAGGGTTTTAAGTCGTATGATGACAAACATAACATATTTTTTGAATATTTTAATATAATCTTTGACAATGTTAAATACATTAATGACGATATTAATAAAATAAATGCCAATTTAAATAATATTAATGACAATAATAATATATTAATGACAAAAAAATTAAGTGGCATTTAATTAAGAATAATTTCTCCCTCAATACATCTTGGTATATATGACCACATATTTCGCACATAATTACTACAGTCTTGTGAAGATATTAGGGTACTTCCAATTTCAATTGCTCGCATAAGATCATCTTCATTTCTGGGGTTGGCTCTTTTGGTGATTTCCTTCCACTTGCTGAACATGTTCTCAATAGGATTGAGAAAAGGGGAGTACGGCGGAAGAAATTTTACAGTTGTATTTTCATTATTTATAGCGCTAAGCACTTCAGGACTTTTATGGAACTTAAAATTATCCATAATGAATACGCATCTTTGAATCTCTTTATCAATTAAAACTTCCTTTAACTCTGTTATATATTCGATAAACTTCTCTTTATTGAGGGCCCGATTAAAAGATTTATAAAACAATAGCCCATTTTTGTTCATTGCACATGCTATAGATATATTTCTTGATCGTATGGTCGTTACAATTAATGTTGCAGGAGTGCCTATTTGTGATTTTCCTCTTGTTGTTTTCATAGAAACGTTGAATCCCACCTCGTCAATAAATATTAATTCTTGTTCTGAATATATACTTAGTATAGAAGAGAAGTTAAGTGCATATTCTTTTCTTGTTTCAATTACTTCTGTTGAATTTCTTCTCTCTGGAATTAAATGAAGTCTTTTCATTGAATAATGAAAACGAGATAATAAATTATATACATAAGTAGTGGATATTCTAATTTGAAACTCTGTAAATACCTTTTCCACCAAAACTTTCAACGATAATTGGCAATTATCATCAACCCACTCTTTTACTTGATTTTTTTGATCCTCTGTCAATTTCTGTGGATGATCGCCGCCTCTCTTATCAGCTTCCACTACTCCCGTGTTATGGTACTTCTTCAAAATACCATAAATTGTAGTTCTTTTAATTGATAAAATTCGAGAAATATGCTGTAACAACATGATCTCTATCAGCATTTGAAGTTGTACTATTTCTTCGTTGTACTCGAAAAGTGTTACGGATAGCTGGTTCGGCGGTGTTATCACTTTCGACTACTATTTCTGTAATATTTGCTATGGAAGCAGGAAATTGATTTATTTGTCGAGCCATACATAAAATGTCTAAAAATATATTTATAATGTCATTAATAAAGTTTTTATTGTCATTAATTTAGTATATATTGTCAATAATAGATTTAATATTGTTTATTATCTAATTAATATTGTCAAAAAATATATTATGTTTGTCAAAATACAACTTAAAACCCTGTAATTATAATTTGCTACAAGACTCTCTCCAATAATCTCTAAATATTGTTGTGATAAACCATCTTTTTATATTTTTTTTCAAAAGAAGTTTTTTTTACATATTTTTAATAAAAAATTCACCTTGATGAAGAAAGAAAACTATTTAATAATATTTTCATGACTTAGACGTGAAAGCATCATGATTTCATTTTGCAAAAGTCTACTTGATTTGCTTAGGGTTTGTATTCTCATCATTATTATACGAGCTGATCTTAATGCAATACCAATGGGAATCAATTTTGTGCTTAGCACGAAAATATTTGACACCAACAAGGCTGTGTAGTTTCACCATGTCACAAAATTTTGGAGAAATTATAAGCCGAAATGTAGCGATCATTTAAATCTCCTTTCAAATCCGGCTTCCTATAATCATACTTATCCATGACTCTCAAAATTATGCTTCTTTCATTTAGATAAAAGAAATGCAGAATCATCAGTTTCATTTGTAATTTGATCAAAAAACATTGATAAAAAGTTGAAGGAATGATCAGGAAATACGGCGGAATTTTCAATGAATCAAAATTTGATTTAGGATTTACTAATTTAGTACGACACGAGATGCCGACGTCAGGAGGTCCAATTATGCAACATCCACGACACAACGAGAAAAGAATTGAAGACCGGATGAAAATAATTAATAAAAGCAAATTTAATTCAGCATTGTAAGAGGTCTTGGAATGCTCCTTCAGTAAATACAGATTCATGAGAATTTGGGTTGAATATTATAACAAAATTAAGTAGAACTGGCTCCAGATATTCAAGAAATAACTGCATTTAGTATAAGAGAAGGAGATTATATTGCAGCGACATTGGCAAGTGGGTGTGAAGTATGACATAAATAACTGTCAACAGAAGGCAACAGGTTCATTACCCATTTTTGAGATGGTTGAGGAGATGATAATCAAAAATGATATGCAGTACGAAGGCCCATACAAAATCTCCGCATCAAATCGAACTTCATTTCCAACAAGGGACTAAAGAATGAGTCGGATGTAACTAATTCAATTCAATATCTAATTTAACTTGAGCCTAAATATGTTCATTGTTATGTAAATAATTTTTATTTATTTTTAAAAAAATATTCTATTTTATTTATATAAACAAAATATTGTAAATATTATATTTAAAATTATTAATATTTAATATCTGAAATTTAGTAATATGTCCAATCTGCCATGTGGATCCCATTATCATCTATAATTAGTGTTGCACCATAATTTGGCAGCAAATCAAAAACATTTTCACATGGGATTTCTTTTGTATTTTTACACTTGTTTAACAATTTGTGTTTTGATTCATTTTGTGATTCCTTTCCATCATGAGATGAGCAGGAATTATTGGTACTACTAATGGAATCGTATTTTCGTTTCCGTGAGATTTTATCTTCCGGCCACTGGTTTACCTTTTCTAATAAACTACAATCTTTTACGTTATTTACACAATTTTTGTTACCATAATTGTGAGACATTTCTTTTTCTTCATTGACATATTTCCTTTTTCTATACTTGTAAATATCATTATCTCGGTATTTATTTGAATCGTATTTCATTTTGTTTGCTGTTTTAGTTTTAATCATTTTAAATAATGAATTTTTAATAGCACAAATTATTGAATATATTTTAATTAGCTCATTTTCTATTGGTTTTTTATTTAAATAAAATATATTTAAAACTAATTTTAGTACCATGAATAAATGGTATTCAAATATCAAGGGAAATTTAGGATATTTGCATTGACATTAAACGTTGATGTTCTTGTTGTGGGGAATAAATACGCAATATTTCACTAGAAACTTTCGAAATATTTTGAAAGGGAAAGCAAGTTCTATAATATAAAATTAAACTCAATAATCTTATAGTATAGATATATACCAACTAACCTTTATGTCGTTTTTTGAACGTGGAATCAGATAAACACTACAACAGGCTTGTCAAACTCAACCCATTTCTTATCCACATTTAGAATTTAAGACTTGTAAAGTGTCGCACTAAAAACCTCCAAGTTAAAAACATATTATTAAAAATGCATATATGCATTAGCAAATTAATAGAAATACGCTAACTCTTTTTTTAACGCGATAGATTGTTTCCAGCGAAAGACACGCAAAATATTCACTACTCATGTAAATTGTGTTGGTCATACGGGGAATCTATTCTCCAGCGCGTCTATACATCAATGTCACGTGTATCCTCTCTATGTCCTAGGGTGGTTTTTTCCCCATACAACGCACGATTTGGATAAACTGCTGCGTACCCATGACCGCAATCATGTTGGTACTGTACGCAACAGCCGAATGCCATTCGAGCAGGTGAGCGCTACTACTAGTGCTATTCCTCGAAGGACCTTCGTTTCCCAGTCACTCGCTGCAGATAGAAAGACTTATGCGTTTACGCTAGAGTTCCTAAACTCGGTGAACCCGGGGTTTTTCTTTCTACGGAGTTGACAATCGTGGGAGTTTTCTTTATGATTCTCTTCTGACCCTCGCATAATCCTATTCCTTTATAACCCCCTCTTCCGGATTCTGGCTAGTAGCTCACTAAAATTACTTAACAACTGTTACAGTTAAGAAGCGAAAGTGAAATGAAATTCAAAACTTGAAAATTTATTGGTACGATAAAACTACAACAAAGAAAAACATAAAAGACAACTAGTATATAAGTTAAATTAGAGTGAAAGAGGGTTGCACACTGTGGTTGTAGACACTCGACGAAGGTCGTCATTCTGATGATATGGTTTAAGGAACCGGTACGACGATGAGATTGATTCAGTGGCCCGTGCTTTACTCGTCCGCATCGATGTCTGTTGGGAAACATCGACGTTTCGCGGGCCGATATGGAGGAGGATTTATGTTGATATTAAAATCGATCCGGGAAGAAGGTCCGGGTTCATCTGGCAGAGGCAAGCGTTCCGGTAACCTGCCCGTTAGGACCGCGATTTCATTGGGATCTAGACCCATTCGTTCCAATGATCTATTTGCTGCCGGAATTTCGTCTTCCTCATTCACTAAGTCTATGTGGATAGATCTGGCCGGAGAGCGGAAAACGACACTAGGGGCGTAGATTATGTCTGTTTCCGTATCAGGGAACATGAATTCCTGATACGGGGGCGGCAGGTCCTGTATCGAGTAAGGAGCATTAGATGGCTCCGCCGCGCTGAAGATACTCGCGGCTCTACGTCGTTGTTCGCGACGGCGACGGTTGCGATTTGGTCGTCGCCGGGCGGCTCCAGTGCGCGGTTCGACCACGGGAATTGACGGGGTTTCGAAGGTGGGGGAACTGACGTTGTAGGAATTGACAGTGGCATCTCCAGGGGAAGGTGCTGTACCGGGATGATATTTAACTCCAGAGCCAGGATACTTCCCGGAATGCGATCTCGGAGTTCGGCGTCAGTGAAAATCTGACGGAGCGCCGTCCCTTGCTCCTTTATCAGGACTCGCTGACTGCGAGATTCAATGATAAAAATCCTCTCTGGCCCGAGACAGGCGGGAGATCTTTTGGTACAGTTTCTTGGCGGCGTCGGGTGATAGCCAAGTTCCTTTGACCCTTTGACATTTTTCTTTTAGGGCCGTATGTTCCCTTTCTAGTTCCTCCAATTGCTGCCTAGTAGCGACAATCGAGGGCGACAGGCGCGGGATCCTCGGAAGATTGTTAAGGCTAGCCATCTAGATAAAGTGAATAAATAAGAGGATTGGTCGAACATGTTTTGGCTGAATAAAGATCATACACTGCCAAGAAAAATAGGAACGGAAGATTTATAATTGCGACGGCCTTTATATCTATATACTGACAGCAGTGTTGGGCCAGAACACAAACGGCCTTGGAAATGTTTAAATGGATCGGTAACACACATGCAAATATAACAAGCAAATTTAAAATAAAACCCATTGAAACATCAACTAAACCCTATCAAATATGAGAAAAAAGAGAATTAAATATAAAATAATAAACATAAAAATAAAATAAAAATAATAACAAAATGCAACAAGATCCGCACGATACAAACACAAATATAACACGAAAACCCAACAAATTCCACCAAAATTGATAAATTAATAAAAGTTCATGAAAATGAAACTTAAATCAAAGAATTTGAATTAGTAATAATTCAATAAAAATTCTAAACGAAAAATTATTGAAATAAATTGAAAAATAATAAAAATAAAGAATAGAATATACTAGAAAATAACAAGGTCGAATTTTGTTTTTACTGCATCAAAATTAACAGGCGAGGTTAGGGACGGAAAATAGGTATAAATACCGATTCATTTTCACATTAAAGTTAACCAAAAAACCATTTTCAAAACCATTTTGAACTAAAACTTTGTTTGAAAATCTATATTAAAACTTCCAATCTTAGGTGAGAAATAGTTTTATTTGGAGCTCTCTCTCCACGTCACATCCTCGCAACCTCGATAGAGCTCTGCTTGGATGTCGGCGTGGGGGGAGATGCAATTTTATGCTTTTATGATGTTATTTATTGGACAAGTAATTTTGTATGTTAGTTATTTAATATGTTAATAAATATTTATAATATTCATAAATTGTTTTTATGCATTTTCTAAAATTAATTAATCTGTCGAAATTTTTCCGGCCCCACAGCCAACACATACTGCAAGATAATAAAATCTACATAGTACAGATTTGTGTAAGTGCGTGGAAAATCGCCAATGATATGTACCCGTGAAGACCCAGCGTGCGGAACGCAGGGGTCGTAACGTCAATATTATCCATATAGATGAAACGAGAAATAAGGAAGAAGTCTTGTGGCTGCTTCCTCGTTTCTCATTTCTATAAAATCGACCAAAAATCATATTACATACGGCTCAAAATCATCACACCGAGTAGTCCAGTGGGCACTCAGTAAATATAATATAAACATAAAATGTGCCTAAGGCCTATTAAAGAGAAAGGGTAAGGGAATAAATTAAATTGAAATCGTTGATATAGCTAAGTTGGATTAATATTTTGAAATAAATTAGATAAAAATCATTGGTATAATTAAATTGATTTTACATTTCGAAATAAATTAGTAGAAATCATTAAAAAGTAACCCATTGATTCAATTAAATTAAATTATTGATTAAAATTAACGTAGCTATTGCTCCTAAAATAAAGTAAAAATTAAAGTAATTCATTGCTTAAAATTAAAGTAATTATTGAGTAAGATAAGTAATTCACGATATAAATTATCATAATTCATTGATTAAAATTGGAGTAATGACAAATAATTTCATTGATTAAATTAGTATAATTCATTTTAATAACATTAACGTAATCATTGAGTAAGAGTAGGTAATGCATTGATTTAATCAAATTAATTCATTGATAAAAATTAAAGTGATCATTAATTAAATTCGCTGATTAAACTAAAGAAAGTTGTTGATTAAACCAAGTAAATCATTGATTAAAATTAGGATAATTCTTTGATAAAAATCAAGTAAATCTTCGAGTAAAAATAAAGTAAAGCTTGATTCTTTGATTAAAAATATTGAAATAATTTATTAAATTAAAGTAGTTCATTGATCAGGGTAATTGTCGATTAAACAGACTGTACAGAAAAAATAAGTAATTCGAGTGATGGAAAGTAATATAATTCATTGATAAAGTGATTCCTTGATTTGAATTAGAATAATTCTTCGGGTAAAAGTAACGAAATTTATTAGTTAAAAACAAAATTTTCGTTAAATAATAAAAATTCGTAGACTAAAATAAAGTGAATCAAGATGGAATAAATAGGTTATTACTTAAAACAAATTAATGCAAATCACGAAAAATCAACATGACTATAAAAATTTAAAATGATAGATAACAATCAAAAATTTATATTAATATTACATAAAATGTTCAATCACAGGAAGGCTTACCACCGATTTTTTTTTGAATAATAAAATTCCACATAGAAAAATTCCAAATGTATGAGAGTGCATCCGTTCGAAAAACCCGGTAGACGCAAGAATTTTCCTTAAAAATGTCGATGAAACGCATTCAAATTAATTAACATAATAACTTACCAGAATTGATTTAGCTAAACCTCGGCGAATTTGTTGATCGAGAATTCTGAAAATGAAATGTAAATAATGTAAATACATGATATAAACATACCACACTAAATCGTCTCCATTCAATCGATTAATCTGCGAACGACAAGATCCGCCGGAAATCGACTACATAGGTTCATCGAATATAAAATAAACACGTTTACGCACAATCGACTTATCCGGATCAACATCCGGCCCTGACATTAAAAGGTTTTAATAATATATATATTTGTATTGTCCAAAAGGGGTTCATACAAAAAGGACCAGACCCGTAAGATAATATAACCCCTCTTATCAATGATCAATCGAGTCGTCACTAGTAAAGGGAATTTAATATTCATGTCCTAACTTATTGAACGTCGAGTCGCAGAGTTTGAGTAAACCTTTGTCATCCCGAGATGCCCGTAAACAAATTTGCATAGTATCAGAGTACCACTTGATTACTATAACCTTTAAAAGGATACATAGGAGTGTCATGAGAAAGGATAGTCAACGGAATATAGCACACTTAGAACTTATAGATAAATAGTCCTATTCGTTTCACTAAAAATTATAACAATAATTAAGGTCCAACCGCATTTGATAAGTTTAAATTTGGCCCAATAACAACAACATAGTCATTATTGAGTCGAGTATTAAAATCAAGCGGACAATTTAAACAAATTGATTTTCACTCCTTACACGCAAGTAGCTAACCATGATGATTCTTTAGACATGTCGCTCGATTGGACCGATATTCAAGTACCTGACGAACCGTGTCGGAAAAGAACACCGCAAAGTAAAGAAATTTTCGACGAATTCCGGCAACAGTGGCCGTATCCCACCACTTGGCGGATACTGGGCTTCGAAAAGGACCCTTGTGGACTCGCCGGACATCAGTACCCGGCTGCGGAAACATACACCTACGCACGGAACCTCCTCACCCAATGGGAAAGGGTGCAGGAACAAGTAGACCTACAGGTGGTTAAGGCGAGGATGTATCTCGCAAACGTGGAAGAAGACATCCTCGCCGGGCGGATTGCGGAAGCCTATCCACCTCGCCCAGTCCGCGATACCCGACGTCCATATCAGGTAGTTACTCCGAAGAAGAACCTAAAGAGGCCGTTCATCGGAAAACATTGATTCCTTAACGACACGAACAATAAACGTGATTAAGTTTTGTTTTGAAAAGCAATTTCTGTTAATTTGTCATTTCGTTTCAATTATTTGCATGGATAGATCCGTTTTTAATAATTATGTTTACGATAATTATAAATACCAGTTATGTAACTCAGTAGAGAAAATTTAACGATTTGTCCATTGTAGTAATGACAACCAACCAAATCCTGCAAGCTGAACTAGATCGTGCAAGGAACGCAAATGCGGATCTCCTCAACCAAATCATCCAGATGACTAAAGAGGTACAACAGATCAAGACAACTTGGTCGGATCCGAGAAAAATGAAAACATTAAATCACAGACTCACGGCGGTACAAAAAGGGTGGACGGAAGAGCGACAGCTCAATCAAAGCCTGCGCACCCAAATCAGAGGATTGGAAGTCGCCTTAGCAGTCTGTCGGGAGGGGGAAGCAGTAACCTACCCGCTCATCTTCGCCCCGTCCCAAATGCCACATACAAATCCTCAGTCCACCAATCAGTCCGTCACTCCATCGAATAACCGTCGGCCGGGACGCAAGGAGCGTGCCCGACGTCGAGCAGCACAACCTCCAAACCCCACCCTATTAACTCACGAATACCATATGTTTTTTCGTTGATTTGAATAGAATAGTTGTAGCTATAGTTAATTTGTCTCCTAGATACATTTATATACAAGCATTATCATGAGTACTCGTATCACGTCATCAAACCTTCGTCCCAACTACAACAGTCAATAAAATCTGATCTTGAACTCTTTACACAAGGGACAGAGCAAAGCGAGCAGAGGTCTTCTATCGACAGCTCGTGAACCCGAGGGTTGTCCCAGCAATTACAGTATTAGTAATGATACTCACTTTTTGCGGACGATCCACCACTTGAACACATTTCCAACGTTGCCTAGCAACGGGTGCCAAGTGGCAGCTAGAATCATTTTGTATGGCGTTACCGGGGCAACAATAAAGATAAACAACGGCGAAACCCTGTAACCCACCAGTAGTCTTGTCGTGGGTCGAGGTACGGTTGAAAGCTTCAAATAAGGTTAATAGTAGGGCTTAGTGGATAGGCGGCAATAATTTTAAGGGGCGACTTTAAGGATTTTTACCGTAGCGAATGTACGCTTGGCATCTTTGGGAGTGATAGTCACCAATGGGGTACGGATGCGTACGTAAATGCTTACTCAAATCGTCTGGGTAATAATTTTTTTAAAAAACCCTATACGTAATATGAACACTATTGGTGATACTAGTAATAATACTAATAATAATAATGATCAGCAGAATATACGACTATTCGTGATAATTATGGTGATAAACCTAGGAGTAATGACAAACTAGTAATGATAAATTAAATCGTGATGGTGCTAAAGGTATTGATACTGATAAGGCTAATAATTATGATTTAATACTCAAAATAGTGATGGGAGTAATATTTATAACAGTATTAATAATAATAGCAATAATATTACTAAGGATAATAATAATAACCCTAATCCTAATAACAACAATAGCAATTGCGATAATAATAATATAATAAGACTAATAATAATGATAGCAATAATCTTAATAATGAATATAATAATAATCGTAATAACAATAATAATAATAATTGTGATAATAATGATATAATAATACTAATAATAATGATAGCGATAATCCTAATAATGAATATAATAATAATCATAATAATAATCATAATAATAATAATAATAATTGTGATAATAATGATATAATAATACTAATAATAATGATAGCGATAATCCTAATAATGAATATAATAATAATAATCATAATAATAATAATAATTATTATGACGACGATAATATAGTAATAATAATATTCGTAATAGCAATACTATAATACTATTAATAATATTAGTCACATTAATTATAGTAATAGGGATAATAATAATTTCAATGTTAATTAAAGTAAACACTTACAGTTTGTGGGTATTTACTGCGACGTAAATCGATAAAATTCATTAATAATGATAGTCGCTAACTATGTTGTCTCACATAGTGGCTTTGTCGATACTAGATGACAATAACTTTGCTGTCAGGCGATTGGGGGAAAATCGGGGAAGGAAAATTCACTCGTGTAGTAGTAGTCACAGGGAAAATTTTCTCTGTGGAGTCAGCGACAGTGTGTACTTTTTCAGTGACAATTAATCGATAAATTTGCCATAATGCCAGCGAAAACCTTAGAATCGTTATGGAAATGACGATCGTGCGATCCTATTGATTAAATAGTGGACGTGGATATTATTCTAGATCTATAGTCCTGTAGTTGAGTGCAGATCTATGGGAGATTTCGTTGAGCTTGTCCCCTCTCATGGTATATCGACATTGAAAAATAAGGAGATCTTATATCAGTTATCATCTCTACTAGAAATAGCCTATCTACTGGGACAGCTGCATTATCGTGTATTTACCATGTCTGTGACTTCGTCTCATTTCAGTTCCCGCCAAAATCGTTCCTATCTATGGTTCAAGTGGGATTGATGACTTTCCTGGCTACAAGTACTATCGCTTGGGTCTCGTGGGGTAACAGAACTCGTTCTATCTATACCATTCGGCGTTGGATTTACATTATTCCTATGATAATTCTCGACATGGGTATCCTTGGGGACGTAAATGTGATGTTCATTTTCTCATTTGTCAACGGTTCGCCTTGCCTTGCGGCCGAAAAGATGTACACTTTTTATGAAATGGTTTTTTATGCGTGAGCGTGCCTATCCATCAATGGTAATTTGTATTTAGTTTTTCAAAATTATTTTGAATAAAAATATGACACTTTCCTTTTCGGTTTCAATCATTAAATTTTTCATCATTTTGAGTCTAACCTTATCCCTTCTTCCCAATCTCGATATTATTCGAGGCATAACCAAAATATCCTATAGGATCGTCGAGCGATCTCCCCTGATTCCCCTACCTGCAGTCGGACTTCCCTGATTATAAGTGGAGGTCCTGTGCACATAGCCAGACCCTACTGCGTACGACCGAGGTTTCAATGGAACCCAACCCACGAGAGCAACTAGGGAACTTAATCCACCAGCCGGCACGCGATCCGTCCCATTGATAGCTATTCCAATACTATACATATATACCAATTTTAGCGGAGCCTCGTATATAGGATAATATATATATATATATAGATATAAATTTATAAAGGAGTTTGACAAAACATTTTAACAGACATAAAATTATATTATCATAGAAAAATTAATAAATTTAGTACATACAAACTCCTTACTTCAAAAAGTTTTCGCGAATGATGTGAATAATTATAAGATTGTAAAAAGCATAAGTTAAAAATAATGAAATTTGCCACTGTATTTATACTGTTTTCGTGCGTGTGTGCGACCAATGAGCGATTTTTCGCCATTTTTAGGGGTTTTTAATTATTTTATTACTTTTAAACTATTTTTATTATTTTTTGTGTATTTTTTCCTATTTTTTAATATATGATTTATATTATAATTGGATTTTATTTTTATTACTATTTTCTTACAATATTATTTTCAGCCCTTATTATTTGTTTTCTGGTCGCCGCTTCTGCCTGTGTTTTTTCTAAACCTTATTTTGGAAGGTTTTGGCAGCTTGTTTTATTTTTTATATGTCTCTCTCTGCAGCTGCATGCTTTTCCAATGATTTTAATTAATTATTTGTTTTTATTTAATTTTGTTATATTTTTAATTTGTTTTAATTAATATGTTTTTATTAATTTTTAATATCTTCTTGTGGTGCGTGCTTATGTACCGTGACTTATTTCATTATTCTCAATTTCGCCTTAATTTTCATTATCGTTTTTTGTTTAAATTGTGGCTCTGAGCCCAACAATTGGGTAGATTGGTGTCTAAGATAAAAGCCCGAGTGTATATAAATGTTCATTATCGAAAATAAACGTAATTCGTTTTACGTTATTTATTTTAAATGTTTACATTTACATATGTGTATATTGTGGTTTTGCTTTATGAATATTGATAATTTCTCTGTAGAAGATATCTGTGACTTTAATTAATTTTTTAACTAATTATTTGTATATTTATTTATGTATTTGGGGTTTATTGGGTTTTTAAGTTAAATTCTGTCCAATTTCTCTCTAATCTCTTTTTTTTTCTCCTTAGTCCAATTTCTCTCTAATCTCTTTTTGTCTTTTCTCTCCAACTGTGTTCCCTTTATAAACTCCATCACCCTATAACACTAACTGATGTCAAATAGAATTTCCAATATCTTTTACCGCTAATTCTATTTGGGCCTCTGACAGCTGTCCAGATAAATAATTTTTTTACAGATGCCCTTTCCCGAATTCCCAAACAACATCCCTTCCTTTATCTTGAAAGAGCTTTGCAAATTTTGCTTTTGTTTTCCTAAATTTGCACTCGTTAATTATAAATGACCTTCTTTTATTCAATTGTCTATTTTTATTGATTTTCTCTTAATCCTTTCTCATTTTTCGACATTTCTTTTTCATTCCCATTTTATTAAGCTCCAGAACCACATCTTAATCACTTAGCATTGTTTCCCTCATTCATTTTACATGTTTATTAATCATTTTACTTTATTATTTAGGTATCCTCAACAATTTGAAAGCAGGTCTCATATGGATTAGGCAATTGTTGATATATCAGAATAATTTTAGAAAGTGTCTAAAAGCAAGGGAATATACAAAAAACTCGAAATTGTTAATTAAATAATTAAGGATAATCCAAGTTTTGCAAAAAACAAAAGGGAATTGGAAAAAGTAATATGAATAATGGGAGCAAATAAGAGAAAGTGTATGTAATTATTTTCCTATTATGATAACTTGAAGGGAATTCATAAAGCTGTTGAGGTATTACGAAAAAAGCACAGTAAAATCAAAAAAACACTAAAATGATAAAAGTGCAACATTAATTAAAAAATTTACAAAAATTGGAAAGTAGTATTGATCGGGGGAAATTGGTATGGTTGAACGCCAAACTTAGAGACGAGTCCAGAAATAATAATAAAAATTTAGTGAAGGGTCCCTAGAAAATAATATAAGAAAAAAAAATAAATTAATTACTAATGGGAAGCCCAAGTCAATGGGAAGCCTGAGGCAATGGGAAACCCGGCATGTAGATTGAATAATATAAAAGGGTAAATTGGCCTAAGCAATATTAAATGGGCGCCACTGATCCATGGAGAGGTAATTATTTCCTAATTTGTAATTTAGTAATGGAGCTAACGTTGTTGATAAATGTCGACTAAGGAGATCTGTGAGAAGTAATTACTTTTAACAATTTAATAATGTAGCAAATGTTGTTGACAATCGTCTGAAAACAGCCTGAGCAGGAGAATAAAAGGAAAAGGGAAAAACACGAAATGACCAGTGGTCGAAGAAAACGAGTAGTGTAGTCAGGTCAGTAGAAGAATCTAAACCCAAGTAAAGTCAAAGTTATATATCAGAAAGGTGATTATCCATTGGATAACCTATCTTATGATAATCAAATTTATACGGTGGTTGAAGGGTGCAAATAAATCAGTGAAATTGTGATTACAAAACGTTGAAATAAAATTATTCTGTGTTGGGTTTGCTTATTTGATTCAAAAAGGACACGAGGAGTCAGAGAGAACCAACTTTCAATAATAATAACCCAACATTTTGGTGAGCCTGACGTGATCTAAAGTCGGCCGAGAATAGAGCTGAAAATAATTGAATTGTTTAAAAAGAGAAAAACTGAAAAAAAGAGAAGTGTCAGATCAAAAATAAACTGAAGAGAATAAATTATTGAATTAACAGAAAACTTTCAAATTATTGGAAAACCTTCGTGATTCATTAAGACAGAATTTATAAAGAAAATTAGAATAAATTCCAAAATTTAAACAAAAGATAACATTATTAATTGTAACATTTTTTCATATTGGCCATATTGGTACCTAAATCTAACAAGTGTAGTAATAATAAAACCTTTAAACAAATGCTTTGTAATACTTACATATATAGTCGCAATATACTACTAGATACAAATTAGCTGTATCAGACAACGAAACTCATCATAGCAAAGTTAGATCACTACTAAACCAAAATCACCCTTGCGTTACGAGGCTAGATGCAATGCCATCCCCTCCATTGCTACCGTCAATTAATGGCGTCTAAATAAATATATTTAAGTATCTCTCAGATCGAATGCGACTAACGAAGGGTTAAATTAGATTTTTAGTTTATCCGCCCATATGATTGTAAGAGTATTAGCTCACCTTTTACTAACACTCCGGCCACGAGAGCACAGTACCAACGTTTTTTAAGGGTGTCTAGTGACGATGTCTTGTTACATGCGTACTGGAAAGGAATTCTATAGTAAATAGTTGAGTGTGTTTTAATTGGTTTCCTATCAGTACACAGCAAAATATTGGAGGCTCTGTTAGGATAGAAATTGTTTTTTATTCAATGAAAGATGAGATAATTTCATAATAAAATATAAAATATTGAATGCAAAAATATATAAATTATAAAATTCAATATTAAAAATCCAAAGTTTCAAAAAAGATATAAGCTGGGATATTGTGAAAATATAAATCAATCGAACAACTAGCACTGGGCACAATGTCCAATAAATAAAGGCAATGAGCCCTGTTTCACCACCGCGAACATAAAAGGATGGTCACAGATGAACTCAATAGGATCTATCGGTCTCATAGGTGCACATCGCAACATCATCATCACTGCGGTAGCTGCAGCGGCCTCGACACCGTGCTCAGTTACCTGGATTAAATATATAAGTCCTGATTAATCTGGATATTCACAAAAATATGTTCCAAGTGCTCAGTCAACAAGGATTATCAACGTATTTATTAAATAATCGATCGATTGCTTTTTTATATTAAATGTTTGAAAAAATATTGTTTGATTATTTTTTTGATAACAGGCATTTTAAACTTTTAAAAAAATTTTCGTTTTTCTGCTTACTCAATCAGGACCTGTTTTAGGTCGAAATATTTCATATTGCATTTTATGAATAAATATTGCAAAAATTGGCTTACATAGTTATTTAAATAATATTTATATAATTGATTCCGCTATAGACAAAAAAGATTTTGAAGTTTAATAGTAATATTACTTTTATTATTATTAAACGAAAACGCCATTCAATTACTTGTTGTGCGATATATTTCGACAGTTTAACTGTCATCTTCAAGCACAAAAAACCAACTAAAAATATAATGAATTAATTTATATAATTTAAACAAATTATATTTTTCATATAAATAAAATATATTTTAAATAAATAAATTTTAATAAATATTTAAATACTTTTAAACATTATTAAAAAAATAATATTTTATAAATTAAATTAAATTACTTTAATAATATAAAAATTGTAAAATTTTTACAACAATACTGAAACATCAATTTATTGTAATTGAACACACTCAAACTATTTAAAAATATTCAAAACATTCTTTGGATTCAATGACTTTATCAACAATGCATCATTACACGTTCAAAATAATTATTAAAACTTTTCAGTAAAACTTTAAAGCCAGACATTTACGATCTTATACTCTAAATTTCCAATCAGTTTACTTAACTTCCTTTTATAATTTGTAAAACCTTCAGAGTACAGCAATACTAACACATATTTAGGCTCAATTTTTTTATATCCATTTTTACTATTATTTAGATCAACACTCAATTCACACTCATTTGACAAATTACACTCAGACTTTCCAAAACATGGATCCTTAGGATTTTTAATCAATTTATCAACAATCTCTTTTATCATCAATAATACAAATGATTTAGAATATCCATTCTTTACCAATAACTCAACCAATTTATCGACGCTTTTCAATGAATTTGCAAATGTAGAAGATAAAGACCATGAACGATAAATAAATCCCTTCACCATATTTCTCTTATACTTAAATTCACAAGAACTTTCTGTCTCATACTGTTTATTTTTCCGTTGAATTTTTGATAAATTTATTATTATTTAGTATAATAGTAATTATTATTAAAACTTTTTTATTATCAATTACTAATATTAATTATATTTAAAAATTACTATTTATTTTAATTATTATTATTTAAATATTATTTATTATAATTATTAAATATATTTCTTAATTATTATAATAATTATTAATATTTATTACAAATTTTATATTATCTATTACTAATATTAATTATATTTAATAATTACAAATTTATCATTATTTATTATTATTAATTACTTTTATTAACTCTTTATTTTAATTACTATAAATGCATTATTATTATTATTTATTACAATTAATGTTTAGTAATTATTATAATTATTATTTTTATATGAAAATTATTGATATTATTAATTATTATATTGAATACTATAATAAGTTCTTACATCTATGAAAGCTTTATGAACAACATCATCTATCATTAACTCTGGTTTAGAAATCATCGAAGAAAAGTCAGCTGCATCCGTAAAAGGTTTTACCATTCCAAGATGCATTAATTCTTCTTTTAATTTGAAAGAACTCTCAATTCTGAATTTAGGCATTGTAATATGTACACCGACAAATTCAAATAAGCTGTCGTCGAAAACGGTTTTCCATTCCTGTTGAAAAAGCACCGTCTCGAATTTAGGCAATGAGCACCGTTCGAGTGGTAAAACGACCATGAATGAATAATCATCATTACTATTGGCGAAGAAAGATTGTAAAAAAAAAGAAACTGATTATTTATTACTGAATTCTTTTAAACGGAATTTGTACAGCAGCGAATCCCAGTGTCGGATTTTTCAAGTATTTGTAAGTTTCGGTTTTAGATATCATAGTGGTTGGTTTAGAACTTCCATTCAATAAGTGAAAGGTTTTATCACCAACCACAGAGAATTCATTTTTCCAAGAATCTAAAATAAATTATTAGAAATCCAAGAATGTGCTAAATGAATTATATAGAAGTTATTAGTAAAATTATATTTTTCTCTTTTGATCTGTTTACTTTAAATTTCAATATATATCGGCTACACCTTTGGGGGATTTTCACATCTCTGTGGATAAATTATTTTGATTTTTATAATGTTCAATATTTTGTAAACTGATTAATATTGTAGGTTAAATTTAGTAAATAATTTTTCCCTGACTTGCAAAGCAATTCAATATTTTTGTTAATGTTTGTAAAATAATATTTTCCAATAATATATTATTTTGGATCTCATTGTTTTACTTCGACTTGCACACGGGTTTCCAATATTGGACTAAAAACTAGCTTTAAATTTTCAATTTGACTTATACACGAGTATATACGGTAAGTAAATTTATTACTGAGGTAAATTTTAGTAATAAAATAAATTGCATTATAAAATAATAAATTAATTTCTAACTTTATTTTGCTAAATTTATTTAAAATTATTTGAAATTAAAATCTTTTTTTGTTTTCTTCACCGCTGATAGACTATTTTCAGTTTCTTATAAAATGAAGTAATCCAAATATATATTTTTTAAAAATACTTAAATTTTAATTGTATTTCGAATTGTTGAATATCATTTGATTTCAAATGCAATTCGATAAGTGTAACAATTGATATCAAAGCCTTATGGCTCAATAACATCAATTGTATAGTATGGGTGAAAGCACTGTGAAATGTTGAATTAGCATTTACACTTGATATTTGTGTATAAGATTGATATTTGTAAATATATGAACTAATGTCAAACTCCAATTGATGATGAGAGTAGTTTGAAAAATTCATTTGAATTTTAGACTATGCTTTTTTCCCGAGCTCTATATAATGTAACTAGATTTTTAAGTCATAATTCCAATAGAATTTATACTTATATCAGTATTAAGCTGTATTCTCCGGAATTAAGATACATGACAAACAAATTTTTTAGTATTACAAAGCGCACCTTAAGCTTTAGGGTAATTTAATTTAAAATACTTGCATAATGTAATTGTAAAGTTACAATGTCGTTTTGGGTCTTCCATTGAGAAATATTTAAGATTAAAGATTGTTTAATATAGCGATTCCAATAGTGTTATATATCGACCCTATGGCAAGATTTCAAAATGCACAGGGTCCATGACAAAGAAAACAAAAATAAGAGGTGCATGAGAATGAATCCAATTTAAAGCATGCCGTGACCGAAATTTTGGCTTTTCATAAATGAAATAATTCACACAGTATTACAGTAGTACCTACGAACTTACATAATACTTGCTTATAATACACCCGATAGATAAAAATATGTGAAAACTCTATAGAATAACAATAGAATTGAAATAACAATAATAATAAAATGAGAATAAGTCTGGTAGAACGACAAATGTATTAGATGTTTGATTGGGTATTATTTCAAATATAAATTACCTATGAAGTAAAAAATATGGTACAAGAATAGCTAATCGGAGTAAGTAAAAATGAACAACTTAAGGTGGAGTTCAAAAAATAATACCGGAAATTACAGCTTCAAAAATATTTACTCCAAATTTATACTCCATTATGGATAATAGCGTTAAAGCTTTTATATCTTCATATCTCATGGAAAAGGTTTCATTTTGGTTGTAAATCTCATTACAAAAGAAGAAACAGGTTGAAAAGTACTCCGAGGAGATTTAAAGTTGAATTTAACTAAATTGAAGCCAAATATAGATGCTTTACAATCAAAGCATCATATTCCTGTCTCATTGAAATAATCGATTTTTCAGTGTATCTATTTTATGATAATAGCTATCGATTTCCACTTTATGTTGTTTTAATTGATAAATATATATATATATATATAACTATAAAATACACGCATTTTCAGTTTACAGTTTTATTTTATAGAAAAGACCTCCAAAATGAAAGTTTTTATTTTTGATAGTTTTGTAGATTTTTTATTTTTGGGGCTCTGCCAAAAACAGAAAATCTTGTAAAGGGGTCTACAACACTAAAATGTTTACAAACTTCTGGTTTAATACTTTAAAATATACAAAAATATTTTGAGGAGCCCTATGTCTGTTTGGAGGAACCCTAAAGTTTCATGAGCCCATTTTGGCAACCACTACTCTAAGGCCTTGGTTCTCAAAGCGTGTTCTGCGATGCACTTTCAAGTGTTTTACAAAAAATCAAATGTACAGTTAAATTAAAAATTGTTTGAAAATAAAAATAAATTCAATGTAAAATTTACAGGTACCATTCGACTTTGTATGATTAAAAATATCTTTCGGGTTAAAATTACTTCTTGGAAACATAAAATATTTTTTGTAGTTATGAAAATTCTGCTGGAGCTGATTGTAGATTAATTACATATTCCAAAATTAAAGTCTGACGTCTTAAGGATGTCAGGCGCATCAATCAATGTCGACAGATATTTTATTTATAAACATAATTTTTTCTAAAAGTAACACTTGGAAGCTAATCACACGCTGTGACACGATTCCGTTTTTTTGCTCTATGATAATGGAATGATTTTGCGAACATTATTCTGTTTTTTATTGCTCTTGGTTTCAAAAAATTTTTATGCTGTTTTAAAATTAATGCTGTATCGCCTAAAAATATATCAGAGTTTAGTGCTCCCCAACTTCAAAAATTTGAGAACCAAGGGATATCGTCAAAAACTTGAACTTTCTATAAAATACGAAATGTTGGGTTTTTATATAGAAAGTTTGTGCCAATTAATTTCTATGTTTATTAAATATTTCCTTCTGGGACCCCAATCGATTTAATTTTATTATATTTGGATTCGTCTCATCATTTGGCATCTGCACATACCCGTTTCCGTCGACAAATATTTACTTTAAAATTTTATTTTATTTTGCCTTTTTAATTATTATTTCGAATATCAATGTTTTTAATGATTTTCCATTTTTGTTTTGTGCATTTTGTTAACCCCAACAGAAAGTTATATTAGACGACATCAAGAAAATGTGGATTAATTACCGCGAGATTAGAGGTAAAGCGGGATTAAGGTTTTATAGGCTGTATGATTCCTTGTCTAAACCGAGGTATCCCATGAGACGCGAATGCACTGCCCTAAAATTAGTTCTATCAACCTTATTATAACATCTAATCGAAGATTAATAAGTAAACAATTATTAATTTACAATATTAAATGCCAATTTACAACCAGACTATAAGTAGCAATAGATGAGCAATTTTTAACATATATCTTTTGTTTGGAACTTTGTTTTTATCTGATAGCAAGAATATGTGAAAACTCTATAGAATAACAATAGAATTGAAATAACAATAATAATAAAATAAGATTAACTGAGATTAAAATGAGAACAAGTCTGAGAACAACTGTAAATGCATTAAATTAATATTAAGAGAAATAATGTATATTATATGGTGATATCTAATGATTATGCAACCCGAGTGAACTTCACGTATACTTGTTACGTAATAATTATATCGTTATGTATTGTTCCTGGTATACTACACGGTCTTTAGGTAATTACGTAATATGCTCTTTCATGTGATATGTAATCGTCGGCTACACCGGTATTTGCTGATTGTGTAATCGGATAGTATATAGGCTGTCTGATCATTATATAATAGATATATAATACAATTTCTAATGGCTATGTAATAGTATTCATTTATTATGTAATAGTGTTACTTTACTTATTGTATGTCTCATACAATTACCATGTAATAACTGTATTTACAGGATGTTTCACTGTTGATCATATGTTCTACAGTATGATGCTTTGTTAGTTATGTAATTCGATAGCACGTGACACATGCAATACTGCGTGCTAATTACACAATCTTATTAAGTTGCTTTTATTAATTTAGATTACATAGAAGTCATATTTAGTTTTTATGTAATATTCATATTGATTTAAGCTAACTTTTAAAATAAATTGCATTGACCAAAATTAGTCTTGTTAAGCTGTTTATATTATTTGGTTGGAGAAGATCTTTGATTTTTCCATTTGTTTGATTTTCTACCCAACAATTTATATCTCGACAGGATTTATCGGGATTTGATTGGAAATCCATCTGGATATTCATACAAATGTAGCTTATTCAATTACATGAATAATGTTTACTTTCTCAATGCCGCCGTTGTAAAATTTATCAACTGCTTTCACATATGAATCTAGCAGTTCATACTTATTTTCCAAAAATAGCTTGTTTGCTACTCTAATTGTTCCTTGGTCTTTCTCATCAACATTACTCGTTTTAATACAATCCGACAATTGTTGATGAAATGACTCAGAATTCAGCTGATCCCAATGAAGAGTTTTCATCATTTCACCCGAAGTGTCGCCTTTAGCGCCGTAAAGCGTCATTCCCAATGCCATATAAATACTCATCGGTGAATATATTACATTTTTGCTAAAAATAAATACAACTTTTTTTAAAACCATAGATATTTACTAAAATCTTCTTTGCATAAAGTTTTAAGTAAATCAAGACCGAATTTCTGGCAGGAAATTTCCATTAGAAACAATATTCAGAATGAACAGAAAATTTGGATTTCAAATTTATTTAGTTTATTTATGATAAAATTAAAACTAAACTCTATTATTTAAGAATTAGTATTTTTCAATTATGATTTGCTACTATTTATTAAATAAAATAGACTATTTATTTTGAAAAAAATTTTAATTTATTAGGTTTAAACAGTATCGTCTAAATATAATATATATATAAATTTTATATTAAGTTACTATCATATAAGTATTTACATTTTAAGAAAATATAAAAAAAAGTCGATAGTGGCTAAAATTTCAAGAAGTGATGTTGCCATTTGTAATTGTTGTTAAAAAAGCTTAATTTGACATCGAAAATATAACAGTGAAATCATTCGAGATTTTATTTTAAAAATAAAGTTCTATTAACACTTCGGGGGTAATCGAATTCATAGTTGTATGGGGTTTGTGGTGTGGGGTTAGTGGTGTGGATGACCTTCACCCCAAACATACAAAATAGTTTCTGCGCCCGCCAATGGTTACCCGTTGCTAGGCAACGTTGGTACTGTAACCACTGGTCACAGGACGTCCAAAGGTGAGTTCCGATATCAGAACTGCTAAGGGTTAGTCCTATGTCGGGTTCAGCGGACTGCCGTTAGAAGGCCTATGTCCGTCTTCTATTTCAGGTCCCTTTATTACTTTCTATTTACTACTTTTCGTTTCTATTTTTATTTACAAATAGTAACATAATAAACTAAACAATTTTTATTTAATGTCAAACAAATCAAATCATCATCAGACATTGAGTTTATAATCTCATTTGGCCACTCCTTAAGCGCTTCTTCGCAACCGCTCGGTTCGACCTGGTCGAGCGTGTGATCTGGGTTTCTTGTTAGTTGATTGGGCTTTTTCTTGGTCGCGATAGGCTAATTGTGCCGGAGCGAATACCAGAGGGTAAGTCACTGCACTTCCCTCCTGGCACGTTGACAAGGCGACCTCCAGTCCTTTGATTTGTGTTCGCTGCGCCTGGTTCAACACTCTTTCCTCTTTCCAGCCCTGTTGTGCGGCAGTGAGGCGCTGGTACAATGCCTTCATTTTTTCGGGTTCGGCCCAAGTGGCTGTCAGCTGTTGTATCTCTCGACTCTGTTGTAGGAGTTGTCGGTACAGGTGCTGATTTTCTCGTCTAAGTTCTTTCAGCTCTTGGTGCAATATTTTCGTGGCTTTCATTTCTAAAATTACAATATTTAAATGATTAGTCGTTTACAATATTGATTCAATCCTATTGACCCTCTCTCTTAATTAATTTTACGATGTATTATCGGCTGCGTTTCCTGCGTCTCAGTTAGTTGGGGTTAACTCTCTGGTTGGTCCAAGTTTAATGACAAAAACGTTCTATCTTTTCCTATCATTTATTATCTATAAAATAGTTGGAAGGTTATTGCGAAAGGAGTAGAAAATTTATATTTTTTTAGTTACACTAATGTCAACGTAGTTAATTTATGAAACTAGAAATTGAATAACCCGTGAGACATAAACATTTATTGTCGTCAAAACTAAAACATATCGATTCAACTCATTCATGACCATTAAAACGTTCACTCCTTCGATTGTTGTGCTTGGAATTCCACTGGGGGTGCCTGCTCGCATATGTATGATCGCCTGTTTGACGAGATCCGAGTCGATTTCGAAGTGTTGACTGCACGAGTTTCTCCGGTATCACAATTTTAGTCGGTGCTGCTATCTGCGTCAGCCTCGGGTCGTCTAACTCGAAGGACACTCCATATTCTGGCGGGAATCCATCGGTGCTCGGGATAGCTCCATTTGCGATGTCCCTGTTTACTTGAGCTAGTCGTTGTCGGGCCAACACCGCTTTCCGGTTGTACTTTCTTTCCAGCTCTTCCATCTTCATGGCCGCGTATTTGGCTCGCTGGCGGGCTTCTCGTGCTGGATTGTGGCCCGGCTCGCGCTTAATCGCGATACTTGATAACTCGATCTCTTCGGCTTGGTATTCTGATCTTCTTGGCCAACTGGAGTCTCCATAAGTGGATAACAGGTATCCGTTATCCCACAGCACTTGGCGGTATCGAGCGGCGGAAGCGCTCGGAATCTGTAGCGTCACTCGGGAATTGTTGTGCCAACATCCATGTGGGTCTCTGTGATCTAAACGTATAAAAGATTTAATTACAAATCATTTTTTCGACGTGCCTGACAATGCAAATTTTGGATGTTAGTAATTTATTCTACTTCCATAGAGTGTTGGTATGGGTGAATTTTAGTTAAGATGAAATTTGAAATGTAGCGTGCGAAATTACCTGATTGTCTCTCTTTACTAGGCATCCGAGCATCGTTCCTCGAGATCTGATCTCGTAAAGAGTCTCGAGTTCGAACGCGTCCACGATCGGTATTAGTTGATTGGTGATTCATCGAAGTTTATGCGGTATGAGATGTGAGTTTCTACTATTTTCTTTTATATTCTTAAGTTTACTTGTGAGAGCGTGGTGGGGTGAGTGAACTGACATTTAATTTATTCTTTCTCGCAGTTGAACGTTCTTACAATTTTTATAAGTTATTTATTGTTTATTATTTGATGTCGACTATTATTTATCATTCGTTCAGGTTGGCGGTGAAAGTCCATTGTTATTGATCGCTTCATCGTCTTTGTTATTATGATCTTATGTGATTAACGTCATCGACCTGTCATTCGCGTCGGATTTTTGATGATTTATTCTGCTGTAAACTCAGACTATGACCTGTCTGTAGTTTATTTAGTATACTTACAATCGAATTGTTCTCTATTGACTCTATGGATTAATATGTGATTAATCTCATTGTTAACTTGATGAATGGAATTTTTGGGTGCTTTCCATCTGAAGGATTGCTCTTATTCGCCGTCGGTGCCTCCAAGAAGACACTCTATTGCAAGTTACTCCGGAATACTGTTATTTCTGAAAAAATTTTCAATTGTACGTGCTGGTCAGGGAGAAAGCTGCTGGGTGGAATATTCGATGACAGCTATTCGATGAAGAGAATACCGAGGTTGGGAAAGAGTCTAAATCTCTACTCTGATGTTTAGTTGGGTTGTGATATTGAACTATATGGTTTGTTATTTGGGTTGGAACCTCTGATTTTATTACCTCCATCAATTTCAGGGCGTCTCTCGTGTTTTATTCGGCTATAAAGGTTCAATACTATTCGTGGGCAAATCTATTGCATTCGAAATATCACGGATTCTCTCACGAAAGCTGAGTTCTTATGTTTACATTTGTGAACTATTTGTGATATTTTGTTGTCGTTGATCTATTATCCTTGTGTGGAATTATTAATTTATTTATTCGTGTCAGGTACGGTTAATATGATTATTTTGGTCGTTTCTTATCGATTATTAGTAGCATAATATTATTATTTAACTCCTTGAATTATCCTTGGATTCGTGGGTTACATAGTTATCTTTCAATTAGTTGAAAAGGTTCAAATCTAATCATTAATTTGGTTTACCATTTATCAATGCCTAATGCCTTAATTACTACTACTTTTGTGAGATGTTAGCGGATCTATATCCTGTCGTAATTTTTCTCAGAATCAGTTAATTCTACTCTATCGTTTGCTGTTTCGTTCCTTTACTCCATTTTCTCTGGCTTCTTACTCATAATTCTTTGTTAATTTAGATTAAATCCGAGGATAATTCAAATCATTAACGCTTGTGAAATTTTACTTGATTTTTATTACATGAGTATTTAATTATGGATCATTTTATTTAATTAATTACTATCCTTCGATTACGTTACAAAAGTATTCTCGTTATAGTATGTTCTGGTCACAAATTTAGTTATAATTCCATCATTTTATTTAGATTAATTTGTTTATGTCGCGTCTAGTTTAAGTTATGGATTCAATTTCCTTAAATCAAATTAATTTCCATTTAGTTATTAAATTTATCTACATCGAATCGGTTTCAAGTCCCCACTACCCGAGCCTTAATTTTAGTCCTAAGGTTCTTGTGTTCATATTAGATTTTACGAGTGCCCACTGGACTACTCGGTGTTATCATTATAGCCAAAAGACTAGTTCTCAATCTTCCCACCGCCCCTATAATAGGTAGAATATTTACGTTCGAGATCCGTCGTTACGCACGACAGAGCTCTCACGGGCACACACTATAGGCGGAGAAATCGCACTTACACAGTGTGACTAGTTATGTTATGATTTTACTTTCTTGTGTGATGTGTGGCTGTGGGCCAGAAAAATTTCGACTCATAAAACTGAAGATTCGTTTTTCATAATACATATATTTGTTGAAACAATTTCATCATAGTTCGTTCATAGTTCATACATATCAACATACGACAAGAGGTTCCCACACATACGATCAAGTAGAGCTTACATTAAGATACTTGATTCCGCAGTATGAAAACAGTTATCGAGAGTTGCTCCTTTGAATTGCTCTGACAAAAGTAATTTATTCACTGAGTGAAAAGTGATTCAGGCTATAAAACCGGTTAAAATATAGTTAAAACTTTGTGAAAATGGATTGGTATTTATACCTGTTCTGTGACCCTAACCTTGCGTGTTATTTTTTATGCGTTAAAACAAAATTTGATCTTGCAATTATGTGTCTAATTTATTTCTAATTTATTATTATTTTTCGATTTCTTTTACAATTTACTCATTTATTTTTAATTTCAATCATTTCTGATTAAAATTATTTTATTTTTTGTTCGCTTTATTCATGAACTCTTTTAATTTTTCGTAAATTGTCACTTTTTCGGTCAAATCTTTTGTTATCGTGTTATTTCTATGTGAATTTGTGCATATCTTAGTGCGTTTGTTAATATTTTAATTTAATTTTTTGTTTTCTATTTTATGTGTTAAAATATTGTGCTTTCTCGCATTTTTAGGTGTTTATTAGATGTTTACGGGTCCGATTTTGAAATGTGCGTGTTATGTTTGCGTGCTGTTTCCAATCCATTTAAACAAAAGCTTGTACTGGCCCAACAGTGGTAATTGACCTTGACCCCATGCATATAACTGTCCTTGCCCCCCAATGGTTACCCGTTGTCGGTGAATTCGAATAGAAATTATTGTCGATCTGACTTCAAGCGTGCTTTAAACAACCGTAACGACTCCAAACGATATAAACTTTTTTGATAAATACACTTTATATCCACTTTAAAATGACACAGCGAATTATCAATCAATCACACTTAGTGCTTCTTGCGACCCTTCGGGAAGAATAGCACTTTTCGGATTAATTGGCTTTACAATCACCTGACTACTGCGGTGGGTTTCTAAGATCGGTAACTCTGATTTAGTTGCTTTGCTTTGCTTTGACCTTGCTTAATTTCTGTTTCAAATTTCTCTTTAATTCCTTTTGTTTTTCTTTGTCTTCTGCAAATTTCTTGTCTCTCGGAATTTTGTCTTTCGTAGTTTTTGTCTTTCGCAAGTTTTTTCTTAATTTTTTGTGTGTTGATTTCAATTGCGCTTACTTTTTACACTCCATCATCCAATAACACTTACTGATGTCGAATAGAATTTCTGATATCTTTTACCGTTAATTCCTTTTGGGCCTCCATAATCACTGACAGCTGTCCAGATAAATCATTTTTAGAGGTGCCCTTTCCCGGATTTCCAAACAACATTTCTTCCTTTATCTTGAAAGAGCTTTCGAAATAACGTGCAAATTTTTTCTTTTGTTTTTGTTTTCCTAAATTTGCACTTGTTAATTATAAATGACCATCTTTTATTTAATTGTCTGTTTTTATTGATTTTCTCTTATTCCCTTCTCGTTATTCGACATTTCGTTTTCATTACCTTTTTATTAAGCTCTAGAACCACATCTTAATAACTTATCATTGTTTCCCCAATCATTTTACATGTTTATTACTTATGGTGGGTTACTGGGTTTCGTTATTTGTTTAGATCATCTTATCGTTACCCCGGTAACGCCATATAAATACTTTCTAGCTACCACTCGGCACCCATTGCTAGGCAACATTGGAAATGTGTTCGAGTGGGTGGATTGTCCGCAAAAAGTGAGCACTATTACTAATACTGTAATTGCTCGGACAACCCTCGGGTTCAACGAGCTGTCGATGGAAGACCTATGCTCGCTTTGTAATGTCCCCTATGCGCGAAGGTTCAAGATCAGACTCATGTTGACCGGTAGAAATAGAACAACATTCATGTGACGCGGCGTGAATACTCATGACTTTCGGGCGGCAATTTAATATTATTTATATTTTATACTCCTACCACTTTTAAAGGATTTAACAATAATTATAATCTATATTCAATTCATAAAAACAAAACAGAGTAGATTGGACAATGTTTATGATTCCAGTTAATTTACAAACAATATAGGACACATTAAGTTAGCTTGTTAGCCAGGCGTGCGGCTCTGCGTCGGGCGCGTTCCTTACGTCCCGGCCTGTAATTGTTCGAAGGTAATGCCGATGGGGTCGCCACGGGTGTTGAGCTGTTGGCTAAATCCCGGTACGCTAATTGAGATGGGGCGAAGATAAGAGGGTAAGTCACCGCTTCTCCCTCACGACTGGCGGCTAGGGCAACCTCCAACCCTCTTATTTGCGTCCGGAGATTCTGATTCAGTTGTCGTTCCTCAGCCCAACCCTTTTGAGCAGCTGTGAGACGTTGGTGGATGGACTTGAGTTTCGCTGGGTCCACCCAGGTGGATTTCACCTGTTGAACCTCCCTTGTGAGCTGAATTATCTGCTCATATAGAGCTTTGTTGGATTGTTGGGCGTGGGATAATTCCTTTTGTAGTAATTGAACCGGTTCCATGGCTAGTAAAAAGAATAATTAAAAGGGAGAGATTTATTAATAGAGCGTGATCATATGATCTATGTTGAACCCAAACAAACCGATGAAAATCACATAAAAGTAAATAAGACTCTAACTAATCAAAAAAAAAACAATTAATTTTATTCATCATTAACTAAGGTTCATTAAATTTGCGTTCTTATCTGTTCAGGGAAAGCCTTTCGCCACCCATTCTTCGGGTGTATAGCCCGAGATGGCCATGGTTGGCCTCTTTGTATTGCGGGCTCAGACCGTGGTTGCTTGCGGGGCCTGTGTCGGAGAGACCTGTCGGGGTGCCAATAGTTGTCGGCGATCTGACCCGCCAGTAAGTCCTCCTTAACGTTCGCCAGATACTGGCGAGCTCGGACCACCTGTAGGTCCACTTGCCTTTGATGGAATTCTAGGCTTTCGAGCAGATGTCTAGCCTGCCGGTAGATTTCTTCGGCCGGGCTCCATTCTTCGGCCATCTCTTGCCCCAGATTGTCTCTGTCGAGGAACTTTGATGAAGGAAATTCGGGACATCTTTCTTGTCTATAACGGGCCCAGGCCCATCTCCACCGGTCTGCGAGAGAAATGGACACATGATCCGTCGAATTAATTGCAGATGTTGTTGGAATCAATTCCCTTGGCGTTTCTCTTCCCGGCACCACAGTCATAGAACTCGTATTTCCAAAATGCATAGTAATAATAAATTGACTGATCGGTAATCCTTCATATAAAATCATTCGAACTGGCATGGATGTGTGTGCATCCGCTGCACTACGGTTGCATTCGATAGTAGGATGATGGACTTTCGTCCAATCGGATGTTAGTTGTCGTTCAGTTGAATAAACAATTTATTCAATCACTAAATTTTCAAAATTTGGATATCGAATATGACGTTGGCAATTCCGTAAGTTTTTATTTTATCTCTTTGGGTAATAACGACGGAAAACTCACTCGTCTCATCGTCAACTTCACGATGTCACGGTGGGTGTTCCCACGTTACTTCCAATTCGCATCAAGTCGATTTAACTTTTAATTTATTTTTGTTAATATTTAGCACATTTATTTAACATATTTATCATATTTATATTTTTATTAATGTTTAATCATATTTAATTACTGCGTTAGAAAAATCATGAGGATTCTTCTCGTTTCTCAACATTGGAGGTTCTAATTTAATTAGTAATGGAATAACGGGTCCTTTAAATTACTGAATATCGTAATCGGTTTTGAGTTGGTGGTTGGGGATCAGTTACAAATCAGGAACCTGTTGGGTATTCAAATCGAAATTGACTACCTTATTTTAAGAAAATGAACGTCGGTGGGGGTGTATTCGTTGATGATATAGAGACATAATGATGGACAAAACAGATGGGTCGGTTAAGTTAACTATTCGAGTGGGTTAGGAACTTTCGTTATACTACAATTTATTCTATCTATATGCGTAAATTTTGGTTAAAAATTAATTTAGGCTGATTCAGTTTTAAACGGGATCAAATTCAATTTATGGCTGACTTTTATGAAATATAAAAGAAGGTGTCTCTAGTAGTTGCACTGAAGGGTTTGGATCTGCATAAATTTTCGGTGTTATTAGAAAGTGGGGTAGTTGATTTAATAAAATTTTAGAAGTTTTTTATTTCATTTAAAAGTTGAATTTATTCATTTAATTCATAGCAATAATTTCATATTAATTTTCATTCCCCGTAACCTTTCCCTTTAATAAGCCTTAAGCGCATATTATATTCATATTATATTTAATGAGTGCCCACTGGACTACTCGGTGTGATGATTTTGAGCTGTGCGTAAAATAATTTAGGTCGAATTTAAAGAAAACTAGAAACGAGGAAGAAGCCAATAAACCCCTTCCTTATTTCTCTTTTCTTCTATACGGAATAATATTGACGTTCCAATCCCTGCGTTCCGCACGCCGGGTCTTCATGGGCACAGATCATCGGCGATATTCCACGCACTTACACGAATCTGAATAGTATGTTGATTTTGCTGACTTGTGATGTGTCTTGGCTGTGGGCCGGAAAAATTTCGACAATAAAACAATTAATTTTATGAAAAGCAAGTTAATTTTATACATTATAAATATTTATTAATATATTAACACAATACAACAAATTACTTGCCAAAATCATTCGATAAAATAACATAAAATACATCTCCCCCACGCCGACATCCAAGCAGAGCTCTACCGAGGTTGCGAGGATGGGGCGTGGAGAGAGTTTCCAAATAAAACTTCTGCTTACCTAAAAATATTGTTGGAATAGATTTTTAAAAAATGAGTTCAAAAATTGGTTTTTGGTTTGAAAAATGGTTAAATTTTATGTGAAAATGCATCGGTATTTATACCTATTTTCTGTCCCTAACCTCGCGTGTTATTTTTGATTTAGTAAAACAAAATTCGACCTTGTTATTTTCTAGTGTATTCTAATCTTTATTTTTATTATTTTTTCAATTTATTTTGATAATTTTTATTTGAAATTTTTATTGAATTATTTCTAATTCAAATTCATTGATTTAAATTTCATTTTCATGAAATTTTCCATTTTTTCAAATTGCGGTCGAATTCCTTGGGTTTTCATGTTATGTTTGTATTTGTATCGTGCGGATCTTGTTGCATTTTGTTATTATTTTAATTTATTTTTATGTTTATTATTTTATATGTAATTCTCTTTTTCTCATATTTGATAGGGTTTAATTGATGTTTTAATAGGTTTGAGTTTTAAATTTGCATGTTATGTTTGCATGTGTGTTACCGATCCATTTAAGCATTTTTAAAGGCCGTTCGTGTTCTGGCCCAACAATTATTTTACTCTATTATTTAGGTATCCTCAACATATCTCCCCTCTTTAAAAGAAATTCGTCCTCGATTAAAATTTGACACTCAATTCCATTTTGATCATGCTGTAAGGAATTGTAATTAATTCTGCTCATAGTGTGAAATCGATGAAATACCACGTCATTTAGCCAATATCCGAGCGATGCCATCACAAGAATAGAACACAGACATCGAAACTTAAATAATGAAAGGGGTTACGCCATTGAAAATGAGTATGTTGAAGAGAGAGATAATAAACCTATGCGAAGTCGAAAAAAGCCTGATTATCTTGATAAATACGATCTCGAAACTTCATATTGATCATGAGGAAATGTTGTTTAATATTTTGTTTGAATATTGAGTTTGATATTAAATACAGATTTTCGATTACATGAAAAATCAGAACGTGATAAAACAGCACTATGATTAATCAGAACATAAAATTTTTCCAAACGATATATTAATAATTTAATTATTTAGTAATATATATAAATATAATTATTCTAGGTCAGCCATTCGAAGTAAAAACTTCAATTTATCTTCTCAATTTTCATAGTCCTGAACAACTCTTGGCACTTGATTACAAAGAGCCGAATTATTTTTTTTGTAATTTCTGAGCGACCTGTTCGAAAATTAGCTAGTATTAGTCTCTGACAAGATAAATCCCTCCTCAATCCATCTAATAGGTTCAAATTGCTTGGGTGACTACAATGGAACAGCGAATTTAAAGCGTTTTGGACAGCTTTTTGTAGCAGTATCAAAATGATTCCAAATTCGAATTAGAAAGATAGCTGATATTCCTGCAACTCTTTCATGTATATTTGTTGGGGTTGTCGGTGAATTTAAAAAAGGATTTATTGTCAATCTGACTCCAAGCGTGCTTTTAAACAACAGTAATGAACTCCAAACGATATAAACTTTGTTGATTAACACACTTTATCTCAACTTTAAAATGACACAAAGAATTATCTATTACAGTCACAATTTGGTGCTTATTACGACCCTTCAGAAAGAATAGCTCTTTTCGTATCAATTGGATTTCACAATCACTTGACTACTATGATGGGTTTCTGATATCGATAAATCTGATTTAGTTGCTTTGCTTTGACTCGAATTTATTCAATAACTTTGATTGCTTTGATTTCACTTTATTTCTTTTTCACAATCTTGTGTTTGTCTCTTTCCAACTTTCTTTATTATTTTCGTTCTCGTATAGCCTTATTTCTGCTTCAAACTTCTTTTATCTTTGATTCCAACTGCTCTTTCTATAATTTTCTGTAATTTTCTCCTTTCAATTCTTAGTCCAATGTTTTGCCTTCCTTTTTATATTCCGTCACCCAATAACACTTACTGATGTCAAATTGAATTTCCAATATTTTTTACCGATAATTTCATTTGGGACTCTATAATTACTGACAGCTGTTCAGATAAATAATTTTTTTGAGATGCCCTTTCCCGGATCCCCAAACAACATTCCTTCCTTATCTTGAAAGGGCTATCGAGATAACGTGCAAATTTTGCTTTTGTTTTTGTTTTCCTAAATTTGAACTCTTGAATTATAAATGACCTTCTTTTATTCAATCGTCTGGTTTTATTGATTTTCTCTTATTCCCTTCTCGTTATTCGACATTTATTTTTTATTCCATTTTTATTAAGCTCCAGAATCAAATCTTAATCACTTATCATTGTTTCCCCCAATCATTTTATGTGTTTATTAATTATTTTATTCCACTATTTTGGTATCCTCAACATATTGAATAGAAAATATGAAAGAATTTCGTTGTAATTGTCTTCATCGGGAAATATGGCAGTTAACAGTTCAGAAAATGTTCTTACATCTTTTATTAGCACAAAAGAGAGAGCAGGCTGAGACTTCAGCTTTAACTTTAGGTCAATATCCGACTCATACACTGTGTTTTAACCAACGCTATTGATTTTTCAAATCACACTCTGGCAAAGATGAAAGTAGCACCCTTTTATTTCTGCTTGTAGAAAAGCAAATTTAGCAGCGGACATACATGCTTTTCGAAGTCCAGCAGAATCTTTTGAGGCATTATATTTGGCAACAATATTTGCAATATAGCAAACATTCGGTTGTATTTATCCGTATTTTTTCTTTGCAAAAGAAAATGTATGCACGAGGATATGAATAACCAATCTTGGCGTGCCATGTATACGACTGATAAAACATAGTAGGAGCTTTATCAAAAGCTATGTCTCCATAGATGACATCCTTTTCTAATTCAGCGATCATATCAAGATTCCAAATTGCCATTATTCTTTTATGTATGATGCAAAATGAGGTCAGCATACTTATTTGGTATAAGAAAATTGATTGTAGTTGAATTTGGCATATGGCTGGTTTTTTTAATGTTGAAAATAACTTCGTAAAAGTGATGATTGCTTTGGTAAATGTTCCAAAATATCCATTTTCACTTTGGATAACACATTTCCTATGATATTTCTTGGAGTTGAAACAACATCCTTCATTTGTGGTTACATGCTCGCTTTCAAAAAATTCGCTTATGCTTTTTGAGTATTTGAATAATGGCAATGTTGTGGTGTATCTCCAATTATATTTTCATTATGCATATTCAAGAATGCCTTGTACTTGGCTCTAAAGTAGATTCTGAATCTTCATTTAACTACTCCATCCGCGTTTTCTCTGTACTTGGTGTATTCAAATCCTTGGTGCTGTAGAACTCGATTTCCTTTTATTTATTTGTATTTGAATAACAGGATTATGACACTCTAAACCGTGTACACATATTCTAAGATGGTTAATTTAATTAATATGGTAAATTTAACTTAATTTAATTAAATTTAGATGTCACTACATACATATAGCTAACCACTTGGAGAGAACGGGGCGTGAATTGATTGATATTTTGTTGATGAGGTTGGAAGGTTTCGCCTAAACAAGGTTGACAGTTTTGTAGTTTATTCGTCTACAATGATAGTTATCCTTTTTTTCTGGATGTTAAGACCGATATATGGAACTATATGAAATTTGGGCATTTTCTCAACAGCCAGACGTATTTTGCACTTTTTATGACTGTTGTAAAACGCAAGTGTAGCCTGTTCAGGGGTTTTGGTTTAGTGTTGAAGTTTTTGAAATAATTCTTTGTTGTTTTCAGATTTCCGTAGTTTGATTTTACGTTTGGATAAATAGGTCTTTAACTAATTGCTGGGTGTTGATGGGTAAAAAGAAATAAGGTTGGTGAACACTTCCAAAGGAATGCCCATCAGATACGCGCAAAAGAAGATATTACAACTGGATTAATGTCTTGAATGACGCTGTAGAATGTATTCAAATGGGCGGTTTTCAGTAAAAGCAAGCAATGTCACCATGACTGGTATTAACCTGGCAAACCACTTCGTCCAATAGCTACCATAGAAGGTATTCAAGCTCATTTTATTTTAAGGTCCCACTATCAGATTTTTAGTTCAAGCAATATCATTGATAAAAACAAAGAATTCTAGATAATATTTTAATAAAAATAACATAAACAAAATCGCATGTTAGTATGTTGTCTTCAAACTCAAAAAATAACAAAATCATCCACTTACTTCAAATTAGCTCCAAATTCATCAAATAAAAAAATAACTATGAGAACAAAGTTTAAATGTAATTAGAAACTTTAATAAAAAAGAATCATGAAAATCTGACAACTCGGGGAAAAGTGATGAAAATTGGTATAAATGTGTAGGTATTTTGTTTTACTGAATCAAAAAAATGCTTAAAATTCTATCATATATAAATCAATGTCAAATCGACAAAAATTTACACATGAATTTAAAATTTTTCACAAGTGGTGAGGTTTTGGTCGGTGACCTTGTAACCCAAACATACAAAATCTCCTGCCCTAGGCAACGTTGGTATTATAATCAATGGTTATGAGACCGCTAAAGCCCGGCCTTATATTGGGTCTAGCGATAAAGTGAATATTCCGTCTGCTGACGTACCTCGCAAGCCGTGTTGTGTCCGGGCTCTCGCTTTACTTCCAAGCTTGGCAGTTGAACTTCGTCGTCCAGTGACGTGGATGTAATTGGCCAATCGGATTCACCTTTCGTAGCCGGAGAGTATCCCATAAGGCCTGCTACTTCCTTGGTAGGCTGTCATAATTGAGCGTTTTCTTGCAGGCCCATTTACGTCGAGCGAGTTTACAGTCTTTGTCTGTCTAGTAGCTTCCTTTTATTTTTACTATTAAATACATCGTGCGTTCTATATTTATACCAATCAAGATCCGAGTAAGTCAGCATGTTTATTTACCTTATTTTGTTTATCGTCAACTGATTTTTTTAAAGCTAATATTAATCTTATTTGCAATTCATTCACATTGGCTCAGAAAAATAATGAATTCTCTATATAATTTGTTAAAAGATAAGAATAAAATATCATTTAGCTGTTCGGGTATTTAGTCATTTGGTCACCATTGGTATTTGTTGATTTTCGAAACTTCGTCCGGTAATTATTGTGCTTGCCATTACTCTCATGAACTCGTTTAGACAATGTTAATTTAACGTTGGCTCGGACTTCAGATATAATTCGTAACTCTGCTTGAATTTGCCTGGTGTTTACTTTGATAAATATTTCTGCATTAATATGTAGTCTATTTAAATGATTTTATTTAAGTCAGTGGTGAATTTGTATTGATTGTGTGGTTTTAAATATTATTAGTAGTGGGATGTGTCACCGCTAGATCATGTCACCGCTAGATCGTGTCACCGCTGGATCAACCCCCCGGGGGGGTAAAAAAAAAATTTTTGTAAGTCTAAAAGTACAAAAAATTTTTAAGACAAAGACAATGACTCATTCAAGGTCATTCAAACAAAGACCATGAATCATCGAAAAATTTCTCAAGGTCATATTATTTTTAAAAAATTTTTGTATTTAAAATTACTACTTATAAAAAATAAGTTGTTTTAATTATTAATATTTTTTAATTTTTTATTCTATTACTTATTTTTATAAGTAATGTTTTAACTATCACTTATTTTATTATTATTATTATTGTTAATATATAATAAAAAACCAAGACATGTACAACAAAAACTTTTATTATAAAGAAATAATTCTACTATAGTTAAATTATCGAAGAGATTTATTCAAAGCCCATTCCACATACCTCCGATATCGGGCCGCACAGCAATGACATCCATCACCACATGGATATTCAGGTTCCATATCTTTTGACAATTTGTTTTGCTTGACATCCCACAGGAACTCGTCGATTACGGTAAATATCCATATTGACGTATAATTAAAGACTAAATCTGGAATTATTGATTTTGGCTTATTCTTCAATATTTCATTTATTTCTGGATAATAGAATTCCAGACGTTCTTTAATAACTTTAAAATAATCATCTATCAAATAGTTAATAATAATAATATTTAGTAATTATTAATTACCATAATGTCTAATTTCATTCATAGCTTGAACTGCGCTTGGTACATTCATTATAATGATTAAAATTGAAAAAAAACAATTACTTTTATACTAATTTAGATCAATGAGAAGTTAAACACACACACAACCTTTTAGCTATAAACAATAAATATTAATTTATATAGATCTGAAAATGATTAAAGAAATTATAATAATAATATTAGTTTTTAATATGGTCAACTCAATTGCTGTAACCGTTCAAGGTAAAAAATTAAACAAGATAAGTATGTCCTGATACCGCAGTATTGATGGATGTTTTGTTTATGATAGATAGGCCTAGATATTTTAAAACTCCAGTCAAAAGATTATCTGAAAGAATGAGTAATTTAGAATTCCGATTTGAACATACATATGAGACTTTAAAAAGAGCTAAAAACGAATTATATGATGATATTATATATGTTGGGCTCAGAGCCACAATTTAAACAAAAAATAAAAGTGAAAAAGATGGAAGGAATCACTGCACACAAACATGCACCGCATCAAGATATTAAAAATTAATGAAAAACATATTAATTAAAACAAAATAAATATATAACAAAATTAAATAAAAACAAATAACTAATAAAAATCATGAGAAAGCAAGACAGCTGCAGAAGGAAACATATAAAAAATAAAATAAACTGCCAAAACCTTGCAAAATAAGGTTTAGAAAAAACATAGGCAGAAGCGGCGACCAGAAAACAAATAAAAAAGGGCAAAAATAATATTATCAAAAAATAACAGTAAAAATAAAATTCGAACCTAAACTGAATTATATATGAAAAAATAAAGAAAAATATACAAAAAATAATAAAAATAAATCTTAAGTAATAAAATAAATAAAAAGCCCTAAAAATGGCGAAAAATCGCCTATTGGTCGCACACATGCATGCAAATAGTATAAATACAGTGATGAATTTCATAATTTTTAACCTTTAAAAAACCTTTTAAAAACTTCGGTGCAAATTTGTGACAACTATTTACTCTCTTGAAAATTTTTCGGAAGTAAGGAATTTGTTTGTAACTTTGTAATTTTATATGTTTACGTTGTAACTATTTTCCGTAAAATTAAATGTCTCATTCTATTTTGCTTAATTACCATGTTAATTAATTATATCTATATCTATAGTCCGACCCATTTAATTTATTATATAATACGGTATCGAAATAGAAGGTCCATGGGACGGATCTCGGGCTAACTAGTGGGTGAAAACCCTTAGTTGGGCTCGCGGGTCATGCCTCGTGGACCCCTCGGCAGTCCGCAGTCGGGTCTGGCGAATAAATGCACAGGACCGCTACGCAGGGCGCCGTTGTACACTCGGGGCGGCTACTGAAAAGTGGCCGGAACGAGTCGAAA
Organism: Schmidtea mediterranea; assembly: GCA_022537955.1. Taxonomy (NCBI): domain Eukaryota; kingdom Metazoa; phylum Platyhelminthes; order Tricladida; family Dugesiidae; genus Schmidtea; species Schmidtea mediterranea. Next base: position 274,093,853 of record CM039679.1, read on the forward strand.
TAAAATCAGGGAAGATGCGACAACAGAGTCAAGGGGAATTTAGGCAGAATCGTACATCGATCATACTGAATTTTTTTAATTCTCGGACCAATTTGCAAGGGAATGGGTAGTAGGGTTAAGTATAGGAATAGTGGGATGTAGAATGAACCAGATTCAAGTAAAAGAGAAGTACATCAGTTAATTGAACCGCACGAATCGTCACAGAAAGGAAAATCATAGAAACGATAGCCGGTGGGAGTGTCAACACGCGTGAACGCCCTAATTTTTACCCGCAAATCCACTAGATAGACTCCAGAATCAGAGAATTGTTACACGATATAAAACATAAACCTTACACAATTTTAGTTTGAAAACGTACAAATCAATAACAACTGCGCTACGTACGATAATGTCAGTCACGCTTAAGTGCACCTTAAGTATTTGAATAGTGATTCTGAACGATCAACTAGTCTAAACTGAGTTAGATTCGTGATAGAGGTGTTCCGACCCGTCTAGACGGATAAATTACACCACATTATATTGAGATAAAAATCTTGACATCAATCGGGATCCAAGTTTTCACGGAAAATAAAATAAACCTACAAATTTAACAAATATATTTAAATATCACGGGGGAAATGGACATAAACGTTAATATTGAGTGACAGTTCTCTGACCATCAATTAATCTCAACGAATTATAAAAATTCTCCGTGTAAAGGCCCCTAGGGGGGTACGCAAATAATTTACTTCAACCATAGAGCACATAAAGATAGTAACATTTTAATTAAGGGATAACTATTAGTTAATTTATAGTGAAATAAATCGTATTGATAATAGTTAATTTAACACCAATTAATGGACGGAGTATCTGGAGTTACACAAAATTGATAATAATAGTGATCCAGCAATAATTAATAATTAAACTGAAACGAAATAAATAAAATAATATTAACAGTAAATTTTTAATAATGAATGGTGAATTTTCTAATAGCCTACACAAAACCAGGGGTAGCCGAACAAGATTATACTTGACGGATAAATTAAAAGGAATTAAGCAGACTAGTAATAGTAAAATTACCGATAATTAATCATTAGCCGGTAATAAAGCACTTAAACCACGATAAGAGATCCCATGAAACCCACCGACTGGATCACCATAGAATGAACAGAAAGGATATTAACCCCGTTTAATAACGATGAAGGGTCACGTTTGAATGTAGTACGGGGAAAATCTACAAAAACAAGAGCCCCTCCATAAAATCGCTATCCGGCCCCTCACCAATGTTTCCGCATTTTATTACTACTGCACCTCTCATAGAACCTCACTTTATTTTTCTTTGTCTTCCTTTCTGCAGGATGGATGATAATGACAATACTAGATTGAATGGGTTGCCAAGAATACCCCGGCTTCCCCCGTCGATCGTGGCTGTCCGCCATCAATATGAGGAACTGAGGCAGAAGCATGAAACGCTCCAGGCCAAGTACGATCGGATAAAGGGCACGTGGGCCCCGCCCGATGTCGTCAAGGTATTACGACAAAAAATCGAGCGGCTCACTCGAGCGCGAGATGAACTAATTACGGAATCCAGAGCTCAGCGACTCCTCATCAAGGAGCAGTCAACCGCACTCCGCCGTGCGTTTACGGATACCGAGCTCCAGGCTTGTGTCCCAGCAAGTATCCGAGCTAGGCAATTAGAAATCATACCTGTTTCCCACCTTCCTGTCTCCAATGAACTGCCTTCGTCCTCAGGCTCTAGGAACCCAATCCATGAGATTCTCAGTCCGTCCGTCGAGCCGGTTGACCCTCAACCTCCCGTTAGGGACGCAGATAGTGCTGCCATAACTCGGACACGCCGGCGACCAAATCGAAATCGGCGACGTCGCGAGCGACGCCGACAAGCGGAAGGGGTGCTCACCGAATTAGAGCCCGCCGAGGCCTCCAGTCCTATCAACGATCCGCCTCCGCCTTATCAGGAGTTCGAGTTCCCGGAGTTCGACCCGGACATCCTCTATGCCCCCAATCTAATCGGCCAATCGCCTGCCCGGTCGATTCATATTAACCTGACCGACGAAGACCCGGATTCCTTCCCGGTCGCCCAAATTCTCGATGGGCTAGGACTCGAAATAGAAGACATCGCCGTTCTCTCGGGCGAGGTGCCTAACACCACCGCTTCGCAAGAAATCGCGGGTCCTTCGACTCGGAGAGAAGAAAACCGATTTTCGAGCCCCCCTCCTTACCGGCCAATGAAAAGAAAGTACTTCCCGACAGATATCGACGGAGAAGATTAACGTGAAAATCGAAAATTAGCCTGGCGTAGTTAAATGGCTAGCGTGAATTTTTCATCCTTGCCAAATTATTATTAGTAAATATGAATAAACTCTTCTGATTTTGTAATTTTACTTGATCGATAATATGATGTTTCCCTGTTGTTTTATTTTCATGTTGAGATTGACTCAGTAATTTGATTTCGTGAGAGGTGTGGTGTAGATGGAAGGGATAAACTCTGGTGAACTGGAAATGGGAATTAACGGCCATTCAAGATTTTCTCTCCGGGGATTAACACACAACGAGAACCACTACACGAAAGCGTAAGCCCTTCTAACGGCCGCGAACAACTCGGGAAAGACGAAGGTCCTTCGAGGAGTAGTGCTAGAAATGGTGCTCACCTGCTCGAATGACGTTCGGCCATCGTGTACGGTACCAAAGTGATTTCGGTCACGGGTACATGATGGTTATTAAAATCGTGCGACGCATTGGGAGTTCTCCCTAGTCAGTGATGATGAAAATCCCATCAGTATAACGAGTGAAACAATGAAATTTAATAACTCCTGTGCGTCCAACATATATCTAAATAAGACCATTGGGATTATCAAAAATGAATTAAGAAAATCAATATTAGAATTGAAAGAAAATCGCAAAGTTAATGAAAAAATGATGAATCAAGTTCAATATAGTATAAAATTATATTCTAATAAAACAACTGATCAGTTCAATCGTATAATGAAATTACAACAACCAGTTAAAAGTTAAACAAACGGTGGATGGTCAGCGATTATTCATGTTGCCGCAGAAGCCAAACGTTCAGATATTTATATCGTAAATTGTAAATTTTTATAAAAACTATTAACTGTAGCATCGGTTTTATATTTATGTAATAAAGTTTATCATAGATTTTAATAAACATTTCTTTGTTATTATTATTAATAAAAACTATATTTTAAAAGATTTATTGATTATTACATATACATTCTTCATCACCACAATATTCTGTCATTATATTTTCTATAACATGATCAAAACAAGTCTTAAATTCGGTAGGCTCAACTTCATCATTGATAATTTCGGTATCTGCAGTATCTTCAGTATCATTAATAATTTCAGTATCTTCAGTATCATTAATAATTTCAGTATCATTATTAATTTCATTATCAATTTCTCCATCGTCATTCTGACATTCAGAATCACAACATGAATCTTCTTTACTCAATGCTTCAACTAGAGTCAACTTATCTCTAATTTTTACACCGGTTATTTCTTCGAGTTTATCAAACAAAAAGTTTATTAAATATTCTAAACGAAATTAATTAATTATTTTATATTTTATATTTTACCTTTTACAGACATCATTTTTAAAACTATTTTAAAACTAATTATAATTTGTTTATAGAATAACAAAGAAAACATTAATACATTTATTAAACACTAAACATTAAAATATACATTAAAATAATTGTGAAAGTCTAGCAGTAACAATTTTCCAGATTGGAGAAAGCACATCATTTTGATCAGCTTTATATCCTTGGATTGCTATTGTTAAATACCAGTTTTTCTGTTCTTTGAAACCTATTTCTGTAAATGCATCATAATATCTGGTATATTGACTGGTGAAGAAAGCATTTCATTAAATTTTAAATTGGAATTGATCTTTTTGAAAACCGTATCAATATCCTTGATATCTATCATTGAGAGAGTCCCAGCGAGAGATTGAAATTGAGTTTGACTGGATTTGCCAATTGCATATTGATAGGTTCCTTTAAAAAATACATTTTATAATTGTGGAACATCTGAACTGGTTGGACACTGATAGCACTTATTTTCTTGGTCATGTTTGATTTATGATCTTTATAAGGTGGTGACGAGCTTTTATACCTTTGACAGATACTGATTAACCAATCAGAATAATGCATATTTCTATTATTAATTATAACAAAGGCAGTGCATGATAAGTGCATGATAAGTGCATGATAAGTGCATGATAAGTGCGTGACTGCATACATACACAAAACTGAATAAAGAAAACCCATACGTATATGATTTTATATGCATTAAAATTTCTCAAGGTCATTTAAAATTTCTTTATATGATTATTATTAATATCATGTTTTATTATTATTATTATTATTATTATTATTATTATTATTATTATTATTATTATTATTCTATTATTATTCTATTATTATTGTTACCATAAAATAAAACTATAATAAATAAAAATATTATCAACAAATAAAATAAAACAAAACAAAAATCAAAATTCTAAACATTTATTTTTGTAAAAGTTTCATTTTTTGTAAGTTTCTTACCGAGTTTGTTATATTCCACTCAACATATCGCTGATACCGAAAATTGCAGCAACTGCAACCCAGAATACAAGGGTATTCCGTTTCCATTTCCTTTACAATGCGGTTGATTTTATTTTCCCAAAGAGCTTGCCTAATTAGCTCGGAAATCATAATTCCTGATTCTTCATATATTGCCAGTTCGATCATTGCTGGCTCCTTGATATTCAAAATTTTCTTCATTTGAGGATAATAATGAATAATTCGGTCAATTACCATTGGGCATATGTGTCTAAATAAATAATAAATAAAAGAAAATAAATAATAATAATTTACCATATTGACTGGTATTTTTCTTCTGCATATTTTTCTTCGGTGTAGTATTTTCCATTTTAAAAATGAAATGAAATGAATATGCAAGTTGTTTTAATCAATCATTAGCCAATCAGATGTTGACCAATCCCGTGATTTCATTTTGTATGTCACAAACAATATTTTTGTACTCTAGATTTCGCAACTCTAATATGACTATTTTGCCACTGGCAAACACGTTAACACACATTGGGTTGTATTTTAAAAGCCTCAGTGCAGGAAATAATTCTGGCTCGAACATACAAAGACATTTTGTTGACATGTTGTATAGATTGATAGATTGTCTCATATCCATGGTAACCGTAATTGACTGTATTTTAATATCATTTATTCTATATTGTAATTTATTGACGTCTAAAGGTTTCTTGCATCCCATGATTCTGCATTTGCCGGATTTGAAAAATATTATAGGGTATTTTCCACTCCTATCTACAATTTGCTGGGGTTTACCAATCGGAAACGTCATTTTTGACACATCGAAAGTTCCTTTATAATTTATATTCGATAACATAATTAAACAATAAAGAAATATTAATCTATATATATATGATTTTTTAGAAAGAGTTCATTAAATTATATAATATAAACAAAAACCTATAATTATACAAATTAATAATGGAATTAAGAAATGATGCAGTATATCAAATCGTCGGCCCAAGTGGTAGTGATAAAACTATGTTTGTGTGTAAATTACTGAAATCTAATTTATTTCAAACAAAATTCAACAAGATTTATTGGCATAGGGGTGCAGATGAAGAACATGGATTAACTCAAGATAATTTCAGTAAATTGAAAAACATGAAAATAGTAAAGGGTTTAGATAAAAACTGGTCAAGTTGTTTAAGGAAAGGTGATGTCATTATTATCGATTATTTGTATCTGGAAGCTAATAAAGAAAAGGATTTTAATAATTTATTCACAAAAATCAGTAGACATGTTGGTGTTACTGTGATCTTTATTACTCAAAATCTATTTCATCAGGGTGGCGCACATCGAACAAGGAATTTAAATGTTCAATATTTAGTTATTTTCAAGAATCCTAGAGATGCAACAGTTATTGATTTTTTTGCTCGACAAGCATACCCTAATAATCGTAATTTTCTCATCAGTGCATTTCAAGATGCTAAAAATTCACCACATGGATATATATTTCTTGATTTCACACAACAATGCAATGACGATTTACGGGTAAAAACAGATATTTTCAATAAAGAAGGTGCCATGGTATATAAACAAAGTTGAAAACATTAATATGTAACAATGTTTATGAAATCCAGGCTTAAAAATATCCGAAAACTTGGACAAAGTATTAAAAAGAAAAACAAAGTTCCACCAAAAATCAGTTATACACCATCTAAAAAAAATAATAACCGAGAATTACCCTGCGATGAATCTAATTTTGAAAAACATTATTAAAAACAGTAAGAAAAAAGTTAAAATTGTTAAAAATCATAGGAGTTTCCCATATTTTAATGCATTGTTAAAGGCTTTGAGTATGAAAAGAATGTCTATTTTACAATCATTTCCAACTTTTGTTGTCGATGATTTACTCAAAATTCTATTAAAAGTAGTCAGGGGTAAAATTAAAATCAGTAAATCTAAAAAACTAGTATTGAATAAACATCGTAAGCCTTTGTTATCACTAGTAAATAATAAAAATCGTCAGCAAATGAGAAAAATCATATATAAACAACAAGGTGGTTTTATTGGAGCAATGTTACCATTAGCATTATCATTATTATCACAATAAACGATGGGGGATTCATTACCTAATGTTAAATTAAAATTTAAATCATCTTGTTGTAATGGAGACAATTTGGACGAACCCAGAAGACGAAGCAGGTTTCGGTGGAGTGGCAAAGTTAAAGAAAAGAGTCCCAAAGTCGAAAAAGGAAACGCAAAAGTGGTTGTCAGATCAGCTTGCGTACAGTTTAAACAAACCAATGCGGAAAAGATTTCCAACGAGAGCTTATAAGGCATTCGGAATTAATGATTTATGGCAAATGGATTTGATGGAGATGATACCGTATTCGAAGATTAACAAGGTTTATAAATATATTTTAACGTGTATTGATGTTTTCAGTCGTTTTTCCCACGGTGTACCAACAAAGACAAAATCTGCAGAGAAAATATCTAAAGCAATTAATAATTTATTTAAAAATGGGCATCCAGACAATTTGCAAACCGATTTAGGTATTATTATTATTATTATTATTATTATTATTATTATTATTATTATTATTATTATTATTATTATTATAGGCAGAGTTTTACAATAGTAAAGTTAAGCAAATCCTGGATCGTCTCAAAATAAATCATTATTCTGTACATTCTCAATACAAAGCCGCACACGTTGAAAGATTTAACCGGACATTGAGGGATAGATTGAAGAAATATTTCGTGCATCAAGGTAATAAAATATGGATAAATGTATTACCGAAAATACTTGTTAGTTATAATAACTCATAGCTCGAAAACATTAGCTAAATCAGTACGGTCTAAAACAGTTGCTATTATAAAACCAAAATATAAAGTTGGTGATCACGTTAGAATTAGTAAAATATCTGCTTCACCTTTCATCAAAAATTTCGATAGTAATTGGAGTGATGAAGTATTTCAAATTAATAATATTAATACTAAACAGAGTCCTGTAATGTATGTTATTAAAGATAGTGATAACAATGTAATACAAGGGAAATTCTATGAACAGGAATTACAAGTTATATCAAACCTACAGTGTTCAGAATTCAGAAAATATTGAAAACTAAAATGGTGGGTAAGGATAAACAATACTGTGTCAAATGGCATGGATATCAAAAACCCTCATGGATATCATCAAAAGACCTAGTAAAATGAGTTTCTATACAATTTTACCGAGTAATAGTTGCCCACTAATCCATCCGGAAAATCAAGCAAGTAAATTTATGGTTGATCTTCAAAATCCCATTTATTTACATGGAAATTGGGAAGTTGCTTTGCAAGACTTTACATTTGTGTACAATACATTCCCATTTTATAGTCATTGTAAAATCGGTTACAAGAAGCGTGTTCCCAAAACCTGTATTGGTATTTTCTCAATCAATAATTTTGAACGATATTGTCATATTCCGAATCAGATTTTAGATGAAAATTGTGGCATGTTTTTCAAAGATGGATTGAATGTTAGTTGTGATTATAGTCCATTTACAATAAAGTTTGAAAGTATTGAGGATGCCAAGCGAATGGGTTGTGATAAGCTTAGCATTGTTGTTCCTGGTACTGAATACCTAATACGTTTCAAAACATTTGATGAGAAAAGTGTAACGATCGAAAACATCAAAATATCTGTATCATATATTAATGAGGTGGAAGATACATTTACATTTACTAATGATTTATATATTGAAACACTTGAAGAATTACATAAATATATTTCATTCAATTGTTTACATATATTTAAAACTATTGAATTTGTTAAAGATGGAATATGTAAATTCAGTCTGAATAATAACATTTGTGAAGTTACATTTGATAAAAATTTGGCTAATCCATTGGGATTAGATAAGCAAACATATAGGGCAAGTGCTTTTGGTGTACGCAAACCAAAAATAATAAAACTTCATAGGCAAATGTTCATATATACTAACATCTTCGATCCTATAATTGTTGGTGATTCTTTGGTTCCTCTATTGAAATCTGTGTGGGTTGATAAACATGATCAGGATGAAGTTGTCAATATAAATATCGATAATCCCATGTACTTACCGGTATCAACAATATGTATAAGCAATATAGAAATAAATATTCGTGATGATAGCGGTAAATTTATTGAATTTAGTAAAGATACAAAAACTCATTTGACATTACATTTTCGTAAATTAGATGGCCAATAACGATATTATTAGTATGTATAGTGGTAGTCAAAGTGGTAGCGAATTACCATATTTTATTGGTAAACAGTATGGATCAGGATGGTTGAAAACTATCAGTAGATTTGCAATTCCTATTCTTAAACGCCTTGGTAGTTTTGGTATGAAAACTGCTAAAGATGTGATAATGAATGATCAGAAAATATTACCATCGCTGAAATCAAATGCATTATCCGAGTTAGTGAAAGTTCTACCTAATGTTGCAGGTATGTTTCATAAACAAGAACCTGCACCGACTCAAAAACGTAAAATATAAACAAACGAATGAAAGGACATGGAACTATATTTCAAAAATGATTTGTGGTAAATCTGAATTGTGCTTATTTGATAGACCATCTCCCCAAGCAGTAATTGAAATGGGGGCCTTTGAAGATGTATTTCCGATCAATTCTATTATGGATAGTAGAACTGATATTGAATTTTATATTAATGGTTCCCAAACTGAATATTTAGATTTGAACGATACATTGTTAACTGTTCAGATCAAAGTTGTAGATAAAGATAGAAAACCGTTGGGTGAATCTAGTGATGTAATACCAAATAATTTCTTGTTTCATAAACTTTTTAAAGATGCAGTTCTCGGATTTAATAATATCAAGATTGAGAGTGGTAACAGTACATATATTCACAAAGCTCTAATAGAATTTATTATAAATTACAATAGCGATACTAAAAATACATGTTTAACTCCTATGGGTTATGGTAGTGATGACGATAGGAAAAAGTAGATTAAGGGTTCGAAATTATTTACCATGTGCTCATTATTACAACTCGATTTAATGGATCAACCGAAATATTTACTCCCAGATGTTAATGTACACATTAGATTAAAAAGATCAGAGTCGACATTATCACTAACAAGTGCCACCACAACACCAATTCTTCAATTAGTTGATGCAAAATTATTAGTGAGAAGAGTTCGTGTTGAGCCCTATGTATTAGCCGGTCATCAACTGGGGCTTAATTCTAAACATGCAATATATCCATTGAAAACAAAGGAAATTGTTCAATTTGCAATTGCTAAAGGGTCAGCCTCTTTTTATAAGGAACAAATATTTGGAGATAGAAGAATGCCCAACTTAATTCATAAATTTCAATATGGCAGGACAAAATAATATTTTAAGAAGTCTTCTAACTTCATCCATTGGTAATTTTTATTTATTATTTGTTATTTATTACTATTAAGCTTTTAGTAAATTTCGACTGGTTCGATGTAACCGAAAATGAGGATCTTTTGGATTTGGATGACGTTTTTGGTAAAATTTTATTTGTTTGTTAAATGATTTTATTAATAATTTTGTAGATCGTAATAATAATAATGTTGAAAAAATTATTATTGAAGATACTCCCACTTCAATTAATGAAGATGTTTATGAGGTTATATCTATCGGTAAGTTTAATATTTATTTATTTTCAAAATATAAAAAACATTTCAGATGATGATGATATGATTCCGGCAACTTACCCAATAATTATTTTGGATGATATAGTGGATGATGCCCCCACTTGTATTGATGTTGACGATTCATCTGATGATAATATTGATGCAGATTTATGTTAGTAATTTATTTATTTTAAAACTTTATTTAAATATATTAATTAATTATATTTTTAAAAATGTAACGAATTTAAATAAAATTTTGAAAAATTATGAAAAGTAGAAGATTTTGTGAAAAGTTGATTATTGAAGATTTTATGGAAATTATTTAATAGCGAAGAATTTATGAAGATTTTATGAAATCATGCAGAGTTGATTCTTAACTAATTCTAGGGAATGATTTCTGTAAATAATAAAAGGTTGTTTTTATTAAATTTTAGGTTAATAAATATCTATTCTTTATTAATTATAAGAAAAAATAATAATAATAGTCTACAGCAAGCATTGAAAACGATATTCATTTTATATTATAATAATACTTATTTGATGTGATAATAATAATCTGCAGTGAGCATGCAGCTATATTTTGAAAAAATGATACTTATTTTATATGATAATAATAATAATATTTTATGTGATAATAATAATAATAATAGTCTGCAGAGGAAATATTTTGAAAATGATATTCAGTTTATATGATAATAATATTTATTTTATATGATAATAATAGTCTACAGTAAGCATGTAGCTATTCGCCCTATAATTTGTTAATAATAATAATCTGCAGTGACATGCTATTTACCCTATAATTTGAAACATTTATTATTAACAGGTCTTTATGTTATAAACTTGCATAATAATGAATGATTCGCGAATGTTACAATATTTATGCAAAACAATTGCAAAGACATGTCTAATACATTTGACTATATAAGAATTATCATTTAATATTATACAAGTCTTTATGTTATAGAATTGTATAATAATGAAAGATAATTTTATGAAGTATTGTAAAATAATTATGTATATATATATTATTTTTTAATACAAGTTTTTTAATTTATTATTATTTTATCAGGTAAATTTTACCCAAAATATTTCATGATCTCAAAGACTCATGGTGAAATATGTCACCAAAAAATGAAACAATACTATGTCCATAGATTTAATTGCATTAGGTTTTTTATTTGCCCTGTATGCAAAACATCCCAGTCCATAAAATACAAAGCTTTTTATAACATTCACAAAGACCATTTAGATTCATTTAAAATAATTAAAAAGGATCTGTTTCGTATCAGTAATAAAAATAATGTAAATATTATGAATATTATAAATAATATACACCCAACAAAAATAACTAAAAATAAAAGACCTGCTGAACATAGGCCATCTAAAATACCAAATAAACTTATAAAAATCGAAGTCATTGAAATCAGTGATGACGAATCAATTAATAATGTAGATATTATAAATAATGTAGATATTGATATTATTACAAATGCAGATATTATAAATAATGCAGATATTGTAAATAATGTAGATATTATAAATAATGTAGATATTATAAATAATGTAGATATTGTTATTAATACTATTAATCAAGTTGGTGGTTCATTAGAACCTATAATACAAATTAATTTAAACGGCGCAATTAAAACAATTAAATTTAATACATCAGAGGCGCGACTGATAAAAATAATGTTAACTGAGAGAATCAGTTCTAAATTAATTGATGAGATTGGAAAGATGGGGGGTGATGTTAAAATTCAATTTTCTGTTTTAATACAGTTTGAAAATGATGGGGAAATCCGCGATAATTATTTTTCCAACAACGCAGAAAAATTTTCAGATAGTTTTTATCTGAAGGAGTTAATAAACTCAATGAAAAAATAGAAAAGTTCACCCATTTAGGCAGTGGATGGAGAGTAATCAATATTTTAGAAATAGATTTTATACTTACCAAATTTTCCCCAATTAGTCGTTTATCAGGTCATCGATATATTCAGACTCCTTCTGCTATTGCATCTAAAAAAGCTATTATAAATGTTAAAAATAGCGACGATAAATGCTTCCTTTATAGTATTCTGGCAATTCTTAAAAATGATTTAATTTTAGAAAATCGGACTAGACCTGCAAAATACACCGAGTTTTTAAACGACTTAGTATATGACGAAATTACGGATTGCCCAATGAAATTAATAAATATACCCAAATTTGAAAAGAAAAATGACAGTTTAAATTTAGCAATAAACGTCCTTTCTTATACTCCAACTGTGATAATTGACGAGGTTCCTGATAATTATGTCTTCCATCATCCTCATTTAAGTATAATTCATCGTTCAAAGGTCATTGGTGGAACACCTATTTATTTGCTTTTATTAGAGAAAAGTGATAGGAATCACTACACCGCGGTGAGTGATCTGAATAAATTAATGAATTTTCATCAGAATCCTGATTGTCCAGTTCAAATTAGATGCAAATGGTGCCCACACTGCCTAAATGGTTTCAGGCTGGATAATGCCTTTAATAAACATGTAGCTCTATGCGCTAAAAATCAGACGGGTACAACCCTTTACACATTACCCGATAACAAAAATTTGAAATTTGAAAATTTTTCTAAAACCATCACCCCTCCCTATGTAATTTATGCCGATTTCGAGTCGGTTTTACCACCTGATGTTAGACATCACCAAATTCATATGCCTAGTTCAGCAGGCCTTTTACTAATAAATAACTACACAAAAACACAACAATATTTTGAAGTTTATGGACCTGACTGCATTTCTTTATTTCTTAAAAAAGTAGAGGAAATTGCTGTCACAATTCTCCTACCTTATTATGATGTTGAAGGGAAAAAGTTGATAAGTTTTATGTCTTTCGCTGAACAACGAGAATTTAAATCATGTCGAACTTGCTATCTTTGCAAGAAACCAATTGTAAATCCTGCTAAAGACCATTGTCACTTTACAGGTAAATATCTTGGTGCAGCGTGTCGAAAATGTAATTTTGCACGTAGAATATATAAGTTGCTTCCGATAGTGTTTCATAATTTAAAAGGTTACGATCTGCATCATATTTTAAAACATGGTCTCAACGGTTTTCATTCTTGGAATTTAGACATTATCCCTACCTCGACTGAAAAATTTATATCTTTAATTGTACATATAAAAAATCTGGCTGTTAGATTTATAGATAGTATGCAATTTGTAAATTGCTCTTTATCTAAGGCTGTAAAAACTCTTACTACACTACCTCTTACTACCTCTGCCTTTCTTGGTTCTATGATAGATTCTAAAGGTATATTTCCTTATGATTATGCCGCATCTTTTGATGTTCTTGAAACTACTTATGAATTGCCTCCTAAATGGGAGGGTGTGACAGATGATGAGTATGCGACTGCTGAATTGGTTTGGATGCAACAAAACTGTGGTAATTTGCGTGACTATATGATGCATTATTTAAAAGTTGATGTATTCCTACTCGCTGATTACTTTCAACAGTTCCCTGAAAAGGCCATTGCATACAATGGTCTTGAACCTTTAAATTTCTATGGTATTCCTGGAATGTCATGGGCGTCAGCGCTAATGACATTAGATGAACCCATAGAGCTTTTACAGGACATGGAAATGTTCAATTTTTATGAGGGAGGAATACGAGGAGGGTTATCGTTTGTTAACAAACACTATGTTGCTTCTTCAGAGGACACCGAATTGCTGTATATAGACATAAATAATTTAGCCAATCTTTGCCGTAGGCTGATTTTGTTTGGGTGTATGATGGTTTGTATGATGTATTGAATGAGTGTATGAATGTTGCGGATATTGAAATCCTTCCATATGGGTATACTATGGAAGTTGATATTGATATCCCTGAAAATTTCCATGATTTTTTAAATGACTTTCCGATTGGACCAGAAAAGATGTGCCCACCAAATTCAAAAGTTGAGAAAAACCATCGAAGTTGATGAGAATCTGTTTGCCGCGCATCTTAATAAGGATTCAATATGTTTGGATAGGCCTAGTTACATCGGACAATCAGTACTAGATCTATTCAAACTACGGATGTATCAGTTGCAGTATATAGAGCTGCAAAAGTATAGAACTATTTATAATTGTGATATAAATTTAATTGCCGGTGATACGGACAGCTTCTTTTTAGAGATAAAAAATTTAAAATTAGATACTTTATTAAAAGCGATGATTTCGGATGACCTTTTAGATACATTTAATTATGACCCCTCTCATCCTTTATATTCAAGACGACTAGCATCCGTTATAGGAAAGTTTAAGGATGAGAGTAAGGGGGAAGGGTATAGTGAGTGGGTTTTCTTGCGTCCTAAATGTTATAGTTTATAAGGAAATAAGTCGATTAAGAGGGCTAAGGGAGTAAAATTAGCAGGTACAAATAAAAATCATCAATCATATTTAGATTGTTACAATAATAACGAGATTATATCTGTACCTCAGACTAGAATAGGGTCCCGGAATCAAGAGCTTTTCACTTTTAAAAATAGTAAAATAGCGCTAAACAACCACGATGATAAGAGGGCATGGGTTGATAAAAATGTTAGTTTTGCCTATGGACACTATAGAGGGTTTGATGCAATTAATAGTGGTCATAGTATTACAAGAACACAGCAATTTCAAGATATATTCAAAGAAACTCTGGCTCTTGATTGATCATCAATTTATCAGACGAACAATTATGTGAATTTTTTATATTATATATTTTTGTATATTTTGAATTTTGTATATTATAGAAAAAAAAATAAAATAAAATTTTACGTTTACTTATTTTATTATGTTTTTGATTATTATTAGTTGCTTTTTATATAAAGGGTTATAAAACATGTTCACAATAGTTAAATTTCGATTTTATCTGCATTATCAATGTAGGATTGAATAACATCTAGATATTTACCATACACATCCAGAATACATTTTATTAAGAAATAATATGCAACTAGATAATTTCATTATTGGGTTATTGATTTATTTATTTTTTAGTAGTAATAAATAATCATAGGTTTCTGTCAATAGCTTATCGATTATTTAAAATGTTTGATTCCATTTAATTCTGAATTCCGCTATCTTAATTTAGAAGATTAATATAATAATAATATTAATAAATAAAAACTTGTAACAATAATAATAATAATAATAATAATAAATATTATTAGTTAAAACCTTACTTATAAAAATAAGTAATAGAATAAAAAATTAAAAAATATTAATAATTAAAACACTACTTATTTTTTATAAGTAGTAATTTTAAATTAAAAATTTTTAAAAAATAATATGACCTTGAGAAAATTTGAATGACCTTGAGAAATTTTTCGATAGGTCATGGTCTTTGTTTGAATGACCTTGAAAAAATATGATGAATCATCCAATGACCTTGAGAAATTTTAAATGACCTTGAATGAGTCACGGTCTTTGTCTTAATTTTTTTTGTACTTTTAGACTTAGAAAAAAAAGTTTTACACCCCTTGGGGGATTGATCCAGCGGTGACACGATCTAGCGGTGACACATCCCACTACTACCATTATTCGCAATGATATCGGTTAGTCGCTTCGAAAAGGTTCCTTTTGTTAGTTTTTCGATGCATTTCTCTAACTTTACTATGGTTCAGTCAGGCGTGTTTCAAATAGATGGAGATGGGACTATTATTTGATTCTGGCCGTTGGTGAGGTATTCTATCACCACAACAAGTAGTAATGACTTAAGTTGCTACATTTGTTTGTAACATTTAGGCTGGGTGCACGATTGATTATCAGCCCCTTGTGCACTTCTGTGGTGCCGGTACTAGGGGATGTTATAATCTCCTAGTGACTGATTACCAAATTTGTAGGCCACCAGATGGTCAAAGCTAGAAGTCCTATATTATGGATGATAGGAGTGGACTTAACCATGTGGGCGTCGCCTTTAGGATACATCATTCGTTAACCGTGTCGGTGTGCTTTTGTATAATTAACGGTATTGATAATGAATGGAAAATAGTGTTATTTGAACATTCTGCTGCAGTATTTTATTAAAAAGCTACCTATATCATCACTACCCGTGGGTTTGATTATTTTAATGGTATTATTTGTCATGTATGCTCTATTATTTGTCGTATTTTACATGCGTCGTTCTTTATATGTGTTAATTTTGGAATGATCGTCGAATCTCTAAGAGCAGTGTTCAGCAAAGTGTGTGTCGTGATCTAGAGTTGATGTGCCACGGAAAAATTTCCAGTTTTGTGAAGATAATGTACTGCAAGTTTGTCAAGTGAACTAATGATTCCCAAGAAGAAGCACAGTCAACGACGAAGAAACTTAAGCTTGTTAATAGAAAATATGGTCAGACCTTTGTAGGTTATGCCCAATACCAAAATATCTTTTTTGTTGATAAACTTTGGGTAATAACGGAAAAGCTATGAAGGGAAAAATTAGGGTATTTATAAGTAGGACCTCTGACAAAGACCCTAATATTAAAAATATACATTACTTTTTACACAAGGAAGCGCTAATGACGAAGTCTCTTTCTGGTGAATTGTTGTCTGTCCTTTAAGAAGTCGTCAAAATTGTCAATTATGTTGAGAAAAAACTGATGTGAGCCCTTAGTTTTTGTTTGGTCAGCCCGATTATGCATATATACTTTTGAGCGGTAAACCTAAATATTAAATTAAGAAAGGAAAACAAAAAAGTAAAAAGAAAAATATAATAATTAAAAAAAAAATTCGAGTTTTAACATCTAAAACTAGAAAAAATAATAATAAAATCAAAAAAAATTAGAAAATATATTTTAAAATAAAAAAGTAAAATTTTTTGTTTTACCGCATCAAAATACACACACAAAAAATTGTGGAATATAAGGCAGTGCTGGGCAAACAAAAATCAGTATGTTTTCTTAAAAATTGTATTACTATATATATTATACGTACTCTCGATACATCAATTCAAAATCGAGGAAGCAAGATTTTTTGAAATTTAATTTCTATTGAAGCATTATTTTTTGAGAACTCAAGCCAGTTCAAAGAAAAGTAAATTGTTGAGTTTTATTTGATTACTTACCATATTATTTTTATTTTTTTATGTATTGATATTGTTGGGCCAAAACACAATTTTGTTTAAATGAATCGGCAACAGCACGCAAACACAGCAAGCAGATTTATAACCAGACCCATAAAACACCAATTAACCATGCTAAAATATGAGAAAGAAATAATTAAAATATAAAATTAAAGACATAAAAATAAATAAAAATATTAACAGAACCCAAACAAGATCCGCACGAAATAAACACAGAAATAACACGAAAACACGAAATATTTGACCGAAAATTGACAATTTACTTAAAGAAACTAGAGTTCATTCAAGTTAGAACAAAAATTAAATAATTACTCAAAAATTAAATTAGTATTACTCAACGGCTAAAATATCAACATAGAGTAGTCCAGTGGGCACTCTTAAAATCTAATATCAACATAAAGATTTCCTAAGATCAACCTGAGGTTAATGGGGAAAAGGGCTTGCGGAAATCGATGCATCGAGCTTCTAAATAATATTAAAAATTTTTTATATTCGTTGTTAATTACGTGAAATAGGTCTGAACTAAACTAATAATCTTATAAATCATTAATGACTAAATAACATAGGACGAGAGTTAAATAAAGAATCTTATTAATCATTGATAAATTATTAATAGAACGTTAAACCGAGCAAAACCTTATAAAGTATCAACAACTTGGTACAATAGGATTAGATCTAAACTAAAAGCCCCATAAATCAATCATTATTTAGAAACCAAGATGAAACTCAATTAACAACCTAATTATCTATTGATTTAAATAAAATTATGGTAAAAACTAAATGAACACCCATAGATTATTACCAGTTGAAAATGGTGTAAGAAAAATTTTCGTAAATTATGGTCAGCAAGGGTTCATTTATAATCATGAGTAACTAGTCAACCATTTCCATATTCTTTATTGATAAATAATGAATCCACAAGTTTATTACAGGAGAGATTAAACAATTTAATAATTCAATAACAAGATGACCTGAATGAAACAAGACAAAGTAAACGATTACAAATCTTGTACACATTATAAAATGTAAGTAAATAAAGTTTTATTGTATAAAAAGGACATCATCAACTTTTCTTGTTTTTTGCACCTTGTAGCCGCATGTCGACACTTCCATAAATTGGACGACCATGCGAACCATATCCCGTTATAACCCAAATGTAAATGGATCCAACTGACATATCCGCCAAAGATTGATTCTCGAAAGAAAATTGTACCGAGGCATTGGGTGGAGATCTTGCAGTTTGTAGCTTCGCACAATGACGAAGAAGTTCTCCCGAACGCTGGAAAGCGACGAATATTGACTGAGGTTCAGCTGGCCGGCCGAGACGAGCCCGATTTCGGAGAATAATTGTCTGAACAAATTGATTAATCTAATAACGGACCA
Source organism: Schmidtea mediterranea (assembly GCA_022537955.1). NCBI lineage: Eukaryota > Metazoa > Platyhelminthes > Tricladida > Dugesiidae > Schmidtea > Schmidtea mediterranea. The sequence continues at coordinate 274,112,508 of CM039679.1, forward strand.
TTTGAACCAACCGTAAAGATCGAAGTGAGGATACCGTCAATAAAGTCAGAACAATGGCAGTAGAAATATCTCCATGAAATCCATGTTTGACAATTAATTCCACGTGATCGACTAGATATATTGAAGGGATAGGAATATCCACTAATAGCATGGTAGAAAACAGGGAGAAATTTCCAATCGATAAATTGGCAGATCTTCTATATTACCAGAGAATCGGCATGCAAATACGTGGCAGCACACACCTGGTGACGTGGCTCGGGCAATTGGGTGAGAAGAAAATCTGAGACACAGTCGGTGTGTGCGTAAACTACTCCGATAAAACGAAGAAATTCGCCAATCACCAGTTCTCGCTGAGATTTTCTGTTCAGCCACGTGGCAACACACACCAATCGATGCAGCGTATGTATAGTGAATAGGACTATATCCGATCTAGAAAGTTATGGCAGATTTTCTAAAATCAACAACCTCAATGCGAGAAATTAATATGGAGAAGACGAGGAAAAAATCGCTGACAGAATATCCCAAACGATGAATGCCCAAAGTACACGACTCTCAACTTTATGCTACTCCTATGCACAGCCAAAGAAACGTTCCTACGGAAGGTGATGCTCCAAGTTCGGATATTCTAGCCACATTTTGATTCATAATAAAAATTAGTATATGATTATTATGCTTCCGTTCTGTCTTGATAATCGCCCAATATGAAACACGAGCTAGCGAACCAGAATTACCCTAAATTGGAACAGCCAGTTCCCATAAATTATGTATGACCAAAATTACCGGCAATTTTTAGTCTTGGCATTTCCATCAAATCGTCTAAACAAGATTTTCACCATTCCTTGCCAGTGGAACCTGAAATAGAAAAATGTAAAACCTTAATAATACGGAGAATGTTTATTGATCCAATCGCCAATAACCCAACTATTCTCCGGAGATTAATGAATAGTTTTATTTTTTTAATTAGAGTTATGCCCGTGATTCGTTATATTTTTTTGGTTAAGGTATTTTATCACCTAAATTACTTAACTAGGAAATCCCCCTTTGAGGCTGTTTAGTCCTTTTAGAAGGTTCTAATTTTATTTTCTTATTAGGGTATTTAAGTTCGTAGATAGTTAATATACTAGAAGTATTAAATTTTTCCATGTTTTTTATTATAAAGTAAATTATTAGAATTATTAAATTTTCTTATTATAAGAATTAGGTTACTAATTCCATTAATTAGATATTATTTACCCCTTATAATAATTACTATTAGGATTTTAAATCATTAGAAATTAACTGGTTACCTTAGGGACGAACACTTTAATTTAGATAAACATTGTAATTAACTATAATTAACTAGGTTTGCAATCAATTCGTACTTATATATTTTTTTGGTTCTTTGATTAACAATTTGGCTCAGAAAATTCCCAAAAATTTCATTACCCTTTTTATATTAGTTTATCGTCTGAAGAGTAATTGGTTTAGGTTTATGACCATTAATTTTATTTTTTTTAGAACAACGTCAACGATAATTGTCCTAATTGGGATTATCGTGGACGTTATTATTAGCATTATCATTATTTTCAGTACTATTACTATTGTTGGGCAAAAACAAATATTTTAAATTGTTGTTTATCTGGCACGACATTTGATAAAATCAGGGCGCGCAAAATGCAAATGGACGAAAAATCATCAAAAATAACCTAATTCACATTAAATAATACAAAAAGTAGAAAAAAGAGTAGAAAAATACAAAAAATAAATAAAAACATTTAAAAAAATTAAAAAACATTAAATTTTAGCAAAATTAACCTATTTCTTCAAATTGGCTCCAAATTCATAGAAAACACTTATATTCTAGAAAATAAATACGAGAATTAAGCTAAAAATGTAATTAGAAACTTCAACAAAAAAGAATCATGAAAATCTGACAACTAAGGGAAAAGTGATGAAATATGGTAAATTTAATGTTTTTCTGAAGAATCAAAAATTCTTCAAAAACCTGTTGGTAAATTTCTAGAAAAGTGTTGGGCTAGTACAAGGTTTTGTTTAAATGGGTTGGAAATAGCATGCAAACACAACATGGAAATTTTAAAATCGGACCCATTAACATCTAATAACCTCCTTGAAATGTGAGAAAACACATAATTAAAAATATAAAATTAAAAATAACATAAATGTAAATTAAAATAACAATAAATGCACCAAGATCTACACGAATTGACATAAAAATAACATAATAACAAAAGATTTGACCGAAAAACTGACAATTTACGGAAAAGAAAAGAGTTAATGAATAAATTGAATAAAAATAAAATAATTCTAGTCAGAAATAATTAAAATAAAAAGTTAATGAATAAATTGTCAAATAAAATCGAGAAAATAATAAAATTTAGAATTAGATTAGACAAGTAATATCAAAGTCAAATTTTGTTTTATCGCATGAAAATTAACACACAATGTTAGGGTCACAGAATAGGTATAAATACCAATCCATTTTCACGGAATTTTAATTCATTCACTTTTTGAGCAAGCCACTTTTCTGTAGAAAATTTACTGTTAATTCGAGGAGCAACTATCGGCAATAATTTCCACAATATGTAATCAAGCACCTTCTATGTAAGCCCTACTTGATCGTATGTGTGTGTATAAATGCCGAGGAGAATATATGAATAATAATGTACCGATCTGAAAATATATTTTTTTAAACGAAAGAGTCTTAAGTGTCGAAATTTTTCTGGCCCATAGCATTATAACATACAAGATATTAAAATGATACATAACTAGTCACGCTGTGTAAGTGCGGTCTCTTCCGTCGTGCACAACGACGGCCTCGAACGTAAATATCATATTCGTTTAAAGGGGCGGTGGGAAGATATAGAACTAGTCTTTTGGCTGGCTTCCTTTCACCCATCTCCCGAAAAATCGACCAAAATTCAAATATACAAACCGGCTAAACTGATTACACCAAGTAGTCCAGTGGACACTCGTAAAATCTAATATGAACACAAGTTCCTTAGGATCAAATTGAGAGGCTCGGGAGGTGGAAACTCGATATTGATGTGACAAAAAGTAACTAAACATATTAAATCTGACGAAAAGTAACTAAATGTATTAAATCTGACGAAAAGCAACTAAATATATTAATGCTGACGAAAAGCAACTAAATGTAATGAACAGTAGCTAGAATATAAGTAAAGTAACTAAATGTAATTAGATATAATTGAATATAATTAAGATAACCATAACTAGATGTAATTAAATGTAAATAAATATAACTAAAAAATGGCTCAATGTAACTGAATGTGATTAAATGTAAACTAGATGTAATCAAAGGTGAATAAAGGTAACTAAAAATAACTAAATGGAACTAAAAGTAACTAAATGTAACTAAATGTAATATAATTAGATGTAATTAAACGCAATTAAAATAAACGTAACTAGATGCAGCTAAACAGAACTGAATGTAACCAAATGAAATTAAATGTAATTAGAATGCCCAAATTAATTCGTGAATAACGCCCCATGCTAAGACCAAAAGATTAAAATTGACAAACGATATAGTTCCCCAGGTAGCTGTTAACAACCGCCGTAAATTACGTACTATAGCATTATGATAAAAAAAATATTAAAAATAATAGCTAAAAAACCCCGTTAAACTAGCAATATCTTGAAATAAATTTAAAAATTTTTTAATAACAAAATACAAATGACAAAGTAAACATGATATTCTCGCGGAAATAAAAAGCCACAAATTTCAATAGAGTAATTTGAATTAGAGTCGTGACAACACTTTTATAGTGAACTTGAATTCGTAACATCAAAACTGAATATATAATGAACGGCTAAGAATTGCCCAGAGAAACTATCGAATAAAGTGACCCAATATCTTTGTACCAGAAATAGTATACATGACATAACCATAATGATCGAGATATAACCATAAAGAACTTCTAAATAAGATTAAATCAACACGAATATCCATTCCTGATGGAAAACACATGAAATATGGAAGAAACCATCGATAGTTTGATCGTAAAGGAGTGGATTTACCAATAAAGACAACGCGTGTATGATTCTCTCAGCGAACACTACCAGAGATAGCGAAAGTGCAAGAACTTGTTGATTGAATTGCGTTTGAGAACGGGCAGTGAACTTCTGTGCAACAGCAAAATCTAGTATTCGGGAATCAACTGAGAGAGGAGAGAACTTTGAGATAAGGAAACAACGAGCACGATTTTCGATTCTGTCAGAATAACACTGAGAACGACATAACGAACCTAGAAACAAATAACCAGAAACTATTAATATCGGAGAAAATCTGAAATAAAATCGCACAAATAATTTTTATGAGTTGAGAAGCGTAATACTCCATTGATATCGTGAGAAGAAAACCTCGTAATCGTATACAAAATATTCTTGATAAAAATACCAATCCACTGAAAGTAATGTCATGAAATAAAATAAATAAACTACACATTAGTCCACTCGCCATAAACCTGATTACAGGAACAGCGACGCCTTTGCAAAAAATTCCAATAGTTGTTTTCTCCAGTCAACCGGAAAATTGATTAAATGAATGAAATTAAATAGACAATAACTGGAAATAAATTCTGCCAACTTAATAAATAAAAATAAAAAATTATAGTACACTGAATTAAGATAAATAATAACACACGAAATGTTGAGGGAAAATCAACCAATCAAACGACGATGAACTGATAACCCTTCAGACATAAATACAGAGCTCAAATTTAATAATTAACACATAATATCATGGCCAGCCAACGACAATTACACTCTGAAGGTAGGCGCAATACAAAAGAACGGACGCCGAAACCGGCTATCACCAAATGATGTAGACATGGAGAAGGACGCTATCTAACTACAGCGAGGTTCTACATCTTTTGTGTAATAACAAGTTTTCCTATGCAATTACGATTTATTTTCACCCCAAATGACTGACGACGATGAACCTTACCTTTATGACTACACCACATTTAACAAATAAATTCTTAAAATGAAATTTTACAATTTAATAATAATTTTATGGATTATTTAGAACGCAGAGATCCAAACGGAGGATGGAGCGATGACTTTCGACTAACGTTGCAAGTACCGATTAATTCTGCCGCACAATAGCGACAAGCACTATGGGATCAAGGATATACCCTGGCCACTTATCGATAATCTAGTTGGCCCCGACGACCCAACGATCGTGGGGATGAAATCGAGCTACCCAGTGTAGCAATCTAGCGGGAACCGGGTAGAAATCTGGCACGAGAGGCTCGTCAACAAAAAGAATTCACTTTGATGAAAATGGAGAATCTGGAAAGAAAATATCACAGGAAGGCGAATCTGGCCAGTCAGTGATTAGCACGTGTGAACCAAGACATCGCAAGCGACCTGATTCCAAGTACCGACGGGTTCGCTCCAGACTATGGGGTTTCGTTTGAACTGGACGAACCGAGATTGCTACATATGACCGCGCCAACAAAACTGATTCTGTCGGAGCAACTAATCCAACCAGTTCTTCGAAGTCGACTTGGACCAAGGGAACAACAAGAGCATGCATACGCCAGTCAACACCCGCAATGGACATTCGCCAATCGTTTTCACCGAAACGTTCAATCCAAGGGTCGTGACGGACTGGGAAAATGATCAAATTTGTATTATATAATAAAAGTTAATGGTTAATCTTTGGCTGTTTGAATTGCTTTTTCTAAACGGAAATAAACTCCACTGTAATAAAAAGTGTGAAACGAGTTCTAATTGTTCTATTTAGGAAAGCATGACCTTATTATATAAAACATAAATACGGCAGGGAAGGGAGTTATAGAAGTTCAAACAGACGATGACGAATTAATCTAAATAAATAAGTTATCCCTAGATATGTAGTAAAAGATTTGTTGAAATTATACCACTCGTAACCATATCTCAGTCATTGGTGGATGAAATTAATTAATACGTCAAAACCCACTAATGCTAATGCTAATTATTCAAATGTTTTTCAATTCAGGAATGGAGTCGACAAGAGTCCTCAGTCAAGAGCTGAAAGATCTTCGACGAGAAAATATGAGTCTACATCCACAGCTTCTACAGCAAAGCCGAGAAATTCAGCAAATAAAAGTCACTTGGGCGGAACCGACAAAGATGAAAGAGATTTATCAACGCTTCACCGCTGCCCAACAAGGCTGAAAGGACGAAAAGATGCTCAACCAGGCTCAACGGACTCAAATAAAAGGCTTGGAAGTTGCTCTGTCAGCGTGCCAGGAAGGGAGTGCGGTGACATATCCTTTGGTCTCACCCGCATGCCAGGCCGGACAGGACTGAAATATTACGAAGACGCGCCCAAGGTGAAAATAAATAAATGATTAATTAAAGTTTCAATGCCAGAACTCATTTGATGATAATACAATAAAAGTGTGCTTTTGATATTTTGTTTATTGTTGATAATTAGTGTACACGAGTAAAATAATGAGGAAGTATTTCAGGGACCTAAAAGATAAGACGGGCAGAGGCCTTCTAATGGCAGCCCGCTGAACCCGAAATAAAGCCGGACCTTAGGAGTTCTGACATCGGAACTCACCTTTGGCGGTCCTGTGACAAATGGTTGCAGTTTCAACGTAGCCAAGCAACGGTTAACCATTGGCGGACGTAAAATATTGTATGTGATGGGGTCAAGGTCACGAACACCACTAACCCCACAAAAGTAAGGAGGTTTTGATTATGTTTACATGTTTATTTTTATTATATTTTAAATTTTATGATAAATGTTTTAAAACGAAAACTCCGTGAAAATTTTTAGGAAATCAATCCATGAAATTTTGATATCCCATTTATGTAGACCTTCGAAGTCAAATGTTCAAGTTTTATTGAAATAAAATATTTTTTCATTGAATGGTTTTTTACTCGAACTTTAATTAATTTCTATGCAAAATTAATTTCTCGTATCGACCAAGTCCCATGAATACTTTGTCTGCATGGTACTTGGGCTATACTAGATGCCTCATGACCAATTTTCCATCATTTAAATAAAGTTAAAAATGAAGTATTAATAATAATCAATTATTACATTTGATATTATTATAATTGCTATGATTAAATATTGTCGTGAGTTTCAGAAATTACAAATTCTATTATTTTTTCTTAAAAGCCAAACGATGTAGATTAGAATTTTATTTTATTCACTATTATTATTATTTTATTGACCATTATTATCCTACAATCACATGCATGCAAGTCAGAAAAATTAAATTCTCACCAACTAGTTTAAAGCTAGTACTTCGGTGTGTGAGGTACCCGTAGTAAATGGTAGTTCGCCGGGTCAGATCTCCTCTCCAAGAACCTCAACGTCAGACCCTCTGTAAAGAGCGAAGGATCATGAGGAAGATCTAAATATTGTACAAAACAAAACAAAAATATACAAATTAGAGACAGCAAGAAGAAATGAAAATATTAAATAAAGAAAAAACTGAATAATAAACTTTAACTAAAAACAATTTAGGAAGCTATAATATCGAACCAAAATAAAGTTAATGAACGAAAAGGAAGAAAGTAGATCAATTTATTCTCCAGAAAGAAAAGTCAAATGCTAGAATCATGATGTTCGTTAACAATCATCATAAAATCAGGTTCATCAAGTAATCAGGTTCTCTCATTTTTTTAATTTTTACATGTCATTATATTAAAGGGAAAGGAAAAACCCTTTTTGATCATTTAATTTGAAGGCGATAGAAAATGTGAGTAAAATAAAAAAAAATTTTTGAACTAATCCTCCCTAGATTTAGATGGAATGGTTATCGCCTCACAATACTGTTACACGAATAGATCTGAGCGTAACAACAATATGAAGACCTAATGTGATAGTGCAAGAACGGTTAGGGAAAATGTCGTTGGCCATTTGTTGTGCAAATTATCGATCCAAAATTTATTATTATTATTAGTTATTTTTTTTAGTTTCAATTAATTATTTAACTATAATTAAATCTCTATTATATTTATTTAATCATTTTAATTTCCTATCTGCTGATCAAAAATCCAAAGGAAACTCAACTCACTCATTCTATGATCCTGAACTCCAGTTATTCCAGAATCCAGGACTGCGAATGTGATTAAAATTCTACAAAGATCATGGAAATAAAAAACTATAGAGAATTTTATTGTTGCTGTTCTTATAATATAGAATATAGTCGTCCGAGATACTGTTTTAAAACTTTTATAATATATAATAAATAACAATAACCAAATAAACAAGTAAAAATTTATTTTATTCATATTAAAAAATCCCGAGAAATCAGTTTTCCATAACGATAATTGAATCCCAGTTTAAGTGATCTCCTATAATAAATAAATAATGTAAAGACTCATTTCTGCTAATTTAAAAAGAAAGAATAAAAACAAAACAAAATGTTAATTACACAAAGTCATGATAAACACAAAGTAAAGAATGAGGATTGGTTAAAATAAGATTTACCCTGACGAATGATAGCAACCTGTTGGAAAGACATTTTGGCTGTTTGGATAAAATTCCACCTAATATTGAGTAAAATTCGACTGAGTTTCTGGATAAAAATTCCACTAAAAAGGGCAAAATATCAGCAAATGGAAAATCCAAAGAAAAATGGATTAATCGATAAAATAATAAATTAAGGAAAATTTTTGTTCTCACCGAGGTTTTGTGTTGAACAAGAAATAGAACGGAATTTCTTGTTAAAAATGACAGTTTTTTTAAAAAAGTTTGAAATCTGGTATTTTCAGGGGGAAGGGACCCGAATCTAAAGATTTTAATCATATGTTCGATTAAAAACCTATTATTAGGATCTCATACATATTTTACTCGACCGACCTGTTCCTGAAATAACTAAATTAAACTAAAAAACTCCTCGAAGGTGGTGGAATTCTTCATAAAGCCTACATCGGTTCATAAACCCATTATATTTTGTCTAAATATGTACGTCTACCTTAAGTAGTTTTTCATCATCTTTATGGCCATAAGATTATTTCAAACTCGAGTTTCAACTCAATTTAAAATTTGCTCCATTATTTTAGTGCAATCCAACCAAACCAAAACAATAGACGCAGAAAGATTCCGACAAGACGTAGCTCATTACCACAACGAGGCCCTAAAACAGAGCCAAAGAGCTGAGTCGATGCTCCAAAGATGTCGTCGGATGGAGGAGATATGGACTCGGCTGGAATAGGCGACCAAATTGAAACAACAAAATGAATTACTCAGAAATCAACACACGGAGATGATGGCCGAACTCGACAAGTTAAAGAAGGTAAATTGTCAACTAAAGTTGAAGGAAACAATCAGAGCAGAGATCGGACATCATCCCAACACAGTTTCAAACGGTGATCCGAGTGTCGCCTGGCCCATTTCAAGTTTTATCCCAACTAATACTCAAATGAATCGTGATCCACAATCGAAACTAAATCGCAAAAAATGTCACCCCAGCAAAGCGGAAAGGGAAAGAAGACGCCGATTGAAGACCACTCGTCTACTGGGGCAGATAAAGAGATTTGGACCTTCATCTTCTGACATTCGCTAATAATCTTAATTCAATTTTTGTAATAATCAATAAAACTTTTTGGAATTTGGGTTGATGGTCGTTTTGAAATCATTTAAAACATTCTATAAACAGCACCTTTACAATAAAATATAGTGGTCAAAGAATCGATATTATTTCAACTAAATTAATATCAGAGGAACCTATAATTAAAATGAGCATGAATACCTTCTATGGTAGCTCTTGAACGCAAAGGTTTTCTAGGGTATTAGCCGTCATGATAAAATGGCTCACCTTTTACTAGAAACCGCCCATTGGAATTCATTTCCAACGTCATTTTAACGGGTATCCAATGGTTATATCTCTTGTGCGTAGATCTGGTGGGAATCCCTTGAAAATGGTCTCGAAACTTTTACTTCTTTTACCCATCAGGTGCCCATCACTGTTATGGTTATTATTGACCGGATTATCATGAATATTAGTATTTTTATTGGTATTATTAGTGTTAATATTACGATTATCATTATGGTTATTATTATAATAAGAGGTCTTATGAGGGATTAAGATACTCGTTGGGGAACTGAGGATCATTGTTATTGTTATTAGCCGTACCACTATTATTAAGGATAGATACTCATTTCAAACCTCACAACTGGTTGATATGAATATGAATATATACATTTTCTTTGACTAACAAAACTTCGGTTTGATAATAGTTAATCGCAAAGGATATTTTTTGTCAAATAGAGATGATTTGAATTTAATGTCATAGTAACAAGACAGAGCTCAAACGTATACTACCAAAGTTCGAAGTGGTATTAAATGTCATGGAAATAAATTTTGAATTTTGTTTTTATTCCCTTGCTCATAAATTATTCGACAATAAAATAGGAAACTAAAGTAATTACTATGGCAAGGTTGGACGGATACCTAGTAGATTTATTCCAGAAGTTGAGCTTCCGATTTCTCAAAACAATTTAAGGTAGACATAGATGAGAGAATTTTACAGAACAGAGTGTATCTTTTGATAATGATTTTTATCTTATTGTAGATATGGGACCGTACAAAATACTGAGCAGAAAACTAGAAAAATCGCGCAGAGAAAACGCGGAGTTACATCAACAACTGCTACAAATGACGAGAGAAATCCATCAGATTAAGGCAACGTTGGTAGAGCCTGCAAAAGTGACGTCCCTATATTAAAAAGTGACCGCTGCACAACGTGGGTGGGCCGAAGAAAAACTCAGTCAAACTCAGAAAGTACAAATCCGCTGCTTAGAAGTAGTGTTATCGGCTTGCCAGGAGGGAAATGCCGTAACCTACCCACTTGTGTTTGCGCCGGCTCAGTTGGATTATAGAGAGACAACTGAGGCCACCAGACCCGCAACGAAACCTACCCAACGTCGACCGGGAAAGGCGCAACGCGCCAAGCGTCGTGCCGCACAAGCCAAAGATTGCACTAAATTATAATTGCTTATTTTAATAAATGGTCGTAGTTGAATTTCTAGTTTTCAATTGTTTATTCCATCGAATTATTAATAATAAATTTAAATTCGTTAAAATGAAGTCATTAGTGGTTCGCATGATAAATTAAGTGCTAAGAGTGTCAGGCACACATGGAAAGAACCGGAATAAGAAATCGCACAATAGACCTTCTAGCGGTAGTGCGTTGAACCCATCTTGAGATCCGGCCTTAGCAGTTCTTTCGTAGTGCTCACCTTTGGCGAACTCATAACCAGTGGTTACAGTACCAACGTTGCTTAGCAACGGGTAACCATTAGGGGGCAAGGACAGTTATATGCATGGGGTCAAGGTCAATTACCACAAACCCCACACAGCTATGAATTCGATTACCCCCGAAGTGTTAATAGAACTTTATTTTTAAAATAAAATCTCGAATGATTTCACTGTTATATTTTCGATGTCAAATTAAGCTTTTTTAACAACAATTACAAATGGCAACATCACTTCTTGAAATTTTAGCCACTATCGACTTTTTTTTATATTTTCTTAAAATGTAAATACTTATATGATAGTAACTTAATATAAAATTTATATATATATTATATTTAGACGATACTGTTTAAACCTAATAAATTAAAATTTTTTCAAAATAAATAGTCTATTTTATTTTAATAAATAGTAGCAAATCATAATTGAAAAATACTAATTCTTAAATAATAGAGTTTAGTTTTAATTTTATCATAAATAAACTAAATAAATTTGAAATCCAAATTTTCTGTTCATTCTGAATATTGTTTCTAATGGAAATTTCCTGCCAGAAATTCGGTCTTGATTTACTTAAAACTTTATGCAAAGAAGATTTTAGTAAATATCTATGGTTTTAAAAAAAGTTGTATTTATTTTTAGGCAAAAATGTAATATATTCACCGATGAGTATTTATATGGCATTGGGAATGACGCTTTACGGCGCTAAAGGCGACACTTCGGGTGAAATGATGAAAACTCTTCATTGGGATCAGCTGAATTCTGAGTCATTTCATCAACAATTGTCGGATTGTATTAAAACGAGTAATGTTGATGAGAAAGACCAAGGAACAATTAGAGTAGCAAACAAGCTATTTTTGGAAAATAAGTATGAACTGCTAGATTCATATGTGAAAGCAGTTGATAAATTTTACAACGGCGGCATTGAGAAAGTAAACATTATTCATGTAATTGAATAAGCTACATTTGTATGAATATCCAGATGGATTTCCAATCAAATCCCGATAAATCCTGTCGAGATATAAATTGTTGGGTAGAAAATCAAACAAATGGAAAAATCAAAGATCTTCTCCAACCAAATAATATAAACAGCTTAACAAGACTAATTTTGGTCAATGCAATTTATTTTAAAGGTTTGAGATGAAATATGAGCTCACGTCAAATAAATATGAATAAAAAATCAAACGAAAAATTAATTTGCGTTGCTCGAAAAATTTTAATTTCTCGCAAAATAAATTTTTAAAAATCAATAAATGCGCGAAAACTTAATAAACAATTTGATACCAAGATACTTCCCGTCATCTCTGTACTCGAGTTCTAGAGCATTGTCGATTGAAGGGTTTGACCAATATGAGTGAACACAATAGAGGCTGTAAAAGTGAAATAGGAATGTCTGATTTTGTTGATAAGTTTTAATAATTATTGGGAACGCGTAATATGTGAAGCATTGCTGATAAGGTCATTGGATCCAAAGATTAATGTGCAAAGTGCTGTGACTACGAATGTTTTTAAATAGTTTACGTGTGTTAAATCATGTTTGTTTTTTTAATATTATTAAAATAATTGAAAATTTTAAATTACATTAATTTTTTAAAAATTAGAATTTAAGTGAAAATTTTATAATTTTAAATTAATTAAAAGTGAATTGAATATATTTTATAAATATTTATTTATTACAAAATTAAATTAACAAAAAATAATTTGTTTAAATTAAATGTTAATTCATAATATTTTTAGTTGGTTTTGAGTACCTGAAGATGATAGCTGTGCTATCGAAATATATCGTACGAAAGGTTTTGTATTGGCGTTATCTTTTAATTAAATCGTTGCCAAATTTATTTAATTATTTATTAATAATAATAATTATATAAAACGGTGATTCCTTGTTAGCAGCATAAATTAAGATATCAGATAATATATATCGTACGAAAATTTTTTTATTGCGTTATCTTTTGATTATTATTATTATTGCGTTTTAATAAATTAAATAATGATAATCGGTTTTCCTTACTCCACGTGTTCTACAAGAGACAATTAAACAAACACTACCCAATGTATATTTGTATTCAAAACTTTATTATACGGACTACGAATAACAAAACTTCAAATATCGCAATGAAATTATCTATTCTGATTATCCAATAGGTCTCGCTGTGATTATTCGGTTCTATGGACGCTATAACAATAATCACCTTCGACCAATTTGATGCACAATTCGATTAGTATTTGACCTGGTGAGTTACTTTATTTCTTCTAATACTCTACTTAATTTAATTCCTCTAATGCTACTCTCGGTTTCTCCCTCGTTTTTCTCTTTCAAATTTGATAATTTATTGATGTTCTATACTTTTGCTTTGACTGAATTGATTTTGTTCTACCTTGTTACTTCTTGAAATATTATTAAGTTTATAACCGTTTATTAATATATTTATTATAATTATAACTAATACTAGTTATATTAAATGTATCAATATTTTGTGATTTAATTAAATTTTGTGTCATTAAATTCTTAATTATTTTAAATGGCATTGTAAACTCTTTTAGTTTCACATATAAGGTTTATTTGAATGGTCAGTTAATTGTTTATCTATTTTGACATTTAAAATCCTTTTATTTGTTTTCTTAAAAAACTAAAAACTGATTCATTTTTTATTTATTTAAAATTGTATTATTAAAATTGTTCAAATTAGTATTTTTATTGGTATTAATAATTTTCCAAACAATCACTTAATTTCCACAAAACTCCGAATAAAACTTGGAAAATTCATATTCATATTGTAATCATACAAAAGTTATTTAATATTTAATAAATTAGATTTCGTATACATATTTATATTAAAGATAAATTCATTATAACATTTATCTATCCAATTGATTTAAATTCCCTCAACCATATAATATTTTTTATAGTATTACTTTTATTATTTATTTTTTTAAATCGCTTCCATCATATTTTTATTTAAGATTTTCTTTTACCCGTCATATATCTGATCTTATTCAGTACATGTCTTCTTACTAAAACATCTCCATTTGCAAATTATCGATTCGTGGTACTTCTTTTTTCTAAATAATTTTGTTTTCATTACCTTCTATTTCTTGAATCTTAATTTGCCTTTCCTTCTTTTGTATTACAGTATATTCATTCGATTTATATTATTGTTACCGGACAGTGCCAAATTCTTTAAATAGTTTTTACCATACACAATATGAGCTTGGATAAACTCTCCCGTATTCTGATTAATAGAGGTAAATTAAAACTCTGATTCAGGAAGTAGCTCTGCCAAATTATTTTGTAGCTTGTCTGTCATAGATTTTTGAATGGTATATCCTTGATTGTTATAAATTGTCCCTCAATAACTTCATTTGCCGAGTGATGATAAAAGATAAAGTAATCTATTTTAATTTTGTGTTTTTCTGACAGTTATCTGATCCAGTTGGATTCAAATGTTTTATTCTGTCGTAATGTATATGTCTTGGGGCACCAAATCATAAAATTAAATTATTTCTTAACATATTTGTAGTTGTAGTTACATAATGTGTTTAACGAAATATATCCACTAAAAAATTCCATAATCACTAATATATATTCTACTAAATTGATTGTTGTTTCAAATGCACCTCAATGGTCTATTAGAATCATTTCAAATAGCACTGGAATTTTATGTTTAATTATCATTTGTTTGGTAGGTGCTGTAATAAATTTTCTTTTTTGAATGTTTTCACAACTTCGAACCACATTTTTAACATGCTTATTCTAATTTTCATCAAAATTAGGATATCTATTATTTTTAACTCTTTTTACTGCATTTTTATGATTTATAAATTCTTGGCTGGTTTTCTTTGAGATCAAAATTTAACTGTTTTTTGTTTTTACTATTATGAAATGTTCTTTTTTGCTGATTCGGTTCTTTATTTCATTAATTTCCTCTGAATTTTCTTGAATCATTATTTGCCATTATCAACACCATTATTCTTGTTTTAACTCTTCCTTCAGATCTGCATTTATTGCGTGATATTAAGCACATGCGTCACAATCTTTTCGAGACATGGCGTCGATGTTTGAATGTATTAACCTTTTCTGTATTCCAGTTCCATTTCTAAAGTGCTTAAATGATAATCTGTGTTTTAAATTGTAATGTTATGGGTTTCTTAATCATTGACATAAACATAATTCCTTTATAATTTCTACGAAGAGGCAACCTTTCCACATATATGTAGTGTTTAAAATACAACATGAAAAATTAGTTATAAGTAATTCGTTATTTGTAATACAGTATCCCAATTTATGTGCATTCATTACATGTGACTCATCCTTTTCATCTCTTGAGGATTATATTATATTGCAAACTGGCTTCTGTATCCAGTTTAACTTTTTTCGGATAAATCAGTTTTTGCTAAGATTAGTACTTTCATTAACTTTTCTTTGAGACCCTGAAAAGCGGATTCATAGATAGCATTCCATATTATTTTGTTACTTTTAATTTCACAAAGTATTTCCAAAGGTTTTTTCCGTGATTCTTAGAAGTTTTAATGAAATGCCAGTAGTAGTTTGTCAAACTTAGAAAGGATTATAATTTCTTAAACATTAATTTATTACCTCTTATATATTTATTGTGTCCTAGGAATTTCACTTCTTCTTTAGAAAATAACATTTATCTTTACCTATTTTCAACCGGCTTCTTTTATTCTTTGAATTCGTTAATTATTTGTTTTAAATTTTCTTCCCTTTTTCGAGAAAAACTTAGTATATCATCTAAATATACTACAGCTTCTAATTTAGAGAGTCCAATACTTAATTTATCTGCTTCTCTTGTTCATTTTTTGTTGCAAACGCCGTCTTTTATTTAGACTTGTCCTCTAATTCTATATGACAATAAACATTACCTAAGTCTAATGTTATAAAAAGCTTTGTTTAAAATATACATAATTTCATTTTTTGGGGTATCGAAAATATTTGGTTTCTGAGCCACCAGATGTAGATCTCTCAAATCGAAACAAATAATAATATCGATTTTCTTAACACAAACTATAAGTGAATTCCATGAAAATTCACACTTTTTGATAATTCAATTCTATTCCATTTTTATGATATTTTCATAAATTTTACTAGTTGTCGTATTAAATTATTTGATAAGAGATCATATTGTTACAATTTCGTGTTTTTACAAAATGTCTTGCTGATATCCTGTTTTCATAAATATGCACTCATAATATTTTAAATGTTTTCAGAGACATAAATTTATTAATAGTTTATTATTTATCTAGGGTAGAGAACTATATATAACTCCTTTAGTAATATAAAATTATACTTAAACATAATTTCAAATCTTTACGTTTAAGTAAAATCATTCCCAACACTATTATCTCGTTTCCGTTTTTGGTTCTTTTTATGTTATTAACCTCGCTACCTTTGGGTTAGGATTCAAAAAGTACATTAAAAAACATCGGGCTTTTTTTATTATATTTACCAATAATGATAATATTTTATATTTGTACCTTAACGTACGGGATACGGCTTGTTGCGTTCGGGGGATAGGTTTCACGTACTTTCATATGGGTAAGGCGGTTGATAATACTACATCTTTAATTTTCATAAATAAAATTCATTTGAATGGCCAGTTTGATTGTTTATCTGTTTTGACATTTAAAATGCTGTTATTTGTTTTCTTCAAACGATAAAATCTGATTTATTTAAAATTGTATGAATAATAATTATCGATAAAATTAATCATTTTTTCACATTGTTTCCAAGTATGAAGAATTTTTTTTTATTTGACTTTTTATTACGCATTTATTTGTGAAAAATTAAACTGATATCAGTGTAAATAATATACTCGCTCTGTCACAAATTATGACATACAATTAGTATATCACTATAGTTTACAAACATATACTGATTGGGACAGAGGGTGTATTTGAATATTTCATTTATGGCTAAAAACTAAATACATATTCTTTCCTATTTAGTTATTTTTTATGGAATGAAAAATTGATAATATTAAACAATTTTTGTGCTATTTTTTTAAAAAATTAAATGCTGAAAATTTACTAGTTTTTTATAAATAAAGTGAGAGTAAAATCAGAAGTGCAACAATTCCGGTTTTTTGATTGGTGCTCAGATTTCCAATAATATTTTCAATATTATTTGGCCCACTGGTTTTAAATTGGAAAATTATTTTTTATTACTATATGTTAAACTTTTAAACATTTTTGGAGTATAATTATAATCTATCTCTTTTTGTTCATATTGAAAGCAACAAGACCCAATACAATTGTTGGGGTTAACAAAATTCACAAAAGTAAAATGGAAAATCAATAAAAACATTAATATTCGAAATAATAATTAAAAAGGCAAAATCAATTAAAAATTTTAAAATAAATATTTATCGGGAGAAACGGGTATGGATGGATGCCAAATGACGAGACGAATTCAAATATAATAAAATTAAATCGATTGGGGGTCCTCAGAAGGAAATATTTAATAAAAATAGAGATTAATTAAAAATTAATTGGCTAACGGAAAACCCGAACAGTGTGAGAAACCCGGGATGTCAACAAATTTCCTAATTATGGAAAACGAAATTGGTTGACGATGGAAACCCGGAATAAAAGAGAAACCCGCCACCAATATAATTATTGTAAGTAAATGGAAACCCCGGGAGCCCTGAAGTATCTAATTCAGTTTTAGAAAGAGCGATGTCAAAAATACCAAAACCAATTTGGTTTGCGGGTGACCTGATTGGCGAGATGGATATAAAAAAGAAATTCAAATCAACAAAATTGCCAGTTGGTCGAAGAGAATATTTCCGAGAGTTCAGCAAAGAAAGTAATAATTTTAGAAGGGAATTCAATCAGCCAAACAAATTAAAGTATTGCGCACCAGACAGGAACATCTCCTTTTGAAGACGTATCCCTACGTATTGATTTATTGTGAAATTGTGCCGAGTATTGTGAATTGAATCGATTTTTGTGAAGGTTGTGAATAAAGTTGTGATATTTAGATTAAAAATAAATCTTATTGCGTTGGGTTAATTGAGTTGATTAAATAAGCACACCAAGGAGTCAGATCTAAACACCGACTTTTTATAAAAACCCAACAAAATAAAAAAAATCTGAAAATAAAATAATTAATTAAAATAATCAAAAAAATCAAAATCATTATTTTCTGAGGGAAATGAGTATTTGACGATCCCAATTGACGAGACGAGTACGAAAATAGTAATATAAAATTAATTTGGGACCACTAGAAAAAAGTTATTAAGAAAATACAAATAAATTAATTAAAATGACGAAAACAAATAAATTAAATTAGGGAGAAATTCTCCAATTTCAATAAATTTAATTATCCAAGGAAACTAATTATTTCCTAATATAATTTGTGTTGAAATTTTCTCCCGGGGAACGGTCAAAAGATAAATCAAATTACTCCACTAGTTCCCAGGAAGTCCAATCGAAATTTCACTAAATTAGAATAGTTGTTGAGAGATTCTTATATAAGTAATCTCGAATCTACAACTTTGACACAAAAGTCCAGGCAAAATTCGAGCAACCCAAAAGTTATCAAATTTATTGAGAAACTGTACGAGTTCGTGAAATTGAAAAGAAAAAAATAGTGTCGAGAGAAACAAGACAGAAAACTAGTCAGACTTGGGTCAAGGATATTTCTTAGAGATCTAGTATATTACAGATTAAAAGGCGGTTTCTCATAGAGATCCATGCCAGTATTGAATTTGTTTGAAAATGTGAGTCGTTGTGCAATTGTTGGTATCAATAAAAATTGGGTTATTTTTGTGTTATTTAAAGAGCACGTGCAGTCAAGCAGTTCCTGTCGAACCAAGTAAAATATTAACTCAACACAATTAAGTTTTATTTCAACAACATAACTTTATTGTTCAAGTTGTCTGATTTCTGATAATTTCGGTAGGATAATCACCGATTTTGACTCCTCGTGTTCTTATTTAAATAAAAAAAAAACCTAACAAATTTAAAGATGTTTTTTCTTAACAGAACAATCTATTCACAATTTCAGTTAATTCCAAAGAATAAGTATGAGATAATTGGAGTTTTGTGTAAATTTGTTTTAAAAAAATAATTTGATACTTCATAAAAATATGTGTGCATTATGATATTTATTATGGTCGACTCGAGCCAATTTTCAACTAAAATTCTGGCCCTTTTTAATACAGCTTTATTTTTTATTTAAATCATATAAATTATACATAGATGTATGGTTAAAAATCACGAAAAAAAATCGAAGTATTTTTTAAATTGAAAATTATTCTCGAAAAAATCATAGAAATTGACCTGGATACTTCGAGTGGAAAAAAATTGAATTTTTTATTTAATTGAAACTGATTTTTTCTTTCACGAAATTTTCAATTTTTAATTTTTTTTAATTTATAGATAAAGTTTTTATAAATCAAAATTAAATTCTATAAATTGTTTTTATTATTATGTCGTTTTGTTTGCGTCTTTTCTGCTATGCACCTTTATGTTCGATATACGCTTAACACATCTTGAGCCGGTTCTGACTCTTAGCATTATATATATATCTTTCATGTACTGATGGAATTTTACGACTGCCTTTTAAAATAATACTACCTTAAATGGCTTATTCTACTTTTATAATAACCGGGGCATTTATAAAGAAAGTTGTACAAAACATATATTTTTTGTTAAATAAATAAAATAAAACTCCAATCGAACATATATATTGTACTACAATATATTTCGACAGACTCACTGTCATTGTCAGGTATATATGAACTTGAAACTATATAGAATAAATTACTTTTATTTAAATAAATTTATTCTTTTATATTTTAAAAATATTTTACTAAAAATTAAAAATTCTGCTTTTATAAATCTCAAATTTTGTTAAATGTTCTTTTTTGCCCTTAACACCTGACAACCATAACCATAACAGAATTTAATAATCAGGAAATTTAATAAATATATATTTATTATAAATAGCAATAATGTAAAAATGTGAAACTTAAGGGGCTTGGGAAAAAACGTTTTCTGTATGTGGACAAAAACCATTTCATTTAATAAATGGATCGGTCAAATCTACGAATATGATGGACAATGTGGAGCAATATAGATATTTAAATGATTCTTCGTTGGGATTCTCAGCTGTTCAAATCCCTTTTCGAAATATCAAGTATTTCAGTAGAATTATGCAGATATTAAATTAAATATGTTTCATTAGAGATGATCATTATTCGCTTTTTGTAATTCTTCCAAAAGCTCCGAAAACATTACCGGAGCTCGAAGGATTGATTTTTCAACATTCATGGAAATCTATTTTAAGCGATGAGCTTTTCCAAAATAAACGTGTTCGAATTACGATGCCTAAATTTAGAATTGAATGTTCCTTTTCCTTGAAAAAGAAACTTCAAAATCTTGGTATGGTGAAACCTTTTACTTCGTCAGCTGACTTTTCTCTGATGACAAATGAACTAGACCTAATGCTAGATGACGTGGTTCATAAAGCTTTTATAGACGTGAGACACATCATGTTCAATAATTTATCATTATTTATGATATTAGATTGACGAGAATGGAGTGGAAGCAGCTGCAGCTACAGCTGTAATGATGGTTGAATGTATGATGATAATTAGAGAAGATGATCCCATTGAGTTCAAGTGTGATCGCCCATTCATGTTCGCCCTTGTCAAGCAAGGCAGTTTGCCTTTATTTATCGGGCAATTTACACAGTGTTGATTTGATTTCTTTTTATAAAAGTGACATGTTATTTTTTTTAATCTAGCATGTACTAGCATGTTTTTTAGATATAAACTGAGCTTAAAGTTTTGGTGTCACAATTACAGAATAAAATCAACGCACTAAGTTAACTAAAAATCAAAAAATATTACACCAATTAAACAATAAAATAACAACTGTACTTAGCAAATAAACTAAAAGCATTAACAAATAAAATTGTAACAAAAGCACGAAATTATATAAAAACATAGCCAAGCATATAACGATTAAAACAAATTCGGATAATGTCAAGGCAATTACTAAATCAAGAAAGAAAGATAAGAAGTGTGTAAAAGGAGTTAAAAAAGAAAATCGATACATTTATACCTCACTCATACGGCCGGTTCGGTTCCAGACCAACGCTGTATGGCGACTCATTTGCTTTTTATCACTCGCTACCACATATAAACTTTTTAACCAAGATAAGAGGCTTCCTACTTTTCTTTTCACTAGGCTTAGGGGCCGTGAATATTAATATTAATATTAATATTAATATAATATTAATATAATAAATATAACGTAATATTAAATACAGCCGCAAAGTTGAGAGCGATGAACAAATGCGTGCTAACACGATTGAATCAAGCTGTTGAATGCTGTGTGGTGGTGAAGTGTGGAACGACGCACGTGTTGTTATTTTTGTGTTCACACTACGAAACGCTGGTGCATTGAGCCATTCGCATTTCATGTTTTTTTGTGACCGCCGTATGAGCGAAACGCCGCAAAGCGAGCGCCTTATGAACGAAGTATATCTGTACTTTAATTAAATAATTAGGAAAAATTAAATTCAACCAATTCTCCAAATCGTTACGTTGACCTAAAAAAGTAAAAACTAAGTTAAGAAATAAATATGGAAATAAATAAAAATAAAAATCGTTATAAATTTAAAGAAAAATGAGAAAGGTAAATAAATAAATCACAATTTGTTTTACTGTATAAATCACATACGCACAAACTTCAAGTTAAATAACGCCGTTTTGGAAAGCATGATTTTTATCTTTATCGATTATGCAAATTTATATTTTCTGATTCTACTAATAATTATATTAATTTCTTTATCCCGAAGCCGAAAACAACTGGAAGTCATTTTTATTTATTTTTCTAAGGTTTATGTATAATAAGGAAGTACATTGTGCAGAGGCTGTCATAGTTGATAGATGTGTTGGCGAATAAGGTTGATTTTTATTTTTTTTCTAGGCTTTTTGTGTATCTACCACATAAACGCCATCAAGATTATTATTCTATCCTTCCTATGTACCCATGGTGATTGCCATGTTAATACTGTACATAGGGGTTGAAAATTCATGAGCAGGTGAGCTCCATTTCTAGAACTACTCCTCATGATATTTTCACTTTCGGGTTCTAGACTGCCGATGGAAGGTCTTACGTCTTTCTCTTTCTTTATCCTTGTTCTTACTCGTCTATTCCTACAATTCCCATACTTATTCCTCATCTTTACCCATTATTTATAAAGGTATCCTTCAAAAATTTGAGCAGCGTTCCTCCCTTATTTTTTGATAAATTTCCTATTTCATTTGTTTAATCACGGTATCAACTACATTTTCGTCCTAGTTTACCTTTTATCTTTATCTATATTAAAAATTTGATTAACAGTTCCTTAACTACCGGTACATTTCCCATGATTTTAAGTAGTTACAACCCTCTGCGGTCACTTTAATAAGCACTACTCTCTTCTGGCACATTATATCATTCAACTATTGGAAAAGGCTTTCAACTTTATGTTCCTACACTATCGTATCCTTTTCTACTTGATTTTCCGATTAACTTTCCGACCATATTTTAAATTTTCAATACAAAACTTTATTCCCCCTTAACTAAAGTCGCACTTCCCACGAGTTAAAATTTTCTGCTCGCCTCGACCGATGTTTCCATCAGCCGTTTCAAGTTGTTTAACGGTGCCCTGTGGGTAGAGTCCTGTATCTTTCGACCAGACCTCGTCGCAGACAGACCGAGATTTCAGAAGAGCTCGACCCGCGATCTCAACTAACGGAACTAAATCCGTCAGCCGGACCACCGGCCTGCTCTCCCGACAGCTATTGCAATACTTATTATAAATAAGATTTTAAGGGAACTTGTCAGTGGCACCAAAAGATTCCAAGACCATCCAGAACAAAACTTTAACTTCGAAATATATATTTATACAAGATAATAATACTTACAATCCACAAGTCAGTCATCAACCAAATTTGAAAATTTGTCATAAGTTGGCATAAAAATTTTCTAAACAATCGTGTCTAAAAATTTTGTCTAAAAAATTTGGTGTCTGTCTGACTGTCTGAAATTATGAAAATGACTGCTGTATACATAGTGTTTCAATGCCTGGGTGCGACCAATCACAGAATTTTGAGCCTTTTTCGGCTATTTTTCGGGGGTTTTATTGGTTTTATTTTACTTTAAATATTTTATTTTTCTCCTTATTTTTCTATATTTTTTGATATTATTTTCTCAATATTTCGTAAATTTTTATTATTTTTTTTTATTTAACCATTCTCTTTGATTGTTTCTCTTTTTACCCTTTGATATTTAAATTTTTGGTCGCCGCTTCCGCCTATGTATTTTCTAAACCTTCTTTTGCAAGGTTTTGGAGGTTTTATGTTTTGGTTTTGTGTTTCTTTCTGCATCTGTAGGCTTTTCAATGATTTTAATTAATATTTGTTTTATTTAATTTTGTTATGTTTTTATTTTGTTTTATTTAATATGTTTTATTTTATTTTTGATTTCTGCTTGCGGTGTGTGCTTATGTTACAGCAGCCATATTGACAATTTCCAAACGACATTAATTATTTTGTTTTAATTTACACAATTTTCTCCTTTTTGTTTAAATTATGGCTTATAGCCCAACAGATGTCATAGATTCATATGCAACCCAATATGTTATATTGAATAAAGTCGAAGTAAAATTTCGGAAGATAAACAGTTCAAAGAAGCTATGACCGAGAAAAGCGATCAAATGATCTGCCAATCGACGTGAACTAGGCATCCCAAAGTAGTAATTAGAAAGGTAGGTAAAGAGTTCACGAAAAGTAGAAGAGAAATTAAATAATTTTGATTGGAAATATTCAATTAAAAATTAAAGAAACAAATTGTCAAACTAAATCATGAAAATAATAAAATTAGAAGTTAGATTAGACAAATAACCTCAAAGTCAAATTTTGTTTTACTGCATTAAAATTTACAAGCAAGGTTACGGGTCACAGAACAGGTATATATACAGATTCATTTTTACAGATTTTTAACCTTGTTTTAACCGTGTTTTCGACTTAACTCGAACAAACAGTTTTCGAACCAAAAACTCGTTTTAAGAACTAAATCTACGATTTTACTTTGTAAGTACGATTTTTCGAAAACTTTCTCCATGCAACCCACAAACAACCTCAAGTAAGCTCTATTTGGGGCGTCTGCGTGGGGAAATGTTATTATACATGTCAATAATGCCAACGAACCTAAAGGAGATATGTGTAACTGCCACTGAACTGATTTATTTCGTTTAATCTTTCGACTATTTTAGTGGGGTTTTTTTATTTTTAAAAAATTTGTTTTGGGAAATAGATAAATGACAGTGAGGAAATGGAAAAGGGGTAACATTCTGAAAAGGGAAATAGATCATATCGTCATTAGTTATTGTATAATTCGAAGGGAAAAATAATTTAATCAATGATTATAATACATTTATTTTGCGAAATATTTTTTATTTAAATCCAAGATTTTGAGGAGAATCGTTTCCAAAAATTAAACTAAACATCCAAGGCATGAAAATCAATGACTAGAAAAGTTAGAGAAATACTTATGCCTTCTATTGGCAATCTTCGGGATTAGTGATACCTCACAACATTAGCAGCTTCAAGAGCAACTCACTTTACGCTGGCACCTATTCATTGAGTACAGTTTTAAAGTTTCTTAGCAACGGATGTTAATTTGTTGCGAGAAAAGTTTATATACCAATTAGCTGTTGGGATTGTTATATTTGAAATTATTTTAATTAGAAAGGATGTTGAAAATGGTCAAGGAGATGGTCAAAGACGATGCCGAGATGATTGACTTTGCAAGTTGCCAGAAATCCCTGTCAGCCAATACGGAGGTTACCCAGTTGAATTTGCAGATATTTTGAGGGATTATTATATGTACGCCTCAGCATATGGTTGGTCACAAGCTGTTATGGTAAAGAGATTTCCATTCTATTTAAAAGGAGCAGCAAGTTTATAAGAAATTTGCTATAAACGATTGGCCCAAATTGAAAAACACGATGGAAATGAAGTTGATGGGAGGCGATATCAAAAGAATAATGCATAAAATGATTTATAATAGAGTGCAAAATCCAGATTAATCTGTAAGTGAGTTCGCTTACCATTTAACAACTTTGTCTGATAAAGCATTCGAAACAAAACCTGACCAAGAGAGTTGGTAAAGCAGCTGAAAGAATTACTCCATGATCATTCAAAACCGGAGCTCATCCTGAAATGAAAAAGGCCTTATGTTATGGATATTTTGCAAATTTTGATAAATTAGTAAAGAAAGCAATGAAAATAGAGTTGAATTTAAAACAGGTTGATGTCAAAATTTGAGTAAGATGATGAAACCGACTTTCATAAGGTGCATAATGATGAAATAGTAACTAAAGTAAATGGAAACCTTGTCAATAAAGTTGGAAATGATTTGTTTTACGAAAAACTGACTTTACTGCTGACCAAAGTGGAAATATGGTTAGACAGATCAGGAATAGACAATCCAAAATTAAAGGAGTGAATTACAAAATTGAGTAAGATGACATTGGGCCCAAGGAAAACTAAACAGTTTTAAAATTATGTGCCAAGTTAATGTTAATCAAGATGTGAAAATGGTTGAGTTAATGATAATATTTGGAAGGACCTAGCGATCCAAGAAAAATTTGGAAAAAAATATTGTGGAAACTGGGAACCGATTACGTGAAATTTCAATTTAATGTTAATCCATTTGGGCAAATCAAAGAGCTTAAAGCGCAAATACAGTATAAATACAATGTAATATTATTTCTATGTATGAACTATTCAGAACTATTAATTATTAAATTTCTGTAGTAATTACGCAATTGTTTTAATTAATATGTTTGAATATTAATTTATTCTCAATAATCATTTTATTGTTTAAATGTATTCCAGATTTTTTGAAAATGTTGTCAACGAAAACGGTCTTTTAGATCTCGATCTAAATGAAAGGTTTCCTAAACAACGTCCGAAGATTGCAGAACCGTATTTAAATCAATTTGACAAATTACCCAACAAAGATAAAAAAACATTTTCCTCAAAAATAAAAAAATTACTTACAAAATCAAAGTGTAAATCTTTTAATAAAGACATGTCTGTTGAAAGAGAAAATAATTTCAAATCAAATGAAAAATGTTCTCTTGACTCTTTTATGAAAGGAAACACGAGGCCATTGCACAATGAAAATATTGCTGTAAAAATCAGTGAAAAGGATTTATTCATCTCAAGTATAAAAAGCCAACCCAAATATGTATCCCTAGCGGAACAAATAGAGGATGAACTGCAGATTCTTTCAAAATCAGATGAAAATTATTTTTGTAATTTTTCTATCAAACAAAACAAAAAGCATTTTGGTAAAGAAATACTATCGGTACTGAAAACGAAAACAAATTCATATTTCACAAAGACAAATTATAAACAAAAATTGAACTTTTTGACAGGAATAGGTTTTGAAGAAGCAGAAATGAATTTGGAAGAGGATGAAGAATGATTGCTCGGCTCTTTCAATGATGATTGGAACAAATCCATTCCCCAATGAATTTGGCTCTCTAAAGAAATGATTGAAATAATAATTCTCAAATATAGAAAACAAAAAATATGAATCCCTTGTTGAACAAATAAATAATGAATAGCAAAATATTTTGAAATCAAAAGAAGATTATTTTGAAATAATTTTGTCAATTTAAACAAAATCTAGTTTTTAATAATAAAAACGAAAGAAAATTCATTTCAAATGAAAACAAAAACAATGAAAGAATTAAATTTTAGAATTAGAGAAATTCAATGAAACGGAATAATTTATGTGAAAATGTTGGGGCCTCTTTAATCAGTTCACTCTGTTCATTGTGAAATTATAATAAAGTTTTATGTAAATCTCTTCTTTGTGTGTGCAGGAGAATTATTTCAGGAGGGTCCAAAATTTTAATTATCATTGGTAGCAGTTTTTTTTAGAACGAATCTTTAAAATTCTTTTATGTTAACTTTGAACTGAATTAATAATTAAATTAATACAATACATGTATCAAATTAATTATTAGTTATAGTATAACAAATATAAAATAAATGCATCAAATGGTTTATACAGTCTTTAAACAATGTAATAAATCTTACATATTTCCAGGTTTACGACTTGTCAAGTATTATCAATAGTGTGGAAACTTATTTGACAGTGATAAATTAACGGATATCCAAAAATATTATTAACCCTTAAAAGACCAAAAAAAATAACGTTTTAGACTGGTAGTGTCCAACGGACACTTATATGAATAACAATAGGAAAATTCTTTTTTAAATTTTTGATTTGATTTCTATTTATTATAATTATTATGTAATACATTTAGTACCATTACGTGCTATTTTATTTGAGTGTTCCATACAAACTGGTCAGCTGCAACCATCACAAAGATAACCCCATGGATCAGTATAATTTATGGTGCATATATACTCCATGGGGATAGCACCTGTGTTGCTATCTCTCGAAATGAGTTTCATTGCATTTGGTCTATATGATATCGCAAATATAATGAATTTTAAGTTCGATTAGTAAATTTTAGGTGCAATTATTGACTTTTAGAATTCCTATTAATTTTTTGGGATTTTTCAGACTCGACAATTGGATGCTAGTTTGTCCAAAATCTGCAAATCCGAGCGTTAAAGACCACATGATTAGTGTAAATGATCCAGGAGGGGATGTAGGTGTTTTTATATCGAAAAGTGGGAAACGCCAACACCTCATGGCATTAATATTAACAAACGATACATTAAGGCTTGGCCCTTGAAATGGTTTCAACTTGTCCTAGTGATTACTGCAAACATTCTTCCTTAACTTTTCATAGTTTGTAGTTATATGATTAACTACAATGCATAGATATTATTCGTGATTATATATATTAGATTTTACTTAATTTAATGCATTTCATTATATTTAAATAGTGGATCAGCGGTTGCCCAAGGAATATTGAGCATATTGGGAACATTCATTATCATTTCTACTAGGCAACTTTTGACCGAAAAATATAATGATATTTTCACTGTATGGTTATATATTCTTAAGATACGGATTACTAGCTCCTCCTGATGATGGCACAAATTCCGTGTGTTGATTCCTGGCGGTGGAAATCACACAGAAATGGAATTTCGTCTGAAATTTTATCAGTAGATGAACAGGCATGTATTCTCCTGGCGTAACAGTGGGGAGTTATTTCACCGTTGCACCTTAACCCACATATGACCACAAGGATATGGTTCTCGGGAAAATATGGATTTGCGTCCACACAATGTTTAGGTTTTTGATATTTCCCAAAAATTTCCAAATTCTTGTTCCGGTTTGGTTTTACTCCGGATGAAATATTTTGTCTCCAGCAAATGAAGACTCGTGATAAATTTAATGACCGATTTCAGTGTGACTTTTCTTTTGAAATTTAACGTATTATTTTGAATAGATTCAGTCAGTTGCGTGTAGCATTTAGTAATAACTGTATTTGTGGTTTTAAAATAAATAGATATTATTTAATAAATTTGTTCTAATAATGTTTTTCATTTAAAAATTTAATAGTTCGTTTTAATTATAACTAAACAAATTGTCTGTAGATGTATATTAATATCGAACACGAGGGAAAATTTTAATAATAATAAGATAGATTATAAATGAGTAGAGAATTTTAACAATAACATAGTAAGTAGGTGTGAGCTTGGTCCACCAGAAAGACTATAGTGTGAGCTAGTGTTCAGTGATAAGCAGTGGCGTATTTAGGGTAAATGACACCTATGGCAAACGCCGATCTTGCGCCCCCTCTCCGACGATAGATTACTTACGTTTTATTTTCTAAAAAACTACTTTAGAATTGGGTAAAAAAATCTTACAAGTTAAATCTATTAACACTTTATTACAAATTTATCTTTCTAGCTTTAACTGACGAAAATTG
The DNA here is from genome assembly GCA_022537955.1 of Schmidtea mediterranea. Classification (NCBI taxonomy): domain Eukaryota; kingdom Metazoa; phylum Platyhelminthes; order Tricladida; family Dugesiidae; genus Schmidtea; species Schmidtea mediterranea. The sequence goes on from CM039679.1 coordinate 274,141,680, forward strand.
TGTAATTATATTATCGAAGTCAATTTCTTCGGTCATTTCTCGCTAATTAAAGCAAGATCACATAGTCGACTTTGGCCCATCGAAGCTCTCAAATATGAAAGTATCAATTTTAATTTGCTAAATGATCTTTCGCAACTGGCAATAGAAACCGCTTTTTCCTATACAGTTTTTTAATACACATGTTTGGGTTAGGTAATTTTCAAAAAATATATAATAAATAAAAATTTGGGAAAATAAAATAATTAATTAAAAATAATCAAAAAATTAAAATCAATATATTCAGGGGGAAATGAGTATGTGCCGATGCCAATTGACGATACGAGTACGTAAATAATAATATATAATTAATTCGGGACCCCTAAAAAAAGTTATTAAGAAAATACAAATTAATTAATTAATTAAAATGACAAAAAACAAATAAATTAAATTAAGGAGAAATTCTCCGATTTGAATAAATTTAATTACGAAGGGTACTAATTATTCCCTAATGTGATTTATTTCGCAGTCTTCTCGTTCCTTGGGAGTCCAATGTAAATTGCCGTGAATCGGATTAGTTGTTTGAGGAGAGATTCCCTATATAAGGGATACTCAAATCAACAACAGAGACACAAAATAGTTTAGAAAAATGCAATTAAAAGCAAGTTGAAAAATATTTGTGAGATCGGAAAAAAAACTAATCAGGCTTTTCAAGGATATTTTAGTAGTGTTGGGCTATAAGCCATCATTTAAACAAAATAAAATGACTATGTAAAGCATGGGTGGGCAACCGTTTTTGGGCAGGGGGCCGTATGAAAATTACTAGTAAATAACTCGTTACTAGTAGCTAGGTATGACTATAGCACCATCAGGATTATCTAATAATAATGTTAGTGATAGTCTAAAGGGCCGCATAAAATGTCGCCTCGGGCCGCATGCGGCCCGCGGGCCGTAGGTTGCCCACCCCTGATGTAAAGTCATGTTGAGAAATTATCAGAATGGCTGCTATAACATAAGCATACACCGCAAACAGAAAACAAAATTAAATAAAAAACACCAATTAAAACAAAATAAAAAATAACATAATTAATTAAAACAAATAATTAATAAATTTCGCACACAGTTTTATATGAAAAAATAAAATAAAACACAAAACCGCCTATAACCTTGCAAAATAAGGTTTAGAAAATACACAAGCGCAAGTGGCGACCAGAATAAAAATAGAAATCAGCAAAAATAAAAAATATAAATTTAAATGAAATTAATATTAAAAAATTAGGAAAAATAAATAGAAAAAGAAAATCTTATCAAAATAAATAAAAGCCATTAATAAAAACCCGGAAAATGGCCAAAAAAGATTTAAAATTTGCTGATTGGTCGCACAAAGGCACGGGAAAAAACTATAAATACTGCAGCCATTTTCAAAATATTTAACCTTAGAAAACCTAAAAATTTTCTGAATTTGTTCGAATGTTGAACTTTGAAAACTTGATAATTTTGTGAATCTATTCGATTGTAAGTTTTATTGATTTTTATATTTCAAATATATGTCTTATGTTAACGAATTATGAATTTAATTAATTTTCTTATCATGGATGGCCGAGATTCTTATTAGTATCCTCGGCAGGTCCCCCTAAATTTACTTTTATATATATTCATGTTAGTTGTGGAAAATGTTAGAGCAACATTCAATTCCGGCAGTTAAATTTGCAGGATGTTGACGTGTTGCTTTGTCACTAACCACCCTTCGGTGTCTGCTTAGTGTAGTCAGGCCTTGTTGCACTGATCACGGGTTAGGACACCGTCGGAATTCACCGTGGCGGCCATTGCGATGTTGGTCGGAGCGGTAAGAGGGTAAACTGCGGGAAGATCGCCATAATTAAAGGGATAACATTTGTGTAAATGTTTAAGTAAGACGATATGATTTTTATATTTTTCAAATTCCTGTCGAAATTAATTATATTGATGGGATCGACTAGGGTTAGAAATAGCAACCAAAAAACAATAAATGAGCTTTTTTTATTAATTTAAATTGTATCCTGTGGAGAATAGACATGCAATGTTGAATTTATAAATAATTTTAAATCGAGTAATGACCGGATTATCAGTGTTTTCATTTTTGTTTTTCGAATTTTATTATTATTATATTAACGACCAATTTTGACATTAAATAAAATACCACGGTAATTAATGACAATTATGAGATCGATGAAGAATTTGATTGTTTGAGTATGTTAATTAATTATTATCCCTAATATATTCATTATTTTATTTAAACAAATTTATAATACGAAATTTTTCCCCCATTTAGTTTTCTCTTTTTTGAAACTCTACAAATCATTTTCTTTATTCCAATTAAGAAATCCTCAAACATCTATCCGAAATGCAATCCAGCTATCGAATACCAAAATTATCACAGCCCAAGGCAACTGCAGCAACCCAACCCAACATCCAGAATGACGACCTCGGCACGTGGTTCGCTCCCGAAATGGTGAAAGCTTTGCACAAGCAGATACATCGGCTAACTAGATGTCGAGACGATCTGATCGCCAAAAATCGGGCTCAAAGGATCGTCATTAACGATCAGAGCGTCGTATTAATTGCATCCTTCACCGAAACCGAATTAACAAGCGGTTAGCCGGCCGTGACTTAGCAGTAAAATTGAACCTCATACCTGCAAGTCACATTCCCGAAAAAACCGCAATTGGCCCTCCACAGACCCCCAAAAACAAGCAAGAAGCACAATCCGAGTAAAACCCGGCGTCTCCGTGAACGACGCCGAGCTGAAGGAGTCACACTGCTGAACAACACGGCCAAGGTGCTCGAAGAAGCCACAACACTGGTCGCCGAGCAACACCCCGAATTCGTCAAGACAGATGAATCCACCAGAATCAGTGAAATCCGTAGAACCCACACCTCGAATCTGTGCCGACGAAACGGACGAATTGAAAATTCGCGTGAACCTATCACCAATCTCAACCCCCACGTCTATGATCGACAAAAATCGGAAATCATCAACTTCCGTAGGATACTGAACAGATGACTTCGGGGGACGAGCTCTGCCACTTGGTTCCCCAAGTCGGATCTAATAAATTGATTCTCGGCCGAAAGCGGAAATTCCCAGTCGACATCGACGAATAGAAGCATGATTTCAATAGTGACTGATTTCTTTCGTATTGAGTTAACAATCGATTTATGGCTTAGTTATATTTTGTTTTATTTCTTTTATAAATTTTGTAAATTTTAATAAAAGTAGAGTGTTGGTAATTATGATTGAGTTTTTAAAAAAATTTTGACTTTTCTACCCAAATAAATCATGAATTGATGTTTACGGTCTGGTCTGAGTATAAAATAATGTTAATAAAACCTGATGCTTGCGAATGGTATGATTGAAGAGGTTTATTTAACTCAGCGAACTAAAATGGGAATGACTGTAATTCTTATTAGAATCGATTTAAATGCATTATATGAAGTATTTTAACAGTAAAAGAGCAATTGTAAAGGAAGGAAAGAGGTAAGCCTCAAGACGGCTTTAATTTTCTTAAATAAAACAGAGAATTTTTACTAAAATTAGGAACAGCTGATCTAACAGCGAATTTAATAATTTAGGTAAAATTTCGAATTACCGCATGTTAATTAAGATAGAATTTTACAAACTTAAACAAAACTTTAGGTTATTGAGATTATTTTTGCCTTTTTCGTAGTAATCCAGGGGATTTAACCAGAAAATTTAGATAATTAAAGAAATTGGATTTTAAAAACTCATTAGCAAAAATTTTCCTTCGGAAAATTTCTAAATTGTAATATTGAAATTTATTAATTAGATATCTAAAATAATGTTGTCTAAATTAAATTATTAAAGGATGAATAAGTAACCCAGTGTCAGATAATTATGCTTCAAACTCTAATTGATACTACTATTTGACGATGAAATCTAAGAGACAATGACAAAACTTTGTTCTGTGTGTATACATGAGGTCGTTAAGAAAGAATGGGAAATGTGAGTATTAATGTTGAGGGAGTCAGAGAAGTTAAGTAAACTTAAGTCCTTCTAACGGCAGTCAGTAACCCGAAAGCGAGATTATCACAGGGAGTAGTCTTAGAAATGGCAGTGTTGGGCAAGAATATATCAGTAGGTTTTCTTTTAAAATTTTATTATTCTCAATCTGCAATTACTATCTGCTTTAAATCTTTACATCGATTATTTGGAAGAAAATATATATATATATATATATATATATATATATATAACTACTGAGAAATTTTTATTATTATCCAAAAAGAATTATTAAATTAAATTGTTAATAATTGAATTTTTATTTAAAAAAAATAATAATGTTACCGTTGAATGTTTATCATAATCTTGAACAAAAATTCCAAAATAAGTTATAGTCCAAAATATGACGAAACCTAAACTGAAGATCCGTTCTAGGCATCAAGAGTAGGGAAAAATCCATAAGAAGAGAATTAAATTCCACTAATTCAGTGGCGTGTAGCTGGGAAGTTCTGAAAATACAGCATATCTTAAAATAATTATATCTAGAATTTGTAATGACTTAGGTCTTTTCTACCTTTCTCTTTATTAACTGTTTATGATTTTAAACCTTTGCTAACAATTACCACGTCTAGTTCAAGAAATTCCCTTGGTCTTAGAACCGGTTGTTCGGGGCATATACTCCCTATTTTATTTTACTGTTTGCCTTGGAAATTGTCTAATTCTCAATATCATTTAGGATTTCCTACCTACTATACTAATTTTAATCTTCCTATAAGTAAATGTTGGCTCTCTACATTCTATCGGGTTTATATCAACTAGTTATTAAATTTTGGTGCAAAATAACGTTTCAAAATCTATACTTTAGTTTCGTTAAATTTTTATTAAAGTGATTTTATCAAAATTCATAACAACGTCCTAATCTTTCTAAGCATTTTAGGCCTATAGTGACGGTTGAGGGTTCATAGTCATAGTTTATCCCTTTTAGTTATCTTCAAACACCTAACAATTTTCGACTTACAGTTATTTTAGATTCACAACAACGATTTCATTTTATATTTCCCCGTTACCTTTCCCTTGGTTGACCTTAGGCGCATTGTGTTCATATTATAGTTAGTGAGTGCCCACTGGACTACTCGTGTGATGATTTTGTGCCGTATGTGAACATAATTTTAGGTCGAGTTTATGGAAATTAAGATACGAGGAAACAGCCAAAAGACCACTTCCTTATCCCACTCTTTCCCTATACGGAATAATATTGACGTTCCGCACGCCGGAGCCTTCACGGGCACGAATCATTGGCGATATTCCACGCACTTACACGAATTCGAATAGTATGTTTGATTTTAATAACTTGTAATGTGTCTTTGGCTGTGGGCCGGAAAAATTTCGACAATAAAAAACAAATTTATGCATTATAAATATTTTATTAAAACAACATATAAGTTACCTGATCCAATCATAAACAAAAATATCATAAAAACATCACTCTTCCCACGCCGACACCCAAGCAGAGCTCCATTGAGGTTGCGAGGATGCGACGTGGAGAGAGAGTTTCAAATAAAACTCACACTTACATCGAGTAAAATGATTTTTTGTTTTTGAAAAAATGATTCTTTACGATTAAAAACGATTAAAAATTATGTAAAAATGAATCGGTATATATACCTATTGTACGACCCTAACCTTGAGTGTTCTTTTTGATTTAGTAAAACAAATTTTGACCTTGGAATTTTCTGGTATATTCTAATCTTAATTTTATTATTTTGAGATTTTATTTGACAATTTTTTCTTTAGATTTTCAATTGAATTATTTCTAATTCAAATTATTTGATTTTTATTTCATTTTCATGAAATCTCGTATTTTTATAAATTGTCACATTTCGGTCAAAATCGTTGGGTTTTTGTGTTATGTTTATATTTATTTCGTGCGGATCTTGTTGCGCTTGGTTATTATTTTAATTTATTTTTGTGTTTATAATTTTATATTTAATTGTTTTCTTCCTCGCATTTTGATAGGGTTAATTGGTGTTTTAATAGGTTTGAATTTAACCCTGCATGTTATATTTGCATGTGTGTTACCGATTCATTTAAACATTTACAAGGCCGTCTGTGTTCTGGCCCAACAATATTATTCCGGGCTTTAACAGAACCATCCTTAGTTTATCGTTATTATGTTTAGTATTATTACGATTGCCAATGAATAATTATTATTATTATTAAAATTATTACTGTTATTGTTATAATCATTCTCATAATTATAATTGTGATTATTATTATTATTATTATTACTATTATAATGGTTATTATTATCATACTACGACTATTATTATTATACTTGTTATAATTATTATTATTATTATTATTATTATTATTATTATTATTATGATTATGATTATTACTATTATCATTATAATTGGTGTTATTATTGTTATGAGAATCATTATTCTTATTATTACTATAATTATTATTATGATTTTTATTATAACGATTGTCGTTAGTCCCATTATTGTTATTATTATTATTATTAGTGTTATCTTGCTACCCCTACTGTTATATTTGTTAATATTATTTTACGTTGCCTTCCTGGCACGCTGATAACGCTACCTCTAGCCCACGAATCTGAGTTTTTTGGCTCTGATTAAGTTGCTTCTCTTCGGCCCAACCCCGTTGTGCGGCGGTCATCTTCTGATATATAGCCTTTACCCACTTCGGCTCTACCCAGCTGGATTTGATCTGTTGGATTTCTTTTGTTAGCTGCACAATTTGTTGATGCAGATCTCTGTTCAATCTTTGGGCTTTATCCAATTCGCTTTGTAAAATCCTGTGTGGTTCCATGTCTACAAAAAGGAATCGTCATTAAACTTTATCTTTCTTCACGAAGATCCTTATTACATTCCTACTTCTAAATTTAAACAAAATCTTATCCTAAGTACATTATGATTCTACATTATTAATCATTGTGAGTAAGTAAAAATAAAAAATGGAATCTAAGATTTATTTATATTATACAACGATGTTATTCATATCTTGGACGGCTTCGATCTCTGTATCGCCTGGGGAACTCGTGAGCATATGGGTGCTCTTGGTTGCCGTGGGGATGCCTTTTCCCGTCTCGCATTTCTCTCGTCAGTATTTTTCGTGGAACCACCATGTTCATTGCCGCAGACTCCTCATCCAGGTTCGGATCATCGAGGTTGAAGGACGTGTTGTACGGAGGGGCGTACCCATCCGTACTTTGGATGCTTCCCGTTGCGATGGCTTTATTAATTTCGGCTAGATGTTGCCTAGCCCTCTCCACTTGTCTATCCGTCTGGCGCTGGTGCTCTTCCAGACGCGCTAGTAGAAACTCTGCTTGTCCTCGGATCTCCCGGGTTGGATTGCACCCGGGCTCCCTTTTGATGGCAATAATAGGAAGATCAATTTCTTCGAGGTCTGTTTGAGTGCCCGCGTTGGATTCTCTTACTGGCGAGATTGAGAACCCCGCGTCCCACATGGCTTGCCGGCACCTGACAGCCGAATGTGCTGGAAACCGCACGGTGATGTGGTACGCGTCGATCCAAGAGTTGTCTGAAATTTTTACAATTAATAAACCATTTAATAAACCATGATTATTCTTTATATAATTCATCTTAATAAATACGACATGAATAGGGCGATTTTGGCTGTTGATGGGTAGAGATATATGGGACGGCGAGTTAGCATTGGATAAGATCCACGGGTTACATGACGGGTACTGTCATGGATGCCTTTGATTCGTCGTAGTGTGGCAAGTTCATTACTTACGTATCAAGGTTTCACTTCATACTCTAGGGGAATCTTTCCTATGTCTCATCGGTATCTGTCGTCATAACTATTCGGCTTCGTCATTTAATCGTGGTTCTTATGGCCGTAATTCGAAACTCGTGATGGGAATTTGCCTTCTCTTGGGCTCCTTTTACCGTAATTCTACGTCATAATGTCCATTTGTTTTCATTTTGGTCATTGAAAAATGCAATTCGGTTGGCTATTTGTATCGTTGGGGATCCCTTGGTAGTTTAGCTCATTCTCATTGTGGAGTGATGTCGCCGTCGTTATAGTTATTAGTCTTGGGCTAGTACATAACAGTTATCTCGATTTTCAAGTTGGAATTATATTGTTTCACATCCTGCTGGTCATTGGTGGCGTTCGACAGATGGGGCGAATTATTGCATGGATGCTGGTAATCATTGAAGAATTGAGGATTCATGACCTCGTCAATTTTCATCGGTATTAGACAATAAGAAAATAATTCGTATGGTTCCATAGAAAATTTGTTATTCATAACATTGTTAACAGTTTGCTAGCTTCACTGGAGAATCATTTGCTGTTGGTCAATAGGTGAATCTATTCCGGATTGTGGCATATCAAAAGCTTGATCCTCGTATGAATTCACATGATGAAACATTTTAATAAGAGATAAAACTTACCATATCGTGGTGTGGCTGGTTTTCTCCTAGATGTGGTGCTAGCCTCTTTCCGAACGTTGTTGGTCTCTCCGGTTCTCTGGAGTTCGTTGTGAAAATTCATAATTTTTCCTTGTTATCTCAGTTAGAAAAATGGTAGAGTTGGCACAACTATCCGGTTTTATATAAACAGCCAGGGCAGTGCCACGTCATGTGGATGATTCCCACGAATTGGTTTTCAATGTCGAATTTATTTAATTTTCTGTAAACTAGAGTATTTCCTATTGACTAGTGTCAATTCTCTCCCTATTATCTCTAGTCGTGGCGCTATTAATATTTATCTGGCCTTCTAGCCAGTGTGTTGTTGCATTATTCTAAATGTCAATTAGCCAGGTTGTGTAATTAATTATTTGATCGATCGAAATACTCTACCACTTTTCCTATCCCGATTCAATTGTATGCGTGGCAATATTTGTTGGTTTTGACATTTTCATTTATGGCGTCCTCAATTCCAGAACTCTCATTATTGTGTTCGCTTGACTGTATTTGCTCTGAATTTCTCTGGGATTTATTGCTCTGGTGGTCGGTAAAGTTTGGTGAGTATGATAATTATTTATTTCTCTTTGAAATTACACTTTGTCGTAGGCCTAACTTTCCGTGATCCGTCGTGGATGGGTTTTCCTCCGTGGTTGCTTTAAAGATGATGCGTCAAGTTACACAGCGGCCATACAGTCTTCCGGTTATTAATTCCAAATTGGATAAACTTAGAATTCCGGCATGGGATTTCCTATCCCTGAAAGATAGGTTTCCTTGATCACAATCCTATGTTAATGATGGCATTGATTCCGGAAGCAACCTATACATCCGTCACGGTGGTAGATTCATCCTATCGTCATGCTGATCCTAAATGCTTTACTCAGAACTATTGTGTTTAATTTACATCTAGTATTATTGAGCGTCTATTATTCTAATTGTTTGGCAGTTCTTAGTGTTGGGTTAATAATACAGCGACATGAAGTGTTGGACGCATCGTATGTGTTGGGTTCTGCAATTTACCCTATCATTAATACTGGCGTTCAGTGAGGGGACTTCGGAAGTCAACGTTATTATTGCCACTGATGACATTTCCTATCATTTTTTGGGTCTCATTTCCAATAAATCTCGCCTATCATGCTCGGGCATTAAATTTCCATGGTAGTAATTGGATTTTCATATCTAATTTAATATTAAGTTTTTTAAACTTCGTCTTATGGTAACTATTTATCATTTTATTAATTTTACCGCTTTATTATGAGTCTCATTTTGGCACTTGAGTTTACAATTATTACAGATTTTCGATCCCTTCCTACCGGTTTCAAATTTTATACTCATTCTTAAATCTGCGGCTTATTATAGTTGCTAGGTTTACATCTATGGTTAATTTCTTTAATAGTTAAATTCCTATTACATTATTTTTCGCGTTTGTAAATATTCGCTCTCGTTTGGGAGTCAGAGATTACCCTCAGTGATTAAATTTTCTATCGTTACTTCTTATTATAGAGGGCGTGTCTATCATCTTAATTTTCTAGGGCCATTTTCCCCATTACGCCATATGATTTGGATAACCATTGCGTACCCATGACTGATGTCATGTTGGTACTGTACGCAACGGCCGAATGCCTTTCGAGCAGGTGAGCGCTATTTCTAGTGCTACTCCTCGAAGGACCTTCGTTTTCCCGGTTATTGCTGCCGATAGGAGGACTTACGCGCTTTACTGACCCGACTCTACTTCAGAAATCCTTTGCATCTACTATAGGGATTGGGAATCGTGAGATTTTCCTTTACATCCTTCGACTACTTAGCCACGCAAATTTCGAGAAAAGTTATTTCGAATCACTATACCTATCCTTTCTACCCAGTCAGTTTATTATTCCGTCCGAGATTCAAAATTTATATACTACAGGATCACCATGTGATCTCCTAGTCCCCTATCTGGTCGCCCTTCCCGTGATTTTAGAAAACTACTCGCCCGGCCACTTTTCAGTAGCCGCTACGAGTTGTACAACGATGCCCTGCGTGGAGGTCCTGTGCATTTGCCAGACCCTACTGCGGACTACCGAGGCACGACCCACGAGCGCAACTAGGGAACTTAATCCACCAGCCGACACGCGATTCGTCCCATCGATAACTATTACGATACATATAGATAGTTATTTATGGTGGACTCGGATATAAATAATAACATTGAGCATATAAACATATAAGAGCAAAACATTATAAACATTAAACATTTTATTTAATATAAGAATTACATTAACATTATACGAAAATTACACCATAAAACTCCTCACATGTTCAGAGTGAAAAATTGCCATAAGTTAAAAAAATGAGATTTGTCACTGTATATATACTGTGCGTGTGTGCGACCAATTAGCGATTTTTCGCCATTTTTAGGGCTTTTTAATCATTTTATTAATTTTAAATTATTTTTATTATTTTCCTTACATTTTTCTTGATTTTTTGATATATAATTACTTTATGGTTGAGTTTTTATTTTTATTATTATTTTCTCATGACATTATTTTTAGCCCTTCTTATTTGTTTTCTGGTCGCCACTTCTGCCTGTGTTTTTTCTAAACCTTATTTTGCAAGGTTTTGGCAGTTTATTTTCTTTTTCATATGTTTCTGTATGCGGCTGTATGCTCTTTTTATTATTTTATTTAATTATTTGTTTTTATTTAATTTTGATATATTTTTAATTTGTTTTAATTAATATGTTTTCCATTGATTTTTAGTATCTTCTTGTGGTGCGTGCTTATGTACAGTGACTTATCTCATTACCTTTATTTTTTGTTTTAATTTTTATTACTGATTTTTGTTTAAATTGTGGCTCTGAGCCCAACAATATTAATAATGTTAATAATAATAATAATAATAATATGAAAATAATAAGATTAATAATAATAATAATAATAATAATAATAATAATAATAATAATAATAATAATATAATAATAATAATAATAATAATAATAATAATAATAATAATGAAAATAATAATATTAATAATAATAATAATAATGAAATTCTTAATAATAATAATTTTAAATCTATAATAATAATAATAATAATAATAATAAGGATGATAATCGTTTACGGGTCATAGGGTCATGGCCTCAGTTTGTAATATGAATGAAATTTTTACCTTTGACGGAGTAGTAAAATCTAATAAGATAACGTAAAATTTGGATTTATAGTCGAAGTCATTTTTGACTTTTAGGTTTAGAACGTAGATTAATTACGAATATTGATATTACGAAAAATCTGATATACAGCCGATTAAACTTTCTATTGTGATTAGTCTCGAAGTATAGTGTATATAGGTTAGTTAATAATTTTTTGTATAGCAATAGGGTTTTGTTGAATAAAATAAAATTCTAATTCTACTAACTACTAGTCTATATATTTTTCTTTTGTTGGTAACTTTTAAACTTTATATTTACCCTTTCCCAGGACCTCAACTCTGCTCTTTCGAGGGTTGGGCGATAGGATTTAGGAAGAGGAGAATACTGAACGGACTCGGCTACTGCCTTCGCTGCGGCTTCCCCCACTAACAACCGGTTCGATCCGGGGTACCGAAAAAACAATTTCAATTTTCTTCCTTGCGTGCATGTAGGCTATATTTTGTCTTTATAGGATAAAAATTGGTTGGAATGATTTAGAGTTAAATTTATATGATGAAGGTTTGATTATAAGTGGACTAAAGATTAAAATAAAATTGATCATTTTGGTAATAATGAAAGCAATCCATTTTAAAACTTTATTCCTTAACTACTAAATAGGTAAACATAGGTTATAATAGAATAAAATAAAATAACATCATAAGAATAAAATAAAATAATTACATGATAAGATAACATACTCACTTCGTAAATAAAAATTAAATTTTGAGAGTAAAAAGTATTTGAGAGTGTTTTAGAGAGTGTGTTTTTTGTTCAACCAGCTTCGCCTTATATATCATGATTGCTCGAGTATGTGTTTTGATGCATTAAAACAAGGAATTTCTAGAATATTCCAAAATTATAAAATTTTTTATTCTTTTCGATTTAAATTTAAATTTTTACATTTTTATGTATCAAATTTTTCCTTAAATTTTTATTTATTTTATTTTTCTTTAAATTTTCCATTTTTATCTAATTTTAAATTTTCTGCTCAAAAACACACAGGCGTTATCGTGCTGGTTAAACAAAAAATGGGCTTTATCAGTTTTTGCCAAACAATATGTTAATTGTTTCTTTCTCTTATTTTAGCATGGGTAATTGATGTTTTATGGGTCTAATTTTAAATCTGCGTGTTGTATTCATTAAAACAAATCGTGTCTTGGCCCAACAATACAACCATTATTATTATTATCGTTATATTTATTATTATTATTGACATTATAACTCATAATTCAAGGAGGACATTGCCTTCATCGCTTGTTTTTCATTAGTTTTAGCTGTTATTAACAACTCAAACCTTATCATATGTTCTCAAGCCTTGTAACGAGATCCCTAGAAAGGTATTGCCGATGTTTTCTTAACAATAATTTATCAGAACTTGCAAGGCCAATAGTTTTTCTTTAAAGTTGACTTAAAATATCCGGGAATAAGATGTGAACCAGGGTGTCCCCAACAATGCTTCTACCACATTGGCCAAGTGTCATGTATATGAGCATTGTTGTAGAAACCCTCTTGAAGAGGTTGCCAGGCTGAAAGTTGAAACTGATAGTTTACAGCTGAAGCTAGCTCAGAAAGAAAAAAACATTGAAACAGGCTGAGCAGGGAGTCCGTGAGCAGGGAGTCCGTGAGCAGGGAGTCCATGAGCAGGACAAAGAGAATTAAAGCTAAAAGACGAGATCCGAGCTGGACTCGAACGGTGTGGCAGTCAATTGTCCACCGAACAGGAAGCCATCTTCATTCGAAATGTGATGGGTAAAAACATAGGTGTAAAGATTACTTCACCCGAGAGCTCACGCCCACCGGAAGAAAAACCGGCAGAAAAACAGGCCCGGTAAACAGAACGAGAAAGACAAAATAAAGTTAAGGCCGCCCGTATGGTGGGGCACATACTCGAATAAAATGGGATTTGAGCGCCGCTAACTATGTATTAGACTAAATTGTGATAATTTTTTTTATTTTTTGCATTTGGAAATAATAATAATGTTAACTTTGTTTTTGTTTTATTTGTAACAAAATTAAATAAGTTAGACAATTGAGACCAGGGACACTTAAACTCAGAGCACGAAGTTTTCTACGACAGCTCATTGACTCAACCAAAATATTAGGGCATTGGCAGTCTTTGAAAAGAAGCTCACCCTTTGCTTATATTCACCCACTAGCACACAGTACCAATGTCGTTTTCGATGGGCGGCTAGCGGTTAAACTTTTATGTAGGCACTGGATGGGGATTAGTTAACCCTTAAACATTTATAAAATTTCTTGTTACCCATCAGTGCCAAATAAACTGAACCAAATACAAACTTCACTAGTAATTGGTGCCACTCATAGTAAATGGGTAAATTAATGTATACATTGTAAAAGCATTGAACAATGTACCAATTGAAAGATGATCATTGAATTAAAAAGTGGAACATTAAGAGAGGCAATTGACTTCAATAATGCAAGAATTCAACAGTTAGAAAGCGAATTGTAATACCCATGTAAGAGAAGTTTTGTTATAATTTGATGAAGACGAAGTACATGGATAAAACTAATATTAATAACAATTGGTATTTCTAATTTTTGATATGAGATAGAAATATATATATAGACAGACTCACGCTAAAAGCATCTGATCCGAATATAGAAGCTAGCACACTACTTTAATCTATAAAATCATAATCATAAGGGTTGTTGCTCCCAAGTAATAAAACTCTTATTTAAACAAAATTTATTAATTAAAAAGCAAGCGGCTCCAACATAAAATATTTTAATAATTTAAATAAAACCGCAAAAAACCGCAAAAAAGGGTTTAGAAACTTTGACAGTTGTGCAAATTTTCCATTTTTTCCACAAATTGTTTGCAAGGTTTTTAATGATAAATTACGATTTCAGTTATAATCTAAAATAAAACACATTTGTTTAAATATTATTTAATTATGTCAGACAACTTTTCTAGTGATGAATTAAATGATAATAAGTTTTTCCATGTTGAAGGCGAATATAATGAATTGACTAAAAATTCACAGTTCCTATCTCCAAATGATTATCTTCTATCAGTTAGGTAAATTAATATAATTAATGACAATGCTTAAATATGTAGAAATGAATCCAAAAAATTACCATGTGTCACTAAAAGAACTGTTCAAAACATCACTCCAACAAAATTAGGAATATCCTATATAATTCTAAAAAATGAAGTACGTTGATTAAAAATCAGTGTCAATGGTAAATTTTTTAAGGCAGTTTTGAAACCCGAAAATGAGTATCACCTATCAGATGTAAACTTTCAAATTGTAAATGAATTTGAACATTTAAGAAACGTAAGATTATTTGTTAAATTACTCAATATTTTATCGAAAATGTTACTAGATATTACATACAAAGACATCTAATAAATCATCACTTGTAATATATAACTATGTTAGCTATGTAATTTAATGTGTCAATTAAATTCATGCTTTAGCCAGATATTGATGACAAAGAAGTTTGGTTAGGATGGGTTTTAGGAAAGAATTTCAATTCTGGGGATAACAAAGGACACTTGGAACCCCTTACTTCAATTATTTGTGGAATGAGTCAGGTGTTGTAGATGTTTTAAAAATCGGTATATAAAATATGGTTACTAGAAACAAATTATACGATCTATTGAATATTTGGCTGATCTTGATGACTTACCGTATACTCACTTAATAGTTAGTGTGATTACATTTTAGCTTGTAAATAAATGCATTTTTATGAAAAGGGACGGTGGATTTATGCTCTTCTATCGGTGTTATCTGTTCCCTTGAATCACGAAGCAGCCTATTTAATCCGCACACTCGCTCGACATTTGATTGGACACATGAAAAATTCGGTAAAACTTTGTCATTATAAATTTGGGATTGATTCAAATCGTTCTAGAATGATTCAAATTCCATTTATAAATCCATGAATGCCGTGCTCAGTATTATTATTTATAGTTTTAAGCAAATCGATTTAATAAATGAATTATGATTGGCTTATATTAAATTTGTTTAATTTTTATAACTATCGATTTTATTCTGTTTTATCACGAGAAAACAGAGCAGTTTGTTAGATGAGACATTTGGTAGTCAATTATTTTCGGTTTATGCATGTTATATGGCAACTTGTAATGAACGTATTATAATAAGTTACATCTTTGCTGTTGTTGGCGTTCCGGTGGGTAATTTACGCTGTTGCCATGACTGCAGTTGTCATTGACGCGAAAGAGACAATGATTTTGATTTGTAACGTGGTTAGCAACCGTTATGCATGCTATTTCCGTTACCAACAATACTGCTCGCTAATTCTATCGATTTTCTTACTATGGTAATAAGTCCTTATTGATCATAATCCTAATTCGTAAGCTGTCGCTAAACGTTCAATAGTTCATAACAAGTATTGATTGGTAATAAAGTTGGAAATCACGAATCAAATCGACTAATTATTGAAAGTTAACTAGCTAATACTGAAAGGTTTATTACGGGCAGCATAAATTCATTATAAGCACTACGGTGATTTGTTGGACATTTCTGGCATAGTTTTTCTCGTCTGTTGAATGTTAATATGATTTTCAGCAAAAATTTGCGTATAAATTTCTGCCTAGATTTATAATATTTTTAAATGCATTTGCGAGTTTGACATTAAAAACTGCCATATTAACGTGGTCCTTCTGCACTTAATTCTTAGTCTAAACGAAATCAAGTATACACTTCTAAATTTTATACTTTCTTAAGCATGACGTCTTCTTGTATTAGACAGGCAGGTACAATAAGAACATCTAACATTTCGACGTAATAACATACATTCTGACTAATGGAGCTACTGATTAACCGATAACTTAATAAAATTAACGAACATTTTATAAATTTTGTTATTCTTCCCAAAGAGTCGCAATAAGCACTAAGTATGATTGATTGATAATTCTTTGTGTCATTTTAAAGTGGAGATAAAGTTTATTAATCAATAAAGTTTATATCGTTTGGAGTGCGTTACTGTTGTTTAAAGCACGCTTGGAGTCAGATCGACAATAATTTCTATTCGAATTCAACGACAACTCCAACACATAAGAGTTACAAAGATGATTACCCGATAAAAAAATAATATTGTTGGGTTATTATTATTGAAAGTCAGTTCCCTCTGACTCCTCGTGTCCTTTTCGAATCAAATAAGTAAACCCAACACAGAATAATTTTATTTGCCCTTTACCACAGTTACAACTCAATCCGATTTATTTCAATGTTTTGTAATTACAATTTGTGATTTATTTACACCATTCAACAACCGAATAAATTTGATTACCTTAAGGTAGGTTATTCAATGGATAATCACATTTTCTGATAGATAACGTTTGACTTTACTTGGGTTTAGACTCCTTTACTGACCAGACTAGACTACTCGTTTGCTTCGACCCCTGGCCATTTCGTGTTTTTCCCTTTTCCTTTTATACTCCTGCTCAGACTGTTTTCAGACAATTGTCAACAACATTTGCTGCCATACTAAATTATTAAAAATAATTATTTCCAACAGACCACCTTAGCCGACATTTGTCAACAATGTTTGCTACATTACTAAATTACAAATTAGGAAATAATTACCTCCACATAAATCAGTGCCTACCATTTAATATTGTTTAGGCCAATTTACCCTGTTATATTATTCTGTCTACACACCGGGTTTTTCTCATCTCTTGGGTTTCCCATTGCCTCGGACTTCCCATTGACTAGGGCTTCCCATTAGTAATTAATTTTTTTAAATTAATTTGTTTTTTGTCTTATATTATTTTCGTTGGACCCCTCACTAAATTTTTATTATTATTTCAGATTCGTCTCTCAATTTGGCGTTCAACCATACCAATTTCCCCGATCAATACTACTTTCGAATTTTTGTAAATTTTTTAATTAATATTGCTCTTTTATCATTTTGGTGTTTTATTATTTTACCGTACTTTTTTGTAATACCCCAACAATATTAAAGTTTCAGTATATTTATTATGTGTGTTTGTGACTGAATGCGTTTTCTCCGCTCTTTTGGGCCAGCACTAAATTTTGATTAAATGGATCGGAAATAGCACGCAAACACAACCCGCAGATTTAAAATCAGAAAAATATAAGAAAGAAATAATTAAAATATAAAATTAAAGACATAAAAGTAAATAAAAATAATAACAAAATGCAACAAGATCCATACGAAATAAACACAAAAATAACATGAAAACACGAAAATTTGACCGAAAAATGACAATTTAATTAAAGAAACAAGAGTTCATGAAAGTTAGAACTAAAATTAAATAATTTGAATTGGAAACAATTCAATTATAAGCTAAAAATAAAAATTTTCAAACTAAATCAAAAATAAGAAAATTAGAGTTAGAATATACAAAGAAACTTCCAAGGTCAAATTTTGTTTTACTACATCGAATTTAACACGCAAGGTTAGGGTCACAAAACAGGTATATATACCGATTCATTTTCACAGAATTTTAATCAGTTTTTAACCAGTTTCGGTTTGTTAAAACTCGAACACTCGTAAATTCACTTTTCTAGCGGAACACTCGAATTCTTGATCACTAAATCGAACGCTAATTGAAAACCACTACCGAAACTCTGATCCAAATTTATCGATGCTAAGCCGGAATGACTTACCGGTGTTATGAATGGATACGAAATGAGTATCAATTGTAAATGAATGGGAAATTAGTATTGAAATATATATATTATAGAACTTGTCAAACTTAACTGTGTAGAAATTTTTCCGGCCCACAGCCACACACCAACAAGTCAGTAAAATCCTACATAAAGATCGAGCAGTGTAAGTGCGGTGTAAGCCCGCCAATAGCTCGTGCCCGTGAGAGATCTCGCCGTGGGTAACGACAGACAATTTATTCAGTATCATAGGGGCAGAAGGGAGATCGGGAGTCAATCTTTTGGTTGACTACCTTTCCACCTACTCCCAAAAAATCTACCTAAAATATCACTACTCATCGGCTAAAATAATAACACAGAGTAGTCTAGTGGGCACTCTTAAAATCTAATATGAACATATTAAATTCCTAGGAATAACTTGAGGTTAAAGGGAAGGGAGCTTGCGGAAATCGATGTATCGGGATTCTCAAAAATTATAAAATGACTACTAATTTAAAAAAATATGACAGTATAAAATGACTAAAAATTTAAGACAACTACCCCAAACTGATTAAATCATGACTGGCGATAATTATAAAATGTTACGGTATTATGTACGACTAGTAGATGGCATTAGTGCTAAGGCAATAACAATAATACAGGTAATCATTCGAGTCATACTAACCCAATCGACAATCGGCCTATTAAGGCTAATGATGAAAACCGATATTGACCATAGCACAAGAGCCTCTTAAATAATTTTCCCTCCATGCCGGATACTTACCCAACCTCCTAAATTATCAAGATTCACCCGCCATCACCCCGCTAGGTTAGGAAATAGAATATAGTAACTTCCCTGCCGTAGAAATAAAGGATTATCTAGGAAGGTATAGAATGGGAAAAGCGTCATCTGTTATGGAAGGTCCCGTAGTAGTATGATCGTAGGAACCATGAAACATCGAATACACACGAAAGCATAAATACATTAAATCAAAAATAGCGATAAAAATCGAACTAAAAGATTTATTCATAAAAGAAAATTTTATTTCACCATATCATGTCCCTCATTCGCTGATTATCTGGAATTGGGGAAGAATCCAAAATAGCCGAATACCGGAATAACGTATTCGCGACCTGAAGAACTAACCAAGAGCATAAGAGGAGCATCATCCTATAACCTAATGAGAGAACTGAAATTAAGGTAAGCCAACTGAGAAATCTCCGATAGAAGGGAAAAGAATGGTTAACTAAATGAATTATTTAATATGATAAAGTACCATTAAATCAAACTTTGTTGGAGAACCCGCGAATCAGGATTACGAAGTGAAAATGGCACTCAGAGAAATTGTGATTTGAAAATTCCCATTTCATTCGATAGTAGTGAATTTATGATAACAAAATCAAATAGTAGAGAGAGACACTCAGAGATAGAAGAATGATTAAATCCTGTTGGCGGAAGGAATGGCAGAGAAATTATCTGTTATAGAAAATCTCTCTCGATCTATGTGAGAAAGTAATTAAAACAGCCAATCACCAGTGGCCACCGAAATCTCTCATTAGCCACGTGGCAGCACACATAGATACTAGATATATATGTGTAGCCGAATCCATATTGTTCAGATTTGATATGCCAAATTTTGCCATATCGAAATCTTCTATGCACCGATCCGAGTCCAACGCAATAAATACGATAACAACGGCTGGAGTTTCGATCCGAGGAACCACTGACACACGAGAAAGTTACCGATTCACCGAGCTAAGGAAAACCCGATGCAGAGGAATATCCAACAGGTACGACCAACCTTGACTCAATTTTGGATGTGTAATAAACAATATTGGCTTCCGGTATTCTCATTTTCGAAAATAAAAATGTAGTTATTGAGACGGAGATTTTGATTTCGGTACAGAGCAGTCACCCCTAAAAATGGAAATAGGGTATTATGATTAACATATATGAACGGCTTTCCAAATTCTTTGATTTCTATGCAACCTCCATGGTAAATTTCCCTAGTTAACAGGAAATATTTTTACCTTATTAGGATACCCATTATCGTCAAATCCTACAGGCGTACTCCATCTAAAATAGAGAAAACCATTAATTTTCCATTACGGTGAAGATTTTCGTGACAAGTAAAGATGTTAGGTTGTATAATCATTATTGCCATAAATATACTTCATCTTAAATGATTAAACATTTCTAGTTGATTTCAATATATGGTAGCTATAGATTGACTACATTTTAATTGATTAAACATTTTCGGTCGATTTTTGCTCGTTATTTCCATGGATTTACCTCGTTTAACTAATCGAACCTTTTATAATCGCTTTTAATTAATAAAACAATTTTATAGTTGATATATTTAATTTTTGTAATTGATATATTTATTTTTCTTATAATTGATATATATCTGGGTTACTAATTTAACTAGACTGGAAATAGTTTCAGTAGTGGGCAACTTTTATATTTTTTTTGTAAGAGGGTTAATAGATATATTATGTTAGATTTGACTTTAGATAATTTATTTGGAACGTACCACCCGAGTAGATGGATATGTCACGGCTAGACCATGTCACCGCTGGACCACATACCAACTCCCCCCACCCCCCGGAAATTTTTTTTACAAGTCTTAAAGTACAAAAATTATTAAACAAAGACAATGACTCATTCAAGGTCATTGAAACAAAGACCATGACTCATGCAAGGTCATTGGATGACTTATCATATTTTTCAAGGTCATTGAAACAAAGACCTTGACTCATCAAAAAATTTTCAAGGTCATGGGTTTTTTAATCATTTTTCAATTATAATATGTCTACTTACTTTTATAAGTAGTATATATTTTGTAAATTTTATTCTATTTTATTATTACTTTTTATAAATATTATTATTTTTATTATTATTTTTAAAAATATTATTAATTTTCAAGGTCCTACAAAAGTAGGTCAAGGTCATTCAAAAAATTTTTTCAAAATTTTTTCTATGTTGAAACGTACACGATTTCCTATGTCACCGCTAGACCAAAAACAGAAAATTTTTCGAAATTTTTTCAAAATTTTTTGATTTGTCATCTTTTTATTGGTATTAATAACATTGTAATATAATAATAATAATTATAATAAAAATAATAATAATAATAATAATAATAATAATATTAATAATATTAATAATAAAATTAATTTACAAAAAAAATATATATATATATATACTACTTACAAAAGTAAGTAGATAGTTTATAAATTAATATACTATATATTTGTAATAAAAATAATAATAAAAAATATTTAGAAATATATACTACTTATAAAAGTAAGTAGACATATTATAATTGAAAAATGATTTAAAATTCCGTGACCTTGAAAAATTTTTGAATAACCATGAGAAAATTTTGAATGACCTTGAAAAAATATGTACTTTTTAACATAGAAAAAATTTTGAAAAAAGTTCGAAAAATTTTCTGTTTTTGGTCCAGCGGTGACATAGGAAATCGTGTACTTTTCAACATAGAAAAAAATTTGAAATTTTTTTTTGAATGACCTTGACCTACTTTTAAATGACCTTGACCTACTTTTGAATGACCTTGAAAATTAGTAATATTTTAAAAATAATAATAAAAATAATAATATTTATAAAAAATAATAATAAAAATAATAATATTTATAAAAAGTAATAATAAAAATAATAATATTTATAAAAAGTAATAATAAAATAGAATAAAATTTATAAAATATATACTACTTATAAAAGTAAGTAGACATATTATAATTGAAAAATGATTAAAAAATCCGTGACCTTGAAAAGTTTTTTGAATGACTTTGAAATTTTTTGATGAGTCATGGTCTTTGTTTAAATGACCTTGAATGAGTTATTGTCTTTGTTTAAAAAATTTTTGTACTTTTAGACTTGTAAAAAAAAAATTTTTTCCGGGGGGTGGGGGAGGGGGTACGTGGTCCAGCGGTGACATGGTCTAGCGGTGATATATCCATCTACTCACCCGACATGGACATACAACCTTATCGCCTCAGAACTAGATAATTCGACCAGGACGGAACCTCCTATAGAATGAATAACTTGAGTAATTTCGGTGCCCGACAAGTTTAATTCATGAAAAATGGACAAGCAAACCCAATATCATAGAAAGAGGTCAAGACCAGGAACTGACCTATCCATCTAAGAGTAAATGGTAAAAATAAATTAACGATCCGACGAACGAATCCCCTATGCCTGCAACAAACTTATCATCTTAGAGGCAGACTGAGTACTTACCTACCTTTTATCCCTATTAAGCCGTATTACAAATAATTATCGTATGCATGAAGATATGTTTTGACAAATTATCGTTATTAATCCTAACTCGTAGCAGCAGCTTGAACGACGCAGACCGCACTACTTTAAGAGTGCCAACTAGATTTCCCGGGAGATACCGACAAGCGTTATCGGATCGGGGCTATTTTATATCGACTTATTGTACCCCTGAATGGCCATGCCGGAACGCCAACGGACCAGAAGTGGATATTGAGCTCCCCAGCATCCTCATCAAAAGGGAGCCGGGTCGAAACCCAGCCAGAGAGATCAGACAAAGGGCAGAAAGACGGCGACAAAAACAGCAGAAAGTTTACTAAGACTGAAATGATCCTGATAATTTGTTGATGTTTAGTGAATAAAAATATTTTTTGTGTCATTTATTTATTTCTTCAAGGTGAGTGTACCGACGATACGAATAATCTTTCGTAGGACCAGCAATAGTACAAACAGAATTTCAGTAAGTGAGGGACCCAAGGAAATAAGACGAACATAGATCTTCCATCGGTAGCTCGCTGAATCAGCTGTAGACCGAGTCTTAGCAGTTTTGGAAACAAAGCTCACCTTTGAAGGGGTCACAGAACTATTGGTTACAGTACCAACGTTGCCTAGCGACGGGCAATCAGTGGCAGTCGAATAGCGTTATATGACTAGTGTTGGGCCAGAACGTAAACGGCCTTGGAAAATGTTTAAATGGATCAGAAACACACACGCAAAAATAACAAGCAATTTAAATAAACCCACTGAAACATCAAGTAAACCCGATAAAATCTGAGAAATAAAAGAATTAAATATAAAATAATAAACATAAAAATAAATTAAAATATTAACAAAATGCACCAAGATCCGCACGATACCTACACAAATACAACAAGAAAACACGACAAATTCGACGAAATTAGAAAAATCAATTAAAGTTCATCAAAGTGGAATTTAAATCGAAAAATTTGAATTAGCAATAATTCAATAAAAATTCTAAATAAAAAATTATAAAAATAAATCGAAAAATAATAAAAATAAATAATAGAATTTGCTAGAAAATAACAAGGTCGAATTTTGTTTTACTGCATCAAATTTCACACGTCACACAAATAGGTATATATACTGATCCATTTTCACATTTAACTTAACCATAAAACCATAAAACCGTTTTTCGAAACAACCATTTTGTAATTGTTAGAACTGTTTTAAAAACCATATTTTCAAATCTTGAATTATTTTCAGACGAATTTGGAAACCTTTTTTAGGTAAGAAGCATTTTGGTTGGAACTCTCTTTCCACATCACGTCCTTGCATCTCAATGGAGCTCTGCTCGGCGTTGGCGTGGGAAGAGAGGTATTTATGTCATTTATGTCATTTTGTATTATGATTTGATGTTTTTATGGAATGGTTAAAATGGGTAAATTTATTGTTTTATAATTAATAAATATTATGAATATACATAACTTATTTGATATGCTTTTATAAATTTTTTAATGTCGAAATTTTTCCGGCCCACAGCCGACACATCACGCAAGATAGTAAAATCAACATAGTGCAGATGCATGTAAGAGCGTGGAGAATCGCCAATGATATGCACCCGTGAAGACTCAGCGTGCGCAACGCAGCGGTCGTAACGTCAATATTTATCCCTATAGCTGAAGCGAGAAATAAGGAAGAAGTCTCTGGCTGCTTCCTCGTTTCTCAATTCTGTAAAATCGACCTAAAATTATCTTACAAACGGCTTAAAATCATCACACCGAGTAGTCCAGTGGGCACTCAATAAATATAATATAAACACAAAGGCGCTTAAGATCTATTAAAGGGAAAAGGTACGGGGATAAATCAATCGAAATCGTTGGTATAAATAAATTAAATTGATGTTTAGAAATGAATTAATTAGTAGTATATTAAATCAACTTATGTCATTTAAAAACCAAAATATGGATATCATAAGTAGTTCCGTGAGCCCTTACATTGAATTTATTCATCAGGTTAAAGATATTTTCATTAAAAATAAATATTCCCTTAATTAATGTGGATTTAAATAAAATAATTATTAAAAATTTAAGTGACTCACGGTTCAAACTAAACTATCTCCTTGATTCAGAATTAATTATTGTGTAAAGTGAAGGGTACTGTAATGAAATAGGTTAAGATCATTGATATAAATAAATTAGAAGTAAATCGATATCGGTATGCTAAATAATCCAAATAGTAACATCTCTTAAAAAGTAATTATTGATTCAATTAAATTAGTTAACGATTCCGGCGTAAACATAAGCATTGCCTTAGGAAAAATTAAGTGAATTAACTGATAAAATTAGAGTAATATGAACAAAATAACCCGATAGATCGGCAAGTAAAAGCAAACCTAGTTTTATTTGAAAATAATACAATAATTTACGAAAATGCAGTAGACAATCACTTAAAATACTTTATTCGAGGGATTGTAATTAATATAGATCGCTAATAATTACCAGTTAAAATATAGAAAAATCACTGATTTAGCCAACAAAGTCTCCGGTAATTAAATATAAGTTCATGGAGAAAAATCGAACCAGCAAAATAGATTGATGAATTCCGAGATTAATTTAAGGTAATTCGTCCCTCAAAGTAAAAATAACTCGTTGTTTCAGACCACAGCACCAGTAAATTGAACCCAATACGACTCCTCGCTCGAAGTTAGTGTAATGGATAACGATAATCAAACGATCCTCGAGTTGAAAATTTCCTTTGAGATGATTCATTCGAATCTGAAATACGGTAATTGCAGGGTGAAAATGGGTAAAATATAACTGGAAAACTCTAAGATAAAGATAAGCAAATCTGTAACCAAAAATTTAATGATAGTTTATTGACAAAAAATTTACTGTTAAGGAATTACTCAACCTTGCAGCATTATTAAATCCAACCGACATTGATAGGAATAACTTGAATCGCGGTAAGAAAGAACCAAATCACTTTTACGATAATATTTGTTTAAACCTAACGGCTAAAAGGTGTAAATGAATCAAATAAAAGTATACCGAAATTAGTTTACCTTCCATAACATGAAAACCCGAAAGATTGATAATATCAGAGTGATAATTGTTAAGCATCAGTAAAATCCAATAGCGCTAATAGATGTATATATCATTAAAGTTAAAATTCCGATAGAATGAAGTAATGATACATTCCAAAAGATTAGAACATAAATTGGGTAATTACAACCAAATTTCCAACTCGTCCAAATGATTAAATACGCGGTGATCTAATGATATATCTAATCGACCACACAGCGAAAATACGCCGGATATTGAATCGTAACGGAAATCGCACCCATCTGCGCAAACATCCTTGAACAATACCAGTAAGATAACATCCGGACTGGTTTCCGCTAAATCTAAAATCATCTATCACACTTCCATCTAACCGGACATCCGGTCAATCATTACTAATAACACGCAACATTAATCGACGGAAATTATGTGCGAACGTCAAACACACGTCGATGCCTCAACGATGCGACATCCGTTATCGCCTTAAACGATCACCAAATCATAGAATGGTTAAATGAAATTAACTCCAACATCAATTTTAAAGAAATCAATAAACGTTTATTATAATATATGACGACAAAATTTATCTGATCGAACGACAAGTAATACTATAGAGGATCCGCAAATAGGAAAACAAATGAAATCGACAATAATGAATACAGTTGCGTAACCCGTAAAATCACAACTTGCGTACAATTGTATCTCCATTTATGTGGTCGCTATATCCACTCGACGACCCCTTCACAATGGCCGGCCTAATTAAATAAAACAAGTTGAGTAATAGACATACTACCCGTGTATTATTAATGTCACTAGTCGAAGCCACCCGTTCCGAAAGAATCTCGATCAAATAACATTTATTAGAACCCGATGAGAATAAATGACCCTTCAATAGTGATATAGGTATCATCTATTTGTTAACCACTTAACATGATGAATTAAGCAGAGCTAATAACGCCAACGTTTTAGACATGTCATCCGAGCGAAATATCAGACAGAGTACCGGCACGCAGGGACAATCAATAGTTCAATCGACTACGAGAACATCCGACTCGATTCATCAACAATGGCCGTACCCGAAGATATTAGATGTAGAGAAGGAACCCTGCGATATCCCAGAAAGACAATATCCAGCGGCAGAAACATACACAAATGCACAGAACCTCCTCACCCAGTGGGAAAGGGTGCAGGAGCAAGTTGATTTGCAGGTGGTTAAGGCGAGGATGTACCTTGCAAACGTGGTGGAAGACATCCTCGCCGGGCGGATTGCAGCCACCTATCCACCTCGCCCAGTCCGAGATACACGAAGGCCCTACACAGTGGAGGCTCTCAGACGAAGCCTGAAGCGGTACTGTCCCGATGAATGACTGAATAATGATAGTTTTATGTAGTGATTAATCCAAAATATTAGCAATTTATGTGTTCTTTTCTTGGTATAACTGGAATGATTTGCGTTTTTGTTTAAATGAAATAAATGATTCTTTAACTTGAGCAGTAACAAATAAAAATGATCTATTTAATTACAGTAATGTCGTCCTTACGAATCTTGCAAACAGAATTGGATCGCGCGAGACAAGCAAACACGGAATTGCTCGCCCAGATCATCCAATTAACGCGGGAAATGCAACATATAAAAGCGACATGGACGGATCCTGCAAAGACGAAAACGATCTACCATCGACTCACAGCGGCTCAGAAAGGCTGGGAGGAAGAGCGGCAGCTAAATCAGAGTCTGCGCACACAGATTCGGGGACTCGAAGTCGCCCTAGCGGTATGCCGAGAAGGTGAAGCGGTAACTTACCCGCTCATCTTTGCCCCAACCCAACTGCCACAGACAATTACCAAGTCAGCGGAACAGTCCATCACTACAACCAACAACCGTCGACCGGGACGTAAGGAACGTGCCCGACGTCGTGCAACACAGCTCCAAAACATCAAGCAATAAATGATAATGTGTATAGACCGAATAAAATCGTTTTAAACTTAGTTGAATCGTTGTTTTAATATAACCGTACGCCAACATCGCCAATTCGTTCCATAGTCCAATAAGAACCTAATCCTGAATAGTTATGAGGGACCGAGCAAAGCGAGCATAGGTCTTCTATCGACAGCTCGTGAACCCGAGGTTTGTCCGAGCAACTATAGTACTAGCCAATGGTACTCAATTTTTGCGGGCAATCCACCACTTGAACACATTACCAACGTTGCTTAGCAACGGGTGCCAAGTGGCGATCAGTATCATTTTGTATGGCGTTACTAGGGTAACCAGAAAGTCAAGCAAGATTTGAAACCCTGTAACCCACCATACAAATTTGGGGGCTCAGCCGGGATTGAAGCTTTGTTATTTGGAAAGACCAAAACAATCAAGTTAAGAAACAACAGAGAATTCTGTCAGTACACCCTCAGCCGGGATTGAATGATTTTCGTGTGCAAACAAATGAGAGGGGACAGGTTACAGAACTATCTTTGCAAATAGAAATGTCGGGACGACATGTTACCAAACCCCGGAGAGATGGAATATGTGGAACTTAAAATTGTAAAGAGCGATTGTAAAGATCGATGAGAAAGTGTAAAGATCGAGGAGAAAATTGAAACAGCAATAAAAAACGATCAACCTGACTGCTAGGTACAAATTTGGGGGCTCATAAAGGACTGTTTTTACAAAGAACCCAAGGAAATATAAGCAAATGTTTAAAGTTTAAACAGAGATGTTGAGACGATACGTTGCAAACCCCAGAGAGATGAGAACGCCATGAAACAAAAACCCAGGGAACAACTGTTGAAAAACAAGCAACCCGACTACAAATTAAGACGCCAAGACACTCAACATCCATCAATACTTGACGACATGACACCCTTGTAAGACACCAACAACAACGACAAGACGCATAAGCAAACAACACATAATTAAAAGGGCAAAATGCGGGATAAAATGAAATGGGGTAAGTAAGGGAATAACGATAAACTACGGGGGAAAGCAATAGAACCAAGTAGAGGAAGTCAACGATAATGGAATAAATTACAACGAGTAGTGATTAAAATAGTAGTTGATAAAATGAAGCAAAATAAGTTTAAAGACTAAAAATTGAATGAAGTTAGTTAATTAGTATTTAAATAAATTCGAAGGGTAATTAAAAGAGATTTAATAATTTTAGATGGAACCAACAAAAATTATAGAAAAACTAAAGGGTATCCTAAACATCGAAAACGATAACCTAGAAGAACTAATCAACAAACAAAAATTAATTAAACGAGCTAAAGAGGATATATCAACGATTTCAAACCTGTACTCCGATGAACATTGCATATTAATAAAATTGATCGATATTGATAAAGACGTAACAACTGAAAGAATATATGAAATTCTATCTATGAGATTAGAGATAACCAAATTTGGGAAAAGCTGGAACAAGTTAATGGAAAAAGTCAAAAACATTGAGGACGAGATTGCAACAACAATGAAGGAGCAGACTAAGGCTTATTCGGAATGTTATGCGTGCAAATTAGAGGAAGCACGAGTAATGGTGATACCTTGCGGACACCTGAGTTATTGTCATGGATGCGCACAAGAGTCGCACTGTATGTTATGCCAGCGAAAGATAAAGGAAAGACTAACGGTTTACTTTCCATGAATTGTTATGATGAAATGAAATAAATGTGTATTATGCATTACTTGAATTATTATTAGAGGATAAGACGAATATAAAAGAAATATGCAATGTTTATAAATAATAAAACCACCTGACAACGACAAACAAAGGTAATAGACCAAAAACATAAAAGCCGAATTAGGGAAATAATCAAAACACATGCACAGAAACACAAAATATTGGACGGAAAAATTTCGACAACCGAGTTTTCCTAGTGTATAATTCTTTTTGTTTTATTGATATTATATTTATTGATATTATATTGAGATAGGACGAGGAAAAATGGTTAAACCTGAGCTATCTAATGATAGTACGCTCACCCAAGGGAAACCCTGATCAACCCTACTGAGAAAGGAACTGGTAGGCCAAGTCGCGTATGTCAGCAAGTAACCGGCGAGAGATTGATCACCTCTTTTGGGGAGCTTGCTGATGCGATTACCACAAATTTTGAAGGGGGGAGTGAAGAGATAGACCGAGAGGTGAGAGAAAGAGTGCGCACGGAACAGAATTAATAGTTAGATTAAAGGTACCTAGAGATGAATTCTTTTTTCCCTAGCTGGTGGTGAGGCACCAGAGGACAGCTACGGACTGTCGTGCTCAGGTTGTTATCAGCCAAGGGACTGATGGCGCTGAGCCGTTCGATACAAAAACCCGGATCACACACCGAGTATCGAACGATTCTTTTTTTTCGCTGGGAGGAACTCGATACAACAACCCGGATCCCACACCGAGTATCGGGGCCAAACGGTAGGTGAGATGTGAACTAACCGGTAAATGGTTCATACTCAAAATGTCCTACTAAAGCCAGATGAGAGCGGCTGAACGGAGCCGAGAAATCTGATGGAAGGAGCGGGCAGAGATTTGATAGTTTATTTTCCGCTCCCACTTTTGATCGCTTCCTTTTCTTTTCATAATTCGGGAAATCAAGTAAACCGCTTTTGGAACTTGGTTGAACGTCTAGGCATTTCCATACTTTTATATTCTTCGAGGTACACAACCCGGATCCCACACCGAGTACCGAGGGAATGTTTTTTTATTGCCCAGCGAGGAGTTTGGTACAATAACCCGGATCCCACACCGAGTACCAAATATCCGAATGGCGGTGAGTAAAGCGTAACCGGAAGAATGCGCGGCCAAAAGACGCCATGGCTTGAGAGTCAGTGTGAGGCCTCAAACATACCCAAAAGTCACTGTTGAGCTCAAGTCCGATGAAACAATAAATAGAGGGCCGGATGATTATGATCAGATACTAGAGGCAATAGAGGGCCGGATGATTATGATCAGATACTAGAGGCAATAGAGGGCCGGATGATTATGATCAGATACTAGAGGCAATAGAGGGCCGGATGATTATGATCAGATACTAGAGGCAATAGAGGGCCGGATGATTATGATCAGATACTAGAGGCAATAGAGGGCCGGATGATTATGATCAGATACTAGAGGCAATAGAGGGCCGGATGATTATGATCAGATACTAGAGGCAATAGAGGGCCAGATGATTATGATCAGATACTAGAGGCCATAGAGTACCAGATAAGATATGATATGAGTAAAGATGAAATATGACTATGAATAGATATTAAGGTCACAGATGACCAGTAAAAGAGTTAAAGCCGAAGGCCGAAGAGCCAACGGAAATCATAGAGGGCATAGAGCGCCAGCGATTGAGGATTAAGTAACGAATTTTTCGGGAGACATAGGAAAAATAATTAATGGAATGAATGAAAGTATGAATATGATGATTTTATATTATTGATATTATGATATAGATAATTGATACGACTATATAGATAACTGATAAGACTATATAGATAATTGATACGAGATTAATAGATAATTATTACGAGGTATAGATAATTAAAAATAGACTTAAAATGAGGGGGGTGAGTCAGATAAAGAAGACCACCACGATAAATGAGAACACGGGATGATAATATATATAGTATGGTAAACGGAGGAGAAATTAGTATAGAGTATAGAATATTGGAGTGTTATTTATTTTTAGGAATCGATAGTCAAGCAAAGCAATCCAAGTCAAGTGCAAAGCAAAGCAAAGGAGAAAATATTTCAGAGCAAACGACAAAGCAAAGTGATAACAAAGGAATTTGAATAAACGAGCAGAAAAGATTTTGGAATAAACGTCAGAGTAGTTACAAGCAGATAAGCAACCAGAAGTTTCAAAGCAACCAAAACAAGAGAAGAGAAACCAGTCAAGCAGACGAATAACCGTAAACATTGATAGCATCAGCAACCACACGAGAAGCAAAAGCCAAGAGAATAGAGAAAAGAGTTTATTAAAAGCAGAAGAAAAGAAAAAAGTTCGCAACAGTAGAAGTGTTAATACTAAAGTATCAACTGCAACCGGAACCGGCACAGATAGCGGATTGACCGATTTTGAATTTAATAGCAGCGAAGAGAACGAATTACGTAATATCGAAAACCAGTTGACAACGATAGAATCAGTAAACGAAGAAGATCTGGACAACAATCCAAACATGACGACTTCAATAAACTCTTCAATTCCGGATGCAAATACAATGTTGAATAACAATAATGTGATGATAGGAGAATTCAGAGAAAAGTTTAGAGGAGAACCGTTTGACGTAGTCTCAACAAATTGGATACATTTATAAAGGAATTCGAAGTGTATAAAAATATCTGTCACTGGACAGATCAAAAAGTAAAAGAGCGACTACCCTTGTATCTGAAAGGGAGCGCACAAGATGTATTTGTAGAAGAAGCGAGAGATGTAACAAAATTGACAACATGGACAGAAATTAAAGAGTTCTTAATAAAGATATTCGGGATAGAGAAAAAGGGGAATAGGAAGATATTGGACTTCCTACACCGAAAACAAAGACGAGATGAATCAAATGCAGTGTACGCATGCGAATTAAAGAAATTGTGTAAAGAAGCCTTCGAAGAAACAGATTTACCTGAAGATAAAATGGTAGACGTCTTCATAAGAGGAATCAAAAGGGAAGACATACGAGCCAACCTTGGATGTTTGGCACCAGAAACATTAGATAAAGCAGTAGCAATCGCAAACAGATGTGAAGCCCATCTAGGACTGGGATATCAAGTGGCAGTCTTGGCCACGGAACCAACAACATCAACAGTCAATGCTAACAATCAAAACAACAATACCAATCCAGCTATGAATCAATTCATTCCAAGAGCACAGCAGATGTTCAAGCCACCAGCAACGAGAAATCCGGAGGATAGAGGTAATAACCAAGTAAGTTATAATAATAATTTCAGGAACAATCCAAATACAAATGAAAAATGCTCCACATGCCAAAGAATAGGACATCGGTCAGAGAATTGTTTCCGAAATTACAATTGTCAAAAATGTGGTAGACGAGGGCATACTGAGAAAATATGTAGACAACCTAATAACAAAGCATGTTACAATTGTGGACAACAAGGACATTTCGCAAGGCAATGTAACATAAGAAGAGAACCAAACCAGTCAAGATTAAACAACTCTATGGGAAATCCACAAATTAACGTGATGCAAGAGATAGACATGCTACGAGAAACACTACAACGAATGCCCATAGAATTAAAAGAGATGATGCAACAAATGCCCACCAATATACAACAACAACGAATCAACGTAATGAGAAGCAATGAGGAGATTCAAGAGCTGCGAACTAGAGAATATCAAGAACAACAACAAGCTGAATGGCAAAGACTACAAACAGAAGAAGCCCAAGAAATCCAGCAAAGATGGGAAAATCGAAAACAAACCCCGAAAAGAATTAATATGATGAGAATGGAAATTCCAGATGAAATGCACACTGCGGAGCAGTGTGTTGAGAACGAAGGGGGAGGAAATATGATAACCCGATAATGAGAAAACAATTGAATTAAATACGATGGAGAAAATAGAGGCCATCAAAGAATTTGCAGAGGAGGAAAAACAAAGACGTCGACAGTTAAAAGAAAAGATAACGGAGAAACCGAATGAACCAGAAACCCAAGAGATTAAACAAGTAGAAATGACGATAATGGAGGATCAAAACAAGGAAACACTGATGTACGAGATAGACGAACTCGAAGAAGAAATTATGACACAAACAATAGAGAGTACACTCAAGAAAATAAAGCGGGGGGAAGCTTTAGAACAAGAGGAGGACCAATTAAAAGAAAAAGAAGCAATCCTGAAACAAGAGAAAGCGGAACTAAGAAAGAAGGCACTAATATTAAAAATAGACGGAGCGTTAAAACATTTAGAACAAGAGCAAGCACTAGATCAAAAAATAGAAGTGATGGCAAAGAAAGTGCTATCTCAAGAAATGAAAGAGCCAGAATTAAAACTGCAAAAAGATGAGCAGGAAGCATCAACGTCAAAAGAAAAAGAAAAGATATCAGAACCAATAATAACAAAAAATCGAATCCAGAGGATACTGCTACAAAAAATAGAAACAAGAATCAGAAAAGAAAAGCCCACGTGGAGTGAAGCTCAAATTGAAAATAGACTAAAAGAGATATGGTTCCAGACAAAAGGACCAACAAAGATAATGAAAGTAGAGGAACAACCACACATTAATATGTTGAGACAAATACCAGACGATCAAACAGACGAAGATGAAAGTGAAATAAGCAGTCTGGGCGGAGAAATATTTCAATCATGCGAGGAAAATAAACCATATAAAGATGAATCAAAATCCGAATTAGAAGAAATGGAAACAAACGTGCCAAGAGAAGATGAAACTGAGATATTAAAAGAAATCAACGAGATTGTAGAAGAAGTGGATCGAAATCAAATGTTCTTAAACCTCAGAGATACAACCGCATACAGCAGAATAATGAAATTAATTGCGAAAGGATACCAGCAAGATAATGGTACATTTACGGCATCATGGAAAGACATGATAAAAAAGTACCAAGAGAATCTGAAAGAATATGATAGAGAAGAGTATCAGGTAATTATTGATTTTCCAGAGATACCAAGACAGATAATAGCAACAAGAGGCGAAAGCACAAACGAGTTGTACGATTGGGTAGTGAAAAAACTAGGACCCAGTTATAAAAATAAACCTTTATATTATCAAGGAAGAAAAATAAAGCGAGATATACACCTAGCGGATGCTCTAATTTGGCCAAAAGGAATAAATGTGGTAACATTAAACAAAAATGAAACCGAGGAAACGACAGCGGAAATATGGCAGAAAATCCAAATACTGTATAACAAAGAAATAAAACCTGGATTAGAAAAAGAGAGACAAAGATAATGAGGCAAAACCAGATTAAAATGACAGAACAAGCAATAGACCAGGCTAGAAAATATATTAACCGATTATCATTAACGAGACCGATCTCAATGAAAATGTTCGTAGAAGCTGTACGAGACACAGACATTATGAGATTTGACAACGAGAGAACAGATGAGTTGATAGCCAAATATGGAGAACACCAAAGAGATATGAGAGGAGATGAACCAATAAAGATAAGAATAAAGCTACCAAATGATGAAACAAAAGAAATACTAGTAGATCCCGACTGTCAAATGCACGAATTATACCGACGGATAAATCGAGAAATTATCCAACCAATAATCGAAAGTAGTGACGATGGCATGGTAGAGGACGTAGCAATAATGTACCACAAACGGCAAATAAGTCCACGAGAACGAATCCCGATATACGAATTAGGTATATGGGAAGACGGACAAATTATTAACATCATAGCGATGGATGAACCAGAGAGAAAAAATACGACAAAAAGGGAACAACAGATCCAAGAATTTCAAGAGGAAATGAAGGGAAAGATGGATCAAATACTAACCATCTACCAGTTATGGAGACAAGATGCGAAATTAAGCACAAAATTGCAACCTATAGACGACTCGAGATGCCGATCAACACCATGGAAAAAGGTATATGATGAAAAGACGAAAGAATGGAAATGGAAAATGGAGAGAACCGAACCAAAATGGAGAAAATACATACCAGGAGAAGCGCCAGAAGATGCAGCTAATGAAACAACCTTGGAACTATATGAAGATGAACCATACGAAAATCTACCAGAGGAAAATGATAAACGAAATGGATGGCAACCAGAGGAAGACGAGGAAATAAATGATAGATCTCGATTAGCCCCATACACATGGAAAATAGGCGGATGGGCTGAAAAAGTAAAATCGGCTGAAGAAGAGAAAATCATCGGTATCACAAGTCATCAATTCTATACAGAGATCGGAGGATACCGTATGAAATTGAGAGTGTACCCAAACGGAGATGGGGTAGGAAAAGGAACATATCTATCAGTGTATTTTCTATTAGCAAGAGGCAGATATGACGGCAAGTTAGAGTGGCCATTTAATCGGAAAGTCACCATTTCAATCGCTAAACCCGGAAAATGGGAAGAGCGACACAGCGAAAAATTGGGAGTAGACCCAAGATCAATGATAAGTCAGAAGCCAAAATCCACTGAAAATGTTGCAGGAGGAGTACCACAGTTCCTACTGAAAAAATATGTAACACCTCAATTCGTGAAAGATGACACGATATATATCACCATCGAAGTAGAAACAGAACGAGAAATGAAATTACGAATCCAACAAGAACAAGCGAGACCGCGAATCAGTGTACTCGAGAAGCGGATACCAGGAACAAAATACTTGCCCACAGATATAGACGACCCTGTGGAAGAAGGATTAACACGATTAACAGAAACGCAAAAATGCAGAGAGTTAGCAGCGATATTGAGAACTGGAGCCAAGAATCAAAGACGAACTGTAACAGATTTAGCAAAATGGATAATCGATTCTTGTAACAGAGTAGAGAACCTGCGAAATATTGTAAAGGAAATAGAGGAATATCGGAGAATGTATGCGTGGTACCCAGAGCAATTTCGAGAAATTATCCGAAAATGGAAACACACTGAATGGGCAGCCGAAACGATAGAGAAGTATAGTTTAAAAATTATGATGCCAGATTTCGAACCAATTGAAAGAGAATTTTATATCACTGCCAAGGTAAGTGAAGTGAAAAAGAGAATACCGTACGAACCGCCATTTCATTTACAATACCAAGGACGATCATTAGATGACGATCTCGAAATCGGAGTCACGCAAATGCAATTGGGATTAATAAATATATTAACGGTAGCAAAGATCGCGGGTAGAGAACTCAATAAAAGAGAAATCAAAACGAAAACGCCAATAGGACGACAAGAGAGTCTAAATACGCCAGAAGTTCCACCTGCAGCAGATGAAGTAATCGTCATCACAACAGGAGATGAAGAGATACTGAATGATCTAAATGATATCGTAGATGAGGAAACAACCCGGAGAATACCGGAATCAAGAGATTTGTTCATGACAGAAAACGAAGATGATCTGATAACAGACGAACCAGATGAGCTAGTATGTGGTCAAAGACAACCAGTCGAAATTATAGAGCCAGATACCGAAGAGGAAAATAAAAAGAAAGAGAGAAGACGCCGAAACTCAACAGGAGACGAATGGGATATCTGGATAAATGAACGAGGAGCTACAACATCTAGAGAAACAACAGACGAACAACCCAAACGAAAAGAAACAGGTACGGCAATGGAAAAGAAATCCAGAGGACGACCAAAAATTGATAAACCAGCTCCAGAAAGGAAAAACTAAAGAACAAATGCAGATGGATCAATTAACAACAAAATTAAACAAGCTTAGTCAAGTGACAAAGCAGTTACAGGGAAAACTGAAAGGCCAAGAACAAGGAGCAAAATGGATCAACAGACTAATAACTGATATGCTGGGATTAGCAAACCCAGAAATAAAGAGAAATTTAAAACTCAATAATATCGGAGCAGAAGCGAAACAGCTTTGGGCAGCAATAAAACCAATAATAAATAAAATCATGGACAATAAAGTACGAACCACAACCAAAGATCCAGAGGAATTATTGTTGATAATAAATCACTTAACGAAACGATCTGATGACCCAAACAGATATTTGGTAGGAATGGCCTACCTAATGTACAATACGATAGTGATATACAGAAAACGAACTCCAAGATACAACCCAAACGGATATGAATTTGCGATAACAGACATTATCAGGAAGGTAATCGAACCATTCATCCTGACTCAAGGTGGATGGCAAGCCTTTATAAATTTGGTAAGTAAAGATGATCAAACCGAGATGATGCAAGCGAAGTTAAAAGAGTTATTAACGGAATTCGAAACAACGATTAATGCAAGCGATCCAAAAACAGCTAGAAAAGGGATGAATACGATAATCACTACAATACTCATATGGATGATGTGCGTGAAAGGAGTAGAACCGTTTGTAGTATATGATTGTGATAATATAAAGATTGGTGATAAATATTCACTAAAAGAAACGGAAGAGTGCAAAAGCTGCAAACCCCGGTAAATTACAGACAACGGCAACAGCAGTATCGTATAATGTATATCAAGAGGTAGACTTTATAAAAACGGAAATCAAGGAATGTTCAGTAACAAGGAAAATTGTAGCATTCCATTGCGGACATCACTCACATTCAACAATTATAGAAGCTGGAACGGAAACAACAGTGGTTTCTGTAACGCGGAGCGAATGTGAAGAAGGATTCACGACAGGACGCATCTCAATAGCTGGAAGAGTAAATGTAGCAGCCGAGGAAGGAAAGATAAAAACTACCCGAGTATACGCAGCGGGAAGAATAACGGCTGGAGACGGAACGTGTCAAGGAGGAGAGTACACCCTATTAAATCAATTGGTCAAAGGAGTAGTAGTGATCGAAAGCTACCAAGTAAAGTTGGAGAAATATCAAGGATATTTTGATCCAGATACACAAGCAATGAAAAAGTACCCTCAATGTCTAGCAACAGATAGATCATGCAATACAGGAATGTCAACGATCGTATATCACGCCGATACCAGAACTTGTAGACTCACTTTATTGAAAAGCGCAATATTTGATGAAGTGCAAGGACAAGTGCACAGAGAAACCGAAACTAATACGCAAAAAAGTGCATTAGATGAATTACGGAGAACCGGAAGAATCGGAAAACCAACGATAACCACAACTATCGGATCAGAGGTCACACCAACGGTAGTAATATCAACTGATACCACAATCGGAATGAGATTTATAAAAGGACGGATGGTGAGTAAATGTGACGAAATGGTAGCCAGTACGAATTATAAAGGAATATTCTTATCGCGAACAGCAATACCAAACGCAAAAGCGCAAATAGATCCCAAAGATGTAAAATTATATCTGTATATAAATAACAAGATGGATTTCTTATATCACAAAGGATTGGCATCAACAGAGAAAATATACTACGATTTAGTTAAAAATGACTGTATCTTGAACAGAGAAATATTAAAAACAAAGTTAGCAATGGCAATCACAAATCCGGATAACGCAATTCCATTACTACCACTCCAGGAAGGATATTTTGGGAGAATTGTTGGAGAAGTTATGTATACGTACAAATGTGAAAAGACAATTGCGAAATTGCCAGAGAATTCAACAATTCCAAGAGATAAATGCATAAACGAATTAGAGATAATGCATAAAGGAAAAATCAGATTCGCTCAACCAGTAACAAGGATGATAAATCCAGAGAAATTCGTACCCAATATGTTCAGTTGTAGTAATGTATATGGACCATTATTCGAAATAAGAGATGGAAGTTGGCTACAATTTCCAACTCGAGTAATAGTAGCACCACCAAAAATATTTGGACTTACAGAATTGGCCAGCGAAGCAGAATTCAAACCAGTTGATATATCACAGAGTGGAATATACCAAACAAAAGATCTGGAACGAGCCAGAGAACATTTATTATTCCCAGCACAAAGGCAAGCAATATTATCCAACATTGTAACTATAACGGGAGGTAACAACTATGGAGAAAAACCCAATTACGAACTGTTATTATCACCAGATCATTTTCAACACGCTACAGCAAATATGATGAAAGCCATGTGGGGAAGATTCTTAATCTTCGGACAAATGATGGCAGGAATCTTAGGAATAATTCTTATTATTCAAATCGTAAGAGTAATCATAACACAAATGTTAGCATGTTTCGATATCTACAAGAGAGAAAGAAAAATCAACTGGAAAATGGCAATTGGATTCTTACCGTTTTTAGCTAAGACAATGGTATTACATGGACACTCAAAAGATATCCACAAGATAAAAAGATTAGTAGGAATCTTAACGAAAATGAATGGTACCGATGAAGAAGTCGGACGAAAATTTAAAGCAATAATGAGATTAGAAGCCGAGAAAACCAGAATGAAGCGACAAAAAACGAGTAACTGGAAACGATGGATAAATTTCAGAGATGATAGCAGTAATAACAGCGACAATGATGAAAACCAAGGAGGAACACAGATGCTAACTCAAGAGCAACTCAAACAATGGGAAAATCGAAAGACAAGACATAGTGGACATTTCAATCATCCACCACCAGTATATGAATGTCTAAAGAAAGCAACAACATCAGTAGAGAGAAATATGACGGTAGAAAGACACGTACCGACACCAAGATCAACAACATTACGAAAATATTTATCCAGTACCATACGAACCAAATTGGGCAGACTTAGTGCCAAGAACCAGCCAAAGATCAAGAAGTGTGGATCAGGATCCAGAAACTCGAACTATAGCTATGTTACAAACGTTAGCTGGACCAACATTAACGGTACCCATAGAAATAAATGGGGTAGAAATAAAAGCAATGATTGATACGGGAGCAAACATCTCAGCAATAAAAATGGATAAAATACCCGGAAGATTGTGGCCATGTATAGAAGAAGCTAACATGGATGTAATAACTTGCAGTAAGGAATCGGTAGCAGTCATCGGAAAAATCTGGTCGATAATAGAATATAAAAATGTAAAAATCAATACGTATTTAGCAGTTATCAGGAAACTGAGCGCAGATTGTATAATTGGAACAGATCTCATGCCAGAATTACTAAAAGAGATAATAATAGATCTAGGATCAATGGAGCTGAGAGATAAAACCGGACGAATATGTATGTTGAAATCAGAGGTGAGATGCTCAGAGAAAATAGTAGTGCCAGGGCGCACACAAATGATTTGTTACGTAAAAGTAAATGAGGAAACAAGAGGGGAAATGATTTTTGAACCTAATCACAAATTTGAGAAAAAGAAGGAACTGCCATTAGCCAGAGAGATAGTATACGTAAACGATAACAGTGAAATTCCAATCAACATTACAAATTTTGACGAGGAAGATAAAGTTATCTATGAAAACGAACGATTGGGAAAACTAACACCAATGATGGACATTGAACTTCCAACAACAAAACCGAAGGAACTGAGGAAGAATTATGGACAATCGACAGTCAGCTACTAAACGAAACCGAAAAGAGCAATTACAAAAACTGCTAATGGAATTCAAAGATATATTTGCAGCATCTGACTTTAGATCTCGGTACAAGCACGTAACGCAACAACGATAACATAACAGACGCACCCCAATAACACTACGACCATATCGATTGGCAGAAGCTCAGAAATCTGTAGCAGAAAAAGAAGTTCAAAAGATGTTAGACGCAGGAGTAATCGAACCAAGTTGCTCGCCATGGCAATTCCAGATGGTCATGGTAAGAAAAGGGAACACAACGGTTCTGTATAGCCTACCCGACGATCAACGCAGTAACAAAACGGGATAAATACCGTTACCGGATAATAAATGAAATGTTACAAATGTGCACGGAGCAGCTTATTTTACATCGCTAGATTTAAGTGGTTATTCATAAAGCAAGAAGAGGACAGAGAAAAAACTGCTTTTACTATCGGAAAAGATTTATACCAATTCAAGAAAATGCCTTTTGGACTAACCAACACACCAGCTTCATTCCAGAGATGTATGAATTTTGTAACTCACGGCATTACCATGTATGGTATATATGGATGACTTTAATTTAATTATTCTAGCACCTTCGAGCACATTTAAAAGAACCGTAATGTAATTCGTTCGACTGAGACAATGGAAAATTAAAATTAAAAACCATACAAAATGCGATTGGCAAAGGAAAAGTCACCTCTTAGCATATTGTGTCAGCAAAGGCAAAGAACAGATCCAGAAACATCGAAAAGATAAAGAATTGCCCTGCACCAAAGACAGTCACGCCAGTGCAAGAATTCTTAGGCTTATGTGGATATTATCGAAAGTTCATCAAGAATTACGCAACTATTGCGAAAACAATACAGAATTAACCAAAAAAGATCCCGTTAATATGGGAAAAGGACAACAAACATGCCTTTGAAAACACTGCAGAGATAAACTGATATCAAGGCACCAATACTCGTACACCCAGATTTAAGAAACCGTTTGTTAGCAAACAGACGCAAGTGGATATGCATCTGGAGCAGTTCTAAGACAATGGAGGACGAGAAAAGAGACGAGTTATTGATATT
Organism: Schmidtea mediterranea; assembly: GCA_022537955.1. Classification (NCBI taxonomy): domain Eukaryota; kingdom Metazoa; phylum Platyhelminthes; order Tricladida; family Dugesiidae; genus Schmidtea; species Schmidtea mediterranea. The sequence goes on from CM039679.1 coordinate 274,183,268, forward strand.
AAAGCGAACGTTCAAGAAACATGAAAGAATTACTCGGTGACCGGAGAGAGCATTAGCAATATCCAAGCCATTAAACATTTCAAATATTTATCTATGGGGTCACTGAGATATTACATCACTACAGATCATCCAACCATTAGTATGGCTAGGCCAACAAAAGAAGCCTCGAGAGATTAATGAGTATGGGCGGATGCAGTTGCATAGAATTCTTGTCTCACCGTATATAAAATTCAAAATCAGGAAAAGCGAACGCCAACGCAGATTGCATGTCAAGATTTGTATTTGAGGAACTGATGGATCAGGATGTAAGACGAATATGCATGATCATCGCAGAGATATCGATTTCACAAAATTGAGAAATGAGCAGAAAGAAGACGAGGAGCTAAAAACAATAATTGAATTCATAGAAACGAACGATATGAAAATCTTCGACAACAACAGTAAATTAAAGGAGCATATGGAAAAACACAGACACCGATATACCATAGAGAAGGGATGGTTATTACTAATGGATGGCGAGAAACGACTTATGTGCTTACCAGAGAGTAGAAACTTGGAGGACACATGTCAGCAAAAAAGACGGAAGCAAGATTACGTCAAAAATATTATTGGCCAAATATGTCGAGAAGACGTAAAAGGATGGATAAAGATTTTTTGATATGTGCAACCAGAAAAAGTACAGGAAGTAAATTGAAGGCACCGTTAAAACCAATGCCAATTCCACCAGAACCAATGACGATGATCGCAATGGATGTAGTAGGACCATTACCAGAAACCAACGATGGGAATATTTACATATTGGTAGTGACAGATTATTTATCAAAATTCCCGGAAGCATTCGCAATACCAGATCAAAAAGCTAGAACAATAGCGAGAATCTTAGTAGAGGAAATATGCTGTAGATACGGAACACCCAAACAGATCCTAACTGATCAAGAAACCAACTTTATGAGCGAAATAATAGAGGAGGTAAAGAATTACTTCAGATTGCGAAGCTGAGAACATCACCGTACCATCCGCAAACAAATGGTCAAACCGAACGATTCAATGGGCATACTAAAAGAAATAATGTCGAATATGTAAGCAGACACCAAAAAGATTGGGATGATACTATTAAATCTATGCTTTATGGTAATAGAATTTCATACACTCAAGCAACAAATGATCCATTCCAAACTAATTAGCGGCAGAGAATGTAACATGCCATAGACTTAGAATATCAACCACCAATATCACAGTATATGGAAATTGACGATTACGTAACAGGATTCAAGGAGCGAATGCAAGAGATCTGGAAAACAGCAGGTATGAATATTAGATTTAATCAAGAGAGCTACAAAGAATTACATGATAAAAAGCGAGATGTGCGTGAGCATAACTTTCAGGTTGGAGACTGGGTAATAATGCACTGCAGAATTATCCAGGAGTAGCCAGAAAATTACAAAGATGTTGGTAAAGGACCAGACGAAATAATGTCGTAAACGAGAATAATGCGCGAGTTAAATTGGTCATAACCCACTCACTAGACCTATTTTACGTGAAACGTGAGTAGATGTAAGCGATACCCGAGAACAATAACAGAGACCAGGAATCGAGGTAATGCAAACCAGATCACAAACTCAACAGCTGAGTATAAACGGACTAGCGATGAGTCGAAAAATAGAAGCAACATCAAATAATACCGTAGAGGAACCTAAACCGGATGAATCCAAATTACGCTAAACGCGACCCAAGACAATGTAGACAAGATGGATATAATAGTAAAAGCTATCAGAGAAATAAGCCAGAATGGGCCGAAAGGAAAAAGGATGATGAGAATAGTAAACAAAGCCGGGAAAAATCGCATGGATTACGCTAAAGGAGTCTAAAGCCCACCAGAAATGGACCGTATTAAAAGATAGTATAACCCATATCATTCACTATGGCAGATGGTAGAAGAACCCGTACCTTTACAATATTGCAAGTACACAACAGAACACTCCCAAAGGATAATGGGATATAATCCAATTTAGCAGAAATGCGACCACTCAAATATAACCAAACGAAGAGGGGCAACACCATTAATGTTCGCAGTTGCAGGCAGACGCTCTACAACAGTCCTGAGAGAATTACTAAAAAACCGGATCATCGTTCAAAGAAAACAATGGAGAACAATGTATACATACGTGCTGAAATCCAGACGGCAGTGCAATAAAATTATAACCAGTAAAGCGACAATTAGAGAGAGAGAAATGATGGTAAAACAATCCAAACATTAATGGAACCTATCGACGCCAAACAAGACGAGCACAGCCAATCTGATGAAATAGACCTATGAAGGTCATCCACTTAAGTATCGATTTAAACTACATGGTAAGACAGAACGTTCTATTGAAAGAAACCATATATGCTCACATCCTTCCCAAAGACGATAAAAGCAATTTGAAATGGGAAGGACTAATCACCACCATCAAAGGAAGCAGTACGAAATCGAAGATAGAAAAGACAGTTACTGATGATAATAAACACAGATGCATCGAAAAGCAAATAAGATTCCAAGCGAACGCAAACAAGAAATAAAAGGATGGACGATATAAAAGCAAGAATAATAAAAGTATACGAGGAATAATTGGAATATAATGTCGAGGAACGACATTTCAAAGGGAAACACCGGATGGAGGTATATGGAGAAGGAGGTGGTGACAGCAGCAAAACCAAGATATCAAAATATAGAGACGGAAATAAATCAACAACAAGAGAAGAAGGAATCATCCAACGAGGACGTCGAGAAACGAACAAAGCAATAACGAGGGAAACGAAACAGAGGGAATGATGTTACTACAACAAAGAATCACCGACCGACGCCTGCTACAAAAAATAATGATATTGATTACGTCCATCAAGTTAAGAACTTGAGGAAAATATCACAAGGAGAATAAAATCGTTCAGAATACGAACAATAAATGAGAAGAATCGGGAAGGGAATATGCTTACAAATGACGATGAATACAAGCATAATTTGCAATCGACTCCAATAGGGAAACCAGGATAAGATGGAAATACGATCCGAAAACTCATTCAATCATGTCAAACCACCAAGATGTTATGAGAGATGCTACGAAGATAGAAGAACGTAAAAATCCAAGTAAAGCAGGGATAGGCAATACGAAATAATAAACAGGGAAAGAAACCATTGAAAAGTTATGTATACAGAAATAAATTATCGATTGTTGGAAATGATATGGAAGGAGAAATGTGAATGGGAAGCCTAGAAGGCATGCGGGAATATATAATATGTGCACAATGATTAATAATAACCTGCTACATTAGCCAAAACCCTGGGAGAAATCACGAACACCAAAAGAAGAGGCCTTATCAACTCGAGTACGAGAAAACAAAGAATATAATAAGTGGAAGCGACCCAAAGAGTGGAGAAGAGATAATAGTTTGAAAATATGGCAAAGACCCATACAAAAGTTTGTGTATTTGAAACCAAAAGAACGGAACAGATGAACGAAAGAATCAATGTCAGTCAAATGAAAGATATCAAAAACCAAAAATGCGCATCCCAACTAAAAGAAAACGTGGAAAAGTATATAGTACACGTTCAGAAAAGGAAAGATGATTACTGAATCATAACCAGAAAGTTACTAGAATCAATAAGACAAACGTCCGGAAAAGGAAACAAAGAAGAACCGTAATCAACGACAGACAAGAAAGTAAAGCAGTAAATAAAAATAGAGTCAAATGCAGCAATGAAGAGATAGTAAGAGAACACAGTGGAACCTATCACAAAATCTGGCGTATACGACCTAAGAGAAACGAACCAGTAATAAAAAATCCAATGTGAAACAAGCAAAAATATAAAGAATCAAAAGTAATCGAATCCCACAAGAAAACTGGGAAAATGTAATAAACATCAAAAGGGAACTCATGAACATTGGAGAACGATAACAAGGAAACCACTCAAGTCAAATGCGACAGATCAACCTATAATAAAACAATCAGAGCGAAAACCAGAAACGAAACATGAAGGAATGATCATGGACGACAGCCACCTTTCAATCCACGAAAGCATTCAACTCCAGAAGTACTTAAAATGTACAACCAAAAGAAAATATGGAGACAACAATGCAAAGAGAAAAATACAATACCAATGCAGCCTAATGAAAGAATAAATGATTAAAATGATCTGGATAACACAGCAATATAGAGGTTGGGGGGAGTATGCTGATAATAATTCAACTAGCAAGAACTACCAAATGCAGAAAGAAGCCAACGAAGAAAAGATTATGGCCAGCAGTGGAAAAATTCAATTACGATATCGAATTAGGACAATATGAATGCAAAATGAACCGAAGAATATGAAATCATAGAAACTCTAGCACAAGCGGACTCTGGTTAAAAGACGCATCATCGAAGCACACAATGGTCCAACGAATCTGATGTATACCAGATAATTGAATGTAGAAATACGGGGATATCGGACATTCGTTATAGAGTCCCCGGAGACGATGGTGTAAAACAAAAAAGAGACATTGTATATAGTGTAAATATTATGTAGGTATAAATATAGTAATGGTTATATTATAATATTGTACAAAATACGTTAGAAGACAATAATGAAATAAGGAAACGCCGATGAATTAATGATAGTGTTATAACCAATAGATGGATCCGAATACGTAAATCACCAACCAAGTGGTCCACATTCACAGAACAATACAACACCAGACAGCTTGCCAATGCACCTATAGAATCGTAGAATTAATCAAGGGAATATACCAAGATCAAGGATCGAAGCAAACGTGGAGACGACAGATTGAATTAATGACATTAATAACGAAGCAATGCGCAACCCAGTGGACAATACTCATCTAGTATTAACGGAAAGTGTGAACAGAGGCCTACAACAAAGCCATAAGACTGGAAGAGCAACAAAGAACAATATTACATTACAGAGAATAAATGAGCAATTAGCAATCAAGTTAGATGGCAGCTGACGAAATTAGGAGATCGTAAAACCAATCAACAGCACGTAGATCCAGCAAGTTGGGTGGAATGGATAGCATCAATGCCAGATATTCACCCAGAACCGGATTCAACAGTAGAAGTAAAAATAAACGTACCTTGTAAATATGTATAAATAAGCGATAGAAGTAAAGCAACGTCAAGTAATCAGAAATTTTTTGTAGATAATGAACAATCATCGGAGAGAATTAGAGGAAGTCAGAATCCATCCGAACTAACGAGACGAAAATGAAAAAATAAGATTAGAATGGTGAACGATATCAAGGAAAGACTAAGTGTTTGTACAATGTAAGAATTACTGATTGGAGCGAGACAAGAACGAAATGCGGATGAGAATAGTACAGATTGCACGATAGAAGTATAGAAACAAAAACAATAAAATGAACCCTGGAGCGCGAGACGTTGAAAGAGATGAAGACCCTACAACAATGGATAAAGCCACCAATAAAGAAAATCAACAATCTATTAGTCCAATGCCGAGTAAAAGAATGGAATGGAAAAGGACTGAATGAAAGGAGCCGAAAGTCACACAAAATGAATGCGATATAAGAGAATATTATGCGAAAAATGTCAAACGATCGCACGAAAAGACTATGAAGAACATCACAAGTGTGCATCAAAGAGAGAGGAAAAAATGGCGAAATTCTGTGGAAGTCATCGAGAATGGGATAAAAATAGAAATGGAACATCGGATCTAAAGGAGCAAATATGGATCTATATGAAGGAGTATGCGCAAACAACTGCGACAGGAAGAGAAAGTAAATTAAAGAACATTGGAACGAATGTAGCGGCAAACGCAGTCAAAATCCCCGTTAGAATTATTCAAATGGTCGAGCACAACTCGAATTTGCGGAGATGGCAAAAGCATATGATGGAAAATAGTATCGGCCATGCCCGAAATCATGATGAATAACGATAGGAATGTGCATGGGAAATAAAAGCCTACGAACAGAAAATGATGCACAAAAGGCACTAATAAGAGAAATATAGAATCCAGAAAGAATTTCGAGAAAAGCCAAGGAAATACACTCAAGAAAATAGTCGAAATAGAAAGAAAATTGCAACAGATGACAACAGCCTAAGAATTAGATAACGAACGGCTCGGTAGCGGAAAACATTTACAGCACCAATTCATATAGAAAATAACCGAATTTGCAGAAAAGCTCCAGAGAGCAAAGAGGAACCAGAGAATTCTAGATATCCACCAATATAAGTGGAAAACGGATATAAATTAGGTATTAGACTGTAATCCAAATGGGGATGGAACGCAAACAGGAACCTATATCAGTGTCTTCAATCAGAGTAGAAGAGGGAATTATGAATGAAATTTAACATGGCCTTTTAAACAAAACATGAATATTAACGATGAAAGGACAAGAGGATATCGTAATCCATCAGAACAGGAAATGAACCACAGATGGGAGGCCAACAACTGACTGAATACAGCAATTGGAACACCACGTTTCTATCCACAACAACGATTGAGAGGAGAAGGATTCTTGCGAGAAATAATCTGTATATAAATTGGAAGTAGAGAAGCCCAGACAAGACGTTGTAAGAGAAAAGAAAGTGTAAATAATTAAATAAATATAAATCAAATAAAACAAAAATTACATATCAGAAAAAATCAGAAAAACAAAAAATTCATCAAAAATAATAACGATATAGATGCAAGCGGACAACGAAGAGATAACGGTACAGATAGAGAAGGACCAGATTCGAATATGGGACGAGACTATGGAAAAACCAGGCGGAGGAGGAAGAGAAAGTTAATATCACTGCAGCAGCAATATATACTAATTAAAGACTACGACGGAATAAGACGGCCAAGCGAATAAAATAAAAGCGATATTCTCACAAATGAGAGTGAGAACGAGGAGCTGAGAAAAGAGGAACAGAGATATTTTAACGTTTAAAGATAATAAAGTATTTACCAGATCAGCAAAGCAAAGAAATGGCTGCAGAAGGATTTATTTTACGGGAACACCAAAACTACAGACGAGGTAACAATGCATCTATTGTAAAGGAAAACCGCAAATGGGAAAGGGAGAGACAGCAAACGAGAAACCTGAAGGAGAAAAATTTCACACTGCCCATTTAGAATTAATATTGACGCGATCAAACCAAGCGATGAAAGATCAGAAGGACTTCGACATATGAAATAGACAGTGAATGAAAAGGGAGGCGAGAAAAAGGTAACGAATAATAAAGAATTTCGAAGATCCAACAGAACTAACATGGGAAAAAGAGATATAAATAGAACATCGAGAGAGAGAATTAAAACTTTCAAAAGGAAATCCAAGAGCAGCAGAATTTGCGAGTCAAGGATATTGCCAAATAGCCAGAGGAATAATGTGCCGAAGGATCAAAATCAACAGCCATACCAGATCAGAATGTCAAAAAACTAAGCATAAAGGAAAGTGTATGTATAGAGCCAAGAAAAAGAGTCAAAAGAATATCGAAAATAATAATTTACCAACCAGCAAATAGAAGATATTTTGATCGACCAAAAAACGAGAACCATAATGCTTATTTATCAGAGTAGATACTCAAAAATTGAGAAAATAATCCAGGAAAGGTTTGCTAATAATTTAGAATGGTACGACTCGACACAAGCAATAACCGGCATCAAGCGATATAAAGAGAAACCTAAAGAGAATCGTGACAAATCAATAATAGGAGCTATTTTGGAGCAAGTATCAATGTGTGACATGTTGGCAGAAACATGTAGAAATAATTTAATACGCCTTGTGGACATATGGTCACATGTGAAGCGTGCGGGAATAAAGTCAATATATGTCCAGTTGTAGAAAGCCGATCAACGGGCGATCAAAGGATTCCGTTCGCTGATCAGTAAGATAGAAAACGAAAACATGTTGTATAAAAGTTGTAAAATAAAGATAACTAAAAAAAAAAATTATAAAAACTCAAAACCACAAAAAATACGAGATGAGTAATTATGATAAAAATTTTGAGATGATTGAAAAGAGAGAATAATGATTATTAATATTAGAAAACAATTATGAATCCAAACGAGACAAAAGAAGTTGTAGAGGCTGAAGAGTCAAAACCAGCAATCAAGATCACCAGAGTCAATAAAAGTAACAAGTGAGGAATAGATTATGGAGACAAGAACGTTACAATTAAAAGAAATGCTACAATCGCCGAAAGAGGAATTAATGCAAGTAAACCCTAAAACGAAAATGCTGAAAAAAGTGGGAAACAACTAGATACAAAAAATAATTTACCCGGAGGGAAAGAGAAAACGTACCAAAGCGAGAAAGGAAATGAGAAGGAATTTATGCAGAACCAAACTAGAATCAAAAACCAAAGAAAGAGATACAAACCTCTAGAGCAAGAGAAGCAGGACCACAAAGTGAAATAGAAAGATGAGAGAAGTGATAAAAGAAAAGAAGCAAGATACGAGAAGAAGGAGAGGAGACGATAAAGATTATAAACAGCAATGCAGGAGGAAATTGGGCAATTAGCACCCATACCGAATAGAGAAGACAAGAGAACCTAATGGAACAAGCCAAAAAGAGTGGGCAAAACAACAAGCAAGATACGGATAAATCAAATGGACAGAAAAGAGACATCAAGAAGTATTGGGATCACGATATACAGACATTTATATTCAGCAAACTACCAAGAAGAAGATAGAACAAGAGCGTACAAAGCTAAATGGGAAACGCAAAGTCGAGATCAATAACTGAGAAATCAAGGCCCAAAACCAGCAAAGAAAATTAGAGAGCCAGAGACGATAGACAAGAAAGAATGCGTACTCAGAAACTGATCAAGCAAGAAAATGGCGAATAGAATGCAGATTATGAGGAACGCCAACGCAAAAACAATCTTAGCTATAATGATTAGAGCAAGAAGTTGAGTACCAACAAACCAGAGTAAAAGAGATCAAATCGAGCAGGACAAAGCCACCGAAGAACAACACAAATGGAAACGGAGATCAAAGAAAAGCAATAAAAGAGAGCGAAAAAATGGAAAGAGCACTTTCAAGAAGCAAGAAAGAGATAAGAATTGTTACCCCAAAAGGATACTAATATGGAAGATTGGGAAACTTTGGGAACGTCGAAGTGCAGAAAGAAACAATGAGGAACTAAACGAGCAGGTCCAAAACTTAGATTTCGGGAAAAATCATACAAGGCACAATTAAGAAAGGCAGGAGACACGAAAAGGAATACGAACAAATTCAACGAAATGTACAAAGATTCAGCAGAAACGAGAATTCAACTTACAGACGAAAAAAAGACAAACCACAATAAACGAGAGAATACAAACTCCAGCAGGAGGTGAACGACACGAGGAGTTGCAGTATTTAAAGAGATCCAGTTGAGACATCAACACGAAGTCAAACGAGAGTTGAAAGAACAAGTTTGAAGCGAGATAAAAGCATAAAGCAAGGATATAGGAAAATGAACAGAAATCTGAGAAAGATCGAGCTAAAAGGTTGGAAAACAGCAATCGTTTGGAAACGCAAGTGGAAGAATTAACAGAAAAACGAATATCTTGGCCTATCTCTTAGAGCGAAGAATACAAATATCAAAACGCACTTGCGTGCAGAAATAAAACCTTGCAAGAACCGACCACCAATCCTGCTTTATGCCGTTATACCAACTGAAATCCAACCCAAGTACCGCCGACCGATGAAGGATTCGGGAAGACGCGAAGCGGCAAAAAAACCTAAAGAGGAAAATGTAAAAAGTGTAAAAAGACAATAAAAATAATAAAACATAAAAACAATTGTAATCGAGTTTAGTTATGAATCCAAATGAAATAGAAATCCGAATGAATCTAAAGACGGAGATACGTACCAGAAACCCAATTCAATTAGTAGACAATCGAACAAGACCCACTGAGAATATTAAGTAAAGGTGGAAGAACAGAAAGAAAAGAATGGCAAGAATTAGTGGAGGAGCCAAGAATAGAAATCGCCCGGAATAAATCAACAGCTAATAAGTCAAACAGCTAGTCAAATATGATAAACGGCTAACATCTACAGGGAGAAAAACAGAGATCAAAGAGAGAATGAATCGATCGAGACGAGAATGGCCGAAATAAAGAACTCGCGTAATCCTGGAAGATTATTGGAAAACCGAAGCAGAACGAATGCGAGATAGCAGAAAAAAGCGAACAGAGATATGTACTAACAACTAGATAGACAGTTTGCAAAGAAGCCAGAGAGAATAAAAGAAGCCACCACAAGCTCAGGACGAAATTAAACATTAACAGAACAGCTCCAGGAAGCGAGACGAAAGCTGGAAAAAGCACAGCTAAACGAATAAAATTATAAACGTCAACTAAAAGAAGCAAGCGAAGAAGAAATCTCCAAATAAAATCTACAATCAACAGAGGGTAATCAAAGAAACAAAGAACGATAAAAAGAACTCCCGAAAATAACCGAGCGATTAATAAAAGCCAAGTCCTGATAATGAGATTTTCAGAGAGTAGGACAAAGAGAGTGCGAGATACACTCAACCCAAAAGAAAAGAGTAAAAAGGGCTAAACTCCACTGTAAATAAACAGAAATAATCTGGTAAATAAATATAAAATGATAATGTATTCGAAAATAGAAGTTATGAACCCAAACCTGTGGATAAATGATGATAATAATGAGAAAATGCCCATTCCCTTTGGAGAACCCGTTAGAAAAATGCGAAAATCCCAACCCTTCAGAAGAAGAGGACAGCACCCTGTGCCGATTTCAAAGAAATTTGCAGAAACCCTGATAATGAAGAATTCAACAAATAAACCTCCAATGTAATGCAATGCCCAAGAAACAACAAGACGAATTAAAACAGAATATTCAGAAAACCCTAATGGTACAAACCCTACTGAAAATAATGAAGAAATACCAATATAAAAAATGAAGAAAACCGTGAGAATAAAGAAACCAGGAACCCTCATAGACCAAATTCAAAGAAGCCATAGCAGAGATCCCAATATAAATAATTCAAGAAATTCAAAAGATCGTCCTATCAATCAAAAGCAACAGGAAAACAAATCAAACAGAAAAATGAACCCCAGCAATGACAAGTCTTCAATCGAACTAATACTACCTGATTAAGTATAACTCTAACATAATCCTAATATAATGTCTATCCTCGGCCTAACAAACAACAAGCAAAGGCAATACCCAAATCAAAGAAGTCAGAAGAATGTTCACCAAATTCGAAAATACTATAACCAAACCCACGAATGACAAGACTCTCGCAGATTCCATCAATCACACCTTCAATGATCAACCCAGCTCGAAAGCGAAACCCAAGCCGTCACGATTCATTCGAAAACAAATACAACTGAGTTACAGCACTGATATTGATTTGAACTGATTTTCCTAAACTCGAACTGCTTACATTGATTTGAACTGAATTACTAACTCATAAACTGATCATAAACAAGTGATTCAACTAATATTGATCTAATTGATATTGAACTAACACAATTTATAT